>FR997721.1:24800000-27200000 GCA_905475445.1 Ochropleura plecta | reverse complement strand
GTTGAGAAAGTTTTCATCGACTGTATGTATGGGTGTTTGAGAGACTGTGTTAGTATCAGAGTTATTATTCAGAACTATAATATTATTTGTTGTATCAGTAATGTGAATATTTGTATATTGAGTATTTAATGAGAGAACGTTCTCATCTGATTGTTGTAAGTCGTTATTTGTGTGTTCTATGTTGATGTTGTTATTTCTTAATTCTAAAGCTACTTGGTTTTTTATTTCTTCTAATCTGTCATTGGGAATGTATTTGTTATTAATGATTGCTCTTACTTGGTCTGATAATCTTTGCTCGGTTACATGTGCTAGTTCTGGATAACTATTTATAAATCCCTCATGTAAATGCTTTCTGTATGCTGTTTTATTTGTTTCGAGTTGTGTAGTAGTATAATATATTCTGATTATTGCCTCATTATATTCATTCGTCCATTTCATACGCTGACCGGGTTGTGTGTTATTTTGTGTCATTGACTGTGTCGAGTGTTGTATTTGAGTGTGAACTATTTGTAATTCGGCTCTGACTTCCTCATAAATCTGATCTATTGTTTCTTGTGGTAATAATTTCTTTTGAACTATGGCTCTTCGTTGGTCACCTATTCTTTGTCGGCCTACTTGCATGTCAGGGTATTTTTCTAAAAACTTAGTGTGAAGCGAAGGTAGGTACGCATTTTTATCGGTTTCTATATGAGTGAGGTGAAGATATGTGCGTAGGATGAACTTATTCATATCAATGCTCCATTTCCTACGGCTTCTTGCAGTTCTAGCGGTGGGTACAGTATCTTCGACAATATTTGTCTCCTGTACAACATCCACTGACTGTATGCTGATTGATGGCGATGAAGGTGTCGGAGTGACGCGAAAAGATTGTGATGATGATGGAATTGAAGGAAAAAGTGATGAAGAAGATGACGAAGAAAAATGTGAGGTTTCGTCATCCATCTGAGGCAGATTTGCCAGAAGTATTTTTTTTGTTTTTGATCTGGTATTCATGTTGTTCCCACGAGAAGCTAGGGACTTACAAAGACGACCACAGCAGAGCCCTGCGTTCACTGTGGCAAGGGTGAATAAAACTGGAGGTCCCCTATTATCCAGAGTTGGCACATTAGCGACTAGTCTCTCCCCTAGCCATGCAGCCCTCAGCATGTGCAACCTTGGCTTGGATTGTATCTCTCTTGGTCTGGCCCCTCACCCTAGAACTATCTCGGCAAAATAAATCCTACCGGTACAGGACTAGGGCTCATCGGGGCACTCAAGCCCCACCACGACGTCAACGTAGAGATACGGCGGTGGGGTTATTATTATTATTTCCTCTATTTACATTACATCTTATACTTACATTTTTAAATATTTCTTAGAAAAAAAAAAAATTAAAAAAAACATTTAAAAATATAAAAATAGGTTTCCGCCGGTAACGGGAGCAGGGTCCAAGCTACCGGTGGTTAGGGCTCCAGAGACAGGAACCTCCTCACAATGCGGGCCGTATCGAGGAGTACTGCCTTCTGAATCAGGCCCTTGATCCAACCACCTAAGGAGAGCTTCGACAGATGTTCGTCGAGGCTCTTGGCAATTAAGCCATTGGCCGTTACGACAATCGGCACAATAATAGCCGAGTTCACATTCCACATGTCAACAACCTCGTGTGCCAAGTCAAAATATTTTAGTTGTTTTTCTTTCTCAGCTTTCACGAGGTTCTCGTCATGTGGGATGGTAACATCGATTATCATTACGCGGCGCGCTGATCGGTCTATCACCACTATGTCAGGTTTATTGGCGACAATAGTCCTGTCAGTAATGATAGACCGATCCCAGTACAGCGTAACATGGTCTTTCTCGAGAACTGGGTCGGGCACATACTTGTAGTACGGTACCTCAGATTCAACAAGATTATATTTCAAGGCAAGTTGCTGATGAATAATCCTGGCCACTTGGTTGTGTCTATGCAAGTACTCGCTGTTAGCTAGACGAGAACAACCAGAAATAATATGTCTGATGGACTCACCAGGACGGTGGCATGCCCGACACACGTCAACCGTCCCATCCTTCATTATATATTTCCGGTAGTTATTCGTCAACATAACTTCGTCCATAATCGCACAGACAAAACCTTCAGTTTCCCCAAATAGGTCACCGAATCGTAGCCAGGACACGGACGCCAGAAAATCTACATCGGGCCCATGAAGAGCCTTGTAGAAGCGCCCGTGAAGCTCCTTACCTTGCCATACTACCTTGCGGTCATCGGTAGTAAGTACTACAGGTTTGCGCCAATTCTCTTTAGCCATGGACAGCGGGGTGAGTCCCTTGTCCACTGCGACTACATCTCGGTGCATACCCACGTCGGTTTTTAAAAAATATTCCCTGAGACTGCACACCTCTCGGTTATGGAGGGTCTTCGCGTTTAAAAAGCCTCGACCCCCACACTTCCGTGGGATGTACAGTCTCATCACTGATGATCGTGGGTGATGCATCCGATTTCCAGTCAGCAGTGTACGGACTCTCCTATCCAGGGCATCGAGTTCAGTCTGAGTCCATTTGAGTATGCCGAAAGAGTACATTATAACCGGCATGACCCAACTGTTGAAGGCGCGCACCTTGTTCCCGCCCGAAAGAAGGCTTTTTAATACTTCTTCAGGCGACCAAAGAAACGCTCCCTCAACAATTGCTTCATGTCAGCTACGTTAATGCCTAACGCTTCCGACATACCCAAATACTTATAGCTTTCGGATGAGGAAAGGGATCTGAGGTGTATGGACTCCGAGAGTTGAATTCCCTCGGATTCCATAATCTCCCCTCGCTTCACATACATGACTGCACATTTGTCCACACCAAATTCCATCCTGATGGCGTTACTAAAAGTTTCAGTTACTTTCAGTAGCTCCATCAGTCGCAATTTGTTGGGAGCAAAGAGTTTCAGATCATCCATGTAAAGGAGCTATTTTTGGTCATTAAAACATTTAGTCCTATTATTTTTTTAATCGCATGTCGTTTAATACAGACGATAAAATGAAATGATGAATATTGAAACATTTTTCCAGTATTAATAAAAATACGAGTAGGTTTTTCAATCATTAAATTTTAATATGATACTATTCATTAATGTCATATAATACCATATTTATTTCATCTCCCGGCTGTTAAAAATCGTGATACTTCAACCAGACTTCCGCGCGCGGGCGCTTGAGTCGAACTCAAGCAACTTCCCAGAGGGAATCTAGGAGTGTTGTGACGCGAAGTCACCGTTAGTGTTTATGTAAAACATAGGTATATTTTGATATTTGTAATGCTTGTAATAGTAGTTTTATTACATTTATTAAGTACACTAAAATAATTATTAAGAATTACATTTTACCTATTTCAGACAAAAATTACGACGAAAATTTACCTGATGATTTGAGAGATCGTGATGTAAATTTTATTAACGTTTGTTTGGAGTGGAAAGAGAGGGGTTTTTTTTATTTAGTTTGTCACATAATAATAAGTATTCTAAGGTGGTCAGGATATATCTCACCCTTACATGGATGACCTGAAACTCTTTGCCCCCAACGATTTGCAGCTGATGGAGCTACTGAAGGTAACTGAAAGTTTCAGTAGCGCTATCAGGATGGAATTTGGTGTGGACAAATGTGCGGTCATGCATGTAAAGCGAGGGGAAATTGTGGAATCTGTGGGAACCCAGCTTTCAGATTCCATAAACCTTAGATCCCTCTCAGCAACCGAAACCTACAAGTATTTGGGGTTGTCGGAAGCGATTACTTCAACATTGATGCTGGGCATTAATGTTGCTGACATGAAGTAATCGTTGAAGGAGCGCTTGGAGAAAAGTATTTAATAGTCTTTTATCAGGCGGAAACAAGGTTCGTGCTTTCAACGGTTGGGTCATGCCGGTTTTGATGTACCTACTCTTTTGGCATATTCAAATGGACTCAAACAGAACTAGACGCCCTGGATAGGAAAGTCCGTACATTGTTAACGGCATTTCTTCACGCACGTTCTTCGGTTATGAGACTGTATATCCCGCGGAGTTGTGGGGGTCGAGGCTTTTTAAATGCCAAGACTCTCCACAATCGTGAGATATGCAGTCTCAGGGAATATTCCTAGAAACCGACGTGGGAATGCATCGGGATGTGGTTGCAGTGGACAAAGGCCTCACCTCGCTCTCCTTTTCTAAAGAGAACTGGCGCAAACCTGTAGTGCTTGACACAAACGACCGCAAGGAGGTATGGCAGAGTAAGGAGCATCACGGACGCTTTTTCCGGGCCCTACATGGACCCGATGTAGGTCAATCAGCGTCCGTAGCCTGGCTACGTTCCAGGGAAATCTTTGGAGAAACTGAATGTTTTGTCTGTGCAATTATGGATGAAGTTATGATGACGAATAACTACCAGAGATTTATTGTGAAGGACGGCACGGTTGACATATGTCGGGCATGCCACCGTCCGGGTGAATCAATTCGACACATAATCTCCGGTTGTTCTCGTCTAGCTAACGGAGAGTACTTGCATAGACACAACCTTGTAGCCAGGATTTTCCATCAGCAACTTGCTCTATTGAATCGATCGAAGACTCCGGCTCCCGTGCCAGTACCTGTTTTGGATCCGTTTGTGAAGACCTCTGCGGGGGGGGCATAGCCCTTCGCAACGGTGGTCTTCATGGAGCTGGATTTTGTATTTCTTATCGAATACGAATTGTTTGGGTATCCGATCGTTTATCGCTTTGGCTATTGGGAACTCGTTGTAGAACTCCTCCAGCGCCTTGGTATGCTGTGTATATTTCTTACCCCATAAATGAAGTGTTTTGAGACGTAATGCCGCCGTCGTGGCCTCCTGCTGAATGAACAGGTGGAGCGGTGGGAGTTCTAGCATGGCTTCAAGGGCTGCAGTCGGAGTAGTCCTCATGCAGCCAGTGATCGCCGTGCAGGCAAGCCTCTGCATACGTTGGAGTTTGACTGAGGCTGTCACCAATTTGGTGCGGGGCCACCATACCACGGCCCCGTACGTGACTTTTGAACTTGCTCTAAAATACAGCCTTGTGGAATCGGAAGTGCCGTACTACGGTATGAGCCCGACCCAGTTCTTGAACATGGCAATATCACATTATACTGGGATCGCTCCATCATCAGTGTCAGGACTATTGTTGCCAACAAGCCTGATATAGTGGTGGTGGATCGATCAGAGCGGCGCGCAATGATTGTTGACATAAGAGTCCCGCATGATGAGAACCTCGTGAAAGCCGAGAAAGATAAGCAAATCAAGTAGGTATATTGACTTGGCTCGCGAGGTTGTTGACATGTGGGATGTGGACTCAGCGATCATTGTGCCGATAGTCGTATCTGCCAATGGCTTAATTGCCAAGAGCCTCGACCAATACCTGAGGAGGCTCTCGCTAAGCAGCTGGATCAAGGGCTTCATACAGAAAGCGGTACTCCTGGACACGGCTCGTATTGTTAGGAGGTTCCTTTCTCTGGAGTAGCTTGGACCCTGTTGCCGATACCGGTGGGCTACTATTTTTATATTTTTAAATGTTTTTTTTTTGTTTTTAATAAATATTTAAAAATTTAATTATATGTGACAACAATAAATAAACGAAAAAGTTTTCTAAGTAAAAAGAAAAATAAATGAAGGAGTATTCTACGTATTATTTTGATTTATAAAAAAAAACATTACTATAAAGTTTTATCAAAATAAATATAACTGATGTTCCCATTGAGAGTGTTCTATATAATTGATATTTAAAAAAATACTTACTAATTAATTACTTAAACTGATATTGTCTGTCTTTATTTATTTAGTCAATTTCAGCACATGAGATTTTCGGTGATTGCGATATATCCAGGTTGTTTTAACAGCCATTGATAGTATTAGATGTAAAAAAATGTGACATCAAACATTTTAATTTCAATATTATGTGTCACATAAATAAATTAGCCTGCCAGTAATTTAATCTAAATTGGTAGTTGCGATAAATAGCTTGCTACTATTAATTTAGAGTTACGTCGCTTCATACATTTTGGCTTACTCTGAAAATAAACTGCGTTGTCGCTTAATTTTTTTTCCCTGTAGCCAATTGTAGCTATGAAGTCATTTAAATCTTTTTTCCATACTCTGAAAAATTAAGGCTTAAGGCAGTTTGTATTAAGCGACATTTATCTTTGTAATTAAAGGTCCGTTTTATTTGGTATTAGCATCAACAACTCGATGTTTTTAATTGAATTTCAATTAAGTTTACCCCGTTTAAATAACTGAAGAAGTTTTTTTGTTGTGATTTTTTTTCCAAAATTTCAAACTTTAAATGGCTCTCCTGTAAAGTTGCAAAAATGTCGCTTAAACCAAATAGCCTTTCACCCCTCGATATTGAATTAAATGTGGCTGTCGTAGCGGTTGCAGCTTAAATATAAATATATACCAGGGCACAGGCAAGGGTATCACAAGAAAGTTAAGAAGATTCACTTTAAAATGTTACTTATACGCAATACTAGCTGCACCCCGCAGTATCATCCGCGTAAACCGGGATACAAAGTATAATATGTACAGACGCCTGCACATCAAGCTACTACAATCTGTCAGATTTCTTTGATAGATTTTCGACTTTATTTCTAAAGTATTAGGTTCAAGGTTCATTGGGAAAAATTGACAGTTTTGGGTAGCTTGACCTGCTGGCGTCTGTACATACATTATTAATCCAGGGTATAGCTATCCACGTACCAAATTTGAAGTGAAAGCGTAACAAATATACGCACAGTTACACACACACAGACAAACTTTTGCCTTTATAATCTTAGTGGGATAAGTCTCCGAAGAAAAACGAAAGAAAGAAAACATTAATGTCTAGACCACTGTCAAAGTAAAATTGTGGCCGCCATAAGGATGATGACATACAAGCTACCCTATTTTTTGCGGATGGGAAATCATCAAATAACTTACCCCGCTCTGGTTAGAACGAGGGGGGGGGGAGTGTCAGACTCGTAATGATTAAAACCCACCCATGTTCCTTTTATTTTCCTTTAAAATCCGGGGCTGCGGTATCTCCCTCGAACAACGCGCAACCCCGGATACAAGCTACCCTATATTGTTGTGAGTCGTTGCAGTAATTACGTTATACATTATACTCTAAACATCACCCACAACCTGGGAAGGTCTTACCTACCGAGGTTATGGGTTGTTCCAAGAGATATACCGCGGCCCTGGAACACAAAGGGCAAACGAAGAAACATGTTTGGTATTTAGTCTATTTCATGATTTTCCATCCAAAAAAAAGACCTATGCAATGTGCATAAAGTCTGTGGTCCATCCTTACTAATATTATAAAAGCGAAAGTGAGTTTGTTTGTTTGTTACCTCTTCACGCTTTAATGGCTAAACCGGTTTTGATGAATTTTGGTACAGAGATAGTTGGGAACAAGGAGACGGAAATAGGCTATTTTTTTTAAAGTGGGATATGAGTGAGAAAGAGGGAAGAAAAGGGAAAACTTAGCGTTGCTATTACAAATCAATAAGGCGCTAGGGCAAAAACTGCAGGTAGCAGGTACTGTGTTATACCGAATTTAACGCGAGCGAAGACGTGGGCAAAAGCTAGTATTAAATAACTATTAGAAATGGATTTCATTCAATATTAAATAGCTCGCAAATATTTCTGTCTACTTCTCGTAATATTATTTTGCATAGCTAACTGGTGAACCATGTCAAGTATTTAGAAGTTTTTGCAAACATGTCGATGCATGTCAAAAGAATCGGAACTTGTCCCAAAGGATTGCCCCCGATACGATATTACATTGGAACCTTTGAGATTGAATCGCGTTCCAGGATCATCTTGTTTGCGCTCATTTCTGTCAAAGGGGTTCAAAACTCAGTAGTTCACAGGAACATGTGTAATCTACGTGTCTCTGACTGAGCTAAGCTAATTTATGTTCTAGCGATGTTAGTACTACAAGTGTTTCGATGATTCACGATTGAAATTCATTCAGGTTAGTATCGGTCAATTGAACTAGTCATAGTTTCTGATATAGTTGAAGTTGCTTCTCATCGTATGGATGATAATTATGAATACAATTATAATAATGGTTTTTGACAGCTTCACAAAATATACAAACTCTCCGTACCCAGAAATTTTGTTGAACTAGTTTGTACTAAGTTGTTCAATTGCTTGCTTTTTATCATATATGATAAAATATTCGTGTCGATAGTAATTACTATTATTATAATTAAATAGCCCAATAGTTTGCCACTCCCACGATGAAATTGCTGAAAAGGCTCTTAAGGAAACTTTGTAAAGAAATTTTATAAACATAAATTATTTTACAATTTTGAAAGACTTGTTTTACTACGTATAAACTTTCACTATGGATTGGAACACTATTTTAATAGTTTTACATGAAGCACACTTGTGTTTTAGAGTCATGATTGTGATTCGCAGTGACGAATTCCCCACGTAGTACAATTTTTGTCACCTTTGAGAGTTCAGGCTAACTGCCGCTTAGATCAATCTTATGGATAAGCCGTGCTTGGTTACTCCGTTGATGGTTGACCATTCAATACATACCGAGGTTCCTCCATGCCTCTAAGAAGGCAGCTGCCCGAAAATTTGACAGCCAGTCTTACCTTGGGGTTACCCAGTACTGGTAGTAGAAGGGCGGTCGCTCCATGTTAAATACTGGTATCCCGCTGCCATCATGTTGGGGTTGGCTTCCAGTCTAGCAAGACTGGAAGCCAACCCCAACATAGTTAGGCAAAGGCAGGCAGATGATGATGATGAAAGGTATCTAAACCTTCTGCTATCATTTCACAGTGACACGGAGAATTAATGGAAAGCAATCAGTCCATGCATACTTGTAGGTGTACAAATGAAACAATGTCTGTGATTGTGAACGCGACCATGTTGCGCCATTTAATCCGCAGCCATTTTGTTTTATCTTTAGTTTACGCGGTGGGCTTGTTAAATTAGATTTGCCATGTCATAATCTGCATAAACGTGTTTTAAGTTTTTAACATATAAATTGTCTTGTTCATTTCGTTTTTAAATTAATTTAAACACCAGAGCGGGCACTGTTAGATTTCTTGATTCGTGATTTATGTTTTTGATTCAATATTTTTCGTTCTTTCTTTCTTTTCTGTTTGTTTTTTTTTTAAACTTTGCCCCACACTAGGAATTACTCTTGTATCGTGGGTGCGTTTACAAACATTTAAACCTAGCCGTATTAAGGCAACCCCTGTTAGCTGCACCGACCGATAAGATCACCAAGATACATTGCCCCCAAAAACATTATATCGTACAACTCACAGAGGAACCACGTGAATACTCGGGACCAAACGAACTGAGAATATACACAGATGGTTCGAAAACCAGAACAGGAACAGGGGTTGGGGTCTTCTCCAACGACCTGAACATTAAAATTTCCAAATCACTCGGAATGCTCAACACGGTATACCAAGCCGAATGTATGGGCATCATTCAGGCCGTCCTAGCCATCGAGGCCAGAGGAGTCGCGGACACCAACATCCGAGTACTCTCCGACAGTGCCTCTGTCCTCCAGTCCCTAAATAATAGCTGCTTCAACACAGCTCTAATATACGAATGCCACAACCTACTGGAACAAACGACTGCACATAACCGCAATAAGGTAACCTTACAGTGGATAAAAGGACACAGTGGCTCACTAGGCAACGACGCAGCAGATGAACTCGCCAGACGGGCATCCACCTCTGCAGTACTAGGACCGGAGCCAATTGTACCCATCCCTTTCAGCCAGACACGCAGCTGGCTGAGGGAACACACCTACACACAAGCCGCAAACTGGTGGAGCTCGGCACCAGGCTGCAGACAGTCCAAAGTCGCAATCTTAGGTCTTAGACCGCAAGCTATCCAAACGTCTTCTGCAGCTGGACAGGAAAAGCTTGCGCCTGGTGACGGGGACCATCACCGGACACTGTGCATTGAACAAACATCTCCACACAATAGGTATCACAGATAGCCCCCTGTGCAGAGCTTGCATGGAGGCGGAAGAAACAGTCACACATGTTCTCCTTGAATGTACAGGAATCACTGAAATCCGGAAAGCGACACTGGGCACACCAGGGTCACTTGCGGACGCCCTCAAGAACCCGAAAAGACTCATCTGCTTCTGGAAGGAGGTGGGCTGGCTGGAGTAGCGGCCACCAGGTACATGGCATACGCACAATGGTCCACTGCAAGGACTAAGTGCGGAAACCGGACCCCCCCAAGAAGCGGGGCCCACATAAAGAAGAAGAAGAAGAAACCTAGATACACAAACAGTCACACCCGGAACAACTCAGTGTAGGCCATACAAATATTTGTTCCGTGCGGGGATCGAACCCGCGACACGCAGCATAGCAGTCGATCGCTTAACAACTGCGCCAACTAAAAAAACTTAACGTCGATTAAAAAAATCAAAATATTTTATATCACATAGGCCTACATGGGCACTTATAAAACGTCGAGGTAAGAGCACGGTTCGGGTTGGTTTCCTATGGAGAAGAACCGGCAAGAAACTCCATGGTTTACTCTTATAAAATCATGATTTGAGACAAAAAATATGAAATTAAATATACTAAGTACCTAACTTATAAATAAATTAAAAAATAGCGTCAAAAAATTCGTCCTCAACGCTGTCAGTTGGCAATTTCCCCAAGAGACTGGCCGTGTTGCCACAATTTTTCTGTCACAGCTTTAGTACTTAAGTATGAGAGGACAGCGTAGGCATTGCTTACTTTACGAAACGTAAAATAAGATAAAAAGTTAACAAGCATCTATAAGGCCCACAATGTCCACTCATTTACAAATATAGCTTACAGGACAGTATTTAAGTTTCGTTGTCATTGAAAGCATGGTTGTAATTCGGAATGCATGTTTTGCACACGAAAAGCCAGTGTGGAAAGCGGGACATCATTTGTGAAGCAGCTCGACATCCTATTGTAGTTCTTTTCAGCATATCATAAGTTTTGACATTACAATTTTTTGAAGATTAATATCTAGTTTTATCAGTGGTCTTTACGTGTTAATCCAGGTTATAAACTATCTTGGATCTCAGCTAATAACTACCTAGTTTGTACGCGAAATAGTAACAAATATTCAGTCACCTTCATCCTACTAATATTATAAATGCGAATGTTTGTGAGGATGGATGTATGGGAGGTATGGATGTTTGTTACTATTTCACGTCAAAACGGCTGCACGGATCTTTATGAAAATTGGGTAAAATACAAAGGTAGATTATAGTTTGAAATAACACATATTCCTACACATTTTTTTGATATCACGCGGCGTGCAAAGCTGTGAGCGTCAGCTAGTCATTTAATAAAAAATAAGATTTACCTAATATTTTTAGATATACATGTAGGTACTAAGGTACAAAAGCTTTCATTTGGTATAAGGACAAAGTTCATTGAGTAAACAAAAAAACCTTGATTTATTCTTCAGAAGCTAACATTTCATTATTTTCCGGAGACTCGCGGTGACTCTTGTTTGTTTTGTTGACTTTTTTGCCGACTTCCGGAAGTGGTTATTTTTAATCGAGTATTAATTTTCCAGTGTCACTAAAAGATATTGGCACTAAAAGATAGTAGCCGCTCGGGTCGATCTTTAGGTTAAGCCGCGCTTGCCTAGGTTGGTCTGTGGATGGGTGACCACCCGTTACATACCGAGTTTCCTCCGTGCCTCGGAAAGCACGTTAAGCCGTTGGTCCCGGCTGTCATTTGTAGATCTTTGACAGTCGTTACAGGTAGTCAGTGTTCCGAAAGTCTGACAACCAGTCTTACCAAGGGGTATCGTATTACCCAGTATTACCTGGGTTGTGGAGGTCAGATAGGCAGTCGCTCCATGTAAAATACTGATATTCAGCTGCATCCGGTTAGACTGGAAGCCGATCCCAACATAGTTGGGAAAAGGCTAGGCAGATGATGACTAAAAGATATTGGCAGATAAAAAAAATATGTATAATAGACGTTATCTCATGAACTACTCAAACATTATAAATTAAATTGATATGGGGCCACCTCAGAAGCATACCCTTTCGAACAAAATATGAAAATCGGTCCACAGTTAAAATCGGTGAAAATACATTAAATAAAACGATCGAAAACAGAACCTCCTCCTTTTTTGAAGACAGTTAAAAGTAAACAGCTGTAATTATGAAGACAGATATTTAACTATTCATTTTCTAAGTGTTTGGTGTTACTTGGAAATAGTAGAAGGAAAATAGCGGTCGGTTACAGCCTCACTAAGAGTGAATGACCTCATCTGATATCTAGAGAAGGACTTCCGATCGATACGGTTGTTCGCAGTTCGCGGCATGTTTGCGATTATAAACAACGCGACGCCATAAGTACAATAGAACATCATTATGATGTTTTATTTATTTGGATCTCCAACAAAGAATACACAGATGCAATAGTCACAAGCAAACAAAATGTTCTTTTTTAAGTTAGTCTGTC
This sequence comes from Ochropleura plecta, assembly GCA_905475445.1. Taxonomy (NCBI): domain Eukaryota; kingdom Metazoa; phylum Arthropoda; class Insecta; order Lepidoptera; family Noctuidae; genus Ochropleura; species Ochropleura plecta. Next base: position 27,187,558 of record FR997721.1, on the reverse strand, counting down.
AATATTAGGAGACCACAGAAAATGAATAGGTAAATATTTATCACACAGAAAAAAATTCAAAATAAAAAGCAAAAAATTAAAAATCAGTTCAGGACAAACACATACAAACTGTAATAATTATTGTTCCACATTTATTTATTTCAATGATCAAACTATTTTGTATTATCAATCAATCAATCAATTAATTTATAGTCGGGCAACTAAGGCCTAAGGTAGAGCCTAACGAAGTTGAGTAGTTTTACAGTGAAGTAAGGGATTAGTCGACGTTCAATTGCTTTGCCAATTCCAAATTACCTTCAACTACTCTAGTCTAGATCGATGCACTCGAAATTTACCTTTGAAAGTGAACTGAAACCCAAAGCATTTATATCAATTAGTCCGTTATAGGCACTTTTGAATCAGTTACTTTGTCCCAGCCATAATAACCTGAGTTGCCCATTGCAAAGCGTAGATCTCTATGGAGAAGAATGGGCAAAAGACTCCATGGAACCTCTTTTATTAATCATACTAGCTTTTGCCCGCGGCTTCGCTCGCGTTAAATTCGATAGCGCCTTATTGATTTGTAATAGCAACGCTAAGTTTTCCCGTTTCATCCCTCTTTCTCCCTCATATTCCACTCTTTTTTAATAAAAAATAGCCTATGTCCGTCTCCTGGTTCCCAACTATCTCTGTACCAAAATTCATCAAAATCAGTTTAGCCATTAAAGCGTGAAGACAAACACACAAACAAACTCACTTTCGCTTTTATAATATTAGTAAGGATAGTTAAGGATTTGTTTTACAAAATCATTTATGTTGAACACGTATGTGATGTAAGAATGATGTATAAAAATGAGCATATTAGAGCGTCCCGAGTTAAAAGCTTTTAAGTCTCATGTTCCTTTAATTTTACTTTTAACTCGGAAGCCCGTTATACAATACAATACAATACAATACAATAGTGGAGAATATATTGGATTTTTACTATGACTTTCAACAGGATAAGATTGACTGACAGTCTTTATGTAAATCCCACGTTTTTCTCCATCATCGTTATTGTTGACAGAATGTCACACACACGCCGCGCGCCGACATCAAACTAAATAACTCGTCCCTAAAAAAGTGCTGGACTTGTTTTTTGAAGTAAAAAATCATGATTTACGTTATACATAATGCAGGGAACGTGCTGAATATGTTGCATTAACTAGTATGAACTCAAAACATTGTGTAATCTACAATTATCGCCAAATTTTGCACGGGCGTATTTCGTAAGTATCTATACTTATAATAAATCTGTAGAGAGGTCAATTCTGTACATGAAATATATTTCCAAAATAACTATCAGGGGGTGATTAGTGATCGATACTGATGCCAAAAATGCAATCAGTAAAATTTTTGTCTGTCTGTCTGTCTGTCTGTCTGTCTGGATGTCTGTATGTTCGTTATAGAAACAAAAACTACTCGACGGATTTTAACAAAACTTGGTACAATTATTCTTCATACTCCTGGGCAGGTTATAGTATACTTTTCATCACGCTACGATCAATAGGAGCAGAGCAGTGAAGGAAAATGTTGGGTAATCGGGAGAAGTTTGTTAAAGCTACACAGAAATCATGTATGACGGAAATGTTCTCCTTAAAATTATATAAAAAATATCCTACGACAGCATAGGTCTATCTTTTATGGTTGACTCACAATAACACGTGTAACTCCCGATAACTTAGCAGTTCGGAGCTTTCTGATTATATTTGTCTACTCTTACGTTTATAACACTCCCACTCATCTCTAATTAAAAACAGTTAACATTATTACGTATTCAATAAAAAAAGAAACATATAAATCGGTATACAAACACCAAAGTTATGCATGAAATACGCTAATAAGCCATCGCGCGTGAATACTGAATCATGCTTTAGGGATTATTTTTGTGTAATATTTTATATGTTCAGAGTGTTCGACCTTATTGACAGACAATGCTTTCAGCCCGACTTTTAGTCTTTAAATAATTTATATCTTTTGTTGTTATTTTATAAAATAGGTATTAGTTATTTTGGTAGTGTTTAAATATTCGTTCAAATTACAAATTATTCATAGTTTACATTTTATTTCTTTTTAGCTGAAGTGGTAGTAGGTACGCATAGATTTTTAGAAACCGAGTTTCGGCTAATTTATGTTCAGTTTTTTTTTTATACTATATTGGTAAAAGCGTAGTTCATTAGGCTATATTAGTCCACTGCTGGACATAGCCCTCCCCTAATGGGCGCCATAGCGTTATATAGTTATATTCTTTATTATAGTTACAGGTATTATTAATTAAAGTATTTATAGGTTTTTATTTTTAAGTGAAGTAGGTATACATAGGTAGATAGTATTGGACGGGTTCCCTCTATCTGGCAGAATCTTGATGCTCCGAAATTTATTTGGCAAAACACACTTAGCATATTTTTCTTTAAACGAACATTTTAAAGGCATAAAAATTATTTGATATAATTATCGTTTGGCATAATATTTAAAACTCCGAATTTACAATTGCATAGTTTTAAGATGGCAGAATTACATTTAGTATGATTACGATTGGCAGAGTTCAAATTTCGCTAATGTCGTTTAGCATAATGTTCATTTAGAGCGACGAGTATTTGGTATAATTTCACTTTTCATACTATGCAGATGGCAGAATTTAATTAAGAATAACTTTAAGTTTAAAGACTTATATGCCTAATAAGTCTTTAAACTGACATGGTCACTAACATTATTATTAACGGTTAAAACGGGATATTTACCATGTTTGTTATTTATTTTGAGTTTCCAATATTTTGGTGTGAACCGATACAGTGAGTTACAATTGTATACAAAAACATATTAAGGCAAAAATAAGATATTTTTGGAATTATATAGAAAAAAAAAGACATCGTTTTTAGTTACCCGGGACTCAACTATTAAGATTAGGTTAATTTGTTGAAAAAAAAATCGTAGGTTAGGTTAGGTTAAAACTGTGACCCCCTACGCACGAGCCGAGCGAGCGGAGCGAGCGGTGCCGCGGCAGCGGCCGGCGAGTGCCAGTAACGACCTGCATTGATAGAAAATGAGATTGTTTTTAGTAGTTTACCCGGAACTGAACTATTTACATTAGAATAATAATTACTTATGGAATTAAATGACATTATTACAAATTCAATTAAATAATAGTTAAAATAAATGATATTATTTTAAAGAAATAAATAATTAAAATAAATGACAACAAATAATAATAAAGATGATTCTAACTATAAACTTTCTGCGATATGACAATTCTGCCGTTTAATGATAACGATATGAAATATATGTCAAAAGACGATTCTGACTGTGAACTTTCTGCGAAATGATGTTTCTGCTTTTTGAATATTATGGATATGAAATTTATGTCTAGAGATGATTCTAACTCACAAAATTATGAGTTTTGAATGTATGATAAATGAGTGTCTGCCAAACAATTTTCTGCGAAATGAAGTTTATGCTATCCGTTGTTATGCAAAATAAAATTATGACATAAAAAGTTCTGCTATAAAGGGTGGACCCAGTATTGGACAGGCGTTTTAGCTTTATTTTAATTTCTTTTTTTGTTACAAGTTGTACTTACCTACATATTTCTGGGTATAATTCTATTAGAGTTATTTAGTTTTAGTACCTACTTTATTTGGTAATTAATAGGTTCTTATAGATAACAGGCATAATTAGATATATTAAAAAAAACAAAATTTATATATATAATTTAGTACTTAAATTATTTTCAGGTTAATTATAAATTCAAATTATTATTTTTTAATTTATTTAGCTGTAGTTTTATTTAGTTGTAGCTGTAGTGTATTTAGGATCAGTTTTATTATTTAAGTAGGCACTTTTTTAAGTGTAAGGTAGCTACAGTTAGGACCTCTAACGTAGCTTATTTCGTTAGGTAAATGAATAGGCATTCAGTTACCTTCGGTTATTTTCATAAATCCTTACTAATATTATAAAAGCGACAGTTAGTTTGTTTGTTCTTTCTTTCTTTTTTTTTAAAAGACGTTGCCCCACACTAGGAATTTCTCCTGTATCGTGGGTGCGTTTACAAACATTCAATCTCACATACACAAACAGCCAGACCCGGAACAACTATCTGTAGGTCATACAAATATTTGTTCCGTGCGGGAATCGAACCCGCGACACACAGCGCAGCAGTCGTTCGCCCAGCCACTACGCGAACCGTGTCGTGTTTGTTACGGCTTCACGCCTAAATGACCCAACCGATTTTGATGCATTTTGGTACAGAGATAGTTGGGGCCCTGGTGACGGAAATAGGCAAGTTTTTTTAAAGTGAGGAAAGGGGGAGAATGAGGGAAGAAAAGGGGAGAGAAAGATACATTTTTCGGGTCATCACGCGGGTTAAAGTTAGCGTTAGCCCAAAGTAACTATGCCACGCGGACGAAGTCGCGGGCGGAAGCTAGTAATAAATAAAATATTGCGAATCGCTGTCAGTCAGGAGGTTTTCGTTGCGTGTGGGATAGATTAGAATAAGAATAAATTTATTAAACCAGTGTTACAACATTTTTCTTAATCTAACATCATTACAAATATCGGTATCAAGTTCTATGTAGACAACATTAGAAAACTATGGTCCCCACACTAGGCTGCGCCTGTATCTTGGGGGCCGGAATATACTGGATATTTCGAAACTAAGTAAATACAGGTCTTTGCGGTTTACCGTCGATATGTTATGTAAAAGAAATAAGATAAAGCATGTTAATGAGGTGGGCAATATATATTTTTCGTGGTCAGGTTTTGAAAAAGAGAAATTTCATCGTCTGCCTTTTGGGGCAAATACAAGTCAATATTTATACGTGAATTTTTCTGATAAGATACGTGATGCAATGAAGCCCTGTTGGATACTCAGACCACGTGGCTACGTACTCACTCACTGCTATTCTGACTGTGGGACACCTCTGATGTGGAAACCAACTTCCATAAATAATTCTAATTTGTACCAAGACAAAGTTAAAATTCTTTCGTTGAAAAAGCACCAGAATTAAAATGGATAATACTTAATGACATTTCTCGCTTTTGTTTTGACATAGATAAATGTATTTTTTAATTAATAAAACCATTAATTGTTTTATAATGTTGTGCTCACTAAAAAGATCTATAAAACTTTACTGTATTACCAAAATTCAGACAAATAAATACTTTGACTGGGGAAGATAATGTGCTATCATCAGAATTTTCCGAACAAGAAACAATATTTCAGTACCCGAATATCGTGACACATTTCTATCCTAACCCGAAAGTTATTGAAAGTAATTCGCCATCCATTATTTCCAAGTGTCATCCATTTTTAAAGAATTTCGTCTCTGCGACATGGATCGATACCGTCAATATAAATAGGAGTGAACGTTGTCGAATCAAGAGACCATATTGTAATTGAAGTTCTAACACCACGTAGTTAAAAATGGCAACTTAACAGATGCCTAGGTAATGACTAGGCGGTTGGCAGCAGCTGGATGAGTGTAGCCAAAGATCGGTATCGGGCTAAGTGTCGCGCCCTGAGAGAGACCTACGTCCAGCAGTGGACTGAGCCAGGCTGATAATAATGACGACAATGAATCGTAAAAAGATCATTTCGTATTTTGTGTTCACCTCGAATCAGTTAAGTATTAAGCTTAATGTTTTTAGTGTACGAGGTGAGGCTACTTATCAATTTCCAAAAGTAACTCTTAGGAAAAAATACTTACCTTGTTTGTAAAAAGATTTAAAAACTGTTTATTAGACTCGCACAGGACAAGACAATAAAACAAAATTATTTAATTTAAAAATTAATAATGAAACAAAAAATAAAACATATAAAAAAAGACAATTAATTAAAATGGTCCAGTACGAAGCCATAAGGCCTCTATCTCAGCACGATAATAATTATTCTAAGTTATTATTATTCTGGACACGGCTCGTATTGTTAGGAGGTTCCTTTCTCTGGAGCCCTGACCGCCGGTAGCTTGGACCCTGTTCCCGATACCGGTGGGCTACTATTTTTATATTTTTAAATGTTTTTATTATTTTTTAAGAAATATTTAAAAATTTAATTATAATATGTTATTTAGACAATAAATGGACGAAAATTATAAGTACTTCCTACTATAATATTATTAATGCGAATGTTTGTGAGGATGGGTGGATGAATGGATGTCTGTTACTCTTTCACGTGAAAACGCCTGAGCGGATCTTGATGAAATTTGGCACAGAGGTAGATTCTAGTCTGGAATAAAAAATGTTATACTTTTTTTTACGATATTACTCAGGCGAGCCGCGGGCGCCAGCTATCCTACTCCTACTAATATCCTACTTCCTACCACCCTACTATAATACCTATTATAAATGCGAATGTTTCTGAGGATGGATAGACGGATATTTGTTACTCTTTCACGTCAAACGGAAGAACGGATCTTAATGAAATTTGGCTCAGAGTTAGATTATGGTCTGGAATAACACAAAGGTTACTGTTTTTTTGATATCACGCGGGCGAAACCGCGGGCGCCAGCTAATGGAGAAATAAACTTTTTAACCATAGTTACAGACGTTGCTGGTTTCTAATTGGCTAAATCAATGCGCCTTCCGCTTGTCTAGTAAACGGCATCAAAAATTCAAAACCACCAATAAATAACTTACACACGCGAGGTTCTACTTCAACGACAATCTCTATGACAAAAAAATACCTCAAAACAAAACAAGTCCTAAGCTCTACAGAAACGTCCATTATTGAATGATCAAACAATTAGGTACTAGAATTTGAACTCGAAATTCGTTATTTTGATAAAAAACTTGCCAAGGTCGACCGGTGAAGCGTTTAGCATAACTTTTTTAAATAAAGCTGCCTGTTCGATGTGCGATTTCATAAAGAATGCGCAATTTGCTTTGTGAGTTGCAGAGCATTAAATTTTTCTTGATTAAGTTTAGATTCTTCACTTCAAACATTTTTTTTATAAAAGAGAGAGCTTTGATTATGTGGATGCCGTTATTGGTTTTCAGAAAACACAGAGTTGATTAAATTATATGTCAATTTAATTTTATATGACTAGTTTACCTGAGTATGCTGATATTTTCAGAAACATTTTAAAAGATAAATTATGTTTATTTTGCAAGTAGGTTTCTGCAAACACTTTCCGCGACGTTTTTTTTTAAAGCTAATTGTGGCCCGTGTTTCGTACCCGACTACTCAGAAGAAATAGCCGAAACAAACTCAGAGGTCATAGTCTCTTTTAAGGTCCAGACAACAATCTTGGTCAACTTACATGAGGACTATGCAGATTAGTGTCTGAAATGGTCCTTTTAAGAAAGCACCACACAAATTGAGTGTCCCTGTCAATTCAGTGCAAGCATTTGTCAGTTATCGTGTAGCTCGATTCATAACCCAAGGAGCTCAACGACACGACGACCAATAACAAAAAAAGGACATTTGTGTAGTTCGCTTATTATAGTACTTTAACTGCCAGATAATCGTCAAAAAACAACCAAATTCAATAAAAGTAATTACCCACATGGTCCTCAATTTTATAATAAACAAATAAAGTAAATAATTTAATTTATTCAATATATAATCAATACATACACCAGATTAATTGTACTTAGGAGTAAGTGATGCCGTAACGTCTGACAGGGAGAATGGAAGAAGAAAACGTGTCGCGCCGACCTCAAATAGAATGGGACATGGGCAGAAAAACGATGACATCCAATTTGTAATAAGTCTATTTGTACCACAAAATCTTTAATTTATCGTCAAACTTATTTAAAACACTGTTCTGTGTCTGACAATAATTTATTGTTTTTCAGTTAATTACAATTCTCTTCATTACATATCAAAATCGAATTGAATAAAAACTTTCAAACATTGTTTAAAGTCCGGCCACATATTTCAATAAAAGCTGTGATTATTTTTTTATTTGAAATCATTAAATATCTTTTCCCGCTCTGGGAGGAGCGGGCGAGAGTGTCAGAATTTTACTGACTAAAACCTATTCATGTTCCTTCTTTTGCACATTGTGTTCCGGGGCCCGCAGACTCTCTTTAGAACCACCTGCAATCCCGGCAGACAGTAGCCCTAGCAGCCCTCTCTGCGTCTTTTGAACTATAAACTTTAAAGCAATATAAATAGAATTGATTATACTTCCTATGTATTTATATTTGGCTAAGCAAGTTACGATTACGATAAAACGTCTCAAACTTCAAGGTTATTAGGTCTTTGACACACATTACGTAACGCTTTCCCATAGAACTGGTTACTGGTTGCCCATTAATAATGTATGTATTATACATACTCCAATAGCTTTCAAGGTTACTATCTTTTTATCACATTACGCACGAGTTTTGAAAACTAACACTATTATCACAAGATCTATAGGTTAAGCTGCACTTGTCTAGGTTGGTCCATGCATGGGTAACCCGTTACATTTCAAATAAATCATAGAGAATATAGTCTTTGAAATAAGTAGTTAATGATAGGCAGTTATTTCATATCGCAAGTTATTACATGTTCGAGTTTTAAATAGGTAACTATTTTCATCCATTTAGTAATAATTTGATAAATTTATAACCACTCCGATGTTCGCAAACCACAAAATGAACATTATTACAATTTATTTGATTGGTTAATTAAATCATGGTTGTTATTAAACGTTGTGGGCATATTGTATAAGCATTTTTACAACCTCGTTGATAGAACTGGGTTTGGTTCCTGGGTTAGCAGTTTAAGAGTCTGGTTAGAATGGCAATAGGAGCCTATTGCGAGGGTCTTGTCTTTTCACCCTGCCCAAGCCTTCGGGGCCAAAAGCGGCAATGTTATATTCTTTTGACTTTCACATACCAGAAATGGTAAATCTGAATCGGAATCGAAATGTGGTACATTAGTGTATGTACAAAGTTCTCAAAATTAAAAACGGCTATGTAAGTACGACCATGAACAACAAAAACTAATAAAACTGACTTACAAAAACAAAACTAAAAAGTGGAGAATAACTTTACTTACAGAAGTCGGTGGCAAAAAAGTCAACGAAAAAGTTAATAAAAAAAAAACAACAAAGGTCGGTGATATTTTTACAAAAAAAAAAATTATTTCAGTATTTTGTTATGATATATTTCCTATTTTTTTATCTAGTAGGTACCTATTCATTTTCCATTGTTACTATAAAAGATTTGCAGATTATCTATAAATATATAGAGAAAAAAAAATGTATTATAGACGACAACTTGTAAACTACCTACGCAATAAAATTAAATATAATATGGGACCCCTGGGTCTGAAGTATAACCTATCAAACAAAAAAAGAATTTTGCTAATCGGTCAAGGCGTCTTTGAGTAAACGGTGAACATACATAAAAAAAGATTCCCACGAATTGAGAACTTCCTGCTTTTTTGAAGTCGGTTAAAAATAATGACGTTACGGAAATATATATATTAGTATGGCGCCCGCGGCTTCGCCCGTGTGATATCTAAAAAAAAGTATCCTATGTGTTATTCCAGACCATAATCTACCTCTGTGCCAAATTTCATCAAGATATGTTCAGTCGTTTTGACGTGAAAGAGTAACAGACATCCTTACTTCCATCCATCCACACAAACATTCGCATTTTTAATATTAGAGAAGGTTTTTGAAGCTGTAATCGCTACTTACTTTTAGAAACCCATTATTTGAACATTATAAACCATAGTTTTTTCTTGTGCAACTGTACACTACAGATTAATGCAATACAAATCTTCATAGCGAAACAAACCAATCAATCTAAATAGTAGAACTGAGAATAGCCAGCTTTACAATATCGTGATCGTTTTAAAGCTGTTTTGTTTTAAGAGGTTTGTTTTACATTTCCTCTCGTATTGTTGACATAAGCAACGGATTTAAGAATGAGAACATATCCTAATTTAAGTGGTAATAACCTGTTGCTATATACTTAGGTATATAAATAGTCATATGCTTCGTCTGACGTAAGATATTTTTTGGCTAGTAAATGATTATCCATTCGGTTTCTTGCCCATTCTTCTCAACGCGTTATAAGCCTTGTGACTAGGACTGTAGATTTTTTAGTACTGGTCTATTTATATATAGATACATAATATTATAAAGCTGAAAGGTTGGTTTCGTTGAACGCGCTAATCTCAGAAACTAATCTGTTATTTGAGAATGCGTTAACAAACACTTACTAGATGACGCCCGCGGCTTCGCCCGCGTGATGATCGAAAAAAACCGACCAAGAGCGTGTCGGGCCACGCTCAGTGTAGGGTTCCGTAGTTTCCCGTCCGTCACAATAAGTGTTCCCACTTATGAGTTTAAAGGTGGAGGAGCGTGCAATGTTGCACGTTCCGCGGTAGGTGCTCCAATAGTTTTTGTACAAAAAAGACAAAAAGTTGTAGAAAATACAACTTTTTGTCTTTTTTGTACAAAAACTGTTGTGTCAATCAAGTTCAAAATGATTTTCCTAGAAAGTCCTTATAAAGTTCTACTTTTCAGAATTTTTTCATATTTTTTAAACTTATGGTTCAAAAGTTAGAGGGGGGGGGACACATTGTTTTTTACTTTTGGAGCGATTATTTCCGAAATTATTGACATTATCAAAAAATTATTTTAGTAAACCCCTATTCATTTTTAAATACCTTTCCAATAATATATCACACGTTAGGGTTGAAATTAAAAAAAAAATCACTTCCCACTTTACATATAGGGTGGCTACCCTAATAAAACATTTTTTTCCAATTTTTATTTTTTCCACTTTGTCGGCGTGATTGATATACATATTGGTACCAAATTTCAGCTTTCTAGTGCTAACGGTCACAGAGATTAAGCGAGGACGGACGGACGGACGGACAGACAGACATGGCGAAACTATAAGGGTTCCTAGTTGACTACGGAACCCTAAAAAAGGAATTTATGTGCTATTCCAGACTATAATTTACCTCTGTGTTAAATTTCATCAAGATCTGTTGAGTAGGTTTTTCGTGAAAGAGGATCAAACATACATCCATACTCACAAACTTTCGCATTTATAATACACACATCAAAAGTATCTAAGGATCAACATATATTTTTGCAATAACTTTTCTCCTGATTGATATTAATTAAAATTTTCTTTAAGGATTCATCAAATAAAGTGTTTTCGTTTGTCACAGTAACGATAAACCAAGTCACCTTTGCATTAATAAAGAAATTTGCCATTTTCCTAATAAAGGGATTTTTGACATTTGAACCACTAACATTAAAGTTCGAAAAAAAGACTGAAATAACAGTTTTCTTTAAAATTTTATTGGGTAACTTAAACAATTAATAATCCGTGTTTCTACCGCGAACACTAACAACACAAGAACATCGGTTTGGCATACTCAAAATGAGTTCATCCAAATCACGCTGTGGAATGGCCGCCCATGTTCGTTGCAACAACAAAAAAAGGTCTTCTTGCGACTGGATACCCTCCATATTCGGCAGAGCTCTTCTCTGTAGCATATCCCATGCATGCTCAATCGGGTTCAAGTCTGGCGACTGAGCAGGCCAGGGCAGGACATTGATGTTAGCTGCGGCGAGAGTCTGTCTTACAACTCTTGCGGTGTGCGGTCGTGCATTATCATGCATTAACTGAAATAAGGGACCGATTTGCACTAGTAGAGGAACGATGACGTCTGATACAATCGTCTCAGCATAAATTTGAGCGTTGAGGTTGCCTCTGATCCAAATCAACTTAGTTCTTCCGCCGATCCAAATACCCGCCCATACCATGATGGTTCCACCACTATAAGGATGGACTTCCTGGCAGGATTTTAATCGCTGTTGGCGTCCAGGGGTTCTCCAGTGTCGTATACGTCTTGTATCCGGTCTCATACCAAAACGAGACTCATCAGAAAAGCACACGAAACGCCATTGTTCTTCTGCCCAATTTCTGTGTTCAAGAGCCCATTGATATCGAATCCTACGATTGTGCATTGCTATAGGTGGTACCCGTAGCGGTCTTCGGGAATGAAGGTTCACTTCATGCAAGCGGTTTCTGACTGTTTGGTTGCTAATTAAGTTCCCTGAAGAGTGATGAAGCCTCACGGCTAACATCATGGCGGTTATTGTTGGAGCTCTTCGAGTTAAGATTTGAATGTATCGGTCTTGTCTCCGTGTGGTGCAGCGATACCGTCCTCCATGGCGCTCAGCCACGGTACCAGTGCTTCGGTAACGTGTCCAAAGTCGACTGATAACACTCTGACTTGTATTCAGAGCTAAAGCTACAGTACGTTGCCGGGAACCAGCTTCTATCATTCCCACGGCTCTGAGCATTTCTTCCCTGCTTAAATGACGTCGCCGCTCCATAATAACGTTGGTTTTAATCAGTAGTAGGGAAACAGTAGCACTAATAATGTCTTCAATGCGTTGTATGTTTTTATAGGGAAAATATTGACAGCTTATTTTCATCTTTTACTCGAATTTGATTGAGAGTTCCTGATTCAAATTATGAAATGCACCAAAAAGGATCCATATAAATTTATAAAATCATAAATTTATTACAAAGCCACATCTCAATCTCAAGAAATCCGCATAAAAATGCTTGATCCCTAGACACTTTTGATGTGTGTATTAGTAGGACTTAAACAATAGACCCGAAACAACCTGTAGTTCGGTAAAATATTTGTCTAATCGAAACCGCGACACGCAGGGCAGCAGCGGATCTCTCAGCCGCTGCGCCGACGATGCTGACACAGAATTTATTGCTGGCATTCCTGACGTTTATACTAGAGAAAAGAAAGAAAGAAAGAAAAACTTTTATAAAAAAATGAAATAAAATAGTACAGACAAGGTTATTGTCTGTGCGAGGCCAAAAAGGTCCCTGTCTCAGCATAAGCTGCGATATTTTAGGTTTAAAATAACACAGCGCTGGTTTTCTGACAGGGCCAGTTAGTGGTATCACGGACACAGAACGGAACACATACTTATATAAATATTCTTATTAAAGATACAAACATTACAAAATAAGAAATAAATGCAAAAGGACAAAAGTATAATTATAAAATTCTACATGCAAATTATTTTATTTTTAGCCAATACCCGATAGCCCAGCGCTCCAAATATCTACTACGATACTACCTGGTCGTTCTTTCTAAAAGAACGCCCTTTCTAATGTTTGTTGAGTCCCTTGAAGACTCTTTGTGAAGTGTTCGTTTGACGCTTTCGCAGAGTCAATTGCACCTTCAGATCCTGTCTGGTGTCATTGTTATGACTCCGACTTTGAGTTATAGTATTCGGCTTCGCTCGCATTAAAATCGGGGTAACACAGTTCCCCTTTCCTGATTTTCAAGTACCTGCTACCTGTAGTTTTTGCCCTTGCGCCTTATTTATTGTAATAGCAATGCTAAGTTTTCCCTTTTCTTCCCTCTTTATCCCTCATATCTCAATCCTTTTTAGGGTTCCGTAGTCAACTAGGAACCCTTATAGTTTCGCCATGTCTGTCTGTCCGTCCGTCCGTCCGTCCGTCCTCGCTTAATCTCTGTGACCGTTAGCACTAGAAAGCTGAAATTTGGTACCATTATGTATATCAATCACGCCGACAAAGTGGTAAAATAAAAATTGGAAAAAAATGTTTTATTAGGGTAGCCACCCTATATGTAAAGTGGGAAGTGTTTTTTTTTTAATTTCAACCCTAACGTGTGATATATTGTTGGAAAGGTATTTAAAAATGAATAGGGGTTTACTAAAATCATTTTTTGATAATGTCAATAATTTCGGAAATAATCGCTCCAAAAGTAAAAAACAATGTGTCCCCCCCCCTCTAACTTTTGAACCATAAGTTTAGAAAATATGAAAAAAATCTGGAAAGTAGAACTTTATAAGGACTTTCTAGGAAAATCATTTTGAACTTGATTGACACAACAGTTTTTGTACAAAAACTGTTGGAGCGCCTACCGCGGAACGTGCAACATTGCACCTTGAACTCATAAGTGGGAACACTTATTGTGACGGTCGGGAAACTACGGAACCCTACACTGAGCGTGGCCCGACACGCTCTTGGCCGGTTTTTTAAAATAATTATTGCCTATATCCGTCTCCAGGGTCCCAACTATCTCTGTACCAAAATTCATCAAAATCGGTAGAGAAAGATATTTTTATCGATCAGCCCAACCAAAGTAACTAGGCCACGCGGACGAAGTCGCGGGCGGAAGCTACTATAATATAAATCTATCGATAACACTAAGGTGTCTCGCTCGTCAATTTAATACTATTAACAATCGTTGTGTAATACCTAGGAACAAAAAATAATGATGACGCGATAGCTTATAATAATTCTAATAATACAAATCAGGTTTTAGGCCATAAATATGATAAATTCCATATGGTATCAGTGCCAATAACTTTTGTATCGCCACGGTCAAATCACACTAATATTATAAAGGCGAAACTTTATATGTATGTGTACTTGTTACTCAGAAATGTCTGAACAAATTTGGATAAAATTTGGCATGACAGCTAATACCCTGGATTAACACATAGTGAAACAGCGAGATGCAGCTTGTAAAATAATCGTCCTTCGTCCGCGTGGCATAGTTACTTTGGGCTAACGCTAGCTTAAACCCGCGTTATGATCGAAAAAAAATTTTTTAGCCTATGTCCGTCTCCAGGGTTTCAACTATCTCTGTACTAAAATTCATCAAAAGCGGTTTGGCCATTTAGCCGTGAAGACGAAACAAACAAACTCACTTTCGATTTTATAATATTAGTAATAGTAATTCATCATTAGGATTCAGCTGCATCCGGTTACAGTAGATGCTGATCTCATAGTTGGGAAAAGGCTGTGCAGATCATGATGATGTCGCGACCGAAGCCATGAACTAAAGCTAGCATACTAGTACTGCAAGGAACGAACCTGCATAGATCAATTAAAAACTAACCGTAACACATTTTCACAAATTGACCCAGAAATCATTCCCTCTAACAACACTTTACTTTGAACCCTCTACCGCTATGAATAACAAGATCTGAAAGCTCATAGTATGCTGGGCGCTACTGTTGCGAATTGTTCTAATCTTATCTGGACCAATACTACTTTGTAATTACTGATAAAAGTTTATATGGCTTAGGAAAAGGGGTTAACAGCTATGTAATTTGTTAAAGGTTTATATTAACCACGGTTGGTTAATATAATAATTTATTTGATAAGTTTTGAGACGTTTAGACAATTTTTTTTATCTTTC
This sequence comes from Ochropleura plecta, assembly GCA_905475445.1. Classification (NCBI taxonomy): domain Eukaryota; kingdom Metazoa; phylum Arthropoda; class Insecta; order Lepidoptera; family Noctuidae; genus Ochropleura; species Ochropleura plecta. Next base: position 27,172,371 of record FR997721.1, on the reverse strand, counting down.
TTTCTTATGTATAAAATTCTCTTGTCACCGTTTTCTCATATACGGCTTGCCTGATTTTTATGAGGGTTTACAAGTATATTTGTTAGGTCAGAGAATTGGACGTAATCTATTTTTCATACTCTAGGCGACGATAATAGTGGCCGTCTTAAAAAAGGTAAGTACCTACCTGAGAAAACGATGAAACCGATGTGCACAGCTGATGAGGATGACATTATATTTATTGCTATTATCAGCCTCCAAATCGAATAAATTATATCAAATAAACCCGAAACCGCGAAAATTAAATGAACATAGGTTAGGCTTTTTTTATTTTGAGGTGTTACATAGTAAGTACCTATGAGTTTTAATAAAACGAGCCGGTGCATCGTTCACAAAAAAAAACTGGTTAAAAACTAACTTCTATGCTCGTCTCGAACTTCAACTCTTCATTAATGGCTTTTGTGGACGAGAGATACCACAATTTTGCCAATAACACGTGTACTGGAAATAAACTATCAAACGCTGGAGAACATTTAGCAAGTAATCACAGTAATTAAAAAATATAAAAACAATAAAAGTATTTCTTTGCAGATTTAGATTATCATTTCATATGACCATCATATGACCATCATATGACAGAATGACAGAAAAGAAAAGAGACTATAAGTAAAAAAAATTAACGATCCAAAAAGTTACAACTTAATTTTATTAATTTCGATGAATTTATATAGTTTGAAAACAAAACGAGAAAACACAAAAGAAAGAAGACATTTAACAGAAGTTGGACGAGGGATATGAGGAGGAATGATTTCATGAAAAGAGAACCGCAATTTGGGACAAGAGAAAAATAAATGTGCTCGTCTCGAAACAAAAATAAAATGTATTATAGTGTCACAAGACTCACAGCGCCATCTAGTTCTGTTATCAGTAAACACACACAAGCCTATCTAAACACCGCCGGGAAATAGCGTAGAGCTAACGTATTAGGAAACATTCAAGCTTCATGCCTGTTATACGAACTGTGAAGTGTTACTGTAGATGTCTCTAGTGTCCACAGAAACGCTAACAGGAGCGGGCGGGTGGTGTAAACGTTAAGTAAATAAATAGATTTTTGAATTTAAAATACAATTATCCTGTAGCATAAAAGTTATTTTATTTTGCAACAGGCTTAATCAATATCCAAAGATATGACTTAGTTCGTAAAAATATGAAGATATTAAATGTCATGCGTGTATTTTGTAATTAAAAAAATTACGTATTAATTTGTATTACTTTTACTCTGCGCATTCGTGCTACGGCTTCCTTATCTAATATATAAAATTTCCGTGTCACAATGTTAGTTACCGTACTCCTCCGAAACGGCTCGACCGATTCTTATGAAATTTTGGGTAGGTACATATTGGGTAGGTTTGAGAATCGGCTAATCTATTTTTCATGCCCCTAAACCTCAGCGGGTGAAACCGCTGGGCACAGCTAGTCTAATATATAAAATTTCCGTGTCACAATGTTAGTTACCGTACTCCTCCGAAACGGCTCGACCGATTCTTATGAAATTTTGGGTACATATTGGGTAGGTCTGAGAATCATACCCCTAAACCTCAGCGGGTGAAACCGCTGGGCACAGCTAGTTATAACTAATATTTGTTAGAATTCCGTACCTAAAATAAAAGTCTTGTCTGTCAAGACCCTTCATCTCGAGTATGCGTGGAGGTAGAGCTTAAATTCCTGACAAAAACCATATACTCAACTCAGTGGTCCCTTGGAGCTGTGAATAAAATTAACTCTCTAAAAGTATAATAATAATAATGCCAGCCTATAACTGTCCCACAGCTGGTCAAAGGCGCCTTGTCATACAGAGATGAAGAGTGATCGCCTCGTTTGCTCAAGACAATTTGGCGATTTTAGACTTTCTATTCTAAGCCCAGGTTTTCTAACGATGTTTTTCTTGTCCGATATCAGCTATGTCCAAGATAAACAAAGAAAAGCACACATGTACTGAAAAACATTGGTAATTGCCCGGATTCGAAACCACAACCTCTCGTTCATGAGAGAACACGATACGCTCGATATATTGTTATAATAACACATTTACACAGTTGCATGTAACTCGGTTGTGACGTAACAACAGTAACTGTTCCGGTTAGACGGGTGTAATGTAACGGACACATGACACCTTTCAACTTTATCATCGGGTTCAACACTACATGGAGTGTTGTGTTGTGAACCAAACATAGCGACACCTCACACTGTCGTACCGACAGCTCATGTTATGATGGTTATATCTCCGCGGCTTGGGGAGGACGGTCTGTCAGAGTCTAATGACTGAAACCACACGGGTGTTCCTTCTCACACTTGTCTCAGGAGGCAGCGGGAACCTTTGCGACTTCCGCTGCCCCGGACTAGTGGGGCTCGCTCGACCTGTGCGGACCTCGTCCCAAAGTGGGGGAGTGAGGTGTCAGACGTCTGAGAGGCGCACGTGAAACACATCGCACCACCGTCTCGGGTCCAATGTGATGGGGGGCGACGGATGTCCCCGGATCGGCCGCCCCTAGACCCATTTATGGGGGCTGGAAGAGGGCGTTGTCCGGCCTCCGCCGACGCCCAGTGCGTCTGCTGCGGGATGGGCGAGAGCTGGTCATCTCCCTTTCCCTTTCCGCAGCTTCCTTCTGCGACATGACGGTTTCGCAGAAGGACACCACCGCGTCCCAGGACTCTGTGCTGCCGACAGGTCTCCTCCGACCTCAGTCATGAGGGCACGGCGCGGCTCATCCCACGCCGCGCATTCGGCCAGTGTATGCCGCGCCGTATCCCCCAGAATTGTGGTATAGGCCTCCTTCAACTTCACTCCATTCCTCTCTGTGTCGCGCTCTTTATATCCAGTTCGAACCAGCGACTTTCCTCACGTCATCTTTCCAGCGTAATTGTGCTCGTCGCTGAGGGCGCTTTTCACCCCACGGCTTCCATTAAGTAAGTAAGTATAATCTTTATTACACAAGAAGTATTTACATTGTTTGTGAAGTCCCTGACTCCTGTGCTAGGTGAAAGACCTGTGTTACAGGAGCCAGTGCCCTCTCCCAAAGGAGATTTTACAGTGGTATGTGCAACAAGATTAACAAAACAATATTATTCAAAATTAAAGAAAAAGACAATAAAATAAGATATAAATTAAAAGCGGTTAAAAATTAGCCTGTTATTACTTTGAAGTGTAATTCCATTAATGTATCCTGGGATAAGTTTTCACCAGGACATCTCATTTCGAGCCACGTGTCCAGCCCATTTCCATTTGAGGTGCGCTACCCGTTTCGTTACGTCTGCGACTTTGCTTTGCTTTCGAAGCCATTTATTTGTTTTGCGGTCCATCAATGACAATCCTACCAGTTTTCTCTCAACCGCCCTCTGGGCTACTTCCAGTCTGTTGATGGTGTCTCGAGTGAAAACCCAAGTCTCAACATAAGACTGGTTGTTAAACTTTCGAGTCACTGACTACCAGTAACTACTGTCAAAGATCTACATAAACCAGCCGGGACCAACGGCTTCACGTGCATTCCAAGGCACGGAGGAGATTGATATGAAATGGGTGGTCACCTATCCACGGATCAATCTAGGCACGCGTGGCTTTTAACCTCAAGATCGAGCCCGCAGTTTTTACTTAGCGAGGAACTCCACACCTGACCTACTTCATGTCATTGTAAGAGTAGCCACTGCAAACCGTCACGTTGGAAATATAAGTGTCAATCTGAATATGATAGTGCAAAATTCTTAATATTCCCATTTAATTAACTTGGAAGTTTCTGGTTTCATCGGGAAATCGAACTTTGAACAGTTTACAATATTTAGTGCACAAGTACAAACGGTAGTTACTAGTTCGGTTAACCGTATAAGTTTACACCGACGCGTAACAGAAAAGTACTTACAAACACAAAAATATTTATTTCGTCTCAAACATCTTGTAACACATCAAACAATTTGATGCAACTCTAGTCCCTACGTACAATTGTACTTTTGTCGGAGTTGTCTATTCATTAAGTTACTATCTGTACCTACCTATAAAGTGAATTGTGTGAATTTTTCCTGGTGCACACTAATTTGTTGTGTTTGTCGCTGTCATTTATTACGATTTTCATGTTGATTGATGTCCTTTTTTCAGGTTTTTTTAGGGCTTTAATGGATCACTTTGATGTAAAGCTTTTTGTCTGCCAAGACCTTTTTTGTGATTTTAATTAGATACGTTAGTCGAGTGGTCGAGTAAATAATCATTGGGTTTAACTAACTGGCAAACTCGTAAAATAAAGGACCTACCTTTATTTCGCCAGTTATGTTTAAGTCCTATGTTATAGGGTACGACAATATTGATAGCAACCTTGCAAACCAAGAAATTTGGAATGCGTGGCTGCTATTGAGAAATTTCTGATAAAAACCCCCCGATTATTTGCTCGACCACTGTTTGGTACTCCTATACCTAATCATATAGGGATTACAGGCGCGATGTAGTATGTTAATTTTTAATAATGTCTCAATATCTTTGTAGGGGTTGAGGAGAACTTGGCTAATTAATAGCAGCCACTCGGTCCTTCGGTTAAGCCGCGCTTGCTTAGGTTGGTCTGTGGATGGGTAACCATTCGTTACATACCGAATTTTCTCCGTGCCTCGGAAAGCACGTTCATTTGTTGGTCCCGGCTGTCTTTGACAGTCGATACTGGTAGTCAGTGTCCCGAAAGTCTGACAACCAGTCTTACCAAGGGGTTTCTTATTACCCAGTACTAACTGGGTAGTAGAGGTCAGTTAGGCATGCTGCTTCCGGTAAGACTGAAAGCCGAACCCAACATAGTTGGGAAAAGCCTTGGCAGATGATGACGATCTTTATAGGGGTTGACTTTTGCAAAATAAGTAATCATTTTGTATTATGACTATTTAATTAAGGCACGCTTATCAATCAATTTATTTAATAAAAACAACCTTTATGATAAATAAAGCACGCCAAAATTAATGGCCGAATAAGATATCCAAGAGACCCGTGTATACTCAAACAAATGATATTGTAAATGAGTTAAAAGATTTTTTTGTTTATAATTGCTTCTCTATTGAATGTTAATACGCTTCGGTGTAAGTGCATCCACGGCACCGATGCAATAGGCGGGGTGCGCTTATACCGTGCGCAGTGCCAGCCACGGTACAGTGAAAGCTTGCACACCGACGCACAAGGTAAATAACATTCACGTAACACTTTGGTGCAACGCGAAATGCATTTACCGTATTTTCGTTATATTATATGAAAGTCATTTGTTTTTATTGCTCTACAGTTTTCGCTAAGCGGCCTGTTGATTTGTGTTTTTGTTTTGTTGTGTATTGCGTTTGATACAATTATTTTTATTGTAAGTATTTATATTTTATTTTGTGTGGTTATTCTGAAAATGGAGACGGATATATCGGTATCTTATTAATACGCGGTGTAAACGTAACGGGGCTACATCGATTTTCCAACTGAAATACAAATTATCCTGTATCATCTGCTTGTCATTTCCCAACAATGTTGGGGTCGGCTTCCAGTCTTACCGTACCGTACCATCTTACCTTCTAAGATTTCAGTTATTTTTTTGCAATAATTCATTTTAATTTTATTTTGCAACAAGCGCAATCAGTACCATCCATAAATATTAAATACTAGTAATATTTGTGATTTTTTTCACGTTATCTTTACACCGTGCTCGTGCGCATGAAGCTTGTAATCGCCAATGGTAGTAGTAGGAGTATCTTTTCGGAAAAAATCTCCTCCCGCTCTGCGGCGGAGCGGGGGGAGTGTCTCTTAATGACCAAAACCCATCCATGTTCTTTCTTTTGCCCTTTGTATTCCGGGGTCGCGGTATCTCATTCGAACAACCCGCAACCCCGGTAGGCGGTGGCCCTGGCAAGCCCCTCTGCTTTGCTTACCACTTTTGTTTATGTCTCATGTAGGGAATGCAATCTCGAGGCGAGATCGCAAATTCGAGATCTCGCGAGATTAGAAATGTCAATCTCGCGAGATCTCGGGAATTTCGAGATCTCGGCTGAAATTTAAAAAAATATCGTTTTTCTTAAGTAAGTAAAACGCAAAGAAAACAGCTTAGTTTTCTTTATTACGAGAGTAAGATACAGAACGAATTGGAAAATAAAACCCTCATTTATTTAGTAATCATTTACTATTAATAATAATTAAGCCATTAATGAACATACGAATCACAATTAAGTTTTTGAAATTAAAATTACCAGTCTTTGGTTTATAAAGATATAAAAATTAACAACATCTCTCACGGTAAAGAATTTTAACAAAAAATAGACTCTTTATTGCGCAGTAAACCGTTCTTATTTTTCATTTAAGAGCATGGATCATTAATGTAGTAAACGGTTACAGTAACTACTTATCAGTAGACTTAAGTTGAACCTATGTTAGAGTACAAAAATAATAAATATAAAAGAAACAAGGCTTATGAATGGTTTTGGAAATAACTCCTTATAAAACATCAACAGCGTAAATTGCGAGCGTAATGCGTCCCTGACTGCCGCCATTCAATCTCGTCAATCTCGGCCGAGATCTCGTCATTTTATGCTTCGAGATTAATCTCAAAAAATAAGGCGAGATCTCGCGAGATCGAGATTGCATTCCCTAGTCTCATGCAATACTCAACTCCTGAATCCAAGCTACCATTTAAAAAAATATATAAGTGAACCAGGGAATCATGCAAGATCGAATGTCCAGCGGCAAGTTTTTGCAGCAACTAGGCTAACGTAACTATTACGGGTTAATTAACTCACCTAATTAGCGATTGGTACTCAAACTTGATAAGAGCATATCGAACGCACAATGCAGAAGATATTTTCAACAATTGCAGTTCGAAAACATCGCATTATTTCCTTCACCTATTATTTTGTGCTGTTTTTCTTCTTGTATCTATTAATATGTATTGTATATCTGTGAAAACTTTTAATTGGCGTTAACATCATTATTTCACTCAACCTTAATTTTGTACCTAGCTGTAAATTTTCCTACAAAAGAAAAATAGATAAATAAATTACTTTCTTTGTGGTAGCTTGCTTAGTGGTGTTACTGGAAGATTGCCAAGTCATAGGTCTCGGGTTCGAATCACGCAACTCTGTATTTTTAAATTCATGTGCGAAGGTATATTGTATTTATAACTATCACTTACTTCGTTAAAGAAAACTTCGTGAGGAATCAAGCAAGCCTGAGAGATATTTCTCGACGGAATGTTAAGCCAAATAGGAAACCCATGGGCGACCGAGGGTCCGTACAAACTGGCGACGGCGACGTAAACGCCCATTAATAACTTATGCCCCGTTCCAATAAACAAAAACGACTCGTTTTGCTTACGGATAGTTGTATTTTGACATAAGGCTTTAGACAGCACGGTTGGCGCAGTTAGTTTAGTCTACAAAAATTCTTTATTAACATAACAAAATTACATAAATGTAGGCCTTAAATATTAAAGTAACACTAATATTATTAACAAAAACTTTTACAGGCTAGTACTTAGCACCTTTATAAGTAGGTACACTAGCTTTTGCCCGCGGCTTCGCTCGCGTTAAATTCGGGGTAACACAGTTCCCCTTGCGCCTTATTGATTTGTAATAATAAGGTGCCTATTACTAAGCAAAAGTAAGAAACTTTTATATCACATCACTGAGACGCATCACGCTGCATGTTGCATGTCAACGCACCTACGCGCGTTCTAACGGGTTCGCAGATCTGCATCATCGTCCGGGTTTTTAAAGTGAAACTTTTATTACATGGTCTCAAACTTTTTCGTCTGTTTGTTACATGTTGCGTGACCGTCGGCCGCGGAGTAGGGACGTCTAAATGTCTATATAAATGTGAAAAAAGTTTCACTTTTACCGTGGTTTCATAAAACCACACAATCCTTTTTACACAATCATCCGCGTATTTGTGTTTTGTGGATTCATAGCAGGTCTGACTCATTTTATTCAAAGTCGCTCGCTCTGGTGATAGTGCAGAGCGACGTGTCTGTTTTTGATATAAAAAAAATGGTTATTAGCATGGAATTCATTGAAAATGCTGCATACTACTGCATACTAACTGTATGGGTTTTGTCTAAAATCACGCACGGTACTGCGTGTATACGTTGCGTCTCGCCTGACACCACGCACGTGTGTGCAAGTTTTTTCTGCTTGTAGGCGAGTGATCTGAATGAACGCGCGACTGTGCGTTTTTTCAAAACAAACGGAGAAACTTTACCAGCAACCCAACGTTAAAAGTCGCACGCACCCGTCCCTTGCTAGAACCAGCCCGCACTGGTTCGTTAAACGTACTGACGTTTAAATCAGTCCATAAATAACATCACTCAGATTCAGCCTGTCCCTTTGCTGTCCTCCCTCAGCTACGCCCTAAGCCCAGGCTCGTACCCCACAGGGGGTGCTCTTAGCGTGTAGTCGCTTAGTTTGTAAGTTTTTGCCCTGGCTGGAGGTCTTAATTTTTAAGGCATCCACAGGATTCGCCCGGTTAAGCAGACGACAACCTCCCAGGTTGAACTGCGAGATGCCATTCTGAAAAAAAAAAAACTAAAGACGCATTCACGCGCTACGCTGCGTGGTGCGTGGCAGTGTGTCAATCGCCTAAGAATTTCTAACGACTTACTGCTTAATCTCATCATCATTTTTCACACACGTTTTCTTCTTCCATTCTCCCCTATCAGACGTCACGGCATCATTTACTCCTTTCTCCTTCATATCATTCCTTACACAATCCATCCATCTTTTCTTTGGCCTTCCTCTCGCTCTCCGTCCATCAACATTCAGATCCATCACTCTTTTAGTCACATGTCCTTCATCCCTCCTCATTACATGTCCATACCAAGACAAACGACTCCCTCTCAATTTTTCTGTAACAGGCGCAACTTTCAAACTTCCTCGAATATATTCATTCCTTACTTTATCCATTCTTGTCACTCCACACATCCATCTCAACATTCTCATCTCCGCTACATGCAATCGTTTTTCATCCACCTTTTTTACAGCCCAGCATTCTGACCCATACAGTACAACAGGTCTAATCACGGACTTGTATATTTTCCCCTTTAACTTGAGGGGCATCCGTGGATCACATGAAAAAAATGTTATAATAATATTTCGTTTATTCAGTTAAATACATTTTAATATTTTTTTAAATATTTCTTTATAAAAACAGAAAATAAAAAAGAAACATTAAAAATACAAAAAATAGTAGCCCACCGGTATCGGGAACAGGGTCGAAGCTACCGGTGGTTAGAGTTCCAGAGACAGGAACCTCCTCACAATACAAGCCGTATCGAGGTGAACTGCCTCCAGAATCAGGCCCTTATCACCACTATGTCAGGCTTATTGGCGACAATAGTCCTGTCAGTAATGATAGACCGATCCCAGTACAGCGTGACATGGTCTTTCTCGAGAACTGGGTCCACAAGATTATATTTCAAGGCAAGTTGCTGATGAATAATCCTAGCTACTTGGTTGTGCCTATGCAAGTACTCGCCGTTAGCTAGACGAGAACAACCAGAAATAATATGTCCGATGGACTCACCCGAATGGGTGACATGGTGGCATGCCCGACACACATCAACCGTCCCATCCTTCATAATATATTTCCGGTAGTTGTTCGTCAACATAACTTCGTCCATAATCGCACAGACAAAATCTACAGTTTCCCCAAAAAGGTCGCTGAATCGTAGCCAGGATACGGATGCTAGAAAATTTACATCGGGCCCATGAAGAGCCCGGTAAAAGCGCCCGTGAAGCTCCTTGCCTTGCCATACTTTCTTGCGGTCATCGGTAGTAAGTACCACAATATTTATTATTTATCTGATGAACTCGTAATGAGAACTATGAGGGTAGACTTAAAAAAAATACTTTTTATTTGAACAAAATTACCTGCCATACTACACATTTTTTCTCAGCAAAACTAAGAAACTAAAACATAATAAACTCTAAAATAAAACATGATTAAATAACAATATTAAACCGTAAAATATATAAAGAAAATATATTATAGTTTTTAAACATGAACCTTGTCTCGTCTTTATTACAAAAAAACATGTAATATTAAAATAATTAATACTTAAATAAGTATTTATAATTGTACACGTAACTGTATAGGGATCGATCCATCATCACTGACAGGACTATTGTAGCAAATAAACCTGATGTGGTGGTGGATCGATCAGAGCGGCGCGCAATGATTGTTGACATAACGGTCCCACATGACGAGAACCTTGTGGAAGCCGAAAAAGATAAACAAATCAAGTATATTGACTTGGCTCGCGAGGTTGTCGACATGTGGGACGTGGACTCAGCGATCATTGTGCCGATAGTCGTTACAGCCAATGGCTTAATTGCCAAGAGCCTCGACCAACACCTGAGAAGGCTCTCGTTAGGCAGCTTGATCAAGGGCTTGATACAGAAAGCGGTACTCCTGGACAGGGCTCGTATTGGTAGGAGGTTCCTTTCTCTGGAGCCTTGACTGCCGGTAGCTTGGACACTGTTCCCGATACCGGTGGGCTACTATTTTTATATGTTTTTGATAAGAAATATGTAAAAATATAAAAAAATATGTATACAAATAAATAAACGATAATAATACTAATTATAATACGGTTTTAATGTACCTGCTCTTTCGGCATACTTAAATGGACTCAGACTGAACTTGATGCCCTGGATAGGAGAGTCCATACACTGCTAAATGCAAACCGGATGCATCACCCAAGATCATCGGTAATCAGACTGTACATCCCTCGGAAGTGCGGGGGTCGAGGCCTATTTAACGCGAAGACCTTCCATAACCGAGAGGTGTGCAGTCTCAGTAGCCATTGCCAGTCGACCTTAGAGTAGTGCAGAAAAATAGCATGGCATGTGCACTTTAATAAATAGAAGAAACAGAACAGAAACAAATAGAATAGTAACGTATACATATAAATGAACAATGTGTAGTGAAAAACTATCTTTATATGTACAAATAATATATAAACAGTACATACTTAAATTTTGGTGGCTTATTTTCAATTTTGGTGGTGAAAATCGCCACCAAAGCCACCAAAATTGAACCACCAAAATTGAAACCAGGCATAAAAAAAATCTTAAAAAATACAGTTATTAAGATACAAAAGAATAAATATCACTGATGAATAAGTTACCCAAATCACTACCTACAATACGTAGCTTACTATTAAAACACTAAAAAATCACCAGCAAATCGATCCACCAAAATTGACAAATTCTTGTCCCCTGTTCGACCCAAGATGAATACTTCGTTTTTGGCGAGCAATTACAGCACTAAGCACAGACCTGTTACGCGCCACTTCCCGCGCACAACTGAGAAATACAGAACATAAAAAGCGATTGATCGCACGCGCACGAATCTTCATGATAATGTAAATTGAAAAAGTGCTACCAAAATTATGATTTTTGCTAGGACAAACTTGAATCGAGTATCCTGTGCTTTTAACATCAATTTTATAATATGATTTAGATGTTTTTAGATAGTGTGTCATATGCATTTACCAATGAAATAATTTGTTTTTTACTTCACTTTAAATTGTTCCTTTGGTAAATACATTTATATCAAAAAATGGAGCTAGGACAAGCCACCAAACTTGAATTTTAAAGTTATTTATTTTTCCTAGCCTCCATAGGTAAGCCTATTTAAAAAAAAAATTGTGGCCCTAAGTGGAATAAGTTAAGTAGTTCACTAGAAAAAAAATTAAGAAACATCCCATCATTTTACACCATGATTCTCAACGTGGACACGTAAAATTAGCGCCTGGGATATTCACCCACTTAAAACATAACTTGCGAAATGTGCGTGTAGGTACAGTTACGAGCAATATCATAAGTACATATAAAATATACACTAACCAAAATTTAAAAGCAATTTCCTCCTACTGTACCAATTAACAATTTACGGTTTCATGAACATAGAAGCGTATCTTACTAATATTATATGTTTGTGTGGATGGATGTCTCCAGAGTGTTTGTTACTCCTTTAAGTCAAAACGGCTTAACGGATCTTGATGCAATTTAGCACAGAGTTAGATTACACATAGAATACTTTTTAGATCATAACGCGGGCGAAGCCGCGGGCTCCAGCTAGTTACGAAATAAAAAAATACTACCTATAAACACTATCATCTGCCTAGCCTTTTCCCAACTATGTTGGTGTAAGCTTCCAGTCTAACCGGATGCAGCTGAATATCAGTATTTTACATGGAGCGACTGCCTATCTGACCTCCACAACCAGTTAGTACTGGGTAATACGATACCCCTTGGTAAGACTGGTTGTCAGACTTTTGGAACACTGACTACCTGTAACGACTGTCAAAGATCTACAAATGACAGCCGGGACCAACGGCTTAACGTGCTTTCCGAGGCACGGAGGAAACTCGGTATGTAACGGGTGGTCACCCATCCACAGACCAACCTAGGCAAGCGCGGCTTAACCTAAAGATCGACCCGAGCGGCTGCTATTATTTAGCCACGAGTTAGAAACACTACCTTTCCAAAATTGGAAACAGTGACATCTATCAAAAGGCGATTAAACTTTACTACCTGTTTCTTTTTTCAAACGCAAAATTTCAGGGTGAGTCGAACTTTGAAAGGTTTCATTTTTCACTAAAAATAATAGATGGCGTTGGCTGAAGTTCGTTGCTGAAATAAGCCAGGAAATAAAATAATTTGGGATTTCCACCTGTATTAAGTTTCATTTCACAGACACTTGCAATCCCCGGAATGAAAATTTTTGGTTCCTTGTTTTGTAGCGCCTAAAAAGATTTGCGGTTCTAAAGTTGAAAACAGTGACATCTATCAACTAATGATTGAACTTGACACTTTATTCGTCATTAAACAAAATGTTTTAGCTGAAAACGGAAATGGCAAGGTTGAACATGACGATTACTTAGAATTGGTACGACCAGTTTTTTTTTCCAAAATAGCGGTTGCTTCTGTGATAAATCATGGTCCTGGCCGCGTAGTGAGCGAGGTGCCTTTTTCGAGCTTTCGAAGCTTTTATTTTACAATACAATTACATAGATGGCGTTGGCTTAAGTTTTTGTATAAAATATTTGACTGAAAATTATTTTACTTATTCATCAACGCCAATTTTCAGTCTTTCGATCCTTTCGCTTATTTCATCACCGGTTTTCAGCCACCGCTATCTATTATATCTTTGTGAGAAATGAAAAATTTCAAAGTTCGACTCACCCTGAAAGAAAATTTTTAATTCAATCGGCTTTTAATAGATGTCACTGTTTCCAATTTTGGAAAGGTTAAAATACTGCTTATAGGTAGCATTTTTTTTTATTTCGTAGCAAGCTGGCGCCCGGGCTTCGCCCGCATGATAATCAAAAAAGTATCCTATGCGCAAAATTTCATCAATCCGTTCAGCCGATTTGAGGTGAAAGAGTAACAAACCTCCATCCATCCATCCATCCTCACAAACATTCGCATTTATAATATTACTAGTAGGATAACTAAAAAAATTGAAAAAATATCGAGGAATGCAAATTAAAAGTAAGTGTTTTAATATTATTCATCATCATTTTCCTGCCCTAGTCCCAATCTATTAGTGGTCAGCGCAACACGTTTTATTTTTCCATTCTCTCCCTGTCAGACGTAACGGCATCAAATATTTTGATATAAATATGTATTGTTTATTACGTTCGGCTAAAAAGATATGATTGAAAGGTAATTGCGTGTGGCTAAGATGAGAATGAATCTCCCAGCATACTCACTTCAGTCACAAGCAATTGGATATGTGGTGTCGGTAAAGCGAAAGGGCAAAATAAGTAAAGTACATAGTGGGGTAATCACTTATCGTTTTATGGACATACTAGTAGCTTTTGCCCGCGGTTTCGCTCGCGTTAACTTCGGGGTAACATAGTTGCCCTTTCCTGATTTGCAGGTACCTGCTAATAATATAATAGCAATGCTAATTTTTCCATTTTTTTCCCTCTTTCTCCCTTTATTTATTACTTTTTTTTAAATAAAAAAAATAGTTTATTTGCACCTTCAAAAAACAAATACAATTTACAAAACAAGTACATTTTCCAAAAGGTAAAATAACAATAATACCTAAGCTTAGATAACTTAATATCTTGTAAATAAGTTAACCTATGTCCGTCTCCAGGGTCTGTCTCTGTACCAAAATTCATCAAAATCGGTTTAGCCATTTAGCCGTGAAGACGTTACAAATAAACAAACAAACTCTTTCGCTTTTATAATATTAGTAAGGATAATGCGGAGGGTCGAGGAAAATATCGAGAGCTGTCCTCTCGATATTTTCCTCGATCCTCCGCATGTTGCGTATGAATGTGGATAGCTATAAAAGAAGAGGGAGAGTAAATAAACGATTGTCGGACTGTATGACTAATGATATGGCTAAAGAAGGAGGTGACTGTTGAGATAACGAGTTACAGAGAACTACATAAGAAGAAGATATGCTGCGGCAAACCCAGTTTATATTGCCATCGCAAGGCTTTTATGTGTAAAAGACATGGGAAAGTTTTTCAAATAAACTTAAGCAGACTTTATAGGTATCAAAATCTTTATATAAAAAAAAAACAACAGCATCTATTTATGCTCAATGAACAGACAGTTGTATACATTCTTTCACAGTTAGAACAGTTGTAGGGAAGTAGACAAATAGTTATTAATTAAGTATGTCACACGTTACACATACATGACATGGTTTATTTTTAAATTTAGACATTTAATTTCTTAATTTTATTTTTATTTACACTGTTATTTTTGCTTGTTTTATTTTACACTAGTTTTGTACGCCATCTATTGGCAAAACATAGTGAACCTATCTCTAATATACTATCTACCTGTAAACACCTATGTTATACAAAATAAATGATTGATTGATTGATTGTTATAGCAAGATTAACAGGTCGCACATTTTGTTTAAATTCAGAATTAAACTCCGATTACAATTTTCTAAGAAAAACTGCTAACCCATTTCCCAGTTAAACACTCGCGTGCAAAATACAGTTCGTTTGCTAGACACACGTGAGTGTTCCCTTTCTTATTACAGACAGTGTACTGTGTTATTAATGTCTTGACACGCGATCACACGTAATGTGCACGTAACGTCACGCACCAGTTGCTGGACACGCCTGGTTGGTAACATAACGCGGTGCATTGGGACTGACTGTTGATTTGGTTCCAAAGCAACGATCTGTTGATAACTGGAAAATAAAAATAAAAGTTTAGAAAAAATAGATTTCTGTGATCAATTTTGTTCCCAAAAGTGTACTTTACTATTTTTTTTTTCTTTATCATTTACGTCCTCATAAGATATATATTACATAGGCATAACTGAAAATTAGATTCACATTATGTAATTGGTTGAAAATAGTTTTGAGTATTATCTTCAACTGAACAGTATTGGGTTCAGCTTACAATTATTAATAGCTGAATATCGGTATTTTACTTGGATTGACTAGTAATCTGAACATCAAGTTAAAGTTGATATTGGACAATACGACATGCCAAAATCATTTATTTCAAGGAGATCATTTACAGGCACTTTTGAACTGTCGATACAATGACAACAAGAAAAT
The DNA here is from genome assembly GCA_905475445.1 of Ochropleura plecta. Classification (NCBI taxonomy): domain Eukaryota; kingdom Metazoa; phylum Arthropoda; class Insecta; order Lepidoptera; family Noctuidae; genus Ochropleura; species Ochropleura plecta. Next base: position 27,156,796 of record FR997721.1, on the reverse strand, counting down.
GAAGCTATAGTCCCAGTCATAAGACATAATAACTTGGGAATGTACTGTAGGTGCCCATTGCAAAGTGTAGATCTCTACAGAGAAGAATGGGTAAGAAACTCTATGGACACTTGTAATGACGTTACTCCAGTTGGTATCTAAGAGTGAACCAACAATTTGGTATAGGTTATTAACAGCCAATGTATCGTATGTATACATTTGGTTGAAGACTGCGGTGTTGTGTGTCGCGCGTTCAAACCCAATCGCGCCGGACATGTCTTTTTGTATATTTCTGAGAGATTTGCATCCAAAAAATTAACGAACGGGTCATAACGGCGACCGTGAGTTTGAATGACACACAACAACGTAAACCCTTATTGGAGACAGACGTGTGTTGTTCTTTGAGCGAAAGCGAACATTGTCAATATACCGCCATGCCAGTAATGTGAATTGGCATCGCAAGAAATATTTTAGTGTAACAGATTTAACAATAAAGGTGTAACAGATTTAACAATAAAGGGGTGAGTTACTTTTAAGTTCCGGCATTGTTAGCTGTTTACTAATCCAGTTATAACTTTTGTTTTATTGTGGTCAATTACTTGTTACAGCCTACCGTCACGCCCTTTATTAGTTAAGATTTATGGAAATCACGGAAGTGCACATTCAGGCCAAACCGTATGTAACCATTTATTTAATTTTGCATCATCACAAATTTCTGTGAGAAGTGAGACTGAGAACCCACGCCAGCCGGCTGTGTCTCTATTGGAGTGGAAGGTTCCATGTGCGGATCATCTGCAAAAACCCTCCTGGCGCCCTCTTAGAAGTAGTTTGATTTAAGTTAGTTAAGGCCTCCGGTTAGATTTAGTTCTTGTTAGATTTAAGTTAGTTAAGCCATCCGGTTAGATTTAGTTGTTCCACCTTATTAAATGATGTTTTAAATCCACCCGTTTCATTCTTCGTACATTCACAACCACTAGAAATCAGATCGTAACATGGCGCCTAACGTAAAAATATAATTTTGGTGGTTTGTACAGTGTATGTTCTTCGGATTTTGATTTACGTCTACCTACGAGTGGATTGTAGTGGATGTTTACACTGCGTAATTTATTTTAGGCATTTTTCAACGCAAGCGGGTAGCCGTGGGTTATAACAAAATTTTGTCATTATTGTTTTTTTTTAAAGGTTAAAAATCAAAAGCCCAACCCAAATACGTTTGGTTATACTTCATAAGCTTTGCGCGGTGGTTGACTTAGGAAATTTTTGCTGTTAAAATATTACCAAGTGTATACAGGGTGTTTTTTAGAAATTATTAAAAGAAGTTCTTGTAAGTGAACAAACGGGTGATTACAGCCATGAGATTAAAGCCCCGAAACAAAGCTTAGAATCTTCGTCAGCGGAACTAGAAATATGTGCGTCGAAACTAAAGATATTAACACAATATATTTCGGAATTGTCAGATAGGCCAGATAAACTCTTTTTTAGGAGATTGGTATCTAGATTAATTCATGTTCAGAACAGACTAGCCTTCATCTTACCGAAATCAGAAGGGGAAACAAAACAAATATCGGCACTAAAAAATAAGGGAGACAACTTATTAGCTCAGTTAGAAGAGCGGGATGAACCAAATATAGAGGGTGATTTGTCTGCTGAAGATAAACAGAACTTAGTAGAAAATTTAGGTGAGATCAGTAACAAAATTATTAAAAAGTTGGAGGAAAGTAGCAGCGTAATAGAAGCAATGTCACACAAGGAATTAATTCAACCAGAAATTGGAAGGAAAACTTGTACATTCGAGGAGTGCTTTGATGACAAAAACAATATTAAAAAGTTATTTCGATCATCCACTATGGATGACGGGTTGACTAATCGTAAATTAGTTCCTATCAGTACTTGGGGTATAAAATTTACCGGTACAAATAATCTAAGCGTTAATGCTTTCATAGAACGAGTAGAAGAAATAAAAGACGCTCGCAATGCTAGGGACATGGATTTGTGTAGATATGCTATTGATTTCTTTGAGGGCGATGCGCTTATTTGGTATAGGGCGAATAAAGACAGAGTATGTGACTGGGAGGAGTTGGTCTTCCTTCTCAAACGCACATTCCAATCTCCTTATTACCAGGAAGAATTGTTAGAGGAAATTAAAGCAAGGACACAGGGTAAAGACGAGTCAGCAGTAATTTACATTTTCGTTATGCAAAATATGTTCAATAGGTTACCTAACAAAATTTCAGAAAATGAAAAAATTCTAATCATAATAAGAAACCTTCAGCCTTACTTTCAAAGAGCTGTTTGCAGGGACACTTTTATATCGGTGGAGGATCTGGTTAGTATATTGCAATTATTGGAACGAACGAAACGTAATTGTGACAACTTTCAGGAGCCACAAAGTCATAAATTTAGATTAGAACCAGATTTAGCTTACAAACCAAGCACACATAGCATCAATCATGAGATTAAAGAAGCGACGGTTGCAGAAATATCGGATAGGGAAACTATAGGAAGTCGTTGTTGGAATTGTAGAGAAACAGGCCATCTGTTTAGAGCCTGTACTTCGATTAAGCAACGGCTATTTTGTTATAAGTGTGGTCGTTTTGGAGTTACCTCGAAAAACTGTCCGTGTAAGGGAAACGCTCTAGGGGAAGGTACAAAACCTGCCAAGTAGCGCTTCCCCTACAAAAACAAAGCAAAGAGTGGCAGGATTGGTTACGTACATTAAGGCATTTCTTCAAGCATAACGAAATCTGCAAAATGTTCCACAATGAAAATGATAATCGAAATTTTATTGAGTTCAAGGTGATGGAACGAACCTGTATAGGGTTATTAGATAGTGGAGCTAATTTATCGGTGATAAGTACTAAGTTTGCTGGTGTTTTAACTTCTCTGGGCCTGAAATCGTATGTTGTACCGGGAGCTAAACTATCTACAGCAGATGGAACTGATCATATCATAACTGAAGCTTTTGATGTGCCTGTGTCATTTGATAATCAATTTCATATTATGGCAATGTTGGTCATGCCGGGTTTATCTCAGAATTTGTTACTTGGTAAGGATTTTTTTGATGCATTTGGCATCCAAGTGAAGCTGAAGAGTGATTGCGCATTAATAAACAAAGAAAGCTTATTGGTAGAAACGTCCAAAACGTCAATCATACCTGTCGAAGACTTAAGTATCAGGCAACAACAAGAATTGTTGGGTTTAGTTTCAGATATGAAGAATAGCATTGGTACAGGTTTAGGTAGAACTCACATACTAAAACATAACATTGACACGGAAAATCACAAACCAGCTTACCAAAAACAATATAATTTCTCACCAACAATAAAAAAACAAATAGAAAAAGAGGTTGATGAGATGCTCGAGTATGATGTGATAGAACCATCTATTAGTCCTTGGTGTTCCCCAGTGCTTTTAGTAAAAAAGCCAAATGGGAATAATAGACTATGTTTAGACAGCAGGCAATTAAACAAAATTACTAAAAGAGACACATATCCCTTACCTAGAGTCACTACTATAATTGACAATCTGCGCAGTGCGAAATATTTAAGCACGTTAGACCTAAAATCAGCTTTTTGGCAGATACCGTTAGAAGAGTCCAGTAAAGAAAAAACTACTTTTGCTGTGCCTGGTAGAGGTTTATTTCAGTTTAAGGTCATGCCGTTTGGTTTGGTTAATGCATCACAGACACAACAAAGGTTGATGGACATTTTATTTCAAGCACATAATGATAACGTATGGGCATATTTAGATGATATTATTATTTGCACTTCTACTTTCGAGGAACATTTAGAGGTATTGAGGAAGGTAACAGCTATTTTGAAGGAAGCTAATTTGAGCATCAACATTGAAAAATGCAAATTTGCTAGATCTAGCTTAAAATTTTTGGGATATATAGTGGATAGGGAAGGCCTTAGAACCGACCCTGAGAAAGTAACGGCGATATTAAATTTTCCAAGACCTAATAATTATAAAGAACTAAAGAGATTCATTGGGTTAGCTAGTTGGTATAGGCGATTTGTTCAAAACTTTTCTCTGATTGCCACCCCCTTACATGATCTTACTAAGGGAAACAAGAGAACAAAATTTTTGTGGTCACAAACTGCTGAAGAAGCATTTTTAAAGCTCAAAACCTTGCTAACCTCGGCACCGGTAGTATCTTGCCCAGACTACAACAAGCCATTCATCATACAGTGTGATGCGTCCAATGAGGGCATTGGAGCTGTTTTATGTCAGAAAACAGAAGACTCCGATCAACCAGTGGCTTACCTTAGTCGGAAGCTCAATGATTGTGAGCAACGATATTCAGCCTCTGAGAAGGAACTCTTGAGTGTTGTTTATGCAGTCGAGAAATTTCGACCATATGTTGATGGAGTTCATTTTACAGTCATCACGGACCATAAGGCTTTATTATGGCTCCATAAAATGAAAGATCCTCATGGAAGACTTGCAAGATGGGCCATGAAACTACAGCAATTTTCTTTTGATATAATCCACAGGCCAGGCAAACTTAACATAGTGCCGGATGCACTGTCTAGGTCAGTAGATATCAATACCTTGGAGACAAAACCCATAAAAATACTTGAAAAACACAAAGATGAATGGTATCTAAATAAAGTGAATCAAACTCTCAGTAATCCTAACAAAAATATAAAATGGGCTGTGTTTAAAGATCTGCTTTTTAGAAAAAATATATTAAAACAATATCCAAGCGATACTTGCCACTGGAAATTATTCATACCGGACATACTTAAAAACGAGGTGATAAAAAAGAGTCATGATGATATAAATTCTGGCCATTTGGGTGTGCGTAAAACACTCTACAGAATTAAAAAGGACTTCTTTTGGTTTAACATGTTAAAAGATGTAAAGAATTACGTCGGTAACTGTGAAACCTGTGCCAAATATAAAGTTTCACAGCAACATCCTTTTGGGCTGATGGGTCAACATAGGGAAGTGAGCCAGCCTTGGCAAGTGATTTCTTTAGACTTAATGGGTCCATTTCCTCGAAGCAAAACTGGGAATACCATGCTATTAGTCATTTCATGTTGGTTTAGTAAGTTTGTTTTACTCTTCCCACTAAGAACGGGAAAAGCAGACAAAATTTGTGACATTGTGGAACGTCAAATATTATTATTTGGGGCTCCAATGGCAATCATTTGTGATAATGGTAAACAATTTGAGTCAAACCTGTTCAAAGAAGTAGCCACTAAGTATCAGACGAAATTATGGTATACCCCTCTGTATCATCCCCAAAGCAATCCGACCGAACGGGTGAATAGGGTAGTAGGCACACTTATAGCGGCAAACTCGAGTGTTAAAAAGCATAACGAATGGGATGTTCACTTACAAGGAATCGCACATTCCATAAATACAGCTGTACACGAGACTACAGGATATACGCCTTCATACCTTTTCTTTGGCAGGGAAGTTTCGATTTCACCGCTAGACATTTCGACGCTAGACTCGGAGCCTATAGACAATGACTTAAAGTGCAACTTTGAAAAGGTTGTTAGGGAGTACACAACTCGAAAAAAATTGTACAAAGAAGTGCAGATGAAACTAAAGAAATCACATAGCAATAGCAACAAGCACTACAACAAGAAGTTTAGACCGTCAACATTTATAGAAGGGGAATACGTATGGAAGAAAACCAAGTTTTTATCAAAAGCTAGCAACAAGTTTATGGCCAAACTCGCACCAAAATTTGAAAAAGTGAAAATTGTACAGAAACTATCTAATAATGTATTTCGGTTGCAAAATATGCAGGGAAAAAATTTGGGCATTTGGCATGCGAACGATTTAAAACGATAAAAAAAAAAGAAGTTTTTTTTTACTTTTGGGAGGGGGATATTTGTAATGACGTTACTCCAGTTGGTATCTAAGAGTGAACCAACTAGGGCTTTCAATACCGGTATTACGGGATCCCGTAATACCGTAATCACGGATATATTTTGGTCTTTTTTCAATACCGGTACTGACGAGCCAATACCGTGATTACGGTATTACAATAATTTTATAATTTTAATTATTAGACATTAATAGTAGAATGCAAGACAACATGGAGCAGTATGGCTGATACGATTGGACGCTTTTTGAAACTAAAGGATTGTGTTTTAAAAGTTTTAATCGATCTAAAATTAAACTCCGATTTTGAATTAGACGAATTCGATTTGACAATTTAAAAAATATTTACAACAGCCTTTCTGTAGTCAAAGTAACTGTATTAGAAATTTGTAAACGGGATGCCAATTTACTAAAAGCGGATATTGCGCTAAAATTTATGTTGACAAAGTTAGATGGTCAAGCTAATGACTTAAGCCAAAATCTTGCAAAAACACTTCGAAGACGCATAAAGGAGCGACGATTTTTAATATCTGGAGTATTACAATATGTATTTGCATGACCCTGAAACTTTTTTCAGTAATGATGATAGCTATAAAGGGAGATTTCTAAATTGCCTAAAAGTAAGGATGCTGCCTCGGCTGTAACCACAAGCACTGATTTTAGATCAATAATAAGAGTAGAGATTTGTGTCTTTGAAACTGCTGGGGGTGGACGTGAGATATTTCTATCGGCGGCATACAAATATTTACTGTCTGTTGTACCGGCAAGTGTTGAAGCAGAGCGTGCTTTTTCGTCAGCAGGCTATTTATTTAACAGGCTAAAAAGTTCGCTTTCTGATTCGACGATTTCTTTTTTGCGATCACACTTTCAAAATAAAAAAAAAAAACGAAAATATCTTTTGATTAAAAATGTTTCAATATGATACATTTAAGTTAAGATTTTTATTATTGTTTGTCAGCAAATTTGCAAAATACTATTTGATTTATTTTGTTACTTGTTTAATTTTGGATTTTATGATTGTTTTTTTTTAATAAACATAATAGCGTTAGTAAAATGAAAACCTAATGATTGCTGTAATAATAAATATAAGTATAGATCTCATTATCATTGTAATTTGCATATTCTATGTAAACGTAAACTAAACGTAATCAAAACTTAAACTAAATGTGATATCGCAGTAGGCAATTACTACTGCGATATTACATTTAGTTTAAGTTTTGATTACGTTTATAAATCCTAGTCCTATAATCAATCAATACCAAGTTGTTATGCTATTAAAAGAGAATAAAGACTGATTTGGAAACAAAAATACGTATCTAAAGGGTTTTATTAATGCCCTAATTAAAGTTCTTATAAACCTTAGAAGAATCCCTTAGAAGGGATGACAGTCAAGCGCTAGTTTTTTTTTTTTTTAAAAAGCTTGAAAAACTTGAGTTCAATACCGTGATCACGTGATCACGGTATTGGAATTTCTAATACCGGTACTGATACCGGTATTGAAAAAATCCGGTATTTGAAAGCCCTAGAACCAACAATTTGGTATAGGTTATTAACAGCCAATGTATCGTATACATTTGGTTGAGGACTGCGGTGTTGTGTGTCGCGCGTTCAAACCCAATCGCGCCGGACATGTCTTTTTGTATATTTCTGAGAGATTTGCATCCAAAAAATTAACGAACGGGTCATAACGGCGACCGTGAGTTTGAATGACACACAACAACGTAAACCCTTATTGGAGACAGACGTGTGTTGTTCTTTGAGCGAAAGCGAACATTGTCAATATACCGCCATGCCAGTAATGTGAATTGGCATCGCAAGAAATATTTTAGTGTAACAGATTTAACAATAAAGGTGTAACAGATTTAACAATAAAGGGGTGAGTTACTTTTAAGTTCCGGCATTGTTAGCTGTTTACTAATCCAGTTATAACTTTTGTTTTATTGTGGTCAATTACTTGTTACAGCCTACCGTCACGCCCTTTATTAGTTAAGATTTATGGAAATCACGGAAGTGCACATTCAGGCCAAACCGTATGTAACCATTTATTTAATTTTGCATCATCACAAATTTCTGTGAGAAGTGAGACTGAGAACCCACGCCAGCCGGCTGTGTCTCTATTGGAGTGGAAGGTTCCATGTGCGGATCATCTGCAAAAACCCTCCTGGCGCCCTCTTAGAAGTAGTTTGATTTAAGTTAGTTAAGGCCTCCGGTTAGATTTAGTTCTTGTTAGATTTAAGTTAGTTAAGCCATCCGGTTAGATTTAGTTGTTCCACCTTATTAAATGATGTTTTAAATCCACCCGTTTATTCTTCGTACATTCACAACCACTAGAAATCAGATCGTAACACACTCTTTTAAATATAATATTGTTACAAATCCTTGGTAACATCACTCATGTTGACCTTTGAAAGACTAAACTCTCCTATTAAGGCGCCACCCCAACCAAAACGCCGCGCAAGCCGTTTTTGTACAGTTTTCTAGAGCTATCTACTTGTTATTTAAAACGAACTAAGTAACAAAAAAAATACATTAAATTTCTTTATAATCTTGATTCCATTATTGTAGATTTAGTTTTTATTTTTATTGAGTCATTATTTAGTAAATCTCCTTACAACAAAGCCCCAGAAATGAGAAAAAGTATCAATAAAATGCATATCCTCGTAAAGTAAACATTGTTTAATTTTGCTACTGACACTAATGGATACACAATTCTATAATGAACATTTTGGTAGAAATATTTTTTCCAAAAACCCAATGCTTAATTTTATATAGATTTTATTCCAAAAAATAGGCATTATTCACTACTGCTCTCATTCACTCACTCCTGCGCGGCAAAGAGGGAAGCGAATGCTCAAGGTTATTTGCGTAGGGTACGACCTTAAGAGGTACGCATTGAATCAAGACATACATCCAGGGGTGAATATTATACTTAACTTTTATATGCTGAGCATCCCTCAATTCAAGACCAACCTAGAAACGCTGTCATAGGTTATTGATGTAATTGTAAAGCTGGAAATCGGACTGTTAGATGTTGTGCCCATATTATGACGATTCTTTGGTACTTGGGATGGGCGAGACACCAGGATGATATTATTTCACCAGCCGCGTTTTTAGATGGGGTATTGTCAACATTAAATGATTAAAACATGTACTTTGTTTTATTTCTAGTTAAAAAAATATAACAAACCAATATAATTATTTTCTCAGTTTGCAAAATAATGCTCCCAGTGTTTTTTTTAACCAATTTAATGTGTGCAATACAACATCTGCGAAGTATATATTTAAACATACATACATTAATATACATATAAAGACTTAAGCAGTACTCACCAAACCAACTTCTTTAGACCTGCATAATTTTTGTCCACGACTGCTGAGCAATACGCCCCTATTGTATTTTTGTTAAAGAAGATGTTTACTATAAAATGACATAAATTTTATATGTGTAAATTTGGAGGCACAGCCTCGTAAATTTTTTGGCCATGTCCTTTCGTGAAATTATGAGATTTATAATTTTATGGAATTGATAGCGTTACATGCAAAATAAAAGTACAATACGCAGCTAAGCGAAACGCTTTGTTTTAATACCTGGAACAAGAACATTCATAATTTTGAAACATGGATATCACACACTTACCTAGGCTTCGGTCGAACAGGAATGTATTGATCGTGATCGATGATGTTAAACGAAGTTGGTCGTTTAAGTTCATTTCATCATCAAGTTAATTCATCAATTTACTAACGATTCTGTATTTATTGTTTCAGATGTGGTTAGCAGCGCTTACCATACTAGTAGCGGTCTGTTCATACTTATATTTTGATACTCGTAAGCCGAAGAAATTCCCTCCAGGCCCAAAATGGGTTCCGATCCTTGGTTGTGCCAGCGAAGTGTCCAAGCTTCGAGAAAAAACAGGTTACCTGTACAAAGCTGTTAAGGAACTCTCTCTAACATACTCCAAAGATGGATCACTACTCGGTCTTAGAATCGGAAAGGATAGAATCGTGATGGTGAACAGCTTGGAAGCTAACAAAGAGATGCTTTACAATGAGGATATCGACGGTAGACCGAAAGGAATATTCTATCAAACCAGAACTTGGGGAGAAAGGCGTGGAGTGTTACTAACTGATGGAGAACTATGGAAAGAACAGAGGAGATTCCTTTTACGGCATTTGAAAGAGTTTGGCTTCGGAAGACGAGGAATGGAAGACATTGCTCGATTAGAAGCATCACACATGGTGCACGACGTCTTTGAGATTATTGGTGACAATGACGGCAAACCAGCAATTATTCAAATGCACAATTTCTTCAATGTTTACATTTTAAACACTCTGTGGACGATGATGGCGGGAATTAGGTATAAGCCTAGTGATCCTCAGATGAAGGTACTACAAAGCCTTTTATTTGACTTATTTGCCGCAATAGATATGGTTGGCACGCTCTTCAGTCACTTTCCTATCCTCAGCATAGTAGCTCCCACTCTCTCAGGCTATAAAGACTTTATTAGAACGCATAAAAGAATTTGGAAGTTTCTTCGGGAGGAGCTGGCGAGACATAAAGATCGATTTGATTCATCTCAAGAGGATCGAGACTTCATGGACGTGTACATAAGAGTGTTGAAGGAGAGAGGAGAAGTGGACACGTATTCTGAAGGTCAGCTCGTAGCTATGTGCATGGACATGTTTATGGCTGGCACTGAGACGACTAGCAAGAGCATGAGTTTCTGCTTCAGTTATCTTGTGAGGGAACAGGAAGTGCAGAAAAAGGCTCAGGAAGAGATTGACAGAATCGTTGGAAAAGATCGGACGCCTAGCTTGGATGATCGTCCCAAGTAAGTAATGTCCATTTACTTAATACTAGCTAGTGCTCGCCACAGCGTTCATGGGGAAATTTTGTTTTGCAAAAGTCATAATAATAATATCAGAATTGTATTTATTTATTTTATTTTAAAGAAAGCTTACAGACTAATAACAAACTTAAATATCATGCGTAGATTTAAGTTTTTGCTAATTACAAGCTTCCACATTTAGATAAATTAGGTATATGTTATTTGCGCTGACCAGTTAATACAGCGATTTGATCACACAAATATGATAAATACAATGATGACAAATACAAAGTATTACTGCTTAGTAAGCAGTAATACTTTGTATTTATATTGTATACATATACTCCGCTATCCGTCCGTCCGCTGTCTATTGAAATTTTCTCAGATTCTGTGAAAGTTGAAATTTTCATCAAATGATAAATTTCTGTAAGTAGTTAAATTAATTACTATAAATATATACAACCTATAAATAGACACAAACTAAAAATAAAAATATATACTGTAGCCGTTAATATTATTTAACAAACATAATTTTAGAAAAAGATTCGATCTTAGTGTGTGAGTTTATCCGGACCTTTGTGATACTTTGCTCATTCTACGACTCTACTTCATGAACTAATTTAGTTCAGCTGCTGGTTCTTAAAACTTACCTTTAATTCCAGCATGCCGTATAACGAGGCGATAGTCCACGAGTGTGTACGGCATTTCATGGGACGAACGTTTGGAGTGCCGCATCGCGCCCTGAGGGACACCTCGCTGGCTGGTTACTTCATACCAGAGGTAAGCAATCATATTTTTGTTAAATACCAGCAAGTATTTAATAAATACTACTTACAACTAGTAGTTTATCCCCGCAATTAAATTCGCGGTGAAAAACCATATTGGAGTTATTTGATCATCATCATTTACTTGCCCTTGTCACATTCTATTTAGGTTCGGCGCAACACGTTTTCATCTTTCATTCTCCCCTGTCAGTCACGGCATCATTTACTCCTTTCTCTTTCATATCATTCCTTACACAATCCATTCATCTTTTCTTTGGCCTTCCTCTCCCTCTCCGTCCATCATTCAGATCATCACTCTTTTAGTCACATGTGCTTCGTCCCTCCTCATTACATTACCAAGACAAATGACTCCTTTCAATTTTTCTTTAACATGCGCAACATACAAGCTTCCTCTAATATACTCATTCCTTACTTTATCTATTTTTGTCACTCCACATCAGTATTGCCAACCCCAAAAAAGTAAAACACAATAACTCGCCAGAAAAAAAAAACAGAAGAAAACAGTAGGTAAAGTAAAAAAGGCAGATTTTATACTTTTGCTCATATAATTAAACAATGTTCTTAGTTACCAGAACTCCCATAAATTGTTATATTAATAATCACAACAACAAAAATCAAAGTAAAATTATTTTTCAGTTTCATTGTCAATTGCCTCATCTTCAGTATTTTCACACTCATTATTATTACACAATGCATTAGGCCTGTAGCTGTCATTCATAAACTGGGATTTCATAGGTGGCGCTGAACGCTAGTTGAAAAACAGTAAAAAATAGGAATTATTCAGAAAACATGGGCATCAATGTGAAAACAGCAAATCTACTGTTAAAACAGTAAGGTTGGTAACACTGCTCCACGAGATGGATATGTATACGCATAGATAATGTATAGATCTCAACATTCTCATCTCCGCCACATGCAATCGTTTTTCATATCTATCTCTTTTAGTCACATGTGCTTGATCATCCCATGGAAACACCGCATTTTTACGGAATCTAACGTAGCCTATGTGTTAATCCAGGATATCAACAGCTAACAGCTACCAGCTTAAATTCCACTTGATTTGATTTGAACATGATGGCTACATCATGACACCAAATTTCACCCAAACCGTTTGAGGGTGAAGGAGTAACGAACATACACTCATACAAACTTTCGCCTTTATAATATTAGTGTGAATTGGAAGACTTTAACATGTCCATTAGTAAGATAGGAATGGAGTCTGTGTAGTAACTATTTATCCAACTTCAAAAAAAGGAAGAGGTTCTCATTTCAGCTGTATGTATTGTTTTTTGTGTGTCTTACGCGATTTCTAAGTCGATTGAGAGATCGATTTTTTAAATTCATTTTTTATCGAAAGGATATACTCCCGGAGGGGACGCATTTGAATTTCATCGTTGTTATGGTAATTTATAAGTTATCTTGTATAATAAATATTTTAATGTATATGACGATATGCGATATGACATTATATACTCATCAAGAATTTGTGTGAGAATCATACTCCAACTAAAAAGGCTGAAAAAACTTCTTTGCCATAAAAAAACCGTCTTCCAAAAAAAACAATAAGGGGATTGTCAAACTTGTACTGACTAAAACCCACCCATGTTCCTTCTTTTGCCCTTTATGTTCCGTGGCCGCGGTATCTCTTGACATCCCAAGAGAGGATGCTTAAAACTGTCTTCAAATCTTTCGCTTCGCTTTCTTATCTTGCCTATGAGCAAACATTGTTAACGTGTAGTTACTCTGCAGTCTCTTTGGGCCCTGACCAATTAACCTTGGACTTGTAAAATATTGTATTGAAACGCAATTACAATTTGGTGTTTATAAATTTCCCACGGCAATATTATCAAACATTACAGTTGATTTCCACATGGAGCGCAGTTTCATTTGCTGTCAACATGTTGCAGAGTAAACCTTTGTACTTGAGTTCACTTGTTCTCTAAGTGTGTGTTCATTACTCTGACTGCCTATCGTTTACTTAGAAATCGCAGTGGTAGGTTTAATTTCGATGTATGATTGATTTTATTTTTCATTGGCAACAATAACCAACTTCTTTAAATATCTTCTTTATACACTTTCGACCTCTTCCCTCCCACTTTAAGTGATCGAGGTGATCTCTCGCGTCCGGCCCTGGTTCAGTCCATGGTCCGGAGTGAGAGGGAATGGGCAGCGGTCACTTCCTTCTGCGAAGCACTCATGCTAGCGAAAGAGGTGGCCGGGCATTTGGGGAAGGAGAACCTCAAACCAACCCAGTCGCCGCGGGAGCCGATCCGGATGTCGGGCGCCGCTAGACGACTCCAGGCCACCGTAAATGCGGGCCTGTGGACGGTGACCAATAATTAATTAATAAATTTTTTATTAACAGAAATGTGGGTACAATTCATCTATCCTATTCAAAAACGATGTACACAATTATGTTCTTCTTTAGAAGATAGAGTAAACGGCGATGTCTGTGCTAGTATAAACTGTGTGACAGACATCGGCGCCTTCCTCTTACAGATTTACACATCACACTTAACATATTTTTTTGCAATATAACAATAATAATATAGATTAACAAACAGATATGAGTTTGGTACATTATTCTGATATTCATTTTTTGATAAATAAATGTAATATTATTATAATTGATAAAACACTATTTGATTTAATTTAAATAATAATTATAAGATTAAAATCAAAATTGAAAATAAAATAAAAGCATGCATGGAAATACTTTTAAATGGAGGTGAGTTTCGTCTCGTCTCTCGTCGTATGTAAGACCCTGAAGATATTCACTTACAACTGACTTACATTTAGATTTTGGTAGAGAATATATTTTGCAAGTTTTATTGAGTGCATTATAAAGACGACCACTTTAATTCGGAAAGTGTCGACTTGCTAGAGCAGTATTGGCTTTTATAGAAGGGCAAACCATGTCTTTACGTCGTTTATGCGAAAAGAGTTCCGGGTCAAAAGTTAGTGAGGAATGAAATGGGTAGCTCACCGTCCGTCCGTCTACTGACGACAGGCCGTGTCGCGTTAGTGTTAGAAAGAACATGGTTGGGTTTTAGTCAGTACAAGTTTGACACTCTCTCCCGCTTCACCCAGAGTCGGGGAAGTTCTTTGATGATTTCCCATCTGCAAAAAAGGCACGAGTTCTCCTTGTCATTTTAATATTTTTTTGTACTAGATTATAATATCTTAGTGCGTAACATTGAGTTCTACCCTAAAATGTGATTTAACGTTGTTTCCCAGCAATCGTTTGTTGCATATAGTTTGATGAACAAAATTTTAAAATACGAGGTTGACGATTGTGTGTAGGATTAGTTTACACCTTGCAGATACGTTGTCTGTTTGTAATCTTAAGACTCGCCTTGTGTATGTTGTCACATTTCACTAGTTACGAATAAGTACCATGCAATAGGGGACGAGCATGACGAACATGTCCAGACTTGTGGCCAGTACTGTGAAATTCATGGGAAAAGTCAATAACAGTTTTTGCGGACCGAACTTAGGACTTCTTAGGTTTAGCTCGACCACTAGACATTAAATACCAACATCTCTCTGTTTCAGGATACAATGGTGCTCAGTAACTTCACGAACATACTGATGGACGAAGACATGTTTCCTGAGCCGTACTCCTTCAAACCGGAGCGATTCATCTTCGAAGGAAAACTCTCTCTACCCGATTACTATTTTCCATTTGGACTAGCCAAACATAGGTGTATGGGGGATGTTTTAGCCAAATGCAACATTTTCGTATTCACAACTACCATGTTGCAGAAGTTCACTTTCTTACCAGCTCCGGAAGAACCTTTACCGTGTCTTGATCATGTAGATGGGGCGACACCTTCCGCGGCTCCTTTCAAAGCACTTGTAGCTCCAAGAGTATTATAGTAATCTTTGTTGTGCTTTGAACGTAGATAAGGTACAAGGTCAATGCTGCCGATCGCTGACGGCTTCAGATGGGCAACGTCATGGTTGCCCATCTGAAGAGGTCTGTCGACGTCATATTATTGCAGGATTTTAATGTCATTCCAGCGAGTGAAAGAGAGAGAGCTATACAGAATGTTTCACCATCTCCTTCCCACACTGGAATTAGATTAAAACAACACTGCCCTAAGACGTCATAGAAAACATACTGGTCTAATCTAGTTTAACTTAAATATTTTTATAGATGTTATTATATGTATTAAAAAAATGTGTATTCTTATAGTCATACTAGCTGTGCCCAGCGGTTTCACCCGCTGAGGTTTAGGGGTATGAAAAATAGATGTTAGCCGATTCTCAGACCTACACAATATGTACCCAAAATTTCATAAGAATCGGTCGAGCCGTTTCGGAGGAGTACGGTAACTAACATTGTGACTCGGAAATTTTATATATTAGATAAATTATACTGTTTAATGTCAAGCGTTAATGGTTTCGACCACTGTATTTGGTGTTTAAGAGGAATTTAAATGTTGTGATAGTAAAATTATATACAATCTATAAAATAAAACCTGTCCGATCTGATATAGTATTATTAGTTATTGAGAATAGAGTCAATTAATGTTAAAGGTTTCGGATAACAAGTAAAAAAGTACCCTGTCAAAAATTTAATAAACTGTATATTTTTATGAAGTGTGATTTACAATGATTAAAATTTAGTGGTAACACAGGGGTGCCGGTGACGACACTCCGGTCTCTTCTCGAGTAGTGACATACTAAAGGCCTTTTCAGACCTAAGCGGTATTCGCTACCGTCTCCGTCAGAGATAACCCAGTGTGTATGCGGTAATATTACTGTTCACACCAAAGCGGATTTCGCTATCCTTGTGGGTAGAATAACGCGCGGTAGCTATTCAGACCTATGCGGTATTCGCTACCGTCTGGGGCAGCGAATATCGCTCAGGTCGCTCTAGCCGCGGTACTTGATACTAAATACCTGAGCGAAACCCGCGCGGTATGTACCTCTACCCACAGCGGCAGCGAATACCGCTTAGGTCTGAATAGGCCTTAATACTGTCGACGGTGTTGTCGTCGTTTAAAAATAAATTAAGTCTTAAGGAAATAGTGGCAATTTGGGAAAAAAAATCTTAAATTTGAAAATTCATTAATCTTTTTACTTTAATGAATATTTTATTTATCTTATTTAATTGGCAAGTTCATTGGTTTCCCTTCGTGCCCCCTTTGGATTGGAAAGGGTTTTTAGCATATTATACGTATTCCATGTTATCATTAAATGTGTAGTACCTACCTAATGGATCTAACTAACGTATTTTCAGGGAAATTATGTTTAAATGTTTTGATTTGCACCTTAATATATCCACATAAACTAAATGTGTAGTTTTACTATGAAAATCAAAGACTCTCTTTGTGCCTATAGTGTTATCTTGTGAAAAAAAATGTTTAACTTTAAAACTATTTTTAATTGTATTCCGATTTGTTGAGAAATTAATCTGTTTTACCTTCATGTTGTACTTAGTAAAAAGTATCTTTTTCGTCTTAAGATGTATGTAAATAAAAATATATCGTTATTAAACACTTCGAATGCATTGTATGGTTTGTTTATTCAAATATATTTATACTATTGCCACAGATAAACACGACGAATTTGTCATAGGTACTAAAGACTAAAATAACCAAAGAGTGTAAAACTTCCGAAACTAAGTGTGTTGCTCTGTGTTTTATCTAAACTTTTGTTAAGAGAGAACGATGACTGATCTATAATTAGACTGAATTTGATTTTTGACTAGCTGTGCCCTGCAACTTGACCCCTGCTTAGCTCCTTAGTGTCATGCATGATGAAATATAGTCCATTACTTTCGTTAAGAATGTCTATGCTAAATGTCAAGTCAATCCTATAAACTTTGCCATTTGGTTTCACCCCTTAAGGATTTATTTTTGCAAAATCCCATCTTAGTGAGCACCTTCATCGTCAAATGATCCCCCATTCAAAATTTGATACTCCTAACACTAGTAGCTTCTGAGATTTCGTGATAAGTGAGTCAGTGATTTTCTCTTTTATATATATTTATAGATTATTAAAAAAGAAACGATTTTTGTATCTTTCAGCTATATTTTTTTACTCTAAGGTAGAAAAACTTCCAAAAATCTTCCAAAAGCCAGACCGCTCACATTTTTGAGTACGGGTGCTTTTTTGTACCTTAAATATTCTAGTATTCTAGAATTTTAGTACAAACCTATCCATAATATAGATTCTTAGATAAATATTGGTGTTCTAAAATAAATAGAAGTCTCTGTGACTTACATCTGTATAATGAGTGTTTCTTTAGAGAATGGGCGATCTTAGTAAATTCCTAACATCCCTACCACAACTAAAAAGGTTGAAAAAACCGACTTCCAAAAACCACCAAAAAAACGGAAATTAAACTTACGGATATCAGTGAATTTTGTTTAATTCATAGATTCTTGGCCACCGACTACGGAAGTAAATTTATTTTCTGCCTTTGTATTATAAAAGCGAAAGTGAGTTTGTTTGTTTGTTTGTTACCTCTTCACGCTTTAATCGCTAAACCGATTTTGATTAATTTTGGTACAGAGATAGTTGGGAACCAGGAGACGGACATAGGCAATTTTTTTTAAAGTTGGATGTGAGGGAGAAAGAGGGAAGAAAAGGGAAAACTTAGCGTTGCTATTACAAATCAATAAGGCGCAAGGGGAACTGTGTTACCCCGAATTTAACGCGAGCGAAGCCGCGGGCAAAAGCTAGTATTGTATAGTTCATAAAAAACAAAGTCTTGTATAAGGTCATTTGCTCCAAGAAAATATATAAAATTACCTTGTTATCCCTTGTAATTTTAAATATTAGAGCCATCACATTACTTTTACGCCTTAGATGTTAATCTTTTGATGATGATCAGCGTTAAATACCAATACCAAAATATACTAGCATTTATGTGACGTCATGGTATCCCAGCTGGTCTATTTAGTATTTCATAAATGTCCAATTAAATTATAAGAATGCTGTCCATTTCGTAAAATGTAAGCCTTGTATTCATAGTGAAGAAAAGTTTGGCAACGGGTGTCACATTGCAACCATCAATGCAACTTTAATGACATTGTCTAATCGAAAAACTTCTACCTGAACTAAGATCTATATTTGACACAAGTTCAAGATATGTGAATAACTGAAAAACCCTCGCCTATACGTCAGCATATGCCTGTTTTTCTAATCTTAAAGTCAAGTGCAATCATCAGCATCTATGGCGTTCATCACCAACATTTGCCAACTTTTTTTTGCGGATAGGAAATCATCAAATAACTTAAGGGGAGTATCAGACTGACTTTTACAGACTGACTAAAACATACCCATGTTCCTTCTTCTTAACCCTTTATGTTCCGGGGCCGCGGTATCTCTTCCGAACTTCTTGCAACCCCGGATTCTCTTACCTTTGTCCTATTCTATTTGGGGTCGGCCCAACACGTTTCTTCTTCGGTTCTCCCCTGTCAGACATCACGGCATTGTTTACTCTTTTCTCCTTTTTATCATTCCTTACACAATCCATCCATATTTTCTTTAGCCTCTCCAATCATCATCAAATCTATCACTCTTTTAGTCACATGAGCTTCGTCCCCCTTCATTACATGTCCATACAAAACGACTCCCTTTTTTTTTTGGTAATATGCCCATCTTTCAAACAACATTACTGGCGGCCATTACTTCTTTAAATTGTGCAGTTGTTGCTCATTATGTAAAATTGTTTTAAATTTGAATAATATTGTTATGGTGGAATGTGTCCTGCTTGAAAACACCTTTGTAAGATCCTTTTCAACTATATATAATGCAAATAAATATTCTTACTTAATACTCAATGTTGCTCAACTTTTGCTAATTCTGTGATTAGAATTATATAGTTTTTCTATACATGTAACCTTACCAGCATTTTTTTCAAAAGACTTGATGTTAACGTTTGGAGAAATTCTATTAGAATATAAGAAATTTTAGAAACCCCACACAAAATTGTGTACAAAAATGACTTGGTATTGAATAAATTTGTCTAATAGAATATTCGTTAAATTGTTTGATTTATTTTCATTTCATCCTATAACACTAGTAATAATAGCGGTTATGGTTGGCGCAGTGGCTGAGCGATTGACTGCTACGCTGCGTGTCGCGGGTTCGATCCCCGCACGGAACAATTATTTGAATGGCCTACAGATAGTTGTTCCAGGTCTGGCTGGTTGTGTGGTATGGTGTGTTGTGTCGTGGGGCATAAAAATAAAAATACGTGTGGCACTCAGGGACTGCCGCGGTAAATCTATTGCATCACGATTACCACCGTGAATTCATGCAAGCCTAGTACTTCATTACAGGTCTTGTGGTTAAAAATCTATATAATCTCTCTCTCTCTTCAATCTGGATTGAAATAACGGAGTGGGGAGCGTCAGGTTTTTTTTTGTTACGGAATTTCTGGATTCGGTCCCCGCGCTCAAGGCCCGCGATAGAAGCTATGCAATAGCTTAAAAATCTAACCTATGTTCATTTAATTTTTGCGGTTTCGGGTTTATTTGATATATCTTATAATTTATTCGATTTGGAGGCTGATAATAAAAATAATAAACTGTGACACGAATTTTATACCTAATGTAAGTCTCTCAAAATTTATAAAAAAAACTTGAGAGGTGTCAAGCGACACCCGGATTACCGACCCCGAAGTTATTAAGTATTTATTATGTGCAAAAACCCTGTATCACTCAACTAACATATTTATTATTGAAGCAGAGGTGTTCATGATAGTACACCCATATTTAGGTTCGTCCCTATTAAATGACGGCAATAGGTTCGTTCCTATTAAATGACGGCAATAGGTTCGTCCCTATTAAAAGACGGCAATATAAAACAAAATCTATATAATCTCTCTCTCTCTCTCTCTCTTCAATCGGGATTGAAATAACGGAGTGGGGAGCGTCAGGTTTTTTTTTGTTAAGGAATTTCTGGATTCGGTCCCCGCGCTCAAGGCCTGCGATAGAAGCTATGCAATAGCTTAAAATAGTCACAATTTCAAGGTCCTAATTAGATGAGTTTTATTGAGGCAGAGGTGTTCATGATAGTACACCCATATTTCGACAGTTTTGTTTAAGTCCCATGTTAGGAGTGGGCCTAATACCATCTACCGGACATAAATCCAGACTCCGTAGCTGAAACTGGGAAACTCCTGAGGAAAACTCCCAATGACACTGCTAACAACAAATAATATATAAATATATATATATGTCGAGGCGCCGACGCATACACTTAAACTAACGCCATCTAACTTTGTTTTTGTGAACTAATTCGTTGTTCGTGTAGGAACGTCAAGTATTAACTTGGGGAAGGTTGGTACGGAGTAATGACAGTACTGGACGAAATTGAATGACCGAATGACGGTTTCGTTCGGTTGCCATCTTGGGATGTTGATGTGGAGCGGATAGCTTGACAGGACGGCACTTCTTTTTGGACCGGGCAGCGAGCAACACGGTTAGCCATTACTCTGCGCTAAACTTCCCGCGTTCTTGATTTAAATCTGTATAAATCATTGGCATCTTTAGTTATTTTGTTTAATTGATTTTGTGAAAGAACAATACAAGTGTAAACAAAAGTTTTGCGAGTATTATTTCATGTCCTCCGCCATGATGTCTCGACCATCCGGCGACGAATCTCCGTCATATATATATAAATATAGTTAATAATAATCGGGGGGAAACAAACCCCCGACCTCCAGCAGTAGCGATTGCGACTACTGGAATGTTATGTAACTTTGTAGTATTTCATAATTTTTAGTTATTTTGACGGGCCTGTTGGTCTAGTGGTTAGTGACCCTGACTGCTGAGCCGGAGGTCGTGGGTTCGATTCCCACCCAGGACAAACTTTGTGTGATGAGCATGATTGTTTGTTCTGTGTCTGGGTGTGATTTATCTATAATATGTATGTATTTATAAATTATATAAGTATGTATTTCAGTTGTCTGGTTACCATAACACAAGCTCTGCTTAGCTTGGGATCAGATAGCCGTGTGTGAGTTGTCCCAAGATATTTATTTATTTATTTATTTATTATTTTAATATACCCTATATTCCTTGCATACGGCTACAGAAGCACAGAGAAGTCACCAGAGAGTTTGAATGGAATAAGCTGTGTTGTTCGTGGAGAAGAACATTTCTGAAATGGTTACAGCTCTGGTCCACAGTTCGTATCAGTCAGTGTCCTGTGCCTCTTATAGGACCTGTGTCCGTATTCCGGAGGGTTGGGTACGAGCTTCAAAATTTAACATGACCTATATTAAAAAGTCATTTAAAAAAGGTCTTATGAAAAAAAACAAAAAATCTTTTTTATATCTGGGAATTGAACCCAGGGCCTTAGAGGCAGTGCTTACGACCGTTAGGCTGACGAGGCAACCTTTTTTAAATGTCGCTTGCATAATTTTACCTCTCTTCTCTCGATGAATATTTCAGCACAAAAAGCTAAAAAGGGTTAAAAAGGGGGAAACATCTACAATAAAAAACTTTTCTTGATGGTTGTGAATTTAATGTAAAATAAAAAATAAAATAAAAGGAGAATACAAAATTATTACTTAAAACTAATACCTTCTCACCAAAATAATTTCATTTCATACAAAGTGTGCCAACGATTTACTGGTACCAGATGCAACGGTACAGGAACGGAAACAACGAGACCCTTTAAACTTTTAGCGATCATACAGTCACTGCTAAGATGGTACCTAACTAAACTCAACTTAACCAACATTCACCTTAAAATCTAAAGAGTAATTTATCATAATCGTTTTAAAAGTACAAAGCATTTGTTCCTTTAAAACGATTATGTAAACAACAAATGGAAGAACTATGGATATTTTATGCAATATTTTCGCGGCTATATTATCCTTCACGCCAGTATTAACAACCTCCTCAACAGAACGATAGCAGTGAACTGTATGTCAATGGTGAAGATTTCAAAATGTCGCTAGGTCGATATGACTCAACCGGCATTTAGAATTTCTAACACCGAACTCCATCCCTCTTAACGCAAACCGGTTTCGTTCCCGTACCCTTACGCCTCCGACAATCGATACATACTATACGTTTCAACGGTTCCACTTTCTACGTATTAGTCTTAAATACTGTTTTGACAAATAAGCATTACAACAAAAAATGATGATTCAAAATTACAGAGTAAGTGCCACAGAAGAACTGTTTTCGAACTACAAGCCAACAGCAAGGTGGTTTGGTTCATAAAGTAGCAACGTTGCACTGTTACTGGCTTTAATATCATCCAAATCAGTCCGTTTGCGGCTTACATAACTATGGTTGAATGCTATTATATTGTTATATTTGTATAAATAAAAATATAAAAGACACAAAAATAACATATAAATAAAACCAAAAAGTTTTGTATCTAAAAAATATCCGGGCAATCATACAAATTAAACTCTAAATCCGGTTTAAAACAGTGTGAGGTAATGTGAACAAAACCTATTCAGTAATTATAAAATCTAAGTTCCAATAATATCCTATATAAACCGTCTGTCATCTTATCACGGTACGTTTAGGTCTTCAACGTCTCTTGGCTATAAATACAATAGCGTCGTAGAGTGCAACTGGTCAAGATCTATAAAGGATTACTCTTAAAATTATACTATGATGAGGCGAATGAAATGAAATGGCGATGACATAAGATGAATGAACGCAAATTTAAGTAAAAACCGAGGAGAACAACTGAAATAAATTAACACACGCAGAAGATATAACTCAAACAAATCAAAATTTTTGATAATATTGTTAAAAAAATAAATAAGGACAGAATAAAGAGTAAACAGTTGAAATAAAATAACAAATGGCACTAAAAGATAGAAGAAGACAACTAAAGGAACCAAGGAATCACCAGGGACACAAAGGTGTTTGGTGATCAGCAGAACTCCAGCCCTACTCCGCCGGTGACGCTGCTGTCGCCACCGGCCAAGGATACACGTAGGACTGGTGAAAAAACCATACCCCTCAACTCTTCACACTATTTTTATAAGTACAGGTCTCCAATACTCTCCCTTCGTCTTGAACCCACAGAAAACAATTAGCAGGTTCCCAAAAACAGCAATCATTTGATGGTAAAATAACATCTAATTTTAATTAATTAATCATAATTATTATTTATTTGCAACATAACAGGCAACAATGACGTCACAAACGTGACATATTATTGTGACTAGGTACCAACTACATAATATATCGCTCTACACGTACTGAACATAAAGTATTACTCTTAACAAGGATGTTCCAACAAACTACGTCCACAGGATGTTCTTGTAGCCGATCAAACAACAACAACAAGCCAGTCACAGTCTATTGTTTACAAAAGCTAACAAACAACTTTTGGCAAAAAGTTTTGGAACTAAAACGAATAAACATTATAAATCATACAAAAAAAAACTCTAAATCCGGTTTAAAACATTGTCTGGTAATGTGAATTAAAGTGTTGTTTGTGGAACTTATCCTACAATTAAGTATACTATCTAATATTTTTTTATTTTATTTTATTTTTTTTAAAAAACAGCCAGACCCGAAACAACTACCTGTAGGTCATACAAATATTTGTTCCGTACGGGGATCGAACCCGTGACACGTAGTTCAGCAATCGATCGCTCAACCACTGCACCAACCGTGTCGTCAAATTAGTAATTCCTACTATAATACTATTTAAGTTCCTACAATTATACTATGAAACTTACTATAATTATATTATCTGAGTCAGTAAAATTATAGATACTATCTAAATCAAAGACTATCTTTGCAATGTATAGAATCAATTCTCTAGTATTGTATAATTATTAAGCCCATATGTGAGTGCTATGTATTATCATTGACTTGACGAAGCCTATCTATTCTACATTAATACTATCTTAGTTCCAATACTACCCTAACCTTTATCTAAACCCTGCCTGTTGTCTGATCACAGAACGTTTAGGTCTTCTACGTCTCCTGGCTATACGACAGCGTCGTAGAGTGCAACAAGTCAAGATCTATAAAGGATTAATCTTTAAACTATACTATGGTGCAATGAAAAGGTGATAGATTACTGATTATATGATTAAATTACCAATGACTGAAAAGACTGACATGTTTGGTGATATTTCATAATTTTCATGGTACGTACACTCACGTGGCGAGCTCAATGTCCAGGGAAAATAAATGTGTAATCAAAACCCTCCTCTCTCATCATTGGTTTCACACTGTTTTCCCATAAGAACAGATCTCCAATCCTATCCCTTCGTGTAGAACCCACAGAAAACAATAAACAATACATGGGTTTCCAACAACAACACACATTTGATAAAAAAATAACATCCAATATTACCTAATTGTTAGTAATAATAATAACTGTCTGCAACATAACAGACAACAATGACGTCGCTTGTGTGACCTGTTATTGCAACTACTAACAACTGTATCGTTCTCCACTTACTTAACATATAGTGTGGCTGACTCTTAACAAAGATGTTCAAACAAACTACGTTCACAAGATGTTCTTGTAGACGATCAACTAACAACAAGCCAGTCACAGCTAATAGTTCCCCTCCAGATCGAACGTCCACGCAAATTGTCTATTGTGTACAAGAGTTAACAAAAAACTTAAAGACACAAAAGTAAAACATAATAATATCCGGGCAATCATGCAAATAAAACTTTAAATCCGGTTTAAAATAATGTGTGAACAAAAATTTTGTGTTCATGTCAGTCGAACTTATCCTACATTTATACTATCCAAATTCCTACAATTATACTATATAAGTTGTTATAATTTTACTTTACCTACAATTATATATTCTACCTACAATTATACTATCTAAGTTGTTATAATTTTACTATACCTACAATTATATATTTTACCTACAATTATACTATCTAAGTTGAAGCCAATTAAATGAAATAATGATGAACTACCGATTACAAATTTGAATAACTGTGGCTATTATTAAAAATACACATATTTGGTGAAATGTTATAAAAGAGGGAACATAAATATATAATCAAAGCAACCCTCCCCCCTCCCCTATTTCTCTGTTTTCACAATATTTCACCATAACTACATAATTATCTCTAATCCTATCCCTTCGAGTTGAACGTACAGAAAACAATGAATATGTTCCTAACAAACATTTGATAACAAAAGAACATCACATTTTAACTAACTGATTATAAATGTAATAATTATCTGCAACAAAATAGGCAACAAAATAACGCATACGTGACATATTATTGCAATTACTGAGCATATATATGCTCAGTAATTGAAATAATATATCACGTATGAGTGTCTTTCAATACTATTTTTGCTGCGTCCTAAAACGGATATTCAAACAAACTCATATAACAAACTACGTAAACAAAACGTTCTTGTAGAGAATCAATTAATAAGAAGCTAGTCACTGATAATCGTTCCCCTCCATATCAAAAGTCCACGCAAATGGTCTATTGTATACAAAAGTTAACAAACAACTTAAAGGCAAAAAAAAATCCTGTCAATATAATAACATATTGATATCCGGGCAATCATACAAATAAAACTCTGAATCCGGTTTAAAATACTGCGTAAACAGAAGTGTTGTTTGTCATGTCAGTCGAACCTATCCTACAATTATACTATCTAAGTCCCTACATTTAAACTATCTAGGTCACAAGGTTTTGTAGCAAAAATAAAATAATGATATCCGTAAAATCATACAAATAAAACTCAAAACCAGCTTAAAAAAAGTGTGTGCTAATGTGAACTTAAGTTATGTTTATCATGTCAGTCAAACTTATCCTGCAATTATACTATCTAAATTCCTACAATTATACTATCTAAATTCCTATAATTATACTATTTAAATTCCTATAATTATACTATTTAAGTTCCTACAATTATTCTATGTAGGTTGTTATAATTATACAATGGAAGTACCTACAATTATACGATCTACGTTATTACAAAATTACACTGTCTAGGTCGAAAAGTTTTGCGTCTAAAAATAACGATAACCGGGCAATTGTACAAATAAAACACTAAATCCGGTTTAAAACAGTGTGAACAAAATAATTGTTTGTCATGTCAGTCAAACCTATCTTACAATTATACTATCTATATTTCTACAATTAATGTCTCTTCCAATAATTATACTATTGGACGAGACATTAATTGTAATAATTACTACAATTAAACTATGAAACTTCCTATAATTATACTATTTTAAGTCCCTACAGTCAAAAAGTTAAAGTGCGTTAAAGTTCCTTTTTAACTGAAAAAGTTTTGTATCTAAGAAATAATGATAACTGGGAAATCATATGAAGAAAACTCAAAATCCGGTTAAAATAATCTGTAGTAATGTGTGCGTGTCATGTCAGTTCAACCTATTCTAGAATTATACTATTTAAGATCCTACAATTATACTATCTAAATTCTTAAAATTATATTATCTAAATTCCTACAATTATACTATGAAACTTCCTATAATTATACTATTTTAAGTCCCTACAATCAAAAAGTTAAAGTGTGTTAAAGTTTCTATGTACTTAACTGAAAAAGTTTTGTATCTAGGAAATAATGATAACTGGGAAATCATATGAAGAAAACTCAAAATCCGGTTAAAATAATCTGTAGTAATGTGTGCGTGGCATGTCAGTTCAACCTATTCTAGAATTATACTATTTAAGATCCTACAATTATACTATCTAAATTCTTAAAATTATATTATCTAAATTCCTACAATTATACTATGAAACTTCCTATAATTATACTATTTTAAGTCCCTACAATCAAAAAGTTAAAGTGCGTTAAAGTTTCTATGTACTTAACTGAAAAAGTTTTGTATCTAGGAAATAATGATAACTGGGAAATCATATGAAGAAAACTCAAAATCCGGTTAAAATAATCTGTAGTAATGTGTGCGTGGCATGTCAGTTCAACCTATTCTAGAATTATACTATTTAAGATCCTACAATTATACTATCTAAATTCTTAAAATTATACTATCTAAGTTCCTACAATTCTTCTATCTAAGTTCCTACAATTCTACTATCTAAGTTTCTACAATTATACTATGAAACTACCTATAATTATACTATTTAAGGAAATAATGATAACCGGACAATCATATACCTAAATAAAACTCTAAATCCGTAATAATAAGTTGAGGTAATGTGAATTGTGTGCGTATCATGGCAGTTAAAGCTATCCTGGAACCTATCCTATCTAGTTCAAATAATATCCTATATAAACCCTGCCTGTCATCTTATCACGGTACGTTTAGGTCTTCAACGTCTCTTGGCTATACAATAGCGTCGTAGAGTGCAACTGGTCAAGATCTATAAAGGATTACTCTATAAACTTATCTATGGTGTGGCGAATGGAATTAAATGACGAAGATGAAATAACATGAATAAACGCAAAATTAAGTAAAAAACGAGGAGAAAAACTGAAATAAATTAACACACGCGGAAGATATAATAGAATAAAATAAACATATTTGAAAACATTGTTAAAATATAAAATAAAAAAGAGAACAAGACGTAAACTGATGAAATAAAATAAAAAATGGCACTAAAAGATAGAAGAAGACAACTAAAGGAACCAAGGAATCACCAGGGACACAAAGGTGTTTGGTGATCAGCAGAACTCCAGCCTACTCCGCCGGTGACGCTGCTGTCGCCACCGGCCAAGGATACACGTAGGACTGGTGATGAATGGCATTTTTAACGGATATAATAATTAAAAAAGGAGTTTAAAATCTTGTGATGTTGACTCGGAATTTACTAACGTAACTGAATGGTATATTTGGCAAAAATGGAATTTCTGAAACCAAACGACGTTAGAAGAAGATGATAGTTAGGTACTTAAATTCACGTCACCTGGCACTTAAAGTTCGGTTAAGTTGATAAACAGCCAAACACAAATCTAGTCTTTTGCCTGAACAATGTAACCTCATACAGAGGTAGATTATGAAATGAAAATGATTTTCATTCTATTGTACAAAATATGATCTCTGTTAATAACAGAGAAATTAAAATTCATTTATTTCTGATAACTCAATCCATACCAGTCCCAATTAAAAACACATTAAATCAAAAATAAAATAAACAAAAATCAAATAATAAAAGAAACTTAATTATTTTTTATAGAAATGAAATCAAAATAAAAATTAAATCACAGTTATATATAATGACAAGGAAATCAACTTAAGATGGTGCAATGTTTTATTGATGGTTGATCCGCATCATTCTGCCCACTACTAGTTGTGGTGGTGGACTGGCATGTCTGGTAGATAAGGTTTGGCTACTAACTTTTTTTTTGTCACGATGTGGATATCCTTTCCCTGGGGAGAGCGAAGAGGTCTGTAAGACTTGAACTGACTAAAACCACACCGGTGTTCCCTTCCACACTGGCGTCGGGGGACAGAGTAAGATGTAAATCTCCCCCCCCCCCCCTGATGTCTATGAGAGGCGCGCGTGAAACACTACGCGTCGCCGTCTCTGGTCTAGTGTGATAGGGCCGACGGATGTCCCCAAATCCGTGGCCTCTGGACCTGGACTGGAACAGGGCGTTGTCTACCCTCTGTCTTCGCCCGTTACATCTGCTGCGGGACGGGCGGGAGCTCGTCATCTCCCTCTCCCTTTCCGCAGTTCCGTTCTACGTTGCTACTACCTAACACAACACAGCATCGCGTACACTCAAACACACGTTACAAAACGTTACGTTTGCTTAGACTTAGATGTTGTCAAATAACAAGAGGTTGCAGTTGTAAATGCACTTGTTAGTTCCCTTCGTACATCGGCACCCACGGCGGTCAAGTATGGTCGTGGGTTCATGAAACCTAGTATGACCAGGAATCATTGCAGTGTTCCCTAGCACCTCGTCAGAGGTATGTGCTACTCACTCTAGGGGTGACAGTTTCTTCTCTCGAAATTCCTTCCACAAGTTAAAAAAATGAAAAAAAATGTCTTTTTTTCAAACCCGGTCCTGTGTTATGTCAAGAGCTAGCAGACGCTTTGATATGGCACTGCACACAATGTAATCGGGTGGTAATTATGTAATTATTTCGTACAAAAACTATCAGTGCAGTAAAGTGACTGTCAGGCTTGGCAGCAAAAATTCGGCAAATTTACTAAAAACGCTGAACTTAACGAAGGTAATGTTAATAAACTATAATCGGATAATGTGTGATGGAAAAACTAGTCTCCAAGAACCTGCCTCTTTGGAAAAATGGAAACTTTAGCAGAAACTTAACACAGAATGTGACTCACGGAGGTTCTGTAAAAGTACTCCGTGAGCAGCAGCCCCCTTCCCTCCCTGCCCCATATCGGTAGCGCTGCTGTTGCTACCGGGGGAACTACATTCACTACCCTGCTACTTATCCCTCCCATTCATATTCTTTCATACGGGACACTATACTTAAGTTGACATGTTTCTCCAAAAGAAAATAATGATGCGTTTTTTGCCAACGTCTAGACAGACTTGGAAACTAATTGTTGAGCGATTCCCCCTTACATCCCGAACTAAAAAAAATAACCAAGAAAATTAAATTGAAAACCAATTGAAGGAGAATTTGGACAGATGATGAACAAGTTAAACAGATAACAAATTAAACATATGATGAACGAGTTAAACAGATGACAAACAAATTAAACAGATGACGAACTTTTTTTTTCTTGAATTTTAAAACAGTAGCGGAGATTCTTTAACAAGATATTTTTAAGCCGATCAAGTTTTTCTTAACTAAAAAGTAACAAAAAGACACGGAAATACAGAACAAGTAGTTAAAATAAATAATATATCTACCTATTTTTTTTTCTATCTATAAGCCTTTAAAGATGGTGGCTTAGTTTTTATTATTGCAAGAGCTCTTGGATCACTCGGATGTCTCTCTGATCATGAAAGTCTCTTGGTTGATGGATAGATGGATGGATACCGCCATCAGCCGGTCGCCAGAGCCTCGCTAGACGAAGGCGGGGTGCACCACGAGCAGGGGAGGCTGACTTGAGTGAACTAGTTGTTGTGCGTTCACTCCTTGCACCCCACCCTGGTGCTATCACTACAAGAGTACCTCCTGAAGTGATAGCATTAGGGACTTGAACCAACAAAGTATTTTGTACTTGGTTAGTAGATCAGGATTTGGTTGTTTTAGCCTGCCATTTTTGGTTCCGATCAACCTGTGTTTGTTCATAAAGTAAACGATAGTAGGATTTAGACCAAAACTACGTGACTAACGCTGAGAATGTCAAGTTTCAGTGTTTTTTTATGGAATTCAGAATAATATGCTGTAAAAAACTACGAAGGTTGTAAGTTATGACTCTTAAAAAACAGAATGTTAACAATTTGAAATGATCGATTTCATTCAATGAAAAATTATAAAGCAGATGGGTAATGAAAAAAAAAGGTTTTTAATAATATTTACGTAAAATATACGATAAAATAATAACCAAAATGAACACGATAAAAGAGAACAGCAATCAATTTTTTTTTACCGACTATATTTTATTAGTACGAATTTTAAATTAAATACATAAATGTGTTGCATTTGTTTTATTTAGGTTTTAGCGTAATTTGGTGTTTTTCTTTGGTTTGACGTAGTATATTAAATAAATTGATAATGCACACGATTGCAAAGCGTCTCAAAAATTTTAGCGGTTTCAACCTATTTCAAAGTTATACTAACTGTTGTTTCTAAGTAAAGCGCCGCCAAACGTAAGTTTTCTTAAATTCACCTTATCGAGAGATAGATTTCTTAATCTAACGTTTCCCTGAAATGGTAGATTCGCTACTGCCGACACATTTGTGCCACATTTGGTTTGACAGTATTCATTGCTTTTCAAGAAATTCGATAACCTGCTGACGTAATTACTACAAACAAGATCGATTCCTCAAATAAAAAATTCAAAAGGATAATTATTTTTATATATAACTCTATATCTGGACCAAACTGAAAACCTTTTACTATAAAAGGTTTTCAGTTTGGTCCAGATGACACCTAAAATTACATAATATCATGTCCCACAAACCTCATCCTGTAATATTTTATCACCTAAGGGCCATCTTGGACTGTTAACTACTAGTTTTAAAACCTTTGGTATAATATAAGTACTCCTCCCTCCATATAAATAATAGATAGAAGGAGACTTTTTACATTTTCTCTTTAAAGACTGCCCCGGCACCTTTTATTTTTTCCATAATTGGGCACGAGTATCACGTAATGTCATGTTTATTTTAAGAGTTAAACTCAATATCACAATAACAAAAGAGATCCAATGAAGCTACTAAGTCAAAATTACAAATTTTCTTTCCTACAGCGGAAAGGTGTTATAAACGAAATACTTATTAGCCGAAAACTAATGAAATCTTATTCGAAGTCTCCTTTCCTATTGATACTAAGATAAACTTACTATATGAATATTAATATTATTTACAATTAGTGCAGGCAATTCGGGAGTGAGGTGTCTCAACAAAAAAACGCAAACCTTAGAGGTTGGGTCGAATTATAATACAGATAAATAATTATGAGAGAATTTCCAAATGAAAAAAGAATAAACTAATTTAGCACCCGAAGAAGTGATAGTTAAATAATCATGTTTTTTCGAATGGTGGTATTTTATACGACTTATATAATACTCAAAAAGAGCGAACATCCCGAAGGCCACCGTTACCACCAGCTGTGGCGAATAAGCCGTTCAATTCGGATTGGAGGGCTCAGTCGATGCATTCTGTAGTTACGGTAGTCTTTGGATTTGAATCTTATCTTTTTCTAAAAATTACTGTACATTAATTTCAAAGACATTTTGCTTATCTGTACAACACCAATTATGATAATGGTTCGGTTCCGATAAGGGCAGAAGATGTGTCTGTTCGTCACTTCAATTTAGAATACCTATACATTATATTTAAAAATAGGTAATACGAAATTGAACTTGGAGAAGCTTTCGTCCGACATTGGGCAGTATAGGCTAAATAATGAAAACTTTGATAAACAATAAAGTAAAACGTTAATCTGTTTTTTTTTTTAATTTTATGTTGTATGTGAATTTGAATTTAAACCTTTTAACGAATCTGAAATGGACACAGTCTTCGTTTGCCCCGTCCGTCATGCCAGTTTGAAGTGTTGCCTACTTTTTTTTGTTTGTTTTTTTGTGAATTGGCTGATCCTGCAAAAATGTCATTTGAAATAAAACTAGAAACTAATTGATAATGGATGTGTGGACTGTGTCTGAACTAAATAAATAAAATAAATATCTTGGGACAACTTACACACGGCTATCTGATCCCAAGCTAAGCAGAGCTTGTGTTAAGGTAACCAGACAACTGATATACATACTTATATAATTTATAAATACATACATATTATAGATAAATCACACCCAGACACAGAACAAACAATCATGCTCATCACACAAAGTTTGTCCTGGGTGGGAATCGAACCCACGACCTCTGGCTCAGCAGTCAGGGCCACTAACCACTAGACCAACAGGCCCGTCAAAAAATGAATGAATTATAATGAAAATAAAATTACCTAACGCGATTTTTAAATTAAGTCACTTTAAGCCGAACTAATTTGAAAAAATAACTTTATGTACTTTATAATACGTGTATGTTTTACTATACCTAACAATTTTTACTTTACTTTAAAAGTATATTTATTAAATCTTAACTAATTCCTAATTTGCTGATTAGATTTTATTCTACTCTCCCACTATTTCTAGCAAAGAACGCCAACTAAATTTAAATATTTTTTTTGTCGTTTTGAACTTTTTTAATAAAGACTATTCCTAAGTTAGAAGTTACCTATTTATTTCTTGCATAAAACAAAATTTGTTTATGATCAAAATAACTTTACAACGGTGATAGACTCTGTGACGAACTGATAAGCGATGTGGGGACTATGAAAAATAATATTACACACAATACATTTAAGAAATAAATAATATATATTTTTTTTTTAATTTTTACCAATTAAAATTTTTCATTAATTATAATATTTCTTCATTCTAAAGGCGAATCTGACTAACCAGTATCGTCCTAGTAGCGACGTAATTCAAATATTTTTAAGGTACCTACTCCAAAGCGAGGTTTACGTTCTCTATTAAATCTTACATTAGATTTATGGCTTAAGTACCAAGAATACGATCTGAATATACACGGAGCAGAAAAAGATGTTGTTTGAGTCTTAAAAAAAACTATTGTCTGTCATCATATTAAATTTAAATAATGATTTGTAACGTTGGAATATCAAGCCTGTTATCCCAAAGAAATATGCAGATATGTGCCACATTTGGCAAATTATATTTAAGACAAATGATTTTTTGTAGTAAAAATAATATTTCCGATGAATTGTACTGTGATTCTATTAGATTTAAAATTTAATGTTTACTTGCCTTTCTACTGAAAATGTATGAAAAAAAAATCTAAAACTGCTATTTTATTTGGAAAGGAGCTATAAGCTAAAATGTATTTCTAATGTAAATATAATACAATGTGTGTTCTAATTTATGATATTATAATAATGTTTATTTATTGATAATTTAAATTACTATTTTTTACACACCCTTGATTCCCCTCGATCCACACATTCTCTTCGATTTCTTATATTTGGTTCGTGGAGAACCAAATATATAATATAATGTTCATTTATTTTCAACCTATTATACTTGTGGGTGAAATCCCCTTTTATAATATACGTTCTTACTACATCATATTTTTACTTTTGCATTTTCATATTGTTTATAAATATGAAATAGTTTTTTAGTTATTATATAACTAAGGTAAACATGAGATAGAAAAAATCTGCAACTTTGGTAAATGTTTGGTTTTTATATGGCTTATTTTTTTATAATGCTATCTTTTTTAATTGTATAATGACTGTGAAGTTTTAAATGCACATATAGAAAGTGTGAAGTTGTTTGTGTGAATAAGAATATTAATTTAAAAGATTTTTTTTTCCTATATTTATTTCTGTACATTTTTATATATAAAATATTTAGATTTGTTATTACTATACCATCTATTGTATACCTATACAATATCACATTAGTATACACGATTACCATATGACTGGTGCGCTAATACAAGCGTTAAGTTTAATAAATGATAATAATATGTATAATTTTCTGAGACTTTTTCGAATTCTCTCTTATATTATTAAAAGTTAGCTAATGAAAGTATAGAAATATCATAATATTAATCTAAACACACTATCCTAACCTATCAACCACGTCCTTATTCGAAAAGATAAATAATAAGCGCCTTACTTCCCAACATAATTCAGAAGATTACAGCAGAGAAGAACAACAAAGAAAAAGCCTGATCAGTGCGAGGTTAAGCCGCGCTTGCTGAGGTGAATCCATGAATGGATGACCGTCCTATTAATACCTTGAGACTGTGAAGTCGTTGGTGGTACTTTTCTCTACCTGGTCATGTAGGATTGCCTCCTATTGAACCAGAATTCGTTAAAAGAGACTACATCTGTTTGTGTGCACTTAATGTGCTACAAAAATTTCTTGCAAACACTATCGTCTTCAGTGTGATAATGAAAACGCCAGAGCTAAAGATTATTACTAGAAATACCATAACACTAAAACAAACTAGATAACTATGATGCTAGATTTAGAGGATTAGAAATCAACGAGTGACAAAAGATTCCAAAACAAAGAATATACCTATAGCAACAAAAGACAATGTATCGAATCCGTGGTCAATCTCTAATAGTAGAGAGAGATAGAAGATGTTCGATGGCCTATCCTACTCTTTCCAGAAGAACTTCAATAAGTTTTCAGACCATTATCTTCTAGATATGATGAGAAATTCAGTTTAATAATCCTTAAACCTACAGGGATCTCACTCAGACGTCTATAAAGGACATGGCTAAATGACTGCCCCCAGCATGTATAACAATCTTACAATAACTCGTAATATTTAAAAAATCATTCATGAATTGTTGTGTGTTTAATAATTTCCTAGAACTTTCGTGAATGTTAAACATAAAAAAAAGTATATTATTTGCTTTTTTGATTTACATGACAAGGTCAAGCGGAAATAACACTAACTGCAAGCTAGGGAGGGGTCTTATCGCTTTTGCAGAATGTCAAATGAAACTGCAGGTACCTACTTAAATCGATTTTTGATAACAGGTTTTTCTGAAACTAATGGGTTCAATTCGGTGTTCTGTATAGTTGCTTGTTATTATGTTTTCACAGGGTTTTAAAGTGACAATCTACTTTACTCAATTCCACTTTATTCTAATAAAAATAACTGAAAGCTTCGGACTGTGCTTCTTCGTTCAATCTTACTACCTATTTTGTGTCGAAAAATATAAACTGAATAGTGGTCGATAAAAACTAATTCTATTTTTTTCTTTCAACCTATTCGATTATTTTATCGATTCTGTTACACTTGAAGTTCAACCCATCTTTAGGAAAAAACAAACGTCAGATCACATGCTAGTGTATTATCTATGGTCTGATGGATGTCATACATACAACAACAGACAACAGAACAGACGCCGCCGTTTCATATTTAGATAATATTCTTGTAAAAATCACAGAATGAGGAATAAATAAATAAATCGTATTTTTATTGTTTCAATATCTTTAATGTCCTTGGTTACTCAGTGCCTAAACTATGTAGATAACGTAGTTTAGGCAGGATTTATCAATCACCACATACCTACCTACTAAACTAAGTCCTGGCGCATTTATCTGTCTGCCTACGGATGTATCAACAAACAGATTTTGATGGGGTTGTCACTAGTAGGTAGACGGTTCTTCCAGAAGGTTTAGGCATACATTCGTGTAGGATAATGAGTTGAAGTAAAGACAGTTTTCACGGTTAATATATAAATAAGTGGTTGAAATGATGAACCTATGTGAAAATAGGGATTAATATTAACAGACATCCAAACAATTATAGATTTTTGTATTTGAGATACCTAGATATACAATTCCGCTAGGTAAGATACATTATTATGAATCCACGCGGGCGCGAGTGATTTTTGCGTGGATTGTAGAAAGCCCGTACTTAGGTACCTACCTCTTTGTAGATACTACGGTACTCACGTATCCGGTACAACCGTGCGAAATCGGGATGTGTCGCTAGTCAAAAATATCGTAAAACGGTAAAACATTGCAGAAATATTAAAACGCCTAGGTAAAAGTTCATTGCAATATGTCATTTGTTTGCAGTTTTTTATACCTATTGACGTAGGAGTTACACGATTTTATTTTCAGGATTGTAAAGATATGAAAAGTTCTAGAAACTTTATTCACATGAAATACTAATATTCAGCTATTCAGAATTACATATTGCAAAGTTCCATGTTTATACATTGCTGGGGCAGTCGTCCATACTTCCATTTAGCCATCTCCTTTGAATGTACACTTAAAAATGTTGATATAACTATGGATACGCGGTTAATATGAGTGATTATGATTAAAGGGCTGCATAAAAATTGGAATACCATTGGTTATAGAGTGCGTATTACTGGTTATTAATTGCGAGTGAGTTC
Source organism: Ochropleura plecta (assembly GCA_905475445.1). Classification (NCBI taxonomy): domain Eukaryota; kingdom Metazoa; phylum Arthropoda; class Insecta; order Lepidoptera; family Noctuidae; genus Ochropleura; species Ochropleura plecta. The sequence continues at coordinate 27,119,885 of FR997721.1, read as the reverse complement.
CTATCAAACTTGTTCTAGCTATATTATAAACATGTCTGTTATAATGAAGACGTAGTATTCTTTATACAAAAAGTTTGCGAGCTACACACAAATGTTCCACCACCCTGATAAGGAAGGGTCAAGTAACAAAATTGAATCGAATTTTGGGTCCCAGCTGCTGCCGAATCAGGTTAATCTACACAAGTGTATCGCACGCCTGATTGGGATATCTAAGGGAACCACAAACAAGGCATAGCTACTGATTATACCTCATGAAGCTCAAACATTTTTTTTTATCTAACGGGATTCTTTACTATCATCTACTACCCGAATGAACGGCTTTAGTTGCCACACAGACGGGCTTGGAAGACGTTTGACCTTTCTTCTCGATACAGAATGAACTCTAGTATTATTATTTTAAGCATTGAATCCAAGAACCTTTATATTAGCAGCATATACATTTATGTATGATTAAATATAAACTATTGATTATAAATTTATGGAGTAACTATACGTTGAATACATCGATGATTAAGTTTACAGTGTTGGCTTATCCTAGATACATATATCTTATGATCTTTACGTATGTTTTCTTGTGTCTCAATCTTGGGGCCGCTCCTGTTTTATTTAATGGTTCCTACCTTTGCCGCTCACATGATTGTAGATCAGCACAGAATCCTGTCCCACGGCGTTTTGGTCACCTGTCACCTGTATTTCTCTGGTAGCTCGTATTCCTTCAGTTCGATCTGTAACAAAAGATACAATTTTTAATGAAATTGTACTGTTTAAAGGCAAAAGTAACGGTGGTATTTCATTTAATGATCCTACAATAAGACCTAACTTTAAAAACGTTTCATTACTCGCAAGGAAACCTAGTTTAAGAACAGACGAACAAGTTAGCACGAATATTAACAGATGGCGCTGACTACGCCATTTTTTTCGTAGAATTTGATCACTATGAACGGGATAGTTGGATGACGAATCACGAATATTTTGGGAGATCGCCCACAAGTAATTAGGTCAGATGATAATCTATTATATTCGCATGTTTCAGCGAAGATGCTAACAACATGTTAGACAGAACAAAATGAATTTACTTAAACATGACGCTTTTTGTCAGTAATGGTGTTGTAAACTTAATTATGTGTGTGTATTTCGAAGGGATTATTGTCATTTACGCTTGTATCTTTAACCTCTAGTCTGTATTTTTCCATAGGTATGTGCCAGTAGAAAGGTAACAGTAAAATTATTTGAGAAAATATCTTACCTCACTGAGAATGACCCAGTAGTTGCTGTCCTTGTTGACTTTAAGCCGAATCGCCGCAACTTGTCCCATGACCACCTCACCGTCAGCAAGTCCGAACTCGTCGAAAGAACCGACAGGTGTAAAAGAAAAGTTTCCTCTAGCTTTCAGCACTTCCACAGTTGTATCATAGAACTTGTCTTTTATATGTTCTACATTACCACTACGGAACGTATAGCTGGAACAAAAGAAAAAAACAAAATAAACAATGAACGTGGAAGGGGATTTCTGTTTTTTTTCTAATGTTAGTCTCAGATGTTGCTCCATGTCTTCATATATGGCATTTGTGCTATATCAGAACCGTATTTTTCATCATTGAAGTTTTTAATTATTTCTTGAAAGTCTTTTGTGATGATCTGTTAGTCTTTTGTTCTGTTGAATCAGGCGAGGAGACACGATTTAGTACGATGCTGTATATTATTATTATTTAGCTTTAGTTTGACCTTTTTTTCTCGAATGAGAAATCATTAAATGACTTCTCCCGCTCTAGGCGGAGCGGAAGAGAGTGTCAGACTTTTACTGACTAAAACCCATCAATGTTTCTTCTCTTGCCCTTTGTATTCCAGGGCCGTGGTATTTCTTTCGAACAACCCGCAACCAGTTATTGGAGCTTTCGCTTGCTCTTGCACAAACACACCTCAAAGAAAAAACAGGCAGTATTAACTATTAAAAAAGACTTTCAAGAAATTCTAAGTGAATGACAAAAATATTAGTGTTAAAATGCTTACTGAGCAAGAACGATGGGCTTCGCAAACCAAAACTCTACGACGTTGCCATTCTTTGGCTTCTCTCCCCAGAAGAATGCACGACCATGGTATGCTCCCTTCAGAGTATATCCAGCTTGGACTGTTATGTCAGTCTTACAGTACTGAAGAGGAGGGTTCCTTGTGTGCGGGTAGAATGTTGGGACAGCCCCGAATTGCGTATCCTGAGAACAATATGAACTATTTGTATTCAAATGTATAGACAACATATTTTAAAAATTTAAAATTACATAACATAAAGATTGCATAAATAAAGGACACAAACAAAAATAACTAGTTGGGGAATGCGTTCCATTGAGGCTGTACCATCACGGTTGTAAATTCTGAATGGTTAGACAGAGGCGTACTTCTTGTACATCCATGTTTTGCCAGTTCTATCAATGCCTGAAGGAATACCTAGTAACGCTTTGCCATCCAACCCAAGGCCTCATGAGTAAGAAAAGCAATTTCAAAATTCCGTAAAAGTTTGCAAAAATGTAAGTCACCTCGCGTTTGTTTTAAAAGTAAACTGCCTATTTGGTAGTTCAACCTAAGTGTAGGTTTAGTTATCTGAATATTGTAATCAAAATGGTTTAAATCACATACGAGGTCAAATATATAACAATAGTTAACTGAAAAATATTACCTTAATCTTTTGTATCTTTCCCTTTAAAGATGAATATAATCCAATATGCTGAAACAAGGAGGATTTGTATTTAGGTCGAATTGCCTCCTTTGCTGCGGCGCATTTTTTCTGCAAACAAAAAAAAAGTTTCATTATCAAAATCAAAAGTGATTTATTCAAATTAAACTGATAATCAGCACTTTTTGAACATCAACATTAAAAAAAGACAGTCCCCGAAACGCCCAGCTTTCGTCACTTCCTAGTGTTTTAGCTGCCAAGAAAAAGTGGTGGAACAAATTCCCCAGCAACACATATTTCTATCAATCTCTCTCTATAAATCAGATTTCAATTTCTGTAACTATCGGTGTTCATTTTTTAGTTGCACAGCGCAATCGTAAGTCCCCGTTATGATCTTTTTTTTACGTATTTTCACAATTATCGCTGACATTAAAAAAGTACATTCGTAGTCTATGCCACCCCACTGCTTAGTAAAGTTCTCTGCCGATGATTCCAATTCTAATAATCCGGGGACAATATGACGGTCAAGTTAATTAATAGTTTTGAAATTACTTACAGAATTTTTCAAAATGGTGCACATTCGATCCGCCAAGTAACTCTCGAGTAGCCAGTCAATGGGCATATTGTTATAGAACAGCTGCACGTAGGTGATGAATTTTATTAAGTCCGCTGAACGGAACAGCTTGCCAATGCCCCCGACATGGCAATACTCGATGAAGAACCAATTAGGCGTGGATACGGTGGTGGTGGCCGTAAACTGCTTTATTTCCTAGAAACAAGATAATTGTTACGTTTATAAACTGCATTTAAATTACTTTGAAGTGTCGCGCAGACAGTTGTACTTGTAAGTATAGTGTCATGTAGGGTTTTGGATCATGAAGTGTGTTCCGTGTGTACGTCGATACCTACCCTCCTTCTCCTGATATCCTGTTTGTCCACATAGTTTTGGACAACATATTTCAGTAAAGAAAAAAACAAATGAGCGTTGATAGAAATGTTCGGGAAAAAACAATCAGTTTATCTCAAATGTTGTACTGTTGCCGATCGGTACAAACTAATTCAAATGATTATTATGATGTTCGAGAAATACTGCGTACTTCTTTTTATGTAGCATACTTCAATCACTCAATTCTGTGTAGTAAAGAGGGTAAAAGTCGTTAAAATAAGTGAAGAGAGAGAGATAAAAAGAGATTTAAGCATGTGAGTATTTCACTGGTGCGCGATTGCATCGAAAACCAAATTTAGTCTTATCAAACGAAAATTTGTTCCTCAACTAACTCACCTGGATGTAGTTTTTCTTAGCTATGACGTCATCTTCTAGCATGAGATAGAAGGTGCCTTTCGACTGTGCATAGGCCATCAGATAGATGTTGTCAAGGTTCTGCTTGGTCCTCCACTTGACTCTCTTGTGGGAGTCACCCAAAGTCACGGGGAGAGTTTCAAAATCTGGGTAGTAAGATGCTGACGGCGATAGGACTTCGATTAGGCCATTTTTAACATGCTTTGGGAACCTGTTAAACAGATTTTTGTGTTAATTATGCTCCTTTATAGTGGTCCGCCGGTATCGGGAGCAGGGGCCAAGCCACCCCACCGGTGGCTAGGACTCCAGAGACAGGAACCTCCTCACTATGCTGGCCGTATTGAGGAGTACAGCCTTCTAAATCAGGCCCTTGATCGTACCACTTTTTTACGATAGTTGAAGATAAGGTTTATTTGGTATTCAAAAATTTCCGTTCATATTAACATTGGTTCTTTCGCTTTGAAAGTCGTAAATGGATCCTAAAATACCTATATAATGCTGGCTCATTATCCAATAAAAACTACAAGTTACCAACTGATGCAACAATAACGAGGTAAATCTCTTGAAAGCCGTCAGTAGTTTCCTACAAAACTTAACAAAGATTGTCTATCTCAAAATATGACTAGGTATAGTTGAACTTGATCTGTATACTAATCTCTTTTGTCAACTGCACAATGACAACTAGTAGAAAAACTTACATCGCTTCTATTTGCCGAGCCGTTTTGATGACGTAGTCCAGATCAGTTTCTCCGATCATGACAACAATGAGAGTGTTGTTAACATCAGCTGGGGTCAGGCCATTGAGGAGATGCTGAAAAGTTGCGAAGTTTTAAAAAAGGAACGAAATTTTAAGTTGCCAGTGTCAAAATAAAGCCTTACTTAAAAACAAAGCCTATACTCACAGTCAAGGTAAACATTAAGTAGCTCTCCTTGTCTCTTTTGACTGTAGGTATACCAACAACCATCTCGGAGAAGTGTCGTCCTCCTCTCATATGGTACGCTGGCTTCAAGCTATTAGGGTCATTCATGAGGTGCGGCAAGAGCTGGTAGACGAAGGGAATCCTCAGCTGCTGGATGTGCTTGGTGAAGATACCAGCTGCCGCTCTCGTACCTGTGGTAGAGAGGAATTCGAAGCAGTAATGCAATAAAGTACACTTTGTACCCTTGGAGCTCCCCATCTTAGATTCAGATATAATTATTATCATGATTGAGGATTCTACGGTAGTAACAGCTAGAGCCGCTTCTTCTCACAAAATGTCTTCTCCAAAATGATCTTCGATTCTTGATCTTCTGAGTTTGTATCATTTATAATTTATCCTTGGAGTCTTATTTAATAAGTTAGGTTAAAATATCGGTTACTTCAACAACTGAGATTCGAACCCAGAATGATGTTATTCTAGTTTACAACTTAACGTATTCCAATGAAGCAATAATTAATAAACAATTGTTGTACTGTGTACGTGCAATTAAAAATAATTATTGCGAAATAATCTGTAAATTTGGATTCAAGGCTAGGCTTTATAATCGTCAGATTATATTAGATTAGGGAATGATTTAGCTAGGAATAATGGAAATATTGAGATGTCAACCACTCATGAACGGAAGAAAAGTGCATGCGGTGACAATATTCATGTTATTTCGGTACTTGTTAACACTACACTGCATTCCAAAACTCAGATCACTGACTGTGCTCAAAAAGCTGCTAAGTCATAGTGCCAGCCCAGCAGTGGGACAGTAATAGGCTGGTATTATTATAACTAACACCTACTTGCAAAGTGTCTATTGTTACGATCAGTATATTTTCATTGGTAAACTAGTAATTTCTCAGAACAGATTTTTACAATTCATTCTAGTTACTAGTGCTCAATGGGTCGATAGGTATGCATTTCGATTAAATAACTACTTCATTACAATAATATAATGGAATTTAATTCCCCATAATGCAAACAGACTTTTTTATAACATGACAAAAATATTATCGAAGAAGAAACTTAAATGTTTCCACAGGTACATCTCAAACCGGGAATTGAACTCAGGTCTGAGTAACAAAAGGCATTCAAAACTGAAAGAAGTAGCAAGAGTAGGTCAAACGATACTTTATTTCTGAAAGATTTAATGTTATTATGAAATGCATACGACACGACACGGCTAAGTTAGTACGATATGTGCTAATGAACAAAGCGTGTGGCAATGTAACCAGTTCTATACTAAACCTGTGCTACCAAAAATGAAGCTGTCAACAAACTGAACGACGATTTATTTCCAATAATAATAACTACAAAAAAGTCGCGTAAATAGACTAGTAATATCAGAGTTATGAGGTAACAAATATTTAAAAAGAATACAGCCAAATTGAGAACCTCTTTTTCAAAAGTTAGTTGGAAAGACAAACATTTTGTATAATGTCAGTAATAAAATTATTTAAATGACATAGTTGTTACTTGTAAAACCAAATTTAAAAAAATGAAAGGAACGTGGATGACAAAGGTAAGTCATGATTATTAACATGGATGACGCGTGCAAATTGCAATATTCACCTAACTAAATAAAACGAAAAATCCTGTTAAAATTGACTCGACGAACATTCCTACAAATTATTTCGCAATCATTGTAGTCATCGTCTGCCTAGCCTGTTCCCAACTATGTTGGGGCCGACTTTTCTATCTTGATGCAGCAGTATTTTACATGGAGCGACTGTTTATCTGACCTCCAAAAACCAGCTAGTACTGGATAATACGATAACCCTTGGTAAGACTGGTTGTCAGACTTTCGGTTCACTACCTGTAACGACTGCCAAAGATCTACAAATGACAACCGGGACAAACAGCTTAACATGCTTTCCGAGGTACGGAGGAAACCCGGTAACGGTATCGGTTAGTATCGGTAGCAAGTAGTCACCCATCTACAGACCAACCTAGGCGAGCGCGGCTTAACCAGAAGATATTTAACCACAAGCTTCTCGGATAATTATAGTGACAAAAAGGTATATTTTTGACTTACCAGTCATGTTCTTAACTAGAGCGAGTACATCAGGAGGGATGGTGGTCGATGGTAAACTTTGTGATGATACATGATTTGAAGAACTGTTACCACGGTCGGTAAGCAGACGCGCCTGTGAAAAAACGAATTCCTTTTACCTTCTAATATAAAACTTTGTGTAGCTATAAATATAGTTATGATATAAAGTGACACCTTGGAGACTATAGCGGCTAGGTTAATAGAATCATGTTAAGATAAAAATGTGAATAACGTTACAATTCATAAAGTAACAATTCCTAAAATTAACTGCATCTTAATTTAATTTTGCTGTGGCCATTTATAACCCCAATGCTTAAAAACATGTTACAACCAAAATTATTGCAATAAATCTGGTAGTTCACTTTCTCATGCCCTTATCCTCCATCATCCTAGCCTGACCTACCCCTTGGTAAGACTGGTTGTCAGACTATCGGGACACTGACTACCTGTAACAACTGTCCAAGATCTACAAATGACAACTGGAACCAACGGTTTGCTTGCCTTTCATCCAAGCCATTCCTACATCATCATTTAAGTTGATGAAGTTGAACCGTCGAGGGTGGGACACATAAATGTCATAGTTTTATGCATGAATATGATAGCGTTGGTCATATCCACGTTTCAAACTGTAATTTTATTCTAACCATAGTTGGTACGAGCATCTCATTAATTTAAGACCCCGCCGTCCCGCCGCAATATGGTATTACTGCATTTTTTAAGCACTTGTCTTTGATCCCGGTTTAGCTCCATGGATCGACCATCAGGTTATTAAGGTCATGGTCAATAAAAAATCAGTGACAGACACTCTTCCAGTTATTTTAAGTTTCTTGTGTTAAACTTGTCTATGGTGACACCAAATTCTTCCTTAGAATCAGTTGTTCCGTGTTTATTTCCATTGGTTCTAAGACGATAAATTCATTCTAGTTTATATAGGTACTAACCTGCAGGGTGATGACGTCTTCTTGCCGGCCACGATACTGAGCCTCTAAGAACTGCAGATGGGATTGCATGTCCGCGAGCATCTCCTCCATATGGTCCTCACGGCTCAGTCGAGCTGCAAAAACAAAGACGGTTAGTATTCGTTTTAAAAGGCACATCTGATACGTCCAAACCAACGCGTTCTGGTCGCACTTAAGATAGAGAAGTTTTTGTTTAAGACCAAACCTCTACAAGGATCCCAAGTTACGAAGATCTCCAAGTCTCAACTTTCTACCATGGTTTTTATCCAAGGTTTTTTCTTGGCACAATGTTTTGAGTACTTTACACTGAGATCTACGGTAAAAGTGTTCAGGAAAAATAAGCATTCATTTTTGCGTAAAGTTACTTAATGTAATGTATAGAATGCATGGTTGTCGCCTTTGTGTAAGGTTCGTTTGCACCCCGTATTTAAATGTTGCCATCGGTGAGAAGCCCTAAAGTAATGAACTGTCAGCATGCACTACATTATGAACGCAAGTTAGACGCAATTTGGCAGCAACTTGGTTGCGAATTGAACGCGTTATAATTGCCGTACCTTTACACAGCTAATCTTGGTAGCGTTGCTAATCTCTATAGATCCATGTGTTGGCGAACTGCATCATCTTAATAATTGTTTTTAATCACCGTTAGCGATCAACACTAGCCGAGCTAGAATGTGCATAGTAATTTAATTAACACATTAAGCTCTTTCAATATAATATTACAAAAGTCCCGTCCATACGACGCTGTCGAATACAGTATTTAACTGACTATTTATGGGTTCTCAAGGCATTCGTAAGCTGAATTTGTTTGAAAGCGTTTTTAATGGAACAGTGATACTTTTACTTCTAAATTAATAACATCAACGTTAAATACGGCCCAATAGCGTTTAAAAAGATTGTGAATATATAGAATATGGAAAATGACATGTTAATACGAATAAATAAATACACCAAAAAATCAGAGAACCTAACAGTCATTTTAAATCTACCACAGTTACAATGTATGAAACGCTGCCTGTCGCGTCGGTGGCTACAAACCTAGCCTTTAATGACACTGATACTTCGTACTACACTAAAACAGCTTGGGGTCAAACTGATGCCACCGACGTGCAGTAAGCTCTACTAGTTCAATCAGTACTAGGGCGGAAACACGAGTATTTTTTTTTTAAATTGTGTGCTCTGCAAATATCAAACCAGCCCCGCCCTTGTACCAATGAATTCACATTCTGTTTAAACACGTCCTCTGTGTTTTATAAACCCTATGTCTATATAATTAAGACATAGTAAGAAAAAAATGATGTGATAATGAATGATGTTTTATAAACCCTATGTCTATATAATTAAGACATAGTAAGAAAAAAATGATGATCTTCATCCTTTATTTCGTTCTTTTTTCTTGTGACGGGGCGTGGGTAGACCTTCAAGTTCCTCCGTTATGGTTCCCGTCCAACAATTATGTTAAGTTTTTGTTTCAAAATCAGAGAATGGGGACCAACACGGTAGAACTTCCGAAACCGCCGACTCCCCACTTTGTCCGGCTTGTGCTAAATTGTTTCATGTCCTTATATGTTAATCACAGTTTAATAATCTAATCCGGCCCTGATGCAGTCCCTTAAATTGTGTGAAAGCTTGCGACACGGTGACTCTTAAGTTCTAAACCGTATTACTTAGTATGGAGATATCTGTGTACGGAGTTGTGTCTGCATCTAGTCAGACAGTTTCACTGATCCTTTTTTTGTATATATTATAAAGTCAATGAAAATTTCGTTCAAGAACAAGCTGTGTAGGAAGCTGTGCTTATTAGTGCATTATGCTAACTGGCGAAGATCTTTACCACGTTATAAGTCATTCTATTATTTTGTACTACTCTTTCGTTTCTTGTCTTACTTTCGAGCTCTGTTTAAAACCGTGAAGGAGTTGTGTGTTCTTAAATGTTTTGTGAGAATTGCAATTAATATTCTTATTTCGGGAATTACAAAAAAAAAAAATTAGGAAGGTGTTTGCTTTGCAATTGGATAAAATAGGCATGTTGTTGTTTTTGTCGTTGCTATCGAAAAGAAATAAAATAATAAAACCTGATGTTTGTTACTTTGTCATCAAATGATAGGGCGTTTCCATTTTTTTTAAACCCAAAAGTGTTTTTTTTTCTAAACTTTTGTTTAAGTTATTTAAACAGATTTAAAATCTAAATTGTTTTGATCCATATCAACCATTTTGATTGCACAGTATTTGTAAAATGTAAATATATCATTTTTTTTTTGTTTTTGAATAAATTATTTAAACTATTAGTAAGAAGCTAGTGAAGTGGATTAATAGAAAACTCCATATATTGTTAATTCCATTCCGCGGTGGCTAAGTGAATTTTTAATATCGCGTTGGCGCCACACGACATTCCGAAGACACTTACGAACAATAGATTGATGCATCCCCACTGCATTTTCTCGGCCCACATTTTTAAAAAACCTAGAACGCACTAACAACTATCATAGAATTGAAATGTTTGCACCAGCCCAAAAATACCGGTGTTGCCCATTTAGTTCAAAATCAATCCGGATTCCCTAATATGGCGCTGTTAGCAACGAGGTTATCTAAATCTAACTTTCGTTCGCGCTCAAAAATAAACGAATTCACTACTTAACTTTATCTGCTTTAGTAAGATACAAAACAGCTTTTAGATAAAATGTTGGTTTTATAACCTAACACTCATCTTAGGGGTCGGGATTATGGCCATCAACTCTGAGATCCTATTAATCGAATTTAGTACCTCATGCCCCTCTTAAATCACGCGCCAGAGCATAATTTTATATGCCTTTATGTGCCCCCGTAGGCTCATAACGACATTCATTGGGTTAAATCAAATCAAATCAATCTTTATATTTCTTAGTAAATGATTCACACCTTAAACAATGCAAAGGAATTATGACAAAATTGGGGCATATCAAAAAGAACGAAAAAGAAAAGGTTCCTATAAAAATGTAAAGTTTAGCCTTTTCGGATGAGTTATACCGAATAACTTCGCCTGCTTTGGGCGGAGCGTGGGGTTGTATCAGACTTCTACTGACTAAAACCGCGCGTCAGGTATCGTCTCGGAAATCCTCTGACGTTAACGTTTACCGAGTAGTCTAGCTGTTGAAATGTTACCAAAAAATCAGAGAACCTAACAGTCATTTTAAATCTACCACAGTTACAATGTATGAAACGCTGCCTGTCGCGTCGGTGGCTACAAACCTAGCCTTTAATGACACTGATACTTCGTACTACACTAAAACAGCTTGGGGTCAAACTGATGCCACCGACGTGCAGTTAGCTCTACTAGTTCAATCAGTACTAGGGCGGAAACACGAGTATTTTTTTTTTAAATTGTGTGCTCTGCAAATATCAAACCAGCCCCGCCCTTGTACCAATGAATTCACATTCTGTTTAAACACGTCCTCTGTGTTTTATAAACCCTATGTCTATATAATTAAGACATAGTAAGAAAAAAATGATGATCTTCATCCTTTATTTCGTTCTTTTTTCTTGTGACGGGGCGTGGGTAGACCTTCAAGTTCCTCCGTTATGGTTCCCGTCCTACAATTGAGTTAAGTTTTTGTTTCAAAATTGAAAAATGGGGACCAACACGGTAGAACTTCCGAAACCGCCGACTCCTCACTTTGTCCGGCTTGTGCTGAGTTGTTTCATGTCCTTATATGTTAATCACAGTTTAATAATCTAATCCGGCCCTGATGCAGTCCCTTAAATTGTGTGAAAGCTTGCGACACGGTGACTCTTAAGTTCTAAACCGTATTACTTAGTATGGAGATATCTGTGTACGGAGTTGTGTCTGCATCTAGTCAGACAGTTTGACTGATCCTTTTTTTGTATATATTATAAAGTCAATGAAAATTTCGTTCAAGAACAAGCTGTGTAGGAAGCTGTGCTTATTAGTGCATTATGCTAACTGGCGAAGATCTTTACCACGTTATAAGTCATTCTATTATTTTGTACTACTCTTTCGTTTCTTGTCTTACTTTCGAGTTCTGTTTAAAACCGTGAAGGAGTTGTGTGTTCTTAAATGTTTTGTGAGAATTGCAATTAATATTCTTATTTCGGGAATTACAAAAAAAAAAAAAGATTAGGAAGGTGTTTGCTTTGCAATTGGATAAAATAGTCATGTTGTTGTTTTTGTCATTGCTATCGAAAATAAATCCTTACTAATATTATAAAAGCGATTAATAGAAAACTCCATATATTGTTAATTCCATTCCGCGGTGGCTAAGTGAATTTTTAATATCGCGTTGGCGCCACACGACATTCCGAAGACACTTACGAACAATAGATTGATGCATCCCCACTGCATTTTCTCGGCCCACATTTTTAAAAAACCTAGAACGCACTAACAACTATCATAGAATTGAAATGTTTGCACCAGCCCAAAAATACCGGTGTTGCCATTTAGTTCAAAATCAATCCGGATTCCCTAATATGGCGCTGTTAGCAACGAGGTTATCTAAATCTAACTTTCGCTCGCGCTCAAAAATAAACGAATTCACTAGTTTTAGTTAGTTCTAGTTTGACGGGCCTATTGGTCTAGTGGTTAGTGGCCCTGACTGCTGAGCCGGAGGTCGTGGGTTCGATTCCCACCCAGGACAAACTTTTTGTGATGAGCATGATTGTTTGTTCTGTGTCTGGGTGTGATTTATCTATAATATGTATGTATTTATAAATTAGATAAGTATGTATATCAGTTGTCTGGTTACCATAACACAAGCTCTGCTTAGCTTGGGTTCAGATAGCCGTGTGTGAGTTGTCCCAAGATATTTAAAAAAAAAATATTTAAAAAAAAGTTAACTTTATCTGCTTTTGTAAGATACAAAACAGCTTTTAGATAAAATGTTAGTTTTATAACCTAACACTCACCTTAGGGGTCGGGATTATGGCCATCAACTCTGAGATCCTATTAATCGAATTTAGTACCTCATGCCCCTCTTAAATCAAATCAAATCAATCTTTATATTTCTTAGTAAATGATTCACACCTTAAACAATGCAAAGGAATTATGGCAAAATTGGGGCATATCAAAAAGAACGAAAAAGAAAAGGTTCCTATAAAAATGTAAAGTTTAGCCTTTTCGGATGAGTTATACCGAATAACTTCCCCTGCTTTGGGCGGAGCGTGGGGTTGTATCAGACTTCTACTGACTAAAACCGCGCGTCAGGTATCGTCTCGGAAATCCTCTGACGTTAACGTTTACCGAGTAGTCTAGCTGTTGAAATGTTAACGTTACTTTAACGAGAGTTTTAATGTGCAGGTTATGAACTAAATTAATGTTTCAGGCATTGTTCCCAATTTGAATTAAACATGACCTTTAAGTTACTGCAGTGGTATTGGTTGGACACAAAACGGAATGGGCTCGCAGCCAGAGAAAAACCTGCAACGTTACGTGAAGATTTTTGACGGGCCTGTTGGTCTAGTGGTTAGTGGCCCTGACTGCTGAGCCGGAGGTCGTGGGTTCGATTCCCACCCAGGACAAACTTTGTGTGATGAGCATGATTGTTTGTTCTGTGTCTGGGTGTGATTTATCTATAATATGTATATATTTATAAATTATATAAGTATGTATATCAGTTGTCTGGTTACCATAACACAAGCTCTGCTTAGCTTGGGATCAGATAGCCGTGTGTGAGTTGTCCCAAGATATTTATTTTATTTTATTTAGATCTCTGTATTTTATCATAGATATCCTTATTTCGACCGTCACGCGAATCTCATTTGTTGACGACGTTGTTTCACCCGACCAATATCGTAAGGACTGCTATGAAAATTGTTACATGAATATTTAAAAAAAAAGTAAGATAGAAAACGAATAAATTAAATAATTTATCTAATCATAACACATTAAAAATGGTACAGGTAACGGAACGAAACTGTTTAATACGTTTTTATTATAATTGTTAAAACTGCTGTCTTCTTCAGAGGAGAGGGGAGTGTTTAAGGCTATCGTTTGCCAGGTTAGAACTAAATTTATGTCATGTTACTTAACATTTGGGGCAATTTGTTTGCATAGTACGTATACAAAAACGTCAAAATAATTGTTCCAAATTGCTAACAGGACACGATATGTATAACCAACAGAGTTTACGTAGGTACCCTATACGAAGTGACAGTATGGAATCTACAAGTAATTTTAAATGTATAAATATGCATTATATTGGACCTTAAAAACAATGCTGTGCACTTGTTTAATTTTCTTATGTAACAGTTATTTCTTACTGTATAACTCTTGTTAGATGGAGAATAGTATGCCGACCCCAAATGATTTGGAAACAGGAAAATTAATGATCAAACACATAAAAGACATTTCAAAAATGCATTAATTACAATGTCGAAAACAGTAGATACATAACACCAGTGTGTAGATAATATCACAATACATAAACAACAAGTTAATATATATAATACATGGTTAGCTTTGAAAACTCATTATTTTTGTATTTTGAATGGGAATACAGAAACACAAGGTCAATAAAAGTTTTGTATACAAAGGACAATGCCAGCTTTCGTCCCACACAACTTTTAAAACTAAATTATCGCGGACACTAAGTTTTTACCTCCAACAATTTAAATATAAAATTCAAACTTATAAAAACATATTTAGTGCTTTTCGGGAACTGCTCCAAAAGAAAATCATTTTAATAAGTAATTTGTTGTTTAAACAACGCTTTTCACTGAGATATGTCAATGTCGTCAATACGAGATGTGTCAATGTCAGTTTAAGAAGTCGTAACCTAACAGGGTTGCTATTACAAGGCGGTTAAATCATCGATCAGGAAAATCAATTTCTTGAATTTAGTTTTTTTTAAATGTTCTTTAAAAATATTAACTGTATTAAAAATAAACGTATAATAAGAGACAATAATGAGGTGATAAATAAAAAGTACTATCGAGTATCGATTACATTGGCAGGACTTTAATTATTTGGGATTTATCGACTACAATAGCAAGACTGGCAACATTTATTATTTAAATCTGGAATCATGTACTAAAATATTGAAATTGATGATAATTATAATGAATGAAAATGCTAAAAAGAATAAAACTATTCAACTGTTTACTTTTGTTTAATTTAATCTCTGTAAAATACATAACCTCCAATTTGAAAAATCTGAATAACTTCTTTTTTAGAAGTTCAATGTAAAAATGGAAATCACAGAAATGCTTTTGATATAAAACAACACAAAAAAACGTAAGAATATTCACTGTCCGTGACAAATTAATAGTGAGCCAAAGTTTCTATGGACACCTGGCATTGTTCTTTAATATATAATATGTTATTATAAGTTATAGTCTCATTTTTTATGAGTTTAGTCTAATGCGTTATGTCTAACTTATAGTTAATTTATATAGAAAGAAACAGTTAACTCAAGAAGATTTTTTTAATGTCGATACAATTGTGCATAGTGAGAAGGGCAGTTTATTACCATTAATTAATAAAACATAATTTATTTCAAGATTTTTTAAAAATCAAACATACTTTTAGTATCTAAGACAAAGTCGTTCCTAATATTTTTTTTTTAAACGTTGCCCCTCACTAGGAATTTCTCCTGTATTGTGGGTGCGTTTACAAACATGTAAACTCACATACACAAACAGCCAGACCCGGAACAACTATCTGTAGGTCATACAAATATTTGTTCCGTGCGGGAATCGAAACCGTGACACGCGGCGCAGCAGTCGATCGCTCAGCCACTGCGCCAACCGTGTCGTCAATTCACAAACATTTATGCTAGTTATGGTTAAGTACCATGTAATAGGGGGATAGCCTTCTCCCTGGCTGCTGCACTGAGAAATTCCTGATGATAAACCCAGTAACATAACATATGGATTTGAATAACGCCCGATATTGGAATCTAAACTATACTAAACTAACTACTAACTATACTAACTATTGGAAACTAGGACCTCATGCAGCGCTTGCCACCTCTAAAGCAATCAGGCAAAAACAACCAACCAACGACTAATGAGTCAGTGAGATAATAATAATACCAGCCAATGGCTTAATTGCCAAGAGCGTCGACCAATACCTGAGGAGGAATTAGAAATGAGATAGAAAAACAATTATTTAACAACGCAAAGTACAATTAAAACAATTGACAGTTATATTCAAGTCTGAATTGCATTGGGAATATATAATGTCATAATTATCTACCGTTATGTCAAGCAAATGACATAGTGTAGTCTGTGTTCGAAGAAAATTATCGTGGGAAATGCGCTTTTGGTCTAGACATTTTTATCATTATAGTCTAGAATATTCTTTATCGTGCAGTTAGAAGATGTTGTAGTTTTTTTTTTTCTGAGGTTTTTTTGCATTTTGCAGGGCAATGTCAGGTTGTATATTGATTAAAATAAAATAATGCATCCGTAACTCGTATTTGTTAAGTGAATTATAATCAATATTTTTGTCTGTGCAACTCTCTAAGTTATTTTTAACCCCATTTAATGCCTTTCCATGAAAAAGTTTGTTTTAATTAACAACAAAAAAAAAACGTTTTTCTTTCGCGGGCTACCTTGATGCATTCCCACTACCTTAAGCATATTTTTAGGGTACCGTATCCCTAAAGAAAAATCCGGAACCCTTTTAGGATCGAGAAGATAAAATTTGTATTATAGACTATTACTTATAAACTAAGCAAAAACCTCGAAAGTAAAGCCTTTTGAACAAAAAACTTGTTTTGAAAATCGGACCACAGATGGCGAAATAATCGATAAATATACATTAAAAAAAATACCATCGAACATAATGTAGAACCTCCTTTTGAAATCGGTTGAAAAAAAAAAATTGTGTCAAATAGGCCGGTCTGACGCTGGTTTCACGACGATCAATAAATTATGTGTAATAAGTACGGAAAACTTATAATGAAAATGTATACCTTGATAGTTCGCCGTTGTACCGGTACTATTGTCGTCTCCTCTAGTCACGAAACAGAAACTTCTTGTCGCTGTTCTCTCAACTTCTAGATGTTTGCTGCTTCAAGTAGGTACTATCACGTCATAAAAATATATACAGCTATTGATGACGAAACATAATCATACAGCTAAAATGTAATTACGATAGTTTTTGACTAAATTATTATCGTGGTAATATTTATTAGTTTATCAGTTCTAATAACTGACCTAACTTAACTAAAGAGACAATTTATCGATACCGAAAAAATTGTGATTATTTTTATTAAATTTTAAGGAATGTGTTCTTTTTTTGAAGTCACTAATATGCTCTTGAGGGTTTTTTTTATAACTATTAAGTACATGATACAAAGAAGATGCTGATCCTTAAACTAAGCCTTGGCCTCTTTCTTGAGAACCAGAGTGGAATATTAACATAATTATTTTATTGCACACAGTAATTCGAAATTAATTTATCGCTTCATAAAAAATACACGTTCAAAAATACATTAAAATATTTACGACTTACCGATAATCTCTCAAGTTATTATCTTAATTTTAAGATTTAATAGCATGATAAAAATATTACTGATTAGAAGAAAAGTTAATCGTTAAAAGGGTTAAGGTTAAAAAAAAGTAATAATTTCTGACAACCAACAAAATAGGGAAAACAAGCGTGATCCCACTGGCCACATATATAAATGCCATCGATTTTTAATTTCAAACTTCGAATCGGTGGTATTCGAATTTGCGACGCGGAAAACTGCGACACGAATTATTGCTGAGAAGTGGTTGCGTGAAGCGAGGACCTTCCACGATTCGAGTGACCATTCCTTCCACGACCGTCAACCGTAATGAACGTGTTTTGTAAACTGGCTCGTGATATGGATCGTAAAAATAAGTGTGCACTTCTGTTACTGCTATGGAGATAAAAGAAAATGCGAATAAATCTGCGAATCTGCGATGCATCGTGCGAGCTCGTAGATTTTTTCGATGCGATGTTGCATCGCAGTTTTATGTACTTACAAGGTTTACCACCTATGACCTATTTGCTTTTAGGCTGTGCCAAGTGTGTTTTGGTGATAGAGTCCCCACTAACCTTCTATACTTGAACTATGTTAGATAATTTGCATGTAATGTCACTTAATCAAATGTCTACTTTAGTGTTTTTTAATCATATAATTAGATTTTTGACCGCCATTGCAAAAGAAATTAAACTTACGCTACTAAGTTAGTGTGTACAAAAAAGGTTAGTTGAAAATGAATTCCCATCTAAATGCATACGCTCGTTCACACTAGGGGAAAACCGCCACTGACAACTGAAACAGGCGAATTCGACAGACGTCACACGAAAACGTCAAACCCGTCGCTGCCCGAACTTCGACCAACATCGCTAAGGTGTCGCAAGATGGGATACGGGACAATTGTCCCGTAGTGATGTCGAGGCTTAATTTATAACTTGTATTTCGGACTTACCGGTGGCTGACTGGAGTATAATGACGGTGAATACCACAAAAAGCAGTATCAAGAGACAGCAAGCAATCTTCCTCCTCGGAGCGAACACCCGCGTGCCGAACACTCGGCCCATGGTCGCATTGGGAATCACCATTTTAAAACTGGCAAAGGAAAAAATACATATTAGCACCAATTAATTCATTTCCATTTTGAATGTAATTCTGAATTGAATTGTAATTTTGTTATTATATTTAAGTGTGATTTTTATTTTATTTCATTTGTTTTTTTTTAATTTATTAAGTTTTGAACATAATTTTATAATTTAAATATTGTTCTTAATTGATATTGTTACAATTTATCCTGATGTTGATCTGAATTGTGATTCATCAGTGTCAACTTATTTCAGGGGTGGAGTGAGACAAGTGTTAATAACCACTAACTGGGGCTGGTTCATTCACATTTTTGAGACTAAATAAACAGTTTTATTTTTAATTGTCAATTTTGCACATGAACGCGGCCGCGCCACTAGAATATCGCGGCACATCATATTAGCGTAGTACTATTAAGTACGTCAACTGTATCCACGACATTTTAGAATTAAGATCAAGATGGACTAAATAACGGTATTAAATAAGGGAATTTTTACTCGATATTGAATTAAAACCGGCTCATAACGACCGTAAAACTCTTAAAACATATAGAATTTAATTTAAAAAAAAAAACAATTTTTTAAAATATGTCTTAGAGACATCGTCATTAACGTTATTATTAACAAACGCCAAGATCACGGACGAACTGAAGTAGGTAGAGTGATTCAAGAGGAAGGTTTATATGAATAATACTTCACGCTATGACTCTTAGGAGGTGAGCAGCGAGTGAAACCGCTGGGCGGGCCGCTAGTAATATAATAAGCCTTTTATTCTGAACTACTGGGTTACACATTTTACAACATGTTTTCATTTTAATGTTCATAAGATGTCCCGTAGTTTAGTGTGCCTCTAGCATATCTTAGAAAATTCACAAGTAAGTTTTAATAATAATTCTCAAAAATTAAACAACCTAATTGGATTACCTAAAAATGTTCCAATGCTCCGCTTGTAGAGGCAACGCGTAGGTATACATTGTGTTTTGTAACTATTTAAAAATAGCAACCGGTTGCTATTAAAAGAGTTATCTATGTAGTTAAAGCCGGAGTTTTCAAACATTCGTATCCAAACACTGAAGCCCGCTTACACCAAACATATATAAGAGAGATTTACTGATGAAATGTCATAGATCGAGCTGATCTCATGTGTCTGTGTCCTCTTAAATGAAAATAATAATATCGTCTACGATTTGGAACCTAAAACACATACCTGTTGTAAACATAATTGTTCTCTGAAGGAGTTCACAAAAGTTGCTTTATTTGCAACTAGCTTCCGCCCGCGATTACGTCCGCGTGGCATATTTACTTTGGGATAACGCTAACTTTAAGCCGCGTGAGGATCGAAAAAAAAATATCTTTCTCTTTTCTTTTCTTTCCTCTTTCTACCCCTATTCTCACTTTAAAAAAAAAGTCTGCCTATCTCCAAGGTCCCAACTATCTATAAAGAAAAGAAGAGAGATCCTCTTTTATTCCTCTTTCTCCCCATTTTCTCACTTTGTAAAAAAAGGTCCCAACTATCTCTGTACCAAAATTCATCAAAATCGGTTTTGTTATTTAGGCGTGAAGACGTAACAAACACTTTCGATTTTATAATATTAGTGAGAATTAGTTACAAAACTTAATTAACCGTATTATTGTAATTGTGTACACTATCGCATTAGGTAACACTGTAAGGATAGTCGTAAGATGGAGAATAAATAAACTGTCAAAAGGAGATGTATTATTAAATACACATCTGCCTAACCCTTCGGAATTATAATCGTCATGTTCTGTTATCGTAAACGCCTTTAAAAAAAAAAACAAGTTAAACGCCATTGGCCGCAACCTCAATAAAAATAATATAATTATATTTCTGTCACCTTGAAATGGGAATAAGACAACATTATTTTAGCCGGTGCATCCGAATCTTAAAGAGTTTCATATTCTGTTTAGTTCATAATTTAGTTGTATAAAAGTTTTCCCATAGCTGGGTTACGGGTGTTCTATGAATAAATCTACCTTCTTCTATACTTATAATAAATCTGTAGAGAGGTCAATTCTGTACATGAAATATATTTCCAAAATAACTATCAGGGGGTGATTAGTGATCGATACTGATGCCAAAAATGCAATCAGTAAAATTTTTGTCTGTCTGTCTGTCTGTCTGGATGTCTGTATGTTCGTTATAGAAACAAAAACTACACGACGGATTTTAACGAAACTTGGTACAATTATTCTTCATACTCCTGGGCAGGTTATAGTATACTTTTCATCACGCTACGATCAATAGGAGCAGAGCAGTGAAGGAAAATGTTGGGTAATCGGGAGAAGTTGGTTAAAGCTACACAGTAATCATGTATGACGGAAATGTTCTCCTTAAAATTATATCTATACTTATAATAAATCTGTAGAGAGGTCAATTCTGTACATGAAATATATTTCCAAAATAACTATCAGGGGGTGATTAGTGATCGATACTGATGCCAAAAATGCAATCAGTAAAATTTTTGTCTGTCTGTCTGTCTGTCTGTCTGTCTGTCTGTCTGTCTGGATGTCTGTATGTTCGTTATAGAAACAAAAACTACACGACGGATTTTAACGAAACTTGGTACAATTATTCTTCATACTCCTGGGCAGGTTATAGTATACTTTTCATCACGCTACGATCAATAGGAGCAGAGCAGTGAAGGAAAATGTTGGGTAATCGGGAGAAGTTGGTTAAAGCTACACAGTAATCATGTATGACGGAAATGTTCTCCTTAAAATTATATAAAAAAATATCCTACGACAGCATAGGTCTATATTTTATGGTTGACTCACAATAACACGTGTAACTCCCGATAACTTAGCAGTTCAGAGCTTTCTGATTATATTTGTCTACTCTTACGTTTATAACACTCCCACTCATCTCTAATTAAAAACAGTTAACATTATTACGTATTCAATAAAAAAAGAATCATATAAATCGGTATACAAACACCAAAGTTATGCATGAAATACGCTAATAAGCCATCGCGCGTGAATACTGAATCATGCTATAAGGATTATTTTTGTGTAATATTTGGCTGTTGATGCGAATAGACGTTCAGAGTGTTCGACCTTATTGACAGACAATGCTTTCAGCCCGACTTTTAGTCTTTAAATAATTTCTTTTTGATTTCTTTTGTTGTTATTTTATAAAATAGGGATTTAGTTATTTTGGTAGTGTTTAAATATTCGTTCAAATTACAAATTATTCATAGTTTACATTTTATTTCTTTTTAGGTGAAGCAGTAGTAGGTACGCATAGATTTTTAGAAACCGAGTTTCGGCTAATTTATGTTCAGTTTTTTTTTTATACTATGTTGGTAAAAGCGTAGTTAATTATACTAATTATAGTTATAGGTATTATTAATTAAAGTATTTATAGGTTTTTATTTTTAAGTGAAGTAGGTATACATAGGTAGATAGTATTGGACGGGTTCCCTCTATCTGGCAGAATCTTGATGCTCCGAAATTTATTTGGCATAACACACTTAGCATATTTTTCTTTAAACGAACATTTTAAAGGCATTAAAATTATTTGATATAATTATCGTTTGGCATAATGTTTAAAACTCCGAATTTACAATTGCGTAGTTTTAAGATGGCAGAATTACATTTAGTATAATTACGATTGGCAGAGTTCAAATTTCGCATAATATCGTTTAGCATAATGTTCAACTAGAGCGACGAGTATTTGGTATAATTTCACTTTTCATACTATACTTTAAAGACTTATATGCCTAATAAGTCTTTAAACTGACATGGTCACTAACATTATTATTAACGGTTAAAACGGGATATTTACCATGTTTGGTATTTATTTTGAGTTTCCAATTACAGTGAGTTACAATTGTATACAAAAACATATTAAGGCTAGGTACCCGGTAGGTAGGTTACCCGGGACTCATCTATTAAGATTAGGTTAATTTGTTAAAAAAAAATGCGTAGGTTAGGTTAGGTTAAAACTGTGACCCCCTACGCACGAGCCGACCGAGCGGAGCGAGCGGTGCCGCGGCAGCGGCCGGCGAGTTCCAGTAACGACTTGCATTAATAGAAAATGAGATTGTTTTTAGTAGTTTACCCGGAACTGAACTATTTACATTAAGATTATAGTTACTTATGGAATTAAATGACATTATTACAAATTCAATTAAATAATAGTTAAAATAAATGATATTTTTTTTTAAGAAATAAATAATTAAAATAAATGACAACAAATAATAATAAAGATGAATCTAACTATAAACTTTCTGCGATATGACAATTCTGCCGTTTAATGATATCGATATGAAATATATGTCAAAAGACGATTCTGACTGTGAACTTTCTGCGAAATGATGTTTCTGCTTTTTGAATATTATGGATATGAAATGATTCTGACTTACAAAATTATGAGTTTTGAATGTATGATAAATGAGTGTCTGCCAAACAATTTTCTGCGAAATGAAGTTTATGCTATCCGTTGTTATGCAAAATAAAATTATGACATAAAAAGTTCTGCTATAAAGGGTGGACCCAGTATTGGACAGGCGTTTTAGCTTTATTTTAATTTATTTTTTTGTTACAAGTTGTACTTACCTACATATTTCTGGGTATAATTCTATTAGAATTATTTAGTTTTAGTACCTACTTTATTTGGTAATTAATAGGTTCTTATAGATAATAGGCATAATTAGATATATTAAAAAAAAACAAAATATTTATACATAATTTAGTACTTAAATTATTTTCAGGTTAAATATAAATTCAAATTATTATTTTTTAATTTATTTAGCTGTAGTTTTATTTAGTTGTAGCTGTAGTGTATTTAGGATCAGTTTTATTATTTAAGTAGGCACTTTTTTTAAGTGTAAGGTAGCTACAGTTAGGACCTCTAACGTAGCTTATTTCGTTAGGTAACTGAATAGGCATTCAGTTACCTTCGGTTATTTTCATAAATCCTTACTAATATTATAAAAGCGACAGTGAGTTTGTTTGTTCTTTCTTTCTTTTTTTTTAAAAACGTTGCCCCACACTAGGAATTCTCCTGTATCGTGGGTGCGTTTACAAACATTCAATCTCACATACACAAACAGCCAGACCCGGAACAACTATCTGTAGGTCATACAAATATTTGTTTCGTGCGGGAATCGAACCCGCGACACACAGCGCAGCAGTCGATCGCTCAGCCACTGCGCCAACCGTGTCGTGTTTGTTACGGCTTCACGCCTAAATGACCGAACCGATTTTGATGCATTTTGGTACAGAGATAGTTGGGGCCCTGGTGACGGAAATAGGCAATTTTTTTTTAAAGTGAGGAAAGGGGGAGAATGAGGGAAGAAAAGGGGAGAGAAATATACATTTTTTTCGGGTCATCACGCGGGTTAAAGTTAGCTTTAGCCTAAAGTAACTATGCCACGCGGACGAAGTCGCGGGCGGAAGCTAGTAAATAAATAAATATCTTGGGACAACTCACACACGGCTATCTGATCCCAAGCTAAGCAGAGCTTGTGTTATGGTAACCAGACAACTGATATACATACTTATATAATTTATAAATACATACATATCCTTACTAATATTATAAAAGCGAAAGTGAGTTTGTTTGTTTGTTTGTTTGTTACCTCTTCACGCTTTAATGGCTAAACCGATTTTGATGGATTTTGGCACAGAGATAGTTGGGAACCAGGAGACGGACATAGGCTATTATTTTTTTTAAAAGAGTGGGATATGAGGGAGAAAGTGGGAAGAAACGGGAAAACTTGGCGTTGCTATTACAAATCAATAAGGCGCTACCGAATTTAACGCGAGCGAAGCCGCGGGCAAAAGCTAGTTATAGATAAATCACACCCAGACACAGAACAAACAATCATGCTCATCACACAAAGTTTGTCCTGGGAATCGAACCCACGACCTCCGGCTCAGCAGTCAGGGCCACTAACCACTAGACCAACAGGCCCGTCGCTATGAATGGAAAGGAGCGCATAATCCATCTCTTGAATTAGTTTATCTTATTTAAAGTAATATAAAAAGAATTCGTAGTGAAAGCAACTTATTCAATCATCCGTCTAAACTAGAAGCCCGATAAAACTAGGCTAAAGGAGCCTAGTTTTATCGGGTTTCTAGTTTTGAAACAGCTGATTACCAATATTTTACATGTAGTAACTGCATATCTGACTTCCAAAACCCAATTAGGACGAGGTTATACCGTACCCCTAGTTAAGATTCGTTGTCAAACTTTCGTGGCACTGACTACTCGTAAAACGAAAACAAAAAAAAAAAAACAAAGTAACATTTTTAATCAAACTACGGCTTACCATTTCTTTTTAAAAACACTAATCCATTGCTTAAATACAGCAAAACGTCTCATTTTCAAGTCACCGATTCGAAATACCTACTTTAAGTGGAAAATTGCAAATATTTATGTAAACATTAAAATCATTTTATAGTGTTTCAGCTAACTGTTTTACGAATATGAGTACTAAAACCAAAAAGATTATGGTTTGATTACAGCCAAGTATGATTAAAAGTAGCAACACCAGCACGGTACAGTCTACTATAGGTGACATTGTGAAATTACATACGACCTTTTTGAAACAAATGGAATGAAAAAAAAAGAACTGACGTAGATTTTCGTTGCACGTCAATTTGAAACTAAACTTTTTAATAGTTTTTCTACTGCAAAAATGTATTCGATTTTTGAAACTTCCGAAATTGATTTATGTAGATTTTCATTCTTCAGTTGCTAATGATTCCCTTCTAGAACCTTCCAACTCGGCTACCGTTCAAATACTGTAAAATGATGTCTGTTCCACATGCAATTATGGTATCGGCCGTCTCAGAATATCTATAAACGATGGTTGTCCCTGCGTCATAGTGCGCATATTATTAGTGAAGGTTTGTAATTATTTTAATTGCAGATATAATGTTACAGTCCATGACTGGTACCAGGCCTGTTTTTCGAACTTGAATAATTACTAAGGCAATTTATTATTTTTTAATTATTATCCTAAAGAGCATTTTGCCTAATATCTACTAAACTACTAATCTAAAGTTAATCATTTCACGTAGGGACTCCTTTCGAATGATTTTATTAAAACACAATGCCAGTGTGGAGCAAAAGATGCCGGATATTTCCCTCCTGTCGTCTTGTAAATCCTTAACAACCACTTGCACGTATCAGGACTTTAAAGCAAATGTTAGAGCAATCATAGAAATGAGGAAATATGAACTAATATTTGAGGAAGTCCGAAATCGCCAACCCGTCTTGAGCAAGCGTGGTGGTCAATGTTCCTGCCTTATCTGTATGAGAGCCTTTGTCCAGCTGTGGGACAGTTATAGCCTGATATCCTTACTAATATTATAAAAGCGAAAGTGAATTTGTTACGTCTTCACGCCTAAATAGCTAAACCGATTTTGATAATTTTTGGTACAGAGATAGTTGGGACCTTGTAGACGGACATAGGCTATTTTTTAAAAAAGGAGTGATAAATGAGGGAGAAAGACGGAAGACTAGGGAAAACTTAGCTTTGCTATTACAATAAACAAGGCGCTAGGGCAAAAACTACAGGTAGGTAACCAGCTAATCAGGAAAGGGTAACTGTGTTACCCCGATTTAACGCGTGCGAAGCCGCGGGTAAAAGCTAGTTATTAATGTAAGAGCTGTCCAGGTGGCTACAAACTGGATTAACACAATATCATGAGTTTCATCGACAAGAAAAGTAGAAGAAGTAGACAAATGTGTATTTGTATCAACCCTTACAGTCCTCACTTCCATATTACCTTTGTGCATAATTATGTAGTGTGTCATTCTTGCTGTCCCGATTGACAGCACGAGACACAATAATCATACGCTTAAACGTCATAAGCAGTGTTTCCATATTGACTTTCATCGGAAAAGATTTATTGAAAAATATGGAATTTCTTTGTGGTTTTGTTTTTCTATAGGTTTTCTTTTGTCAAGGATTTATTTTTGTTAAAGGAATTTGTTATTTTGACTAATATGCTAATATGACGGGCCTGTTGGTCTAGTGGTTAGTGGCCCTGACTGCTGAGCCGGAGGTCGTGGGTTCGATTCCCACCCAGGACAAACTTTGTGTGATGAGCATGATTGTTTGTTCTGTGTCTGGGTGTGATTTATCCATAATATGTATGTATTTATAAATTATATAAGTATGTATATCAGTTGTCTGGTTACCATAACACAAGCTCTGCTTAGCTTGGGATCAGATAGCCGTGTGTGAGTTGTCCCAAGATTTATTTATTTTAAGTGTGTAAGATCGATACCGTCGTCAAAAAATGTAATGAAATAATGATGTTTCATTTTAATTTGAATTAATAATATGTTATTTCTGAAAATAAACTAAAACTGGTGCTAATAGTTAAGTATCTTTCTTATATTTAAAATAACCGTAGCACCCAGCCTCTTAAGTGCACAGAGCATTAAACTTACAGTAAAAACTGATTTACGTCTACAAAACTATTCAAACTCTCTTTTTTCTTCTTGAGTTGTTTAGCTAGGTACACCCATTTTTTTGGGGTGGGAAATCATCAAATAACTTCCCCCACTCTGGGTGGAGCGGGGGGGAGTGTCAGACTTGTACTGACTAAAACCCACTCATGTTCCTTCTATTGCCCTTAACGTACCGGGGCCGCGGTATCTCTTTCGAACAACTCGCAACCCCATCAAGAGGGTTTCGACTCAATGTAGTTAAACAATTAAGATAATGTTATGAATAATCGTATTAAAATTATAATAACACCACGCATCCAGGAAGGGTTAGGCAGACCTAATAGTTACGGTTAGGCACGGATGGCGCAGTGGCTGAGCGATCGACTGCTGCGCTGCGTGTCGCGGTTTCGATTCCCGCAAGGAACAAATATTTGTATGACCTGCAGATAGTTGTTCCGGGTCTGGCTGTTTATGTATGTGAGTTTAAATGTTTGTAGACTCACCCACGATACAGGAGAAATTCCTAGTGTGGGGCAACGTTTTTTTTTAAAGTAAAGTAGGTAAGTAACTTTTTCAGTCAGGTGACGTTGATGTTTACAGCAGAAAAAATGTGCTACAATATTTTGTAGTCAATAGTGAAAACTACGGATATAACATCATCAATTATTATTTCTGTATTTACTAAATAAAGTGACATAAATTTCTATAAAGTTTGTTATCTTTAACATACTAAGCAACATTGGCCTACGAGGTCCCACTGCTGGGACGATGGTCCACGAAACGAGCTCAGAGCGGGGTGATGAATCCACCCAATTAAATGTGCACATACATGATGTTAATAGGGGATATCGTATTACCCAGTAGTAACTAGTCTATGGAAGTTAGATGGGCAGTCGCTCCATGTAAAATACTGGTGCTCAGCTGCATCCGGTTAGACTGGAAGCCAACCCCAATATCTAAACCAATATCCTTACTAATATTATAAAAGCGAAAGTGAGTTTGTTTGTTACGTCTTCACGCCTAAATGGCCAAACCGATTTTGATGAATTTATAGAGATAGTTGGGACCCTGGAGACGGACATATTTTTTTCAAGTGAGTTAATGGGGAAGAAAAGGGGAGACAAAGATATTTTTTTTTTTCGATCATCACGCGGGTTAGTGTTACCGTTAGCCCAAAGTAACTATACCACGCGAACGAAGTCGCGGGCGGAAGCTAGTTAAGTATAAAGAGATGTTTTTATTTCGTCTGCTACAATTTAAATCAAAAACTAACTAACCGATTTGAAAAATTCTTGTACCATTAGAAAGCTAAATTATTACTGAGTAACATAGGCTATTTAAAATCACGCTACTACCCACGGGAGCGGGGTAGTAACCAAAAACGAGCGTGAACCCAAGACTGCGAGTAATTGATAATAGGCTTCGCAGTAGATGATGTTATTGTCAAAAGCTGCAAAAAAAACAAAAGAAACAGTGGTTTTCTTCCTAGAACTAACGATATTCGAATGTCTAGATTTTGAACTACTGCACAATACCTCCCAGACCGCATTATTGTTATTTCAGAATCATTATTGTGTTAAGCGATGTATGGTTCAGTGAGCCACATCTAGGTAATCATAACAGTGCTTTGTCTATGTAGCGTATAATAAATACCGACACGCTTAGTGGTAGGGCGAGCGGTGGCGGGAGCGCGCTCGGTCATATTAATGGACTGAGCGCTCACTCGCTTCTGGTCCGCCGTGCTAGTAAGACGTGCTCATTGGAGACAGACTGTTGTTTAATTTAACATACCTAACACCCTAATAGTGTAACCTGTACAAGTGGCGACCCTGCCAGGATTACATAAGTGTAAGGTATGTACCAAAATTCAAAACATATTGTGAATAAAGAGGTAAATCAGTGACTAATCAGTTTTTATTCATTGAGATGTTCCATGTAGCCCATAACTGGGTTTTAAAATGAATTAATTACTTACTTTTAATCTGGGTACGTAATTATTAAATTGTTACGTAATTATTGAAATAAAATAACGAATTTAAATATAATTTTGGTTATGACACAATAATTAAAACGATTGGCTTATTTAGCTTACGTATGCTATTATTTTAGAAACCAGCATTCTAATTAATTTACGTAATTTGTGTGCTTTGAGATCACAAAAGGAATATTTCAAGATAAATCTGATTTTGTTACTTGGTTGGTACCTAAATAGTCGTTATTGACTAATCGAAGTACCTGTACATCAAAATATACCACAAATGAAAGTCGTTGACAGAACAAAACTATCAAAGGTGTTAATTAATAATTTGAATGTCAGTGTTTTCGAAGTAGCTATTGTTACAATACACGATTTCATAAATATTATGAATAATAATAAATTATTTATTGGCATAAACAAGTTAATACATATTTGTGAATCACTGGTGCCTGTGGTGGGTATTGAAACACCTGTATCACCGGTCACCGGGTATTATATTATAAAATCTTATTCATTAGACAAACTTTATGAGAACTTATGGCTTACTTACCTGTATACAGTATAACACTAAATATGTTTTTCTTTTATATAATTTTTACATACACAACAATATAGTAATATAGTTACAATAACTTGATAAGTGTGAGTGTAACTGATATTAAATAACTCACTGTGGTTTATTATGTTATTTTACTTTTGTTCTGTCAACAAAAACGTGGTTATTAGAGGTAGTTTGGGTAACCAAACAGTACCTAAATGGTCTTGTAAAATAAGATCAAGGGAAGTTCGATGAAAATCGGAACGGTACCTATAAAGGAAGTAATTCCTTAGAGAGGTAGTTTGGGTAACCAAACAGTACCTAAATGGTCTTGTAAAATAAGATCAAGGGAAGTTCGATGAAAATCGGAACGGTACCTATAAAGGAAGTCATTCCTTATAGAGGTAGTTTGGGTAACCAAACAGTACCTAAATGGTCTTGTAAAATAAGATCAAGGGAAGTTCGATGAAAATCGGAACGGTACCTATAAAGGAAGTAATTCCTTAGAGAGGTAGTTTGGGTAACCAAACAGTACCTAAATGGTCTTGTAAAATAAGATCAAGGGAAGTTCGATGAAAATCGGAACGGTACCTATAAAGGAAATAATTCTTTCAAGAGGTAGTTTGGGTAACCAAACAGTACCTAAATGATCTTGTGAAATAAGATCAAGGGAAGTTCGATGAAAATCGGAACGGTACCTATAATGGAAGTAATTCCGTCGAAAAAAAAAAAAAAAAAAAAAACAATGTCGACGGTCCCTGCGTGCATGAGGACATGTCGAAAATGGCATTTTATTATTGTATCATCGGCTTTAGATTATAAATTATCTATGCCTACATGCTGAACTTGTTTTTATTCAATAAAGCAAACTAACAACCTTGCACAATTCAACTTCTTACAAATAAGCAGTAGAGGTAGTAGACACTTTTTGTCGGTACTCATTATAGATGGTTGTTAACACAGAACTGATTCACTCTGTTCCCCCCGTACTAGTATAAACTGTATTACGGTGGAACAGTTTTCCTCGCTATGTTATTTTATTTATGGTAGCAGACTTGTGACAAAATAATTACTTATTAGTTGAAATAATTAATACATACGATTTTTATTTATCGTGTATCGTGTATTTACCGTGTTTTAGAAATCGTATAAGACGTATAAAAAGTATTATAAATACAACGAATAAGTGTCGTATAAATGGTCATCTATAAGTTTTTCAAAAAAAAAAAAAAACGTGGAAAAAATAAAATACCTATGTACGTAGGAACCGTCGAAATACACCTACCGCCACTAGACTCGAGCGTGCGCCTGAGTTGTACTTGATCGCTACTAATGTAGCAACGTCAAAAAAAAAAAAAAAACGGAACGGATTGCGATGTTCGCATCTGTGTACATATGATATGAGAGCCAATCGAGCTATCATTAGGGAAAAGCATCCTTTGCCCACTATGGAACGAAGCGACGAGGCCGAACATAGCACAGGCTTACAAAATATGTCTTACGGGTTTTAAAAGATAACAATGTTCTGCTAAACGAATCAAAACGCGCTTAATAAAAACCCTTTAAAATAAAAGCTCTGGATTGTTCAAACTGAATTATACACAAATTTAACGTTATTCATTTTGAAACTTTCATGCATTAGAAAAAAGGAAAATTAATGACTGAATTAACGTTTTAAATAATGCGCTAGGCATGTGAATGTCGTGGGAATTTAAAAATGTACTTTGTTTATTGTATTTTCCTTTGAAAACATGGCGTCGGTAATTACTAAGCGAAGGCTATGTTTTTATCAAAGTAAAGTAAGATGGCTGATTGTCTAGTCAATAAACTGTTTTAGTTGACATAAAATCACGCGTATAATCTCTGGAGGGTTAAGCAGAGGTCAAACTCAAAGCATTTATTACGATTAGACCTTTACAGGCATATTGAATGTCATGAAAATAAAAAGGATTGTGCTACAGTCCCAATCACGAGACATAGTAGCTTGTGAAAAATTAAATACTGTAGTTGCCATTCCAAAGCGCAGATCTCTGTGGAGATGAATGGGCAGAGGGCTCCGTGAACGCTCTTTTAAATCATAATATTTTTAGAAAATCATGGATATATCATTCATGTTGAGATTATGCATACATGTGAGAACGATGTACAAAAACGAGCACATTAAGAGCGTCCAGAGTAAAAGCAAAAACAAGAGTTTAATAGATGAATGAACGAATTAATTTAAACAAAACCGTGGCGGCTAATAGTCGACTGTCAGTGCCCGTTCATGAACATGACGGCAGCCCCGTTCAACCATTTTGAAGGGAACTAAATGACCCGATACTGATAGAATCGTTGCGAGTGCCAACAGTAATTGGAAGGTACAAAGCTTCTTAGGGCTAGTATATTATGTAGGAAAATGGATCCCTTATTCAGCTTCATAGACCGAATCCTTGCGCGAACTTTTAAGACTAAAACTAGGCAAAGATACGGATATCATCTCTTATTGGCACGATACACAAACACAAGCTTTTGATGATGATAATAGGGTGGATGACACCACCAATCATTTGACATACTTTTTATGAGCTGTCAAAACGCGATTCCCCCATAGATTTTGTATGGGACTCGCAAACGATGACGTCACTAAGTTGTCAAGTCAATGACGCAACTATTTATTGATTTAAAAGCAACTAAAAATCGAATTTTAAAGTTATTTTGAAATTAATGCAGTTCTCAGGTCTAGAATAACGTGTTCTTTCAGAAAAATTGTGTCTTTAAATTATTGGTTGATGGTGTCAGCTACCCAATTATTTATACTTGGTAGTTGATCAATATCATCCTGTAGCAATTACTTTGCGTGAATAAAGGCAAGCCTGTGAGGGAGATTCAGAGCTAAAGTTAGTCAGGAATGAAATATAGAACAATAGTTGGGCGAATTGTATATCCATTAAATTGGACGAATTGGCTATCCATTAAATTGGACGCATTGGCTATCCATTAAATTGGACGCATGGCTATCCATTGGCGCATTCTTGTGGCCAAAGCCACCCGGGCATTGTAGCCATGAAAATGAGACTACGTTCCAAAGTGGACAGTGATGGTGAACATTGTAGAGATTACTTTGGATAAGCCAAACCAAAAAGGTGAACTGACATCCAAATTCAAATTAGGTCACAATTGCAAAGGCGTTTCACAGGGCAATATTTTAGGCCCACCCTTTTTATATATATCAATGACCTGACAAAAGTAACTGATGATCTTTGCGTAGTCTTTGCAGACGATATGTCCGTAACCATTCCTAAAAATGAAGTAAACTTTAAATGAGGAAATCAATAGTAATGTGAGTAAAGTAATAACTAAGAAAAAAAAGAAGAAACTTTAACCTCTAGAGCCCCAGCGGCACAAAAACGTGCCAGTAAACAAGTATTACCGTTGAGCCCCGCTGGCACAAATTCGTGCCACCAAACCTCGATCGATTGAAAACTGTATTTGTAGTAAAGACAAGTCTTAAAATCAGATTACACATACGATAAGAATCCGCCCGGCGGTGCTTGACGGATAGTTGACGTAAATAATGGGGGTCCTTGAGAGGTTAAACCCAACATAGAAAAACCTAATATGTCCAATTTTGTAACAATAATTGGAATAAAATAAATTTGAACATCAATTTTAAAGATAAAAGTATACAACAATCAGATAGTATGACTTTTCTTGGGACAGATCTAGATCATAAATGTTCCTGGATTAGTCATATTGACAAGATATGTGAAAAGCTCAGTAAAAAAAGAGGGGGAAAGAAAAGGGAATGTTTAGCTTTGCTATTACAATAAATAAGGCGCAAGGGTAAACACTAGTATGTGTGTGGCAGCTGTATGTAGCATGGTCGCGAGTGTCCAGTGCCCGAAATCTATATTTATCAGCACCAAATGGAAAGACATTCAATATAGTTTACAGTAGCGTCCTAAAATAATGCTGTTACTCACATTTATTATTCAAGTACAAATATTATTAGTAAATTAAAGTACATTATATTAGGCTAGTAGTAGATATAAACAAATGAAAACCTTTAACATAGACTCTGCACACTCCAAGCTTAAAGAGGTATTTTCTTGGTTAGGTGCACCCGTAAGCGTTACCGCTGATCATGGTCGGCAGTTTGTTAGTTCAATTTGAAAGTTTTTGTAAAGAATTTGGTATCCAGTTGTTCCAAACAGAAATTTCCAAATGTCGAAGTTAAGAGGCAGAACTGTTTGATTCTTTATAAGCAATTTATTGTGAATGAGTGGACATTGTTGGCCTTGTAGATTCTTAGACGCTTGTTAACTTATTATTTTATTTTGCGTTTTATAAAGCAAGCAATGAATTATTGCCTGGCCTACGCTGTCCTCTCATATCTAAGTACTAACGCTGTAACAACCACATTGTAAAACCAAATGATTTTAAAAGAGTGACTATGGAGTTTCTTGCCGGTTCTTCTCCATAGGAAACGACCAACCCGAACCGTGCACCTTTTCTCGAATGTTATTTATAAGTGCCCATGTAGGCCAATGTGACATAAAAATATTTTGATTTTGACTAAAAACATAGATTCTGCAAAGAAAAGAAAATGCAGATAGCAAGAGGAAAGCAACAGAATCTAGGAAAGATATTGGGAAAAAAGTATATGTTGAGAATACAATAAAGAAAACAAGTTATCCACCACATTCAAGGATACGACACACATTGGTGAATAAATAGTGGACAGCGGTTGCGCAGAAATATAGTAAAGAAAGTGGGAAGTTTGACCAAATAAGGATAATAAGCTTTCAGAAAATAGCGATACCGCCTGTAACAACGTGTGTGACGAAAATGAATAAGTGATTGTTTAACGGAATATTATTAAAATTATTTGATGATTATTCTTGAAATAAACTCATTTGTATGTTATTATATTTATACGAAATTATGCTATTTTTAAAA
The DNA here is from genome assembly GCA_905475445.1 of Ochropleura plecta. Lineage (NCBI taxonomy): Eukaryota > Metazoa > Arthropoda > Insecta > Lepidoptera > Noctuidae > Ochropleura > Ochropleura plecta. Next base: position 27,085,527 of record FR997721.1, on the reverse strand, counting down.
TTTTGTAAAAGGTAGATGTAGCGTATAATAAATACCGACACGCTTAGTGGTAGGGCGAGCGGTGGCGGGAGCGCGCTCGGTCATATTAATGGACTGAGCGCTCACTCGCTTCTGGTCCGCCGTGCTAGTAAGACGTGCTCATTGGAGACAGACTGTTGTTTAATTTAACATACCTAACACCCTAATAGTGTAACCTGTACAGTCTATATTAGTAATTAGAATAGTTTCTATTTCTGTGACACCAATTTACACATAAGACCTAGCCATTAAGGACTGTTTGCTTAATTGTTTGTTTGATTGCTTAGGGATTGTTCAGCTTTGCTTTGGTACCGCATCGACTTTAGATTTATATAGTTTTAAATATATATTAGATAGATTTCTAAAGCAGTCCATACACCTAAAATTTTTACTGCGCTACAATGTTGAAAACGCCCCTAAAAATGTGGAAAATAAACTTTTTTTTCGGAAGTCGGTGGCAAAAATGTTTACGAAACAGACAAAAGTCATCGACTTCTGGATGTAATGTTATTTTCCACTTTTTAGTTTTTTTTCTAAGTCCTTTTTTTTGCAAAAAACTTTTTACTTACAACGGCTACAAAAACTCTACTGGAAAATATTGCGCAATATTAATTCGATGCAGTCGGCAAAAAAAATATTTACAACAAAATTGCAACTTGCTCAAACCGTTCTTCAAAACTACTTCTTGACAGTAAATAATATTGTGCAATATTTTTGAAGGTGAATTGGGCGTCTTAATAACGTAACATTTTAAAACTACCTGTCCTCTTTCATCTTCTAATTATGAATCAACTGCGAATCATTTTCTGTTAAAACACTGTTTTTATTGCATTCCGTAATTAAACAGTTATTTTACCTCTGATTGCAGTCATATTGCAATGAAAATGGAAATTAAGGTTTTTGCATATTTGAGGTAAAATTGTGGTGACAGGACAGAAAGTTTTCTTTATTCTTTAAAAACTTTTGCCCGCGGCTTCGCTCGCGTTAAATTCGGGGTAGCACAGTTCCCCTTTCCTGATTTGCAGGTACCTGCTACCTGTAGGTTTTGCCCTTGCGCCTGATTTATTGTAATAGCAAAGGTAAGTTTTCCCTTTTCTATCCTCTTTCTCCCTCATTTCTAAAAAAAATATTGCCTATGTCCGTCTCCAAGGTCCCAACTATCTCTGTACCAAAACTCATCAAAATCGGTTTAGCCATTGAGGCGTGAAGACGTAACAAACAAACAAACAAACTCACTTTCGCTCTTATAATATTAAGTAAGGATTTAAATAGCTTCCGTAATCACATCTCAGTGTCAATCTATTAGAAAAAACCCTCTAATTTACAGTTTTTCTGTGTTCTAGACATTGCCACTTGACTTTGACGGTTTCATTACGAGAATTGGTTATACGTAACTGTAAGACCAGTAGGCCTACCATGACGTCTTAAAGCAGAACTTATTCCACTGAGGGAAAGAGATGGTGCTAGACACCCTGTATAGCTTTGTCTCTTTCCCTCAGTGGAATAAGTTCTGCTTTAAGACGTCATGGTAGGGTAGCAGTATACACATAAATATAACCAGCAGTTCGGTTGCCATGGTTACGTACGGTATTATAAAGCGTGCACATGTCGACAACACACCCTTGAAACACACACCCACAGACTTCAGTTAATATTGTTCATTGAGAATTCGGTATCAAACATTAATATACACAGAAAATGCTTTAAATGATCGACGTGGATTATGTGCTTTTATTTTAGGGTTCAGTATCAGTATCAGAGGAGCTCGTGGCTAAATAATAGAAGCCGCTCGGGTCGATCTTTAGGTTAAGCCGCGCTTGCCTAGGTTGGTCTGAGGATGGGTGACCACCCGTTACATACCGAGTTTCCTCCTCCGTGCCTCGGAAAGCACGTTAACCCGTTGGTCCCAGCTGTCATTTGTAGATCTTTGACAGTCGTTACATGTAGTCAGTGTTCCGAAAGTCTGACAACCAGTCTTACCAAGAGGTATCGTATTACCCAGTATTGGGACATAACAGTGGAGGTCAGATAGGCAGTCGCTCCATGTAAAATACTGATATTCAGCTGGAGTTTACTCCTTACGTACAAAAAAAAATTAAAAATATCACTGACGGACGACAAATTTCATAAAGCGCCATCTAGTAATATTCAACTGTACGTCTCGTTACGTTTTTGGTGCGTGTGCACCAAAAACGTAACGAGGTCATTCATCAGTAGATTTTACACCTCACATTTTTCTCATACCGGGCGCCTTATATGAAAATCGATTCTTAAGGAGTAAACTCCAAAAAAAAAATCTCATGAAAAATTTGAGACTCCTTACACTTCTTGTAGTTTTCGATATTTTGGGATGACTAAGTTAGAGATTTTCTCTATTATATGTAGAGTTACTTCCACATTTTATCCGCGTATCATTTCATCCCGATTTAAGATCTTTTGGAACGAAGTTCCTTACCGCGCGTTGTGAAAGGGGGCTAGACGGAAAAAATTCTCACGAAAAGTTGTAACGACACTTTTTGCTATAGTAAGCTGTGCGGCGTGCGCATGTTTCTCTGTCTGTCTCTCTCTTATAGAAAACAAGCCAGATATTTTCATTTCTATTCTGCATTGAATTTATTTTTGTTGAGTGTATACAGGTTTTTTGATAATAAATAATAACTTAGTTCCATCCGGGTGTCTCTTGACACCTCTCAAGTTTTTTTTTATTTCACTTTTGTGCCACAGAAGACGAGAGATGCTAAAAATTAGCGTTCTTCAAAGAGATAAATAATAAAATTAATTGGACTTGTAAGTATTGCCAGGTTAAAAAAGTATCCCATATCCTAAGCCGTTGTCTATCCGCGACTCGAAATGTGTAGTTTACTGGGTAGAAGTAGAAGATTAAGATTAATTACATCTATTCGAACTACACCATGATTATCTAATGAAGACGGTGATCATTTTAAACAATGCGTATGCACTTGCATTTTGTAACAATAGCGTGACGTAAATATTATCAATTGAGCGGTAATGTTTGTAATACAGAGTCTGTATTACAGACGTGTACACATATGCAGCTGCCGTCTATGAAGAATAACATTATAACTAGCGAAGCCACAACTTTTACCCCGGGGACGTAGCCAAAGTAATTACAATGAATACTTTCATTATGATTTACAAAGTAGGTATGTTGTGACCTAAATAATGTTTTGAACTTTTTCCTTTAACTATGAAAGACTGTTTTAAGCTAAAAATGTTAGAGTTAAGTTTGTTTCAATTTTTATTAATTTTAATATGTTTTCTCATTTGTCTAGTGCAGCAAGCACGACTATTTAGCATGGGGTTCAATTGACGGGCCTGTTGGTCTAGTGGTTAGTGGCCCTGACTGCTGAGCGGAGGTCGTGGGTTCGATCCCCACCCAGGACAAACTTTGTGTGATGAGCATGATTGTTTGTTCTGTGTCTGGGTGTGATTTATCTATAATATGTATGTATTTATAAATTATATAAGTATGTATATCAGTTGTCTGGTTACCATAACACAAGCTCCGCTTAGCTTGGGATCAGATAGCCGTGTGTGAGTTGTCCCAAGATATTTATTTTATTTATTTTAATTCCCAGGTTGTCAGACCTGAGTATGTGTGTATGAGTAAGTATTATTTGGTTTTACTATCCAAAATTTCTCATTAGCAGCGACCCTTGTCCTGGCGGGGTTGCGGGTTGTTCGACAGAGATACCGCGGCCCCAGAACATAAAGGGCAATAGAAAGAACATTGGTGGGTTTTAGTCAGTACAAGTCTGACACTCCCCCCTGCTTCGCTCAGAGCGGGGGAAGTTAAATGATGATTTCCCAGCCGCAAAAAAAAGCCGTGACCCTTTTCAATCATAGACTCGCCCCTATAACAACATAACGTATATGTTGTGATCATAATCTACATATTAGGTACACCTCCAATTTTATGTTATAAAACAATCCTTTAGAAATAGGGGTTTACATTCGTGATCCCTCAAACTCATTTGTTATTTAACACAAAAAAAATATTTACTATATTGTGCTTTAAATAAATATTCGAATAATGGTACGCCACAGACTACCGACTACTACAGATACTATTGGCATTCCTTCTCTCTAAAATACATCTAAAAGTTGTCTTAAAAATGTCGCTTTTAGTGGTTAGACCGCCCGTTGTGTCACCCTTTTTATATATTACTAGCTGTGCCCAGCGGTTTCACCCGCTGTTTGGATTACCCTTATCACTTAGGGCCTAGGGGTATGAAAAATAGATAGTAGCCGATTCTCAGACTTACTGAATACGTATAAAAAATTTCATAAGAATCGGTCGAGCCCTTTCGGAGGAGTATGGGAACGAACATTGTGACACGAGAATTTTATATATTAGACTAGCTGTGCCCAGAGGTTTCACCCGATTCTCAGCTTCTTTTTTAGAGAAGGTTATGAAAAATAGATGTTGGCCAATTCTCAGACCTACCCGATATGCACACAAAATTTCGTTGAAATCGGTCCAGCCGTTTCGGAGGAGTATGGGAACGAACATTGTGACACGAGAATTTAATATATTAGATAGATAGATAAGTATTTGCAACATAATAGAATACTAGGTGTCAAGCGAAAAGATCGCGTCAGAAACACCACCCTGTGGTCCATAACTGAAGAAGCTGATGATGGAGAAAAAAACACCAGGCTGAAGTGTGAGTGGGCAGGCCACATCGCACGGATGCGCCAGGTCAGGTGGGAAGAAGACCGTCACATACAGGATGCCTGAGGAGTAGGGACAGGTGGCGTAACTCTCTGATCATGTTTGCGGAGCTTCCAGAGATCGTACCGGCTAGAGAAGTGTGGAATGGGAAAAAGGAAGCCTTTGCCCAGCGGTGTTCTAGAGTAACAAAGAATAAACTATCCATCTTTGTTTTTACAAACACAATGATAATTCTAATACTGGTAACTAGTAGCTAATCATGTTCTATAAAAACAAAGAAATACGGGTTAAATGCACGCGCTAGTTAACCTCTAATAGTTACAATCTATCCTGTTACTTGCATAACTGAAGCAAGAAACTTGTTACCGGTCATTGTTTTTCCTTTTCAAGAAAATATCGAACGAAATGTGGTTTTATCGTACTAAAATTAAGTTTGTGAGTATGGATGTATGTTTGATCCTCATTCACGAAAAAACTACTGAACGGATCTTGATGAAATTGTGCACAGAGGTAGATTATAGTCTGGAATAACACATAGGATACTTTTTTATATCACCACGCGGGCGAAGCCAAGGGCGCCATCTAGTAATAAAATAAATTGCAGTGAATTAATGTCAATGGTGCTTGTAGAACAAGTTAACTAAAATAATACCACGCATTTCTTAATAATTTTTTGTACTTCGTCTTCAATGATTTTTAAGTAGGCAACTTGAATCACCAAAAATAAGTACCTAGGTATGACAAAGTCACTGTTATGATCGACTTAAGTTAGTATTTAAAATCAATGAGCAGCTCATTGAAACTTCTAATAGTTATCCCGTTTTGAGGATGGCAAGTCATTAAACGTTAAAGCACTATTCTTTGTTGAATGTAAATAATTAGAATTGGTATCCTCATGGCTCACTAAGGAAAACAAAGTTGTATCATATTGGGCAGAAGAAGACGGTAAACCTTCCAGCGTAACCTGACCTGTCGTTTGCAAGAGAGACTGAGGCAGTGAAAGGCCAGCCTACTACATATCTAATGAAAATGTATAAGTTGATGTCATCGGCGTCGTGTGAACGATTGAACACAAGTGTCTGTTTTCGCAAATAATAAACGTAGGTTTACAGCGGTGAATTGTTTTGACAGGAGATTAAAATTAGCCTTTCTTTTATGTTATTGTTAAGACCTTAGTACCTTATAGTATTGAATGGTTGCCAAGCCTACACTGTATTCTCATAAAAGTATTATTAAAACTGTAACTGACTAATATTTGAAAAGTAAGTTTGTTCGCAGTCCTAAACTAGCATCCAAAAAACAGATTTAGATGAAATTGACGGCACGGTTGGCGCAGTGGCTGAGCGATCGTCTGCTGCACTGCGTGTTGCGGGTTCGATTCCCGCACGGAACAAATATTTTTACGATCTGGTAGTTGTTTCGGGTCTTGCTGTTTGTGAGTTTAAGTGTTTTTAAACGCATCCACTATACAGGAAATTTTAAAAAGCAAGTTAATAAAAAATCATCCTGATAAAACCTTCAAGCGAGCGAACTCACGGGCAAAAGTTAGAATTTCTAATAAACTAATGACCGCTACTGTTACAAAAGGTACTAATTACACGATACATGTTCAGCTAGCATTAGTAGCTAAACGTCAAAGTGAACGGTCACTATTGATCTGTTTACTAATTGAAGTACTTGTAAACAACATACACACTGCATTTTTCTTTACTATTCTTAAACAAATGTGTTACTAATTTCAAAACAATGAATAAACTGACAAAATAGTCCTAATAAAAACTGTTTAGACGATACTTAATGGAATATTAGGAATTCTTATAAATGAATTAGGCTTTTTATAAAGTAGATTGTACAAATCTCACCCAATTATTGTTTCAACTTTGTTTTTGTATCAACAATCAGTGCAAATAAGTTTTACTTTACTTTAATTTAATTTACTTTACTTTACTATGATGCATAGTAGACTTAATTTACTTTACTTTATGATGCATGGTATAGTTAATTTACTTTACTTTACCATGATGCATAGTAGAGTTGCTGTATTTCCTTATGTAGAAATAAACACTTGTACATTATATGTAGTGGTTAAATAAATTTTAATGGTTATATGTTTTGTTCTATGTGCATCTACATTAACGCAAATAAATTATTTTCAATTCGTAGTGGCAGTAACTTAAACACTATATTGTTTTTTTAAGGTTAATATAAAGATATTGGTAGTACTACGTACAAGACTTTGAATGACCACCACTTGCATTTTTTTTTCCATGGACTAGGCAGAACCAAAGATCAGTGGTCCATGTTTGTCCATGTATGGAATTTGAAGTGTAAAACAGATGTCCTTGGAAAAGCCTCCGTCTAAAGAAAACGTAACGTATGGTAGGTATAACCAGTATTTTTATTAGAAACTTTCGTAGAACTTTCTTGCTGTTAGTTCAATTAATTGAAATGTCAATGATATATGAAGGTGTCAATATTAACTTAAAGAAACAGAATGAGTGGTAGAAGGTCTCTACTCAGGGGTGAACCTGAGCAGGCGAGCAATAAACAATAAAAGTATTTATACATCGATCGATGGTTCTTGGGAAGCAAGCCTTATTATTATACCTTACTACTATATTATTTAGAATCTAAACTGAAATAGCATGTGCAAAACGGTGTTTAATATTAATGTTGCCAGGGCGCGGCGCCGCCAGCACCGAGGTCGAATATAATACGCAGGAAACTTACTATAGCGGAAAAAATGTATTTCATATCCTACCTTAAATCATGGCCTACCTATATTCAAAATTTCATAGCAATCCCTTTAGCCATATATGCGTGAAATTGTAATAGCCAGATGGACAAATAAATGTTATTTTGCATCTACAGTCCCAATATATTCTAAAAGTAGGTTAACGAAAATGTAGGTTTCTCAAAACTATCTTTCAAGACAGGTTTGAAACCTACATATTCCATAATTACACGTTTTCGTATCTAGTGACGATATGTTTTTTAAGGCCATAGTTTTGTATGATTTCCCTTAGGAATTAAATTAGGGCATACGTGAATTCAGTTAGACTCTATAAATTCTCTATAACGTTTTAATTTACTTTGTCGAATAAGTGGCTTATAGTTACCGAAGTAACTTCGTCACTATTTGCCAGAATTTTGATATATATTTCCAAATGTCAGGCTTTTTGAAACTTATATCTGTTGATAACTGTTGTGTTGATTATGGCTAAATTACTAAAAAGTTGGAATTGGCAACACTTCATTCTTATGGTTAGTCTGACGGGGTTTTATGTCAGATGTTTTCATGTGCCTTATTCTTTGTGTATTTTTTTATTTTCTACGAAAAAATCATGTTTGTGTGAGTAAGCAGTTTAATGCCTGTTTTTATTAACACTGTCTTGAACAAACTGTTTCCTTAATCATAGAATTGTATTTAGTTTTCGCTCAGCATATGTCAATTCATCTACCTTTGTACTGAACAGGACTGAATCCTGTCGCTTGACCATTTCTATCTAACTCAACTATTAACAATACGTTGTACTTAGAACAGTATCATCGTATTAATAATACGGGCGCACAGCAACAATTGTCTAGTCTCCACAAGGAAGATAGTCCACTGAAAGGCTATCTTCTCGGACAATGTATAATCAAATTAGTCCAAAAGCCTTCAAACATGGTGTCTTTATACTAAGACACCTCCCCATCCGACAACTTGCAATCAATGCAGTAACATACATTAAATTGTCCAGTTGTGTGACAGTGGGGAACTGCATATAGGAACAGAAATGTGTGGGTGAACATTGTCCAGTTGTGTGACAGTGGGGAACTGCATATAGGAACAGAAATGTGTGGGTGAACATTGTCCAGTTGTGTGACAGTGGGGAACTGCATATAGGAACAGAAATGTGTGGGTGAACATTGTCCAGTTGTGGGACAAAAAGATTTATTAAAGCTTGTTCCTCCATTGGGTACTCCCTATTTAACAGGTTCCTTGTAATGTCAATCATTTGACAAATATAGTTAGTAAAAGGCCAGGCAGATAATGATGATGCTTTACAAATAATTTAAAATTTTACGCTCAGCTTCGTAGAGCTAATTGATAAAATGGGGTATCGCAGTTTTTTTAGGGTTCATTGCGAACCAATATAGGATCACTTTACTCTCCGTCTGTCTGTCTATCAAGACCTTATCTAGGAAACGCGTGGAGGTATAGAATTGAAATTTTAGTTAGTTATTTAAGTTGGCCCCTTAGAGTTGTGATAAAATCAACCTTCTAAATCTTCGAAATTAAAAAGACCGTGGCCGTTTATGTTGCAAGTTTTGTACGGAACCTTCGATGGAGTCCGACACAAACTCGGCAAGTTTTTTTTTTTAATTGAATTGTAGCAAAATAGACTTTACTTCGCCCAACGACAATCTTAAAAATGAAAAAGACGGTAACATTAAATTTCATGAGGCATCTGCTCAATGCACAAGATACATGATTGGTTGCATTAATGTATCCATGTTTATAAAGCCTATTAATAAAGCTTCAAATTGTTTTGGTTATTAAAGAAGCTAATGGATCATTTTGTTTCAACGTATGTGTTAATTGGTAAAGAAACGCAATGAAAATTGAACTAACACTTCTAGACCAAATTAAGTAAAATTACAAGTTTATTATCATTGTAATTAACAGTCAGTTGATCCATTTTTTTTTAATTTTCGACAGTTGCATAGAGTAAACAGTGCACAGCAAGGAAAAAACAGGAGAGAACAGTTAAATCGCAAAAAAAAACTATCTAAAATAAAATAATAAATCTAGGATTAACTGATATATGAAATATATAATATGATAGTGAAATGTATGACAATACGAGTAGATTATGCGCATAGCTGGGTTTGAACCCTACAAGTACGCAAGAGAGATCAGTAACCAAGCTCGTCAAATAGTTATTTTTTCGTAGAAACCGATGGACGTCTTCAAATCAAATTTAATTTATTTAATCATTTGTTTTTGACCTGTTTTAATTGAATACAATTTGATTCGAAAAATTACATGGTTTTTTTTAAGTTTCAACCTTATTTAACAAGCCTGGTCACTTCTTTCTTCTGTTGACTGTACTATGAATTTTTGGAAAGCTGGAGTTAGTTTGGTGGGAAATTGTGCAAAATTGTATCTTAAGGCTTTGCATACGGCTTCGCCCGTCCCGTTCCTTCATCCTAAGTTCTTGTTTAAAACTGATTTAACGACTTATTAGGATTGTTTTGTGGTTCAGTGTAAGTCTCTTTTTAAGGACATTCTATTTTCGAAATTATTTAGTGTTTTTTTTTTCTTAATTTTGGTTCATTTCAGATCTAAGCTTATTCGATTATGAGCTGATTTTTCAATAGTCAGATAACTTTTATCGGAGGAATAAAAATAGTGGTTTGACATATTTTCTATAGATAAGCTGTCAAACCGCCATTTTTATTCCTCAGATAAAAGTTATCTGACGATTGAAAAATCAGCCCTAAATCGAAAAATAGATGTTTTAACCTAAAATATGTATTTGCAGTTTTTTGCAAATGTGTCCATACAAAAGTACTTAACCAAAAAAAAAATACAAAAATGCCACCCTGTTCTTGTCTGAGGGATGTTATTTCGAAAATACAACAAAATACGTATACTAGATACATTGATGTTTGCTCTGAAACTTTCATATTACTTTTAAAATATACACGGGGACGTATAAACTTCCAACCCCTATTTCACGCACTTAAGGAGTAGATTTTAATAAACGCTAAATAATATTTTTATTTATTTTAAAACTAGAAGCTTGTTAAAACAAGTTTATCTTTCTAACTATAAAAATGACGGGTTTCCAAACTATTTAAAATGCATTAACTGTCAGAATTTCAATCTCTGCTATGAATCAGTTGGGACTAATTAAATTTGATATGTTTCTGAAAGGGTTCTAGTCTGGGTGCTCACAGACGACATTCAACACATAGTCGATTCAATGTATTTGGCATGAAAGTAGTCTAATATTGAGTTTTTGATCTCTTTTTTCGAAAGCGATGAAGTTCTTTGGAGTTATTTTTAGTTATTCTGCAAAACGTTTCTTGATTTATCTTAGTGTTTTTTTCATTACAGGTTTAATGACATGCGATTTAAAAAAGCAATAAGGTTTTTGTGTTTCTGCTTACAAAATACTATAGCTATTTTTATAGTCTTTGACTTTTCAGATTTTAAATCATATTAGTCGTTTTTGACTTATTTTGAATTTTAAGTCATTATTCTTTTTATTTTTTGTTTTGTTTTTTCAAATTAAGTGAAGTCGAAATAGTTACACTATTTAAAACCCAAGAACGGCTAGAGTAATTTTTATGACTTTTAATTTGTTGGATTTCCCTGCGCCCAGAATAGTAAAATTAAGAAAAAAAATAAGAGTGGTGACTTCATTTTGGTGCAAACATTGCTGACGTGCAAAACACAAAAAAGGCGCATTGCAATAAATGCCGTTTTATAAAATTTAAATTTCATAGTATCGCGGGACTTTGTCTGTTTTTATTTTATATTTATTTTTATTAACAATTTGTGATTGTCAAAAATGTTTTTTTCCTTGATTTAATCTAATCAAGATAATAGTGTTTTTTTTTCCGAAATTTAGTATTTGTACACTTTATGCTATTATTGTGAATCTGATTATAGACTGAGTGTTTTTTTTATTTCCCATCCATTGAAAATTTAAGAAGACGTTAAATAATTTACGCATATCGTAAAGGTTTCGTTAAAGTGGCTTTTTGTTGTTCCCTGCCAATTATCCTTGGCATTACCTACTTATTTATTTCATCCTAAGTAGGTACTTAATTCAGATTGAATAGTTTATGGTACCTACTTAATAAATTACGGGTGAAATATTAATGATCACTGAAATGAAAGTTTATGACTATATTAAGATGCAATTTAGAAAATTGAAGAATTTGCCCTGAATCACACATTTGCTTTGATTTTACACTCATTTTTATTTTAATAAATTGTAATAGGTATAGAGAAATACTTTTTATGTATTAGGAGTTCGTTACTTCGATAAAGCTATGTCTTTTATTTAATTCAGACGGGGGAAATCCATGAGGTTTTTATCACTGTGCCAATTTATTTTTTTGTATTTTTCAGTGGTTTATTCATTTATTTTAAATATTTCTTTCATTCTGTTTGAATTAATTTGAACTCATTAATTTATCAAAAAAGGTACTTTGGGGTGCAATAAATTGTAGTCTAAGAATGTTTTTAGAACTCCAAGATTACCCAAAACTTGATTATTTGAAAAACTCGTTTTTCACAAAAAAAAACCTACAATAATAAATTGCGGCTGTCGAGAATTCCTAAAACTCCTATTTTGTTCGATGTTAAACTATTTCAATAATTTGCTTGATAAAACTCAGACTTAAACTCATTTATCGAAAAATGAGATGATCCTTGATGATCACGATCTTGGAAAAATCCTAGAAAACCAATTTTTTTCAGACTCTAATTATCTGAAGAATTTTTTAACGGTACATTTCTTTGATTTATGTAAAATTAAAACCCATCTACGGACAAATGAGTTTTTTTTGCAGAAAAATATATCGCGTCCAAGCGAAATTCCGGATCTCTTATTATGTTCGAATTTTGACTTTGAAGAATTAACACAACACTTAGAATAAATATTTTCCGTATTTATAAAACCCTCTATTTTTAAGTAGAAATGCGGAAAGTGTAACAGAACATGTTATGGTGAAGAAATGTTTATATTTCTTGGTGACTATTTTTTTAAGTCTTGGTTTAGTTAAATTTTTCAGGACAGGATTTTCAAGAAATATATTTTTATTTAAGCAATTATATGATTTTTTTACCAGCTAAATAATGACTTGTTAAAAAACTTTACTATTACGGACATATTTTAAAAAAATTGCAAAACGATGCAGACAAAAATGTCTTTTACGGTTTCCGCATTTACTACACACAAATAAAACATAAAATCATAGAAATACGGTTGCAAACAAAATTAAAACAACAAAACAAAACCCACCCGAAAATGAAACAGAAAATGAATTTTCAGCTGGAAATAAAAAAAGAACACGCAAAATAATAAGACTAATTGCTGCAACAAAATCATGTATTACGAAAAGCAAACACGAAAGCGAGAAATAAACAAATAAAAATTAAATTCACTTACCAAAGCCTTGTGTCAGCAGCAGCCAGTATTCGCCAACATTTTTACGCGAAAAGAAACGCGGCTTTTTAATGAAGTCACTGAATTTAAATTTGGAAGAGGTTAATATTATTATTTTGGCAAATGAAGACTTAGAACGCGGAGCGTCGCGGCGCGGCCTCTCACCGCGAGGCGCAGGCGGTACTGCTTTGCCGACCGTGGTACTATTAGAAGTTACTAGTTCGAGTTTACTGTATCCTGTGTGCTCCCGGTTAGCCAGCCATAACTTTTATACCCTGGGGGTGGTTAGGGTGAGGTTCGCACATGCGCATTTAACTGGGAGAGGCTGTGGAACGGGTAGGTTTCGATGTCACGGTGCGGGTTGGAATACGCCCTTTTTTCTTTTTGACTGGATGTTTTTTTTTGTATGATATTAGTAGCATGTACAAATAATAATAAAATCTACGCGATTTTGGGTGGTTTGTCGCTGGCATTAAAGTCAAGAATTAATAGTAACTTTTATTTAAACTACTAATTTTTCTCTAATTAATTATCTGCTTGAAACAATCAGATGAATTAATAACACACTATTCATTGCTACTAAGATATTTTCTTTTTCACACAAATTAATGAGTTTTACAACAGTCCAGTAACTTCCGAGTGTATCCGAATTCGGGATTTTACAACCACTGCGGTAGGGGAGCGCGGGGGGTGCCGCGCTCTCCCCTCCCACCCTTATCCCCGCCCATTTACGAGCGGAATAAAATGAACCTTATTGACAAGAATTTCCTTAAAATAGATTTCCTGCAAAGAAAAAAAAAATACTTATAAAAATACATTCTAACCTGATTTTCAGCTGGTCGATTAAAATAGGAATGAAAAAATAGTTATAAAAACGAAAAGAACGAAAAGCAAGAATTTTTTTCAACTTTTTGGACTTAGAATCTACGCAGGCAGGCATAGTGAAATTATGAAATACATATTTTTTAAATCGATGACTAATTATACTGCACTTTAATGTTATTATATAACAGTTTCATGAAGTTTTGGAGGAAAATCTAATAGCTTTCCTGACTTTTTTCGTATTTTCAATTTGCCGTCGGGAACTGAAAAATCTTCTTAGAAAAAAAACTGAAATACATACTGCAAAAATAATTTGGTAGGTATAATAATATCATAATTTCATGAAGTTTTGGCGAAAGATCTTACAGATATCCCGATTATTTATAGATTTTTAACTTGCCGTCGGAAAATCAAAGACTTTCGTAAATAAATAACTGAAGTACATAATGCACTAAATTTATAATGGTATGTTTTATATAATTAATACAATGTAATAATGTACTTTTTGTGCAAGAATGCTCTAAAGAAAATGAAGAAATCACGACCGCTTCCTACACTGTCATAAAACTTTTGTTTTCCGTATAAATATATAATTAAATATACAGAAAATGTATTTTGTACTTACCAATCAACAAATCAAAGTTAATATTAATAGAATTGAAGAGTTTTATTGATTTATTAATACTTTTAATGTGATATTACAGATTAAAATTTAAATTAAATACCTCACCTTACCTGTGTTATCAAAATAATTACAAAACACCCTTTTGGTAAATAATCCTGAGTACTAATATTCTACTAATATTATAAGTGCGAATGTTTGTGAGGGTGGATAGATGGATGTTTGTTACTCTTTCAAGTCAAAACGACTGAACGGATCTTGACGAAATTTGGCACAGCTGTATATTATAGTCTGGATTAACATATAGGGTATTTTTCGATATCACACGGGCGAAACCGCGGGCGCCAGCTAGTAAAAAATAGATGCGATAACATTTTCATAAAATAATATTGGCAGAGTCGTCTCTTAGTCTGCAAATCCATGGAATTATTTTCCGCATAATCCCATAGTTATAATAACTTTATACCTAGCTGTTAAAACTTCAAACTCAGTTGACATAAATTTAATTGTGATCGTAAATCGCTTTTTTCGTCGCTTTTCATATTTGCCGTCGGCAAATGCTTTTTACTTTTAAGCGAAGATTTTGCGGTACAAGCATCCCTTTACATCAATTTTCTTATATTTACTTACTCTTGAAACGTGGTTTTCTAAAAATAGGAAAATATAAACACTATATTTACATAATTATATTTTCATCAGTTATAAGTACGTAATAAAAAGTTATAATAATAAATATTGTAGCTGAATTGCCAAGAACCTCGACTAATACCTAAGGAGGCTCTCGTTGGGCAGCTGGATCAAAGGCTTGATACAGAAAGCGGTACTCCTGGACACGGCTCGTATTGTTAGGAGGTTCCTTTCTCTGGAGCCCTGACCGCCGGTAGCTTGGACCCTGTTCCCAATACCGGTGGGCTACTATTTTCTTGTTTTCTATGTTTTTATTAAGAAATATTTAAAATTGTAATTTATATGTATTTAAATGAATAAACGAAATACAAAAGTTAATACTAATAAGTTATTTCTTGATAACACAAAATATCAACGATCTTTATTCCGTAATAGTCACTGTCTTTACTATCAGATAAATTATAATAAAAAGCTTGTACCAAAATAATGCATGCAAAATTTGCATTAGATTGTCATAATGATGCCTATAATAGCATCGTCATAATGTTTATCTTCTTATATCGATTTGTTGTTGATTGTAAGACTAGTTGACGCCACAATGAGACTATAAACTAGTTTGTACGCACTGCGTGATAGTACTAAGTTTAAATACTACATCATAATATATTTTAGTCTAGTATTTTAACGTAAACAGACATCTATACAGCCAGCATTGTCAAGAGACAATCGTGTTATAAAAATACTCACAAACGTACATTCCAAATTCTTGAATTTGAACTTGGAATGGTTATTCCAATTTCAAATTCGCATATTCGTACATAGTACCCAGCGCAAGTAAGATTTTGAATAGGATTCGCTTTAAACATTCTTTTCAGGGGTGGAATTGCATTAGGAGGTCAGTGGTGTGGGAACAACGACCTCAATTTGAGCGATAAGGTTTAAATTAGCATCGCAGGACAAAATCGTAGTCAAAACAATGTAATTGATGAAGGAATCTTTGAGGAAAGTCCTCTAAGATATTCTGTTAGTATGACACTTGAGGAATGTTGAGTACTAGGGTACTAGGAACAAGTAGCAAGTGTTTTGACGCTCCGGTTAGTTCAACAAACGAAGAAAACTTATTTGATTCCTGGTAGATTTTCCAAATAAAAACGAATTGCTGATATTATTTTTTTTTAAATTTTTAATTCTTATAGCTGTTTTTTAAGGAGAAATATAAATTTTGCCTCCAAATTTTTATTTAATTTAGTTGTTATAATTTTACAAATGAGACATAAAAATGGATATAAACAAAAAAAAAAACAATTCAATTGCACCATTAAGGATAAAATTGGTGAGCAACGCGCCTCATTCGCGGTACTATTTAACCTTGTCATAGATAACCTCGCAAAATTGAACTCGAAACTCACCGGGAGGAGCCTCAAAGCTCTTGCTCTAAGGGAATTCAACGATCAACTGAAATCAACAGGCTGGGGAAACTGATAAGATGTGTGCCTTCACGTCACTTCCACAGAAACAGACTGTCCGACTGAGGGTGTAGGGAGAAACGAACGGAAAATGCCAGTAACGCTCTAGAGCTCAAAGAGAGACGACGTACGTCTCGTCCTCGCGTGACTACGAAACTGTTACGAAAAACACACATCAAAACCACTTCTGACGCTCCAGCGAAGTAATCAAAGCCAAAACGAAGGAAAATGATCACGTTTTACTCAAAGCCTATCAAAAAAGAGGTTTTGTTATCATATTTTGAACTTATTCCGAGAGGTACGCTACCTGTTGCTGGTTTTGTTTAGAAACTGAAGCCTTTTCAAGATTCTTCACAATTTTGGCAAGACTTGTTACCAAGTAGCTATAAAAAATACAAAAGATATGAGAGACCTCAACATCCTCAACCCTTCCCCACGCACGTTCAAAGTTTAAAATTTGTTTCTTTGATTTTTTACCTCTTGCAGGGCTTTTTTTGCAAGTTTTAATAGTCAAAAACAACCACAGCCCTCAATTTTGGTTTCACCATCACCCTTCCGAAAGTTACCATACTTTGTATAGTGAAAACCAAAAAGAAAATTGTTTATTTTTGTACCAAAAGGCTTTTAATTATTTCGCCTGCCAAATTTCTGCCATTTTAGTTTACTTTCAAAATATTCTACACCAATATTATTTCATAAATTCATTAGAAACAAGTACTGTGTGAGAGAAATTCTTCTAAAGCTTCTTTTATCCGAAATATAAGCCATAAAATTTAATAACGAAAGAAAAGGTCTGCTTGGAATTTTCCTACGTCTTCGAATCATGAAACCGTGCGGCCAGCGGTCGCGACCAGCAATCTGAAGTGACAGGGCGAAACCCAAAGAACTGATGGCCGATCGGGGGATTTTCTTAGTCAAGGTAATCACGCTTTATAATATCATTGACAACTGACAGGATTTCAAATTGATCACATCTGTGGAAGTAATTTATATTTCTCCTTCAAACAAGTAAGGGGCTGAGCAGAGTTCTTGTAAAATAGCCAAAACCACTCTCAATTAAGATACCTTTCTAACGATTAAAACTTATGCAAAATCGGTTCATCCGTTTAGAATTTAACGATGCCACAGACATACACACAAATATACACTACAAACTTATATGACCTTAAAACATGACGAAGTGTCTGTTGTTTACTTTTTTATTCCTACGGCTGGGGTTTTTATTCCGCCTCGGCTGCAATGACAGTTTACCTTACCACTTATATCAAAGAATACTATTTTATTTATATCGCGTTTTTGTTTTGTAAACGAGTTACTCTTACTATACAGTTATCGCTCTAGCTTCATGCAGGTCACATTAGATGACGAGACATCTTTAGCAATACCTATATATATATTTTTTAAACCTTGCCCCACACTAACAATTTCTCCTGTTTCGTGGGTGCGCTTACAAACATCACTCACTTACACAAACAGCCAGACCCGAAATAACTATCTGTAGACCATACAAATATCTGTTCCGTGCGGGAATCGAACCCGCGACACGCGGCGCAACAGTCGATCGGTCAGCCACAGCGCCAACCTTGCTGTCAAATTGATACGATGGATAGTCATTTTCTTATAGAAAATGAATACACTTTGCAACTAAATTTTATCCTTAATGATTCTCTACAATTATAAATTGTCATAGTCCTGTACTGATTGTTTTTTACAGAATCTACCTGGTAGTTATCTCGTATACCTACGATCTACGAATAGATTTTACTTTATTTAAAAAAAAAATAACTTATTTGAATAAATGACTTTTGATTTGTTTCATCTTTACTTGATTAGCCGCAGTTAATGCGATGCGAACTCCATAATTATAACGAAGGCACGGATGGCGCATTGACTGAGCGATCGACTGCTGCGCTGCGTGTCGTCGGTTCGATTCCCGCACGGAACAAATATTTGTATGACCTGCAGATAGTTGTTTCGGGTCTGGCTGTTTGTGAATGTGAGTTTATATGTTTGTAAAAGCACCCACGATACAGGAGAAATTCCTAGTGTGGAGCAACGATCTTTAAAAAAAAAAGAAAATATTTATGAATATAAAAATGTATTCATTCGGTTTCTTAACAAAATAACAAAAAATTATTTAGCAAATTAACCTTTTTTCTATTCTAGTCTGTACAAGGACAGGCTAAGAATGAATCAGGACTGAACTTTAAAAAGCCGTGTTGTTGGATTTTACTGACAGCTAATTCCAATTACCTACTGCGTGTGGTTGAAAAGGTCTCAGCAACCGATAATTATGTTATAGGGGCTGTAAAACGTTAGTGAAATAGTAGAATTTTCGGCTTTTCACATTGTACTGCTCGGGCATTTGTACCGCCACTTCTTCTCCCCTTCAAAAGGGCTAGGAAGTGATGAAATGAGGGATTTAAGTCTTTTTACCAATATCATCACTAACATTACTATCAACATTTGAAAAAAAAATTGAAAGGGAGTCGTTTCACTTGGTATGGACATGTAATGAGGAGGGATAAAGGACATGTGACTAAAAGAGTGATGGATCTGAATGTTGATGGACGGAGAGCGAGAGGAAGGCCAAATAAAAGATGGATGGATTGTGTAAGGATTGATATGAAGGAGAAAGGAGTAAATGATGCCGTGACGTCTGATAGGGGAGAATGGAAGAAGAAAACGTGTTGTGCCGACCCCAAATAGCATGGGACAAGGGTAGGGGTAGAGCTGATGTTGACACTGCATAAAAGAAGAGCGAGTCAAACTCGCACACCAAGAGGTCCAGAAACTTTAACTTTTATTTTATTAATTTTATTTAATTACTAGCTTTCGCCCGCGGCTTCGCTCGCGTTAAATTCGTTATACACACCAAGCAGACCTGCAGTTTTTGCTCTTGCGCCTGATTGATTTGTAATAGGAACGCTAAGTTTTCCCTTTTCTTCCCTCGTTCTCCCTCATATCCCACTTTTTGTATTTAGTTGTAGGCTTAAGTTTCAATAAAGATTATTATTATTATGAACTTGCGACATAACCTGCCATATATTTTGACTGCGTAGAATTAGATGTCTGTTTTGAAAACCAGACAGACAGACGGGCCAAAAACTAATCCAGTATAGGTTCCGTTTTTTCCTTTTGATGAAAGAAAACTAAAAACTCGCAGAAATTTATTTATTTATCCTGCTTACAATATCCTTACAGGCCTTATATGCGACAGTGAAGCTATCTTAATAAATAATAAAACTCTTTACATCAAATCTCTTAATTTCTAAGTTACATATTTTTCTTTCCTTATGGTCTTACATAACTAACTATCCTTATCCTTACTTATCTAATATATAAAATTTCCGTGTCACAATGTTAGTTACCGTACTCCTCCGAAACGGTTCGACCGATTCTTATGAAATTTTGGGTACATATCGGGTAGGTCTGAGAATCGGCCAACTTCTATTTTTCATACCCCTAAGTGAGCAGCGGGTGAAACCGCTGGGCACAGCTAGTAATAAAAAGCAAAAGTGAGTTTGTTTGTTACCTCTTCACGCCTTAATAGCTAAACCGATTTTGATGAATTTTGGTACAGGGATAGTAATTGGGACCCAGGAAACGGACATTGGTTATTTTTTTTTAAGTAGTATATGAGGAAAAAAGGGGGAAGTAAAGGGAAATCTTAGCTTTGCTATTACGAATCAATAAGGCGCAAGGGCAAAAACTGCAGGTAGCAGGTACCTGCAAATCAGGAAAGGGGAACTGTGTTACCCCAAATTTAACGCGAGCGAAGCCAGGGGCAAAAGCTAGTAGTAAATATACATAAAGAACAACCCATTTTGCAATTAGCCGTTAAAATTCCGAATATTATAAAAGAGTTTTGCCTGTACAGTTACAAATTGAGTTAAATTGCCACCCTTTTTGTTCCAGTGATAGGGTCATCAAATTAATTGGTGAAAAGGCATGCGAAGATGAAAAGTGGCCCGTTATCTGAGGGTCTCCCCACAGACAACGGGTCACTTGAGATCCTTTTAACCTTATTGATGTATCCGTGAGCGGGGATTGCGTATTTAAACTATGGAACTATTTCAACTTTTTGCCACTGATACGATAACAAGTTTACTGAGGAATGGTTTGCTCAAATATAATCGATATTAATCCAAAAACCGGTCAAAAGCGGCTCAAACTCGCGCACTGACGCCGACGGTTCCGTACAAACTTGCGACATCATACACACCATACAACTCAGACAATTAACTTGTAACAACTCTGAGACTGTTTTGACGAGAAATACGATATTGAGACGCTTCGGCCAGCTACAGGACGGTGCGGCATGCTTAAGGACGCCTCGTCATCCCTAACAACGTTGCAGTATGCCAAAGCATAGTTTCCGACAGTGTGCGCTTGCATGTAGGATGCCGAAGGATCCTTTTCCTTGCCGATGCCGATAACGGGCGCCCGGGCCTTAGAGGGTTGATTTATTCATAGATCCAAGGGACCCAGATTTGAGTGTATGGTTTTAATTTCAACGTTCCTGAGAGAAAGGGTCTTGACAGACAGACATTTTTTTTGCCCTTGCGCCTCATTTATTGTAATAGCAAAGCTAAATTTTTCCTTTTCTTCACTCTTTCTCCCTCATTTCTCACTTTAAACAAAATTGGTTTAGCCATTTAGGCGTGAAGACGTAACAAACAAACAAACTCACTTTCGCTTTTATAATATTAGTAAGGATAGTTTATATGAGCCCTCATACACACGTACACACTTGTCAAACAACTAAACAATACATTGTAGCGCCCTTTGTTATTGAACACGGGTTAAATGATAAATTATGTTTATTTTCCGTTTTTGCAAACACTTTTACCCGTCGTTTTTTTTTAATTCTAGATGAGGCCGATGTTGCGTACCCGATAACTCTGATAAGAAACAGCCAAAACTAACTCAGGGATCATAAAAAATATCTAAACTTTGAAATTTAACCATGTATTCTTTCATTTTTAGGGTTCTGTACCCTAACGGTAAAACGAGACCCCATAACTAAGGGCTGAAACTGCGTTAAACGGACACCCGCGCGGTTTCATACATTCAGTCAAAAAAGTATCGGGAATGGATGATTTGTTTATGGTTCCAAATTAAAATTTTTGTTTTTTTTTGTAGTTGTTAGATTGGCACAACTGTTTTCCATTTTGGCGCGGAGTTTGAGTTGCATCTGTTATTTATATTAAATACAGTGCTGGTTTTAGTAATATCATATATAGTGTGTATTGCGAATTTCATAATGGACAAAAATATCGAACAAAGAGTTTGTCTTAAATTTTGCATCGCCAATGGAATTTCGTGTTCGGAGTCACTGAAAATGTTACAGAAGGCTTACGGTGAATCGACTTTATCAAAAACTCGTGCTTATGAGTGGTTCAAAGCGTTCAAAAGCGGTCGAGATGTGATGGAAGATTTGCCTCGCTCTGGTAGGCCGTCAACGTCTGCAACTGAAGTTAACATCGCAAAAGTGAAGAAAATAGTGACTGAAAATCCCCATTCAACTCTGAGAGAGATAGCCGCCGAACTTTCTGTATCTCACGAGTCGATCCGTAACTAATCATTTGGGTATGAAACATGTTGCTGCTCGGCTAGTCCCAAAAGATCTGAATTTTCTCCAAAAACTCAATCGCATGAAAGTCGCTGAGGACATGCTAGAACGAGTCAGTTCGGACCCAACATTCATGAAACGCATTGTTACTGGTGACGAGACGTGGATTTACGAGTTTGACATGCAAACTAGTCAACAAGCTTCGGAGTGGCGCCTTCCAACTGAACCGAAACCGAAAAAACCACGCCAAAGTCGATCAAAAGTCAAAGTCATGTTGACTGTTTTCTTTGACTATCGCGGTGTTGTGCACTCTGAATTCTTACCGGAAGGTCTAACGGTAAATAAAGAATATTATTTGAGCGTTATGCGGCGTTTAAGACAGCAAATTCGACGAAAAAGGCCAGATTTGTGGAAAGAAAATTCTTGGATTTTGCACCACGACAATGCGCCTTCGCTATCATTGTGAACGAATTTTTGACCAAACACTCAACAAATACCATCCAGCAACCACCATATTCACCAGATATGGCTCCTGCTGACTTTTTTCTTTTTCCTAAACTCAAATTACCACTTCGTGGCACCCGTTTTCAATCGATAGAAGACATAAAGGAGAATTCGCGGCGAGAACTGTACTCAATTCCGGAAGCAGCGTTTAAAAAATGTTTTGATGAATGGATTATTCGTTGGCGTAAGTGTATCGTTTCTAAAGGAGCATACTTTGAAGGTGATAAAATAAATTTGGATGAATAACAGACATTTTGTGTATTATTGATCTTTTCCCGGTACTTTCTTGACAGAGTAGTATAAAAGTGTACCGACGCGGGGACACGTGCGGGCAATAACGCTTGATGAAAAGCTTGTGAAAATGTCTTTCGACAGAGAAAGAGTAATTATAATCATCGGTCAAGGAATCGCGTTCTCCTATACAAACTTTGCCACCCTAGTTCACCCTTCGCGGCCTCGGAACGTAAAGAAGGAACAGAAAGAACATGGGTGGGTTATTTCCTATCCGCAAAGACAAGAGAGTAGAATTTAGTGAAATCACTTCTTAATGAGCCACAGCCTAAAAGGATCCACCATCAAATATTTGAGACTCCAAACACTTGTAGTTTCAGGCATGTCGTGATGAGCTGGACAGTGATATTCTCGTTTATTTTATAAACATAGATTTCGTCGACTTTTGTTATTTTCCTCATGATATTTCATTTCATTTCATAAAGAACGTGAATGCCAAAGGTTACGTTAGATGTACTGGTTTGGTCTACACGTGTTCTCAAACACAAGGGGATCACTAAACAATAGAGAATATAGGGCGCCACATGTATATTTTCTTGTTAAAAATAGCTCAATCGCCATCTTTATAGAGACAAGCTTTATTGAATACTAGCTTTTGCCCGCGGCTTCGCTCGCGTTAAATTCGGGGTAACACAGTTCCCCTTGCGCCTTATTGATTTGTAATAGCAACCCTAAGTTTTCCCTTTTCTTCCCTCTTTCTCCCTCATATCCTACTTTTTCATAAAAATATTAGCCTATGTCCGTCTCCTGGTTCCCAACTATCTCTGTACCAAAATTCATCAAAATCGGTTTAGCCATTAAAGCGTGAAGAGGTAACAAACAAACAAACTCACTTTCGCTTTTATAATATTAGTAAGGATGTTTTATGTATCGTATTCAAGGGTGGCTCATGGGTCATGGGATGAGGTCAAAGCCGTACAAAGGGAGTTGGTACTTGTGATTTTAACACAAGAATAAAAGGCCTAGGGTCCAGCGAATAGACATGAGAACATAATACCGTAAAAAAAAGATGTTATTGTGTACGCTATCGCATTAGGGAACCTTGTAAGGATGGTCTCTATCTTAAGAGAATCCTTACTAATATTTTAAAAGAGAAAGTGAGTTTTTTTGTTTGTTTGTTACGTCTTCACGCCTAAATGGTTAAACCGACTTTGATGAATTTTGGTACAGAGATGGTTGGGACCCTGGAGACGGACATAGGCTGTTTTTTTTAAAAAGAGTGAAAAATGAGGGAGAAAGAGGGAAAAAAGGGAAAACTTAGCATTGCTATTACAATAAATAAGGCGCTAGGGCAAAAACTACAGGTAGCAGGTACCTGCAAATCAGGAAAGGGGAACTGTGTTATCCCGAATTTAACGCGGGCGAAAACGCGGGCGAAAGCTAAATAAATATAAAATAAATAATTAAAGTAAAATATAAAATAGTAAAGTAAATAAATAAAAAAATATTAAATAAATACTAAATACCTATATTAATAAATATAAGTCGCACTTTGACGGTACGGTTGGAGCAGTGGCTGAGCCATCCACGACTGCGCTGCGTGTCGCGGGTTCGATTCGCGCCTGGACAAAATATTTGTATGACTTACAGGTAATTGTTTCAGGTCTGGATGTTTGAGTATGTGAGTTTTTTTTAGTAGGGCAATGTAATATTAAAATAAAAATTAAAGTATTTAGTTGGCCCTTATTGGCTAAAGTTTAATCGTCACTTTTAACAAAAGAGACTTCACCTTCAGGCACAAACACAGACTCATGTTTAAATTTGAGTTTTATTCTGAAATCGTTAATGTCATAGAAAAATAATTTCTATTTTTTATTGGTTGAACACCTAAACCTAATTTACAACTGTTGTACTTTAAACTGGACTTAAGTAAGTGAAAAGATAAAAAAAATCTTAACAGAGAATCTTGCCAGGGCCGTCGCCTGCTAAGGTTGCGGGTTGTTCGAAAGAGATACCGCGGCCCCGGAACATAAAGGGCAGAAGAAAAAACCTGGGTCGGTTTGAGTCTGTAAAAGTCTGACACTCCCCCCGCTCCGCGCAGAGCGTTAAGTTATTTGATAAATTTCCATGCGTTAAAAAAACATAAAGAGGTTTCCTGTGCTGTGTTACTAGTTAGTACCTGACTTAGTAGATACCTCAGTTCTCTATAAAAAAAACTGTTTTAATCACAGTCACGGTCTTGTAATAAAAACTCATCATCTGCCTAGCCTTTTCCCAACTATGTTGGGGTCGGCTTCCAGTCTAACCGGATGCAGCTGAATATCAGTATTTTACATGGAGCGACTGCCTATCTGACCTCCACAACCCAGTTAGTACTGGGTAATGCGATACCCCTTGGTAAGACTGATTGTCAGATTTTCGGAACACTGACTACTTGTAACGACTATCAAAGATCTACAAATGACAGCCGGGACCAACGGCTTAACGTGCTCTCCGAGGCACGGAGGAAACTCGGTATGTAACGGGTGGTCACCCATCCACAGACCAACCTAAGCAAGCGCGGCTTAAGTAAAGATCGACCCGAGCGGCTGCTATTATTTAGCCACGAGCTCCTCCAAAAACTGACTCGGTAAAATACCAAAAGAATAATTGACTTGACTTGACTTAATTGGGTTGCGGGTTGTTTGAAGGAGATACCGCGGCCCCGGAACATAAAGGGCAATGGAAGGAACATGGGTGGGTTTTAGTCAGTACAAGTCTGACGCTCCCCCCCGCTCCGCCCAGAGCGGGGCAAGTTGTTTGATGACTTCCCACCCAAAAAAAACTGGTGGAATTTACTGGCTGCGCCTGTTTCCAAGTTAATATAGACCTTATCTATTCAAGTTGCGAGTTCTATCGACAACGTTTTATTTTAGGATTGGGGTCAAGAAAGCTCATCCTTACTTTATACTATATACTATACTATATATACTATACTATACTATATACTATACTATACTATCCTTACTAATATTATAAAAGCGAAAGTGAGTTTGTTTGTTTGTTTGTTTGTTACCTCTTCACGCTTTAATGGCTAAACCGATTTTGCTGAATTTAGGTACAGAGATAGTTGGGAACCAGGAGACGGACATAGGCTTTTTATTAGAAAAATGTGGGATATGAGGGAGAAAGAGGGAAGAAAAAGGAAAACTTAGCGTTGCTATTACAAATCAATCAGGCGCAAGAGCAAAAACTGCAGGTCTGCTTGGTGTGTTATACCGAATTTAACGCGAGCGAAGCCGCGGGCGAAAGCTAGTTTGATATAAAAATGAACGTTGTGTCGTATTAAGACCATTATAGGTTTTTTTTCGTTTGTCCTTAGCAACGCTCATAACTTAACTAGCTCTGCCAAACGGTTTCACCCGCTACTCAGCTTCTTAGTCGACACTATTAACTATTAATTAACTGTGTGGTGTTATATAATCTAATAGTTTAATGATAAATTGACCATTGTTTGTCTTTTTATTTAGTGTATCTATACTTTGATATATATCTATAGGTAGTATTTTATATATCCATATACATAGTATGAATTAACATTTTTTGTTTTACACGTACCACTGTTTTTCTCTGCATCACCCAAAGGTTGACTGGTAGAAAATGCCTATGGTATTAAGTCCGCCACTGTACTTTGTGCTTGAAGTGTTCAACAAAAAATAGATAGCCTTTTGAAAATTTCGCCCAAGGATTAACGTTCTCCCATACAAACTTTGCCACCCTGTTTCAACCCCTTACCTACGTCCTAAAAGGATTGCCCACGCAAAATTTGAAACTCCTAAAGACTTGTACTTTCTGAACTTGGTGAGTGAGTCAGTGATAATTTTTCTTTTATATATATATAAATAAACACATGTCCATTTATTTTTTGGCTTTGGAAATCTTCAAATAACTTCCTTCGCTCATAGCGGAGTGGGGGGGAGTGTCAAACTTGTACTAACTAAAACCCACCCATGCTCCTTCCATTGACCTTTACGTTCCGGGGCCGCGGTATCTCTTTCGAACAACCCGCAACCCCGGCAGAACACGTGTCCATTTACGTAATGTTTTAATATAGTCAAGGGTAAGTTGTCTGATTTTGCTTGAGTGCATGTCTGTCCCGATTAGAGTCACGATTAACATGTACTTGAAGTTATAAAACAGTTAGATGTGCGACGACGGTGAATGTAATTGTGGTTTTCAGTTTTTCAATTTTGCTTTGAAGCGTCACTGAGATATAGAATTCTTTTACTGAAGGTTATTTCGAATAGCCTAATAATAGTACGACTTATTGTATAAATAACCTATACTTAAGATAAAAAATATTATTATTCGACCGCGTGCCATATTTACTTTGGGCTAACGCTAACTTTAACCCGCGTGATGATCGAAAAAAAATATCTTTCCCTCCCCTTTTCTTCCCTCTTTCTACCCCTATTCTCACTTAAAAAAAAATAAGTCTGCCTATGTCCGTCTCCAGGGTCCCAACTATCTCTGTACCAAAATTCATTAAAATCGATTTGGCCATTTAGGCGTGACGACGTAACAAACAAACAAACTCACATTGGCTTTTATAATATTAGTAACGACAAAATATATGGTCCTCATGACCGTTTTCGGCCACAGCCGCCAATGTCAGCGCAGATTATTATAGTGCAACACAAACAGGTGTGTGCGCACTGCGCAGGCGCAGCTGCACTCTCTGTTCCCTCACTCTCATAGTCCGATGGGACGACAATCTGACACGACCGGAGAGAGATCAGACGCAAGTCCAACGGCTTAACGTGCTTTCCGAGGCACGGGGGTATCTTACCGCCAACTTCCAAACCCCGGTCTGCTACTGTGAAACTCTAATGGCAAAAACCTAATTAATAAATAAATAGTAATTACATCGCAGTTACAATGCTTATATTTTAATAATCACTTAATTTATTCCTTAGCAAGTTCATAGGTTAGTTATTTAAATTCTATAATCTGTTGATTTTAGAAACAAGTTAATCGGAGCGGGCGGTTGAACGATTTTCCGCCCAGTGGTTTCTCGCTTGTTTTGTGAAAGGCGAGATGAATCGAATTATCAGGCAGCCTGTTGAACGTCTACAAAATGCTCAGACATAAATTTAAATACTAAATTCAAGCTTTATCTGTTATCACTTTGATTAAGAGCATGATTGTTTGTTCTGTGTCTGG
Source organism: Ochropleura plecta (assembly GCA_905475445.1). Taxonomy (NCBI): domain Eukaryota; kingdom Metazoa; phylum Arthropoda; class Insecta; order Lepidoptera; family Noctuidae; genus Ochropleura; species Ochropleura plecta. The sequence continues at coordinate 27,057,593 of FR997721.1, read as the reverse complement.
GTGTGATTTATCTATAATATGTATGTATTTATAAATTATATAAGTATGTATATCAGTTGTCTGGTTACCATAACACAAGCTCTGCTTAGCTTGGGATCAGATAGCCGTGTGTGAGTTGTCCCAAGATATTTATTTATTTATTATATTTTATTATTTATTATTTTGTATAAGAAAATTGCAACTATGATTAATTAAAACAACTCTTATCTGTATATTATTTATAAAAAGTAGTTTCACAGATTACATGACAAACGTCCTTACTAATATTATAAAAGCGAAAGTGAGTTTGTTTGTTTGTTACGTCTTCACGCCTAAGTGGCTTAACCGATTTTGATGAATTTAGGTACAGAGATGATTGGGACCCTGGAGACGGACATAGGCTATTTAAAAAAAATAAAGATTGAGATGTGAGAGAGAAAGAGTGAAGAAAAAGGAAATCTTAGCATTGCTATTACAATAAATAAGGCGCAAGTATAAAAACTACAAGTAGCAGGTACCTGTAAATCAGGAAAGAGGAACTGTGTTACCCCGAATTTAACACGAGCGAAGCCGCGGGCAAAAGCTAGTATAATTATAAAATAAACTTTACGCCAATTACGAAGTATACAGAGAGAACATTATGATTAGCCGAGAGTGGCTCGAATTGATTGGCATTAAAATGTTTAGTGTGTGCGTGTGTGTATTGTAGATACTATGTAGGTGTCTGAAAGAGTATATGTCTATGTACTTACGAAATACTTATTTACAAAAGGAAATATACAAACAGGATTCCCTAATCCTGTTTGTGTATTTTCTTTTGATACCTCCACTTAATAGCCAGTCTCTCTCGGACAGCCCGATAGAACGCTTTATAACTTGATAACTGCAAATATTATGCCGCGTAATTTCTTGTCAACTTCATTCCTTAGTCATTTGTCTAAGTTCAAAAGCACGGTTTGTTTCATTTGGTGTCACGGTGAAAGTGTTTACTAAGTTTTAAAGTTATACGGAGCGTACCGGGCTGGAGGTAGTTGGTGGACGCACGTAAGCTGTTCCTTTTAACACGTTAGCTGCGGCACCAATTTTTGCATACTTTCCGTTCCTGCGGCACGAGGTAGGTATAATCGGCCCGTACCGTGACCAGACGTTAGGGCGACACGCGGTCTATTAGACCCCACCTCCTTTTACAGACTAAAATCCATTTTCTGGCGCGAAATCAAAGATAAATGAGAATTTTGGTCCTTATTGATATAGACAGTGAATTGATGAACCCTAATCCACCGTCGCCCCGGGATCTGATGGCTAGTTTAGGAATTATTAGCAAAACAAAATATGGGATCTTATACACCTCGTAACGCACTGAAATAGGGCAAATTTTCGCTGCGATTAGTGATGGGAAAAGTAATATCGACGTTTTTAAACTGTCTTAACTACGCAAGACTTGACCGATTTTGATCAATTATATCTCATTAGATCGTTTTAAGGGCAAAACCTGGCAAAACAACACAAAGCTATCAAAGGATACATTTTTTTTAAATAATCTAAATTGTGCTTGAAGGCGCCATAAAGAAAAAAAACCGGCCAAGTGCGAGTCGGACTCGCGCACGAAGCGTTCCATTCTATACCATTAAGAGGCACCTATTACAGACTTATTATTGGAAAATAATGGATTACGGTTTATGCATAAGGTTTATCTTTCTATTTGTATATGAAAATCTTAATGCGGTTCACAGAATAGAAAAAAAAGGCAACCAGAAGTAGAAAAGAAACTGTCCTATTTATTCTGCCTCGGGCTTTAAAAATACAATTATGTGCTCTCCAATCGACATGATGCACAACACTGGTCGCGGGAAGCTCGCGTTGAGTGCGGTACGAGGTCAGGGGGGATATGGGACGTTTTAGCCTCGTTCCGCACTGCATTAAAATTATATTAATTCAGTGCGGCACGAGGCCTAAGACATCCGGTACCAAGGTAGGTACACCACCGAGTCCGGAACCATTAGTGATCTCAAATATATATTTATCTCTTTCCTACACTGGACCAAACCAAAGCTATGCCATTCGCACGACAGAGAAATTCACTTTTTTGCTTGCCGCACCACAGGGAAGTTGCATCAGGGGTGATTTAGGCCTCGCTTCGCACTTAACGTGTTAACTCTTTCAGGGGCACTTTCATATAAGTTACAATATACGTGTTTTCATGTTTTTTATAGTTATATTTAGGCTAAAGAATACTGAAAACATGTTTGAAAAAAATATCAGAGTGAAGGCTTTTGAGGAATCACATGGTTAGCTACGGTAACCACCGCCGCTGTAGAACAAAACAACTCTATGAAAATTCGTAAATTTTTTAATCATGAATACAGGCTAAATAAACATGAAAAAATAAATGATGAGAAAATTTTTGAAGCAGGACTTTCCTTTACGCAAACATAGTGGAACATTGCAGGTTTTGCATTTCCAAACGGTACGTACGGGAGTATTACTGGTACTGCACTTGGCGCATCTCCTTGATGTGCTTCGCTCCGGCTGATGGCGATTGCTTTCAAGGCGGATCTCGTCGGCCACCGTTTTATTACGACCGGACCTGGAGAAGGCGCTCCTGAACTGCGTGGACTGTCCATCGAATGATGCCTGCGCTGATTGACATACGCTGGAGCCAAGAGACCTTGGTAGACAGAACGACGAAAATCCTTCAATGTCAGAGTTTCTAGCTCTGGTTGTGAAGTGGATTGCAATTCTTTGTATACTAGAAAAGAATTGACAACAGAACAGTCCAGAAAATGAAAAAAATCCGGTGCCACCATTTGTGTGACTTTCGGTCAATATCATAGCAGCTTTTGAGTTGGTCGAACTTATTAACAAAATTCATGTGCGAGTTGTAGTCCATTACAGCTTCTGGACAAGATATTTCCACAGTCTCCCCATTACGTTCTCTGCGTGTCACCTTCCCGACGTTTTTAGGATCGTGACTGACTAACATTAGTGTCACTGATCAGATAGTCGTGGTGTCCTCTCTGTAAGTCCTTGTCTTCTTTTAGTTTGGGTAAAATCTTCCTATTTGAGTTTACCGTCCCACAGGCAAGTATTTGGCCGTCTCGTAAATCAATTTGCAATTGATAACTATTGAAGAAGTTATCAAAATAAACTATATGGTTTTTGCCTCTGAGGCTAGAACAAAACTGCCTCACAACTCTCCCACCAAGATCTTTCTCAACTTCACTCCCCTGTTTGCCTGTGTACAGTTCAAAATCCAGAGTGGCAACCTCCTCCGGAGGCAGCGTAGAGCGCAAACTCGACAAGGGTTCACTATCTTCTTCATCAAAACTAACTTTGCAGACGTTCCCCTACGATATCACCCAAAAGCATGGTAGGTGGTTGTGCATCATGAGTTTCCTGGTCTGATTCCGCACTACAGCAACTTTCGTCATCGGAGGGTATCTCCTCCAGACAGTTTTCAATATCCCCGTCAGCTAACACACGAAACATTCTTTAAGATATACAAAAAACCACCGTCACATCTATAAGAACAAATAAAACATTCTATCTGCGCGCTGGTTAGCTACTCTAACCACCTAATTATGAGTGTCATATTACATTAGAAACGCAAAATTACATACATTGTTTATCAAATACCTACTAAAGATGTCTAACTACGTCTGATAAAACAATCATAGTCATAAAAATAATAGACTCACCTTATTTTTGATTTTTTTTTCCGAGCACGTTACAAAAGCACTGTCAACGAATTTTTTTCATACGAACAATACAAACACAAACGAATATCGGCGCCACTAACTGCCTAAACTAAATCAAGCGTAAGGTGTATTTTTATGATAGTTCAAGAAATAATCGCCAGAACGCATGAACTTACAGAAAAAAAATCCGAAATATGAGGTTAGCGTAGCTAACCATTGACCCTGAAAGAGTTAATACATACTTTGTCTCTCGGTTATTGAAAGGATATTTTTTTGACTTTTTCATAAACGGTAATATAAAAATATACTCAGACTTTGTTTATTTACTAAGCATGGAGGACAACAACCATAGACAATTGCAAGTCAATTGTAAGTCTAAAATGTGTCTTTTCAAAAACAACACGCAACAACACATTTTGTTACATAATAAAAAGTTACATTTACAAAGGTTAACTTCTGGTTATCTGAAAATGGTAAGAGAGTGCGCTTTACCTAAAAAAAAAAACATATTTTTCAGTGTACCGTTTCTTTTCAAACTTCTTTAACTAGACTTTTATGTAGCCTTGCTATTGCTTGGAATTGGAATTATGACGTTTTTTTTTTCAAGCTTTATTTAAAGAGTTTTATCGCCAATGCGAAGATGACACTCTGTCTGTATCAACAAACTATTGGCTTACAGTTAACTTAAAAATAGACATGAACATCAAATATTTTAACTACTTCTGGGTCTGGTCTTCAAAGCGGACTTAACCATATTTAATATGGGAATTATTTTATCTGAAAGAGGGTTAGATAGGTTACTATTATGAAAATTTGATTTCGTAACATCTGATTCCGGACACATCTCATCAACGTTTTATTTGCAATCGTACAAACTGTTCCTAGTTAAGTTTTACTTCTACAGACGTTCTTATAGTGAAATTTCTCTCGGTTTGTTTGTAATGTTAATTAATAAATTAGTATTTTAACGTTATTTCTTATTCAATTCATACAAAAGAATAAATATCACTGATAAATAAGTTACCCAAATCACTACCTACAATACGTAGCTTACTATTAAAACACTTAAAAATCACCAGCAAATCGATCCACCAAAATTGACAAATTCTTGTCCCCTGTTCGACCCAAGTAAGATACTTTTTTTTTGGCGAGCAATTACAGCACTAAGCACACACCTGTTACGCACCACTTCCCGCACACGACTGAGAAAAACAGAACATAATAAGCGATTGATCGCACACGCACGAATCTTCATGATAATGTAAATTGAAAAAGTGCTACCAAAATTATGATTTTTGCTAGGACAAACTTGAATCGAGTATCCTGTGCTTTTAACATCAATTTTATAATATGATTCAGATGTTTTTAGATAGTGTGTCATATGCATTTACCAATGAAATAAATTGTTTTTTACTTTACTTTTAATTGTTACTTTGGTAAATACATTTATATCAAAAAATGGAGCTAGGACAAGCCACCAAACTTGAATTTTAAAGTTATTTATTTTTCCTATCCTCCATAGGTAAGCCTATTTAAAAAAAAATTGTGGCCCTAAGTGGAATAAGTTAAGTAGTTCACTAGAAAAAAAATTAAGAAACATCCCATCATTTTACACCATGATTCTCAACGCGGACACGTAAAATTAGCGCGTGGGATATTCACCCTAATCCAAGTTGTAACACAATGGCGCCGGCGGACCAGACGACGCTTGTTCAACCATCTTGCTTTCACTTGATTTATATCATCAATGAAACAATATTTGATAACTATTACTAGCTTTTGCCCGCGGCTTCGCTCGTGTTTAATTCGGGGTAACACAGTTCCCCTTTCCTGATTTGCAGGTACCTGCTACTTGTAGTTTTTGCCCTAGCGCCTTATTAATATATGTAATAGCAAAGCTAAGTTTTCCCTTTTCTCCCCTCTTTCTCCCTTAAATCTCACTTTTTTTTTTTAAGTTAGCCTGTATCCGTCTCCAGGGTCCCAAATATATCTGTACCAAAATTCATCAAAATCGGTTTAGCCATATAGGCGTGAAGACGTAACAAACAAACAAACTCATTTTCACTTTTATAATATTAGTAAGGATTTCTGCGATGATTAGCAAATTCATGAAGTTACATACACAAACAAGCTACTTGTTAAACAAGCATATTTTATACAAGAAGATAAATCACTTGGGAACATAAGGGGTTCAGTTTTCTCAGCTCAGCATAAAGAAAGCTAGCAGGTTTTGAGAAAAAAGGATCAAAATAATGATTTTATTTTATGCCGTTTGGTGTCTAAGTCACCTTGCCCTAGACATGTGATGTTTAGCAGTGTGCTTCATATTTCTACAACAATTTTCAAAAGATTAACAAATGCAAGTCAAACTCGCGCACCGAAGGTTGCGTACAAACTTGCCACTTAAACGGCCTTATCCTTTGACTGCGTTGACTTTAGAGGGTTGACTTTTTCACAGCTGTAAGGAACCACACATTTAAGTATAAGTATAGTTTTTTTTATTTCTACTCGATAACTCCTCGCGTTACCGAAGGGTTTATATTAATGGTCTTGACTGACAAAAAAAAAGTCTTCATCAGTTTCCTTCATCAAAATAAGCTGAAATTTCGCACTCACTTTTGTTTCTGATATATAACCTCTTCACGAAAGAACTCCTCAAAGATTAATAGCACGGGCACGAAAGTTTGGCCACACGTTTTTTTTTTAAATTAAACAATACCCCACACTAGGTTTTCTCCTGTATCCTGGATGCGTTTAGAAACATTTAAACTCATATTCACAAACAGCCAGATTCGAAACAAACTTTTTTAATCGTTTAATTTACAATCTTTGTTATCATTGATAATGTAACTAATAAAACGATTTGACGCGCTGCGTGTCGCGAGTTCGATTGTCACACGGAACAAATATTTCTAAAGCCTACAGATAGTTATTTCGGGTCTACAATGCAGGAGAAATAGGTAGGGGCAAAGTTTTTTTAAAAAGCTAGTTACATTTTGTGTTGTTTGATGAAAAGCGAAGATGCCGTTGACCATAGATCATGTTTATCTAGTAAAGTAAAGTATTTACTGTCGTCATGAAGACTGCAAATTAAAAAAAACAGGCTCCTAGAAGGAAGTTCCACCCCTTACGCACAGTGAAGATGTTGTTGCAACAGCGACATCTATTAGTAACAACGACATTATTATACTTAAAGTTACTTTGGATGATACCAAGTGCGTAGAATATCTATTCTACTAACGGATTTTAAACGCAGATGTCGCTAAAGTGCGTGTTTTTCTAGAGACTAGTTTTCAGCTTTGTTTTGCACTCAGTGTCATATCTTTGTACTAGCTTTTGCCCGCGGCTTCGCTCGCGTTAAATTCGGGGTAACACAGTTCCTCTTGCGCCTTATAGTTTTGTAATAGCAACGCTAAGTTTTCCCTTTTCTTCCCTCTTTCTCCCTCACATCCCAGTTTTTTTAAATAAAAATTATGCCTATGTCCGTCTCCTGGTTCCCAACTATCTCTGTACCAAAATTGTACCAATTTTTTTTTTTAAAGTGGGAGAAAGAGGGAGGAAAAGGGAAAACTTAGCATTGCTATTACAATAAATAAGGCGCCAGGGCAAAAACTACAAGAAGCAGGTACCTGTAAATCAGGAAAGGGGAACAGTGTGACCCCGAATTTAACGCAAGCGAAGCCGCGGACAAAAGCTAGTTCAGTATAAATAACGATTATAAATTATAGTAGATTTAGTCAATATAAAGCAATAAAAGGTACATCAATTCTTTAAAAAACTTTCACAGAAATCAACAGAATAATAAATCCCAAGGCAGAACAGCTTGAAATTATATACGAAGTTCAATTTAAAAAAAATCTCAGTCTCGTTGAAGGCGTATTTATTTTCTGCAGCGATATCTTAATTGGACTGCGGAGAGGTCTTAAGTGAACATTCAATACGTTTCACTGATTTAGTTCTAAAGACGGTAGTTTCCTACTATAATATTATAAAAGCTAAAGTTTGTAAGGATGTAACGTATATAAGTATTTTTGTTCCTTGTTCACGCAAAAAGTTTGAATGGATTTTGATGAAACTTCACAGTAATATAACTTACAAATCAGAATAACACATAGGCTACATAAATATGTACATTTTCTCGCCACGCAAGTGAAATCGGGGGGCGTAGCTAGTTGTTTAAATAAAATAAAAACAAAACCTTTTGATGGTAAAATATTAAAAACTATGTCAAATCAAATCAAATCATTTATTTCAATTAGACCATTACAGGCACTTTTGAATGTCAAGAAACAAACTGAATCTACAGTCCCGGTCACAAGGCATAATAACTTGTGAAAGTACTGTAGTTGCCCATTCCAAAGCGTTGATCTCTATGGAGAAGAATGGGCAAGAAACTCCATGGACACATTATAATATTTTTACAAAATCGTATTTACATCATTCGTGCTGAGATCATACAAATATGTGAGAACGATGTAGAAAGACGTGCACAGTAAGAGCGTCCAGAGTAAATAAAACAAAATTTAATTTAAAATCTAAATAAGTTAAAAAATGGCCGTGGTAGTTAAAAAATGACCAGTCCCAACTGACAGCGCCCGTTCACGAACAAGACGTATGGATCAGCCCCATTCAGCTCGACCATTTTGAAGGGAGCTAAATGACCCGACACACCCGCCACTATCAGCGAGACATTTAAGTGAGCATGACACTATTAACCACCAGGGCTTCGTCAAGTCAATGATGTACCTATGTTACTACGTATGTTATAACGCTACGTATGTTCCTTCTATTGCCCTTTATGTTCCGGGGTCGCGGTATCTCTTTCGAACATCCCGTTAACCTGGTAATTGGCTTAAATGAAGGAAACACTCTACCGCCAAGTTGAGTATTTTCTCTTATTGATCTCGCAATTAAACTTGCGCTACCGTTAGCCTAATAGATGCCTCGATTAAAACATCCCAGTTCGAAATGATTAAGCAACAAAATATTCGAATTCTACCCCGAACTGAAGACTTAATGCCAGTGTTGAGCATTCAGTTAATATCACCAATTAACGAATGGGGGCGCTAGACCGGGGGGCGCTGAGAACTGCATATTGTTCCTATAGTTCATTTTATTCGGATTATATTAATGGGTTCGTCGGATTAAAAACATACAGATGAGGGGTGAGATGGGGGCAGACCTATCAAATTAGCCGTCTGCGAATTTCGGATGGTGGTTGTTGTGCTTCAATCAGTATCACATACATGACGTATGGTTGCCATGAACTAATAGAGGTGGCCTTTGGTGCAAAATGGAGTCTGAACATACTTCTCCCGGATATAGTGGGTCAGTGTGATTTGTTAACTATACTTTCAGCCGGGCATTCATTACGGTTTAGGTTTACGGTTTAAAAAAAAGTGTTCTTTTTTGTTCCTTTTGGGGTTTTAAACCTCAAAATGAACAAAAAAGAATACTTTTTTTTTTGGGTGGGTACTGTGGGTAGTCATCAAATAACTTCCCTAGCTCTAGGCGGAGCGGGGGGAGTGTCAGACTTGTACTGACTAAGCCCACCCATGTTCCTTCTACTGGCCTTTATGTGCCGGGGCCGCGGTACCTCTTTCGAACAACCCGCAACCCCGGCGAAAGAACCTTTTTAGTATCACTTTGTTATCCATCTGTCTGTATGTCTAAAGTACGGCCAACGAGAAGCGATACGAAAGGTCATTAACCTAAAAAACAACTGTGACGTTGACAATCTAATATTTATCTCTTTCCATCTTGTGCCTTTATCGTAATGTCTCGTTCTCCCGGCAAAAACATGACAACGTTAAGACGGGTTCGCCAACATTCGGGCGGCCATTTTAGATGGGGTTTTAGCATGGGTTTTGTTTACATTTGGTATTGCTTCTCGTTGGCCGTACTTTAGACCCTTTATCTCAATAACGCGTGGAAGTATCGAGTCGGAATTAATACCATAAACCCAAATCTGTGGTCTCTTGGAGCTAGTTGTTACTAAGCAGTCAAAGATATGGCCGTTAAAGTCGCAAGTTTGTACGGAACCCTCCGTACTCTACTTCTCTTCTTCTTCTTCTCTCACTTGGCCGTTTTTTTCCAATAAATAAATAATTTTTTGGCCGTTTTTATCACATAGGTAATGCATCACAAGAAACATTGAATGTGACCTTTGAATTTTCGTTGTTTTTAGAACAAGATCTTTAAACATAGCGTACATACAAAATTAATTTACCTAACCCTTTCAATTGAAAAGCATGCTAATCACTATACTGGAAACAAGTTTTTGTTTTACTAATATTATAAATGCGAATATTTGTGAGGTTGGATGGATGTATGGGTGTTTGTTACTCTTTCACGTCAAAACGGCTAAACGGATCTTGATGAAGTTTGGTACAGAGGTAGGTTATGGTCTGGAATAACACAAAGTACACTTTTTTTTCGATATCACGCGGGATAAGCCGCGGGCGCCATGTAGTACAAAATAATTTAACCCGTAGCTGGGGTCAAACAATAATATAAAGAATCACATCTATAAAACACATTGGTCTACTATTTTCATTGAAAATAGGTACCTCTATATGTTAAAGATTCAATATTCATTTGGTGTTATTTAGTGTGTGCGTATCGGCTCCAGCATTATTTTTATTCCGCGTACATCGCATGCAACTCTGTGAATGAGGGGAAAGCAAGGGAACTATGGAATGATTAATTTGTGATTGTAACGTACCTATTAGGTACATGCTTCAACCAATTTTCCATTCAAATGGAGCCAGGCATCATATTGAAAATACAAAAAAAGTTGTTATGATATTAAATTTTAACTTTTAGAGAATTATTGAAGTTATATAGTCTGGAAAAAAAAACATTTAATGTACCAATAAAAAGGCAGATGCTAAAATAGGCAGTCGTTCATTTTTAAAAGTGGTTTTAAACTGTATCCAGCGACCGCAATATAATTGGAGAAAGCCATAGTATGGCTCCCTGTTTAACGTTCATTCTTTTCGGTTATGGAACCCATATAACATCACCTTGTTGTCCACCTGTCAGTCAAGACCCTTTATCTCGGGAACGCGTTTAAGAATCGAGTTGAAATCCTTACTATCCTTACTAATATTATAAAAGCGAAAGTGAGTTTGTTTGTTTGTTACCTCTTCACGCTTTAATGGCTAAACCGATTTTGATAAATTTTGGTACAGAGATAGTTCGGAACCAGGAGACGGACATAGACTAATTATTTTAAAAAAAAAGTGGGATGTGCGGGAGAAAGAAGGAAGAAAAGGGAAAACTTAGCGTTGCTATTACTAATCAATAAGGCGCAAGGGGAACTGTGTTACCCCGAATTTAACGCGAGCGAAGCCGCGGGCAAAAGCTAGTTAAAGCCATATATTCAAGTCTATGGCCCCTTTGCTGCGAAAAAAATCAACCTTCAAAGATATGGCTGTTTATTGTGGCAAGTTTGTACGGAACCCTTAGAGCGCGAAACTGACTCGCACTTCACGGGTTTTAGGGTATATTGAAAGGTAAATATTCCTTTTGAAACACACCTTAATTACGATGCAACATTGCAAAGGCTAGCCCTTACAATGTTGCTTCATAATTACAGTGTGCACTACTATTTGCGGTCGAAAACCTTAATTATCTGACAAACTCTCTTCATTTATGAATTGCATTAATAAACAAGGGAAGCTTGTTACCTGCATTGACTTCCGGTACTAGATGTGAAGGTGGAAATTACGTCAACTAATTAACGGGTAGACTGCATGGTTGTGAACAAACACAATTTGTCGGTTGCAGATTGAGACATTGAAGTTTAGGGCTGTATAATTTGGTTAATGGAATTAATAAAAAAACAACAAACTACCCGCAGATATCAGGAACACATCTTCTTTAAACTTATTCAAAGGTAAACTCAAAGAACACGTAATTAACAATTTAAATTATTAAAGCTAACAACATAAGTAACATACATGTATTCACAAAAAAAAAGTACTAGCTACTGGACTCTCTTTATAAAGTTTATGTATTTAGTCAATAAGTGAACAATGTATGTTCTTCTGAATAAATAAAGAATCTTTAAACCCAAATTAAATTGAAAGTAGAGTTATGACTAGTTCGTAATCAGATACTGTATATAGAGACTGACAGGATGTGTAAAGAATTTGCGTTTCTAAATTAAATTGGGAGCTAGACAATTTAATGAGTGCAATTAGTCCGTCGTTTTGTTTTCTGTTATCTACAGTTGCAGCGGTGCTTGATAAAGGTATGCATTTCAAGGGACTACTGTCTGTTTTATCATTTACTTGGGCTTTTCCTTTTAATGGGAAATCATCAGTTAAAATCTTCCGCTCTTGGAGTGGAAGGGAGTGTCAGAGTCTTACTGACTGAAACTCATCCATGTTTCTTCTTTTGCCTTTTGTGTTCTGGGGCCACGGTATCTCTTTCGAATAAGGCGGGCAGACCCCTCTGATTTAGTGACATCTTTTTAAGGCGCTCGTGGAACACGAACGCGCCGTGGACACGGCCTGTCGTCACTAAATGGCCGGACGGTGAGCTACCCATTGCTCACCGTGTACAGACCCGCGTCTACGGTAGCCAGGATTTGTCTCGTGAGATTACTTGGCGTTACTAGGCAAGCACGTTAATTTTAGGTATACGTACCTAAAACTAGCGTGCTTGTTTGATATTTTATGATAAAAGGGGGTATTGATCACTGTGAACTACGGCCAGGCATAAAACAAATCAGTGAATCGTCCAAAACTCCTCCGCGCACATCCTGTAAGCGAAGTGGACAGTCGCTATGATGTTTTTGTGTATTATATGGGTGTTAGAAGGGATGCTTAAGGCGCGGCAATAAGCTAATCTTTAGGTATTCGCGGAAGTGAGGCTAGCTGCATACTAGGCATGGTCTGACACAATGTACACGACAGTATTGCATCGAAAGAATAGAAATAAGGTCGAAAATATTTCGGTGTTTGATTTTATTTGAATATCATGTCCGCACAAAATGTAGGTCATTTTGCAGTTTTTATTGAATATAAAAAAAAATACAACTCCGTGTTTGAAAATTTTTAGATATCTCTTTAGTCTATACAATTTCCTTTGTTATGTATATAAAAATTATGATGGTTGTCGCTGAAAAAACTGAGAATTTCGAGACGAAAAAATTTTTTTCTTGGTCTTTTTAAACATTTTTTTTATCGTAGTACTAGACTACTTTTGTAAACTGATTTTGTTTAAATCTTTACTTTATGTATTGAACTATACACGGTAATTTTTTTTTTGGCTAGTGGCATGTACAGATACGGCTAACTTTGCGACGAAAATCTAGACGTTTTACGAAATGTTTGCTTTGTACAGCGCCACTCTTACACACAAACGCCATTTCTAGTTGCCTGAAAATTTAAAAAACTTCTAAGCCGCTGTACCCAGGGAATCGTAAAAGGCGTATTTTACAAGTAAACTATAAAAACATCAATACCTTATTAAGTAACAATAGAATAAAATGCATTTCCTTTCCTCAATACACTGCGGTTATTAATAACTGCACTATTTTCACGAATACCATATAAAGTAATGACCAGTCACTTTTCAGAGGTAGGTTATTACTCACCGTCGTTTATTGGCATCTTGGTTTCTCTAATCTGAAATCCTAGACGGACTGAGGGAGATAGATTTAGGCGCAGAAGTTCAGTATTTTTGATGTGGTTTTCTTGGTATCGATTAGATTGATTAGACGAGTAGGAGGAGCTCGTGGCTAAATAATAGCAGCCGCTCAGTTCGATCTTTAGGTTAATCGCTTGCCTAGGTTGGTCTGTGGATGCGTGACCACCCGTTACATACCGAGTTTCCTCCGTGCCTCGAAAAGCACGTTAAGCCGTTGGTCCCGGCTGTCATTTGTAGATCTTTGACAGTCGTTACGGTAGTCAGTGTCCCGAAAGTCTGACAACCAGTCTTACCAAGGGGTATCGTATTACCCAGTATTAACTGGGTTATGGAGGTCAGATAGGCAGTCGCTCCAAGTAAAATACTGGTTTTCAGCTGCATCCGGTGAGACTTGAAGCCGACCTCAACATAGTTGGGAAAAGGCTAGGCAGATGATGATTAGAGAGATTAGACGATAAAATTGGATTCATGATTTAATCATTTTTCTGTTATATTTTCGTAAGATCAATAGTATTTGAAACTACTAGTACTTTCACAGGTTATTTTGCCTAGTAACTTTTTTTGTTTTTATGAAGTGTTGTTGTTACAATGTGTTTCCTAGTTTTGAACTGCATAAGTGTAACCTAATAAACTTGCCTTGTTAGTTAGTTTGTATGTAAGGGTCAAACTTTGCAACTTAATTTAAAACCAGCTTTCCTCTCTTGTTTAGCACGACGACGGTCTTATTGTCGACTAACAATACATTTTGTTTATTTCCGTTGATTCTACAGCCAGGATTGACTCCTCACGAGAGAACTCCACAATAGTTTACAGCACGGTCATGAAACTTAAAATACGCGTTTAACGTTAATTGGTTACCTAAATTTTCAACTTTTCATTTTGAAAAACTTACTTTCTAAGGTTCCGTCCCTCAAAAGAGAAAAAACCGATCCTTTATTAGATTCAGTCAGTTAGTTAGAGTCAATACCATTTATCTTAAGAACGCGTGAAGGTATCAAGTTGAAATAGAGTTAAGTCTGTGGTCCCTTCGTGTTATGAAAAAATCAACGTTCTAAGTTTACGCAGTCATTAAATATGGCTGTTTATGTCGCAAGTTTGTACGGAACCTTCGGTGCTTTGGTCAGTGTCGCTCTTGGCCTTTTTTTGTAGTAACAAAACTCTTTGAATTTCGGTTTTTCCCTGAATATCTATCTGTCCTTGTACATATTTCGCCAGTAACATTTTAGTCTTATGTGAAATAATACACAATTTTTGCTACAGGAAACAAAGAAGAAAGACAAATCAATACATTGGTTTTCAGTTACACCACACAATGAACGCCGACATGACAGTTGTTTGCCTGACGGCTGCGCAATTTTTTTTTGCGTCGCCATGTTTCCCTGGGTCCGTGCGCTTCCTAAAGCCCCCGTAGCCACAAAAGAAGGATGATAAAAATAAATTGCAACGACACAATCAGAAAGCAGGGCCGCAAACTGTTGCTAAACTTGTTGAATCTCCAAGAGACTTGCTGAAACAGAAACTTTCTAGAAAGTTTCGGATCCGCTGAATTTTTTCTTATCTATCCATTTTGATATAGTGTCAGATAGATATGTTTTTTTTGTGCGGATGGTAAATCATCAAATTAACTTCCCCTACCCTGGATTGGGCGAGAGTGTTAGACTTGTACTGACTAAAACCCACCCATGTTCCTTATATTGCCCTTTATGTTCCGGTGTCGCGGTATCTCTTTCGAACAACCCGCAACCCCGGCAGGCGGTGGCCCTGGTAGACGCCTCTGATATAATTATGATGTGTCAAAGACGTTCTGGCTGAAATAGGTCTAGGCTGCTAAAGTTCAATGCAAAAGTAAATCAATAAAATGCTTTAAAATATGATTTCTACAGACTATCAGCGCCCCAACAAATAAGTAATGGCAGCATCCTCTCTATATATTCCTTATCTATTAGTAAATGGCAATATAGTAAGCACTATCAAGAAGAATGTGCTCTAAAATCTACGTTTCTGTAAGAGATTTTCTTCACCATATATGTGAGATCTTAACCAAACAAAACATCCAAAACAATAGATTAAAGACGATTATTTATTTTAAGGAACAGATACTTACACTACACACTTTACGTGCGTTACGTGAGTGAAGGTTTTAGAGCTTTTTGTTTCCCATACGTCATTTTTTTTACGGTGTCTTAAGAAGTTAGCGCAATGTTTCAGCTTCTTAAAAAGTATTTTGTTTTATTTAAAAAAGTGTTCATTGATTTTCTTGCCCGTTCTTCACCATAAAAAACTCACTATTCACGATGAGCAGCAAGCTTCCATTTCTGACTGACAGATACAAAGCTATTCTATTAAATAATTGCTTACAACGAGCTAGAGAGTCCGGTTGGCATTGGTTTTATATTCGACAAAACATTATAAGTATACTCTATACAAGAAACATTTTACATAACCGGTGTATTAAATACGTGTCCTATTACATACGCCTCTGCCTGCCCGCTCAGGATTAGAAGCTTGATGTTATGTTTTTAAATGATTAAAACTGCCTCCAACTAGAATCAGAGGCTTCAAGCAATTGAGATATTGATATAACGTACTGGCATGGTTAGCGCCTGCTGGAAATCATATAGCAACATTTCAACTTAAAACACAATGCAATGCGTGGACGTGTAGGTGCAAGGCCGGTAGACTTATCGTGATTAAACAATATTGTAGTTTTAAGAGTTGTTGAGTTAATTAGTATTAGCCTATAGTACTTTTAATTCAAAATCAATCAACTTTTGAGTTTAAGTCACCGTTGTGAAGGTTTATATATTTAGTTAAACTTTTTTTTCGGATGGGAATTCATTAAATAACTTCCCCCGCTCTGGGCGGAGCAGGGGGAGTGACATACTTGTACAGACTAAAACCCACCCATGTTCCTTCTATTGCCCTTTATGTTCCGGGGCCGCGGTATTTCTTTCGAACAACCCGCAACCCCGTAAGTCAGCTATACTGTCTTACCGAGTGCTACTGCGCGCCGGGCGCTTGGTATTCTAGTTAGATTATTAAACTCCTTTCAAAACACCCCCAAACCATAAAACCACACTGGAAATCAATAATTTCAAAAGAAACGACAGAGAAAAAACTGAAAACAAATGTACTAATCTGAATGAGTACAAAGAAAATACCCGTTTTCACCAACAGTAAAGAATAACAAAATGAAAACTAGCCTACAAATCCATACAAGTTGTGAACCCTAATGGGCTACCTCACAGTAATCCCACATGAATGCTTCAAAACACTAATAATTAGTAACATTATTGCAGTTACAGCTGACGGCGCTGTGTTCGCTTTTATTCACTTCAAATGTACATTAAGCTGGTCCAAGGTATTAATTATCAATCCTCATCAAACATGCAGCCCGCTTACCACCACATAGGTATTCATAAATACTCACATTCAGCAATTAGAGAGCTAGTCAAAACATTCAGCGAATAAAAACATTTCGGAAATAATTACCGAATTTTGTGTTTACACTACAACACAATAAAGACGAAAACCATCATCACATTCCCACAAAATCCAATGAGTATTACCAACCTTGTAAAATTTATTTTCCGTTTCTCTATTAGGGTAATGAGGTGTAGTATAAAGCAAGAGAATATACTTAAGTCGAAAATAATGATTATAAATGTCTCGTTTCAAGTGTCGTTTTATAAACATTTATATAAGAATGCTTAATGGATCATTTTCACATTAGAACTCATGTAAATTGGCTACCTACAGGCTTTTTCAATACTAGTGGTACATTCATAATTACTGTGGAAAACCGTTTAATTTTCTATTCAAGTCAACCGGTGGTTAAAATGAGACCGAAATCCCTTCGAATATGTGGAAATTGGCTTCCAAAATAAACAGTCAGTTCGCTTTAAACATATCGGTGTAGCCATTAAAGCGTGAAGAGGTAACAAACAAACAAACTCACTTTCGCTTTTATGATATTAGTAAGGATTATAGCGGAATGCAGGAGATTCCACATTAGGTATACTAATTGTATCTACGTCAGATTTAAGTAAACCATGACATTATAATTATGTTACCCACGACTTGAAAAACAATCACTGTACATAATCATCTATATTTGTTTAAATTTCATCAAACCAATAATACAAATCATACCTTTCGCCTCTAAGACTATGAGCTCCAACCTATTTATCGCACTTTTATACGAAAAGGTATACCTTATAACTACGACATACGGTCGTTAATTAAACGTAAAATAGCACTACACATCTACCCTTAAACTTTCATCGTTCGTGTTATTTTTACGCTTCCGTCGGGGTGCATACGACCGATTCCCTTGAATCAAGGGGACTTACTAGCATGCCGAAAGCAGGCTGGTGCATTTAGGCCAGAGCAATCATAGTTTGATAATTAGGGATTTTTTTGTAGATGTACTGAATAAAGGCAAATTACAAAATCAAGGACTACGTTGAAGATAAAGAAGTTTGGCAATAGTTCCTTCTGCGCATGCGGCTTCCCTGGTAGCTATAATCAGCACAAATTTGTGGATGTCTCTAACTATTCTCAATCTTATTTTTTTTTGTGATCTCTTTAATATTTTTTTTGCAAATAATGTTCATGCATAATCACATATTTATATCATCCTTGTCCTGAATAGTTACAGTACTGATAGCAACATCTGTGTGACTCGTCTCATATATTATTTTGTTATTGCATTTTTATTTTTTTATTCTTGCATAGATTCTTTTCTACCAATTCGCTGTGAATGAGTGGACATGGTTGGCCTTGTAGATTCTTAGACCCTTGTTAACTTTGGTTATTTATTATTTTATTTTACTTTCTGTAAAGTAAGCATCGGACCTACGCTGTCCTCTCATACTTATGTACAGACGCCTGCACATCAAGCTACTACAATCTGTCAGAATTCTTTGATAGATTTTCGACTTTATTTCTAAAGTGTAAGGTTCAAGGTTCATTGGGAAAAATTTACAGTTTCGAGTAGCTTGACCTGCAGGCGTCTGTACTAACGCTGTAACAACAACATTGTAAAACCAAATGATTTTAAAAGAGTAAAAGAGTACTTGCCGGTTCTTCTCCATAGGAAACGACCAACCCGAACCGTGCATCTTTTTTCGACGTTTTATAAGTGCCCATGTAGGCCTATGTGAAATAAAAATATTTTGATTTGATTTGAAAATGTATTTAGCGAAAGAAAATATGTAAATAGAGTAGGTACGACGACGCTATGAATGTGTGAACGTGATTAAAGAATGTTTAATTGTAGTTTGAAGCGGTTTTATACAGTTGTTAAATTACATGGCCTTTTTTATTATAAAAAAAACGGCCAAAGGTGAGTCAGACTCGGGCACCGAAGGTTCCGTACACATAAATAGCCATAATTTTTGACTGCGGAGACTTAGAGGGTTGATTTCACAATACATAAGGACTTGAGTTTAAGGTTTTAATTTTATCTCGAGATATCGAGATAAAATTAAAACCCTTAAATATTTTATCTCGAGATATCGAGATAAAATTCCGATCCAGATAAGAATCCATTCCATTCCGATAACAAACAAATAAACAAACAGATAAACGAACAAAGAAGCGTGGGGTATTGCGCACTAAGATGATTACAAGATCTAAGAATATTGTGGGGGTAGATGGGTGTGGGCGGGGGTGGTAGAGCCCAGACGTCTGGTGCAACGAGAGTTAAATCATTTGAACTCGATATCCTGTGTTATTATATTATTTCATCATAAAATAAAATGAGCGATATTATTATCAGAAAAAAAATTGTGAACGTTTGTAGGTATAGTGTTTTCAATCCTTACTAATATTATAAAAGCGAAAGTGAGTGTGTTTGTTTGTTACGTCTTCACGCCTAAATGGCTAAACCGACTTTGATGAATTTTGGTACAGAGATAGTTGGGAACCTGGAGACAGACATAGGCTTATTTTTTTTTAATGGATATTTAAAAAAATAATGAATAACGAGGGAGAAAGAGTAAAGAAAAGGGAAAACTTAGCTTTGCTATTACAATTAATAAGGCGCAAGGGCAAAAACTACAGGTAGCAGGTACTTGCAAATCAGGAAACAGGCACTGTGTTACCCCGAATTTAACGCGAGCGAAGCCGCGGGTAAAAGCTAGTCTTTTTTATAATTTTGAGTTCAATTGAGAATAAGAATCCAAAATGCTTCCGAAAGGTATATATCATTAAGTGCATTACTAACACCATCACACCTCCTCTCTGACCACTCCTAAGCCTAAGGGTTAGCCAGAAGCCTACCTGATGGTGCACCCACATTTCACCAGTAATGTTTAAGGCCCGTAAAATAGGGAGCGGACCTATTGCCCGACCCAACTTTGCACAAATACAGAAACTAGGAGGGCTTAGAATTTTTTCCACTGAAAACATCCTGATTTAAACATTCATTATCACTTTGCCCGGCCCAGAAATCTAATCCAAGAAATACGTTCCTGCACATAATCGGGCGGGAGAAAACGCCCGGGTGTCACAGTCAGATTACAATAACAAAACAGCTCGTATAGTTGAATCATTTCCACAAACAAAGCAAAGCTCTAAAGCTCCAGTTGCCACCATGTTCTATTTAACGAATTAATCGCGATAGCAAAACGTCATTTGAGCCGCATGGATGTATCGCCGGCTTCGGAATTGACGGCTGTTTAATAAGCCGCCAATCACCCGAAACTATGTCCACACGGTGAGCTAAACTGATGGACCGATGGTGGAATAGATTTTGAACATGATAA
Source organism: Ochropleura plecta (assembly GCA_905475445.1). NCBI lineage: Eukaryota > Metazoa > Arthropoda > Insecta > Lepidoptera > Noctuidae > Ochropleura > Ochropleura plecta. The sequence continues at coordinate 27,037,486 of FR997721.1, read as the reverse complement.
AGTTGACTAATATCACTGTCGACGATGATATAGAAAAAAAAATATGAAAGAATTGACGGCGTATTATTGTGTCTAGAGGCATTTCATCATCATCAACTACACTGCGAAACATAGGCCTCTTCAATCGCACACCGTTTTCAGGCAACTCTCATCTAGATGCAGGTAACATCTAGATGAGAAAGGACCATGCAAAGGACGTCGTTCTACTGAGCCTGAGCCCACGTTACATCATCGTTTACTTGCCCTTATTTTTATTTATTCATTTATTTATAACCCTGAATCCGTATAAGCTTTACTAGTGCTATCCTGCTCACTCAAACCATCATCATCTGCCTAGCCTTTTCCCAAGTATGTTGGGGTCGGCTTCCAGTCTAACCAGATGCAGCTGAATATCAGTATTTTACATGGAGCGACTGCCTATCTGACCTCCACAACCCATTTAGTACTGGGTAATACCATACCCCTTGGTAAGACTGGTTGTCAGACTTTCGGAACACTGACTACCTGTAACGACTGTCAAAGATCTACAAACGACAGCCGGGACCAACGGCTTAACGTGCTTTCCGAGGCACGGAGGCTCAAACCCTCACAGTATTTTTTATGTTATTGTAAAAACTTTTAACTTCATTCTCTAGATTTGGAGTTCCAATAATATTTTAGAACTAGCTATTTCCCGCGACTTCGCTCGCGTTAAATTCGGTATAACACAGTACCTGTTACCTCCAGTTTAGCCCTAGCGCCTTATTGATTTGTAATAGCAACACTAAGTTTTCCCCTTTCTTCCCTCTTTCTCCCTCATATACTACTTTAAAAACAAATATATAATAAGCCTATTTCCATCTCCTGGTTCCCAACTCTGTACCAAAATTCATCAAAATCGGTTTAGCCATTAAAGCGTGAAGAGGTAACAAACAAACAAACTCACTTTCGCTTTTATAACATTAGTAAGGATTAGCAAAATCATCATTATGTAGATTAGATTTTGAAATTTATTTTATTGAAACAGCAGGTGAATAACAGTGACGTTTTTCCGTGTCGTCTATTCTAGTCTTGATTCCGCGGGTTGTTATCCGAAAATGGTCCATTAGAGTGTATCTATCTGTAATGTTCGACGTGTCACGTCACTGTACCGAAGCCGGGATGAACCGGGATCAACGTTCCCGGTGTCCAGGTCAGCAGTTATGTGTTAATTCGGAATTAACTTTAGGCATGCTTCGATAATGTCATGAGTTCGTAATTTTTCTTTGAATTTTTAACTTACATTTTTGCTGAGTTATGTCAGTTCCCATACATTTATGGAAATAACGTCGAAAATTTGGCACATATCTAGTTATGTATGTGCCAAATTTGCAATAAAATGAATGCACGTAGTAATTCTCGGCTTCATAACACCCTCGCCCGCGGCTCAGGCGTAAATTCCGCCTCGGACGCAAGGACAAAGTTTTCCACTTGAATCAAAATGTTTTAATCTTTTTCATATTCCCTACTAAAACGAGTAAGTACATATATTATACAGATTTTAATTTCTACAAGTTGCATTGTTGTCGTATTTTCTGAAAATCCTTTATCAAGTATTTAGTTACGTCGTATTGTAATCTAATGGAAAAAACCACAACAGCTTTCAATGTTCTAAAGCAACCTATTCAGTGTTTAATGGAGTACCTGTCACTTGGAATAATGCTTCATCTTGTTTGTTTTCATATCAGTTTTCCCAGGAAAACTTGTTGTGGTTGTTATAATACAAGAGTACATGTTGGAAAACTAGACTTTTTACATGTACTCAGACTCATTAAAATATTTACGAGTTATAAACGGGACGGGAAAATCGTAATCCAATACTTGTTACCACTGCCCCGGGCGACGGGCGCCGCTAGACGACTCCCGGCCAACGTAGATGCGGGCCTGTGGACGGTGAGCAATGGGTAGCACACCGTCCGTCCGTCTATTGACGACAGGCCGTGTCGACAACGCGTTAGTGTTTCACGCGCGCCTCAAACAGGTGTCAGCAAAGCAGAGGGGCCTGCCAGGGCCTCCACCTGCCGGGGTTGCGGGTTGTTCGAAAGAGATACCGCGGCTCCGGAACGTAAAGGGCAATAGAAGGAACATGGGTTTTAGTCGGTACAAGTTTGACTCTCCCCTCCGCTCCGCCCAGAGCGGAAGAAGTTATTTGATGATTTCCCAACCCAAAATAAAAACTTGTTACTACTTGATAACAAATCGTTTTGTCTGGTGTCACACGTACGCTTGTCAACAATCATTAATGTTTATTAACAAGCGGACGTTCGGTTTTGACAAAAATCAAAATCGAAAATGTTCGGGATCAAAATTTTTGTATGAAAAATATTTCCAATGTCCACTCTATAAGTCTTTTAAATCTTGTTGCATGTACTTTTGTAATATCCAAAAAAAAACTGTGAGTCACCCTAAATATGCCGTAGGCATGTAGGGTGAGTTGACGAATTACGCAGCTTAACTATTAAGTTACTAACCAGCTTTATAAGTTTAGCAAAGCGCATATTTTTTCGTATACAATTTCAATACAGAAAATGATATTTATTTTACCTTAAATACAGTTACGTGAAAAATTCAAAGCAACATGAAGCCAGTTTCATAGTCTGATAAAATTTTTGATATGCCTCACACTGTAACCGTTTTTGGTAAAAATCACTATTGAAAGTCACTTTGAAATTTCAAACAGAATGTTTGAAATTTCAAAGTCAAAAAACACTCGTCATCAAAGCGTGTACCATACACACGAACATGTTACACTTTAATACCATAATGCGTAAATGAATGCGGTTATTTAGCAATTTGGCGACACGGTCAACTACACTACTGCGAAAATCACCCTTAAAATCCACTACATAGAGTATGTCTATGTCAAAATGGTACCTTTGGCGAATTAGGATCCCTGTTTGTTGATGCAGATAGAGCTTTGCAGGGGGACACGTTTGCTATTTGCCATTATTAAGTAGTAATTGGTACGTCCTGTATCGCTCCACTCGGCTGACTTCAAAGATACTCATCGGAATTAAGTCATACCAAATATCTGTACCGTTGTACTATTTAGTCCGCTTTTACTAAATCAGTTTGGGTTTTCATAAAACAATCTTAGAGGCTGATTAATATGTCAAATTTTATAAACACCAAATGCTACTCGTAATTTACAACTGAATATGTTATTACACTTTGGTGGATTTTCAACTTTGTCCAGTCATTTTGCTGACAGAAAATTCTTCAAGAACTTTTTCTACACTAATTGAAATTGTTTAAGGCCTATGTTTTGGAGCTAATTGCACCTCGAGAGGTTGTGAACCAGACATCAAACTAGACGAAACCAAATATATTAACTCTACTGAACCCCGAACAGTAACCGCGTAGTACCATACCGTCTGAGCACCAGTGCATCGACTAATCGCATCTAGTTTTTCGAATATATCCAGTAACAGCCTCCGTTATTTGTTATCAAGTTTATTCGAAAATGCGGACTGCCAGTTAGTGTTGTATTACGCTTCCTGTTTCGTATTAAGCTAGTCAGACTGGCTTTTATTTAAGGATAGAAAAAACTTGAATATACGTAGAGTTTCCGTGGGATAAATCGAAGTAAAAGGCGATGTTTGAGAAATGTGGACCCCTAAGAAATAATAAGCTACTCATTTTGGGAAAAACCTGCCGAGATTTCTTCCTAGGGAACCGATCCTAATGGATCTCTCCATTAGGATCGGTTCCCTAGGAAGAAATCAAAGTTTGACGGACGGTTAGCAATGGGTAGCTCACCGTCCGTCCATCTATTGATGACAGGCCGTGTCTAACCTCATAGAGATGTCAGCAAAGCAGAAAGGCCTGCCACGGCCATACGTTGCGGGTTGTTCGATCATAAAGGGCAATAGAAGGAACATGGGTCCGGCCAGAGCTCTCCAACCGCTCCGCCCACAGCGTGGGAAGTTATTTGATGATGTCCCATCCACAAAAAAAGGCTGCAACAGCCGAACACACACAGGTGTCTTCGATGGACAGCCGATCGTTAGCTGAGAAGCACAAAGTTCACCCGACTTTATGGAGTTTCTTGCTGATTCTTCTCCATAAGAAACGACCAACCCGAACCGTGCATCTTTTCTCGACGTTTTATAAGTCTCTATGTAGGCCTATGTAAAATAAAAATGTTATGAATTTGACTATTTAACTTCTTATGTACCAAATCATAAAAAGGAATAGACATAAACAAAGTGTAAGTCATCGCGGAAGGGAGAGGGAAAACAGAAATAAGTAGGTACGGTCCAAAAAAGAAATAAGTAACCAATATCGTCAAGTAGAGTTAAAGTTGTCATAGAAACCGTTGAAAGTAAATTTTAAAGAAGTGTTTATTTTCTGTCAAATTAATTTGACTTCATTTGAAAAAAGACCGACTCAGACTTTCGTACCGAGGTTTCCGTGCAAACTTGCGACATAAACTGCCATATATTTTGGCTGCGTAGACTTGGAGTGTTGGTTTTTTCACTGCACAAAGGAGCTCGTGGCTAAATAATAGCAGCCGCTCAGGTCGATCTTTAGGTTAAACTGCGCTTGCCTAGGTTGGTCTGTGGATAAGTGACCACCCGTTACATACCGAGTTACCTCCGTGCCTCGGAAAGCACGTTAAGCCGTTGGTCCCGGCTGTCATTTGTAGATCTTTGACAGTCGTTACAGCTAGTCAGTCTCCCGAAAGTCTTACAACCAGTCTTACCAAGAGGTATCGTATTACCCAGTACTAACTGGGTTATGGAGGTCAGATAGACAGTCGCTCCATGTAAAATACTGGTATTCAGCTGTATCCAGTAAGACTGGAAGCCGACCCCAACATAGTTGGGAAAAGGCTGGGCAGATGATGAAAGGGATCACAGACTCCAAAGGCTTTAATTTCAATTTTACACATCTACGGGTTTCCGAGATAAAAGGCCTTGATAGACAGACAGGCGGACAACAGAGTGATCCAATAAGGGTTCCGTTTTTCCTTTTCAGGTACAAAACCCTGAAGAAAATTTCAGTTGTATCAAACAAGTCTAATAAGTCTTTAAACTGACATGGTCACTAACATTATTATTAACGGTTAAAACGAGATATTTACCATGTTTGTTATTTATTTTGAGTTTCCAATACTTTGGCGTCAACCGATACAGCGAGTTACAATACGGTATTACACCCATTTTTTAAAAGTATCTCATATTGATCCTAGGGTTCTAGTAAACCCCCTAAAAAAACAAAAAAAAAATTATTAAATCGATAAGTGCCATAAAACTGCATTTCAATTTTACAATTTTAATTTCGCGCGTAAAATCACAAAAACGCTTGACGCCATGTTACTCTGCGGTCATGACGTCAGTTGGTCATGTAAACAAATGCACTGTTATTAGTCTTTCTGTTTAGTTGTATATTCCCGACCATTAAAGAGTTTATTCTTGGTAAATTTGTACTGTCTCCTTTTACGAAACCGTCTTCCATGGTATTATTACTATTATTTCAATAAAAATTAAAATGTAAAGTTTTTTAATACAAAAATAACAGCCGTTGCTCAGTTGACAGTTGTCACTTTTTGTTTACATGACCGTATGACGTAAAAATCATGGCGGACACTGTTTCGCTTAGTAAAACAACAGACTAAAAAAAGTGAAAACTTTGAAATCAATTTTAAAATTTATTTAGTTATTTTATTAACTAAATCTAACATTTTCCGACTGCTTATTGCCTAAGCTATCTGAAATGTATATTTTTAGAATTTCTTTCATATAGAGTAAAATACCCTATTGTATACAAAAACATATTAAGGCAAAAATAAGATAATTTTGGAAATATATAGAAAAAAAAAGACATTGTTTTTAGTAGGTTACCCGGGAGTCAACTATTAAGATTAGGTTAATTTGTTCAAAAAAAAATGCGTAGGTTAGGTTAGGTTAAAACTGTGACCCCTACGACCCAGTAACGACTTGCATTAATAGAAAATGAGATTGTTTTTAGTAGTTTACCCGGAACTGAACTATTTACATTAGGATAATAATTACTTATGGAATTAAATGACATTATTTCAAATTCAATTAAATAATAGTTAAAATAAATGACAACAAATAATGATAAAGATGATTCTAACTATAAACTTTCTGCGATATGACAATTCTGCCGTTTAATGATATCGATATGAAATATATGCCAAAAGACGATTCTGACTGTGAACTTTCTGCGAAATGATGTTTCTGCTTTTTAAATATTATGGATATGAAATTTATGTCTAGAGATGACTCTGACTTACAAAATTATGAGTTTTGAATGTATGATAAATGAGTGTCTGCTAAACAATTTTCTGCGAAATGAAGTTAATGCTATCCGTTGTTATGCAAAATAAAATTATGACATAAAAATACATCTTTTTTAACAAGTATGATATTGAATAGTTATTTGTGAACACGTCCATGCGACGATTTTTTCTTATATTATAAAGTCTGGCGATGTGTGTGATTTCTTTTGTCCTGAGCGAGTATATTACACAAATTTTCTTTCTTTGTTTTCAATAAATAAGGTATATGTGTAACAATTATGCTTGCAAAACTTGAATGTTTCGTCAAGTTGTAGAAATCGTGCGTAGCCAGGGGGAAGACTTGTAATCCCATCCTCGTTTCTAGTAAATTAATGGTATCTTGTTTCTTTTTCTTTTATATTCATTGTTTGTTTCGATTTTGTTATTTTAAAGAAGCAAGAAATGCATTAACTAATTTCTTTGTGTGATAAATGTCGGAAGGCACACGGAGACCCTGGCTGGAACGTATTTCCTCCACCTTAAATGTTACTTTTATTTTAAAAAGATGTTCCAACCATAAATAGGATCTGGCATGGATAAAGTAAGTAAGTTTTTTTCAAGTTTAATAATAGTTCGTAGGTTGAATAGCTGCTGAAAAATGACGTATGATAATCGTTTGATCCTCTGCGTCTGAATTCGAGAATCAGTTCTTGTGACCTGACAATGATGACCCTTTCGTTTTAATATACATATATATTTAAGTTTACTAATAGACTATATTTATGAGAAGTTTAAGGTTAAATGATAACAGCCGAACCTACCCAGCCGCAGCAGGAGATGCCGTGGGCGTCGGGTGCCGCGAGACGATTCTCAGCCACCGTAGATACGGGCCTGTGGATGGTGAGCAATGGGTATCTCACCGTCCGTCCGTCTATTAACGAAAAGCTGTGTCAACGGCGCGTTAGTGTTCCACGCGCTCTTCAAAGAAATTTCAGCAAAGCAAAGGGGCCTGCTAGGGCCACCGCCTGCCGGAGTTTGCTGGTTGTTCGAAAGAGATACCGCAGCCCCAGAACGTAAAGGGTAACAGAAGGAACATGGGTTTTAGTCAGTACATGTCTGACTCTCCCCTTCGCCCCGCCCAGAGCGGAGAAAGTTATTTGATGAATAATAATAATTTGTATGAAGAATATCATAATTATACTTTTGTTCATCTGTTTTTATTTATTACTAGCTTTTGCCCGCGGCTTCGCTCGCGTTAAATTCGGTAGCGCCTTATTGATTTGCAATAGCAACGCTAAGTTTTTCCGTTTCTTCCTTCTTTCTCCCTCATATCCCACTCTTTTTAAAAAAAATAATAACCTATGTCCGTCTCCTGGTTCCCAACTATCTCTGTACCAAAATTCATCAAAATCGGTTTAGCCATTAAAGCGTGAAGAGGTAACAAACAAACAAACTCACTTTCGCTTTTATAATATTAGTAAGGATTTTGTAATCTTTGTATCTGTTATTAGAATATTTATTTAAGCATGTGTTCCGTCCTGTGTCCGCGATACCACTGTCACATAACCAGCGCTGTGTTATTTTTATCCTAAAATATTTTGTTACTGTTTTACTTATTTTGTGCGAGTCCCAAATAAAAGTTTTTCTTTCTTTCTTTCTTCCACTAACTTAACAAAGTGAAATCTCACACCCAAACCATTACATCAAAAGAATAACTTCACCCACTTAACAGTTAGTTAATATAATAATTTCACACGTAACACAAGACCCATAATCAAGCTCATCCAAGGCATTGTCTCGCTCGAGTTTCGAACCCACTGCCCTTTCGCAACGGCTTACATAATCCATTGTACTGGACAAGATGGTCGGGTCTTATCGACACAGATAAGGGCATAGACTATAATATTATGGTCACAGTATTTGTAATACTGTTACTATGTATGTTTAACTTTGGGATTAAAATTATTTTGGTAATGGGTTTTTTTAAAGTTTGGATTTTTTGGGCAAGTCTTGCAATTTTTTTTTTACTAAACCTTTTCCTAATAAGAGGTTAAAAACCTTAACTTAAGAAAAATAAAAACACTTATGTGTGTGAGTGAGGAGGTGAAGTGTGAGTTGTGGGTACAAAGTGTTGAGTGGGAAGTGTGTGTATGCGTGGATTGTGAGTGTGTGTGTAGATGAGTGTTTTTAACTTCAAAACATTATAAAAAACAAAAACGATTTTGATGTTTTATACACCACTAGCTTTTGCCCGCGGCTTCGCTCGCGTTAAATTCGGTATAACACAGTACCTGCTACCTGCAGTTTTTGCTCTTGCGCCTTATTGTTTTGTAATAACAACGCTAAGTTTTCCTTTTTCTTCCCTCGTTCTCCCTCATATCCCACTTTTTTTTTTAATAAAAATTAGCTTTTGCCGTCTCCAGGTTCCCAACTATCTCTGTACCAAAACTCAAGAAAATCGGTTAAAGCCCCGTTCCAATAAACAAAAACGACTCGTTTTGCTTACGGATATTTTGACATAAGTTCTATGAGATTTATGTCAAAATCCTACTATCCATAAGCACCGACTCGTTTTTGTTTATTGGAACGGGGCTTTAGGCATTAAAGCGTGAAGAGGTAACAAACAAACAAACAAACAAACTCACTTTCGCTTTTATAATATTAGTTAGGATATCGGCAGCTACCGGTACAATTAAACGCACATACAATAATACCAGCCTGTACTGTCCCACAGCTGGGCAAAAGCCCCTTCTCATGCAGAGAAGGCACGAGTATTTATTACCACGTTTGCTCCAGGATTTCTCACAATGATTTCTTTCACCAATGTCTGTAATGTCCAGCATAAACTTAGAAAAGTACGTTACATGAATTGAAAAAGTCACTTTGGCACTTTGCGAATTTGAACCCACAACTTTATGCATGAAAGTCGAGGCCTTAACCTCTGGGCTTTCACGACATTGACCTACATGAGTTCACAAAAAAAAAAAACAATAAAAAAGTTGATTAACATTCACCATCAAAAAGTCTATAAACGCATTCCACGAATGTCAGGCGAAGAAACAGCGAAAGTTTGTACAATATAAACTAGTTATTCATCCGACACCGCTCGAGGTCAGATATAAATGGAAAACAATATGGATTCCAATCACGTAACTATACGAGTGCTAATTAAGTACTGGCAAAGTGAAAGATCATTATTTACAATAAAAACTCCTTAATTGATGGTTGAGAAAAAACATGGCTGTTGTCAGAAATATGTTTACGTATGGCGAGTATATAATATTATTAGCTGATGCCCGCGGCTTCGCCCGCGTGGACGTCGAAATAATTATATATCAAGGGAAAATGGTACCGGGGTTAAAAGTAGTTATATGTTATTCTGTATCATAGATAACGAACTTTTATAATAAAAACGTATTTTTTTCTAAAAAAATGTTTGATCCTTACTAATATTATAAGCGAAAGTGAGTTTGTTTGTTACGTCTTCACGCCTTAATGGCTAAACCGATTTTGATGAATTTTGATACAGAGATAGTTGTGACCCTGGAGACGTACATAGGCTTTTAAAAAAGCGGGAAATGAGGGAGAAAGAGGTAAGAAAAGAGAAAACTTAGCTTTGCCTCTTCTTCTTTTACCTCTTCTAGACTATGCTGATGTCTGTTTTCTTGATGCGACTGAGGAACTTCTTGATAAGCTCAAACGTCTGTAGAACTTGAGTATCCGCTTCATTTTTGGGCTTCGAAAGTACGACCATGTGTCAGAGTTTCGGAAGCAGCTAAAGTGGCTACCAATTCGGCAACGTCGAGATTCTCATACACTTTCTTTTCTCTTTTCTGTTCTTCACAATCCTAAAGCTCCTTTGTATCATCGGGAACGATTTGAGTACCTTGTCCCTAGAGGTAAATCCTGTCGCTCATCATCTTCTCTTCTCCTTCGTTTCCCTCCCCACTCTTCAAGTCGGTATGATGGTTCTTTTACTGTTTGTGCTGTACGCCCTTGGAATTCACTTCCCCACTCCTTGCGGGATAGTCCCTCGTTAGACGTATTCCGGAAAGGAATCAGGGAAAATTTCCTGTCAATATAATCAATTTGTATGAATGTATTTTATGTTTTTTTTTTTTACTATTTATGTATTAATTGTAAGTAATTTTGATTCAATGTAAGTGAACTAACAACAGATCAGTTTTGTAAGTTATTTTAAACCTTTTAATGTTCTTCTATGCACATTATGTACCTATTCTATTTTGCAAATATTTTCATCAATAAGAAAGGTTTGCTGTAAGAAAACCCAATTCTGGGTTAAGCTCGCCGTTGTACATAAGCTATATATTGTAATTTGTGTGTATATTATTGTTTTTGTGTGCAATAAAGAATAAGAATAAGCTTTGCTATTACAATTAATAAGGCGCAAGGGCAAATCTACAGGTAGCAAGTACCTGCAAATCAGGAAAGGGGAACTGTTTTACCCCGAATTTAACGCGAGCAAAGACGCGGGCAAAAGCTAGTGATGTCATAAACGTGTAAAGTCTGTTTCGGATTGAAAGAACGCATCGAATTTGTTCAGATGTAAAACCGTTTAATCAGCACTCACACACAACAGTATTACTGCTACGAATTTGTTTAGTACTTTCAAGAACAATAAGATTTTCGACAAACAAGATGTCAAATGAAACATCTGTGCGACTCGTCTATTTTGTTTTTGCAATAATTTTTTTTTTTATTCTTGTCTATATTCTTTTCTACTAATTCGTTGTGAATGAGTGGACATGGTTGGCCTTGTAGATTCTTAGACCCTTGTTAACTTTTGTTATTTATTATTTTATTTTACTTTCTGTAAAGTAAGCAATGACTAATTGTCGGGCCTATGCTGTCCTCTCATACTTAAGTACTAACGCTGTAACAACAACATTATAAAACCAAATGATTAAAATAGTAACCATGGAGTTTCTAGCCGGTTCTTCTCCATAGAAAACGACCAACCCGAACCGTGCATCTTTTCTCGACTCTTTTTATATGTGCCCATGTAGGCCTATGTGAAATAAAAATACTTTGATTTTGATTGTTAAAATAACACAACATCGTCATCATAATCGACTTTTAAAAAAAATGAGGGAAACAATTTATCTGTAAAACAATCGATAAATATAAAAAAAAAACAGGGTGGGCCGCTTTTTCTCTTTGCTACCACGGTTTGTTTTAATTAATCTATTAAACTCTTGTTTTTGCTTTTACTCCGAACGCTCTTAATGTGCTCGTTTTTCTACATCGTTCTCACATATTTGTATAATCTCAATATGAATAATAATAATGTATCCATTCAAGTGTCCATGGAGTTTCCTGCCCATTCTTCTCCATAGAGACGTACGCTTCGGAAAGGGCAACTACAGTACTTTCACAAGTTATTATGTCTTGTGACTGGGACTGTAGCAGCATCTTTTTTTTAATGACATTCAAAAGTGCCTGTAATGGTTTAATTGAAAAAAATGCTTTGACTTGAGTTTGAGTTTTTTTTGATAACCAGTGCACTTCGCGTGTTACTTACGGACAATACAAGCGTCATTATCTGACGTTGCGTGTTCCAGAAGCGAACTTATACTCGTTTCTAACAGCTATTAAAAATGCCCTTTAGCATTTTTTAAGGGATTGATGTACTTAGATATACCACTGCTTAACCCTTTGGGAATTAAAACATCACGCTCAAATATTTAAAACTTGAGCAGCGGGTGAAACCACCGGGCACAGTTTGTATTGACATATTCACTTATAGTACCTACCTACCTATTTCATCTTTCATTATATCATGTATTCGTTTTAATTTGGTGTTACAAATGTGGATTGCCACATTTGTAACACCAAATTAAAACGAATGCTTCAATTGAAATACAAAGCTAAAGTAATTAAAATTGTACATTCATGTGATTAAATCAAAGCTGCCAGAAATGTTATGCATTTAGCGTTGTCGAACGTCCGGATAGACCCGTCATATTAAGGTTATTTGATTGAGGGTCCGACCATAAATAATCAACCATAATAATCGGTATTGGTTTTGTTAGGCCTGTTTTAGACAGTATTTGAATGATTTATAATACCGTACTTAGACTGATTTGCCATTCCATTTTATTGATATTGCATTAGATTTAAGAAGATTTATAATAGTAATAAAAAAAGATTAATTTTACATCTTTTTTTCTGTCGTACTTATTAACACTGAAACACAAAATCCTCAATAATATATGGAGTTCGGACTCTTTAGCCAAATGTCTGCCTGGATGGTCCGTCCGGCTATTAGTTTTGGCATCCCTATCATTCAAAGCCACGGACGGACATGATGTGACGACAATGACAAAGGGACGGTGTACACATATCACAAAATTCACGGAGTTGATTACTTAATGCCAATATTCTGGGAATTAACAGACAAGCCTCTAGGCTACCGGTCCTTTTGAGCGAACTAATTAAATAACGTCATACAGGAGTCTGTTGTGTTCTAGCTTTATTTGCTAAGCTTTATTTCACCGATAGCTATATTTTGTACATTCAGACAGCAGGCAATCCAAAAGCAACCTTATTGCAACGAGTTTATGATCATATTTGTTTAACAGTTATAGAAAATCTATGAAAAGTTTGCTTTTTTGCGTTGATGTCAGGACTTTGCATCATGGATTCTATATGGACAGTACAGTGAAAAATAAAACAATATTCGCAAACAGAGGGGGAAACCCCCTGTGTTTGCGAATATTGTTTTATTTTTGCATTTTATTTTGCCGTATTTTAGTTGCAAAATGAGTGGAATAAAAACGACTGACTTCTAAAAAAGACTAAATAGACGCAAAATGAATTTTATTCCGGATGTCAGTGAAATTTTTTTGATTCATAATTTTTTTTCCCCCATCGAGTTTTTTAAGCTATTGCATAGCTTCTATCGCGGGCCTTGAGCGCGGGGACCGAATCCAGAAATTCCGTAACGAAAAAAAACCTGTCGCTCCCCACTCCGACGGCACGGAGGTGTGGCTTGAAGGCCGTGCATTGTCTAACGTCGTTTACACAATACGGTCAGTTATTTCAATCCCGATTTTAATGTTCTATTAGTGTGTTTGGTAGAGAATCGGATAGTCAATCGACATTACGCTGGATCAAACCCAAGGTCTTGTTTTTCTTTTTGCGACTTCTTTTCATTGGAAGTACTTTTTAAATATTTCATTTAGATTGTTTTTATTTATTGCATAAGTTGATAAAAAATGCTATGCAATAGCTTTACCGCGGCAGTCCCCGAGTGCCACACGTCTTTTTTGGTTTTTTTATTTGGCAAAACAGTTTTTTATGTTTGTCTTTTTAGCTATCTTTGATGGGACATAAATTCTTATCTAGTATGTATTCATTTTGCTTTGCTACTAAAAGATATTAGCATATCGTCAATATTATTTAACAGAAAAAGATTTACTAAAGAAGATCAGAGAAATTGCTTCCTTTTAATTAACTTAATTAGCGAGTAGTTGCCTTTTTCTTTTACACCAATCCCTCGTCTACGTACTGCCGTCGCGACGTCTACACAAAAATGAATACTTACGGAGCAAAGAAAATCAATAAGTCAATTTCTGAGTAAAACGGTCTAGCTAGAGTATTACATGGGAATTATACATGACTGACAAAATATGATTTTGCTGTTCCCCATGTAAAAATACTTCTATTAATTCGTTGGTACGCATCAAGTCCACAAAAAGCCATGAACTTTTTATGGAGTTGCGTCTTTAAAAAAAAACAAAAGTCATTTATTCAAATTAGGCTGATAATCAGAACTTTGAGACAGTCTCACAAAAACGCACTGCCCTTCGCCAATTCCTTGTGTTTACGCTGGGAAGAAGAAGTGGCGGAACAAACTGCCCGGCAACACATCTGTCTGTCAGGTTAGAAGAACCAGATTTTATACAATTCGCTTATCACAAGGTACATTTAAAAGAAGAAAGAAACCCATAAAGGATCCCTTAGTTGTCCGTCTGTCTGTCAAGACTCTTTATCTCAGAAACGCGTGAAGGTATCGAGTTGAAATTAAATCCATACACTAAAGTTTGCGATCACTAAGAACAGTGAAAAAATCTGCCTTCTAAGTCTACGCAGGCGAAAGATAAGGCCGTTTAATGTTTGTACGGAGCCTTTGCTGCGAGTCCAACTTGCGCTTAGCCGGTTTTATCACCTCTGATAAACCCTACAGAGGTAACAGGCATGACGTACGCATACTCACCACCCTCCCCACGGCCCACCCCCCACTTCTTCGAAATGGAATCCATCGGGATGCATTTGATGGACATCCACACACTACAAGCCATTAGTCTTTTGTCCAACCCTTGCAATTTGAGCTCATCCCTTTGACGTTGATTTGGTATGGACAGTAATTAAAATGTTGCCGCTTTCTGCTTGTGGCACTAATTCTCAGTTACAAAATGGATAGACATTCGAATAATGGCGGTTTAGATGAATTGTTAATAGTATGTAGTTGGCTACGTCGGGTTTTGTGTTCAAATTAGAGGGGACGAACAGAGTTCAAAGTCACAATGATCATGATATATACTTTTGTAATAATATGGGTAATAAATGTAATAATACAGTTACTTTTATGTTTTTTTTTCAATAACATACATGGGAGAATATTAAAAAATATATGTAAAAATAATTAACGAATTGATAACAAAAAAAAACAAAAAGCAATCATTTATGAACTTTACAATCATAAGTAGGTATATCCGAACGCATTTGCTGTTAACGAAGACGTTGAGTGTCAACTTATAATAAATAAAAGAGTCACAAATGTTGTGTGTTTAATCAATAAACAAAGTTTCCAGTACGTTCGTTTAAAAACTATGAAATAGAACAAATTGTTATTAAAATAATCTGTACATACCTACATAATATAAATAAATTAGCTAACCGACGTCTGAACGTTTAGGTGTTTTAAACTACTGTAAAGATTTTAATGCGGTTTTCATCAATAATCAGACTATTTGATTATTGTTCATTTTATTTACTGAACTTCACGGGGCAACGACCGATGCCGCGGGTTTGGGGGTGTGTTTTTTTAATGATTCTTGTATATTTGTACTCTTCCAAAAATAAAACTCAATTTTGAAACGTACTTTTAACCGGTAATTTATTTTAGTAACGGAATTACCATTTAAAGTTTAAAAAAAAAGTAATTGGGTGATCACGTTATAAATCAGTGTTGATTCCGATAACCATAAATAAAAATAATTATCATACTTAATTATTTTTATTTATGGTTAATATAATCATAATGTTAGTCCTGCCATACCTAGGATGTAGTTTAGAATCATGAATATAACACATTTCTCAGGAGAATTATTCTGAAAGAAATGAAAATGTAATTCTTAATGTAATATTGCTCGATGTTAGCGCAAATATAGTTATGAGGTTAGAGGTTATAGAATTTCCAATCAATGGTTTATATGTTCAGCAAAGTCAAGTCCAAATCAATCAAAGTTTTCTGACGGTACGGTAAGTTGGCGCAACCGTTGTACGATTGACTGCTGCGTTGCGTTTTGCGCATTTGGTCCTCGCACAAAACAAATATTTGTATGACCTACAGATAGTTCATTACGCAGATCATTGTTTACGCAGATGCCTGCTATCTAGATGCCACTGAGGAGCTTTTAAACAAACTTGAGCGTTTGCAAAACATTTGCATCCGCTTTGTTTTTGGGCTAAGGAAATTCGACCATGTCTCTCAATTCCGCAAGGAACTAAAGTGGCTACCTATTCGCCTTCGCAGGAACACTCGAATATTATACCTTTTATTCAACATCCTCTACAACCCTGCATATCCCATTTACCTACGAGACCGTTTTTCTTTTACCCGTCCTCCTGACGCTTTGTGTAGATCGCATTTGCGTCATCATCTGAATTTCCCTTCCCATAAAACCGACTTTTATTCCTACTCCTTCTCTGTCCATGCAGTGCGTTTGTGGAACTCACTTCCGGCTAACATTTGTGGCGCTAAAACTATCTCTGTTTTTAAAAAACTGGTCAAAGAACACTACCTCTCCTCTTTAGTTTGATATTTTGTATATATTTTAGATATGTATTAAGTATTTTAGATTGTATTTATGTAAACTTGTATTTATTATTTTTATTTCTATTAGTATGTAAGTTTTCTATACTGATAAAGTTTTGTTTATTTAAGTTAGTGCTTAAGTTGTTTTGTTTTTTACACACTGTGTTTACGTGTTTATTTTTTCCATCTGAAATTCATAAAGAAATCTCTTCCAGCAGACCTGCGATAGGTCGCAGGTCTGCTAGATGAGATTTCTTTATGAAATAAGCAGTACCTTTGTGCTCTTTTTTCCTTATGTATTTTTTTTTATAAATTGTTCTGTGTGTACATAAATAAATAAATAAATAGTTGTTCTGGGTCTGGCTGTTTGTGTATGTGAGTTTAAATGTTTGTAACACCCAAGATACAGGAAATTCCTTGTGTAAGGCAGAGTTTATAAAAAAAAAGTCATTTGTTCAAATTAGGCTAATAAATAATTAACCTTTTTTAACGTAATTATTACAAGAGACAGTACCCCACTTTCCGCCACTAGTGTTTTAGCTGGGTAGAGAACAAACTCGAAAGAAGAACCAGATTTTATACAATATTTTTTTACAAAATTAAATATACCTAGAATCTAATAAATTATTGTCACAAATCAGCTAGCACAAACCAATAATAATAAAGAAATGACTATAAATCCAATCCATAAATAACTCGACTGTACAGGACCGCTTACGTTATATATGTACATACATATATAACGTAAGCGGTCCTGCACAGTCTTTATGTTACTTGGAGCGACTGCCTATCTGACCTCCACAAGAAAGTTAGTACTTACTAGGTAATACGATAGATAGATAGAATATTCTTTATTATATTCACCATACAAATGACAAGAATGAAATAAATAAAGAATGAAAAAAATAAGTTGTATATTGTTATATACAACTTATAAGATACCCCTTGGTAAAACTGGTTGTCAGACTTTCGGGACACTGACTACCTGTAACGACTGGCAAAGATCTACAAATAACAGCCGGGACCAACGAATAAACAGAGAAAACTCGGTATTTACTCGATAGTCACCCATCCACAGACCGACCTTGGCAAGCGCGGCTTAACCTCAAAGATTATCTTAAAATGAGTTATACTTTTAAATTGTTGAGACGGAAGAGCTAAAGCAATCTTTGTAAATGCTTCCTGTAATAATATGATGCGTTTTACAAACATGGGTTTTAATGGAAATCAAAATTGATAAAATCTAAATATAATTTGGCTCACAGGATGTCAGTTTCTTTTGTTACTAGTTCCTATACTACAGATTGCATTAAATGATTAAAATTTGAGCTTCATATTGAACGCGGAACTTTTAGAGAGGCTCATGGCTAAATAATAGCAGGCGCTTGGGTCGATCTTTAGGTTAAACCGCGCTTGCCTAGGTTGGTCTGTGGATGGATGACCGCCCGTTACATACCGAGTTTTCTCCGTACGTTAGAAAGCTCGTTAAGCTATTGGTTCTGGTTGTCAATTGTATATGTTTAACTGTCTTTACAGCAGCAGTCCCGAAAGTCTGACAACCAGTCTTACCAAGGGGTTTTTTATTAACCAGTACTAACTGGGTAGCAGAGGTCAGGTAGGTCAGCTCCAACTGGTTAGACTAGAAGCCGTACCCAGAATAGTTTTTTTTTTAATTTATAAAAACGTTGCCCCACACTAGGAATTACTCCTGTGTCGTGGGTGCGTTTACAAACATTTAATTTCACATACACAAACAGCCAGACCCGGAACAACTATCTGTAGGCCATACATTTGTTCCGTACGGGGATCGAACACACGACACGCAGCAGTCGATCGCTCAGGCAGTGGCTGAGCGTGCCATCCGTGACTCGCCAACCGTGCCATCGTTAGGAAAAGGCTAGGCAGACTTCCCCTATAATACCTACACAAGTACGGTTTGTCTAATGTCAGGTAAGATTCAATAAGCTACAAATATTATAACTGTAGCTCTTTTAATCATCTGCGCTCATTTGAACGTTACGGAAAATAACATGTTCACAGGCAATACGTTACTTTGTATCATTTATCGCCTCAAGCCTTACGCCCCATCCTCAGGCGATGCAATTCATATCGTGCGCGCGTTTTGCGTTTTCATTAGTGTACCGTCGCGTCGCGTCCCAATTCGCAACGAAGCTGAATCTCGTGGCGTGCTTTAAACTTCTCTCATGCTCTTTTCTTCTGTCAGGGCTGCAGAATTGTCCAAAGCTATAAAGCGATACTGGAACACAAAGGGCTAAAGCAGGAAAATGGATGGGTTCTGAAACTCTTACTTCTCTGAAGAACAGTCATTTAAAGATCGACCCGAAATAAAAAAAAACATCGCTGGTTTTTCACAATTGCTGGCACACATATCGCTTAAACGTGTAGCCTGTGGCCAAGCGGTTTAAAAACCTATAATATAAACGGCGTGTTTTCCTTTGAGTTGTAATCCCCTGGATAATATTAATTAGGGTCGCAAACATTGATATTGATTTGAATGCGATTGAATGGTCAAACGAAAACAAATTTTATTGATCGAGGGCATCAAAGAGAACTGCATTTTAGTATTTTTATTACCGTTTTCGTTTGCTCTATGACTTAATGAATGCAGGATCGCGCTCAATACCTCGTTTTATAGATATTACCTTTTATTTGGTGTATTTACGTTGCAAAATGGAGCTTAAGGGGCAAATGATGCCGTGTCGACGGCGCGTTCGTGTTTCACGCGCGCCTTAAAGAGAGTCAGTAAAGCAGAGGGGCTTGCCAGGGCCTCCGCCTGCCGGGGTTGCGGGTTGTTCGAAAGAGATACCGCGGCCCCGGAACGTAAAGGGCAACAGAAGGAACATGGGTGGGTTTTAGTCAGTAAAAGTCTGACATGCCCCCCCGCTCCGCCCAGAGCGGGGGAAGTCATTTGATGATTTCCCACCCGAAAAAAAAAAGGGGCAAATGATTTCCCATCTGCAAAAAAGAGCAAATTAAGGAATGTAAATTATGTATTGTTAAAAAAATATCTACAATCAATAAGTTCATGCAAGTAATGATGACGACCAAAAAGTCAAAATATCTAAGACATCTGACAACATCTAGCTTTAATATAGGAGGGATCCGAGGGTCCAAAATGTACAAAAAAAAAAACTAGCTTTTGCCGGAGGCTCTCATCTGTATGTTTGATGACCTGACCAACACCCGGATGGTTTACGACAAAAAACCCTCTCTTCCTTGCAGAGAGGAAATTTTGTATCCCACCCGTGGGATTGTAGTAGGCTTGTTCGTTATGTCCCACTGTTTCGCAGTAGTATCACCAATTTTATTTTTTTAAAACGTTGCCCCACACTAGGAATTTTTCCTACATCGTGGGTGCGTTTACAAACATTTAAACTACAGCTAAACCCGAAAGAAAAATCTGCAGATCATACAAATATTTGTTCCGTGCGAGAATCGAACCCACGACACGCGCACTTCAGTTATCGCAGTGCACGTCCAGTTCATCCTGATTTATGTTTTCCAGAATTCAAAAAACAAAGTAAATTATTCAAACTAGGCTGATGACGAAAATGAGGAAATGTTTTTTCATTAGTATCGGGAACTCGTAAGTTCGTAACATTCAATGGTTAGATGTTTGTTAGCAACTGCAATCGCAATGCTGTTGGACGCCATATTTGAAACAAATCGTGGTTGCTGCTACAATTTGAGCCATACTCGTCAGTAACCAGGAATTAAGTTATCCTCCATGTAAGCTACTCGATAAGACATATTTGTAGTGTTATCATACCAACTACATTATTACTTTGATTCCTGTTAGATTATATCATTTGAAAGTTTGTTTTATAATGTTGAAGTGTAATTTCACTTATATGTTACTAGCTTTTGCCCGCGGCTTTGCTCGCGTTTCATTCGCGGTAACAGAGTTCCTCTTTCCTGATTTGCAGGTACCTGCTAACTGTAGTTTTTGCCCATATTATTTATTGTAATAGCAAAGTTAAGGTTTCCCTTTTCTTCCCTCTTTCTCCGTAAAAAGTTAGCCTATGTTCATCTCCAGGGTCCCGACTATATCTGTACCAAAATTCATCAAATAGGCGTGAAGACGTAACAAACAAGCTCACTTTCGCTTTTATAATATTAGTAAGGATTCTACTAATAAAATAAATGCGATGTTTGTTACTCTTTCACGTCAAAACGACTGAACGGATGTTGATGAAATTTAGCACAGAGGTAGATTATGGTCTGGAATAACACGTACAACAACGTGAAGCCGCGGGCGCCATCTAGTAATAAATATATTTTTCGTCATCGTTGTGTGAACTAATTTGTAAAGTAGGCCACTTAATCTTCTTATAACATATTCTAATGGAAAAACCCTATAACACTTTTTGAACGACCTGAGAATCGAACCATGGGCCCCGTGCTCAGCAGTCACGCTTTTCATTTTTTTTAACCAAATTGTGATGGTGCAGTGGCTGTGCGATCGACTGCTGCGTTGCGTGTTGCGGCTTCGATCTCCGCAGAATATAGCCTACAGATAGTTGTTCGGGGTCTGGCTGTTTGTGTATGTGAGTTTAAATGTTTGTAAACGCACTCACGATACCGGAGAAATTCCTAGTGTGGGGCAACGTTTTTTTTTTTAAATTAAGTTCAAAAAATAGGTAAAGATTTAAAGACTAACTGGCTTCTATTAGGTCCTTACATATGAAATTGGCGTTTTTCGTACTGGCCACTTTAATCACGAATTTCTCCTCTTTGGTAAGGAATTCCAAATTCAAATTTGTACAGCTATTTACTCATGTATTTGTGCTTCGATGACCGTCATTCATTTGTTTTTTTTCTTCTGTTTTTTCTGTTTGCGTCACTCATTTTACAAAATGGAAAATTTAAAATATCGCATTATTTACGAGTACGAGTTCCGCCGTGGCACTAGTGCTGCGGAAACGACTCGAAGGGTGAATGATGTGTATGGCGGTCATGTTGCAAAAGAAAACACAGTTCGTTTTTGGTTCCAACATTTTCGTTCTGGAAATTTCGACCTGCAGAACAAGCCCCGTGGACGGCCTGAGACCCAAGTTGATAATGGAGAATTGAAGGCTATTGTGAAAGCGGACCCATCGCAAACCACGTCCGAGTTAGCTGCAGGCTTCGATGTTAGTGATAAAACTGTTTTAATTCACTTGAAGCAAATTGGGAAGATTAAAAAGCTTGAAAGGTGGGTACCTCACGAATTGACTGAAGCAAACCGGCAAACGCGCGTCGACTGCTGCGTTACATTACTGAACCGGCACAACAATGAAGGTATTTTAAACCGAATCATTACCTGTGATGAAAAATGGATTCTTTACGATAATCGGAAGCGCTCAGCGCAATGGTTGGATCCTGGCCAGCCAGCCAAATCCTGCCCCAAGCGAAAATTAACCCCAAAAAAGTTACTTGTAAGCGTTTGGTGGACTAGTGCCGGTATTGTTCATTACAGTTTTCTCAAATCTGGCCAGACTATTACAGCTGATGTCTATTGTCAGCAATTACAAACCATGATGGAAAAGCTAGCGGCTAAACAACCAAGGCTGGTCAATCGCTCCACGCCACTGCTGCTTCACGACAACGCCAGACCACACACTGCGCAACAGACGGCTACCAAATTAGAAGAGCTTGAATTGGAATGTCTTAGACATCCTCCGTACTCCCCGGACCTTGCTCCAACAGATTACCATTTTTTTCGCAATTTGGATAACTTTTTGCAAGGGAAAAAATTCAACTCCGATGGGGCAGTCCAAATCGCCTT
Organism: Ochropleura plecta; assembly: GCA_905475445.1. Classification (NCBI taxonomy): domain Eukaryota; kingdom Metazoa; phylum Arthropoda; class Insecta; order Lepidoptera; family Noctuidae; genus Ochropleura; species Ochropleura plecta. The sequence continues at coordinate 27,015,370 of FR997721.1, read as the reverse complement.
CAAAGATTTTATTGATTCCCGTCCGACTGGTTTTTTTAGTAAAGGGATCAATGAACTACCTATAAGATGGCAAAAGTGCATTGAAAACAATGGTTCATACTTTGATTAATTAAATATATTATATTAAAAAATATTCGACTTTTTGTTCCTTCCATACAAAACGCCAATTTCATATGTAAGGACCTAATATTTCCCATTACAAGCTGTAACACATGAGAACTCACATGTTTTTCATCCAAGAAAACATTTTTAAATGTTAATATCTACTTAATTTCCCAAGGCTGCCTAAGTGCCTTTCTCAAACCAAAAGTCTTAAAAACTGTTTTGCCGCCTGTCTGTTTTAAATATTTTATAACGTACAGCTTTTCTACAAAGTACTAAGTGTCTGACAATAGTAAACGTTTTGTTATTTGTTTTTTTTTTTAAGTCGGGCAAGTGTGAGTCGGTTCGAGGGTTTGGTACAAACTTACAACATAAACGTTCATGTATTTTCACCGTAGAGGAGCTCTTGGCTAAATAATAGCAGCCGCTCGGGTCGATCTTTAGGTTAAGCCGCACTTGCCTAGGTTAGTCTGTGGATGGGTGACAACCCGTTACATACCGAGTTTCCTCCGTGCCTCGGAAAGCACGTTAAGCCGTTGGTCCCGGCTGTCATTTGTAGATCTTTGACACTCGTTACAGGTAGTCAGTGTTCCGAAAGTCTGACAACCAGTCTTACCAAGGGGTATCGCATTATCCAGTACTAACTGGGTTGTGGAGGTCAGATAGGCAGTCGCTCCATGTAAAATGCTGATATTCAGCTGCATCCGGTTAGACTGGAAGCCGACCCCAAAGTTATTTGATGATTTTCCATTCATAAAAATAAATAAACTTGAGAGGTGTCAAAGGACAGCCGGATGGAACGAAGTTATTATGTACAAAAAACCTGTATACACTCAACATAAGTAATCGTCGCGACACCACACTGTTCAATGCGAAATAGAAAGATGAAATGAAAATAACTGGGTTGCTTTCTATGAGAGAGAAAGAGAGAGAGACAGAGAAACACGCACACGCCGCACGGTTTACAACTATAGCAAACAGTGTCGTTACAATTTTTGGTCTTACTTTTTTCCGTCTAGCCCTTTCGCAACGCGCGATAAGGTTACTCCGTTCCAAAAAAGACAATTATAAATGAGCAAGTTTGGATGGAAGGATGTTTGTTACCCAATCACGTCGTAATGGCTGTACAGATCTAGATGAACTTTAGCACAAAGCTAGACGACGTAGCACATGGTATATTTTTCTCTCACACAAACACAAACATTTCCACGCAAACGTAGTCGGTGGCAACAGCTAATAAATAGTGTTTCTAAGAAATAAATATGTACATAGGGTACCCAGTAAATAATTAACAAAGTAATTTTATCTGTTTATTATTTTTCCGGTACATAATTAACCGTTACCCAGAATACACACATTAATCACTTATTTTCTTGTGAACAAGATCATGTCTTTCCGCCGGAAGGGAAATCTCTCAAAAATATCACTTACTCATAACGCTGCTATTCCTTAGCATCAATTAAGAAGAAATGTACCTACTTAGGTAACGAAAGCCGTCTAACAAACGCTTCTTTGAAAAATCAATACACCTCTGAAACTTTGTAGCAGCGGCGGTGTGGACACGATGTGTGCAAGTGCTGGATAAATTGTGATGATGAGGTTTTTGGGTTTTTTGGTAAAAATTAAAATTAAACGTTTAGTTGACCAGTAGAATATTGTGTTTGCTTTTTAACATCCTTCATAACCCTAAAACGCCATTCTATCTGCAGGAACGTTTTTCCTATTTCCGTCCTTCTGATGCTCCTTGTAGATCGCATCTTAGGAATCTCCTCCAACCCCCTCCCCACTCTACCCACTTCTACTCCTACTCCTTTACTGTTCACGCTGTGCGGTTGTGGAATTCGCTTCCGCCTGACATTAGGGACTGCCAAACTGTTTCAGTTTTTAAGAGAAGAGTAAAAGAACATTATCTTTCTGTTTCACCATAGTTGCATAGGTATTTATTATTATATTTTATATTGTATTAATGTTATATATTTGTCTTTGTACTTGTATGTATGTTAGTATATTCTTATATTGTATTTAGTCATTATTTGCTTTTGTTTTTATGTATTCTTTTTACGCACTGTGTCTACATCTCTTTCTATTTACTCTCCTTTCGCAGGTATGCTGGAAGAGATTTCTATAGAAATAAGCATTACCTTTGTACCTTTTTTCTATTCCTGTCTTTTTTCTGTATTCAGTGTACATAAATCGTTAAATAAATAAATAGAATTCAAGGGTCGCTACCTTATCCGTGGATATGCTAGAGAAAACACACAACAACTTGCTTTTGTATTTAGTTTTTAACAGACGAAAAAAAGGAGGAGGTTAAAATTATACATCTGCAAATAACTTGCTATTTGCAGATATTATAATCCTTATTATATCCTTATAATATTTAGGTTTTTAATTATACTTTTATGATTGAAAATGATTTTTAATTATTTTGTTTTAACTCCATCGCTGTTTTGTTTCCTAACATTTATGTAATTTATTTTAACTAAGTTTCCATTTTTTTTACAACGCTTGTTTTCCTAACATGTTTCATGTTCTTATCTGTGGAAAACGTTGTGATAACATGACGTCTGATAGGGGAGAATGGAAGAAGAAAACGTATTGCGCCGACCCCAAATAGAATGGGACAAGTGCAAGATGATGATCTGTGGAAAACGTTGTTGATATCACATTTGTAAATCAATTGTTATTCTTTGTTATGTATTATATTTAAAGTGGTATTGTTTGTTTTTCCCAATAAATAAAACAAAATAACGAATACTATTATTTCAAATTGAAACTCTTTAGCTATCGTGTTTTGTTCAACAGGTATGTTTTATGAAGAATTTGTATAATGTTAGAAACAAAGACGTATAACATCACACATCACTGATGATGACGACACGGCTGACAGTGGCTGAGCGATCGACTGCTGCGCTGCGTGTCGCGGGTTCGAACCCCGCACGGAACAAATATTTGTATGGCCTACAGATAGTTGTTCCGGGTCTGGCTGTTTGTCTATGTCAGATAGAATGTTAGTAAATGCACCCACGATAAAGGAGAAATTCCTAGCGTGGGACAAAGTTTTCTAAAAAAAAACTCACACTAGGACACTAAAAGGAGCTGGGCAGCGAGTGAAACCGGTAGACACGACTAGTATTACAATTAAACGGACCTAACGCGTACAAAGTCGTGGGTACCAGCTGGTTATTCTATAAATGAACTCCGTCCATTACGTCACAGAGGTACTGCTCAACTATGCTGATCTACCGGTGTGCGCCTAAGTCTGTACTCATCACGTACTTATAATAAGAGCCGGCTGTTGCGTAAACTCGACTTAGAATCTTGAATGCATTGCGTAATGTATGCATCAAGGAATATATTTTTCTGGTCAAGTTATAAGGCACAGCGGGTTGGATGTATATGCATTTGATTGAATGATTTTATCCGATTGCTCCACTTTCATGGTTGTCTAAGGCGCTGCGCAAACGTGGACACTTTTACCGATTCCTATAGAGCTGTAGAAGTTGCTGTGTCCTGTAGCGACAGATTTCACACTGGTTTTATAGAAATTTTTATCTTGTTTCCGGCACAAGTCACAGTGTCCACGTTTGCGCCGCGCCTTATATCACTTTGTTGTCGTCTGTCTGTCTCGGGAACACGTAGAAGTATCTAGTTAAGTAACCATGGAGTTTCTTGCCGGTTCTTCTCCATAGGAAACGACCAACCAGAACCGTGCATCTTTACTCGACGTTTTATAAGTGCCCATGTAGGCCTATGTGAAATAAAAATATTTTGATTTGATTGATTTGATTTGAGTTAAAATTATATACCATATATTCAACTCTGTAATCCCTTAGTCCTGTGAAAAAATCAACCTTTGTAAGTCTACGCAGTCTAAAATATGGCTGTTTATATCGCAAGTTTGTACGGAACCCGAAAGAGGTTGCGCGAGACTGACTAGCTCTTAGAGAAATGGGTAATTAAAACGCCTCTACCAATAAATGGTATTTCAAAATTGCTGTTCTTTTTAACCCGCTCAGCTCACTCTGTTGTCCGCTCGCTCCCAACGCTCGCCCCACTCAGCGCGAACTGCGTGTAATGTTGATTCCATTCACGACATTCGCACAATTTCTCCTCATCGACGGTGTTGGGATTACAGACGTACAGTTATAACCAAAAGTGTTAGAGCCTATTGTTTATTTTCTTGTGTTGTGTGCTATTCAAAAAATCTGTTACAGAAAAAATACTTTATAGGATCATCTTAGGAACTCGTGCAAGCATTGAGTTGAAATTAAAACGATATATATTCAAGTCTGTGGTCAGTAGCAGTATGAACCAAAATGACATGCTGCGGCATCAAGAAATCATTTGGATTTGGGCCACGAAATTTAAGCTTTCAATTAAGTCAGCTAATTCTAGTACATGGCAGCTGGACCTTTTTCCAATGAAAATTGATGTTTCGTCTCAGCACCAATTTTCCTCCATTGCCCGCATCCAGTCAAGAAATTTCCATTGTCTTCTCGATTTGCAATCACCTTCGGTTAATCGCTTCGGCTCAGTATACTCCCAAAGCTCGGATGTTTTCTCAAGAAATCATCGTTGATGGTTCAAATAATTCTGATAAGAAGGTTGAAATGACATTCAGTACTAAAATTTTCTCAAAAGAATTACTGAGAGACTTACAGGGAAAAACTAAATTAAAGGATGCAAATAAATTCTGAAACAGTAAGCGAAGCTTCAAATAAAAATACATGTTAATTAGTTTAACTGTTTGTATGTAACTGTTATTATGTTTAACTAAAACTTAAAAATATGTTAAGTTACGCGTTGAGTTACGGGGGTAAAGTGAGTTATACCAACGCAACGGTAGCGTGTTAGTTAAGGCGAAGACTAAAAACGGAAATTCACGACTAAAATACCTAATAATTGTTTTGAATTTAGTTAGCTACCAGCTTTTGCTTGGTTTTGGCTTCGCTCGCGTTAAATTCGGGGTAACACAGTTCCCCTTGCGTCTTATTGATTTGTAATAGCAACGCTAAGTTTTCCCTTTTCTTCCCTCTTTCTCCCTCCCAATCCACTTTAAAAAAAATAGCCTATGTCCGTCTCCTGGTTCCCAACTATGTCTGTACCAAAATTCATCAAATTCGGTTCAGCCATTAAAGCGTGAAGAGGTAACAAACAAACAAACTCACTTTCGCTTTTATAATATTAGTAAGGAAGTAAGGATAAGGATTATTGTTTAAAATTTACAACGTTAAAGGTGTTCTAGAGATGCAATTCACACAACCTCATAAAAAGCGAAGATCGCCAGAGGGTCTTAGGCAAGGTCTTCTCCAGGCATTCACTGTGTAATACTTGTAGTCAGTGGAACGATAGGGTCTAGAAAACTTAAAATGGTCCAAGTTCTAACAGTTTTGTGGTCACATGTACACCTACTAGCGAAGCGATACGATCACAAAGTTACGTCACTTGACCCCTTGCTTCCGACAAGTATTGGTCTTCCCTTAGTCGGCGATGCAATGCTGACCTCTGAGAAAAGGTTTTAAGGATGTATGTGAAACCGTCATTACCCACTGACAAAGTGGACGAAAGATAGGTTTAAAAATACAAATATTTAATTTGTTGAACATAGGTGAGTTAGGTACAGATTTTATTATTAATTTTAATGAACGCTCTGTCTAGCCGTGATCGGCGTACAAATATTTTTGGCATAAGCATGCTGATTTTAACAAATTATTAAATTGTATTAAATTAGAAATTAAAACAGTTCATGCAAGTTGTAAAAATATGATTATTTTGACAAAACCTCTTTTGTCGGTAACTTAGTAATTTTGTCGGAGGTTCAGTATTCTATCCGGAAGTTTAGTTTTGTTATACGAAGATCCATTTTTTTTAGGAGAAAATGTAATTTGAACATGCTCTTATTTGTTGTTAAATTGGATATTTTTTTTTCGTTTATGTTTTGGGTTTTTTGTCGGTAATTCATTGTAACGCTGGTTAATTAGAATAATAGTAGGCCACAGATCGCTGGAGATTAATTTGTTTTTCGGAACCATTATTATTTCCCTTTAATATTTATTGTTTTGTTTAAACTCCAGAGAGTTTGAAAATACAGCGTGTTGTTTTGCATCCTCGTCATATTCAAGGACGTAACTATGCTAATGATTCTCGACCCGAATCGATTATAAAATAAGTAGGTTTTTTTTTTTTACTTTTTTCGTATTTTCAGAAATCGGTAAGTGCACACAGGTGCGTGCATGCCGCTGTATGATACGTATGCGCCGACGCTCACGCACACTGTTCTGTGTGTTCTGTAGGTGATTCTCTACTTTTGAAGTGAAATATTCTGTAATACTGTTAAATTTAAACACACAGAGACAGATCATAAAAGCGCCGTATATTATTATTGATCAGGTACCGTAATTTTCATTGATTATTTATGACTTTTACTAGCACCTCCTAAATTTTGACGAGGATGCAAATCAACATATTGTATATCACAATATGGCGCCGAAATTTCGCCATCTTTTATTTTTTCATTTTTGCAGTTTCAAGGGCACTCGCGTCATGTGACAATTAAGAGCAAACTACACGTTGTTGTCAACACAGAAAAAAAAAAACAATTGGCTGATTGCTGCGTTTAAACACACATATTTATTTTAGTTTCATTAATTTCAATTATAGTATTCGTCATGATTTACATTCAGAGTTGAACCCCTCAGATCTCATCAGGGGCCTAAGCCTGCTATTACAATAGTGTCAGAATGGTCGATCACTGATCGCATAATGGTTGATTTTGACAAGTTTAGTATGTAGTAGATTACCAAAATCATCAAAATTAACCATTATGCGATCAGTGATCGACCATTCTGACACTATTGTAATAGCAGACTTAGGCCCCAGATCGTGAGTCATAGCCATAAACCACAGATCAAACAAAGATACATTATTTGAGATATTGTTCACACATATTTAAAGTTCCCATTAACACCTTCCAAGTACTTTAAACTAGACAGGCGCCTTTGAAACGAAGTTCCTTATCGCGCGTTGCGATAGGCGGAAAAGTTTAAGACCAAAAGTTGTAACGACACTTTTTGCTATAGTTGTAAGCCATGGGGCTTGCGCGTGTTTCTCTGTCTCTCTCTCTCTCTCTCTCTCTTTCTCTCTCTCTCTCTCACTCATAGAAAGCAAGCCAGTTATTTTCATTTCGCCTTTCTATTTCGCATTTAACAGTGTGGTGTCGCGACGATTATTTTTGTTGAGTGTATACAGGTTTTTTGTACATACTCAATAAATAATAACTTCGTTCCATCCGGGTGTCCCTTGACACCTCCCCACCACCGTTTTTTTCGTACTTTTCGCATGTGAACTTACTTAAAAATTACCCCTACCTTGAAAATTTATTTAGACGGTTGATTCTCTTTCTTCTTCAATCTTTGGCCACCCAATGCTAAGTGGACCACCCTATGCAGGTTTCATCCAAATCTCACCACTATTGGCGATTTTGCGTCATGGTTATCCAGTTTCTTCTGGCCCCTTTAATGCAGACATCTGTCCACCTAGGTTCCTTTCCCATATTCCTCCGTCTGTTGTCGTTGTTGTAATAAATAGTTCTGTTTCAATTTTGGTGTGCAATCTACATTACTATAATAAAGAGGAAAGATATGTATTTTTTTATGTAATTAATAAGCTCAAAAACTACTCGACCAATTTCAATAATTCTTTTAGGATTAGAAAGCTACATTATCTGTGAGTAATATAGGCTATACAACATAACGCTACCTATTACCCGTGGGAGCGAGGAAACTGCACAGGACATCTAGTAAAGTGTAAGTATTTTTCTATTCTATTGACATTAAGACTTCTACCACTACTGTGCTTTATGCATCCAGTGGACACCCATGGCCTTCACTGGCAAGAAAAGTCTCCCACCTACCTTGTACCCTACAAGGTACATTCTGCTGTAGCGAGGAGAACTTCCATGCAATTATACAGTCGATCACAGCATGAACCCGGGTTCAAATCGAGATACTATCAGTGTCATAAATTCGCAATACTCCTCGACCTCGTGTGAAAGTGAAACCTCCATTGTTACCAGTGTGGCAGCCACGCTTGTTAGAAGTCTAGGATATTCTTAATAACTGGTTAGAAGCACTACTAGGACATCTTTATATAGAGGTGTGTTTCCCCCTCTCATAGACAATGGTCCACCTTATAAATATGATGATTCATGACGGCATTAGGGAGCAAACCTCGATTATACCAGAATATTGGGCCATTTTTAGGCTTCCTTAAAAGGAAAAACGGGACCCTTACAGGATCTTTCGACACTTTGGCGTCCATCTACCAGTCTGTCTGACAAGACCCTTTATCTCACGAACGCGTTGAGGTATCGAGTTGAAATTATCAAATACTCAAGTATGTGGTCCCTTGGAGCTTTGATAAAAGAGCTCCAAGTTTACGCAGTCAAAATATATGGTTATTTATGTCGCAAGTTTGTACGGTGTTGGCCGGTTTTTTTAAATAATGTAATGTTTTAATGATACATGTTTTATCAAGAACGATTGGACAGGCGCTGATGAATATTTTCAATAATAATTTGATAGATTTTTGGTTTTATTCAAAGTTTGTTATCATACCCTCTCTAATGCAAATTACTTAGTTAATAAAATAGTGTTTATAGGTAAAGGTTTTAAAGTCTATGTAGTAGGTAAGGTCCCTATTAAAACATTACTTATATAAGCTTATGATGGGGCTGGCACGGTTTAATTGTAATTAAACCCCTGAATTTATAACAGATAATTAAAAAATATTAAAAAAACAAGTACATATTTTATCAATTCCGTGCTGTTTCATAAATTATAAATGATCAGCTATTACTTTTTGCTCTTGAACGTTGTTATATCGGTATCGCCTGTTTTTCTTTGTTATAATTATTTTTCTTATAATTTTAAACGACGACGTATGCCAACTGTATTATTTAATGTAATAACCAAGACCAAGAAAGGGGGTTAAAAATCATAGGAAGTCTATTTTACATAATCATATTACGTATCGTTATTAGGAATCGTCTAAACGGACCTAGAAACCCAAATGCGTTGTATCAAAAAGTTTGTGATTAAAATACCTAATAACAAAAACATCGATGAAATTCCCACAATCGATCAATAACACAATCATTACATGTACCATAAAATAATTCGAATCGATTGAACACATCACTTTCACTGCTGGTATTATTCCTACAATACACAAATATGCAGACACCTCTCAGTCACATGTTGTCTAATGAACGATGTACATTGCTGGCTAAGTCATTATCAATAGCATCTGCATAGTTTGTTTTTTCCAAACTATCTTGGTACAAGCTTTTACCCGCTTCGCTCGTGTTAAATTCTGGGTATCACAGTTCCCCTTTCCTCATTTACAGGTACCTGCTACCTTTAGTTTTTGCCCTTGCGCCTTATTTATTGTAATAGCAATGCTAAGTTTTCCCTTTTATCCCTCTTTCTTCCTCATATCTCAATCATTTATAAAAGAAAATAGCCTCTGTCCGTCTCCAGGGTCCCAACTATCTCTGTACTAAAATTCATCAAAATCGGTTTAGCCATTTAGGCGTGAAGACGTAACAAACAAACAAGCCAACTCAATTTCGCTTTTATAGTATTAGTAAGGATTGGCTACTAGTCTAACTGGCAGTTGACGAACTGTATTTAACAGGCTACTAATTCCGAGTAAAAACTAAATGAATGGCTTAGGGAAGCAAGAAGAGATTCTCCTTCTCGTCTGACCGTAGATATTCTTTTTATGAATGGATTTGAATTTTGATGGATGATGATAGGCTAAAGAAAAGATGGATTTATAGTGTAAAAGAAAGGATGTGAAAGAGAAAGTAGTAAATTATGCTTTGACGCCTGACAGGGAGAATTAAAGAAGAAAACGTGTTGCGCGAACCCAGAATAGCATAAGGCGTGGGTAGGAAGTTGTTCTTTTATTTTAAATGGCATCTTGCTATTCTGCCTAGGAGGTTGTGGTCTGTTTAACCGGCAATTCCTATCATCTATAGAGATGCCTTAAATATAAGGCCTCCAGCCAGGGCAAAGGCCTCCATCCAGGGCAAGTTGATGATTGCTGATCTAACTCCCACATCCCAGTACCTTGAAACTCCTTAGTAAGACTGATTGTCATACATTGGGCTACTTATTTTAAACTAATTATACTAAATCATAAGCAGTAATGGTCACGTTAGCTAGTAGAGAACCGTTAGATATTTTGTTTGTTGATAGCATTCCGTAGTTACGTCATTTGAGTACATTATTGGTGTACCGGTTAATTTGGTAGATGTGTCTGCTTTTGCAAATTGATTTGCATTTAATTTATAATTGCGATGGAGACGTGTTTTAATAAAATAATTTAGGAGTTATTTTTCAATTGGTACCAAGAAATTACTCAAGAAGAAAAATATGCGATACCGAAAATATTTAATTGGTACCTGAGATCTAAGATCTATCAAACCTTTCTACTAGGCCATTTATATATTGAAGATTATTTTACTGCCTCTAAGCAAAAAGTAATTCTAGAGGTCGTTCCACTCAATATAATATAACAGGTTGTCTGGAAGATATCGCTATAAATTAGCAATAAGACCGCCATTAAAACCATAAATTTAGCTTTTTTTTGTAGGACAGTTTTGTTTTTAAATTTTGGTGTGCAAGAATAGAATAAAATAGAATATACTTTATATTCTATTCTATTGTATTCTATAACACACGCTACACAAGTACACAAATTATGTTTTGCAAGTGTGGCTCAGTGAATTGCAAACAACCATATCATTATGCCTATTATTTAACTAAAGATAAAAATAGAAAACGGCAAAGTGCGAGTCAATCTAATGTGAAGAGTTCCGTAGTTATGTAATTATTCTTTAAAAATAATTTGGACGTTTTTCTTGGAAATCTATCTCATATCTCTCTATTTTCCGTCTCCAAGACTTAAATACCAAACTCACAGAAAAACGTCTCTTCCAACAATATATTAATCCTATGACCCTAGTATTTTTTTTTTGTAATTTTATTACTTCGGTATGAGGAGTTATCATAAAATAAACATACATACAAATTAATACACAAATAAAAATAAATACAGAGATAGTAAATATATAATTATGAAGACTATGACAGTAAAGAGGAGAGGTAATGTTCTTTATTTAATTACTAGCTTTTGCCCGCGGCTTCGCTCGCGTTAAATTTGGGGTAACACAGTTCCCTTTACGGCTTATTAATTTTTAATAGCAACGCTAAGTTTTCCCTTTCCTTCCCTCTTTCTCCCTCACATCCCACTTTTTAAATAAAAAAATAGCCTATGTCCGTCTCCTGGTTCCCAATTATCTCTGTACCAAAATTCATCAAAATCGGCTTAGCCATTAAAGCGTAAAGAGGTAACAAACAAAAAAACTCAATTTCGCTTTTATATTAATAGAAAGGAAGTAAGGATTACATATTTAAGTAAAATGATCTTATGGCATACGGATAGATAGTTGAATATTGGATATGATGAAATTATATAAAAGCGTCTAATCATAACTACTACGGAACTCTTAAAAGCACTGAATCTAATGTGGCACGAAACTTGTATGTCAAGTTATTTGAAAACGTTTATTAGAAACTATGAATAACATCGTGATTGATTTCTTAGTTTCTAAAACTTAACAACATGGTTACGAAATATTGTAATACATGTATTGTAATACAGTGTTTGGATCATTTTTTATTCTGGTAAGCATTACAATAGGATATTTTTAAAACGTTGCCCCAGACTAGGAATTTCTCCTGTATCGTGGGTGCGTTTACAAACATTTAAACTCACATACACATACAGCCAGACCCGAAACAACTATCTGTAGGCCATACATATATTTGTTCCGTACGGGAATCGATCCGGCGACACGTAGAGCAGCAGTCGATCGTGCAGCCACTGCGCTAACCGTGCATTTAATTGGTAGTAAGCTTGAGCTTTTTGCCCTCTTTGCTTACTCAGCACATATCCTCCATGATGAACTATATCGAAGCTCTCCTTAGGCGGTTGAATCAAGGGTCTGATTCAGAAGGCAGTACTCTGCAATACGGCCCGCATAGTGAGGAGATTCCTGTCTCTAGAGCCCTAACTACCGGTAGCTTGGACCCTGCTCCAGATACCGGCGGACTTTTATTTTTATAATTTTGAAATGATTTTTTTTAAGAAATATTTAGAAATGTAAAAATAGGACAAGCAAAATAAAATATATAATAATACCGGCCAATAACTGTGGGACAGTTATTGGCCGGTATTATTGTAATATGTTGGGCAAAGATCCTTCTCGTATAGACAAGGCATGAGCATTGATGCTTGCGCAATATCCATTATAGGCCCAGGTTTCCTTACATTTTTTTTTTCATGATGTTTTTTTTGCGGATGGGAAATCATCAAATAACTTCCCCTGCTCTGGATGGAGCGGGGGGGAGTGTCAGATTTGTACTGACTGACTTCTATTGCCCTGTACTTTCCGGGGCCGCGGTATCTCTTTCGAACAACCCACAACCCTGGTCACCGATGTCTTAGATAAACTTTCAGAAAGTACACACGACGGCACATCAACCTACGCAAAACCACTTTAACCTGATCTCTCTACTACGGTGTTGACCTGCCTTCGTGTGTACACACGACGACACATCAACCTATACAAAACCAGTTTATGCTGCTCTCTCAACAACGGATCGTACACCATAGATTTCTAGTACAATGAGAGATCCGCATAAACTGGTTTTGTATAGGTTGATGTGTCGTCATGTGTACATAAGATTTAGAAAAAGTAAAATTGGTACTTAATGATAAATATTGAAAAAATATGGTAGAAAAACGAAACCAACGGCAACGTACGACAACTCTTCTAGAATGTTATTAAAGAAAAGTTGGGCAATTCTTGTTTCCATAATATTCTGAGAAAAACCTTTAAAATTCAAGGTGTCCACTCCTGGCGAAAGAACCAACTTTTTAACCGACGAAAAAAAGGAGGTTCTCAATTCGACATGTATTTTTTTTTTTTTTCTAAAGAACTTCATAACCCTCCGTGAAGTACCAACTGTTGCGTGAAACAAAAGAATTTCTTTATTTTCTTTTAAAAACAAACGTCAAGCGTTCGTAACAAAAAATTAAATATTTTTTCCAACACTTTTTATAATATTACTTGTTAAGGTTTCTATAACGTGGCACCTATTGTTGTACTTTTTAACTTTCCATTGTCAATGTGATTTGGGAGAAAAACGTGTTTTCTGTTTATTATTTATATTAAAAAAAAAATACGTGTGGCACTCGGGGACTGCCGCGGTAAAGCTATATATAGCATTTTTTATCAACTTATGCAATAAATAAAAACAATCTAAATAAAATATTTAAAAGTACTTCCAATGAAAACAAGTCGCAAAAAGAAACATTTTTTTATCAACTTAGACAATAAATAAAAAACTAAATATAATATTTAAAAAGTACTTCTAATGAAAAGAAGTCGCAAAAAGAAATCAAGACCTTGGGTTTGATCCAGCGTAATGTCGATTGACTATCCGATTCTCTACCAAACACGCTATTAGAACTCTAGAATCGGGATTGAAATAACTGACCGTATTGTGTAAACGACGCGCGACGTTATACAATGCACGGCCTTCAAGCCACACCTCCGTGACCGTCGGAGTGGGGAGCGTCAGGTTTTTTTACGTTACGGAATTTCTGGATTCGGTCCCCGCGCTCAAGGCCCGCGATAGAAGCTATGCAATAGCTTAAAAGATTTGTAGTACGTATTTATAAAACTTTTTTCTTTTTGCGACTTCTTTTCATTGGAAGTACTTTTTAAATATTATATTTAGTTTTTTATTTTTTTTTATTGTCTAAGTTGATAAAAAAATGTTTCTTTTTGCGACTTATTTTCATTGGAAGTACTTTTTAAATATTTTATTTAGATTGTTTTTATTTATTGCATAAGTTGATAAAAAATGCTATGCAATAGCTTTACCGCGGCAGCCCCGAGTGCCACACGTATTTATCTTTTTAATTTCCTTTGCTTACTTTAGAAATTAGACGTTTTACGACTTTGGAAGCAAATATCTTATCAAACATTTACTTGAGAAAAAAGTATATAAGAAACCTTATATTTTTTAATGACCTATCTATAAACACCCCTCAAAGATACAATAAGACAAGACAAAGACTTTTTTTTCAACGCTCATTGGGTTTTTGATTTAATTTTTTCTTTTTTTATTGATTTGATTTAATTTATTTTTTTCGCAATAATAGTTATATCAAAATAAAAATTATTTTTTGAATCCTGTACCGAAGACGCGCCGACAACTCCCGAACAAATCCGAGCGCATGTGACGTCATAATTTTAGTTTTTACTCATAGTAGTATACAGAGATAATAAGTACAGTGCTTTAAGTTTAAATTTATTCCATTCTGTCATTGTTAAATACTCAAAAATATATAAAAAATGTCAAATCTCAAAAGTTACCGCTCTTATTTTGTACCATTAAGTACAAATACTACAAAGACAACTCCTGAATAAATGTTTTTAAATGTTCCTCAAGACGAGAAACCTCGAAAAAAATGGTTTCAAACAGTGCTTCGAGATAATCCTAAAACAAAATCGAACTTTTTTTGTTGTGAAGATCACTTTAATATACTTAAGTATTTCATAATCAAATTGTTATTAGTTATTTTTTATGTAAGTGTTTAAAGTACTATAAATAACTAAAGTTCAGTCAATTAAGTTTTTTGACTGGGCTTCAAATCATAACCTTTAAAATCACAGCTTTAAAAAAATCTACTGATTATTTAAACTGCTTAAATAATAAATTCGTAAATCGTTATCTGATAACTAGAATTCAGTTCTATATTTGTATAATTTCCTAACGTTTTAGGGTATGCATTGAACTATTTTAATATTTGTAAAGTAAATTTTAAAGATGTTTTCTTTCCTTATTGTAAAAACATTTAAATAATTCTCATGATTATTTTGTTCTTTTCCAGCTAAAGAATGATATGGAAAATCCTTACTAATATTATAAAAGCGAAAGTGAGTTTGTTTGTTTGTTACCTCTTCACGCTTTAATGGCTACACCGATTTTGATGAATTTTGGTACAGAGATAGGCGGGTACCAGGAGACGGACATATGCTAATTAAAAAAAAGTGGGTTAGCGTTGCTATTACAAATCAATAAGGCGCAAGGGGAACTGTGTTACCCCGAATTTAACGCGAGTGAAGCCGCGGGCAAAAGCTAGTAATATTACACAACAATGGGAGGTAAAGCCAAAATTAAAATTGATGTGGTACCACACAAGTTCGAATGTCAACCAAATCGTAAACGACAGGGGACTTCAATGATTCTTAGACCAGCTGCCGAAAAAAGACGAAGACTACTTACAAATAATTCAAGACATTTTAAATGAATCTTCGGACAATATGCAAATTGGTAATCCTCAAGAACCAAACTTTGATGCTGTATCAGTCAACACTGTTGAACATGTTGAAGTTGATTCTGCTCCATTCATCATTATTTTCCTGCCCTTGTCACATTCTATTTGGGGTCGGCGCAACACGTTTTCTTCTTCCATTCTCCCCTATCAGACGTCACGGCATCATTTACTCCTTTCTCCTTCATATCATTCCTTACACAATCCATCCATCTTTTCTTTGGCCTTCCTCTCGCTCTCCGTCCATCAACATTCAGGTTCATCACTCTTTTAGTCACATGTCCTTCATCCCTCTTCATTACATGTCCATACCAAGACAAACGACTTATTCTGCTCCATTAAAATATGCAATATCTCATCAAAAAGTCATTGTTGAAACACAAACACAAACCGATCCTAATAGTTGTACTGTTGCTGTTCAAGTGAATAAACGTCCTAAATATCGTAGTGTTCAATGTAAACTTTCATCAGTCGGCGTAGAAAAATCCTGCTCACCAATTAAAACTGGCAGCATTAGTACTGCAACATCTCCAATAAAACCATTACGTCAGAAATTAACTTCAAAATTACTCGAAGATGTTCAGAAAAGTTTGTCATCTAGTAGTTTTACAACACATTCGAATAGTTCTCAAGAGATTTATGAAGCTTCAGAAAATACCAGCTCGAGTACTATAAGTTTATACTATATGTTTTTTTAACAGACTTACCTTGATGCCCTGGCACCTCGAACTTCGGCAGAAATAAACCGAAGGTCATTTTTCAAAATTTTGTGATCATAAATATGTCAACATCAGGAATATTATCAGAATTAACTTTAACAAATCGTTTTTTAATAATAAATTTACAATGTTTTTGTCAAGTTACGTATAATAGGTAGCTGTAAACGCTGCACTGTTATGAAATAGCTATAACATTATGACGTCACAAGTATGGTGGCCAATCGTGGTGCGTTCACAGTCACGTGATTTTTTTTTAAATTTTATAATTTTTTTTTTTTTTTGTTTTACACGTTACAGATCAATAAAATTCATAATTAAGCTTTAAAATATATAAAAAAAACATGTAATGTACGGGGTGTACATTACATGTTTTTTTTATATATTTTAAAGCATTTTTTTTTTATTTTATATTTGTGTAGAGGTATATAGTACATATTATATACATAATTATATATACAAGGCATCAATTCTCCAAATTTCAACTACTTATGTGTTGAAAATAGTCTCGGAGTTAACTGGCATACGGACACACCGACAGATTGGGCAAATAAGGCTTCTGTTTTTAGCATTTGGCAACCGAACTCTATTAAGGAAAGGAGGGAACAATAAAATAAAAAACTTTCCAAACTTTTTATTTTTACTTTGTAAGGTTTCTTGGAATGAGGCATCTTTTTTTGTCGAATGGGAAATCTTCAAATAACTCCTCCCGTTCAGGGTGGGGCTGAGGGGAGTGTCAGACTTTTACTGACTGAAACCATGTACCTTCTTTAGCTCTCTGGTTCGCTGACACGCGTAGAACAAGGCCGCGGCGTGCGACACGGCACGTGGCACTTACTGGTCCTATTTAACCTTTTCGCGATCAACGTGGTGTGAGAATTACTGGTAAACAAAAAAAAAGAGAAAAGTAGGGAACAATAACATAAAACACTTTTCAAAAGCTTTTTTTTTTCTTTAGGACGTATGGAAACTTTGACACAACCTTGCTCAATGTACTAGAAAAGACTCACGTAATTCGCGTATAGAGTAAAAACATTGGTGGAGATGTTATCTTAATTACTTGTTTCCTCTATGTAACTCTCACTGTTTCCGATTGGTGGGAAGATACACGCGTTCTCGTGAAAGATAATTTGTCTTAACAATAAACACTATTAGCGGAATTCTCTACTTAAGATAACAAAAAGAGTAAAGCAAATTTATGTAGAATTAAAAATGGCGAAATTGAGGTACACTTACACAAATAACACATCGCTTTTGTGTGTATTAGATTGTCAAGCTTTTCGACAGCATTTATATTAGGTTCTTTTGATTATTTTGGGAGAAGTAAAGGTGATGGCTTACATTGGGTTTGCTCGTGACATTGTTCTCTGAATGAGTTCACAAAAGTTGATTTGTTTTTAATTAGTTATAAAACTTAATTAATCTGTTTATTCATTCGTACACATATTTTTATATTTTTACATATTTCTTATCAAAACTTAATAAAACAAAAAATATTTTAAACCCACCGGTATCGGCAACAGGGTCCCAGCTACCCGGCGGTCAGGCCTCTAGAGAAAGGAACCTCCTAACAATACGAGCCGTGTCCAGGAGTACCGCTTTCTGTATCAAGCCCTTGATCCAGCTGCCTAACGAGAGCCTCCTCAGGTATTGGTCGAGGCTCTTGGCAAAGCCATTGGCAGATACTAATTAAACTTGTTGTTATTGTTTACACTACCGTATTAGGTAACCCTGTAATGATAGTCGTAAAATGTAGACTAGGGGCTGTTTTTTCAATAGTAAAATAACTTTTATCTAACAAATAAAAATGGCGGTTTGACAGCTCATGTATAGAAAACATGTCAAACCGCTAGGTACTTTTATTCCTCAGATAAAAGTTATCTGACCATTGAAAAAACAGCCCTTAATAAACATAATATTTTGCCTAAATTTCAGTTTATTGCAATTTACTTTTAATACGATTAGGCAACATTTATTTACTGTTCAAACTCATTAGCTGTTTATACCTCGCGCTGACAATTTTCTGGCTGGTTTGTTTTTGTGATTGAATTAATTAAAACAAATAAAGGAAATATAATCGCGTAGCTGGGTAACGGATAATACGTTTTTAACATTAATCCTTACTAATATTATAAAAGCGGAAGTGAGTTTGTTTGTTTGTTTATTTATTTGTTTGTTTGTTACCTCTTCACGCTTTAATGGCTAAACCGATTTTGATGAATTTTGGTACAGAGATAGTTGGGAACCAGGAGACGGACATAGGCTACTTATATATATATATTTTAAAGTGGGATGTGAGGGAGAAATAGGGAAGAAAGGGAAAACTTAACGTTGCTATTACAAATAAAATATATATAAATAATAAAATAAAACAATAAGGCGCAAGGGGAACTATGTTACCCCGAATTTAACGCGAGCGAAGCCGCGGGCAAAAGCTAGTATTAATATAAACTGTAATATTCAAAACGATCTGAATAAATTGTTTGTTAATTCATCCGGATATTTGTTTTCAGTTGATTCAAAACTATTAATTAATGAATGTTTATTTTGAATATTTGTGGTTTAAATATTTGCGAGCATTTGAATGCGGTTCAATTTGTATTACCAATTTGTTGTTGATTGTATTAATCAACAGTTGCAACAGGTTACGAAAATGATAAAATTTCCGTGAAAATTATCATTATTTTTGGAACTTTTTAAAAAAAAAAAACGTTACCGGACACTAGGAATTTCTCCTGTATCGTGGGTGCGTTTACAAACATTAAAACTCACAAACACAAACAGCCAGACCCGAAACAACTATCTGCAGGTCATACAAATATTTGTTCCGTGCGGGAATCGAACCCGCGACACGCAGCGCAGCAGTCGATCGCTCAGCCACTGCGCCAACCGTGCCATCGTCGATCTATAACTAGGTTTTACTACTACTATACCATAATACTTCATACTGTCTGGTACGAACGTCTCATTGCAAATATTTCAACGAAAATGATTGATGATGTTTTGATTTTCTACGTTTCGTGCTAGGAGTTGTATTACCTACAAGTAGGAGCAGGAAAATAGATTTTGTAAACCGCTGTCCTAAAACACTGTCTAAGGTCTATTTTTAAACAAAATTAGACCTAACAGCTAAATTTTCAAAGTAATTAGCTTCCTAGCAAATTATTTATTTAAACATGCGCTGCGCAGTAACCACGAGTTCTAGACATTTAATCGATGCAGTATCAATGCATTAGTAATGTAACTGTGGTTGCACATCACGGAAACTCTACGAATACACGGAAAATGCTTTTAAAGGTCATCTGAACGTAACATGAAATGTTAGAACTTTAAAGCTACCTTGATCTTTAAATAATTCCTGTCTTATATTTATTTCAATGGTTTTATTAAGGGCAACCGAACTAATTTTTATTTGAAAATTTGCTACTGAAGTCTGACGTCATTCGTATGTACCTACTATAAAGTCATTTATTCTTCATTTATCCTGGAAAATACTATGCCTGTGATGACCGGTCGTGTATTCTTATCGTTAAGTAATTAGTAATCAACTTTTAAAATCACATTTATACTTAACTAACTTCCACCCGCGACTTACAGCATAACTATGCTACGCGGACGAAGTCGCGGGCGGAAGCTATTTACGTTAAAGCTAGTTACGTGTGATGATCGAACACTAATTAATATCTTTCTCTCCCCTTTTCTTCCCTCTTTCTCCCCAACCATCTCTGTACCAAAATTGGCTGTCAGCCAATTCAGCAGTCAGCTGAATCCGGTAAGACTGGAAGTCCACCTCAATATAGTTGGGAAAAGGCTAGGCAGATGCTGATATGGAAATACTTATGAGTACCTCTCTTAGCATAGGAGAAGAGGTTATGTCGGTATCCTACTGATTAAAACCACGCTTTCCTCCTTTTTAGCAGACCTTACCATTCTGATACACGTAAACTGTTTTGGCTCAGCTTTCCCATTCCTGAGCCTCCAAACCTCGCCATTAAATTACTTGTAAATTTATTTAGAATCAATTTAAATCTGTTCGATCTACGATCGTCTATCGTTAGCCTAAAACGACCAATCAAGCTACCAAAAACTAGATTATGCGGATTTCTCATAGAACGAATTCTATACAGAGTACAGAGCAAGGTAATGTTTTTCTGGATAGCTTGATGTATTACCGTGTGAACATAAACCTGCCAGCAAACCAAATCCCTAGCCCATGTCTGTGCATCTTCCTGCACTTGTCCTATTCTATTTGCGGTCGGCGCAACACGTTTTCTTCTTCCATTCTCCCCTGTCAGACGTCATGGCATCATTTACTCCTTTCTCCTTCATATCACTCTTTTAACATATTAATCTATCTTTTATTTGACCTTCCTCTCCCTTTACATCCATGAACATTCAAATCCATCTCTCAAAAGCAACAAGTCTGTGCCGGCCAGATATATTGATTGGTAGCAATTTTGCCTCTTTGATTTGAAAGAATATATTTTGTAATGACATTTCTTATTTTATGAATCCTTACTAATATTATAAAAGTGAAAGTGAGTTTGTTTGTTTGTTACGTCTTCACGCCTAAATGGGTAAACCGATTTTGATGAATTTTCGTACAGAGATAGGTGGGGCCCTGGAGACGGACATAGGCTATTTTTTTAAAACGAAGAAAAGGGAAAGCTTAGCTTTGCTATTACAATAAATAAGGTGCAAGGGCAAAAGATACAGGTAGTAGGTAGGTACTTGCAAATCAGGAAAGGGGAACTGTGTTACCCCGAATTTAACGCGATCGAAGCCGCGGGCAAAAGGTAGTTAATTAATAAATAAGTAAAGATTAATTTCTCACCACAATATAGGTGCATTAGAATGTATTATATATACATAACAGCGAATAATAATTCTGTGGGAGACTGGTGCCTTAAATAGACTTGTCTAGTCTGTATTTCAGGACATGATAATATTGTGATAAGCTGACATGTAATATTGTGTAAGTGAGATGAAAACATAATTTAATTAATTAAACAAAAACGCACAACGAATTTAATAACATATATATAAAAAGCCTGGTTTTATTTTCTGGTTCGCGACGTGCGTAGTGTTAATAATATGTTCAAATTATTACAATTCTGCATTTTTGTTTTGTTAAATACGTTGCCCTACACTAAGAATTCTCTTGTGTTGTGGTTGCGTTTACAAACATTTTAACTCACATACACAAACAGCCAGACCCGAAAGAACTCCCTGTAGGTCAAACAAATATATGTTCCGTGTGGGGATCGAACCTGCGACACGCAGCGCAGCAGTCGATCGCTCAGCCACTGCACCAACCGTGTCATCATTGTGTTGTCGTCATCACTCACAACATTGTGCAAATAAAATTGAATAGTCGTGGGTCATTGAGGTACAGAAATTAAAGTTAAACATTAAAAACTTGTATTTTTTTTTAAACTTGTGTAAAAGGGGGAAATTTTACCCCCATAACCTCCGTAACTAGGAGGGGCTCCTCTTAGTTACGAAGATTTAGTCCGAGAGAAAAACAAATTCTCATTGACAGGGAAAAAAGTGTCTTGGGACATTTCCATTCTATTTTTCCACAACATTATTTTTAGAAACACCGGTCCAGTATTTTTATATAAAGAATCTATGCACAAAATTTCAAAACTATATCATGAAAAACCACAAAGTTATAAGCTTGTTATGTTACCTGGATATGCGTACAAATACACTGTCACCAACGGCGTACGGCGGCGGCGGCGGCGGCGGCGGCGCGGCGTTGGCGTCACCGCGCCGCGCGCCTTGCTTTCATTGATAATAATAATGTCTCAGTTTGTATTGTAGGTAATTAACTGGTGATATATTTTCTATCACACTGTCTGGCAGGTTTTGGACTGTCGTAATGGTCAAGTGTAGGGTAGCGCTTGCGAATAGGTACTTAGTGTCGCATGGTGTCCATTATTATAAACTTTTTTTAATATTTTTGGGAAAAAATATAACATGGTGTAAAAATGATTGGAATCGATTCAGTTACTTATTCTGAACAAACTATATTCAGGTTTCGCATATACTAAAAATAATGTTGTATAATTATTTTATACGCCGTTTATTAGTGTTCGTGTACACTGCGAGATATAATAAGAAACGACGTTGTCTGGCTCATTTCCAGTGCGTCCAGAATTAATCCTGTTCAGAAATACATTTTGCTTTGCTTAACGGTATTACGGTAAGACCATACTATATTTGTTTTGTTCATAAAAACTTTGCAACTAACAGTACTCTTACCTCTTACCTCTATTTAGTTCAAACACTGAAAACTCTTTATTTTACTCTCTAATCTCTCTCAATTAGAGTTGGTTTTAAAAGTTACAATTTGACATATTTATTTCACAGGATACTAACAAGGACTTGTATTAGTGATCTAAGAAAATTAAGGGCGTCATTCGGAAAAATACAAAGAAGACTGGCAGCAGTGCCACGTTGTATGGAAATGCTGCTTTTGTCCACAATAAATTCCAGCCCTTTTTTGCGGATTAGAAATCACCAAATAACTTCCTCTGCTCTGAGCGGAGTGGGAGGGAGAGTAAGGCTAGACTTTTACTGACTAAAACCCACCCATGTTCTTTCTTTAGCCATTTATGTTCCATTTATCTCTTTCAAATAACCCGCAACCCCGGCAGGCCCCTCTGCTTGCTGACATCTCTTTGAGAAGTGCGTGGGACATGAACGCGCCGTCACCAGGCCGACGGACGGTGAGCCACCCATTGCTCACCGCCTATCATTTGCACTTACTATAACAAATTGAACCAGGAAACAGTCTAACAAATAAATCAAAACCCAGACAATAATGTGATGTTCCTCACCAACTCCGATACAACAAATCTTTTTATAACAATGAATTATAACCGCAAGGTAAGGAAGATGCAGTAGTTTCATTTTTCACCACTTAGTTTATTCCCAGCGCGATCTTTATTTTGGTACTTTGATTTGACTTCAAAGAATATTTGTGAGGAAGAATCCTTACTAATATTATTAAAGCGAAAGTGAGTTTGTTTGATTGTTATATCTTCACGCCTAAATGACCAAAACGATTTTGATGAATTTTGGTACAGAGATAGTTGGGAACGGACATAGCTAAAAAAAGTGAGAAAAATGGGGAGAAAGTGGGAAAAAAGGGAGAGCGAAAGTTTTTTTTTTTCAATGAACACGCGGGTTAAAGTTAGCGTTAGTCCAAAGTAACTATGCTACGAGGCCGACGTTGCGGGAGGAAGCTAGTTATTAATAATTCTAGAAGCCAATTCAAAATCTCCATAGGAAACGACCAACCCGAACCGCGCCTCTTTTCTAGATGTTTTATAGGTGGCCATGTTAGGGTTAAGTGAAATAAAAATATGTTGTTTTGATTTGAATGGAGAGCATCTTAACTAAAAATATGATGCAGCTTGAGTCCAATTGAGTATTTAATTCGTTTGTATTGTATTTTTTTTTGTTAATTTTGTAACGCTATTTCTCCAGACAATTTTAACCGGATCTCTTATTGTAACGGAATTCTAGTAAAAGCGAGGCCATGTTATGCTGGAAATGTATAGCTTGATGTGTACAACAAAAAAGTGCTTATACTGTCGGCCATGATGGAAAATGATAAGCTCCGCCTCCTGGACCATTATAAGGGATTATCGTAATTACAAGGGTAGCTGCCTCGGAAGCTATAATAAAAATAATGTAATAATAAATCATTTGCCAATTTGATATTTTAGCATTGACTTTATTCTTCCATGTAGGTACTCCATAATCATAAAGTAGACCCTCCATGTTGAGCTAGTTTTGAGCGTTTATTTTAAGTTTAATTTTTATTGGTGTCGATTATTCGATCGATTGATTAAACTAGAATCAGATTAAAATGACATACATAATCATATCTAATTATATTCCACACCTATTTAGTCGCGATTATAGATAGTCCGATTAAGCTTAACAACCAGTAGTTTTGTTGGAAAACGTCATCGTTCTGGTAAAACTTTAATATGGTTAACCCGTTGCACGATTGATTACAAAAATGTAGGGTAACAATGTATGTAAACTTTGCACCCGTCTGCACACTTTGTCGCGCAAAGGTTGTGTGACTTCAATCAGTTTTAGAATAAGAAACGTCGTTTGACAGGAATAAACAAAATTTTAGACATTTCGTCTCAGTGTAGTTTGTGACGACAACATCAAAACTATTTTTGTTTTGCGGATCGCAAAGAAATCATCAAATAACTTCCTCCACTCTGGGCGGTCGGAGGGCAGTGTCAGACTTGTACTGACTAAAACCCACCCATGTTCTCTTATGTTTGAACAACACGCAACCCCGGCAGGCGGTGGCCCTGGCAGGCCCCTCTGCTTTGTTGACATGGAACGGACGCGTGGAACACTAACGCGCCGTCGACACGGCCTGTTGTCAATAGACGGATGGACGGTGAGCTACCCATTGCTCACCGTCCACAGGCCTGCATCTACGGTGGCCGTCTCGCGGTGCAATCGACACCATTGTATTAAATTTTAAATTTGTTTTAACCTTCTGACAACTATTTGACATGAACACATAGATGGTATGTTTTGTTTTTAAGGCCAGTGTTTTGATGTGCTATTGTTTGAAGAGAGACGATTTATTACCGTCTGTGTATAAATACTTCTTTAGAGGAAGCAACAGACATTTCTTATCTTCCGTTATGATCTACTTGGCTTTAGTTTTATATGACCTATAATATGGTCTAATGGTATATATATGGACTTATAATATGACCTATAATCGTTCATTACTTAAAACTTGTCAGTTTTAAGTAATGAACGATTATATCGAAGTTGGTCTAACATTTTCCTATGTTATGTCAGTTTCCAGTTCAACTGAACGTAGTTGAATATCAGTATTTTATATAGAGCGAGTGCGTTTGACCTCTACGACTCAGTCACTTGGTAATACCTGGATAAGATTGGTGACCAGACCTTTGGGCGTATGACTAGATACCAATTACGATCATCAAACGACAGCCGAATCCAAACGCTTTGCCGGGTGTTTGAGGGAGAGAATCTCAAACCAACCCAGCTGCCGCGGGCGGCGGGCGCCGCGAGACGACTCTCGGCCACCGGTGAGCAATGGGTAGCTCACCGTCCGTTCGTCTATTGACGACAGGCCGTATCGACGGCACGTTAATGTTCCACGCGCGCCTCAAAAAGATGTCAGCAAAGCAGAGCGCCTGCCAGTGCCACCGCCTGCCAGGGTTGCGGGTTGTTCGAAAGAGATACCGCGGCTCCTAAAAAAAAATTGGTATTAGTTGAGACTAGGTTTTGACCGATATCTCCGCTCGCGTGAAATTATTTTTCCTTATTCCTTCCTTCCAAAAATAAAGACTTCTTTACTGAAATTAGTTTTTGTTAAGGTTCAATATAAATCCGAAGGTGGAAGAGGGATGAAAGATACATGAGCGATTTTATAGTAGGTACAGTCAAGAGCATTAATATATAGTAACTTCTAAAAGCGATTTTCTCCTACTACATTAAGTAATGTTTTAAGTTTCTACAAATAGAGTATTTTGGAAACCATTCTATTACAAAAGAGGTCTCACTTCAAAGTAGAATCCACAAATCAAGAGAAAACTGTTTTAGAATTTCTGCTATTTGTATGTTATGTGACTACGTTATTGCTCGCGACTGTACACAATAAACTGTTGCATGAACGTTTTGAGAAAATAAAACGTAGGATGAGCGTGGGCGTGCTTTCTGCGCAAGGCTGCAACCCTCTCGGACACACCGCCTTTTTTCACTCAGTGAACGCGAACACCCCGTGACGCCCTCTCCTAAACATGGAGCTCCCAGCGGGCCCGAGTTTCGCGATGACTGACATGTTCTGGGAAGAAAAACAACGCTTCAATAAAACACTGCGCAAATCGCAAGCCACCGAAAAAAAAATAACAAATCAGTCGAACAAAATCACGGTTCCAAACGATTGCATATATAACCTCGTAATTGAAGAACACGTTAATAAAAACCACGCTGGTTTTAAATACATTTATAAATTATTAAAAACTAAATACAAAATTAAATCACGGCATGTTAAATTCGTAATTGAGACATGCGAGAAATGCTCCAGCATGTTGAATGGACAACAGATAATGAGCAAGAAAGGTATCGGCATTTGGACTGTCGATGTTCTAGATTTAAATACCATCCCGTATTTATTAAATCCTGAAAATTTAAAAGTATACTGCATTGTTGACACTCACACCAACTTCACTCTACTTCGACCAGTGCCGGTGCAGCCAGATAATATCCTAGAACTGGAAACCACGGATATTTTTGAAACTTATGGTTATCCACATACTGTGTTTTCACCCATTTGTTTGGATTTTGGGTTGTTTATCGAACCACCATGGTGTGTGGAGAAGGTTGACGAAGGTTTCATAAAAGTTGTACCCAATTATGTTCCAGCCGATAGAATTCTGCCAATGATAAATGTAACAAGTGCAAACATTTATAGACAATTTGCGGAATGGGTTCGCTTTGCACCAAAACCTTTGATTGATTTGGGATGTAAGGAAGTAGAAATGATAATAAACACATCAAGGCAAACCATTCGTGACCAGCTGACGCATGAAACAATCACAGGTATACCGGAAAAGTTATTTTTACGCAGAAAACGTTTGTGGTCGAAGTACTATGTTTAAAACATATTTATTGATAATTATTGTTTATATACTTAACACAGATTGCACATTTATTTTATTGTTATTGTTTTCTAAAGATTTTAAATAGGATTATGTATACAAACTTGTTTGCCATATTAACATTTTTTTATACCAATATTGATATTGTTTTTTTATCATTGATATTTTTAAAGAAATTTTGTGTCTAAAATAACAAGCCAACCTTTACATAGTATGAAATGAAGTCGTTTCCACTTAGATCTTTAAAACTACTCAACGGATTCTGTTGCAGTTTTGAGCAATCGATAGAGTGATTCAAGAGGTTTATTTGAATACTATCTATTATATTATATTACACCCGAGTAAAGCCTGGGCGGATCGCTAATCCTTACTAATATTATAAAAGCGAAAGTGAGTTTGTTTGTTTGTTTGTTTGTTACCTCTTCACGCTTTAATGGCTACACCGATTTTGATGAATTTTGGTACAGAGATAGTTGGGAACCAGGAGACGGACATAGGCTAATTTTTATTTAAAAAAACTGGGATGTGAGGGAGAAAGAGGGAAGAAAGGGGAAAACTTAGCGTTGCTATTACAAATCTATAAGGCGCAAGAGCAACTGTGTTACCCCGAATTTAACGCGAGCGAAGCCGCGGGCAAAAGCTAGTAGTTTATAAATCTTAGAAATGTCTCGAACTTAGATTCAGGAAAACACATTGTATTCAAAAATTAAAAGATAAATAATACTTAGTATACCAACAATATAATCCCACGGGTTTATAAATTAACATTTCAAATAATGTCATTACAAGTTTCCTGTTATTGTTTGTAATTTGTAATTAAAACGCATTCCGCGTATCGAGCATTTCCGTGGTATGATAATACATGCCTTTTGAATGTAAGTCCAAAACATAGATATAACATTTAATCGAAATGTATGAACGTGGATACTAACACATTGATCTATTATTTCTGTGTACTCTTCGTGATAATGTCGACTCTAAGTCTATAATGAGTTATTTATAAATATATATGTTGCAGTCAAAACTCTTAACCAGTCAAAAGTACTATTGACTAGCAAAATCAGTCAAAAGTACTTTTGACCGTATGCTTTAGTCAATAGTACTTTTGACTAAAATAACAGTTAAAAGTACTTTTGCCCAATGAAGCTGGTTAAAAGTACTTTTGACTAAGTGATTCCGTCAAAAGTGGTTTTGACTGGTTGTATCAGTCAAAACTCTTAAAAAGATTGTAATGCCTCCTAATCTAAATAGTTCAGTTCAGTTCAGATGCTTTATTGCAGTTAAAACTACTTTTGACGAAGAGCGTCAGTCAATAGTACTTTTAACCGCAAATTTGCAGTCAAAAGTACTAAAAACCAATAATTTTTAGTCAAAACCACTTTTGACCAACCTGTTCAGTCAAAAGTGCTTTTGACTGATTTTGCTAGTCAATAGTACTTTTGACTAGTTAAGAGTTTTGACTGCATCATATACATGCATCAAAAGTATCAAAATCAAACCTTATTCTTCCACATTTACAAAGTTGTCGTTACAGCGTTAGACTTAAGTATGAGTATCTAGGGATCGAGTACGTTTTAGAGTTACATTTTTAATTCAATAACAAAATAAAGTTTTTTTTTTAATTAAAAATAATATTCAGGTTTCCGATAAAATGTTTAACAGCGTTTTTACAAAACCATTACAAATTTCTGAATCGAAATCGCCAGACCTTGACCCAATTGAGTACGCAAGGGATATGCTTTAAAAAGAGTTCTGCCAAGTAAGGGTGACGTGCTTACCCCACAACAACTTTTGACGTGTTCGAAAGAACGTAGGCGGCCATTCCCCAAACTGATTTTGACGAACTGATTTGAAGCGTGCCAAATCGCTGTGATCGTGTGATTCGTGGAAATGGGGAAACACAGATTAGGTATACAAAATAAATGTCGTATTGGCCTTTTTGCCATTTCATTGACAAAATTAACTTAGGTTAAATTCTCACATTATGCTTTTTTCTTATTTTTTTTTTACAAAATATAAAGATAACTTGTTAATTTAAACGTAGGAATAGTAAGAAGCTAGTCTGGAAGAATAGATTTGGTGATATTTTTGTAGAGTTTTTTTTTCTTTATTTATAATTCAATAGTTTTATACAAAGGTGCCAGTACCTTCGGACCTTATTATTATTAAAAAAAAATTGAACCCTAGATACTTTTGAAGTGGGTATTTAATCTAAATTAAGAACCAGCTTATTATTCTCATCCAGGGTAATATTAACGACTAGCAGTGTCATTAATATTACCTTTCATTACAGACAATTGTTTGGCAGAATCGACTAGCAATATTGATTGGCTTATTTGTGAACTAGAATGTAGATAGTTTATAGTTAAAACTTCGAGTGAAGTCTCAAAAAGTATTTATCTTTATCTAGAACTATTTTTAATATTAAGTAGTCATTTATTGTACGAGAATTAAAGTATTCACATTTGCTTATTATACACTGAATCTGTTTAAGAAAAGGCGTTATATTTTTTATATATTTTTAAATAGTGTCTAGGAGTTTCTTTGAATATTTTTCTCCTTACAACCGAATATTGTTGAAAAAGACATTCATATAATATGTACCCATATTTTTTTTTATTAAATTAACCCTATTTATATTGATTTAGTCACCATAATCTTAGTAAACGGTACTATTTCTGAATGGATTTAATAAATATTGTTTTAACTTGATAGTGTATGCTGTATGGGTATCTTTTAATTTTTTTAATGTTACCATTTAAACTTAAAAATAAAACTGGCTTACCAAAAAGAGGACTAACAAAGACTTTTCTTTAATACTGAATAATAATGAATGTTAAGAAGTTAAGATGTTTGTGACAATAATATTGCAAGATAGTAGTTTTGTTCTGTCATGGTATATAGTATTTACTTCATTTATTTACATATTTAAATATATCTTAATAAATATATATGAAAATATAGTAAGTATTTATATTATTATAATACTAGTCTATTAATAATTTTAAATTATAGTTAGCCCTGTCCGGATAGACAAATGGACAATAAATGATACGTTAAGTTAAATCAAATTTATATATTAATACTTACTAATAATTTATAATCAAACAGTCATGTAAATACCATTATTATTTAGGTTTAATTTTTAACTTGTGAATTTTAAATAGTGATATATATTTATTTACACAGATAAAGAAACAATTGTTAATTTTATAAAAATATCTAAGTTGTGGTAATCTAAAGAAAAAAAAATGTAATTTATAAAATTATTTGCTTCTATCAACAAATTAACTTTTATTTGTGTTATAACATCAAAAACATATTTGATTAGTTTAATATTAGGCAGTTTTATTACTATTTTTACTATTATAATAATATAAGAGTAAGGGAGAAGAATACTTGTTGCGCCGACCGCGCGACCCCAAATAACTGGGGATAAAGGCAGAAGAATGAATATTGAGTACTATAATAATAAGTAGATTAAAGCATTCTCATTGTATTTAAAAAAAATAAAAATCTTAATTATTTTATTAGCGTTTCATTTTATTTTCCATAAAATTTAAACTACAAGAAATACTTGTTTATATTAAAAATATTATATACATATATATATAATAATAATACATTCTGAGGAATATGAAAAAGCCTAATGACTACTTTACCATTAAATGATTACAAAATAATCCTATATTAGGATTGAGTTGCAAAATCAAAAAGTCATTTATTCAAGTTAGGCTGATAATCAGCACTTTATGAACGTCATATTACAAGAGACAGTCCCACATAAACGCTCCGCCCGTCGCAGTCTGACCGGATGCAGCTAGATACCAGTACATGGAGCGGCTACATATCTGACCCCCTCTCTACTCGGTAACACGGCGGTAAGACTGGTGGTCAAGCTTTCCTGATTACCGATAACAGCTTTCAAAGATGTAGAATTGCCAACCAGGACCTCTTTCGATAGCACAGGTGTAGTTTCACCTACATTTGAGTTTGTTATGGACCACGAGCTCTCCAAACACACCAGTACTTAGTCACTCAACAAATCACTACACTCAGCCGACAATGATTTAGGATGGCACTCACAGTTTCCCATCATTGTCGAGGATTGTCAATGGAAAGTAAGTTCAAGTACGTTAAGTTCCCACGCTTGAGGCAAAGATTAGGGTAATAAGCAGAAGAGATCTTTTAAGTCATTTCCGGATGAACGCAATTTAACTAAACGACTCTCCCTCTTTGGTTTAGCGGTAGCATGGGTGATTGACGAGCTTGGAGACTGGAGTTTGATTCTCAGGTTAGGCTAAGTGTTTTTAGGTTTTTCTCTAACGAACTTCTCAGTAGAAGTTATTTAGTCTGGATGTTTTCATTTGATAGTAATGGACTCATCCATATTACATGGGACTTAATCATCATTGGCGAAATGTGGGTGTACTAACTTTATAGATAGTAATAGTAGTAGTAGATTAGATATTAGTAATATATAGTAATTAAACTAACAGATTATAGTCGTAATATTTTGTTATTATACGGGTTTTTTTTTCAGACAGGTCGTATAAGTAATGTGTGTGATAACGAATTGGCGTACTTATACGGATATCTAAATAGGCTGTCAATTTGCTTAACTATTATAATTCTCTAATTCTAATTACAGGTAGCAGGTACGTCCAAATCAGGAAAGGGGAACTGTTGTTACCCCAAATTTAACGCGAGCAAAGCCGCGGGAAAAATCTAGTATTTTAATATAAGCAAGTATTTCATGCAGTTTGAATTAGGTATTAGAATTCTCTAATTCTTATAAAAGATTAACATTTCAATGACTAGACTTAAAATTTAAATATTTATCTTACTCTTTATTTTATTTTATTGAGTACACTATATATCACACCACAGTTTATTAATAGTATTTTAAAACTGAAATTGAGTTTTAAATTAATACCACCACTCTTCCATTGTCCTCTGTCAGATGTCACGGTAACATTTACTCTATTCTGCTTCATATCATTCCTTACACAATTCTTCCAACGGGACAATATTAATTATTTATTTGAACAATTGTGTTTACTGTGAGAAATTGTTATATTCATGCGAACAATACCATATAGCAATATTCTACCGTTAGTGAAAAAAAAAACACACAAATTGTATAAACTTCTAGACGCAACTGTCATCTCTGCATTAATTACCTATTAATCTATGTCTCGGAGATAATTGTGGGAACCTAACGATATAGGAAGTATGACGAGTGACCGAGCGAAGATTTCTAATCGATTTAAAAACGAGATTTGGTACACCGAGATATGTAATCGATTTATTTTCAATACGCAACAAATGGGAGATGGTTATAACGCATAGCGGTGTTTTTTGGCAAGAATCATTAATTTTGCGTGTCAATGTCTGAAAGATCATTTTGTTATGTCAGATGTGAAGAATTGTCCTCAATATATTGATTGTGTTTTGATTTAAAATTAAATGTGAAACATTAAATTTTAAATCATTTTGTGTCGTGTTTCAATACGTGATTAATTCAGTCCGGGACTGAACACCGATTATGCAGGTTTTTTTAAAAAAAATAAAAACAGCAATCTTCTTATTTAGTACAATTATTTTATTTTCTTACAAAGCTGGACTGAATCGACCCAAAAATAGTTAGGAAAAGGCTAGGCCGATGTTGGTTTGCTTACAAAGCTCTCAAACAATACATGCTTGTACTAAAAAGTTTTTTTTGCTTAAAAATATTGGCTCCAAAAAAAACACTATAAAGACGGAAAACTTTACTAGCGAAAGTCGGTGACTTTTTTTTTATTCATAGATTTTTTGCCACTGACCTCCGTCTTTTTAGTGTGGTTTTGGAAGTCGTTTTTTTGCAAAAACGTTTTTTAATTTCTGTTTTTTTTTTGTTGTGGTATGATGGTACTTATATCATACAAATTCTTATCGGGTATTTAATTTTCATTGCTGCTAAGAAATATTAACATATCGTCCATACATATTAGAAGACAAAATAAGTATTAGATATTCCTATATCTAATACTTATTTTTTCTAAATCTCCTGATTTAACTTATAAATTACCCAATCAATAGTGATAAAATTCGAATGAGACTCTTTCGATTATTTTGAAAACTAGCCCACAATAATTGACAGAGGAATCACATAAAAATCAAACAATCGAATTGAGAACCTCTTTTTGTAAGTCGGTTAAAAACTGGAAATTCGAGGACCTCCACCGACCATTACTCGTTATGGTGATATTTTCCCTTTATCGTCTTCTCACACAGCGAATAGGTCTAGTATTAGAAACCTCATAGAATAAAATAAACGAAATTTCCAGGACGATATGGTTGGCGCAGTGGCTGAGCGATCGACTGCTGCGATGCGTGTTGCGAATTCGATCCCCGTACGGAACAAATATTTGTATGGCCTACAGATAGTTGTTCCGGGTCTGGCTGTTTGTGTATGTGAGTTTAAATGTTTGTAAACGCACCAACGATACAGGAGCAATTCTTAGTGTGGGGCAACGTTTTTAAAAAAACAAAAAAAAAATATCCAACTCTCAGTATGTTTTGTACAGACGGCTTCAGTAGTATCGGCTTCACTTATAATGATGCAACTCGTAAACGTAATATTGTTAATGCGGGTCAGCAAGTGGCAACTGTCCGTTTATTCATATTCATTTTCATAGTAATGTCAACATTTTGCAATGTTTGCGGAACGGTATACAACTGCACCATGATACTTATATAGTACTAGCTTTTGCCCGCGGCTTCGCTCGCGTTAAATTCGGGGTAACATAGTTCCACGGTTTTTGCCCTAGCGCCTTATTTATTGTAATAGCAATGCAAAATTCTCCCATTTCTTCCCTCGTTTTCCCTCATATCTCAATCTTTTTTTTAAAAAAATAGCCTATGTCCGTCTCCAGGGTCCCAACTATCTCTGTACCAAAAATCATCAAAATCGGTTTAGCCATTTAGGCGTGAAGAGGTAACAAACAAACAAACTCACTTTTGCTTTTATAATATTATATAAGTAAGGAAGGATGTTTTTGCTACATAATTTTCAAGCTTAGTTTATTTCTAACTTAATCAAGAGTCATGAACGACGTTTATACTGAAAATCATGAAAATTTCCCTGAAAAATTTCCCTATCCGATTTCAGGTAAGCCGGCCGATTTCAGTGGAGCCTAGCTATCATAGCAGGTTTTATAATATTGTAGTAGGCCAGTTTCGTAACTACACCTTGCGGTTCACTCTACAGGAACGAAAGAAAGAAAGAAACTTGAGAGGTGTCAAGGGACACCCGGATGGAACGAAGTTATTATTTATTATGTACCAAAACCTGTATACTTACACTCAACAAAAATAATCGTCGCGACACCACACTGTTTATGGCAAAATAGAAAGACGAAACGAAAATAACTGGCTTGCTTTTTATGAGAGAGAGAGACAGACAGAGAAACACGCGCACGCCGCACGGCTTACAACTATAGCAAAAAGTGTCGTTACAACTTTTGGTCCTAATTTTTTTCTTTTAGCCCCCTTTCGCAACGCGCGATAAGGACCTTCATTCCAAAAACTTAAATCTTAACACTACAGAAGAAGAAAATAAAACAGAAAGATAAAAAATAAAATAAGAAGCAAAGCTTGGAGAAGTCATATGGAGTGGAGTTTGTCAGCAGTGTGGGACCGACACAGAAGACAACGAAGTACGCAAGGCTTTGCAAACCCACTCTCTTTTCTCTTATCCCCAATAATACGTTAAGGAGAGAGAAGAGAGAGTTTAAAACGTGTTTTCCGATACACACACCAATAATATCTATACTCCAACCTGGTACTGAGACGTTCCTAAAGGAAAATCCGAAATTCTGTTGCCTAAGACCCCGTTCCCTCGTAGAGGCGATCGGCGGCGGCGATCTCTCGCGTCCGGCCCTGGTTCAGGCCATGGTCCGGAGCGAGAGGGAATGGGAAGCGGTCACCACCTTCTGCGAAGCAGTAATGCTAGCAAAGGAGGTGGCCGGGCGTTTGAGGGAGAGAACATCTGCCCAACCCAGCCGCCGCGGGAGACGCCCAGGGCGCCGGGCGCCGCGAGACGACTCCCGGCCACCGTAGATGCGGGCCTGTGGGCGGTGAGCAATGGGTAGTTCACCGTCCGTCCGTCGATTGACGACAGGCCGTGTCGACGGCGCGTTCGTGTTCGTGCGCCTCAAAGAGAGTCAGCAAAGCAGAGGGGCTTGCCAGAGCCTCCGCCTGCCGGGGTTGCGGGTTGTTCGAAAGAGATACCGCGGCCTCGGAACGTAAAGGGCAATAGAAGGAACATGGGTGGGTTTTAGTCAGTACAAGTCTGACATGCCCCCCCGCTCCGCCCAGAGCGGGGGAAGTATTTGGATGATTTCCCACCCGAAAAAAAAAAAAAAAGACCCCGTTCCCAACTAGTCCTACCACCACGACACCAGTGGTGACAATCAACTCAATGAATGCAAATAAATGGAACTGTTTTGTTTTTTAAATGAAATGTCTGACATAACATGATGCATTTTAATATAGTGACACTAATATCGGTAAAAGTAACCAAGCTAGTATTAGTCCGGAGAGAGGAACATTACGATGGGTGTCAAACTAATAAAAGGCTCTATGTGAAATGTGATGGGCTGTGACGAGTTAAGGAGGTATAAACCTTTAATAATAATAATTTATTTACAGATAACAGAGATCCGTACTGTTAGTAGCACGCCTCTAGAGTTACTACATACATAAATATAAAAACAATTTGAGTATGAGACACTTTGCACAGAAGATGAAAGCCAGTTCTTCAACCGGTCATCCTATCCACAAAATTCCTCAAAAAAGGGGAAAACACACTCTCGGCAACTGGTTCCAAACAACATTTGTTTGTTTTAAAGGGTCCTCTATCGAGACCGAGTGCTCTATCGTGTGGACGGTTTTCTAAGACACCTGGGTGTAGGATTTCACGTGACAATACGGCTGTCCAAAATCAAAACCTAGCAAGTACATCTGAGTTAATTTTACAGGAGAAGACATGAAACATTTTCAGCTGCCATTTAGAATATAATTCCTTTTTTAAACATATCTTGTTTTCATGGCAATAATTATGATTTGTTTTATTTTACGAAATAGATAAATTAAATGAAAATGCATTTGGACAAGTTTTATGTGCCTTACTAATGACTTCTTTGGATACTTCAAGATATGTATGATACTAAACCAATAGCAAAAACCTAGTTAGATCTCTACCTAGGTTTGTTAATTGGTTTCTCTATACATTAGTTTTTGGATCTAACATTGAAAACCTAGCAAAAACACTTACTAGATATTAACACTTACTATTATAGACATTATTTGATAATCGTGTTCAACACTTCAGTGATATTGTAAATCAAAAACGTAGTAAGGGACAATTCCAACTTCAAAAACTTAGTAAAAAGACTAATTTCAAATTCAAAACCCTAGTAAGTCCATTCACAAATTCAAAAACCTAGCATGTACCGTACTTAATAGGTTTTTGTATTTGGAAATGTTACTTACTAGCTTTTTCACTTTGTAAACACCGAGTACGAAGTGCACTTGCTAGGTTCATACATGTTCATATTTCCGATTCAATTAAGATAGAAATACAGTTGTTTTTGCTATAGACGCAGCAAAAAATTTTGGGAATATTGGTTGAAGAAAACGTGTTTCATCAAAAATGTCCCTTGCTAGGTTTTGATTTTGGACAGCCGAATAGTGCTGCCTAGTTCGTATATATTGATAGACTTGTAGCCATACGACCACACATACAATGATCTCGTCTGCTAAGTCATAATAACCGTTAATATTATGAAGCTAGGACTTATTTTTCAAGATAACGACACTAATCAAAACGTGTAGGTGTCGATGCTCCTTCGTCAGACCAGTTATGTGATAATATGATGCAAACGAAGTCGAACGTAAAAGTTTGTATGCTATAAATCAAGTTCGATGTTGCAACACTAAAAATGGCAGATGCACCTCTCTTATGTGTAAAATCATGAAGTTGTTTAGCAGAAGTTTTTTTATGGAATGGTCAAGTTTCTTCGACATCACGTGATTAATGTTCCGTACTGTTTTTTTAAGAAGTTTGTGAGTGTTCTCGAAAACTGATTGACATATTAACTTGGTGTGTTTATACTTTAAATTTTAACATTAATCAAATTACAAAGATAAACGATGCATATAGTTCGCATAGATATCCTACACTTGCCAAAACGCGTAATGACAAATTAAGATACCCGCTTAGTAAGATTAGCTGTCTGACTTTCGGGCCCTGATTTCCTGTAACGACTGTCAAAGATCTACAAACGACAGCGAGAACCAAAGGCCTTAACTTTTGGCTTACTTGCTTTTTAAGGCGTAGGGGAACTCAGTATGTAATTTTTGGTCACGTTCAATCATCCACGGACTGACCTTGACAAGAGCTGCTTATCCTTGAACTTTATCGGCCCTTGGGGCTGATAAAGTTCAAGGATAAGCAGCTTATTACTTAGGACTCTTCCTCCTTCTATATATCATACGCATCTCATTATTCCCTAACCTTTTCCTAGCTAAGCTGGGGTCAGGTCTCAGTCTACCCAAATACAGCTGAATAGCAGTATTCTTATACTACATCCTTACTTATATTATAAGAGCGAAAGTGAGCTTGTTTGTTTGTTTGTTACGTCTTCACGCCTAAATGGCTAAATCGATTTTGATGAATTTTGGTACAGAGATAGTTGGGACCCTGGAGACGGACATAGGCAATTTTTTTTTAAATTGAGAAATTAGGGAGACATAGGGAAAAGAAGGGAAAACTTAGCTTTGCTATTACAATAAATAAGGCGCAAGGGCAAAAACTACAGGTAGCAGGTACTTGCAAATCAGACAAGTGGAACTGTGTTATCCCCAATTTAACGCGAGAAAAGCCGTGGCCAAAAGCTAGTATTACAATAATGCTTTCCATTTGTTTTGTTATATATTATTGTTGACATAATGTAAATTGTTTGCGGAATCCCAAACATTATTAAAACCTCGTTCTCAAAGTCGGCCACCGTTATGTCATCAATACAACAGACATATAAATTATGATGAGAAGACTTAATGTCATAGACACAACCTCGCCCGGTGCAATACATAAATTAAAAATCGCACTTTCAAAATACACCCACTACTTTTAAACGGCTGCACCTTAATGGCATTTAAACTAATATATGGATAACAAATAACCACTATTTTACAAACTAAATCTAAATCTGTTCAGTATTTTATGAGTTACAGCGATAAATAATGGTTAAAGTGCGATGTGCGCCTGCGTTTCGCACTGGTTACATAAAGCGACTTTCTTTGCAAAGGTCGCGGGTTCGTTGGCCGGGTCGTGCATTAAGGTGATCTCTCGGGTTAACGGGGCCGCCCGTCGGCCCTATTTACATTACGTATTGTATCTTAACGCTAGCTGAGTATGTCGTGTAAACTGAGTTGTAAGAGTTTTGAGATTGAAATTTTTGATTTTCATAATTATCCAATACCGATTTAACCTATATCTATTTAATTGTAAATTGCATGCATTTGCAAGTAAACTGTCTGTTAAAATTTTCTACAAATAAGACAATACCAGAATCCTGCCGGGGTTGCGGGTTGTTCGAAAGAGATATCGCGGCCCCGGAACGTAAAGGGTAATAGAAGGAACATGGGTGGGTTTTAAGCAGTAAAAATCTGAGACTCCCCCCCGGTCCGCCCAGAGTGGCGGAAGTTATTTAATGATTTCCCACCCCAAAAAATAACAATACCAAAATAAAGAAAAAAAAACCAATCCATATTTCGAAACCAGATAAAATGCACTATTTCGTTATTTTCCAAACCAAATTAAAAGTTCTTGCTAATAAATACATCTTTACCCGTAATTTATGTAAGTACTAAGATTCTCACAGAATCGTAAACAGAGGAATTGTGCCAATACCATTACTATTGGCAGTACAAGTACATAGTTCGATCTCAATTACCCGACTGGTATACCAAGTTGGTATACCTTTCGCAACAGATGAGTTCCTACACGCACTCTTGCGCAACCTGCGCAATAGACCGCATGGACAATGAGGTCTTGAGTTTGTTTGCTCCAAATTTTCTTTATTTTTTCTCAATTATTGTCGCATATTTCGAACTCATTGTTCTTTCTTAACCTGGATTTTTCGGGTTTTTGGACTTATAACCTAGTTCAAGTTTTAAGTTTTGCTTTTATCTGTGAACTTTGTACGTAATCAAACT
The DNA here is from genome assembly GCA_905475445.1 of Ochropleura plecta. NCBI lineage: Eukaryota > Metazoa > Arthropoda > Insecta > Lepidoptera > Noctuidae > Ochropleura > Ochropleura plecta. The sequence continues at coordinate 26,976,123 of FR997721.1, read as the reverse complement.
GAAGAGTTATAAACAAATGGCTGCCTCTTTTGTGTAGTGGTTGTTAGCGCGACTGCTGAGCATAAAGTCATAGATTCCATTCCCAAGTCGTGCAAAGTTTACTTGGTATTTGTTATAGAGTTTTTGAGTGATGGTGGGAATAGGCTGGACCCCAATTAGAATTACATATAACTCGCAAAATGTAGATCTACTGTTTGATACATTTCTGCTTAACCCTTTTGAAATTAGGCAACCAACTGGTTACAGTATGACCACTTAAAAGTGGTGTTGTCAAGAAGAAAAATGTCATTATATAATCTAGGTACATTTATTTTAGTTTAAAGACGCTTAGATAAGAATATAAATTAAGTGAAAATTCTTAAAATGGTCACAGACGCAGTTAATATTGTGAATCGTCACTTTGTGACCATTTTGCGAATGGTAACGTAATTCTTATTCTTTATTGCACACAAAACAATAATAAACACACAAATTACAATATACAGCTTATGTACAACGGCGAGCTTAACCCAGAATTGGGTTTTCTTACAGCAAACCTTTCTTAATGATTAAAATATTTGCAAAATAGGATAGGTACATAATGTGCATAGAAGAACATTGAAAGGCTTAAAATAACTTACAAAACTGATCAGTTGTTAGTTCACTTACATTAAATAAAAATTGCTTACAAATAATACATAAATAGATAAAAAACATAAGACAGTAATTCATATTATTAACCTACTAGCTTTTGCCCGCGGCTTCGCTCGCGTTAAGTTCGGGGTAACACAGTTCCCCTTTCCTGATTTACAGGTACCTGTTACCTCTAGTTTTTGCACTTGCGCTTTATTTATTGTAATAGCAATGCTTTCCCTTTTCTTCCCCCTTTTTCCTTCTTTTCTCACTTTTAGTCGTAGACTCCAGGGTCCCAACTATCTCTGTACCAAAATGCATCAAAAACGGTTTAGCCATTAAGGCGTGAAGACGTAACAAACAAACTTACTTTCGCTTTTATTATATTAGTAAGGATTATGATTTAGTGACCATTTTAGTCCTCAAGTTGATTAAAGTGCATAAAGATTAGATTCGCATTGTCCCGCATCGTATTAAAATGTCTTTGTTGACATATGACATTTACAAATGATGTTTATATCAATCCATCAAAGTCATGATCTGTTAATGTCATTTCACTGACAATTGTGTTTGCTATCGTCATGTTTCAACACTTTGTTTCTTCCTGGTCTTCTTCATCATCATCTGCTAAACCAATATTGAGGTCGGGTACCAGTCTCACCCAGTAACCTAGTTAGCACTGGGGAAAACCCTTTCGTAAGACTACTTTTTAGACTTCCGGGACAGTGACTAGCTGTACCGACTTTAAAAAATCTACAAACGACAGCCCGGACCCACAAGAAAGAAAAGAAAGAAAGAAAAGAAAAAACATTTATTTGGCCCATGCCACAAGTGCACAAATGCGATAAAAACTTAAAACTAAACGATAACAACAAATACGTAATTGTGTTTCTCACGGCTGCGCCAAATAGGCCCAGTTCAGCAAACTGCCGAGTAGCTAGTGCCCGACGCTTTTTTTCAACTGGACCTTAGACCTCATGTGACAGACGTAAAACAGTTTTACTTGACGTCTCTAACTTAACGTCCTTTCCGAGAAACGGAGGAAACTCGGTATGTAACGGGTGGTCAACCATCTACAGATCGCAGCATAACCTAAGAAACAACCTGAGCGACTCAATATTTAGCCACGCTCCTATTGTTTCTTTCTTTTGATCTACCCACCAAAGTTTCAGAACAATGATAACATTAAAGGAGTTTTCCTTTGCTTTTTTATCTTAATAAAGCGGAAAATTTCTAGAAGTGGAAAATTCGAAAACATGTGTCAAAAAACGTATCTGTTTGAAGTATTGTGACTCACTCCAACTTACAGCCGAAAGACCTGTAATGCATCAGGAGGCGGGGGGAAGGGAGGCTTGGACATTATGGATTAAGTTTTTTTTGTGTGTGCTACAGCTCTACACACCCACAGTGCGTCGGCCAAATGTACTTGTTTATAAAAAAAAACCTAAGAGGTGTCAAGAGACACCCGGATGGAACGAAGTTATTATTTATCATGTACAAAAAACCTGTGTACACTCAACAAAAATAATCGTCGCGACACCACACTGTACAATGCGAAATAGAAAGACGAAACGAAAATAACTGGCTTGCTTTCTATGAGAGAGAGAGAGACAGACAGAGAAACACGGCTTACAACGATAGCAAAAAGTGTCGTTACCACTTTTGGTCTTGATTTTTTCCTTCTAGCCTTTCGCAACGCGCGATAAGGAACTTCGTTTCAAAGAAACTGAGCAAGTACAAATCAGCCTCGCGCACTGAGGGTTCCTTACAAACTTACAACATACACAGCCATTTCTTTTAACTGCGTAGACTTAGGGGGTTGATTTCTTCAAAGCTTTAAAACACTACAGATTTGAGTATATGTTTTATACTCAAGTTTCTGGTAATATCAACTCGATACCTCCTCACGTTCTCGATCTAAGGAGGTAATGACAGACAGATGCTTTCCTAACGCAGGTCTGGGAACTATAACGGCCGATTTGCCAATATTACTTTACCAATAGTAAAATTATAATTTACCAATAGTAAAATGGATTACTATACCAATACATAGTAAAATGGATTACTTTACCAATAGTAAAATGGATTACTTTACCAATAGTAAAATGGTTTACTTTACCAATAGTAAAATGGATTACTTTACCAATAGTAAAATGGATTACTTTACCAATAGTAAAATGGATTACTTTACCAATAGTAAAATGGATTACTTTACCAATAGTAAAATGGATTACTTTACCAATAGTAAAATGGTCACAAAGTGACAATTCACAATATAAACTGCATCTGTGACAAGATTTTTTTTATTAACTGTCGGTAGTAATCTTTTCGAACAAGCTGTGCCCTTATACTTCAAGATATGTTTTGATTTCCCTTACGTTCACTCCTGTGTGTACAGTGTACATCCTACTAATATTATAAATGCAAATGTTTGTGAGGATGGATGGATTGGATTGGATGTTTGTTACTCTTTCACGTCAAAACGGCTGAACGGATCTTGATGAAATTTGGCACAGAGGTATATTATAGTCTGGAATAACACATAGGATACTTTTTTATTATATCACACGGGCGTAGCCGCGGGCGCCAGCTAGAAAATGATAGCATTCAAAATTAAGTAATATCCGCTGTACGTTCGCTTAGATCTTTTCAATTACTCAACGGTGTAAACGCAGTTTTGTTAGAAGTCTTTCTTCCCCTTATCCCACTTTTTTTAGCCCATGTCCGTCTCCAAGGTCTCAACTATCTCTATACCAAAATTCATCACAATCAGTTTGCCATTTAGAAGTGAAGACGTAACAAACAAACTTACTTTCGCTTTTTTAATATTATATGTATATATTCTAGTACTAGTATATTAGTAAGGATTATCTTAGTCTACGTAGGTATAACCGTAGAGGATAAAAAAATAATGAAAAGTTTAATTTAGTTTTGTATAACGGAACTTGGAGCCTTCCCAACCGACATCAGCGACAACCTCGGCCTATTACGACATGCCATCGTCGGTCACGTCCACTGACGGACAATCGCATTTGCGCTTAGGGCATGACCTCAGCGTAAGTGCCTTTACTGTTGCATAGTAATAGCCTCTTATAGTGGCAAACGAATTGCCACCAAGTACCTAGTACTTAAAAATGTACTTTCAAGTCATTTGAAGATAGAAGATACAATACAATACAAAAAGTTTATTTTCTCTCTCACATAGAAATATACAAGGAATAATTTACATAATTCAGAGTGTACATCGGTGGATTATAATCTATGTGAGAGACTGGTTTCTGTACTAGGAGACCTGTATGACAGATTACCAGCCTCTCCAGACTCCGGAAGTGGGCAACAGGTAGTATGACCTAAACGCATACTGTGCTTGCCGGTTTAAGTTGATTTAGAGAGCCACGTTCTATCAACGATAACGAAAGAGTTCAAAAGATATTATATTAGTTAAATTTACCGATAGGCTTAAGTCGATTCTGTTGAATTTGTTGTAGAAATACGGAATACTTTGAAACCTGTTGACATCTGACTAGGCCCGGGCTATGAGTCAGACTCAAAAGGATCTATAAGATCTATTTGTGTTGGAAGTCAGTTGTTTTTGTAAAAAAGTTTTTAGTTTGAACCTTTTTTTGTTGTGATGTGATGTTTTCTTACACGAATTCTTCTCGAGTTTTAATTTTCCACTGCTACTAAGAGATATTAGCATATCGACTACCTTATGGATGCCATTGTTAGAAGCCGAAAGATCTAAGGTAAAAAAAAACAGTCGAATTGAAAACCTCCTCCTCGGTTTAAAAGGAGCAAAAATCGTCCAAAATCTTCACAGGTATGTCAATTGCGCTACAGAAAAAATAAAAATTAAGAGCTAGAACATGCATCAAAACAGCACGTTTTACGTCAAATGTATTTAATTCCTTTCGCTTTCTGGTTCACAGTATAACTTGCGTATTCACAACAAACAAATAAACGCACACTTTCTGCCTATTAGTGAGTGAATATTATGATGAGGATGCCAGCTGTCGTGCGAGGAGGAATAGAGTAAGCGACGTCACGTGTGCTTATGTAAGGAAAAACGACTTTCTGCGTTCAGTGTTGTTTATTTATAGAACTTAAGTTCGACGTTGAGGATCGATTGGTTTCAGAAATTTATTAATATTTTCATGACTTCAATAATACTTGGAACCTGGACAAAGCCTTCTATCGTGAGTTAAATTTGGATTTGTGTGGGTTTTTGTAAGGGTTTGGGGGGATACTCTTCGGATGGCTACCTCCAGCATCTTTCTACCCACGATTTACGGTCTAAGCCCTCATTTATAACATGATCTTTTCAATATTTTTATATTTAATTTATGTAACGTGTTTTATTTTTGTTTTTTGCTATGTTGTATTATTTGATGAGTTATAGCATCGTCTTGAATGTGTCTCTAAAGGTGCTATAAATAAGTGGTAAATTAATAAATATATAATTATAAATCTTGCTCTGGAGTATATTTCCCGTTATATTGCTAACGTTAACAAATTCAACGCTATGGATTTATTTTGTTAAGTTGTTTAACATACTATTATAGTCAATTTGAAAGGGCATTGATTATTAATTATATAATTGGTTGTTAAGGGTTAAGGTTGGATTGTAATTTCACACAATTATATGTGTGTAATCACAATTTATTAAGAATAAACAACACTTCCGATTTCTACTTACAATCAAATATTAGCTGCTCTCTACATAATTGGTCTTTTAACTCTTTTTCCATAGTGAAAATTGCTTATATTTGTTTTTTTAAAAAGGGATATTTACAATGTTTCGAGTTCCCGATATTTTAACGCGACTAACTTCAGTGTATCCGTAATCATGGCCTTTTCAAGTGCGCCGAAATGACGGGAAATATAAAATAAAAACATGGTAAATTTCCCATTTTCAAACGTTAAAAATAGTGTTAGTTACAGTGTCAGTTTAAAAACTTTCATCTGCAATGTCTTTCTGACTTCGTGCATTAGTTTATCTTAAAACACTGCACGTGGCGATGCATGACAAGAAAGCTGCTATCTTTTCAGTCGCCATCTTATCAAGAAATCTTCCTAACTCTTAAATGTTTTTGTGATCCAAATCAAGCTTCATTTGGACTACGTGTAATAGACGTTGCGTGTTTATAACTCAAACGCGATCTATAAACTCGCGGTTAGCTAGATATCCTGTGACCCAACCGGTTGATCTTAGATAGGAGAGAGAAGGCTCTATTAACGGTTGGACTATAATAATAATACCAGCCTATAACGGTCCCACAGCTGGGAAAAGACCTTTTCTCATACAGAGAAGGCATGAGCATTGATCACCACGCTTGCTCAAGCCGTGTTGACGATTTCAGACTTAGGGCCTTATCATACTAGCAGATTGCGAGCGTCTTCAAAGCGAAGCGGGCGCGCAACGAATTCATTGCGGACGCGCAACGAATTCGCCGCGAATAGCACCGTGGACGCCATTTTGTACTATCTCGTACAAACGCCCGCCCGTCCGCCCAGCCTCTCTTCAGTCAGTAACGAGAACACAACACGAATGTAAAAGGACGTATGCACCATCATGGCCATGCACCATCATCAAAGCCAACAGCAGTGTCTCCTCGTCAGAATCCATTTTGTTACTGAGTGTACTGTGCGTCGTTAACTTGCTACAAACACGCGACGAAAACGTTGCAAATTTGCCGCACGTCCGCGACGTCTTCGCTGAACAGTCGCGGCGTGTTCGCGACGCATTCGCTGCGCGCCCGCTTCGCTTTGAAGACGCTCGCAATCCGCTAGTATGATAAGGCCCTTATATCCTTACTAATATTATAAAAGCGAAAGTGAGTTTGTTTGTTACGTCTTCGCGCCTAAATGGCCAAACCGATTTTGATGAATTTTGGTACAGAGGTAGTTATGACCCTGGTGCCGGACATGGGTTAAAAAAGTGAGAAAAAGAGGAGAAAGAGGGAAAAAAGAGAGATATAGATATTTTTTTTTCGATCATCACGCGGGTTAAAGTTAGCGTTAGCCCAAAGTAACTATGCCACGCGGACGAAGTCGCGGGCGGAAGCTAGTCCTTACTAATATTATAAAAGCGAAAGTGAGTTTGTTTGTTTGTTTGTTTGTTTGTTTGTTACCTCTTCACGCTTTAATGGCTAAACCGATTTTGATGAATTTTGGTACAGAGATAGTTGGGAACCAGGAGACGGACATAGGCTATTATTTTTTTAAAAAGAGTGGGATATGAGGGAGAAAGAGGGAAGAAACGGGAAAACTTAGCGTTGCTATTACAAATCAATAAGGCGCTACCGAATTTAACGCGAGCGAAGCCGCGGGCAAAAGCTAGTATTTTATAAAAGCGAAAGTGAGTTTGTTTGTTTGTTACGTCTTCACGCCTAAATGGCCAAACCTATTTTGATGAATTTTGGTACAGAGGTAGTTAGGACCCTGACGACGGACATAAGCTAAAAAAAGTGAGAAAAAGTGGAGAAAGAGGAAAAAAAGGGAAGATATAGATTTTTTTTTTCGATCATCACGCGCGTTAAAGTTAGCGTTAGCCCAAAGTAACTATGCCACATGGACGAAGTCGCGGGCGGAAGCTAGTTTATTATAAAAGTCCATGCTTTTTTCTTCACCCTTGTCTGTGATGGATTAAATAAACTATTTGAAGTACATATGAATTGAAAACTTGCCCGGATTTGAACTCACATATTCATTAATGAGATTGCTTCTCAAGCATGAGAACTCACAAAAGTTCTAACCTTTGGACCATTACAAAATTGTAATCAAACAAATTAACACGAAAACTTTGATAGCGCGATGCAGGACGTTAGTATTTCGAATACGTACAGTTCACCCCTTTCATTAGGATTTTCATTAGTTTAATGTGCAGAGACAAGAGACTTAGTTTGCGCACTAGTAATGCGTCCTCTCAGCGGTGTAAACATAGGGTCGTTAGTTCGAGCCTTTACAAGTAAATTATTATAATTTTAAGTTAAGCACTGAATATTTCCTCAAACCAACCCAGCCGCCGCGGGAGACGCCCCGGGCGTCGGGCGCCGCGAGACGACTCCCGGCCACCGTAGATGCGGGCCTGTGGACGGTGAGCAATGGGTAGCTCACCGTCCGTCCGTCTATTGACGACAGGCCGTGTCGACGGCGCGTTCGTGTTTCACGTGCGCCTCAAAGAGATGTCAGCAAAGCAGAGGGGCTTGCTAGGGCCTCCGCCTGCCGGGGTTGCGGGTTGTTCGAAAGAGATACCGTGGCCCCGGAACGTAAAGGGCAAGAGAAAGAACATGGGTGGGTTTTAGTCAGTAAAAGTCTGACACGCCCCCCCGCTCCGCCCAGAGCGGGAAAGTTATTTGATGATTTCCCACCCCAAAAAAAAAAGCACTGAATATTTATAAAGATAAGATAATGATTTAAATAGTAAAAATTTCGGCACGTCACGATGTTCGTTGTCAGTCTAGTAAAGAAACAAATTAGAATTTGTAAGAAAATCTTTGTAATTGCTTCTTCACATTTACATAATTTCATTGATGAACGCTTTTGAACTTATAAGAGCCCCAAAATGCCAATCTTCTTTGAATCAGACATGCAGAAGGGTGCATGTGTGATGTATAATTTATAACGAAACCTAAATATTCGTTTATAGTCGCATCTGGGTTTTGATAAACATGAACAGAATCAAATCCTTACTAATATTATAAAAGCGAAAGTGAGTTTGTTTGTTACGTCTTCACGCCTAAATGGCTACCCTAGACTCTGGAGATGGACATAAGCTATTTTTTTTAAAGTGAGTAATGTGGGAGAATGAGGGAAGAAAAGGGAAAACTTAACTTTTGCTATTACAATAAATAAGGCGCAAGGGCAAAACTACAGGTAGTAGGTACCTGCAAATCAGGAAAGGGGAACTGTGTTACCCCGAATATGACGCGAGCGAAGCCGCGGGCAAAACTAGTTTAGAAATAAAAACATGAAGTTGATTGAAATAAAAAAACAGGTCAAGTGCGAGTCACACTCGCCCACGAGGGTTCCGTACAAACTTTCGACATAAACGGCCAAATCTTTTGACTGCGTAGAATTGGAGAGTTTTGATTTTAATACATTTCAAGAGACCTTAGACTTGAGTTTCTATATGTTTTTAATTTCGAATCGAGACTACTCGTTCTTAATGTAGGACAACAAAGTGATGCAATAAGTGTTCCGTTTTTTTCTTTTGAGGCACTGAATCCTAAAAAAACGAAGATGGTGTAGTCCTTACTAATATTATAAAAGCGAAAGTGAGTTTGTTTCTTTGTTTGTTTGTTACCTCTTCACGCTTTAATGGCTAAACCGATTTTGATGAATTTTGGTACAAAGATAGTTGGGAACCAGGAGACGGACATAGGCTAACTTTAAAAAAAAAGTGGGATGTGAGGGAGAAAGAGGGAAGAAAGGGGAAAACTTAGCGTTGCTATTACAAATCAATAAGGCGCAAGGGGAACTGTGTTACCCCAAATTTAACGCGAGCGAAGCCGCGGGCAAAAGCTAGCACTTAATAATTTAAAAAAACTACGGAAGTTTACAATATCGTCAGCATTACATATAAACAAAAAAAAAACAGTTGAATGAACTTCAATTTTGAAACCGGTTTCATTCAAAGAGAGTTATAAAAACTATAGTTACAAAAAATCGGTGACGACTCAATTTAGAATAGTTTAGTGTTCTACTATATTACTTGACGGAGGTCATCACGGGTGATTTGCGGTTAACCGCTAAATTCTTGCGGTTTTAACGACGTGATAGTGAAATCGCGTGTGGTTAACAAAATCTGTGAGGATATTGATCCTTGATTGTTTGAACATGGTTGATGCGTAAGGAGTATGTGATGACACGGTTGGCGCAGTGGCTGAGCGATTGACTGCTAAGCTGCGTGTCGCGGGTTTGATCCCCGCACAGAACAAATACTTGTATGGCCTACAGATAGTTGTTCGGGGTCTGGCTGTTTGTGTATGTGAGTTTAAATGTTTGTAAATGCACCAACGATACGGTGTAATCCTTACTAATATTATAAAAGCAAAAGTGAGATTGTATGTTACGTCTTCACGCCTAAATGGCAAAACCGATTTTGATAAATTTTGGTACAGACATAGTTGGGACCCTGAAGACGGACATAGGCTACTTTTTGTTTCTTTCTAATCCCCACTGCCCTAAAGAGGGGGTTGAAGTTTGTTTGGAGCATTTCGCAATTTTCAAGGTAGAAAGCAAAAAAAATTGTATGCGGTCTCTTTGTAACTAACAAAAACATCGTGCATAATTTTGGGGGTGAAATTTTATAAGGGACTTTTCGCAGTTTTTAAGGTAGGAAGCTAAACATCGGTACACACACTCTTTGTTACCCACGAAAAATACCTGGAAAGAGGAACCGCGTTACCTCGAATTTAACGCGAGCGAAGCTCGGGCAAAAACTAGTAACAATATAAAATATGACAAGGTTTTATTAAAAAAAAAAACAAGGATCGTACCAAACGTTCTCTAGTTTCTGCCTGCCTGTGAGAAAAAGCGTGAGTTTACTTCTATAGGAAGCCGTGGTTAATTATGAAAAGGCTCGCGTTATTAAAATAGACTTCCTTTACCATAATTAGTCTGTGAATAGAGGAAGGTTACCCATCCTCTCTCAGACTCCTTTGACTAGAAAAGATACTTATAGGTGAATAAAAGGTGCAGTTTTTTTTGTTGAGTCCACTCACAGTTCACCTCTGTTGAGTTGTTTTTCTGCTTAACCGGACTATCCTGTGATAACCTTAAATGAATTTAATCCCAGCCAGGGCTAAAACCTACTAGAATATCGATGACCGCACGCTAAGGGCACCCCCTGTGGGGTACGATTCTCGGCTTAGGGCGTCATTGATTGAAAAGAATAGAAAAGGTCTGGTCGGGTTATTAACCGGTGCAGTTTCTATATATACTCAGAGTCGTAACTTAGAACTTGTTTATTATTGACCTTTCATTGAAGTTGGTCCCAGTCAGTCAAATGATGACTGTTAAAAAGAGTACATTGTTTTTTTTATATTTGAGGAAATTTCACAAGTTCACTTGAAAACCAGCGTCAGACACTAGTTGCCCGGGCAAATAGTGTCTGACGTGGCGAAACTGCCGGCAGTTTGCTAAACTGGGCCTATTTGGCGCAGCTTTTGAGACAAACAATAATTATTAATTGTCTCCTTTTCTGTGTTTAGATTAAGTTTTCTTTTTATTTAATTTTGTTTTTTTTTTTGTTTTCTTTCTTTGTTTGTTGTTGTGTGTCTGTATGTTCCTCTGGGAACGATTAATTTAACTCATATCACATGTAACATGCTACAGAGGAGCTCGTGGCTAAATAAATAGTAGCCGCTCGGGTCGATCTTTAGGTTACGCCGCGCTTGCCTAGGTTGGTCTGTGGATGGGTGATCACCCGTTACATACCGAGTTTCCTCCGTGCCTCGGAAAGCACGTTAAGCCGTTGGTTCCGGCTGTTATTTGTAGATCTTTGACAGTCGTTACAGGTAGTCAGTGTTCCGAAAGTCTGACAACCAGTCTTACCAAGGGGTATCGTATTACTCAGTATTAACTGGGTTGTGGAGGTCAGATAGGCAGTCGCTCCATGTAAAATACTGATATTCAGCTGCATCCGGTTAGACTGGAAGCCGACCCCAACATAGTTGGGAAAAGGCTAGGCAGATGATGACATGTATAATGCCACAGCGAAAACCGTTTAGTGGGACTATTCAAAACGACAGTGAAATGAGATCGGGTATCTTGGTAGCTACACTGATTGAGCTATTTGTAAAATGGAGCAATTATTTTGGTAATTTGACGGCGGACGTGGAAATGCACTATCGGGTTTATGTTGGATTCAGAATGGATGAATTTAGTTTTATTTTTGTAAGTTAAGTAGTAAGCACTAACTATTGAACTAGCACGAAACTATATAAGTACACGAGTTCAATGTTCATATATGAACCTCAATATCCTATTTTAAGTTCAACAAGAGAGGGTGTATTTATATATTTTTTAAAAACGTTGCCCCACATAGGAATTTCTCCTGTATCGTGGGTGCGTTTACAAACATTTAAACTCACACACAGAAACAGCCAGACCCGAAACAACTATCTGCAGGTCATACAAATATTTGTTCCGTGCGGGAATCGAACCCGCAACACGTAGCACAGCAATCAAACGCTTAACAACTGCGCCAACCGTGTCGTCAAACTTGGGAAAAGGCTAGGCAGATGATGACATTGAAACACCTCGCTGTTTTTCAGTTCACAATATTTTGTTCGTTTTTGCACCTAAAAGGAGATTGAAGTTTTTGACCGCCTTTTTGAGAGGTATGGAAACGTCATGATATTGTAAAAAAAACTTGTTTGTTTTGTTCGGCCATACAAGTTTTTGCGTAGGATTTTTGCTCTCGACTTTAACCTTAATTCATGCGTTTTTTGAAAGATTTGCAATAGACAGCACTAAAAAGGTCCGTTTCAAAACTCGTTGATTATTTAATTTCGACGAATATAAAAAAAAAAAAATGTGGGAAGAGCGTTTGAGAACTGTTCGTTCCAAAACTTGTAGATACCGTGTAGTCACGCAGCAATTGGCTCAGCAACATGCTTTTTTTGTGTTACGAATTCCTACACTTATCAAATTGTCATTAAAATGCTTGAAAACGCAAACAATGAATCTTCTACGGCATTATTTAAGCGAAAGTAGTACAGTCAGACACAAAAGTCGATTCACACTTCCCATTTTTTATCTTAATTGTTGACAGAGATTTTATATAAAAAATAGCCAAGTACTAGTCTTTTATTTTGGGGTGTGAAATCATCAAATAACTTCCCCCGCTCTGGCCGGGCCGGGGGGGAGTGTCAGACTTGTACTGACTAAAACCCACCCATGTGCCTGCCATTGCCCTTTACGTTCCGGGGCTGCGGTATCTCTTTCGAACAACCCGCAACCCCGGACAAGTGCTAGTCTGACATGTGCACCGAGAGTTCACTTGCGACTGTTTATGTCGCAAATTTGTCCATATCTTTTGATTGCGTAAACTTAGAGTGTTGATTTTTTTACAGCTCTTAAAGACCACAGACTTAAGTATATTATGGTGTAAATTTCAACTCGATACCTCCATTCGTTTCCAAGACGAATGGCCTTGAAAGACAGACTGACGGACAGCTAAGTAATCCTATAAAGGTTCCTTTGAGGTATAGAACCATAAAAACGACTAAACTGTAAGGTATTTGTGGCATTCTGGGACACAATATATCGAAACACTCTCATGTATTAATTAATTAATTTGTTTAACGATTTATGTACATACACACTGAATACAGAAACATAAAAGACAGGAACAGAAAATAGATACAAAAGTAATGCTTATTTCTTCAGAAATCTCTTCCAGCATACCTGCAAAAGGAGAGTAAATATAAAGTAATGTATCTTTACAGATCAGAATCAACGAACACACATCGATATTTCAGTACATATTTATATCGAGTTTATTGTGTATCCGGGGCGAGTCCGCATTTCGTTCGTACCAGTTTGACATACATACATACATATTTTGGACTGCTGTCGCTGACCGTACATTCTTCTGTCAAGAGACAACGCTTATAAGAAGCGTCATTATGTTATGTTTATAGAAGACGATTGACGGCTGTGTTGTTGAACAACGACAGATGACTTACTGAGAACCTCGGTACCTTCTTACATAATGTATTATTACATTGTCACTGTACTAATAGAGGAAGGTACTTTACATATTTAATGTAGCAAAAGATGCGGCGTGGGGTAACTTTAAGCATTGATACCTTATGAGATGAGAATGATATAAAAAAAATAGTTTCAGAAATTTAAATATTTTCAGTTAGCGACCAAAACATGGTTTGAAATTCAAAATAATGTCCATAGAATCTTAGGGCAGTCAGTGTTAAGGAGAAGCAGTCCGGTCCACAAAAATATAATGATTTTAATGTTATGTAGGTAGTGCTTTTCATGTTACTGTTAAAATTTCAGAGTATTAATTTTGACAGTGTTTGTAATAGTTATTTTTATTAAACAAAATATTAAAATAGCTAGTCTATATCTACTAAACTTCCCTTTTTTATAAATCTTCTATATCTACCAGTGGACAGCGTTGTGTGTCACTTTATAGCCAAAACTGTTTATGTTTTCATAAAAAATATATGAAAAATAAACATACAACTAAGCGATACCTAATGTTACAATATGTTTACTGACTGTGGCCGTGATTCAAACTCAAACCTTTATATCAAGAACACGTGGAGATATATTCTCAAATCCTTTATAGCAGTATAAAATCAACCGTCTAAGGCTACGCAGTCAAAAATAAGACCTTTTGTCGCAAGATTGTAGGGAACGGCCGCGCCGGTACGCACTTGTCCAGTTTTTTTTTTTTATTTTGAATTAACAGATTCTCCCAAAAGTTCTTTAAGCATCTCGCTTTTCCAGTTATAAATTGATTGCGTGAAAGAACGCAGTGAAGCAAGGTCTCCATACTAGTATTGAGTAAGTCCAATTAAATATTTGGTAAGTAAAAGTGATGGCTGCGTCTTAGAAATATGATTTGAATGAGTTTCAATTAAGTGAATGGTTCAACAACGATTTCTTTAATTGCCATGTTTGTTATTTGTGTGATTTAGGAGCCAATCTTTTGAGATGAGGTATATGTTGTAGTTTGGAAAGTCGAGTTTCTATAATAACGTAATAATTGGCGACACGGTTGTCGTAGTGGCTGGGCGATCAACTGCTACGCTGCGTGTTGTGAGTTCGATCCCCGCATGGAACAAATATTTGTAGGGCCTACAGATAGTTGATCTGGGTCTGGCTGTTTACGATTTAAAAGGGAGTAATTCCTACTGTGGGACAAAGTTTTTGTAAAAAAAAAACGGTATAATATGTCATTTTATCAGGGAGACAGTTTTAAATGTACCGAATTGTCAATGGCTACCAAAAAGTTTGTCTTCATATCACGCCTCTAACCGCCACATCTTTTTGAGGAGCGCGTGGAATACTTACGCGGTCTGTCGTCACTGGACGTACGGACGGTGAGCTACCCATTGCTCACCGTCCACAGTCCCGCATTTACGGTGGCCGGGAGTCGTCTCGCAGCGACCGACGCCCGCAGCCTTTCCCGAGGCGGTCAAATCTCAAACCAACCCAGTTTGAGATTATCTCCTTCAAACGCCCGGTCACCTCCTTCGCTAGTATAACTGCTTCGCAGGAGTGACCGCTTCACATTCCTACTCGCTCCGGACCATGGACTGAACTAGGGCCGGATGCTAGAGATCGCCGCCGCCGATTGCCTGTACGAGGACACCATCCAAGCTGGGCAGACCGCCATAGTTTGCATGTGACTTAACCTCGCCTTTGTGAATATTGCAAGAATGTACAAAGAAAACAACCAATTAGAAAAAAAACACAGATTATTATTCCTGCAAACTTGTGAACCAATGGTATTTGACAAAAAACACACAAACACTTCTACACACAAATACAATACATCAAAATATTTTCGCAATTTCTAAGTCAACAAAAAACAAGTATCCTCCTAATGAAAAGAATTATTTATTTATTTAGGCAAACCATCTTAATACATACAAAAGCATTCGTAGTGAGTAACATCTACAATTACAATAGAATTGCATGCACCTAAATTAAAGTTGAGCACAGCATTTTATTTAGATCACACTATACAATAATAATCAATAAAAGGATCTTTAACAATAAAATTATTGATAAATGGTCTATTATACTTAAAACTAAATTAATTTGATTGAGGGAAAATAAATTAAAATTAAATTAGATTAGATAGTGATAATGTGCTACAACTAATATGGTACATAATATTATAAATGCGAAAATTGAAAAACTTATCAAAACTACATACAAACACACATTAGAAAAAGAGAACGGGGTTAAATACCACCATAAAATGCTTTGAAACCCTTAGTTTTGTAACCAAAAATATCTACTTAACACCAGGAAAATAAGGTCTAAAATTACAATAGTACCAGCTTTATTAGTCACGACTGCACTTTAATTTGTATTCGACCACCAATATAGTAAATGATCACCAAAGCTGAGCTCCCGCCTTCGTGGTTCTTTTTTTTAAACCACCCAGAAATAGGAACCCGCATAGCGGGGCTCCGTCGACCTATCTTAGGGTAGGTTTCATTTTGGTGATCATTTACTATTTTTGTCTGCTATTTGTTACTATATCTGGTGGTAAGTTAAACATAAGCCAAACAGAACTACATTAATCATCACCTGCCTAGCCAATTTCTAACTATGCTGGAGTCGGCTTCCAGTCTAATCTGAGGCAGCTGAATACCAGTATTCTACATGGAGTAACTGCCTATCTAACCTCCACAGTCCATTTAGTACTGGGTCGTAGGACACCTCTTGGTAAGACTTGTTTTCAAACTTTCGGGCCACTGACTATCTGTCAAAGATCTACTACCAATGACAGCCGAAATCAAAGGCTTTTTGTTTAGGTTGGGAAATCATCCAATTACTTCCCCCGCTCTGGGCGGAGCGGGGGAAATCATCCAATTACTTCCCCCGCTCTGGGCGGAGCGGGGGGGGAGTGTCAGACTTGTACTGACTAAAGCCCACCCATGTTCCTTCTATTGCCCTTTACGTTCCGGGGCCGCGGTATCTCTTTCGAACAACCCGCAACCCCGGCAGGAAATCAACGGCTCAATGTGCCTTCCGAGTAATGTAGGAAACTCGGTATTTAAACGAAACAATCTAGGCAAACTTACATAAATAAAGTAATAATAAAAATATTGCAACACTTAACATATAGAATGTTGTTTTGTATCAAATTGCTGTTATACAAATTCTTTGCATAATAATATTCACTGGCGTCACTCGTGGACTTTCAAGTAGAATCTAAGATCAGTGTCAAGGGTACTAAGAAATATACATACATTGGTACTTAATAAGATATTTATTGGTTCATACATTTAGTTCAATATTAGCTGACCTTTCTGACTAGCTAACCGATTGCACTTCACAAATATGACTTTTTAAAACATTTAAATGTTTAAGTTTTGTGGTTAGGTACTCACCAAGGCCATTACAGCATACCAATGTATTCCTTAAATATAATATATCTTTTTTTTGCGGATGGGAAATCACCAAATAACTTCCCCCGCTCTGGGCGGAGCGGGGGGCTTGTCAGACTTTTACTGACTAAAATCCACCCATGTTCCTTTATTGCCCTTTACGTTCCGGGGCCACGGTATCTCTTTTGAACAACCCGCAACCCCGGCAGAAATACAACCCCTTAGGGATTGAATTTTTCTTAAAAGGATCCCTCATGCAATTTGAGGCTCTTAACACTTTCTGAAATTTCGTGATGAATGAGCCAGTGATTTTCATTTTAAATATACATATATAGGTACTTAATAAAAATAAGTTCCTACCTACCACGTTGCTTTTTTACACTTGCTGCCTTCATATCCTGTCTAAATACCTGCCAACTCAATTCTTCGTTCCGTAAGAACCTTCTCCAAGATATTATAAAAAGATGTATGAAATCGATTACGTCCTTCGACAAGGGGAAATAGAGAAATATACATAGATAAAATAACAAGACCCTTACCTTTTCTCGCTTCCTCCCTCTTATGATATCATGCAATTTTCTTTTCTCGGTAATCTTTCAATTTAAAAAAATTCAACAGCTTACCTTCAAAGTCAATTGAAGTGCATGATTTTAATGTCGACAATTCATTAAAGCGGGCGGAGGGCTTATAAACTCCCCCTCAAGCTTCCATATTGTTATCAAAACCACCCTCAACACCTTATTAGCAAGAAAATACGTGTTGACATAGACGCCATACAATAACCTTTCTAGAGAAAATTCCTTGAATATTACAGACAACAAAGCTTGTGATTGGATCCGAGAAAAAATACTCTTCAAAAGAATTTATCTTCGAAAATGTTTTCAAGAACATTTTCTTCTTGGAATATCACCTTATCAATTCTTAGAGAGGGATAATAAGAACTTCTTAGTACAGAATAATAGTTTAGTGAACAAACTACACAGTGACGACACGGTTGGCGGAGTGGTTTAGCGAAGGTCGGGTTCTTCATACGAAACAAATATTTGTATGGCCTACAGAGAGTTGTTCCAGGTTTGGTTGTTAATGTATGTGAGTTATAAAAGTTAGTAAATGCAACCACGATACAGGAGAAATAATTTGTATGGAGAAACGGTTTAAAAAAAATAAGTGTGGCACTCGGGGACTGCCGCGGTAAAGCTATTGCATAGCATTTTTTATCAACTTATGCAATAAATAAAAACAATCTAAATAAAATATTTAAAAAATACTTCCAATGAAAAGAAGTCGTAAAAAGAAACATTTTTTTATCAACTTAGACAATAAATAAAAAAATAAATATAATATTTAAAAAGTACTTCCAATGAAAAGAAGTCGCAAAAAGAAAAACAAGACCTTGGGTTTGATCCAGCGTAATGTCGATTGACTATCCGATTCTCTACCAAACACGCTATTTGAATCGGGATTGAAATAACTGACCGTATTGTGTAAACGACGTTCGACAATCCACGGCCTTCAAGCCACACCTCCGTGCCCGTCGGAGTGGGGAGCGTCAGGTTTTTTTTTCGTTACGGAATTTCTGGATTCGGTCCCCGCGCTCAAGGCCCGCGATAGAAGCTATGCAATAGCTTAAAAAAATCTGCTGTACAGTTTACAAAATAATAATTCGTCTTATTTTGATCATGGCTCGTAAATCGTAAACAAGACGGACCCTCTTCTTAGAAAATTTATAACAGTGATATTTCTAAGGTAAACATTTCTCTTTAACTGCGCAGGAAGGACGTAGAGGATATTGTTAATAATAGCAGTATATTGTCGTTAGACTTCAGGTTACTTTCCCTGTAACGTCTTAAAGTAGAACATATTCCAGTGTGAAACAAAGATGGCGCTAGATATATTATCTTGTATTGCTCTGTATATTTTCGTCACAGGACTTAAGATGTCATGGTAGGGTAGCTGGTCTATTCCACGAAAGCAAGGAAATTCGATTATCGCACTTGGTTGGAAAACACTGATATCAGTGTTTTCCAACCAAGTGCGATAATCGAATTGGATATCCAAGATAAAGTTTGTGAGGATGGATGGATGTATGGATGTTTGTTACTGTTCCACGTCAAAACGGCTGAATGGATCTTGATGAAATTTCGCACAGAGGTAGATTGTACTCTGGAATAACACGCAGGATACTTTTATTTTGGATCATCACGCGGGTGAAGCCGCGTGTGCCAGTTTGTAAAACATAATTGACAAAGGTGAACTAACAACCTCGTGTGTCTTGATTTATAGTTTTTCGTATATCATGATAATTATTTACAATACTTGATTACAAAGACGTAGATCATAGTCATTTTTATGCGTAATTTTTCTAATCTAATCTTTATAATCACTGTTTACCGATATTATAAAGATGAAGACTTTGTTTGCTAATTTCAAGAACTGCTACAACTGGACAAGTGTTTTAGTGATGGGTAGCTCATTTATCGAGGAAGGCTATATAACATCACGCTTCGAAACTCAGGAGCTCAACAGCGAGTAAAAACGCTGGGCACAAACTTTGAATCACAGACAGACATTGCCAAATGCATACACTAAATATAGTGAAAACGATCCGTTTTTAGATAAGAACGGAACGAAATTAATTGAAAAGTTAATAATTTACCAGTATGCAAAATAACACTTAGATGAAATAACATTAGTTATATAACTTATTATAAATAAGTTGTAATTTGCTAAGAAGATTCTAATTGGCTGGCAATAATATTTGCAATCGTCTTTTATGTTGTATTGGGGTTAGGTTGTCGCATCTTGAATACATACGTAGTAATATTTACTGTCTTGCTTGTTTGGTCACTAGCACGATCTTTTATTTTTGGGGTGGGAAATCCTTACTAATATTATAAAAGTGAGTTTGTTTGTTACGTCTTCACGCCCAAATGGCTAAACAGAATTTGATGAATTTTGGTACAGACATAGGTAGTTGGGACCCTGGAGACGGAAATATACTTTAAAAAAAAACTGATAAATGTGGGAGAAAGAGGGAAGAAAAGACAAAAACTACAGGTAGCAGGTACCTGCAAATCATGAAAGGGGAACTGTGTTAACGCGAGCGAAGCCGCGGGCAAAAGCTAGTCATCAAATAACGTCCCTCGCTCTGGGCGGAGCGGGGCGGAGTGTCAGGCTTGTGCTGACTAAAACCTACTCATGTTCCTTCCATTGCCCTTTATGTTCCGGGGCCAGGGTATCTCTTTCGATCAACCCGAGACCCCGGACTAGCACGATGTGAGCTCGACTCTTTGATTTGGTCTAACAAAGAGTTCAGACCTTACGGTGTTCCTTAAACACACAAACAAATTAATATTGAAATGCCCTAGTTTTTTCATCATACTTTTCCTGCCCTTGTCCCATTCTATTTGGGGTCGGTGCAACACGTTTTATTCTTCCATTCTCCCCTGTCCGACGTCAACGTGTAATTCACTCCTTTCTCCTTCATATTATTCTTAATAAAATAATTTCTTTGTTTGTTGTTTTTCATTTTTTTTCTTTAAAAAGCGTTGCCCCACACTAGGAATTTCTCCTGTATCGTGGGTGCATTTACAAACATTTAAACTCACATACACAAACAGCCAGACCCGAAACAACTATCTCCAGGTTATACAAATATTTGTTCCGTGCAGTAATCGAACCCGCGACACGCAGCGCAGCAGTCGATCGCTCAGCCACTGCGCCAACCGTGTCGTAAGTTGTTCTCAATTCAGTAGATGATATCTTCATTTTATTTGTTTTCTTTTTAAATTACTTTGATTTATTGTTTTGTCCTGTGCAAGTCTCATAAACATTTATCTTTATTTTTCCCTTGACATGAACATCACAAATCAAATACCTTAATTTGGCCACAATCACCCGTAATTAAAACCACATACGACGAAGCTATGTTATCAGGAAAATCACCACGTTGTGTAAAAGGACAGTCTGGTAAGCAGAGCTCATGGAGATGCACATAGACCTACATACCTTACAACACAGTGTAGTGCTATATCGTTTATTTTATAGCCATTTCATGAACCTCGGCCCATGTGTAATGGGGGACGTAGCCGCAATTGGCCTTAAGGTTAATGGCTGTATAGGTTTCAAACACTTTCCTTAGGTTATGTGTCGATTTACCAACACGGTGTGACGAAATGCAACGCTATGCCTAGAAATTTTAAGTACAAATTTTATTGTTTGCTGCGTAACTTGAATTGGTACGACAGGATCTGCATGAGAATAGATCATGGTAGTCAATTAAGGAATTATTGGGTTGACTGTCAAATTTTTACACATAAACCGGGAGTCATTTGTCCTTTATGTTGGCAGTAGCTCTTTCGAATGCGCAACCCCGGCAGGCCCATAGTTATACTTTAGAAATAATATTTTGGGTATGAGTTTCAACAAATGTCTAGCCACAAATGTTTTACCAATCGTGGGGTTGGGTTTTGGTCGAAAACAATTTCTCATTTTTTTTTTGTTTTGTTGGAATATCACAATTCTTGCAATCGCAAGATACGTCATGTAGTGATATCACAATAGGTCCTTGTGTCGAATGACATTGAAGACGCTCGCGGTCTCTTCGTTGAGGGATTCCCCAATATTTCACAATTGATATACCGTATTTAGTCATTTGGTCACGTAGCAAGTCGTTTTTATCGTTTTTTGACTTGAGTAAGAAGTATGTATACCTTAGTTGAACGAAAATTCTCACTAGGAAATTAATATGGCTTTTTTTGTCTGCTCTATGGTTCTTGAAGTTTTTTTTTATGTTTCAGGATTAGTCCTATAGAGTAAATTTCTTACGATTATGTGTAAATGACCCCGTACGACCTGTATCGCATCAAAAGCTAAGATGTAATTTTTACTGTTATGCATAGGTACTGAAGTTTTTCAGTCAATTAAGCGCAAATCCAATCAAAAATAAGATTGTTGTCCCTTGTCTTTCCTTTTTCTCACTTTTTTTTTTAGCCTATGTCCGTCTCCAGGGTCCCAAATATCTCTGTACCAAAATTCATCAAAATCGGTTTGTCCATTTAGGCGTGAAAAAGTAACAAACACACTCACTTTCGCTTTTATAATATTATTAGAAAGGATTTATTTATGTACACACAAAACATTTTGAACAATAAAAATACATAAGTACAGACAAAAGAGCACAAAGGTTCTGTACTGTAAGGTACTGTAAATAATTACAGGGCCTCAAAAAAATCGTCCGCATTGCTGTCATCTGAAAAAGTGCCCAGAAGGCTGGCAGTATTGTCACGTTGAATGGCAATGCTGATTCTTCGGCCAAAAAAATACCAGTGGTGAAAATGTTGCATTGAGTTTAAAAATTAAGCTTCCTTAAATCAAATATTGCTCGCTGATTCTTACGAAGGCGTTTCTCATGTCTTTCATACATATCAAATGAAGGTTTAGTAAGAGGATAACCAAAATGCCATGTAATGTAATGTGGCAATCTAAACCAGAATGCAAATCCTAATTAATATTATAAAAGCGAAAGTGAGTTTGTTTGTTTGTTTGTTATCCCTTCACGCTTTAATGGCTAAACCGATTTTGATGAGTTTTGGTACAGAGATAGTTGGGAACCAGGAGACGGACATAGGCTTTTTAAAAAAAAAAGTGGGATGTGAGGGAGAAAGAGGGAAGAAAAGGGAAAACTTAGCGTTGCTATTACAAATCAATAAGGCGCAAGGGGAACTGTGTTACCCCGGTATTAACGCGAGCGAAGCCGCGGGCAAAAGCTAGTACAGTTATAATTTCAACTCGATACCTTTACGCTTTCCCGACATAAAGGGTCTTGACAGACAGACGGACAACGATCCAATAACGACGACACGGTTGTCGCAGTGATTGCGGAATCGACTGCTGCGCTGCGTGTCACGGGTTTGATTCTCGCACGGAACAAATATTTGTATGACCTACGGGTAGTAGTTCCGGATCTGGCTGTTTGTGTATGGGAGTTTAAATATTTGTAAACGCACCCACGATACAGGAGAAATTCCTAGTGTAGGGCAACGTAGCAACGCTTTTTTTCCTTTTTTGGTACGGAACATTTAAAACCGGCGAGACAGTTTGCACCCATTCTCTGATGCAAACTGTCTTACCAGCTTTTTTACATGGCGTATATGAGAACCGATTTATGTACCTATTCAGCAGCGTGTGAGAGACAGCAGTGTCTCTGTACATAAGCCAACTCTGCAATGACAATGGTAGCATTGAAAACGATAATGATAAAAAATACCCCATGTCCTAACCTCGATCTTGGTCCAATCATGATCCAGTAGACAATAGGCTAGCCGTGTCGATGCGTTAATGTTCCATGCACGCCTTAACCTCTAGAGCCCCAGCGGCACAAAAACGTGCCAGTAAACAAGTATTACCGTTGAGCCCCGCTGGCAAAATGTGACGCCAAACCCCGACCGATTTAAAACTGTATTTGCAGTAAAGATAAGTCTTAAAATCAGATTACGCTTACGATAAGAGTCCGCCCGGCGGTGCTTGACGTAAATAATGGCGGTCCTTGAGAGGTTAAAGAGATTTCAACAAAGCAGAGGAGCTTGCCATAGCCACCGCTTGCCGGGGTGAAGGGTTTTTCGAAAGAGGCCCCGGAACATAACAGGCAAAAAAAGAACATGGTGGGTTTTAGTTACTACAAGTCTGACACTCCCTCCCCGCCCAGAGCGGGGGAAGTTATTTGATGATTTTTATACGCAAAAAAAAAAGTGTAATGGGGATTACAAGCGCGATGTTTTGTTATGTAGATCATGATCTACTCGTTGAAGTATGAAACGGTACAGACAGACAGAGTAACTTTCGCAAATTATAATATGAGTAATGGAAGTGTGTAATGGCTGCGCATTTTTAGGGTTCGGTTTCCCAAAGGGTGAAACGGGACCCTATTACTAAAATACCGCTGGCCGACCGTCTGTTCGTCTGCCACTAGGCTGTATCTCATGAACCGTGCTAGTTAGACAATTTAAATTGTCACAGATGATACAATATTTTTGTTACCGCTATAACAAGAAATATTAAAATAAAACAGAATAATATTTATATTAATATTTTTTGCCGTTTTTATATATAACGGTACGAAACGCTTAGTGCGCGTGCGACGCGCATTGGGCCGGTCTTTAAACCCACCCACGCTTTATGCAAAACTTTAATAAAAAAAAGATATTCTGCTTTTGACTGCTGTAATTAGGCAATATTTATGATCGCGACTACATAACTATTTTCTCATGTCCTCAGCATTTAAAAAGAATTAGATTGTATGTTTCGCAAATTCAATATTATACAACACTTAGAAGTGGTTAATTAAAAATATGCGGTTAGACATAATTATTTAGGGTTCTGTCCCAAGGGCAAGACCGTTTTCCTACGGCAAAAAATCACAAAACAACCTTCGATGTGTAACATCCTCCGCAATAATTTCTTAAGGTACTACTAATTATTGTTATATTGTTACATCATTCATGTTGAGATGGTAAAGTGTCGATCCTTACTAATATTATAAAAGCGAAAGTGAGTTTGTTTGTTTGTTTGTTACCTCTTCACGCTTTAATGGCTTAACCGATTTTGATGAATTTTGGTACAGAGATTACCATTTTTTTTTTTTTTAAAGTGGGATATGAGGGAGAAAGAGGGAAGAAACGGGAAAAACTTAGCGTTGCTATTTCAAATCCATAAGGCGCTACTGAATTTAACGCGAGCGAAGCTGCGGGCAAAAGCTAGTAGGTACTTAATAAAGACTAAAACCCGAACATCATAACAAAATGCTAGCCCAATTAGAATTTTAGACGGTCTAGGCGTTTTTGAGTAATCAGTGAACATACATAAAAAATAAAAAAGATTCCAACGAATTGAGAAACTCCTCCTTTTTTTGAAGTGTCGGTTAAAAAAAGGCCATGTTTTTGTCCCCTTTGTACAGTAGGGCGGAACCCTCAGTGTGTGAGTACGACTCGCAAATAAACGGTATTTTTGAAAATGATTTGTCGATTTCACCATTAAGGTATGCAAATTGGTTGGAAATAAAAACTTGCGAGTTAAGAGAGTGAATTATGGGAAAGTTGATGGTATTCGCTTCAGTGGGCTCTTCCAATCAAATTATGTTTTTTGAATCACATCCATAATGACTGCAGTAGGTGATAAAAAAAAAACAAGAATTGTGAAGCACTCGCTTCAGTGAGAGGTTTTCAATAATATACACAATACCTATGTCATTTGTATAATGTAATGGAATATTGTGCATTCGATTATTTTCACTCGAAATAATCTATTATTTTATGGAGATTCAATTCATTGGATTGAAAAATGGTCTCCGACGTCAGAACTTATTTAATTCAACGCACAAGTTACAAGTAGTTTATGAATCTTTTCATTAAACTCCACACAACAACGTATTCTTTGCGTTGTCAGAAATGTATTCTTTACAAATATAAGTTGAGCTAATTAGCTCTAAAATGTCAAGTAACGTATTTAACAAGTGGATATGATACCCCCGTGCCTTGGAAAGCACAAAACCGTTGGTCCTGCGCCTGATCTCTCTCTCCGGTCGTATCGGATTGCCGTCCCATCAAACTTTAAGAGGGAATAGAGAGTCCACCTGCACCTGCGGACACACGCCTGCACTATAATATCTCTTGCGCCGACGGCTAATCTCCGGCGAGATTGGCGGCTGTGGCCTGAAAACGGCCAGAAGGAATATCCATATTATAAATGGGAAAGTGTGTGTGTCTGTTTCTTTGTCCGTCTTTCACGGCAAACTAAAGCGATGAATTGACGTGATTTTTAAGTGGACATAGTTGAAAAGATGGGAAATTTTCTAACCCTCCTCTTCCCTAAAATGAGGGGTGGAATTTTGTATAGAACATTCCGCTATTTTCAAGATAGAAAGTTAAAAATTGGTGTTTGGACTATTTGTCACTAACAAAAAATCGTGCATCAGTTTTTTTTTGGTTATCTGCCCCCAAACCCTTAAAAGAGGGCACGCCACAATAGTGGCGGTAAGTCCCCTCTTTGAGGAGTGGCTGGAGAGGCGTCATGGCGTCCTCACCTACCGCCTGACGCAGGTCCTCACCGGACACGGAAGTTTCGGGGGGTTCCTGCACATAATCGGGCGGGAGGAAACGCCCGGGTGTCACCATTGTGACGATCGCCCGGAGGACACGGTGGAGCACACAGTGGCGGTCTGCCCAGCTTGGGCGGAGCACCGCCGTGCCCTCGTGGAGGCGATCGGCGGCGGCGATCTCTCGTGTCCGGCCCTGGTCCAGGCCATGGTCCGGAGCGAGAGGGAATGGGAAGCGGTCCCCTCCTTCTGCGAAGCAGTAATGCTAGCAAAGGAGGTGGCCGGGCGTTTGAGGGAGAGATCAGATGTTCTCTCCCTCAAACGCCCGGCCACCTCCTCGTCCTCTTCGTCTCCCGCGGCGGCTGGGTTGGGTAGATACCCAACCCAGCCGCCGCGGGAGACGCCCCGGGCGCCGGGCGCCGCGAGACGACTCCCGGCCACCGTAGATACGGGCCTGTGGACGGTGAGCAATGGGTAGCTCACCGTCCGTCCGTCGATTGACGACAGGCCGTGTCGACGGCGCGTTCGTGTTTCACGCGCGCCTCAAAGAGATGTCAGCAAAGCAGAGGGGCTTGCCAGAGCCTCCGCCTGCCGGGGTTGCGGGTTGTTCGAAAGAGATCCGCGGCCCCGGAACGTAAAGGGCAATAGAAGGAACATGGGTGGGTTTTAGTCAGTACAAGTCTGACATGCCCCCCAGAGCGGGGGAAGTCATGGGATGATTTCCCACCCGAAAAAAAAGAAAAAAAACCCCTTAAAAGAGGGGTGAAATTTTATATAGGACTTTTGACAGTTTTCAAGGTAGGAAGCTAAAAATCGGTACATACACTCATTGTTACCAAAGAATCAGCAAATCGAATCGCGGAACCGCGTTACTCTGAATTTAACACGAGCGAAGCCGTGGGCAAAAGCTAGTTAGTATATATAAATTGGTACCTGTTTACAGAAACAATTGACTGCAAAGTTTTTTAAAGTAGTCTCGTCCTAATGATGTCCGAGCTCAAAAATATACTTAATCTGACAGAATCAGATGTAAAATAATAAATAATGTATCGTACGATCGACACGCTTACTGTCTGCGGTTAGCCTACGGTGACATTTACGCGTTAATATTACGAATAATTATATTAGACATAGATGACCTAGACTTAGTGTCTCTATTTCAACATCATCATCTGCCTACTAGCCTTTTCCCAACTATGTTGGGGTCGGCTTCTAGTCTAACCGGATGCAGCTGAATATCAGTATTTTATATGGAACGACTGCCTATTTGACCTCCACAACCCAGTTAGTACTGGGTAATGCGATACCCCTAGGTAAGACCGGTTGTCAGACTTTCGGAACACTGACTACCTGTAACGACTGTCAAAGATCTACAAATGACAGCCGGGACCAACGGCTTAGCGTGCTTTCCGAGGCGCGGAGGAAACTCGGTATGTAAAGGGTGGTCACCCATCCACAGACCAACCTAGGCAAGCGCGACTTAACCTAAAGATCGACCCGAGCGGCTGCTATTATTTAGCCATGAACAATGATGTAAATAACAATATTGGTTTTGTGTTGACAAATGCTACCATAGAGCGTCAAAGCTTTTTTTTTTTTAAATGCGGACCGCTTTGAAAACCAAGGTACAGAACAGCGGGTAATTTATTGACGCTTGTCCAAACCTTCTTCTTACTCAGCCTTGTGATGATTGATTTCCATATTCAGAAGCAAACGGCTCAATTCAATAGAGGTAAAGACAGATCGTCAATAATGGTGGTTTATGTATATTAAAGGTAGTTGTCATGGAGGACATTCGTTAATGATAAAAAAAATACGTGTGGCACTCGGGGACTGCCGCGGTAAAGCTATTGCATAGCATTTTTTATCAACCTATGCAATAAATAAAAACAATCTAAATAAAATATTTAAAAAGTACTTCCAATGAAAAGAAGTCGCAAAAAGAAAATCAAGACCTTGGGTTTGATCCAGCGTAATGTCGATTGACTATCCGATTCTCTACCAAACACGCTGTTAGAACATTAGAATCGGAATTGAAATAACTGACCGTATTGTGTAAACGACGTTAGACAATGCACGGCCTTCAAGCCACACCTCCGTGCCCGTCGGAGTGGGGAGCGTCAGGTTTTTTTTCGTTACGGAATTTCTGGATTCGGTCCCGCGCTCAAGGCCCGCGATAGAAGCTATGCAATAGCTTAAAACATGAAATATTCATGACTGTTGCTCAAGGAGCTAATATTTATTGTCGGGTCTACGCTATTTTCTCATACTTACTTACTAACGCTGTAACAACAACATTGTAAAACCAGATGATTTTAAAAGTGTAACCATGGAGTTTCTTGCCGGTTCTTCTCTATATAAGGCGACCAACCCGAACCGTGCATCTTTTCTCGATGTTTTATAAGTGCCCATGTAAGCCTATGTGAAAGAAAAATATT
This sequence comes from Ochropleura plecta, assembly GCA_905475445.1. NCBI lineage: Eukaryota > Metazoa > Arthropoda > Insecta > Lepidoptera > Noctuidae > Ochropleura > Ochropleura plecta. The sequence continues at coordinate 26,947,882 of FR997721.1, read as the reverse complement.
TTGAATACTAGGAGTAACGTCAAACCATAGTGTGGCGTCTCTATCCCTTAAATACATGTTATTCAGTTAATCACAAATAATTAGAAACCATAGTTTTTATTTAGTTTAGTCTACACGACGACACACTACTAGCACGTCAATGTGATTATGACTCAAAATGCAACGTTTCGAATATGAGATGATACGTTCTTCATTCGAAAAATATTTATGTTTTCACAAAATTTAATTGATGACTTTGACTTTAATGATATTTCGAAAAAACCGGCTATAGTCGAGTCACTAGCGCACCAAGGGTCCCGTACAAACTTAAACATAAACCGACATAAACGGCCGTATCTTTGACTGCGTACACTTAGAGGGTTGATTTTTTCACAACACAAAGGGACCAGTGATTTGAGTTGTAGAATATGGTTATAATTTCAACTTGTTGAGGGGTAACAAACACCCCACGCGTTCTCGAGATAGAGTCTTGACAGACAGACGGACGATAAAATAATCCAAAAATGGTTTTTTTCTGGGACGAAGTTCCTTATCGCACGTTGCGAAAGGGGGCTAGACGGAAAAAAATAAGACCAAAAGTTGTAACGACACTTTTTGCTATAGTTGTAAGCCGTGCGCGTGTTTCTCTGTCTGTCTCTCTCATAGAAAGCAAGCCAGTTATTTTCGTTTCGTCTTTCTTTTTCGCATTGAATAGTGGGGTGTCGCGACGATTATTTTTGTTGAGTGTATACCGGATTTTTGTACATAATAAATAATAACTTCGTTCCATCCGGGTCACCTCTCAAGGTTTTTCTTTATGATGTAAGGAACCCTATGAAGGAGTGGCTTGCTTTTTGCACAAAAATGTAACTCCAATGCAAATTGTTTATTTAAAAAAAAGATTATACATTTTTAATTAAATTTATACAGGGCCACTGGAGATTAGTATATATTTGAATCCATTAGTTATTCAACCTTTACTCTTAAGAGATTTATCTCGCTAACGATTAACTTGTAAAGTTTAAATTAATTATTGATGATCGATTGGAATTTAAGGCAGAGTTTATGTTTCTGTCATCTGTCTGTAAATATGTCGTCATAGTTTTATGATTTATTTCGTTTAAGAGTGGATTTTTTGTTTAAAATATTATTTGGAGAGGTCTATCTATATGATGGAGTAGAGAATCTGAGAGTACAGTTATTGGACGTCTAAATTACTTAGCTTTTAAATCATGATGTAATTTGAAACACTAGTTTTCACGACAAACTCATTACCAACATGATACAAGACGAAGACAAGGCATTTTATGTCAACATTTCAAAAAATCTTATGTAATGTGTGTTTAATATTTGTATGCTTGAAACCAGAATGCAGCGCACTAACATAATTATTTTGAACACCTATTGTGAACGATATACCCTGCATTGTGACGAATAACATGATTTGGTTTGATTTGATTTGTATTCTTGGACACGACTCGTATTAGGAGGTTGTTGAGCCTTGGACTTTAGTGCCTTGGACCAGGGTCCTAGGCACCAAAGTCAAAAAAATTAAAAAAGAAACCCAAAATTTTAAAAAAATAATTTCTGTTTTATTTCTTACTAGCTTTTGCCCGCGGCTTCGCTCGCGTTAAATTCGGGGTAACACAGTTCCCCTTTCCTGATTTACAGGTACCTGCTACCTGTATTTTTTGCCCTTGCGTCTTATTTATTGTAATAGCAATGCTAAGTTTTCCCTTTTTTCTTCCCTCTTTTTATTTATTTATTAAGGATCTCCAACAAAAATGTTCACAGATCATCAAACTTAAATTATGGACGACATTAGTATCACGTAGGTGCACTCCTTCACTTACAGGAGACCACAGCATGCACTTTCTCGCTCGTATCTTAAACTTTAAAAATAAAATAAAAATATTTGTCCTTCTCCAGGGTCGCAACTATCTCTGTACCAAAATTCATCAAAATCGGTTTAGCCATTTAGGCGTGAAGACGTAACAAACAAACAAACTTACTTTCGTTTTTAAATTAATAGTAAGGATTAAGAAATATGTATAAAAATGAATAACCGAAGAGTAGGTTTTATCAGTTGGCGCATAAGTCAGCACCGATCTTTAATGAATGAAGCAGACAAGGCCATATGCATTGTTCTCGAAATAATAAGTTGTGATTTACGTGTCACGCTCCGTAACCTGGCGTGTTCCGGGTTTTGTAGACAACTACTTGAGTTTTGACTTTAATTTTAATTGACGACAGGGTTGGCGCAGTGGCTGAGCGACTGACTATAGCGCTGCGTGTCGCGGTTTCGATCCCCGCACGGATTAAATATTTGTATGACCTACAGATATTTGTTCCGGGTCTGGCTGTTTGTGTATGTGAGTTTAAATGTTTGTAAACGCACCCACGATACAGGAGAAATCCTAGAGTAGGGCAATTATTTAAAAAAAAAAATTACAGTATTACTAGCTGCACCGCGTCGCAATGCAATTTTCTACCATTCTACCTGGGTTACCTACCCTACCTACCCTACCTGCCCTACCTAACCTACCTACCCTACCTACCCACCCTGCCTACCAAATCTTTCAAGTTGGATCAAACTTCACACGGTGTGCAAATTTAATTTAAAATCGGTTAAGTAGTCCATCGCGGACAAACAACGTGACACGTGGTTTATATATATTAGATGAAACGTGGCGGGTTATGGAGCTCGAAAATTATCTAGCCTCATTAAAGATCAGTCAAACTGGTAAAAACCGGTGCAGTCCCCTTTCAAAGTTACGTTACAAATGGCCGCCATCTTTTGACTGCGTAGACGAGGGTTGATTTTCTTGTTGTTGTTGTCGTTGACTCGCGAACGGAGGGTACCTGTAACTTGCAAAGTAAACAAATTAGGCTTCGAGGATTGATTCAAGGATCTTGACAGACAGACAGAGTACAAATTATTAAGGTTCTGTTTTATCTTTTTGAGGCATGAATTATGACGTTACTAACGTTACGAAAATCCTTACTAATATTATAAAAGCGAAAGTGAGTTTGTTTGTTACCTTTTCACGCCTAAATGGCTTAACTGATTTTGATGAATTTTGGTACAGAGATAGTTGGGATCCTGGAGACGGATATAGGCTATTTTTTAAAGAAAAAGAGCGACCAATGAGGGAGAAAGCGGGAAAAAGGGAAAACTTAGCATTGCTATTACAATAGATAAGGCGCTAACGCAAAAACTACAGGTGGCAGGTACCTGCAAATCAGGAAAGGGGAACTGTCTTATCCCGAATTTAACGCGGGCGAAGCCGCGGGCGAAAGCTAGTTTACTCATAAAGAATTCAATATTTTAATAAGGAACAAATATGACATAAATGCTTGTATATAATTAACACTTTATTTTCTATCTTCATATCAGTATTAAGATTGGTTTTACGGTGTCTTAAAATCATTGAATATATTATTTTAGTGGCGTTATTCAAATTTTATACGTCATGTCTGAATTTATCCATAATCAACTTTATTGAATAAGTCAAAAGCTTCAAAATGATTTGAGGTCATAGAAAGAGCTTAAGCACATCTTGGCTAGGAAAGATGAGATTTACTATGCGGTCATTAAGGCTAAAAATTGTTTGTCAAGAACTTGCAATTTAATACAGTTATACCTTTGTGAAACCGCGCATTGTATTATATGCATTTATTAAATAGTATTTTCGTTATATGTTATCCAAAAGATGTTGTTTAAAAATTGCAAATGGCTTGCATATTTTATCAAAGCAATTCGTACGCCTAAAAAAATCTCCGTTAACTGGCCTAACAAAAACGCAATCGGGGTTGCGGGTAGTTCGAAAGAGATACCGCGGTCTCGGAACATAAAGGGCAATGGCAGGAACATGGGTGGGTTTTAGTCAGTACAAGTCTAACACTCCCCCCGCTCCGCCCAGAGAGTGGGAAGTTATTTGATGAATTCCCATCCGCAAAAAAAAAGGACGAACGCTAACGCAAAAGAAAATACAACATAACATAACGCGTATAATCCCCGCAAGGTTAAGTAGATATGTATTTAATAATACACTCAAAAAACCACTATAAATCTTTGCAAGAGCCAGGAATGTAGTCCTAGAGGTCATGCTCAACGCTCACACTAAGGGTGCTTGTACACGGTGCATGTAGCTTGCGCATGTTGAGGCACTTGCGCGGGTTATCTGCATCGAAAGGTAAAATAATCATTTCAATTGAACTTTACTCCCTTACTTATAAAAACTTGTGTTGCTTAGCAAACGATTAAACATCACCTGTCATGGTCATTTATATTTCAAATGAATAGAGATGGCAACATGCGCAAGCTACATGCACCGTGTACAAGCACCCTTACCACCGAAAGACCCACGAAGCTGTAAAGGAAATATGAATGACTAGCTGGCACTCTGGCGGCTTCGCGGGCGTCATATCGAAAAAGAAGTATCCAATGTTTTATTCGCGACCATAATATCTACCTCTGTGCCAAATTTCGTCAAGATCCGTTCAGCCGTTTTGACGTGCAAGAGTAACAAACATATCTATACATCCATCCATCTTCACAAAAATTCGCATTTACAATATTAAGTACGGTTTTAAAAATGATAAAAGAAACGGATCACCATTGTTCTCTCTTCTCTTGAAATCATCAAATCTCCTCACAGATAAATTTAAACCCTATGTGTTCTTGAAGGCGTAGGCGGTGTGTTCTTACGCGCTACTCAGTCAATCGTCGTAATCATGGCAAATAAGTTATAAGAAAGAACAGGGGTGGGTTTAACTTTCTTCGTTTGACACGCCCTTCCGTTCCTCCCAGAGCGGGGGGAGGAATTTGTTGAAAACAAAAATTATTTAGACTTTTATAAAAGTACCGTCACTACAAATGCCTATAGAGTTATATCTGGGATACCCTGAGGAAGAATTACAACAGCTCCAGTAGATCTTGCCTACATGCAAGGGCTTACGTCTATTGATTGTTTTTAAATTTCTTTATTTTTAACATAAACAAAACGTATAAATGACATTCAGATCTTATTCTAAAAGCATTAAAAAACAGATATTATTTTGTGCAGGCTATGGTGCCTTTATAAAATATTTAAAAGTACAAACAATATGTAATGTATAAAACTTTCTTGTTGTAATCATACGTATCTTACTTTATTGAAATTACGTTATGCTTACGTTTATTGTTTTTTTAATAAGTTAATAGATCCTGTCGCTGGTGAAGAAAAAGACGCCTAGCTTCCTATCCCAGCAGTCCACACTCATTGTCCACTAGCTAATGGACTAATATATACTACACTAGCATCATCATCACCAAAAAGTATTTTTCGTGCAGCGAAGGCCTATTTGACTTAGTTTGGAAATTTTATCGCGATTTGATCTTATCCTAGGTACTCGTGTTCTGGGGATCTAAAATGGCTGCTTAAGCTTATTAAACTATTATAATTCTTCATAATAGGTTTGTAAGCTGCACCAAGGGTCGGCTCTTAGCCCTTACCTCTTCCTGGTGATAATGGATGCTTTCACTTCGGACATCCAGGAAGAGGCTCCCTGGTGCGTGCTCTTTGTCGATGACATTATGTTGGTTGCCGACAGCGGCCAAGAGTTCCAGAGCAGATTCCAAGTGTGGTGGCAAAGACTGGAGAACGTTGGCCTGAAATTAAGTAGAACTAAAACAGAATGCTTGCTCTGCAATTTCGGCGGTCTCTCCATAACTCTTCCTGGAACGTCCATACCGATCTGCTTGGCAGGATGGATGAAATGGCGACAGGTTACTAGAACAACTTGTGACCCACGGATGCCCCTCAAGTTAAAGGGAAAAATATACAAGTTCGTGATTAGACCTGTTATACTGTATGGTTCAGAATGCTGGGCTGTAACAAAAGTGGATGAAAAACGATTGCATGTAAATAGGAATGTTGAGTGAGATCCACACATCCGTGTGGAGTGACAAGAATGGATAAAGTAGGGAATGAGTGTATTAGAGGAAGTTTAAAAAGTTGCGCCTATTACAGAAAAAAATAAAGGGAGTCGTTTTTCTTGGTATAGACATCTAATGAAGAGGGACGAAGCACATATGACTAAAAGCGTGATGGATCTGAATGTTGATGGACGGAGAGCGAGAGGAAGGCCAAAGAAAAGATGGATGGATTGTGTAAAGAATAATATGAAGGAGAAAGGAATAAATGATGCCGTAACGTCTGATAGGGGAAGAAGAAAACGTGTTGCGCCGACCCTAAATAGAATGGGACAAAGGCAGGAAAATGATGAAAAAATAATAATAATATGAATTACAAAGTGACAATTCACAATATTAAATGCGTCTGTGACCATTTCAAAATTGTTGACGTCATTCATATCATTATCTTGTTATGATTCTTCTATAGCGGCCATTTTGGAAACCCAGTCTTATAATGCTAAAAATACGATATTATTTCCTTGTATTGTGTTTCCTTGGAAAAATATTTTGTGACTTTATAAAAAAGTCATAACAATACGAACAAAACGAATGAACGATAACGAAGCAATTCTTATTGAAAGCAACGTTTTTACCATTAGGAATATTCCAAATGTCACCTCTAACTTTCATGCTATGGCACGTGTCCCGGATCGTCAGACCCCTCTCTTCTCTTGCCTTTGATGGTTCCACCCCAATTAGTAAAATAGGGCTACCATACACGTAGATAGACACGTCCGTAGACGTCGACAGATACGTCTGCAGATAGATCCCCACGACCGTCTGCAGGCCGATCAGTCTGTTATAATAAACTAGCTTTCGCCCGCGGCTTCGCTCGCGTTAAATTCGGTATAACACACCAAGTAGACCTGCAGTTTTTGCTCTTGCGCCTGATTGATTTGTAATAGCAACGCTAAGTTTTCCCTTTTCTTCCCTCGTTCTCCCTCATATCCCACTTTTTTTTAATAAAAATTAGCCTATGTCCGTCTCCTGGATTCCAACTATCTCTGTACCAAAATTCATCAAAATCGGTTTAGCCATTAAAGCGTGAAGAGGTAACAAACAAACAAACAAACAAACAAACAAACTCACTTTCGCTTTTATAATATTAGTAAGGATAGTAAGGATTATGTTTATTTTGCAAGTAGGTTTACACAAACACTTTTACACGTGTTTTTTTTTTAAACTAGTTGAGTCCGTTGTTTCGTACCCGACTACTCTGAGAAAAAAAAGCCGAATTAAACTCAGAGGTCGTAGTCTCTTTTAAGGTCTTTTAAGGTGACGAGGTAATTTGCTTATGTGGTAGGAATTTAAAGGCGACAGAAGAGTCTGTCACCAATCCGTTTGTTGCCTCATCCATCCATTTTAAGGGTTAAAAGGAAAAAAACGGAACCCTTATTGATGAACCGATTTTGATGATAAAATTCATCAAAATCGGTTTAGCCATTTAGGCGTGAAGACGTAACAAACAAACTCACTTTTGTTTTTATTATATGAGTAAGGATAACTAGAAAAAAAAGGAGTTTATTTTTAGCAGACCTCTGCCTTAACTTTTTGGAATTAGAGTCGTAATGTCACGTTGTGTTCTTGAAAAGAAATAAAAAATATTGTGTGGGTAATGAGGACGTCATGGAAATTCCACGTGTATCATCTTTCAAGTATTTATAGGGAGGCAATATTACAAATAGAAAATGTTTTATTGTCCAAATAAAACATGAGCAGGTATATTTATACACAGAATATATTATATACGTGCGAGCACATACTGCCCGCCCATCAAATGACACGTATTGAATGCATGTTTGTTTTTTTTAAATTTAACTTTTAACTAGCTCCGCCCGCGACTTCGTCCGCGTGGCAAAGTTACTTTGGCCTAACGCTAACTTTAACCCGCATTATAATCCAAATAAAATCTCTTCCTTTTTCTTCCCCTTTTCCTACAATGTTTTATCCTTTGTCCGTTTCCAGGGTCCCAACTATCTCTATGGTTGGGCCATTTAGGCGTGAGGACGTAGCAAACAAACAAACTCACTTTCACTTTTATAATATTAAAATTTTTGTTAAAACCAAAGATTCAAATCTGTGGTCCCTTGAAGCTGTAAAATCATCCCTCGTAGAACATGCAATCAAAAGATATGGGACTTGGCTTTACTACAGCACGTCTAGAAATATCTCTCAAGCCGGATGCTTTCCTTCACCGAAGCAGGTGATATTATACAATACGCAGATGAATCCGAAAAACCACGAGGTACGTGTCTTGGTTTTGAACTCGAGACCTTTGACTTGGCAGTCCAACGGTCACGCCACTAGGTTATCATAGTACCCTTTTTAGTTGAATAAATAAAATGTACCAAAGACTGTTTCAAATTTTCTGCGTCATGTTCGTGTGCGGTCGCTGTCAGTTCGAACTAGTCATCTCGTAGTTGCCACGGTTTATTTTAATTAATATACAATATTTATTGTCATTTTCGCTTTAACTCTAGACGCTCTTAATATGCGTGCACGTCTAACTACACCGTTCGCACATAATTGTATAATCTCAAAATTAATGATGTTACCATGATCTTATTATAATTTAAGAGAGTGTCCATGGAGTTTTTGCCCATTCTTCTCCATAGATATTAACGCTTTGGTATGAGCAACTAGAGTACTTTCTACTTTCATAGTTATTTCTATAGCTTATTTTTTTTTTATTTCTTTACATTCAAAAATACGTATAATGGTCTAATTGAAATAAAAGCTTTGAGTTTGAGTTTCTGAAAGATCATCTGTATACCAGAATTTGTGTCAAGCAGGAAAACTGTTTGCAGTGATTCTTAAAATTATCATTTGTGTAATTATAAAAATCTTTCCTTAATTAGCTAAGAATTTAATTAGCATTTTAATTACGCTATCTCAGCCTACTACGGTGTGGCCAGGGACTTGAGCCATACGTAATACCATGGTCACGACCTCAGCCGATCTGATTTACAAGATACGACTTGCGTTGTGCAAGACATAAGTGCATCGCTTGTTTACATTGTTTGTTTAGCGTAGCTTGTTCTTTTTCTAAATATGTTGGGGTCGGATCCTAGTTTCACCAGACGCAGTTGTTTTTTTTTGGGGTGGGAAATCATCAAATAACTTCCCCCGCTCTGGGGGGAGTGTCAGACTTTTACTGACTAAAACCCACCCATGTTCCTTCTATTGCCCTTAGCGTTCCGGGGCCGCAGTATCCCTTTCGAACAACCCGCAACTCACCAGACGCAGTTGACTACCAATATTTTTCATGGAGCGACACCATCAATTCGATCCTGATTAATTTCTGTAGGGACACATCGACGATATGTAACATGATCGCGTGACGTATGCAAGATGTATGCAAGTGTGTATAGAGAAATCAAAATCAAAAGTCATTTATTCAAATTAGGCTATTAATCAGCACTTTTTGAACGTCACATTACAAGAGACAGTCCCACAAAAACGCCCTGCGCTTCACCGCTTCCTAGTGTTTTAGCTGGGAAGAAGAAGTGGCGGAACAAACTCCCCAGCAACACATCTATCTGTCAGGTTAGAAGAACCAGATTTTATACAATTCCAGTTATCACAAGGTAAGAAATTATTAAAAATTAAGAAATTTTTCATTCATCCCGAGAGACGGCTGCGTTCAAGTAACTTGCCTCAGTCGTGATTATACAGACCTACAAGAACTACGCCTTTTCATTTACTCTCCCTAGTCTTTCAATAACCCTAAAATTTCATACAGTTGTTCCTGATGTTTCTTCGGCCGCGCGTGTGATTCGCGACCGCCGCGCGAAGAATTTCAACGATGTGTCCAAGTTAATAGAACATAAATTTGCTATGAATAGATAGCTCGCGGCCAACGCTCGACCACCGCAAGATTGTTACGTCTAACTACACCCTAATACGATATCCATTTGTAAAAATAAAAAAAAAACTTGAGAGGTGTCAAGGGACACCCGGATGGAACGCAGTCATTATTTATTATGTACAAAAACCTGTATACACTCAACAAAAATAATCGTCGCGACACCACACTGTTCAATGCGAAATAGAAAGACGAAACGAAAATAACTGGCTAGCTTTCTATGAGAGAGAGAGACAGAGAAACACGCGCACGCCGCACAGCTTACAACTAAAGCAAAAAGTGTCGTTACAACGTTTGGTCTTTATTTTTCCCACTTTCGCAACGCGCGATAAGGAACTTCGTTCCAATAATATCAGACCTTCAAGCCACTGACTGCGGTGGTCACACGCAATTTCTGTCATTTGTTTTTTTTTCATCATTTATTGTGATATCGCACCATGCATGTCGTGAAGTGTGTGGGCTAGCGGGAAGAACGCACGCGGTGTTGTCAGTGGGTGGTATGATACGCAGCGCGCCGTAGGTTAATATCATTTTACAAAGTGTCGACATATCTGATGTCTGCTCATCCTTTTATTGACTGTTAATTATCTTAACTCTCTCACAATGCTGATGAAAACTAAAATTTAAATTATGCTATTAAATAACTCGCATTATTTCAAGTGGTTTTAATTTCGAGATTCTTAAACGGATAGATGTTATCAGCTATTTTGTTTTCAAGATTTCTCTTTTGATTTATAAATAATCTATAACGATGAAATTTCTGTCTTGATTAATTGGACAGTAGAATATTCAGTTTATATTTATAGACATCAAAATAAAATCAAAACGAAATTTTCGTTTTAGAAATTTTCAAACTTCAATTAAATAGAATGGCAAACTTGAACTCGAAAAGTCATATCTATTTGTGTTCATAAACTAAAAGATGAAACTGCGGTCTAGCCAGAAATATAGATAACTGTGAAAGATCAGCATTTGCCTATTCCAAAGCCTAGAGCATCGAGTTCAGCTGTACTTGCAAAATCAATCAATCACAAGCGGACAAATTCTAAAGAATCTAGTCCTTAGTATTTCTTATGGAACAGCTGGTTTAGGCTGACATTTAATCAAACCTTATAAGGTTTGACTGTTGAATTGTACCAGGGCAGTGGGTTCATAAAAAGTAGTGCAGGGTAAATCGAAGACGAAGAAGAGTTCTACCAACTCGCACTGCAGCGCGTCATGGAGACCTGCAACTTTTAGCGGAAAAAAGACATGCAGGTATTTTTTTAGTAGTAGAGAGCAGTCTTTTAATACTAGCCTATTACTGCTCCACTGATGAGTAAAGGCCTCTTCTAATATAGAGAAAGATCGAGCATTGATCACCACCACACTTGCTCAAGACTGTTTGGCTGTGTAAACTTTATTCTAAAGATGATAATATGTGCCGACAAGTTGTCATGAACAGTTGATTTAAAATGATAAATGATGTTTATTTTGCAAGTAGGTTTTCACAAACACTTTTACACGTCTTTTTTAAAAACTAGATGAGGCCGGTGTTTCATACCCGACTACTCTGAGAAGAAACAGCCGAAACAAACTCAGAGGTCATAGTCTCTTTTAAAGTCCAGACAAAAAATCTTGGTCAACTTACATGAGGACTATGCAGATTAGTGTCTGAAGTGGTCTTTTTAAGAAAGAACCACACAGATTGAGTGGACCTGTCCTGTCAGTGCAAGCATTTGTCAGTTATCGTGTAGCTCAACTCATAACCCAAGGAGCTCAACGAAACGACGAACAATACCAAAAAAGGACATTAGTGTAGGGCCCTAAATAGTACTCAACTGCCAGAATCGTCAAAAACAAAAAAAGTAAATAAAAGTTATGATCCACATGGTCCTCACATTCACAATAAACAACTACAGACTAGAAAATATTTAGCAGTTGATTGTAGCAGATGACAGTCGCAGTTATTGCTCTAGGATTAATTACTCGATGTTGACACCTCTCGTATTCACAGATGTTTCTACAACGTGTAAATAAATGATTTCCTTCACGCCGCATAGCTTTTGGGGTCGTCACATTTAACACCAGTAAACGATCCTGCCACGGTTCCTTAACTGCCTTCCGCTATTAAGGTTGAAAATTAAATTTTGTAACTGACTTTTTTATTAGCTGGTTGACATGTGATGATTCTTTGAATGGAGATTGTGAAAGGGGAAATGTGACCACACAAATTTTATTCCACTTTTCAGACGGAAGGAGAACAACTTTAGCAGCTGGATTGAATTGTCGCCCCAGCGTCGATACATCGGCCTGTTCTATGCCTATCGCATCCATCAGGTTCATTAGGTCTTATAATACTTTTTAATCTTTAGCTTCAGGCCAGGGAAAGAGATACCGCGGCCCTGGAACATAAAGGGCAACAGGGGGAACATGGGTGGGTTTTAGTCAGTACAAGTCTGACACTCCCCCCGCTCCGCCTAAGCGGGGGAAGTTATTATATGATTTCCCAAATGCAAAAATAGGCCAGGGAATAATAGCGCAAGAGAAAGAAGGTCTCAAGGTACTCAGCAGTGGCTGGATGAAGTTCGAAGTTGAGTATAATGAAAATATTAAGAAGCATTGTAGATTGTCCAAGAAATGTCGGATGAGAATCTTCACTAGTGAATGGTCTGTCTAGACTAATGATTCATTACACAAATAACCTTCAAAACAAACCATTCAAATTATATAAAACCAAATATAAATCAGAAAAGTTCACGGGTTCTCCCTAACACATAAAATTAGGAGTTGGCGCCACATTAATATGCATATTACATGTAAATAATTTTATATTCAAATTATTTTAATATTCTCCGTTGTAGTATAATCTTTTTCTTACAAAACTGTTGTTGTTTAGGTGTGTCGAATTCTTTAAATTACGTGAAAGTAGTTTTAGTGAACGTTATGTTAATTGTTTAGCTCGGCTTAGACGCAACAATAGGTGGATTAGAAGGTCGTGGACTACATAATGAGCTGCTTATTGTGATGTTCGAATCTCTTTAGGAGCGAACATTATCTCTGAACATAAAAGTCAGAAGCTGTCATCAGAAACATCTAATTTCTTAGGAAATGTGCTACTTTTTGGTACTGGTACTAAAGTACGGCCAACGAGAAGCGATACCAAATGTAAACAAACCCCATGCTAAAACCCCATCTAAAATGGCCGCCCGAATGTTGGCGAACCCGTCTTAACGTTGTCATGTTTTTGCCGGGAGAACGAGACATTACGACAAAGGCACAAGATGGAAAGAGATAAATATTAGATTGTCAACGCCACAGTTGTTCTTTAGGTTAATGACCTTTCGTATCGCTTCTCGTTGGCCGTACTTTAGACGACCAGTGCAAAAAAGTAATTTTAAAGTAAAAAGGAAAATGGTGATTAGAATAACTTGCATGAAGCAAGATACTATTTTGTTTTGTTTCTTATTTTAACCTTTATGTTCCGTGTCCTAGGTACAGATACTTTACGTTACGTTTAGTCAGTACAAGTCCATCACTCTCCCCGCTCCGCCCAGAGCAGAAGAAGTTATTTGATGATTTTCCTTCCGCAATAATAAAAGCATACTCTCGTCACTCACGATGACGCTTTAACCCTTTAATAGGAGAGCAGTAGGGAAACTAGAACCCTTAGCAAAATGAGGCCCATAGCTACAGCCCGGTACTTGCCCCTCCCGTCCACACGTCATTCAGATCCATCCTGTCCCTTTACTGTTCTCCCCCTGCAACACCCTAAACCGTGGCTCGTACCCCACAGAAGGTGCCTTTAGCGTGTAGGAAGCCGTACTCTCAGAGCATCTCTCATAGATTGAACTGCGAGATGTGATTCATAAAAAAAAACTGGGCCCGCGTTGTGCGCTACTGCCGATTCCCTCTCACAGACAGAATGCTAGTCCCAATTAAACAGGTACAAGCTGTATATGCTACAGATAGAAATGAAGATAGCGCATGCAGTGACACGTCGCAATGTGATCATGAACTACGACACATTGTACAAGGAGGTTGCTGAATTAATCGAGCAGTCTTGTACTTAATGACGCGTAGAGGTCAGTGATGAGACTTAATGTATGGATAGGAATGCTGGGCAGTAAAGAAGATGGATAAACAAAGATTGCATGTAGCAGTGATCAGAATGATGATATGGATGTGTGGAATGACAAGAATGGATTAAGTAAGGGATAAAATGTGGATGGTTGTTGTCAGTTGTGATGAGGAAGGATACAGTAGATATGGCTAAAATAGTGATGTGAAAAGAGAAATAGATGCGACGAACGATATGAAGGAAAAATAAGTACATAATAATGTGACAATTGAATGGAGAGAATGGGAGAAAAGACGTGTTGCTCTACCAATAAACATTGGGCAAGGAAGGCAGAAAGATGATGTGGGGGAGAAAGATAAAGTCACGCTACTTTAATATTTAGGTTCAGCGTGGAGCTTAGCCAGACCCTACTGTAACCACATTAATGTATATTTGGAAGGTTTTACTTGAAATTATCTATAGTGTTCAGTATATAGTAATATAATGTTGTCTTAATTTGCTCTCATATATATAGATTGAGTAACTACTACGTTTCCAAAATCACCTACAAATTTGAAGCAAAAGTTTTAAGATTACCAAAAAGTATTTCAAAAAACCAAGTTTCAAAACCAAAATATTTACTTACGAAATAACTATTAGTTGTTTAGACGGTAATTATCCACCTCCACAAGCCACTTTAGGGAACTATATTACTTAATAATATGAGAGATACCTATGCAGATTAGAATTTAATACCCGACAACGGATTATGCCCAAGATGACCGTGTTTATTGTTATTATATTATACGTAAATTAGATTATAAAACTTTTGTGTGATGTGGAAATATCTTAAACATACATGGTGTTGTTTATGTGAAATTAATATGATGTTTTTTACGCTGACATCTAATTTGGTAATACTGACACAAAGTTTTTTATCTGCTTTAACACTGTTTTGGTTTGTGTATAGATTGTTTAATGACAGTTCCAATACCCACTCTTTGAATTGTCATGACTTTACTTAGAAAATCTAAGTCCACCGCTGGACAGTAACCTTCTCCACGTTGTTCTAAAAGACTGTATATGTTACATTCAAAACTGTTGACAGGTTAAAGCTAAAAGACCCTGTGAAAAATTTCGTGTGGTAGTAATTCTAGAAACCTCATTATGAATAAGGCGTTCTGAAAAAATCATAATGTTAATAGCTTAACTTGTTAAAGGTTTTGACTAGTCTTAACTTAGATTAGTCAAAAGTAGTTTTGACCAATTAACAGTTTTAAATGTAACATATACACCGCCTTTCTGATGGGATATCATTAAAAAACTCCCCCCGTTCTGGGCGGACTTTTACTAACTTAAACCCATCCATGTTCCTTATTTTGCCTTTTGTGTTTCGGGGCCGCGATATCTCTTTCGAACAACCCGAAACCCCAGCAGGCCCTGGCAGGCCCCTCTGCTTAGCCGACCACCTTTTTCCGAAAATAGTTCGACACATCCTCCCTTTAGGGTCGTCATTTCAACCAGCTGGAAGGCGGCCAACCCACACTAGTTTGTTGTTGAAATTGAAAGAAGTCTAATCTCAAAAAATACCCTGTTGCCCCACACTAAGCATTTCTCCTGTATCGTGGGTGCGTTTACAAACATTTAAACTCACATACACAAATAACCTGACAGGGTGCGGGGATCAAACCCGTGACATCCAGCGCAGCAGTCAATCGCTCAACCACTGCGCCGACCGTGTCATCATTACTACATTTTAATATTATGGAGATATTAAGATAGCAAATAGATATTAAACGTTTTAATTACAAGTTTGTGACCTTCAGATTTAAATAATAACGATAAACATTCCAGTGAAGAAGCTACAGAACAATAAGAGCCATCAAATATTATAGAAAGCGCTTTATAACGTGATCATAATGTAAACGGAATGGTCACACACCACATAACGATGTTTATGTGGCACTCAACGCCACGTAACTTGGATTAGTTAGGTAACGACATTGGTCCATGTAATGCCTAGTTTCTCAGGCCATGTTGACGACGCGTTAGGATTTCACGCGCGCTTCAAAGTGATGATCTTGGTCCAATCATGATCCAGTAGACTGGCTGGCTGTGTCGACGGTGCGTTAGTGTTTCACGCGCGCCTCAAAGAGATGTCAGCAAAGCAGAGGGGCCTGCCAGGGCCACAACCTGCTGGGATGGAGGGTTGGTCGAAAGAGATACCGCGGCCCCGAAACATAAAAGGAAATAGAAAGAACATGGGTGGGTTTTAGTCAGTACAAGTCTGTCACTCCCCCCTGCTCCGCCCAGAGCGGGGAAAGTTATTTGATGATTTTGTGTCCGCAAAAAAATGCCTAGTTTTTAGTGATTACTGGTTCACTAATTCCACAACTTTTATTGATAAGAGTTTTAAGATATTTTGCTGCGCCCTAACAGGGTCATGTACTCACTACATTGTACATTGTACATTAAATGAATAAATAAATAAAATAATACAAAATATAATGTAGAATTTGTCGCGTAGGCGTAATTCTAGGTTATTTTTTTTCTTAAAGTCATGACTACATGAAATAATCAACAAATTATATTTTGTGGTAAGTAATCGGTAGAAAAAAAAGAGAAATGAGGAAAACGTTTCGAGGAATGATTTGATTAGGTATAAGATATTGTGCCTACGTGAAGACTAAAACCGGCCAAGTGCGAGTTTGATTTGTGCATCAGGATTCCGTACAAACTTACGACATCAACGGCCAACGTTTTGACTGCGTAGACTTCGACGGTTGACTTTTTTTTTCATTAATTTCAGTGACAACTCGATACTCGTTTCCTGAGGTAAAATATCTTTTTTTTTTAATACATAAAAAACATAAAGTAAATTATGAAATTAAATACAATAAAACAATATACCTACTTTCATACATACAAGTACAAAGACAAATATATCGCATAAATACAACCGAAAATATAATAATAAAATTATTAAGTTACAATGCAACTGTGGTGAAATGGAAAGATAATGCTGAAACAGTTTAAAAAAAAAACACCCCACACTAGGAATTTCTCCTGTATAGTGCGTTTAAAAACAATTAAACTCACGTAACAAACTGCCAGATCCGAAACAACTATCTACAGACCATACAAATATTTGTTCCGTGCGAGAATCGAGACCGCGACACGCAGCGCGGCAGTCAATCGTTCAGCCACTGCGCCAACCGTGCCGTCAAAATTCGGTATGTTATAGATGGTTCCATCACGAAACAACTAGGCCGCTCGGGTTGATCTTTACGTCAAGCCGTGGACGTAAAGATCGACCCGAGCAGCTTCAAGGACACAATATTTTATTTAAAACCTTGCCCTACACTAGGAATTTCTCCTGTATCGTGGGTGCGTTTACAATGTATGTAAACGCACCCACGATACAGGAGAAACTCACATACACAAACAGCCAGACCCGGAACAACTATCTACAGACCATACAAATATTTGTTCCGTGCGAGAATCGAGCCCGCGACACGCAGCGCAGCAGTCAATCGCTCAGCCACTGCACCAATAGGGATTGCAATCCGGCGTCATTTTCAGTCCGGCCGGATACGACCGGATTCCCATCAATCAGATTCATTACATTATAATGGTTTTCGCTTTTTAGTACAAAATAAGTGAGTTAATCAAGTGTCACTGCACTTATATGTAGGTAGTTTATAAAAAATAAATCACAAATATATAAAATCGACTTTATTTCCTAACCAATCTTAAGACAAATAGACAACAAGAAAACAATTAAAATTTAGTAATGTAGGTAACTGGTAATAATTTTACGACGTAACGAGTAGCTCAGTTTTTCTAGATTTCACTTTCACAGATAGATCAATATATAAGTAACAATATTAATTATCAAGTAACTATAATATCTAATAGATACAATTAACCTTACGTAATTAACTGAAATGAGATCAAAATCATTATTAAAGTATTTGAGAATGCTAACAAACAAGTCTTATAGGTATTTATGATTATGACAGATACCATCATGATTTGATGAATCTGTCGAACGAATGAATGGCAAAAATTATCACAATAATGATTTTAGAACTCTTTAGTTTAATCAACTTACGATAAATAATTATTTTAAGTAATAATTGTAAAAAAATATAAGTATTAAAAGAAAATCAATATTGATTTTGAAAATAAGATCGTAGAAAACAAATATTGTTAATTGTGTCATCAGCTAAACGACTTCTAACAGAGCTGCAAATATAGCCTTTTTTATTTTCCCACAAACTGCTAGCACCGGATCCGGTCTTCGGATCCGGTATATTGGTACCGGATCCGGTAACCATTAAATGATGCCGGATCCGCCGGATTACCGGATCCGTTTTTCCGGATTGCAATCCCTATGCACCAACCGTGCCGTTAAAATTATAATTTGCTCTAAATTAGTTGTTAAAAATAAAGCGCAAAAACGTCCGCCATGTTTATTCAGTCTGACCATCTCAGACGTGTGAAATGAAGCCACGCCAGAGTGTACTCACGGGCCATGTCAGCATCAACAAATGTTTGCCGATTCAATATTGAACTTGTTAAAGTCCCTTTTGTAAGATACCGGTTTTGAACGCGACTTTGTTTGTTTATTTTTTTTACGTAAGTACTTTCTTTAGATACTGTTTCTTTGGAGGTACTCTCATGGGAGGTCTATCAATCTCACGGTACCGCGAAGGAGGGATTTGTTTTATTTCTCTAATTAACATGTGTTGCAAACCAATTGATCAGGGTCAATATTGGCCGTTTATAAAGGTTAGAGGAGATGATTGGGCAGTGGCAATCGTACTCAAGTTTTGTGTTTAAAAAAAATGTATTAATTAAAAAAACGATAAAAAATCAGCCAAGGGCAAGTCTGACTAGCGCACCAAAGGTTCCGTACAAACATGCGACATAAACGGCCATATCTTCTGACTGCGTAGACTTAGAGAGTTCATTTATTCACAACACGAAGGCACTACAAACTTGAGTATATAATTTTAGTTTTAATTCAAAACCTTCACGCGTTCCCGAGATCGCGAACTTGACTGACGTGATCTAATGAGGGTTTCGATTTTTTCTTTTGCAGTACTGAACCCTGACAACCGGCTTTTGTACATCATCATTCATAGGTACATGAAATGAATCCTACGGTGCAGCACGTTTTCTCCATCTATTGTCCCCTGTAAATCGTCATGCTATAAGTAACGATTCAGTTTTCATCGAAATAAAAAATAAGAACTATTTTACTATGTTACCATTATTTAAACTGACCTATTTATTTCTACGAAATCTTTTTAAAAACTAGATTTAAACACCAATCATACGAACAAACACGCAAACATTACAAATGCTAATACTCAAACTTTACCTACGTAAAACCAGTGAAAAAACATTATAACCTTGACATCATTAAATGGGACAATCCAACCTATGATCCAACTGACCGCCTGCTGAGTTTAGTCAAAGACAAATATTAAGAGAAATACGCATAAATTGTTGAGGCGTTGAAGTGTGCCAAGAAGATGAATTTATCAGAGACTAAACCACGGACACTCACGATACGAACAATCCATGAATAGCATTATTGCGTGGAGTTGACATGCATTCACAACTATTTTAAATGCATCCGTAATTTCGTATAAGTACTAAAAAGACAAGAAAACATTTTATTATTTATTTATTTATGTACACACAAAACATTATATAAAAAAGTACATAAGGAAAAAAGAGCACAAAGGTACTGCTTATTTCATAAAAAAATCTCTTCCAGCAGACCTGCGATAGGACAGATGGAATAAAAATGTAAATATACGTTTATTTAAATCCTTACTATTATTATAGAAGCGAAAGTGAGTTTGTTTGTTACGTTTTCACGCCTTAATGGCTAAACATATTTTGATGAATTTTGGTACAGAGATAGTTGGGACCCCGGAGACGGATACAAGCTAATTATTTTTATTTTTAAGTGAGGAATGAGGGAGAAAGAGGGAAGAAAAGGGAAAACTTAGCTTTGCTATTACAATCAATAAGGCGCAAGGGCAAAACTTACAGGTAGCAGGTACCTGCAAATCAGGAAAGGGGAACTATGTTACCCCGAATTTAACGCGAGCGAAACCGTGGGCATAAGCTAGTAATAAAATAAATCCGGCAGTTGTCGAACTAATTTTCTGAGTACAATGCGTTTACAATGAGGTATGATCACTGAGCTCCCATCATTAATACTTCATCTGCCACAGCTGGAAGATTTTTGTATATTTTACGCAATCTTTGCCTGCATCTTGAGGCCAATCTAAATCTATTTATGTATTTATTTAGCATCCAACTTCTTCGATTTAACAGCTATGATTTCATCAACATGGTGCCGATTTCAGTAACTTGCCATTGTATATGGACCTATAGTTTAAAGTTTAGACCTTTATTTATAACATGCTTGAAAATATTTTAATTTTGTAGAAAATTAAGAACTTTTAATTTTATAAGGCCAGCGAAAGAGCAATCTAAGCATCGTCCCACAGATATGGTATCACCGCCGAATAACTTCGTTATTACGCAACATGACTCATAAAATTAACAACAGGATTACTCGCGTATTAAAAAAAAAACAAAATCAAAAGCATTTATTTCAATTAGACCATTACAGGCACCTTTGAATGTTAAACAAACAAAATGTTAAAGCGACAGTCCCGGTCACAAGACATAATAACTTGAGAAAGTAATGTAGTTGCCCATTCCGAAACGTTGATCTTCTTTTACTTAATTTTTTCTTTTTTTAAAAACACGTTGCCTCACTCTAGTAATTTCTCCAGTATCGTAGGTGCATTTAGAAACATTTAAACTCACATACACAAACAGCCAGACCCGAAACAACTATCTGCAGGCCATACAAATATTTGTTCCGTGCGATCGCTCAGCCACTGCACCAACCGTGCCGTCAAATCTCTACGGAGATGAATGGGCAAGAAACTCCTAACTAGTAAAGCTTGTTCTCCATTTCATATCTACTCCGTGCAAAGGGCCCGCGAGCAGTCAACTGCTTAAGTAAACAGAACTGTTAGTTGTAGTACATTATGGGCTCGGTTTGCTAACAGTGTTTAGCAAATACATTGACCAGTAACGCTTTCACACCTCACCAGTATGACTTTGTATAAGACAGTGCACACCAGCAACCAAACAAATTGTGTTTGGACAAAACCGGTTATTCTTTACATTTAGACGTAATGATGCTAACATTAAAAATTAAAGAGTGAAAAAGTGTTTGTTGGAATCACACTAACACACAACAATAAAATTATGAAAAAAAACGTCAAAATGCGAAAATTTATATATAAAATTATTTTAAACCATTTAGAGACTTAGCTTAGGATTGATTTTTTTGCACCACTAAGGGACCAGAGATTTGGGGATATGGTTTTAATTTAAACTCGATACTTCCATGCGTTTCTGAGATAAAGGCTCTTAACAGACAGACAGGCAGAGACGGACAACAAAGTGATCCTTTAGGCGTGCCGTTTTTTCCTTCTGACGTACGGACCACTAAAAACAAAAATAAAATGCAAAAACCAGTCTAAAAACTAACTAATAATTGCCAAAAGGCGCATCTCTAATATCTAGGGCTTGCAAATATTCGTCAATTTTGCAATTCGAATATTCGATATTGTTTTAGGGTATATTCGAATAATTCGAATATTGTTCGAATATTAAATAAAAAAATTAAGATTTATAGAAATCATGTTCTTTAATTTCTAAACAGTCTTTATTCTCTGAATCAAAATAATACTATTTAAAGCTAACGCAGTGTTACAAAAACAATTAAAATAACATTTTTTTTCTGTTAGAAGAACACGAAGGATTAGAATAGCTAACATTAAACTGCAAATAATCAACTTGTTTCTTCAAATAACATAGCTAACACAATAGTCAACGTATTTTTTTGGACGAATTTTAATGGTCGACTTAATATTGTGCTGATGATATTAATACACCACAATGTTACTCTAATATAATATTCGCAAAAATTTTAAACAAATGCTTAAAATGTTAAAATAAATAATAGTTATCAAAATAAACTAATCTTGTTTGGTTTTGATTTGAATGTTCCCGATCGTTGCCGAATCCTATAGTAACACTCGTAATGCCCGCGCGTCGAACGACGTAACCTTGTTTGGACGGCGTGCATAACGTTGAATTTTGTGTGCACATCAGATTGTTGAATTGTGGAATCGGTCGAATTTTCGAATATCGTAAAATTTCTATTCGAATATTTGAAACAGTTGATTATTCGAATAATTCGAATATTCGAACATTCGAATGCAAGCCCTACTAATATCGCAACATTTAAAAAAAAACGCAGCGCTGGTTACCTGATGGGGGCTCCCTGGTAAAGCCACAAGTCGTTCATACAATCACAAGGACATAGATAATAGGCGTGACGAAAGATTTTAAAATCCTCTTCCATAATGTGGGTACACTTTTACTATTTACAAAAAAACCTTTATTTCGGTAATAAACTTAAGTTTAACAAAGTTTGAAGCCATTTTTCTCATAATTTTTCAATAGTGCCTGAAAACAGCTCGCACGCCGACGCCATGTGTCATGGCGTCGGCATGACGTCACAGTTAAATAAAAATGACATTGTTTCTATAACAACGTCCCATAAATCACATAACCGTGACGTCATACGCTGTGATCGGTGTTTCAGTCAAAATGGCCGATTGCAGTATTTTAATGTTTTATTTTATTGAAAATCTTAATAATCTGTTATTTTTAAATAAAACTAAACCTGTGTTTACTTTTTTTTTAATATGACTTCTCCCCTGTCATCACTGAATCAGCGATTTTTTTATACTGTCGTCATGCCTATTCAGCTCATGTTCGTTCTGAAATAGGCGTAAGAGTGCCAACCGACGCATTAATTGGCACATTACCGGTGTGAAACAGTTACATGTCCAAGTCAGGTGCCTGAAGGATTTCCGTACGTCTATTAATTTGTCAGCTCGTCATCAAAGCACACCACTTTGTGTAAAAACTTGTTTTTTTTTTGCGGACAGTATTATTGTCAGTGATAATAGACCGATCCCAGTACAGCGAGACATGGTCTTTCTCGAGAACTGGGTCGGGCACATACTTGTAGTACGGTACCTCAGATTCCACAAGATTATATTCCAAAGCAAGTTGCTTGTGAATAATCCTGGCTACTTGGATGTGCCTCTACAAGTACTCGCCGTCAGCAAGTCGAGAACAACTAGAAATATTATGTCTAAAAATAAAATATGTGTTATTTCATTATTAATATCAATATTTAAAGTCCCTAATTAGCACAATTATTATTGACACGTGTATTGCACCTTCTTTACTAGTAAAAAAAAGAATAAGTAGTTTATCGAGAAACGTTTAGCGTCCATGTGCGAGTTTTTACTCAAATATTGTCATTCAAAGAGGTAGCTTGGGTACATTCTGTTTAAATTCTCTTAAACTAATATTTGGATGTAGACTTAAGGAAACATTTTAAGGGACGAAATAGCCCCAAATTATGACATATGAATGACCCTCATTTTTTTTATTACTGCAGCATTTATGTTGTGGTTATTAATACATAGCAAAGTTCTTCGTTAATCGTAATCGTATTAAAATAATTGGAATGAAAAAAATACGACTCCATAACATTTTCTCAATAGAAAAATACCGCAAAGTTAAAGAAAGAAGGAACCATGTTTATTTGGCACTTTTTGAATCTAAAAATAAAAAATATAAAGTTGAGTGTGTCACGGCTGCGCCAAGTAACCCAGTTAGTGCCCGACGCTAGTTGGAAGTGTTGTGTTGTAGACCTGTTACTAGAACGAAGTTCCTTATCGCGCGTTGCGAAAGGGGGCTACGCGGAAAAAAATAAGACCAAAAGTTGTAACGACACTTTATGCTATAACTAGTTGTAAGCCATGCGGTGTGCGCCTGTTTCTCTCTCTCTCATAGAAAGCAAGCCAGTTATTTTCGTATCGTCTTTCTATTTCACATTGTGTGTGTGGTGTCGCGACGATTATTTTTGTTGAGTGTATACAGGTTATTTGTACATAATAAATAATAACTTCGTTCCATCCGGGTGTCCCTTTACATCTCTCAAGTTTTTTATCTATTTATTAATTAATGGTCTTATTAGTATCGCTAAGAAGTACTTAATAGACATTGATATGTAAACAATGTGATTATTCTTGTAGTTTACACGTCTACAAGTATTATAGTTTCTAGAAAGTAGGTACGTTATGTTTGTATATATTTAAACAGCGCTATTATATTGGAATACAAATGCCAATTGACTGTAAACGGAACAAAAACGGTGTCGGAGGCATATTGGCTTTGTATTTTAATACTGCTGTTCTCATTAGAGTGACCAGATAGAACTACTGTCAACGTCCACACATTTACGTTTAGAATAGAATAGAATATACTTTATTGCACACCAAATATTTAAAAACAATACTGTTTTACAAAAAAATGCTAAATCTACGGTTACAATGGCGGTCTTATCGCTATTAGCGATATCTTCCAGACAACCTTTGGATGGAATGTACGAATATAAAAATACAACGTGGGTACCGGGGTAGTCAATAGTATTGTAGTGTAGTAGTTTAGTAGCGGTTTTTGTCGGGTCGGACATGACGACCCCTCCTACATACCGACTTAAACATTACTGGAGAAATGTGTACTATTAGCTACATCTTGCCTAACCCTTGGGGATCCCAGGCGTGTTATTTTGCATGTTTTTTTTTAAGTCGTATCGTAGCTCCTAGTGTGGATAGCAAAACTCTATGGTCTGGCAAAAGGAAAACTGTTGGTCTGTCTTAATGTGGACGTAGCCTTAGTTTAGATAGCGAGTGTCACAAACAAAAAAACAGCTAAAAGCGAGTCAGAATCGCGCACCAATGGTTCCGTAGATACTTGTGGCATAAACAGCCATTTATTTTGACTGCGTTGACTTAGAGGGCTGATTTTTCACAGTACAAAGTACCACAGAATTGAGTATATGGTTATAATTTCAATTGGATACCTCCACGCTTTTCCACGATAAAGGGACTTGACAAACAGACAGATGCACAACAAAGTGATCCAAAAAGGGTTTTATTGTTTCCTTTTGAAGTACGGAACCATAAAAACCACATCGTCATCACCATAAAACAAAAAAAAAACGCCTCATAACTTTGGAATCAACTTAGTACACCTCTATGACTGCATAATCAAAACTGAGCTCCAAGATATACATCACGACACACCCATTAAAGTATTGTAACACAACAAGTTACTTAATATCACCCAGTACAGAGAAAGTGACATACCAGAAAACAGATCACTTGTCACTTGTTACCGTTTTTGACCTTAAAGTACTGGCAGGTTTTGGAACACACTTATGGAAGTTGCCACAATTTTTGTGTTACGTCACGCGATGGTGTGTGTTCGAAATTCAATGAAGGTTTTATTACATATTTAACATGACACAATGACTGGCTGATTTTATCTGGGGTTATAAAATGACGCTTCAGTATAATTATGTTAGGTTAATAATATGAATTACGTTACCATTCGCAAAATGGTTACAAAGTGACAATTCACAATATTAACTGCGTCTGTGAGCATTTTAAGAATGGACATGTGACTAAAAGAGTGATAGATCTGAATGTTGATGGACGGAGAGCGAGAGGAAGGCTAAAGAAAAGATGGATGGATTATGCAAGGAATGATATGAAGGGGAAAGGAGTAAATGATGCCGTGACGTCTGATAGGGGAGAATGGAAGAAGAAAACGTGTTGCGCCGACCCCGAATAATCTGTGTAGGGTTGCCAGAAAGTGCATTTTTGAAACTTTCTGTATTTCTATCTTTGCATAAATAAGTCCTATTTACAAATTACAATGGTATTACGATATTAATTTGTTACACTAATTACAATAATGTGAGGAAAAACACTCGTATGTATTTTTAATGATTTTTTGTACACACACGTATAGTCTATCTTGTATAAGTCCTTCCACCTCCAACATATAAAACCGATTTACATCCATTACTTCACTAATCATTTATTTTTGACGGGCCTGTTGGTCTAGTGGTTAGTGGCCCTGACTGCTGAGCCGGAGGTCGTGGGTTCGATTCCCACCCAGGACAACCTTTGTGTGATGAGCATGATTGTTTGTTCTGTGTCTGGGTGTGATTTATCTATAATATGTATGTATTTATAAATTATATAAGTATGTATATCAGTTGTCTGGTTACCATAACACAAGCTCTGCTTAGCTTGGGATCAGATAGCCGTGTGTGAGTTGTCCCAAGATATTTATTTATTTAATCCAGGTTCAGCGTTTTGCTCGACGCATTTTTTTTACAGCACAGCCGTAAGGCACACACGTTTAATTTTTTTAAGTTTTCATTTCAATTTGCTGTTTTATGTTGTACTACATAACTACTTAAGCATGTGCCAAGTAACTGTATTTATTTTATTAAAAAAATGTTAAAAACAATCCCTACGAGAACTATTTCCTTTTTTAAACGACGAAAAAAAGGAGATTCTCAATTCGACATGCATATTTTTTTATGTATGACCACGCATAACTTTTTACTGAGGCGTCCGATTTTTTTTTTCTTAGAACATGAGCTTTACTCAGAGTTTTTATTACAAACGCAGACAGCACCAACATAGTTCCATATTATTACACTGAGATTAGTAACTCTCGGTGCTGGGAATAAATGTTAAAATGATTTTACCTAATAGAGAGCTAAATAAAAACTGCTGCTCGGGGTCAATCTTCAGGTTAAGCCACGCTTGCCTAGGTTGGTCCGTGGATGGGTGACCACTCTTTACATACCGAGTTTAGCCGAAAAGATCGCGAAAGCACGTTAATCCATTGGCCCAGGCTGTCATTTGTAGATCTTTGACAGTCATTCACTAATGACTGTCAAAGATCTACAAATGACAGCCTCTGCCTTCGAGCCACTGCTCGAAGGTTTGACAACCAGTCTTACCTAAGAGTTTCGTATTACACCGTTGTTAAATGGGTTGTGGAGTTCAGATGAGCAGTCACTCATTGTAAACTACTGGTATTCAGCTGCATCCGGTAAGACTAAAATCCGACAGCAACAGTCGGGAAAAGTCTAAGCAGATGACGATGAATGTACCTAATGAAATATTATATTTTCTTAATGGCATCTCGCAGTTCAACCTAGGAGGTTGTCGTCTGCTTAACCGGGCGAATCCTGTGGATGCCTTAAAAATTAAGACCTCCAGCCAGGGTAAAAACTTACAAACTAAGCGACTACACGCTTTTTTTTTTTTCGGGTGGGAAATCATCCAATGACTTCCCCCGCTCTGGGCGGAGCGGGGGGGCATGTCAGACTTGTACTGACTAAAACCCACCCATGTTCCTTCTATTGCCCTTTACGTTCCGAGGCCGCGGTATCTCTTTCCCGCAACCCTGGCAGGCGGAGGCTCTGGCAAGCCCCTCTGCTTTGCTGACTCTCTTTGAGGCGCGCGTGAAACACGAACGCGCCGTCGACACGGCCTGTCGTCAATCGACGGACGGACGGTGAACTACCCATTGCTCACCGCCCACAGGCCCGCATCTACGGTGGCCGGAAGTCGTCTCGCGGCGCCCGGCGCCATGGGCGTCTCCCGCGGCGGCTGGGTTGGGCAGATGTTCTCTCCCTCAAACGCCCGGCCACCTCCTTTGCTAGCATTACTGCTTCGCAGAAGGTGGTGACCGCTTCCCATTCCCTCTCGCTCCGGACCATGGCCTGAACCAGGGCCGGACGCGAGAGATCGCCGCCGCCGATCGCCTCTACGAGGGCAAGGCGGTGCTCCGCCCACGCTGGGCAGATCGCCACTGTGTGCTCCACCGTGTCCTCAGGGCGATCGTCACAATGGTGACACCCGGGCGCTTCCTCCCGCCCGATGATGTGCAGGAACCTCCCGAAACTTCCGTGTCCGGTGAGGACCTGCGTCAGGCGGTAGGTGAGGACGCCATGACGCCTCTCCAGCCACTCCTCAAAGAGGGGACTTACCGCCGCTATTGTGGCGTGCCCTGCACGGGGTTGCGACAGTCGCTCTCTCCATGCCACCATGAGATCGCACCGGAGGTCTGCCCGCCGAGCGGCAACTTGCCGTGGCAGCGGGTTTTCCCCCCGGTGTAGTGCCTCCGCGCGCCACTCAAACAGGCGCGCGAGGACTATCGCCTCCAGATCCCACGGTGGCAGTCCGGCAAGGAGGCTCGCTGCCTCGCCGGAGATCGTGCGGTAGCCCCGGACAAGCCGTATGGCCACCACCTTTTGGGGCGCGTTCAGGTAGTGGGCGGCGCGCCGCCCTAAGGAACGCGCCCATACCGGGGCCCCGTAAAGGGCCATGGACCGCACGACTCCGACATAGAGCCTACGGCAGGAGGCGTTTGGCCCCCTCAGATTGGGCAGGAGCCCCTTGAAAGCAGCCCCCGTCCGTTCGAGTTTGGGAGCCAAACGTCGAAAGTGTTCGACGAAGTTCCACCGGCTGTCGAGGACGATTCCCAGGTACTTCATCGTCGACCCGACGCCGATGCGAACCCCTCCTACCGTCAACTGGGATCCCAACGGTGGCGTGTTTCCGCGGCCATGAAAAACCATGGCCTCGGATTTATGCAAGGCCACCTCGAGACCCAGTAGCCGGATCCTCTCCGCGACTATCGCAACCCCGCGTGTCATATTGTCGGCCGCCGCCTGGTGCGACCCCCCCTGAGCTAAGACGAGCGTGTCGTCAGCGTAGCAAACTACACTGACGCCGCTGGGGAGGTCGGCGCGCAGCACCCAGTCGTAACCGATGTCCCACAGGAGCGGCCCCAAGACCGATCCCTGTGGGACACCGCACGACATCTCTCGCCGGTTCCACTCTCCAGAGCGACCGGGGTATATGACGGCCCTGTCCGTCAGATATGCCCCGACCACACGACGAAGATAGGTCGGCATCCAGTGGTATTGGAGTGCCTCCCTGATGCAGCCCCAAGGCATGGTGTTAAACGCGTTGGCGATGTCGAGAGACACCGCCACGACAACCCCACCCCTGGACACTGCAGCCCCCGTCGTGAGGACTCTCACGAGCGACTACACGCTAAGAGCACCCCCTGTGGGGTACAAGCCTCGGCTTAGGGCGTCGCTGAGGAAGGACAGCAAAGGGACAGGCTGGATCTGAGTGATGTTATTTATGGACTGATTTAAACTTACTGGCTCAGCAGCGCGGGCTGGCTCTAGCAAGGGACAGGTGAATTTAAATATTGAAATAATTTATATTAAGTACCAATAAATTACAAAGAGCATATCAAACAAAACCACCGTCTCTGCTCTCACTCTAATTAATTGATATTGTTAATAGTTTCAAATCATAAAGCGATCTGTCGGGACCAGTACATTAACTAAATGGCGTTTGTTTTATTGTACTTTGTAAATTAAATGCGAGAATTATTACAATATTTATGTTATTAGTGAACTAAATGAAGTAAAACTGTTTTTTTTTCTTTTACATATCTTGTTTATTTCTCTCGTTTCTGATGTAATGTATTAAAAACTCATCAATAGACTTCACAGGCGTTTGTAAAAATCATAAAAAATGCCTTTTTTTATATTAATTAATTTTATTATATTTTTATTCTCCCTTTGTAATTACCAACCTATTTTTTTACCAAGGGGTATCGTATTACCCAGTACTAACTGGGTTATGGAGGTCAGATAGGCAGGCAGTCGCTCCATGTAAAATACTGGTATTCAGCTGCATCCGGTAAGACTAGAAGCCGACCCCAACATAGTTGGGAAAAGGCTAGGAAAATAATGATGGTGTCGACCTATGTATTTTTTTATTTGTGTAAATGTTTTTGTTTTAAATGTGCCCATGTAGATGGAACCACTTATTAAAGCACTTATATTTGTAATCGTCGAGAAAATGTGCACGGTTCGGTTTGGTCGTTTCCTATGGAGAAGAATCGGCAAGAAACTCTTTGGTTACTCTATTAAAATCAACCATCATGTTGTTACAACGTTAGTACATTAATATAAGAAGATAGCGTAGGCCCGATGACTTATTGCTTACATTACAAAACGTAAAATAAGGTAAAAAGCTTATACAGTGAAACCTGGTTAAGTGAGACATCGAGGGACCTGCAATGTCGTTTCACTTATAAAGGTACTAGCTTTTGCCCGCGGCTTCGCTCGCGTTAAATTCGGTAGCGCCTTATTGATTTGTAATAGCAACGCTAAGTTTTCCCGTTTCTTCCCTCTTTCTCCCTCACATCCCACTTTTTTCAAAAAAATATTAGCCTATGTCCGTCTCCTGGTTCCCAACTATCTCTGTACCAAAATTCATCAAAATCGGTTTAGCCATTAAAGCGTGAAGAGGTAACAAACAAACAAACAAACAAACAAACAAACTCACTTTCGCTTTTATAATATTAGTAAGGATTCCACTTACCCAGTGTCTCAGATATACAGGTATAAATAAATATCTGTCTCATTTACAAAGGGTTCCATTAATAGAGGTGAGAATACAGGTTATTTCAGTTATAGAGGTGCGATCATTAAATAAAATAACGTGTTATGTATGTAAATGAATTTGTGGGTAGAATAAGAATGAGTAAACAAACAATGTTATCTCAGTTACAGAGGTTTATGCATATAAAATTTACTTGCTGTCTCAGTTATAGAGGTAATTATGATGATAAATCGAAAGAACAAATCCCAGATATAGAGGCTTACCTCGTCCCACTAACAGAGGTAATTCAGTGCCAAAGTGTTGGGATCTCAGCATGAGTTCCAGTTATGGAGGTTTCTCACTTATCCAGGTCCCACTTAACCAAGTTTCACTGTATTAGCTTGAATTTACAAGTTCCTTGTTTTTCACCAAAAGTAATTAACTCCCAATGTATTATGTAATCTCGTATCTTTAATTTTCAAATATGGCAAAAAGTAAACGAACCATTCAAAATTGAATTGACAATAAAATTTATTGAAACATTACGCATGCAGAACCCATGATTATTTATAGACACCGCCATTACAAGCTAGCTAACTGAATAGGCCTCAAGAAACTCATGTTATGCAAACAAGATAGTCACAGAATATTTGACCAATAAGCTATTGCTTCATATGAAATAACATGGAGTACTTGAGAATAAAGAACAACGCTCAGTTATGGTTCTGCGCGGGATTAGCATCGGCTAAACTGGAGCGGTTCGGGTTTGTTTTATATGAATCTCTAAGCTTCAACGCTGATTAAAAGCATTGTAGAATTTGTAGACGATTCTGGATGAAGGCGATACTACGGCGGCTTCAGCCAGAATCGTCTGGTAGATAACAGTCCCCGAGCTTACGGCAAGGCGTCGTATTCCCAACAAACTCAATCTCAAAAGCATTTATGTCAATTAGTATATTACAGGCACTTTTGAATGTCAAGAAACAAATGTTGAGGCCGCAGTCCCGTTCACAAGACATAATAACTTGTGAAAGATCTGTAGTTGCCCATTCCAAAGCGTTGATCTCTATGGAGAAGAATAGGCAAGAAACTCCATGGACACTCTTTTAAATTAGAATATGATTATACAAATATTGAGAACGATGTAGAAAGACGTGCACAGTAAGAGCGTCCAGAGTAAAAGCAAATTAAAAATGAACCGTGGCAGCTAAAAGATGATTAGAGCAGAGAGACATCACACCAAATAATTCCATAAGCACCACGATACCAATTCCCAAGGGCGCCCATCGAGCTAAATGCGAGACGGTACTGTACCGTCCACCTGTGCGTTACCCTTTACACGACTCAGGTTATCATAAGATACAGTACAAATTACACCACACTTTTCTATACAGAAGTATTACTTAAAGACGCTTTCGTTGCAAAATGTTGTAGTACCTTTGACGTTATGAACCTCTGGTACTATGAGTTGTGTACGCACCATCTTTAAGCCTCGTTGGTGATGTTGCAATGGTTACAGTTTGAACAGATGAAGATAAAACAAGTACATTTTTTTTTGAGCGATGAACATGCATGTTGGCAAACATGTATGTCCATCGCTCTTTAGTTGCAACGTTCATCCCTCCATAAATTAAAAACGACTGAGTTTAAAAAAAAAACAGATTGCAACTAAATAAAAAAAACTTCTCTATCTATTTTTTTTTGTAGTGTCCAATTTATGATGAGTGTAAAATATCTAATTTATATTTTTTCAAATTTGACATTTTTAATCATAATGTTTTTTAATTGTCTAATATAATATTTTCTTTTGCAAAGTGTATTATTTATAATTATAATTTCGGTGTTCACTTTTATATTTTTATGATTCTGCAAGTGCTGTGCACTTCTGTAAGTGACGAACTCACTATAGTCTCATTGTTTGTGATGTTGTAGCTATATGTAAGAAGTCGTTGTAGTGCCCTTAATAAATAAATAAAGACTTCAGAACAAGATCCTTTTTAAATATCTGATGAGTGCGTTGGCAGTTGTTTTAGTTACATTTCGGATCTTTGTAGATCCTTCACTCTCATTCATACCACACTACGGCGTGGTTTCACTTACACAGTACACTAACTGACTGAAAACGTTTATTAATCAACCTACCAATGAATATAATATTTACAAACCACAAATAATAAAAATATGTGGAAGTCTCAAAATGGGAAAAGAATTACAGGGCGATATCTCGATTATAAAATACTAGTTTTTGCTCGGGGCTTCACTCGCGTTAAATTCGGGGTAACACAGTTCCCCTTTCCTGATTTGCAGGTACCTGCTACCTGTAGTTTTTGCCCTTGTGCCTTATTTATTGTAATAGCAATGCTAACTTTTCCCTTTTACCTCTTTATCCCTCATTTCTCATTTTTTATTTAAAGTAGCTTATGTTCTTCTCCTGGGCCCTAACTATCTCTGTACCAAAATTCATCAAAATCGGCTTACCATTTGCGGCCTGAAGACCAAACAAAAAAACTCACTTTCACTTTTATAATATTAGTAAGGATCATGCAAGGAATCGGAAAACATAACTAGAAAAAGTTGGCCTCTAAATTGACGTATAATTGAAATGACACGTATGAAAGATGAAGACGTTGCTGCGCTGACCTTCAAATTATTAGGAGAAGGGAAGGAAGGTGTGGGATCTTAAATACAAATGGTAAGAAGTGAGTAACGCTACATTCACTACTACGTACCTATGGTTCTGAGAAAATTATGTTTTCTCTAAGGATTGCGAAGGTCGACAAGAGTAGGCGTAATTTGCAATAGGTATTAGGCAAGGAATGCTATAGGAATGTTTTGTGTTTGGTAACAAAGGCTTGTTGTTTAGTCAGAACCTTTGGAACTGATTTTACGATCCTATTTAATATCATAAAATTCTTGTGACACATGTGATTTATCTAATAGACATACTCCTCCGAAACGGCTTGACCGATTTTTTATAAGTCTGAGAATCGGTCGTAATCTATTTTTTTATACCTCTTTAGGAGAGGTACTGGACAGCGAGTAAACACACACACGCACAGCTAGTTATGTTTTATAATTTTTTAAAATGACAGGTGACCACGATATTGAAATATTTTCTAATCAGCAAGAGTAACGTACGAGTATTTCATCACTTCTGCTCTTAAAATGGTGAAGAATATTCTCTCACAGAACGCAGAAAAAATGTGACATTTTATTTTGAACTTTTTGCTGTGCCCTACAGAGTCCGTAATTGTACCTTAGCTTTAGCCCATTGAAAAATTTCCCTTAATTTTCAAGATATGAATAAGAATCTATAGTCGTGCTGAGTCACGATTTATATTACAACCCACTCTCACAGAGACCAGGTCTGTGTCCCAATAGTGGGAAAGTAAGTTAAAACATATTATAATTACGAGGATAAAACAGAGCTTGTCACCCAGACTGTACTAATACATTCGTAAAGATAGCAGTTTTTGCCGGGGTTGCGGGTTGTTCGAAAGAGATACCGCGGCCCCGGAACGTAAAGGAACACGGGTGGGTTTTAGTCAGTAAAAGTCTAACACTCCCCCCCGCTTCGCCCAGAGCGGGGGAAGTTATTTTGATGATTTCCAACCCCAAAAAAAAGGTACTCAAATTAAGATACCACCGCACACACGCCACAATCACTTTTGGGGTTTTAAATAGCTACTAGAGAATCTAAGCTCAACATTCCATTCATTTAGTTGTGTGTTCTTCAGGTTAACCAAAAAAACGACAGTCAGCTTATGATGAACATAACAAAACATCACGCCTGTAACTTTGAAAAGTTATGCAGCAGTATGCCTAATAGCACACTTAAATTTTGCCAGTTAAATTTCAGTCCCCATGTATTAAGGGACAAATCAAATCACAAATCAATAATGATTAAGTAAGTAAGTAAGATATCTTAACAAATACAAATTAATCACTCAAGATTACGTCTTGTAATAGCGAAATCACATAATTTCCTGTGCACTCTTATATTCTAAAGTATTTGCGTCTGCACTTCAAAAATTACCATCAAATTCTAACGACTTTACATAATTTCGTAAGCTGGAGAGTTCAAGCAGGACTTTAGACCCGGCGTCATCGGCCATCGCAATGAGAGTCGTAAGTGACGTAACATTCTCAATTGCCTGTAATTCACATGGATTGAACTTTGGACTTGCCAATGTTTTGACTGTTACCTAAGCAGCATCATCATCAGATATATGTATTTGTAATTGTGTGGCAACAGACCTGAGACTGTTGTAGTTTTGTTACTAATTAAATTAAGATTGTTGCTTGCTGTTCAGTGTCTTCGCATTGCCTATTCTTCTACATAGAGATCTATGTTTTAGAATGGGAAGTAGTACTTACACTTACAAAGGGCAAAGAAGAAACATGGATGGATTTTAGTCTGTGCAAATCTTGACACTGCCTTTCACACCAGGTTTCACTTAGAGTGGGAGAAGTTATTTGATAATATCGCACCCACATAAAAAATAGGATAGACACTAACCACATAAAACAAAACACTGATAATATTCACTATCGTCATTTGGCAGCAACGTGACGCCACGGTTGGCGCAGTGACTGAGCGATCGGCTACTGCGCTGCGTGTCGCGGGTTCGATTCCCGCAAGGAACTAACATTTGTATGGCCTACAAATAGTTGTTTCGGGTCTGGCTGTTTGTGTATGTGAGTTTAAATGTTTGTAAATGCGCCCACGATACAGAAAAAAATCCTAATGTGGGGCAACGTAATATTTAAAAAAAAATCTTCTTGTGGAAACATCTTTAAATTTTAAGTTATGCTTGCTTTCTCTGTGTCAGTCATTTCCAAAATTCCTTATCGCATTGATTTAAGTTTCGGCTATCTTGCGGTCATCAAGTACTACTTAGTAGGCAATGTGTCCAAAACCGCAATCAACTATGCAGGAAAAAAATGGCATATCATAGATGATATTTTTGTTACGAAATGTTACTACCGAACTATGACTTAGCACATTTTACCGCAAATCGTCGATGAATGATGACATTACTGGTTGATTCATCGTGATCTTTACCAATACTCAATGCGTAGATAGAATACTTTTATAAGAATTACATAAACTAAATTTAGAAGATAAATGCTTTTTCTCCTGCCGGGGTTCGAAAGAGATACCGCGCCGCTGCAACGCAAAGGGCAATGAAAGGTACATGGGTGGGTTTTAGTCAGTACAAGTCTGATACTCCCCCACCGCTCCTCCCAGAGCGGGGGAAGTTATTTGATAATTTCCCACCCCAAAAAAAAATGATTTTTCTACGATTTTTTTTGTCTTTCTACTTGAAACCGAAAGGGTTTATCAAGAGTCTTTTTGCATCCATTAATATGTTTAGATCACGGAGGCGTTCTAGATTTAGACGCTTGTTAACTTATTATTTTATTTTACAAGTTAGCAATGACTTATTGTCAGGCCTACGCTGTCTTCTCATACTTAAGTACTAACCCTATAACAAAAATATTGTAGAACCAAATGATTTTAAATGTGTAACCATGGAGTTTCTTGCCGGTTCTACTCCATAGGAAACGACCAACATGAACCGTGCATCTTTTCTCGACGTTTTATAAGTGCCCATGTAGGCCTATGTGAAAAAAATATTTTGATTTTTAGGTTCTCTTGGCTAAACAATAGGTAACAGCTGCTCGGGTCAATCTTTAGTCTGAGAATGGCTGACCACTAGTTACATACCTCGTGTCTTGGAAAGCACGTCATTTGTAGATCTTTGTCAGTCGTTACAGATAGTCTGACAACCAGTCTAAACAGTCACTGCATGTAAAATACTAGTATCCAGCTGTAACCGGTTAGACTGGAAGCCGACCCCAATATAGTTTGGAAACGGCTAAGCAAACGATGATGATCTTGTTTATCCTTACTAATATTATAAAAGCAAAAGTGAGTTTGTTTGTATTTTTGTTTGTTACGTCTTCACGCTTAAATGGCCCACCGGATTTTGATGAATTTTGGTACAGCGATAGTTGGGACCCTGGAGACGGACTATTTTTTTTAAGTGAAATATGGGGGAGAAAGAGGAAAAAAAGGGGAGAGAAAGATCACACTGGTTAAAGTTAACGTTGGCCCAAAGTAACTATGCCACGCGGACGAAGTCGCGGGTGGAGGCTAGTATCACATAAAATATTAAAACACCATATTGATAAAACCTTAAAGAGTAACCTATGATGTAAATAAACTCACAATATATGAATTGAGTTATATATTATCACCAGCAAAGCATTCTAAAAACCATCTAAACAGTATTGACCGGAATATTTCCAGCAATTAAGTAAGAATGTACTTGATTCGCGAGAGGTGTCAGCAATGTGGTTGCCACACACGTGTCGTGTAAGCACTTGTTGAACTGCAAGTCATGCTAAAGGTTCGTGCTCAAAGTTTTTAAGAGCCCATATTTCTAAATATTTTATTACATATTGAATGGGTTACGATTATATCAATGCTTTATTCAGTTGGTATATCCACTGAATGTTCATTAAATACATATTATTTGGTCTGCATAGTCATCATGTAAGTTGACCAAGATTTTTTGTCTGGACCTTAAAAGAGACTATGACCTTTGAGTTTGTTTTGGCTGTTTCTTCTCAGAGTAGTCGGGTACGAAACACCAGCCTAGTTTTTAAAAAAGACGTGTAAAAGTGTTTGTGAAAACCTACTTGCAAAATAAAAATTTATAAAAAACTAAATGAACATTCAATTCGTTTTTCCTCTCAGTAAACCCTTTCATTTGATACTTGTATCATGGGCAAAGTATGCAAAAAAAATAACTTTACCGCCATCTTTGGAAGTCCGCCATTTTGGATTAAGAATACAAAATTTCAGTTCAATTCTAAATCAGAAAGGGGTTAAATTTAGCTTCTATTTTTACATAGTTTAGTATATTATTTACATAGTTATTTTATTAATTACAAATGACGCTCAAACGCAGTCAGTACTTGTAGAAATAGCTATTTCTTTTCGTAGAGTCCAGTCCACAAACTCTCTTACTGAAACAATACAAATTACTGTGTTTAGTTATGAAATGATACTCTAAGAATGGGTTCAAAAACGAACCCGGACAGTCTGGCAGTAAATTACTTGGGTACATATAAACATTATTTTTTTTTGGCAAAATAAAAGTTGTGAACGCGGTTCGTGTATTTTGTCATGATTATGACTATTTAGCGCTATTAGGAACGACGCGTGAAAGATGTAACTCTCTACGAAGGTCAGTGGCAAGTTATTTTTAGGCACGTCATGTAGATACCTTTTTTATTTTTTATTTACGTGTAATTATGATTTCAAGCACTTGCAAGCGTGATTAATTGAAATGGGCCGCTTTGACATTAAATATTATTATTTATCGGGACCACATGGATTTTTTTAATATGATATGATGAATGGGAAGGAGTTCTGCGGCCCCATAACACAAAGAGCAAAGAAGAAACATGGATGGATTTTAGTCTGTACAAGTCTTGACACTACCTTCCACTACAGGTTTCACCTAGAGCGGGAGAAGTAGTTTGATGATATCTTGATATCGCACCCAAATAAAAAATAGGCTAGACACTAACCACACAAAACAAAACACTGATAATATTCACTATCGTCATTTGGCAGCAACGTGACGGCACGGTTGGTGCAGTGGCTGTGCGATCGACTGCTGCTTGTCGCGGGTTCGACCCCCGCACGGAACAGATATATGTGTGGCCTACAGCTAGTTGTTCCGGGTCTGGCTGTTTGTGTATGTGAGTTTAAATGTTTGTAAACGCAGCCACGATACAGGAGAAATTCCTAGTGTGGGGCAACTTTTTATAAAAAAGAATAGGTGAGCCGTGTAGAATCTACCTCATATTATTAGGAGCGTATCTTCAGTATGCCCTGACGTGAGCTCCTTATACAAGGCAATTTTACGTCGGTAAAATTCTCCACATTCTCTCCCTAACTTGACTCCCAGATCTATGATAGGGAAGTATCCAGCACGTCAATGAAAGCTCAATTAAATTAAACAATGTTATGTAATATTCCGCTGTATGTTATTAGATCAAACAGAGCATGCAGAAAGAGAAACACGTTCGAAACATAGAACACCCCATCTCGAAAAAGAAAAGAAAGATCTAGTAAATCGGATAGGCAGTCATTTAAGTTGAGAACGGAAATAAGGGATTGATGTGATCGGATTTAATAAGACCAATGTATTGTGAAGTTCTTAGGATAAATCTGAACAACAAACATAATTTATTATGGTGCTAGATTGGTGAAAATGCTTGAATCTTTAGACTGTACTCGGTGTTCACCCATCCAGGGACTTACCCAGATAGGAGCGGCTTAACCTGAAGCCACAGGTCAACACGGACCTGTTATTTACCCACGAGCTCCTCCATGATATCATACCTTTCGAAAGTGGAGTGTCAGACTTTTCTAAATCCCATCCATGTTTCTTCTTTTGGCCTTTATTTTCCAGGCGAAGTCTCTTTCGAACAACCTGCAGCCCTGGTTAACGAAAACTTAAAAAAGTATTTATAGTTCTTATTAATCTTTATTTTTTTGTTTTTTTGTTTGCCAGTCTCCGAAACAGCTGGGCTGATTTTGACGGATAGCTGATGTAATAACTTTGTGTGGCGTAAACTTCTACATACCCATAGTAGCTTCATACTGTAAGGAAAAGTTATAAAGTTATAACCATTGAGCGGTAAAACAACAAGTGTACACATTAAGCTATACATTTTCAGTATTGCGAAGTCTCGCTTTGTATAGGTTTTCCGTACAATGAGACATACGTATAAACAGATTTTGTATAACCTGATTGATTGCCGTGCGTACTTACAAGGTCACAAACCTTTCCATCAGCGGAAAATCCCCAGTAACACTTAACATGGTCAATTATTCAAAATAATAGATGAATTTGGTAACCTTGACCTAAACTTCTGCTTACCGCTTTCTGCGCATACTTTAGCGGCGTAAATATAGTTTATCTTATTGTTAAGTATATTTTTGAAACGTTTGTAATTCTGGGACGGTGGTCTTTGTGCTTACAGCCTTTTTATGGATATTTCAAAACGTTTAGTTGACACTTCCCGTGACCCAAGGGCTGGCTTGGAAACGGGACCCTATTACTCCGCTGTCCGTCTGTCACCAGGCCGTTTCCCATAAACCGCGATAGCTAGACTATTGAAATTTTCACAAACAATATTTTTTTGTTGCCGCTATAACAACAACTAAAAGACAGAATAAAATAGATTTATTGAATGGGGCTGCCATGCAACAAACATGACTTACTAACCGTTTTTAAAGATAACTAACTACTAAAGATAGTACGGAACTCTTCGAAAGTATTTGGATATTTGCGTTACTTTAGAAATTAAATAAAAAATAAATAAATAAATATCTTGAGACAACTCACACACGGCTATCTGATCCCAAGCTAAGCAGAGCTTGTGTTATGGTAACCAGACAACTGATATACATACTTATATAATTTATAAATACATACATATTATAGATAAAACACACCCAGACACAGAACAAACAATCATGATCATCACACAAAGTTTGTCCTGGGTGGGAATCGAACCCACGACCTCCGGCTCAGTAGTCAGGGCCACTAACCACTAGACCAACAGGCCCGTCAAGGCCGTCAATTAAGATTATCTGCTGTTTGACGTTCGTCGTTCACGTCCATCTATTCTAAGTACTAACTCTCCACGTGGGTTCACTCTCGTGATTATGTATTCTAATACTATTAAACAAACAATATTTGTAAGGAAGTTACTGTATAATTCTGCCCAGCTTGAGCACCGCCGCGCGCCGCCGTGCCGTCGTAGAGGCGATCGGTGGCGGCGATCTCTCGCGTCCGGCCCTGGTACTGTCCATGGTCCGGAGCAAGAGGGAATGGAGAGCGGTCGCCTCATTTTGCGAAACAGTAATGCTAGCGAAGGAGGTGGCCGGGCGTTTGAGGGAGAGAACCTGAAACCAACCCAGCCGCCGCGGGAGACGCCCCGGACGTCCGGCGCCTCGAGACGACTCCTGGCCGCAGGAGATGCCTGTGGACGGTGAGCAATGGATGACTACCGTACGTCCGTCTATTGACGACAGGCCGTGTCGAAGGCGCGTCAGTGTTTCACGCGCGCCTCAAAGTGATGTCAGCAAAGCAGAGGGGCCTGCCAGGGCCACAGCTTGCCGGGTTGCGGGTTGTTTCAAAGAGATACCGTGGCCCCGCACCATAAAGGGCAACACAAGGAACATGAAAGGATTTTAGTCAGTACAAGTCTAACACTCCCCTCCGCCCAGAGTGGGGGAAGTTATTAGATGACTTCCCATCCGCAAAAAAAGAAGTTACCCTAAAATTCTACATCTTCAGTTAGATAAAGTTAATTTCAAACTAAAACTTGTTTTTCTCCATTGACTGCACACTATTTTATCTACGTATAAATTACCATAAATCTCTATAGATGACCCAGACAGATTAACCTAGCTGATAAAATCTATATTAAGAGTAGACTATTACTGCATAACATATGTCAAATCGTAATTGTAACGAACAAAACCAACTTAAAATGAAGGCACATAATGGAAAAGTGAAACGGTAGCCTAAAATAATTTGGTCACTTGTATGCGGCGGGAGTGTGACCAGACTGATATGAATGGGACTCTCACGAATAGAAACTGATAGTTAAGTGATCGAATAAGTGTAGGATCATATCGTTATACTATTAGGTAACGACTACTATTAGGTAGACGGGCCTGTTGGTCTAGTAGTTAGTGGCCCTGACTGCTGAGCTCGGTCGTGGGTTCGATTCCCACCCAGGACAAACTTTGTGTGATGAGCATGATTGTTTGTTCTGTGTCTGGGTGTGATTTATCTATAATATGTATGTATTTATAAATTATATAAGTATGTATATCAGTTGTCTGGTTACCATAACACATGCTATGCTTAGCTTGGGATCAGATAGCCGTGTGTGAGTTGTCCCAAGATATTTATTTATTTTTAACAATTTGGCTTAAAACTTCACAAGCAGGATATAGGTAAAATAGTTGGCGCAGTGGCTGAGCGATCGACTGCTGCGCTGCGTGTCGCGGGTTCGATTCCCGCACGGAACAAATATTTGTATAGCCTACAGGTAGTTGTTTCGGGTCTGGCTGTTTTGTGTATATGAGTTAATATGTTTGTAAACGCACTCACCATACAGGAGAAACTCCTAGTGAGGGGCAACGCTTTATAAATAAGAAAAAATAGAATATAGGTACTTTATTGCACACCAAAATTGAAACATATCTGATTTACAAAAATTGCTAATTCTATGGTTACAATGGCGGTGCTATCGCTAATAGCGATATCTTCCAGGCAACCTTTGGATGGACTGTACCTACAAATATAAAAATACATCGCGGGGATAAGATAAGAGGAGATAAGAGGGTGTTGTTGGATTAAATATAATAGTGTACAGTGACCGTATCTTGCCTAATGGAAAGCCTGGGGTGCACACTTCCCTAGAAGAAATTCACTGCCAACGTATCTGCTCCCTGATCGCGATGTCTGAATTTCTTCATTGTTCAAGTCAACAATTCACTCTGGTTTTGAAGACATACAAAATAAGAATATCGATAAGAAGAATATCAAGTGAACCAATTCACTATTGCGAACAGTCAGGTTTGGACAAAGAATGTGGAAGTAAGTATGCTTAAGCATAGTGTATGTGGAAGCGTAAAAATAATTGTTGTTGTATTCCACTAAAACTG
This sequence comes from Ochropleura plecta, assembly GCA_905475445.1. NCBI lineage: Eukaryota > Metazoa > Arthropoda > Insecta > Lepidoptera > Noctuidae > Ochropleura > Ochropleura plecta. The sequence goes on along the minus strand of FR997721.1, from coordinate 26,905,789 downwards.
CGGTATACTATTTACAACTACCTAGTAAAGCCACTTCTACTTAACTTAATCGAAATTTGCGGCAGTGCTGCTAAAACAAAATTATCTGAACTTCAAATTACCCAAAATAAAATCATAAAAATACTATTTAACTACCCATATCTAACATCTACCAGCAAAATTTATCAAGACACAAAAATAATGAACATAAAACAACTCTACATTTACAACACATGCATTTTCATCAGAAATATTCTTAACAAAAGCGTTCACTCAAACTTAACACTCACTCAATATAAACAAGTTAGTCAACGCAGTACACGGCGAGCAAGCTTGCTAGTTTTACCGAAAACAAGAACTAACTATGGCAAAAAATGCTAACTTTTGAAGGAGCACAGCTTTATAACAAATTACCGTCCTGTATAAGAAATGTACACTTTTTCAATGCATTCAAAACTCAACTTAGCCAGCACATAATTGCGGATCGATCACTTCTGGAGAAATGAATGCATTGAATGGGTAACTATTAAGTTGTAATACTGATGACGAACTTATTGTAATCTATATTTTTAGTATTGTTCTCAAGTAAGTGACTTATGTTTTTATTGAGAATAAAGTTTCTTTAAACCGAATTAACATGGTGAGTTTTGGCCAAATTTGATGATTTTCGATGCGTAAAAAAGTGTGGAAGCATAGCGCTTTCTTCAGGTTCATGGGACTACTGATACCCTTATATGGTTACCCATATAAGCTATCTTAAACATAACTACCGAAATGTAGGTGAGGTATACAGGCACAAATATAGACTTTGGATCTTTCTTTTGTTTTCTTTTACTTTAAAAAACGTTGCCCCACACTAGGAATTTCTCCTGCATCGTGGGTGCGTTTACAAACATATAACTCACATACACCAACAGCCAGACCCGAAACAACTATCAGCAGGTCATACAAATATTTGTTTCGTGCTGGAATCGAACCCGCTACACGCAGCGCAGCAGTCGATCCCTCAGCCACTGCGCTAACCGTGCCTTCACAATCAGCGGCCTAGCCCTTTCTCAACGATGTTTCGGTTGGCGTCAAGTATATGCAGAACCGAATGCAGCGCAATATCATTAAATTACCTCTTATCTAACCTCCACAACCCAGTTAGCACTGGGTAAAACGATACCCCTTCGTAATACTGGTTGTCAAACTTTCAGACCACTGGTAAATGTCACATGAAAGCCTTTTTCTCCGACTGAGCATAAAGATAATTAAAACCATTTCCTGCTGTACTAATTAATTGGAAGCAATGTGGCCCCCACATTGCTTAATTAATAATTAATTAATTAGTACCAAAACTCAGTCTAGCTCGTAATGCATGATCCGTAATCTATGCTGGACAGATGCATCGCTTCGTCAATTCACTAAAGAGTAATACTATTAGTGTCCGAACCTTATCGGAGTTGCACACGGGGCGATTACAAACCACCCGATAACGCAGTCATTACATTTACGTATGATTGACTACAGTAAGCTCAAAAGCAATAACTCAAAATAAATGATAAAAGTGATTTTAATGGCATTGGATTGCTGAAATAAATACGAAACTAATGAACTAAGCCAAATAGCAGTAGAAATGTATTTAAAACATTAAAAGACATAATAAACTAAAATCATTCCCTAATGTAAACACCAAACTATATTTACAAAACTCAAATTTTCTCGAAACCGGCTTTCTTTGAGATACCGCTTTTGCAATTAGCACGGCAGAGTAGTGTACCGCAAAATTTTACGCATATAACTTAGTTATTTATAACAATAGGAGCATGAGTTATACATCTGTATTCTGTATATAGTGCTTTTTTTAGGATGGGAAATCAACAAATAACTTCCCTCGCTCCTGGCGGGGGCAGGGGAGTGTTATACTTTTACTGATTAATCAAATCAAATCAAATCATTTATTTCAATTAGACCATTACAGGCACTTTTGAATTTCAAGAAACAAAATGAATCTACAGTCCTGGTCACAAGGCATAATAACTTGTGAAAGTACTGTAGTTGCCCATTCCAAAGCGTTGATCTCTATGGAGAAGAATGGGCAAGAAACGCCATGGACACTCTTTTAAATTAGAATATTTTTACAAAATCGTATTTACATCATTCATGTTGAGATTTTACAAATATGTGAGAACGATGTAGACAGACGTGCACAGTAAGAGCGTCCAGAGTATTTAAAAAGCAAAATTCTATTTAAAATCTAAATAAATTAAAAAAATGACCGTGGTAGCTAAAATATGACCAGTCCCAACTGACAGCGCCCGTTCACGAAGTTCCGTGGCCGCGGTAATTCTACTAGAAAGACAAACAGATAGAAGCAAAACAAAGTGAATCTTTACGGGTTTCTTATTGAGGCATGAATCCCTTAAAAACCGACCAATGCAAGCTAGCCCTGGGAGAGCTAACTTCGGCACTAATCCAACAAATTTAAACGTCAACTTTTACATTAGTATCAGCTGCATCACACCCCACCCTCCCCCTCCGGATCTGTATCTGAATTAACAAGCCCACTGGAAAAGGCACCCAGTTGCTAGTATTTGAGTGCAGTGAATACTGAACTTAGTAGTAGTGAGTAATTGGAAAACTTGTTTATGGTCATGTTAGGGAATGTTGAGCTTAGGTTCTGTAGTAGCTCTTTAAAACCCCAAAAGTGATTGTGGTTTAAGTAACTTCATTTGAGTGCCTCTGGCTCGATTGTGTTTATAGATAAACTTTGAAGTCTCACAAGATGATAATCTCACTTAAATTTTATAAAAGCGAAAGTTTGTATGTGTGTGTGTGTACGCTCAAACGGCTGAACAGACTATATCGTGTGCATCCAACACGCATTTCTACATATATACATAGCAGACACCACAGAACGCCACCTGATACGATCCTCACTTTTGTTTCATCAACATTTATACATCTGGTTATACATGCACGTGGGTTCCAGATACAGCGCACCTTTTGACTTTTCTGAAGAACCTCACCTACTTATAAGGTCAGTATTAGGTCCTTCCTGGTGTTGCCACATATGCTTTTGTCACTCAAATCTGATTGAAAACTGTACACGTACACACTGAAAGCAATCTGACAGATCTTGAACAAGGTTATATGTGCTGATTGCGTTCCATTTTATTGGTAACATTCAACTCTTACTGACAATGTTACAAAGTTATACTCCACGAGCTGTGCCCGCTGTCTCACAAGGTGCTCAGCTGTTTACTGTCTTATCAAGATACTAGCTTTTGCCCGCGGCTTCGCTCGCGTTAAATTCGGGGTAACACAGTCCCCCTTTCCTGATTTACAGATACCTGCTACCTGTAGTTTTTGCGCCTTATTTATTGTAAAAGCAATGCTAAGTTTTTCCTTTTCTTCCCTCTTTCTCTCTCATAACTCAATCTTTTTTTAAAATAGCCTATGTCCGTCTCCAGGGTCCCAACTATCTCTCTACCAAAACTCATCAAAATCGGTTTAGCCATTCAGGCGTGAAGACGTAACAAACAAACAAACTCACTTTCGCTTTTATAATATTAGTAAGGATTACATAGTCTATTAATTTTATGAAAGCATGCATATAGGTTTGTGCAAAATTTCAAGTCAACCCAGTCAAGGAATCGGATCTCCCGTACAATCTTTGCCACCGTGTTTCACCAACTTAGGGGTTGAATTTTGCAAAATCCCGTCTTAGTGAGCATCCGATCAGAAATCCTGAAAGGATCGCCCATGCAAAATTAAATCAAATCAAATAATTTATTTGCATAACACAGGTTTGAGAGATGTTACATAGTTTTTTTTTTTATTAGAAACTTCCAACACTTGTATTTTCTGAGATTTTGTAATGATTCAGTGATTTTCCGTTTTATATAAATAGATAAGTAAATACGTTGTTATTTTAGTCAAAAACCGTATTTGATACTACTTTATTTGCTGCCGAGGTTGTCAAACAAGCATTGCAACAATGTGATAATTGATGTCAAACAAACTTAATAGATTCGTCATAAAAGTGTTTTTTCGGTGACGGTACGTCCATAACCTAGGAGAACGTATCCTACGAACGTGACCTACAAAACCATACAGCTGATTATTAGCATCTTACTGCTTGTGACGAATCTTTTTTATTTATTTATGTACACACAAAACATTATAAAAAAGTACATAAGGAAAGGAGAGCACAAAGGTACTTATTGCTTATTTCATAAAGAAATCTCTTCCAGCAGACCTGCGATAGGACAGATGGAAAAATAAACACGTAGACACAGTGTGTAAAAATAACAATTTAAGCACTAACTTAAATAAACAAAACTTTATCAATATAGAAAAACTTACATACTTATTTCTTTAAGCCCCGTTCCAATAAACAAAACCGGCCAAGAGCGTGTCGGGCCACGCTCAGTGTAGGGTTCCGTAGTTTCCCGTCCGTCACAATAAGTGTTCCCACTTATGAGTTTAAAGGTGGAGGAGGAAATTATTTTGTACAACTTTTTGTCTTTTTTGTACAAAAACTGTTGTGTCAATCAAGTTCAAAATGATTTTCATAGAAAGTCCTTATAAAGTTCTACTTTTCAGATTTTTTTCATATTTTCTAAACTTACGGTTCAAAAGTTAGAGGGGGGGGGACACATTGTTTTTTACTTTTGGAGCGATTATTTCCGAAATTATAGACATTATCAAAAAATGATTTTAGTAAACCCCTATTCATTTTTAAATACCTTTCCAACAATATATCACTGGTAAATGTCACATGAAAGCCTTTTTCTCCGACTGAGCATAAAGATAATTAAAACCATTTCCTGCTGTACTAATTAATTGGAAGCAATGTGGCCCCCACATTGCTTCCAATTAATTAGTACCAAAACTCAGTCTAGCTCGTAATGCATGATCCGTAATCTATGCTGGACAGATGCATCGCTTCGTCAATTCACTAAAGAGTAATACTATTAGTGTCCGAACCTTATCGGAGTTGCACACGGGGCGATTACAAACCACGCGATAACGCAGTCATTCTGACTAATCAAATCATATCATTTATTTCAATTAGACCATTACAGGCACTTTTGAATGTCAAGAAACAAAATGAATCTACAGTCCCGGTCACAAGGCATAATACCTTCTGAAAGTACTGTAGTTGCCTATTCCAAAGCATGGACACTCTTTTAAATTATAATATTTTTACAAAATCGTATTTACATCATTCATGTTGAGATTTTACAAATATGTGAGAACGATGTAGAAAGACGTGCACAGTAAGAGCGTCCAGAGTATTTAAAAAGCAAAATTCTATTTAAAATCTAAATAAATTAAAAAATGACCGTGGTAGCTAAAATATGACCAGTCCCAACTGACAGCGCCCGTTCACGAAGTTCCGTGGCCGCGGTAATTCTACTAGAAAGACAAACAGATAGAAGCAAAACAGTGAATCTTTACGGGTTTCTTTTTGAGGCATGAATCCCTTAAAAACCGACCAATGCAAGCTAGCCCTCGGAGAGCTAACTTCGGCACTAATCCAACAAATATAGACGTCAACTTTTACATTAGTATCAGCTGCATCACACCCCACCCTCCCCCTCCGGATCTGTATCTGAATTAACAAGCCCACTGGAAAAGGCACCCAGTTGCTAGTATTTGAGTGCAGTGAATACTGAACTTAGTAGTAGTGAGTAATTGGAAAACTTGTTTATGGTCATGTTAAGGAATGTTGAGCTTAGGTTCTGTAGTAGCTCTTTAAAACCCCAAAAGTGTTTGTGGTTTAAGTAACTTCATTTGAGTGCCTCTGGCTCGATTGTGTTTATAGATAAACTTTGAAGTCTCACAAGATGATAATCTCATTTAAATTTTATAAAAGCGAAAGTTTGTATGTGTGTGTGTACGCTCAAACGGCTGAACAGACTTTATCGTGTGCATCCAACACGCATTTCTACAATATACTAGCAGACACCACAGAACGCCACCTGATACGATCCTTACTTTTGTTTCATCCACATTTATACATCTGGTTATACATGCACGTGGGTTCCAGATACAGCGCACCTTTTGACTTTTCTGAAGAACCTCACCTACTTATAAGGTCAGTATTAGGTCCTTCCCGGTGTTGCCACATATGCTTTTGTCACTCAAATCTGATTGAAAACTGTACACGTACACACTGAAAGCAATCTGACAGATCTTGAACAAGGTTATATGTGCTGATCCCGTTCCATTTTATTGGTAACATTCAACTCTTACTGACAATGTTACAAAGTTATACTCCACGAGCTGTGCCCGCTGTCTCACAAGGTGCTCAGCTGTTTACTGTCTTATCAAGATACTAGCTTTTGCCCGCGGCTTCGCTCGCGTTAAATTCGGGGTAACACAGTCCCCCTTTCCTGATTTACAGATACCTGCTACCTGTAGTTTTTGCGCCTTATTTATTGTAAAAGCAATGCTAAGTTTTTCCTTTTCTTCCCTCTTTCTCTCTCATAACTCAATCTTTTTTTAAAATAGCCTATGTCCGTCTCCAGGGTCCCAACTATCTCTCTACCAAAACTCATCAAAATCGGTTTAGCCATTCAGGCGTGAAGACGTAACAAACAAACAAACTCACTTTCGCTTTTATAATATTAGTAAGGATTACATAGTCTATTAATTTTATGAAAGCATGCATATAGGTTTGTGCAAAATTTCAAGTCAACCCAGTCAAGGAATCGGATCTCCCGTACAATCTTTGCCACCGTGTTTCACCAACTTAGGGGTTGAATTTTGCAAAATCCCGTCTTAGTGAGCATCCGATCAGAAATCCTGAAAGGATCGCCCATGCAAAATTAAATCAAATCAAATAATTTATTTGCATAACACAGGTTTGAGAGATGTTACATAGTTTTTTTTTTTATTAGAAACTTCCAACACTTGTATTTTCTGAGATTTTGTAATGATTCAGTGATTTTCCGTTTTATATAAATAGATAAGTAAATACGTTGTTATTTTAGTCAAAAACCGTATTTGATACTACTTTATTTGCTGCCGAGGTTGTCAAACAAGCATTGCAACAATGTGATAATTGATGTCAAACAAACTTAATAGATTCGTCATAAAAGTGTTTTTTCGGTGACGGTACGTCCATAACCTAGGAGAACGTATCCTACGAACGTGACCTACAAAACCATACAGCTGATTATTAGCATCTTACTGCTTGTGACGAATCTTTTTTATTTATTTATGTACACACAAAACATTATAAAAAAGTACATAAGGAAAGGAGAGCACAAAGGTACTTATTGCTTATTTCATAAAGAAATCTCTTCCAGCAGACCTGCGATAGGACAGATGGAAAAATAAACACGTAGACACAGTGTGTAAAAATAACAATTTAAGCACTAACTTAAATAAACAAAACTTTATCAATATAGAAAAACTTACATACTTATTTCTTTAAGCCCCGTTCCAATAAACAAAACCGGCCAAGAGCGTGTCGGGCCACGCTCAGTGTAGGGTTCCGTAGTTTCCCGTCCGTCACAATAAGTGTTCCCACTTATGAGTTTAAAGGTGGAGGAGGAAATTATTTTGTACAACTTTTTGTCTTTTTTGTACAAAAACTGTTGTGTCAATCAAGTTCAAAATGATTTTCATAGAAAGTCCTTATAAAGTTCTACTTTTCAGATTTTTTTCATATTTTCTAAACTTACGGTTCAAAAGTTAGAGGGGGGGGGACACATTGTTTTTTACTTTTGGAGCGATTATTTCCGAAATTATAGACATTATCAAAAAATGATTTTAGTAAACCCCTATTCATTTTTAAATACCTTTCCAACAATATATCACACGTTAGGGTTGAAATTAAAAAAAAAATCACTTCCCACTTTACATATAGGGTGGCTACCCTAATAAAACATTTTTTTCCAATTTTTATTTTACCACTTTGTCGGCGTGATTGATATCCATATTGGTACCAAATTTCAGCTTTCTAGTGCTAACGGTCACAGAGATTAAGCGAGGACGGACGGACGGACGGACGGACAGACAGACATGGCGAAACTATAAGGGTTCCTAGTTGACTACGGAACCCTAAAAACGACTCGTTTTTGTTTATTGGAACGGGGCTTTAGTGTTTGAATAGTTAATTATTGTGCACAGCCAGCAAAAGAGGTAAGTAACCAGGTTCGTAAGTTTTTTTCATAGATAACGATGGACGTCTTCATATTAATATATTTATAAATATCAAATGAATTGTTTGTTCACTATCTACACTAATATTATAAAGAGGAAAGTTGTTTTGTTGTCGAATAGGCTCCAAAACTACTGGATCGATTTAAACCATTTTTTCACTAATAGGAAGCTACATTATCAGGAAGTAACATAGGCTATACATCATCACGCTACTACCCGATTTTTTAAAATCTTTTGCCAATAGAAAGCTTGATTATTACTGGGTAACACAGGCTATATTATATGAGGAGCTCGTAGCTAAATAATAGCAGCCGCTCGGGGCAATCTTTAGGTTATGCCGCGCTTGCCTAGGTTGGTCTGTGGATGGGTGACCACCCGTTACATACCGAGTTTCCTCCGTGCCTCGGAAAGCACGTTAAGCCGTTGGTCCCGGCTTTCATTTGTAGATCTTTGACAGTCGCAGTCAGTGTTCCGAAAGTCTGACAACCAGTATTACCAAGGGGTATCGTATTACCCAGTACTAACTGGGTTGTGGAGGTCAGATAGGCAGTCGCTCCATGTAAAATACTGATATTCAGCTGCATCCGGTTAGACTGGACGCCGACCCCAACATAGTTGGGAAAAGGCTAGGCAGATGATGACAGGCTATATATAAATACCCACGGGAGCGGGGCAGTAACCAAAGACGCGAGTGAAACCACATAGGACAGCTCGTCTACAAAACAAATAATTACGCAACCGCACCGCAACTAGACGCATCACAATTTCCTTAATAGCATATCTACAATAACACGAGTCCAAAACTTTTCCATAACTGTCGAACACGTGATCCGGACCATGGGGAAACTTCTCGTAAAATCTGATACCGTTATGTAATCTCTCACCATGTAATTAAACTACGGCCGGTACAGAGTTCACTTGTCTAAGCCTTATGTAAGAGCGACGTTCGGCGATTGTTAAAGCTTCTATCGTGAGCCCACCGCTACACGACGCAGACAGTTTTCGTGGTATTGTACCTTTGAGCCTTTGAATGTTGTTAGGTAATAATTAAATGAAGTGCTGTAGATACCCATCTATCTTGTTTGAGTGACGAATATGGCCAGAGATCGCACAAGTGACGTTTGGAAGGAGAGTGTGGGATGCCTTTGCTCAGCAGTGAGACACTTGACAATGAGCTAAAGGAAAAAACAATTAGAAACACTGGATATTTGATTGTTAAAGTATTCGACGCCAAAACGGCTTCAATATCTTCATAGGTCAAAAAAAATATGCCGCACAGCAATAAACAAACCACAATCAGCTTAGTCATGTTCACAAATGCTCTCTATAAAGAGGTAGGAGGTGAAAAATAATACTTAAATAAATTATAAAATAATTAAAAAAGATTACTGAAAATGGCTTTTCTTCTTTTTTCCACAGATAATTAAAAAAATATTACTGGCTTTGGTAAAAACTTCAAACATGGAACGCTTTATCGCAATGGATGAAAAATGGAACGGCAAACAAGGGCATAAAAAAACCTACAAATATATATTTTTGGACCGTATGTTTATGTTTACGTTTCTCCGGTTTACGTATATATCTGAAAAGAAAGACATCTTATCTTATTCGATGACCTTCGAAAGGAAGCTGTGGCGAAAGGCGTGTAGGTATGTTATACGATGACCCGCATTAAATTTAATGTTTTGTTTTTATGTTCAACCAAACCACGTCGTTAAAAAAATATCACAGGATGTTCTAATAAGAATTGGGATAAAAATCATTTGTTTTTTTTATGTAATTAGAAACAGTTATAGAAACTAGGTACCTAGATATGTATGTAGTTTATCTTTGTCCTTATATAAGCGACCAGTCTTTTATTTATGCATCAACCCGAGCAATCCTTACTTATATATATATATATATATATTATATATAATATTATAAAAGCGAAAGTGAGTTTGTTTGTTTGTTTATTTGTTTGTTTGTTTGTTTGTTACCTCTTCACGCTTTAATGGCTAAACCGATTTTGATGAATTTTGGTACAGAGATAGTTGGGAACCAGGAGACGGACATAGGCTAATTTTTATTTTAAAAAAGTGGGATATGAGGGAGAACGAGGGAAGAAAAGGGAAAACTTAACGTTGCTATTACAAATCAATCAGGCGCAAGAGCAAAAACTGCAGGTCTGCTTGGTGTGTTATACCGAATTTAACGCGAGCGAAGCCGCGGGCGAAAGCTAGTTTTATATAAATAAAAAAACAGCCCTGCCCAATTATAAGAATGAAAGTTAATTACTTTAAAACTTATCATAAATCACAATCATCGACACGTGATCTAACTAGTTTTTTTTATAATTACCTTTAACCCGCTGATCTCTACCGGTTTAAATGAACATCAATTTAGTCAAATCATCTAGGCATACACACTAATTTTATAATATATTAACGATAATTATGTTTTGTGAGTGAAATTTACGCAATCAGAAAGTGAGATTTACGCAACTAACACTTTGGAATATTTACACGAATGTAAGTTGTGCTGCAGTTAACCGATTTACATGATTTATTATGTGTTTTATAGAATTTAGTTGTTGATTCAGAATGAAGAACTGGGGTTTCAGTTTTCATGGTTCCGTACCTCGAGAGGAAAAAAAGGGAACGCAATTTTTTTGTAGATGGGAAATCATCAAATAACTTCCCCCGCTCTGGGCGGAGCGGGGGGGAGTGTCGGACTTGTACGGACTAAAATCCACCCATGTTCCTTCTTTTGCCCTTTATGTTCCGGGGCCGCGGTATCCCATTCGAACAATTCGCATCCCCGGCAGGCGCTGGCACTGGCATCTCTTTGAGGCGCGCGTGGTACACTAACGCGCCGTCGACACGGCCTGTCGTCAATAGACGGACGGGCGGTGAGCTACCCATTGCTCACTGTCCACAGGCCCGCATCTACGGTGGCCGGGAGTCGTTCGCGGCGCCCGACGCCTGGGTCGTCTCCCGCGGCGACTGGGTTGGACAAACTTTGACTGAAACGCATCCATGTTTCTTCTTTTGCCCATTGTAGTCCGGGGCCGCGGTATCTCTTTCGAACAACTTACATGCCCCGGGTTATACTTACTTGTAGCGGACAACGCTAGACCGTCACATACAGATTACTAGCTTTTGCCCGCGGCTTCGCTCGCGTTAAATTCGGGGTAACACAGTTCCCCTTGCACCTTATTGATTTCTAATAGCAACGCTAAGTTTTCCCTTTTCTTCCCTCTTTCTCCCTCACATCCCACTTTTTTTAAAAAATAGCCTATGTCTGTCTCCTGGTTCCCAACTATCTCTGTACCAAAATTCATCAAAATCGGTGTAGCCATCAAAGCGTGAAGAGGTAACAAACAAACAAACTCATTTTCGCTTTTATAATATTAGTAAGGATAAGGATTAACACTTCATATAAACTTAAAATCCGAACATTTCAGTGTAGCGATATCCGCTATATACTGTTTTAATACCTGTAATTTGCCGACATAACATAAACAACTTTAACAATCATCTTCACTGTACCAACTGATTCAAATGATACTTTGTTTTGTATAGATTCTTTTTTACCAATTCTTTGTGAATGAGTGAGACATTATTGGCTTTGTAGATTCTTAGACGCTTGTTAACCTTTGTTATCTTATTTTACGTTTTGTAAAGTAAGCAATGACTTATTGTCGGGCCTAAACTGTCCTCTCATACTTAAGTACTAACGCTGTAACAACTACATTGTAAAACCAAATGATTTTAAAATAGTAACCATGGTCGGTTCTTCTCCATAGGAAACGACCAACCCGAACCGTGCAACTTTTTTCGACGTTTTATAAGTGCCCCCGTAGGCCAATGTGAAATGAAAATATTTTAATTTTATTTGACTGTTTCGGACAGGTAATATATCCTTAAAAGCATGTTAATGGTTTCATTTCATGAACTTAACAACCAAAATAGTATAATCCAACCAAATCAAATCATTTATTTCAATTAGACCATTACAGGCACTTTTGAATGTCAAGAAACAAAATGAATCTACAGTCACGGTCACAAGGCATAATAACTTGTGAAAGTACTGTAGTTGCCCATTCCAAAGCGTTGATCTCTATGGAGAAGAATGGGCAAGAAACTCCAACTATCAACGGGCCACCATCCTTCTCTCTTGAATAATCACCGTTAAAATACAATATCGATCCAAAAATCTAGGTCAGAATCACAGTCAATACATCAATGTCTTATCATCTCTTCATCTGACAATAAACCAGTATCTGATACGCTTATAATTCCAGCTATGCACACGACAGACCAGTTTCCAAAGACACATTTGGGTCAAACAAACTACATTAAAAATGAACACGAAGGAAGTCCAACGCAAACTGGGCTTAAAAGTGCGACCCGCGGTTGACCAAAACTAGTTTACAAGCACTCTTGCTTTCATAAAAAAATAACTAACGTAATATAAGTACCAGCATTTATCATTGAAGAACAATTTCTAATGTCATCATTACCCATTTCTGAGTCTGAATAAATATTACCTATGTCTAGAAAATAAACATCAGCATTATTCAAGGCTTTATTTATATTGTGAAGATATTGCACAATGTGAAAAGGCGTCGGCTATTGTGTACATCCATCTAGATATGTACTCTATGCAGTTAAGTACTTTGGTAACTTTAGTTTTATAGTCAATCCAAAAAAAGACCATGTATTTTGACAGCCTAGATACCTACTGTAATATTTAGTTATGTAAATGTAGGGGCGTTTATTCGTAATAAAATAAGTACTATGGTTACTAAGATTTTTTTATTTATTTTTTCAAAGTGTTCTGTGTTTTTTTTAATATTTAGTATAAATGTTTCATAATAAAAATGATCTGATATTTATATGCCATAATTATGGTAAAACATCTAAGTTCACAACTATAAAATTATAAGACTCTATATACCATATTTTTACACAAAAAAAAAATATTCTTCTAGCTTCCGCCCGCGACTTCGTCCGCATGGTATAGTTACTTTGGGCTAACGGTAACTTTAACCTGCGTGATGTTCGAAAAAAAATTGTCTCTCACTCCCCTTTTATTCCCTCTTTCTCCCCCTTATCTCACTTTTGTTTTAAAATTGCCTATGCCCGTCTCCAGGGTCCCAACTATCTCTGTACCAAAAATAATCATCAAAATCGGTTTTGTCTTTTAGGCCGAGGCGTGAAGACGTAACAAACAAACTCACTTTCGATTTTATAATATTAGTGAGAATATGTACTATTTTATACTTTTATTATATTTATTCCAATACATGTCACATCATTTCAGTCCTAATCTCCTTTATATATTTTATTCTTTATTTAAAAAAAAAAAACATGAATATTCGAACGTCATTGCCAACCAGCCTGCGTGCTGTCAGGTTTGGTTTATGTTATTAATTCTTTACAGTCTTTATTGAATTTCGAATGTTTTTTTAACCTTTAATAGGGCCTGAGATGACAATGACAATTGAACGAGGTATCCTAAAAGCATATTAACTCGCGATGTGAATTATATCATGGCTATAGGAAGTCGGAAACGCAGGATGCAGACAGGGAATTTCAATCCTTGGCTGTGCGCTGCCTTAAGGGCTGAAACTGCGTTAAACGGACACCCGCGCGGTTTCAGACAAAAGTGAACTGACGCAGGGACACGCGCGGGCATGTTCAGTAAATAACGCTTGATGAAAAGCTTGTGAAAATGTCTTTCGACAGAGAAAGAGTAATTGTGAAACTGCAGTGTCGCTCTGTCATATGAGGCTAAGCGAATGAACTCTTTAGGCATCTGTGACGGGTCCTTCACATACCCACAAAGCCCACGCTTGCAGACACGCGGCGGGTGTCTGTCGCGAGTGCCCGTTTTACGCAGTTTCAGCCCTAAAAGATTCCTATACTGAGGGATATTTATAACGAACTCTAGGTAACAATCGCTTTTTTGGAGTTTACTCCTTAAGAATCGATTTTCATATATATAAGGCTCTCGGTATGAGAAAAATGTGAGGTGTAAAATCTACTGATGAATGACCTCGTTACCAAAAACGTAACGAGACGTGTACGTCTCGTTACGTTTTTGGTAACGAGGTTGAATATTGAATATTACTAGATGGCGCTTTATGAAATTTGTCGTCCGTCAGTGACATTTTTTTTTGTACTTAAGGAGTATACTCCATTCGTGCGTCGGAGCTGTCACACACACTTTTTTTTTCTCAATAATTAATCAGGGAATTTTTCCACATGGATACGCCAAGGTAACCAAAGGTTGTTTATAGCAATAAGTAATATAGTAAAAGATATACACAAGGGTAGTCTTATGTATAATAAATAACAATTAAGTTTTGAGAAGCCCACACATATGTAATAGATACACAAATATATTTTAATACACCATATTATATATATATATATATATATATATATAGGTATGACAGAATAAATAACATCTAAATACCTACCTACTATCCTACTATATTGATACTTCCTATCCTGGACGAAATCCTTCCTGTCATTTGTCATATTTTTAATTATTCCGTATCCTGTGGTGTTTTTCCTTCTTGTTGGAAGGAAGCCCAGATTACCCCACTTCCAAAAAAATGTAATCCGGTTTCCTTTTCTAAATTCCGCCCGATCTCCATATTACCGTTCCTATCTAAAGCCCTAGAACGCCTTATCCATAATCAGCTCAGTACATTCCTTTGTAAAAAAACCCTCCTTAATTGTTACCAATCTGGGTTTCGTCCAGGTCATAGCACTACCACAGCTCTTATTAGTATTACGGACGATATTAGATTCGGTATGGAAAATGGGAATCTGACTGTTCTTTCCTTATTAGACTTCAGTAATGCTTTTAACACGGTAGATTTTGATGTTTTGCTTGGTATACTCTGTTCTCTTAACATATCTCCAACGGCAATTGATTGGTTTCGTAGTTACCTCTGTGACCGCCGGCAGTGTGTTCGCATTGAAGATTCATCATCTTCTTGGTGCAATACCTCTGCCGGTGTTCCACAGGGGGGCGTTCTTTCTTCTCTTCTTTTCGCAATATTTATTAATTCAATTTCTAACGAACTTCTTTCAGCCTACCACCTTTATGCTGATGATTTACTACTCACAGGCTCCCGTAGATGAACTGTCTGAAGCGGTGAATTTGGTGAATAGGGATTTGGAGCGTATTTCTGGATGGAGTCAGGCTCATGGTCTGAAGGTTAACCCTGCGAAGACTCAAGTCATTGTTGTCGGCAGCCCTAGGTTGCGTTCTAAAATTGATTGGTCGAAGCTGCCTCAGATTGTCTTTGATGGTGCCTTTGATACCTTACAGCAACTCAGTTAAAGATCTGGGGATTTTTATTGACAAAGACTTATCCTGGGCTCCCCAGTTGCAAGAAGTGAGCCGAAAACTGTTTGCGTCGGCAGGGTTTTTACGCAGACTTCGTAATTTCCTCCCAACTGCCACTAAAACTGCACTTGCCCAATCCCTTCTTCTCCCAATCCTCGATTATGCTGATACCTGTTATCCAGATCTCACTGTAGTGCAGCTGGAAAAGCTTGAGTGACTCCAAAATTTTTGTATTAGATTCATATTTGGTTTGCGTAAATATGATCATGTTTCAGAGTTTCGCGTTAAACTAAGTGGTTGCCTATCCGTCTTCGCCGGAATGCTCATATTTTGTCATTACTGTACAGTATTCTTTTTAATCCAACAACACCCTCTTATCTCAAAGAACGTTTCAAGTTCCTTCATGACACACATAGTAGACACTTGAGATCATCGGAAAATTTGAGACTTTTGATGCCTGAACATTCCTTAAAATTTTATGACCAGTCATTCACGGTTCAGGCTGTCCGTTTATGGAACGAATTGCCGTTGTCAGTAAGACAAGCTCAGTCACTCGTTACTTTTAAAACCTTAGTTGCAAATCATTATCTTTCCCTTTAACGTCTTTGTTTTTTTTTTCTGAATCAATGTTAGACACCTATCCTATTTGTCAACTGTATAATGTTATTATAAAACACATTTAGAATCAATAGATTATATATATTTATATATTTTGATATTCGTTGTATTTTTATATTCGTAAAGTCCATCCAAAGGTTGTCTGGAAGATATCGCTATTAGCGATAAGACCGCCATTGTAACCATAGTTTTAGCACTTTTTTTGGCTCGTGCGTCAGCTCGTCCCAAAACAAACTCGGACTATTGGGCCGAGTTGACGAATTTCAAAGTAATTTTTATTTCGTTCATCATCTCGTCCCACTTTATTTTTCTTCAATATTTTAAGTTGTTTTGGTACAGTCCAAACCAAAACTTTTCACTATAAACGAGTTAATAAAAGCCAAGAAATTAGGGAATCAACATTTATATAAGTAATAATAAAAATCAAAGTTAGTATGTACATTTTAATTGCGTTTTATAAATCACAGTTATCTATCACATAATCAGTTATATTCATAATAATTAAGTACAGACATACTTAGTTTAATATTACGATATTAAGGCGATATAGACTTTTTTTTTCGGGTGGGAATTCATCCAATGACTTCCCCCGCTCTGGGCGGAGCGGAGGGGCATGTCAGACTTGTACTGACTAAAACCCACCCATGTTCCTTCTATTGCCCTTTACGTTCCGGGGCCGCGGTATCTCTTTCGAACAACCCGCAACCCCGGCAGGCAGAGGCTCTGGCAAGCCCCTCTGCTTTGCTGACATCTCTTTGAGTCGCGCGTGAAACACGAACGCGCCGTCGACACGGCCTGTCATCAATCGACGGATGGACGGTGGCTACCCATTGCTCACCGTCCACAGGCCCGCATCTACGGTGGCCGGGAGTCATCTCGCGGCGCCCAGCGCCCGGGGCGTCTCCCGCGGCGGCTGGGTTGGGCAGATGTTCTCTCCCTCAAACGCCCGGCCACCTCCTTTGCTAGCATTACTGCTTCGCAGAAGGTGGTGACCGCTTCCCATTCCCTCTCGCTCCGGACTATGGTCTGAACCAGGGCCGGACGCGAGAGATCGCCGCTGCCGAAGGCGATATAGACACTTACGTGCGCATTTTGGCGATTGGATTTTTGGATTTTGGCATCTACTCTCGTATTTGACTCTTTATCAACCGAAACATAATTTCGTTTGGAAGCAGAGCAAAAATTACGGGTATACTATTATTGTGAGTTTTAGTGCTTCCTAAATCCACATGCAGCGAGTATAATTGATAAAAGGGATGCAAACAAAATTTAAATGTTCCATCGCATAAAACGTCATAACTGGTGTTGACTAGGAGAGCTCTACAAGATTGATTAGCAAAAATCATGATTCTATTTGTAGTTCTGTAGTCGGCAAGTAAGAAACTATGAATTTTTTCTGGTATAACTATTTCCCTTAAAGTCTTGAAACATGTTTTTACCACACCTAACGATTCGTTCCTTTTTCGATAAAGTTTGTTTTTGATATTGTTGAATTTTGGTATTTTTTTTATTAAGTCCATTCCGGTGTCTTTCATCTTGCCGACGGTTTCACGATATATACTCGAAACAGGCACAGTAACCTCAGATAGGTATATTTTTTTCACACTATTATCCAAATGTAAAGAGTATTCATTGGACACAGTATCATGCATGGTTGTCTTAAGATCAGAAGTAGAGAGAGCTTGACCTTCACCTCTCTCCTTAGTTTGACGTCCTCTGATTGGATTCCCGATAACCCTTTGTCCAATAACGAAGCTTCACTGTCATTGTGCATGGTTGACTTTGACCAATAGTATGACATCAGTGCAGTAACACACTAGCGCTAACAGACGACATTTTCAATTTTTTTTGTCTTATTAGAGAAGTTTAAAAAAATCACAGACACTTTTCTTCCTGACTGTTTTTGACGTTTAGCTATTGTTAATATTTAACAGAATTTAGAATGGGACGAGATAACGAACGAACAGAATATTAATTTTGAAATTCGTCAACTCGGCCCAATGGTCCGAGTTTGTTTTGGGACGAGCTGACGCACGAGCCCTTTTTTTTTGTAAAACAGTTTTTGTTTTCAATTTTGGTGTGCAATAAAGTATATTCTATTCTATTCTATTCTACTATCGAGGCAAAATCAGGGATATTACGCAATAGCAAATTAACTACCAATTTAAAATGTCAGTGCAATCATAACTGTCATTTTTTTACAGTTGTATGAACGGCTGTCACGGCTAATTAGCGTGTGTCAATTTAAAAAGAAGAAACGAAAAATTTCCCTGACTATTTCTAAGTTAATCAACAACTGAAAAGTAGGTTTTTGTTAATATATATATATATATATTTATTATGAAGACAACAGGGGTCCAGTGTGTTAGTAACAAAATTCTTAGCCTATGTTAGTACTTAATAGTAAACAGCGATCTGGTTCGATCGACCAGCGAACGCACAAGCGGGCTGTCTGCCCTGGCGGCAATTGTGTGCAGGATGCTATTACGATGTTAAGCTGTATTTTGGAAAATAAAGAACGGATCACCATTCTCATTCCCATCCTCAACCCCATCCTGCCGGGGTTGCGGGTTGTTCGAAAGAGATACCGCGGCCCCGGAACGTAAAGGGCAATAGAAGGAACATGGGTGGGTTTTAGTCAGTACAAGTCTGACACTCCCCCCCACTCCGCCCAGAGTGGGGGAAGTAATTTGATGATTTCCCATCCAACAAAAAAAATCTTCAACCCCATTCTATCATCGGATTGGTTGAGATATGGCGAAGGGTCATCGTTATATGGTTGCAGTTCCACGGACCAGAATAAAGCGCTATGCTTTCCTGATCATTATAATCTGAATCTAAGCTCAAGTTAATCGGGTTCTTCTTAGAAAACGTGCTCCAGCCTAGGGCGCACCATCGCTTCACATCAAACAAGTTGTGTCTAAATGCAAACCTATTCTGTGTAATCAAAGCAGGCATGATTATTTTATTTATAGCAAGCGCCCGCGGCTTCCCTCGCCTGATAATTGAAAGAAAGTATCCTTTGTGTTAATCCAGACTACAATCTACCTCTGTGCCAAATTTCATCAAGATCCCTTCAACCGTTTTGACGTGAAAGAGTAACAAACATCCACATCCATCCATCCTCACAAACATTCGCATTTATAATATTAATAGGATAGCTGCGCCCAGCAGTTCCACCCGCGTAGATCGGAAATGAAAATTGTGTTAATCCAATCCATCTACATACGAAATTTCATCCAAATCAGTTAAGTCGTTTGAGCGTGAACGTGTAACAAACATACACAAGCACAAACAAACATTCGCTTTTATAATATTTGTGTGATTATCTTCTACCACATATGAAACACGCACAATTCTAAAACGTATCATATCAGAGAAAGTGAGTTGTTCGCAGTGAATAAGAAAACGGCTTGGCGATCGGATAACCTAACGATTACGACTCGTAAGGTCACCGGTAATGACAGTGTAGTTCATCGTTATGTAGGACGTAATAGGTAGGTACCTATGTGTATACGTTTCACTTTTGTTTTCGTTTGTGGGAAGAAAATCTACAGTGAGACGAAACGACGGAGATAGAAGAGTTTAATCTCATCGTTTGTGTGTGTACTGTAGGGATTTATGTAAACGTAGGAGTTGTTTCGTAATGAAAGAAGCATAGATGATTTTAATATCATATTTTATTTTTACAATTACATTACATGTCACATTATGAATTATTATTTTTACATTATAATTAATACTTTATTTTTTGACAATGTTTGACATTTTTTTTTACTTTTCAATGATTATTCTGGCATAAGAAATAATGTCATGGAATGAATCTGAATAAACTTTATTGAATCAAATTAAATTTGACTACATACCTACACAATTTAATTAATTAATATACTCTAATTCTTGTAATGTCTAGGATTTACATGCACTTAGCTTATTTAATATATCTACACCAGCAATGGTAATATGTGTGATGCAATGTTTAATGTAAGATCTAAATGTACGCATACACTTGGAAATAATAATC
This sequence comes from Ochropleura plecta, assembly GCA_905475445.1. Taxonomy (NCBI): domain Eukaryota; kingdom Metazoa; phylum Arthropoda; class Insecta; order Lepidoptera; family Noctuidae; genus Ochropleura; species Ochropleura plecta. The sequence goes on along the minus strand of FR997721.1, from coordinate 26,885,655 downwards.
TTAAAATACTTATCTTAAGAAAAATCTAATCTATTCTTGTACAGTGATGTTATATAAGAATGTGAACCGTGTCCCCACCCCGTTCTCCTATTGGCAAAAGCGAAGACTAAGTAGTATAAGGATCACTTGCGCTATCTGTCTGTAAAGGAGATGGCCAGAAATCCATACATCGTTGGGCCAAATTTGAACAGTAACCATTTATATATTGTTTAATAGATAAAACACGTACATATTAATATCAGAAAGTTTTTTTTTTCAAAATTCTATGGGAATTAGGAAGAAAATAAATTTTTGGGTCACTAGGTTAGGTGGTATATGCAAATGGTAAGAATTGTATACATAAAAGCCAAAATGTATTTTAAATCATAATCAAATAGACGCATTGATTTAATTGTTTTAAAACATAGTTGTATGTTACTATTAGCATATAATTGCATAGCACAAAAAAAAATAGGTAGGTAGGTAAAATAAAAACAAGTTACGAAAACGAATGACGGGAGTGATGAATAAGGCACAAGTACAAAAAGGAATCACGGGACTTGATGGGAGTGACGTGACATTGACATTTCGACAAACATCGATATTTTTTCGTATTGAAACAGTCACCCGATACACGATTTTGAACGAAGTTTTTGTAAAATTAATAAATAACTATTACTAAAACAAAAATTATTTCATCAAATGTCCTTTTTCGTTTATAAATGATTATAATGTCCATGACAGATGCTAAAACAAAATAGATATCGTTTTTATAATAACTTCTTTAGAACTACTAGTTTTAGGACGATCTTAAAGTGACCTGACAGCTTGTTTCCGGAGCTAGTTTAAGCTAGTTTAAGACGAACATTAAATTAAAAACCATATTTAAAATTAAAATTTTTAGCTCATTCCAGTAGAAAGTTATTATTGTAACATGTTATTTGTGATCTGTAAAAAATCTAGTTTTTTTTAATAACATATCGTTTCTGTACATACTTTAGCCCAATACTGGCTATCTCCTTTGTGGTGTGACTGTTTCTAAACGAAAAAATACCGATGTTTGTCAAAATGTCAAGGTCACATCACTCCCGTCATTCGTTTTCGTAACTTGTTTTTATTTTACCTAACTACCTATTTTTTTTTGTGATATGCAATTACATGCTAATAGTAACGTACAACTATGTTTTCAACAATTAAATCAATGGGTATATTTGATTATGGTATTTGGAATTCATTTTTCCATTATAAATACAATTCTTTCCATCTGCCGCATAACCTAGTGAGCCAAAAACTTATTTTCTTCCTAATTCCCATAGAATTTTGAAAAAAAACTTTCTGAAATTAATATTTGGCCCAACGATGTATGGATTTCTGGCGATCTCCTGTATAATTTTCAGAAATTTTAAAAGTAGTTTTTCAAGACCTATATATATATACACCTAGTTATACAATGATATTGATTTTCAACCCTCCATCGCAGGCAGAGGCCACCTCTATTTATTTATTTTTTGTGTAATTTAAACTATGTGATTCCAATAGTCTTGAGTGCAATAACTGTGACATACAGACAGACAGGTCAAATCTATAAGGGTTCAATATTTACGGAGGGGTACCTTAAAAATGGCGGTGACTATTAAGTCTCTATCTCTTTTTATTTAGTTTTTGTTCTCGTGTAACAATATCTAAGCTAAACCAAGTCCATTAAATTGAAAGCCATCAACCCCGTCTTTGATATAACCTGTCAAAGGGCACAATACAACGTGTTAACGAACCCTTGACGATGTCATTAATCTGTCCTGGGTATCAAAAATAACTACGACCAAAATACACACATCAAAAGTATCTAGAGATCAACATATATTTTTGCAATAACTTTTCTCCTGATTGATATTAATTAAAATTTTCTTTAAGGATTCATCAAATAAAGTGTTTTCGTTTGTCACAGTAACGATAAACCAAGTCACCTTTGCATTAATAAAGAAATTTGCCATTTTCCTAATAAAGGGATTTTTGACATTTGAACCACTAACATTAAAGTTCGAAAAAAAGACTGAAATAACAGTTTTCTTTAAAATTTTATTGGGTAACTTAAACAATTAATAATCCGTGTTTCTACCGCGAACACTAACAACACAAGAACATCGGTTTGGCATACTCAAAATGAGTTCATCCAAATCACGCTGTGGAATGGCCGCCCATGTTCGTTGCAACAACAAAAAAAGGTCTTCTTGCGACTGGATACCCTCCATATTCGGCAGAGCTCTTCTCTGTAGCATATCCCATGCATGCTCAATCGGGTTCAAGTCTGGCGACTGAGCAGGCCAGGGCAGGACATTGATGTTAGCTGCGGCGAGAGTCTGTCTTACAACTCTTGCGGTGTGCGGTCGTGCATTATCATGCATTAACTGAAATAAGGGACCGATTTGCACTTGTAGAGGAACGATGACGTCTGATACAATCGTCTCAGCATAAATTTGAGCGTTGAGGTTGCCTCTGATCCAAATCAACTCAGTTCTTCCGCCGATCCAAATACCCGCCCATACCATGATGGTTCCACCACTATAAGGATGGACTTCCTGGCAGGATTTTAATCGCTGTTGGCGTCCAGGGGTTCTCCAGTGTCGTATACGTCTTGTATCCGGTCTCATACCAAAACGAGACTCATCAGAAAAGCACAAGAAACGCCATTGTTCTTCTGCCCAATTTCTGTGTTCAAGAGCCCATTGATATCGAATCCTACGATTGTGCATTGCTATAGGTGGTACCCGTAGCGGTCTTCGGGAATGAAGGTTCACTTCATGCAAGCGGTTTCTGACTGTTTGGTCGCTAATTAAGTTCCCTGAAGAGTGATGAAGCATCACGGCTAACATCATGGCGGTTATTGTTGGAGCTCTTCGAGTTAAGATTTGAATGTATCGGTCTTGTCTCCGTGTGGTGCAGCGAAACCGTCCTCCATGGCGCTCAGCCACGGTACCAGTGCTTTGGTAACGTGTCCAAAGTCGACTGATAACACTCTGACTTGTATTCAGAGCTAAAGCTACAGTACGTTGCCGGGAACCAGCTTCTATCATTCCCACGGCTCTGAGCATTTCTTCCCTGCTTAAATGACGTCGCCGCTCCATAATAACGTTGGTTTTAATCAGTAGTAGGGAAACAGTAGCACTAATAATGTCTTCAATGCGTTGTATGTTTTTATAGGGAAAATATTGACAGCTTATTTTCATCTTTTACTCGAATTTGATTGAGAGTTCCTGATTCAAATTATGAAATGCACCAAAAAGGATCCATATAAATTTATAAAATCATAAATTTATTACAAAGCCACATCTCAATCTCAAGAAATCCGCATAAAAATGCTTGATCTCTAGACACTTTTGATGTGTGTATATTGCTGGGAACCGACGTTTGTTTTTGGGGTGAAAAGTCGTGTTTATCCTTACTAATATTATAAAAGCGAAAGTGAGTTTGTTTGTTTGTTACGTCTTCACGCCTTAATGGCTGAAACGATTTTGATGAATTTTGGTACAGAGATAGTTGGGACCCTGGAGATGGATATAAGCATTTTTTTTTAAAGTGAGTAATAAGGGAGAAAGAGGGAAGAAAAGGGAAAACTTAGCTTTGCTATTACAATTAATAAGGCGCAAGAGCAAAAACTACAGGTAGCAGGTACCTGCAAATCAGGAAAGGGGACCTGTGTTACCCCGAATTTAACGCGAGCGAAGCCGCAGGCAAAAGTTAGTTTATTTATTAAAAAAGGTCACCAACAGTGTTTGTATAAAAATATCTTAAAAAATAAAAATTATAGTATTGGACTTATACAGTTGCCAATTACAGGTTAACCATCATTTTACATAATGAGTAATAACAATAATAAAATTTTATTTATGTTTTAAAAAAAAACTACAAAAAATAGAATTTCTTTAAGGTAAGTATAACAGAAGGCAAAAAGAAAACGAAACTTGTTACAAAAAAAAAAAGTTATAAAGTAATAACAATAGAATGCAATGTGTGCACTGTGTGCAGGCATATTACCAGATGTAGGTGGCTTAATACTAAAACTGCAAGTCCTTAGGAAATTGATTTTGAGACTTTAGTATTTGGGTCTTAAAGGAATGTCTTATAGCAAGACTCACTATAAGAGGTTTCCGGCTACTGGGACCGCAATTAACTGGGACCGCGGTCACCATTACCACATTTTCACAACGTAGAAAAGCGACTCTACAAAAAAAGAAACGATGCTGTTGGAGCAAAAAAAGTCACTTTTTACAAAGCTGCCGACGTCGAAGTACCAAAAAAGTACCAAAAATTGTTGCTTGCTGACTATAGAGGGCAAAAAAAGCGCATAATTGTGTTTGCAAGTGAAGAAATTACAAAATATTTTAAACTGTGCAAACATTTCTATATTGATGGCACATTTAAAATTTGTATCAAGTCATTTTATCAACTCTGTACTATACATGCAGATGTTGGAAGTAATGAAGACTACGTAAATGTTGTTCCAGTAGCTTACGCACTTCTACCTGATAAGAAGACATCTACGTATAAGTTGCTTTTTGAACTCATAAAAAGCCAGATACCCAAATGGGAGCCGGCTGTGATGACCATGGACTTCGAAGTTTCATCAATAGAAGCGGTCAAACATATTTTCCCAGGTGTGAAAATAATAGGTTGCTTTTATCACTTCAAAAAAAGTTTGTGGCGTAAATCGAAGGAATTGGGCGTCGACAAAACTCAACCAGAAAAAGATCATGTACAGCTATGTTCGGCTCTTTCTCATCTCCCACTAGATATGGTCGATGATGGCTGGTTGTATGTCATGGAAGAGTCGCCAATTAGTACAGAAATAACAAACTTTAATGACTACTTTGTACAAACATGGCTAGAAAATTCAACACTCGCAGGTACATTTACTACTTATGGGGAATTAAACAAAACAAATAATGCTGTCGAGCAATGGAATAGTCACATTAGAAAGTACATCAAACCAAATATGAAATACTATTCTGGAGCATTAAAAAATCCTAACGGTATCCAAATATCGAAGAGGAAGCATTCTTCGATTGCTAAGATGAAAAAAAATTATCAATTCTGTTAATGACTTACTTAGTTGTAAAATAAGTATCGGCCATTTTTTGGAGAGATTAAGATAAACATTGACTCCGGATATGGGTATAATTGATCTTTATAATGTTTAAGTTATTATATAATTTGACTGATTCTGTGAAGCCATGGTGTTATTTGTTTTTTAATATTTACGGTACTATTTAAAGACTGATTTTGTGATAATTTATTACTTACTGATTGTTAATTGTTTGAAAATTGTTGATTATTATTATAAGCACGATTTACGTGAATCTTTTTGTTAAGTATATTTTAAATAACAGAACAGTGGTCAAAGGATGTTTTAAATTTATAACATTATTTTTATATTTTAACACAGTTAAGGCTGATTTTGTGATAATTACTTACTTGACTGATTTTGTGTGAAGCCATAACGGCCATTTTAAACTAATTGTGATTGACATAGATAGTACCACGTTTATTATTTTTATTGTGTTTTTTTTATTATATTTACGGTACCAGTTAAAGACTGATTTTGTAATAAACAATTACTTTCTGATTGTTAATTATTTAAAAATTGTTGATTGTATGCACGATTTATGTGTTTTTTTTTTGTTGATTGTTGTTAACACGATCTAAGTGTATGTTTTAATTACGAAAGTTTTAAATAACAGAACTGTAGTCAGTGGTTGTTTTTCTTATATCAATAAATGATGTTTTTAAATCAAAAAGGATTTTTCTTCAATTGTTACATCTAAAAATTTTTTGTTTGACTGTACATTTTTTTTTATTTCAGTTATCATATAAGTGGTCCCAGTCGCCGGAAGAAAATTATTTATTTTATACAGATCCGGCGATTGGGACCGCGGTCCTAGTTAATTGCGGTCCCAGTCGCCGGAAACCTCCCTATAACACACTCAAAACATTATATTGTTGGATGCATTGAATAGTACGGATATTTAAAGTAGACTTGTATAAAAAGTATAATTTTGACCCTCAATATATTTGTAACTAGAAGGTAAAAAATCAAGGACGGGGAAAACCTTTTGTATTTGTTAAGATGACTTTAAAGTTTAAACAACGCAACGTGACGTTTTATGGTGTAAGAGCTGGCCCTGTAGCCAAACACCAGTCGGCAGTCACTAATAAATTTTCAACTTTATACCCTAGCGCATTTAGTTGAAAATCTATTAAAGACTGCTGAGCGATAACGAACGAAACAAACGAAAACGATATGTAAACGTCAATAGATTTCGACTATATGCGCTAGGGTATAAAGTTGAAAATGTATTAGTGACTGCTGAGCGATAATGATTGTCGTCTGCTGTCGTCTGCTGTTTGGCTATAGGGCCTAGTAGATCAGTAAGTACTACTTTTACGAAATTATATTATACTAGCCGCACCCTGGTTCCACCCGCATGATATCGAAAAAAAAAATGTATCCTATATGTTATTCCAGACTATAATCTAACTCTGTGCCAAATTTCATCAAGATTCGTTTGACCGTTTTGACGTGAAAGAGTAACAAACATCCATACATCCGTCCATCCTCACAAACATTCGCATTTATAATATAATAGTAGGATAAGTAGGATTATAAGTACAAGTTTCCCTACGATGTTTTCCTTCACCGATTTCTTAGATTAACTTTAGAAAGTACATATAAATAATAAAAGTCACATTGTTACTTGCTGGGATTTGAACCCACAACTTCATGCATAAGGTGAGGCGCTTAACCACTGGGCCATCACGACAATAAAAAAATCTATCTACACAGTCTAGACATTTTGTTTTCGCCTTGTAAAATTGTAAAATGATGAAACTAGTCTTGTAAAAAAACCATATTACTTTGTTTTTTTTTTAAAAGGGGTGGAATGATATAGCGGCGCTGACGCAACATTTTATGTTCCATGTAGAGTGCGCAGTGCCCGGGCTTTAGTCTGCCCGTAGCAACGACCACCTATAGACGCGCTTACATATGAGTAACACCTGTAATGTAATTCGTTCCAAAGTAAATACGTATCCAAAACCAAAAGTGCTTTAATTTATCTCCGTACACACTTCCAAGGACAATACACCGACACGCACACAACAAATACAAGACCAGTTTAACACACTATTTTGCCGTAGTCTACCTACTTCTATTTGCAATATATAATGTTGATCCATGTCATATTAATAAACCTGATATTTCAGCCAAGTTCAGTGCAACTGTATCGTTGTACAGACAATTAATATTGTCGAATTTTAAAAAAGTTAGAAAAGTGTAGCTACTAATTAGATTTTATCCTCAACAAGATCAGTTTTACATGCACATTGCTATGAAAGAGCTTCACTCAATTTATTGCAGACTTCAAATTAATTAACAAAAAAAATCCCCTAGCTCAACAACCGAAAATTCAAATCTGTTTCCATTCAAATGAAAGCTAGGAAAACGTACATTAACACTGAAACTCAATATCAATTATGACTCCTCTCTACGTGTAACAACTTTTTAGGGTTCTGTGCAATCGATATCGGAAACCAAACCCTATGCCTCGTCTGCACGTCCGCAAGAGAGATGCTTTTTAATAGTTTGTTTTATTTATTCACGAGCTTCCGCCCGCGACTTCGTCCGCGTGGCATAGTTACTTTGGGTCATCCGTAACTTTAACCCACGTGATGATCGTAAAAAATGTATCTATCTCCCCCTTTTCTCAAAAAAAAATAGTCAATTTCCGTCTACAGGGTCCCAACTATCTCTGTACCGTGAAGACGTAACAAACAAACAAAGTCACTTTCGAATACACACTGAATACAGAAAAATAAAAGACAGGAACAGAAAATAGGAACAGTTTTTTATTTGTAAATAAACTTGTTTACTTCATTTAGATATAAGGATGTAAAACGGTTGTTCTGAGAATTAATTCTTCTATACCGTGGAAAATATATAAAAGGAAATCGTGATACGGAACCCTTAGTGCATGCAACTCGATTTTGGATGTTGTTTATTAATAGATCGCTGCATTCGTGCATTCATAGCCGCCTGTCACTCAATTACTCAACAAATTACAATCCGTTCGAATTAGCAGATAGATTTTAGAGAGAGGGGTTGGACGTCCGCTGTGCTCTAAAAAATATATAGGTACATTATAAGAGCACAGGTAGATATACCATGGTACTTCGGCGTAACTGCTCCATTAAGCACGGGATCCTTTTGTTGCGGAATGGAAATCAAAACCCAGCCATGTACGTTACTTTGTCCTTTTTGTTATGGGGTCCTGAGTTCCATTCCCGGGATATTCAGAATATCACAGTAGGAGTTTGGAAGTTAGCAGTAAGATACCCCCGTGCATCGAAAGCACGTTAAGCCGAGCATCCTGTGCCTGTTCTCTCTCCAGTAGTGTCGGATTGCCATCCCATTAGACGCGGGAACAGAGAGTGCACCTATGCCTAAGCACTTGTGCACTATAATATCACTAGTGCAGATGGTTAATCTCCGTTGAGATTCGCCGCCGTGACAGAATACGTCCAGCTACCCTACCATGACGTCTTAAGCCCCGTTCCAATAAACAAAAACGACTCGTTTTGCTCACGGATGGTAGTATTTTGACATAAGTTCTATGAGACTTATGTCAAAATCTTACTATCCGTAAGCAAAACGATTCGTTTTTGTTTATTGGAACGGGGCTTTAAAGCATAACTCATTCCACTGAGGAAAAGAGACAGAGCTATACACGGTGTCTAGCACCATCTCTTTCTCACACAGGAATAAGAACTGCTATAAGATGTCATGGTAACCCTTCTAAAGGGTTACCATGAAATCTGACAGGAGGACTTAACTATATATTTTTCTGAACTCCCTAACATATTTTTTCCGTCGGTTATGAAATAAACAAACAGTTTTCTCTTGTATGTGGCCCCCGGGGTTCAAAATGATGTAGGTACTAAATACGTGGTAACTGTTTTCCGTCGGAATCCTTTACACCCTGTTGAAAAGTGGACAACACGGTTGGCGTAGTGGCTGAGCGATCGACTGCAGAACTGCGTGTCGCGAGTTCGATCCCCACACGGAACAAATATTTGTATGGCCTACAGATATTTGTTCTGAGTCTGGCTGTATGTGTATGTGAGTTTAAATGTTTGTAAACGCACCCACGATGCAGGAGCAATTCCTAGTGTGGGGCAGACTTTTAAAAAGAAGTTGCTGTTTTACTTTGTAGCCTTAGAGTGTTCTTCTTTGTGATCCGCTTTGAAGAAATGGAGATTGGTTTTTTTAGAAATGTTAAGAAAGAAAAAGGAGTAAGTGTTGCCGTGACGTCAGACGTGTTGCGCCGATATCCAACGAATAATGGAATTAGGGCAGAAAGATAATGATTGAACACGTTATTTTCTAGGTTATCAAAATAGTTTTGTATTCATGCATTGTTGGTATTTTTTTTGGTAACAGTTTTTATTTCAGTATTATTTGTTCAAGCTTTCAGATTCATTTCGCACAGATTTTATATAGGTAATGTGAGTTTTAATGTTTAACTGGAAAGTTCGCAATAAGTATGAACATATTTAATTAATTATGTTTTTATCATTATTAATGAAATATTTTCATACAATATAAGCAACAGAAATTTCGATATTTGATATTTTTCCTTTTATTACTAGCAGATTTCTCTTGAAACGCAGAGGTGGGTTCCTAGTTATTTATAAATATTTCCAAGAAGTACTCTTAGCAGATAAACATATTTTGTCTGAATTTCATTGTGTGGGAGCCTTTGTATTTTCCTACATTTTTTGTACCCGCTGAATATGTTAGTACAGGGGGGTTGTAAGGGAGTCAAAAGGGGGGTTTTCACAGAAATGGGCGTCACTCGAAGCCACCCCACCTCCCTCCATTTCATCCTCCTACCGTAGAATAACTCGACTCTCGTCGAATGGGCTACTTGCACTACCCTGCTGTACTCCAGCTTGTGGACGCCCCCAAACAGATTCACGTAATTGATTTTGATTACGAGTTCGACGGAATTATGATTTTTGTTTGGGGTAAAACATTATTTGCCAATACATATGTCGAGGCTAATATAAATATTTATTTAAACATAAGCTTATATAAGACTAGCTTTTGCCCGCGGCTTCGCGCGCGTTAAATTCGGAGTAACACAATTCCCCTTTCCTGATTTGCAGGTACCTGCTACCTGCAGTTTTTGCCCTTGCGCCTTATTGATTTGTAATAGCAAAGCTAAGTTTTCCCTTTTTCTCCCTCATAACCACTTTTTTTTTAAATTAGCCTATGTCCGTCTCCTGGGTCCCAACTATCTCTGTACCAAAATTCATCAAAATCGGTTTATCCATTAAGGCGTGAAGAGGTAACAAACAAACAAACAAACTCACTTTCGCTTTTATAATATTAGTAAGGATAACGATCTGCTGCATCTCTCTTGCAACTATAAAATGAATTTGTTCGTGTTTTTCTATAGGCTGAACGTGAACAACGCCTTGAAAAAATTAAACAAACGTTTATTTGTCACTTTCTTCGCAACACGTTTTAATATATCCAAGCACCCACTGTGTGATAATCGTGGCCCATTTAATGTACCACCATAACACATTATTTCCATACATAATATATGACTACATCTTTCCTATGTTATGCCCCTGAATAACACAGTTGGACATCTGCTTATCTATTTAAGGTAAAAGCGTGAGCGATGCGATTGTGTTGTGTTGCAGTGGGAGGCATGTGACATGTGACCTCTTTATTTATTTGTATAAGTAGTTTGTAAGACTACTCTTAACTCGCTGGTCAATAGATTTTTCTACAAGTAATTAAAAAACCCGCTGTTCTACTGAGCTGTTCCTGGGGTCGGCCAAAGTGTTATAGAGTTCATCCATTTGGATTTTTAACCGACTTAAAAATAGGAGCAGGTTCTCTATTCGTTGAAATCATTTTTGTTTTTTTTTTAATGTATGTTCTAAGACGTCTGGACCGATATTTTTGATATAGTATACTTCCCAGGTGGTCACATATAAATTTTAGTTATTTATATTGCTTTGGGAGTTTTTTGAGTTATCGTCTATAAAACATTATGTTTTTTCTCTATGTCTATATGGATGATTTGTTAATCTTTAAGTAACAATGGAAAATGAATGCTCGATCAAAACTATGTATCCCATAATTATAAACTCTAAAATAAAAACCTTTTTTTATAAAAAATAAAACCGACTTCCAAAAAAAAAACCAAAAAAGTAGAAAATAACTTTACTTCCGGAAGTAGGTGGCAAAAAAGTCAATGGATCCAACAAAAGTCGCCGACTTCCGGAAGTAAAGTTATTTTCCACTTTTATGGTTTTTTTTTGGAAGTCGGTATTTTATCGTTGCAGTCACAGAGTCTGGATGAGTCTGGATTTAAGCCCGACTGATGGCAATAGACTCAAAGTCAAATCAAATCAAATCATTTTATTTGTCACAATGCAGGTATATCGTTCACAATAGGTCATCATCATTTTCCTGCCCTTGTCCCATTCTATTTGGGGTCAGCGCAACACGTTTTCTTTTTCCATTCTCCCCTATCTGACGTCACGGCATCATATCGTTCACAATAGGTGTTCAAAATAATTATGTTAGTGCGCTGCATTCTGCTTTCAATCATACAAATACTAAACATACATTAAATAAGATTTTGATGTTACTGTAATTGTTCAATTAGAGGCTGAGTAATGACACTAATTGAAATTGGCATTAAGAACGGAGTTTTATTTCATGCATAAAATGTCATAAGCGCGTCTTAATAAATCTATTATTAACTTTCTATAATTTTAGTTAAAAAAATCCATAATACCTTTTTAAACCAAAGTGTGTAATTGTGTATACTATATAAATTAAATAAGCATTTTAATAAATTTAACTCATAATAGCAAATCATTTATTATCACGACTGTATATTTTAAAGGGTCCAAAAGAGTGTAATTTTCCTGCCATCTTAATAAACAGTTTATTGACAATAGTTTTATTGACAATATTCACTAATAAAAGACAATATGTATTTTTACATTTTTTTTTAAATATCGTTGCCCCACACTAGGATTTCCCCCTGTTTCGTGGGTGCGTTTACAAATATTTTAAGTCACATACACAAACCGCCAGACCCGAAACAACTAGCTGAAGGTCATACAAATATCTGTGCCGTGCGGGGATCAAACCTGCGACACGCAGCGCAGCAGTCGATCGCTCAGCCACTGCGCCAACCGTTTCGTCAAATATAAAATATGTTTATTTTGCAAGTAGGTTTTCACAAACACTTTTACAAGTTTTTTTTAAAAACTAGATGAGGCCGGTGTTTCGTACCCGACTACTCTGAGAAGAAACAGCCGAAACAAACTCAGAGGTCATAGTCTCTTTTAAGGTCCAGACAAAAATATTGATCAATTTACATGAGGACTATGCAGATTTGTGTCTGATTAGGTCTTTTTAAGAAAGCACCACACAGATTGAGTGGACCTGTCCAGTCAGTGCAAACATTTGTCAGTTATAGAAATGGAATGGAATATGTATAATGATTATGATTATCAAGAATGAACTCATTATTATCGAACATTTCGACATAATCGATACAAACAGAAAACCCACAGAAACCCACATGGAGTACTGTATTCAAATGTTCTACCATGACTGTCACTACAATGTGGTGGGCTTTGAACTCCTGACCTTCGATATTAAGCCTTTACGATGTTTAGAGCAAATTGATGGTGATATTAAAGTGATACTTTACATAATACTAAATGAAATAGACATGTCTATTGATGGTGTTGTTTATCATTTTGAGTTTGTGAGTTATGTATATGTTGGATTATCTGCGGGTCAATAACTTTATTTGTCAAGGTCTTATGAATCCCAGCTAAAACACTAGGAAGTGGCGAAGGGCAGGGCGTTTTTGTGGGACTGTCTCTTGTAATCTGACGTTCAAAAAGTGCTGATTATCAGCCTAATTTGAATAAATGACTTTTGATTTTGATTTAATAAAAGAAATGTCTTCGGATGGAAAAGGAGAAAGGAGATTGCAAAAATCTCCTAATCCGCCAAATTCCAATACCTACAAATCTGCCAAAAAACTGTCCAAGTGCGAGTCAGACTACCGCACTGAGGGTCCCGTACAAACTTACAACATAAACGGACATTTCTTTCGACTGCGTGTTGATTTTTCACAGCGCAAAGGACCGGTTTATCTAACTACTAGCTTTTGCCCGCGGCTTCGCTCGCGTTAAATTCAGGGGTAACACAGTTCCCCTTGCGCCTTAGTGATTTGTAATAGCAACGCTAAGTTATCCCTTTTCGTCCCTCTTTCTCCCGCACATCCCACTTTTTTTTTAAATAATTAGCCTATGTCCGTCTCCTGGTTCCCAACTATCTCTGTACCAAAATTCATCAAAATCGGTGTAGCCATTAAAGCGTGAATAGGTAACAAACACACAAACTCACTTTCGCTTTTATAATATTAGTAAGGATAACTCGATACCTCCATGGAAACCAACACATAGGATACGTTTTTGTCGATATCACGCGGGCGACGCCGCGGTCGCACGCTAGTGTATTATAAACGGCTAAAACAACATGAGATAACACACTGCATTTACTTTCCCCGACACCTTATAGCTGAACTATGAGCTAAAACTATTCAAATGAATTCCACGATCTTGTCATTTACCCGACAGAATTGACCACAACCTGTAATGTGTTTACATACACCGTCGTAGCCACTGACAAGCGCATAATGCTCTTGTGCAACATACCTTAGTTACTGCTGATGACGTGATGACAAGTTGCAAAGATAGGCGGTACTTAACTGTCTTCCGGGAGACTGTGAATAGGTTTATCAGCAGAATACGTGTGAGATAGTGCGGTGTTTTCGGATTTTCGGATTTTCACGCGTCCTTTGCTAGAGCGTCCGATGCGGCGTCCCTAAATAATATCACTTAGATCCAGCCTTCCAGCGACGCCTTAAGCCGAGGCTCATTCCCCACAAGGGACACCCCTTTTTTTTGGTTTGGGAAGTCATCAAATAACTTCCCCCGCTCTGGGCGGGGTTCGAAAGCGATACCTCGGCCCCGGAACATAAAGGACAAAAGAAGGAACATGGGTAGGTTGTAGCCAGTAAAAGTCTGACCTTCCCCCCCGCTCCGCCCAGAGTGGGGGAAGTTATTTGATGATTTGCCAACCGTTAAAAAAGATTGACCGATGTAGCTGAAATTGAGTTCAGGTTGACTACTTCCGATATTTGGGTACTTTGATCCCTTTAAAACATAAGAAAACCAACTGAAGAATGTTACTAATAAAACTAACTCCAAGGAGTTGATGCGTGTCACGTTTAACGTTACCCTGCGTGCTAACTTGTCACTGATATGAATCGCCACGTACCTACTGTGAGGACGGTGACGCTGTGCAGGCGCACGATAATTAAAACAATGACTTACAGGTCAGGTGACAGCTACCTGTTGAATATAATTGCGAATGAACTCACATGTTTCCCTAACTTGCGGTTGTTTGCAGTTGCATTACTGTTTTCTTACTTAACTAATTGCGAAACTGTCGTGAGTGGGAAAATCTACATGTCTACAATAAAAAGATGCTTTATATTTTAGTCTATATTTTTTATTTAAAAAAAATCATTGCTCCACACTAAGAATTTGTCCTGTATCGTGGGAGCGTTTAAAACATTTAAACTCACATACACAAACAGCCAGACCCGGAACAAAACTCTGCAGGTTATACAAATATTTGTTCCGTGCGGGGATCGAAACCGCGACACGTAGCCACTGCGCCAAACCTACGTGATCGGGTTCAGATTCTACTCAGATTTCGAAAACGTAATTTGAATTTCACGAAAATATAACATAACGTAATCCTACAGCTAACAGTCCTCCCATTAACGACAGTTATAACTAAGTCTCATGTACTAGAGAGCGGGGAGGAACATGTAGCCAAATGATAGCAGCCACTCGGGTCAATCCTCAGGTTAAGCCGCGCTTGCCTAGCTTTGTCAGTGGATGGGTGACCGCCTGTTACATACCGAGTTTCCTCCGTGCCTCGGAAAGCACGTTAATCTGTTGGTGATATTTGACAGTCGTTACAGGTAGTTAGTGTCCTGAAAGTCTGACAACCAGACTTACCAAAGGGTATCGTAATCCCAGTAATAACGGTAAGGGTTGTTAGGGTTGTTGAGGTCAGATAGGCAGTCTCTCCACGAAAAATACTGATATTCAGCAGCATCCAGTTAGACTGGAAGCCGACCTCAACATAGTTGGGAAACGGCTAAGCAAATGATGATTTATTTTATTACTAGCTTCCGCCCACGACTTCGTCCGCGTGGCATAGTTACTTTGGGCTAACGCTAACTTTACCCGCGTGATGATCGAATTTTCTTTTTCTCTCCCCTTTTCTTCCCTCTTTCTCCCACTTTTCTTAATTTTTTTTTAAATTTGCCTATGTCCGTCTCCAGGGTCCCAACTATCTCTGTACCAAAATTCATCAAAATCGGTTGGGCGATTTAGGCGTGAAGACGTAACAAACAAACTCACTTTCGCTTTTATAACATTAGTAAGGATTATTTATTTACCACCAATTTATAGCACCTTTACAGATATATCCAATACGAAAATAAAACAGGTTAATTGAATTAAAAATAAATTAATACCTATCTTAATTAAATATGACAAAGCCCTCTGTCCTCCTCTGCCCTCTGTCTGGATTTGTCGGCAAACATGTATTGCCGACAAATCCAGACTCCAGGCTGGTACCGAGAATTGACGGAATATGTTCTCAGTATTTCACGTAATTCGGCCCGCGTTCAATCTAGATTTGTGAAAGCGCCACTAATTGCGTTCATTTCGCACAGGACTCTAATTACATCAAAGTTCGACTACTATATCTACCATTAACAATCAACACGCCCTATGCCTGTCAGTAATTAGATTTTGAGCTGTGTTTGATACCGGCCATGAGTAAGTAGTTCAAGCGACATTGATTTCGGAAACGTTCATGTTGCATCGAAAATGATAATGAGTCTTTTTTTTTTTAGGAAACGTTTACAGGAGAAATCCAAGTGTGGGGACACTTGGATTTCTCCTGTATCGTGGGTGCGTTTACAAACATTTAAACTTACATACATAAACAGCCAGACCCGGAACAACTATCTGCAGGTATATAGGTCATACAAATATTTGTTCCGTACGGGAATCGAACCCGCGACACGCAGCGCAGCAGTCGTTAAATTAAGACATGTTTAACCATGTCTGGATCTATCCGATAAATTTATAAGATAGAATTCAGGTTCCAGTTATCATTTGACTGCGGAAAGTCTAGAAGGGAAGAACTTGCGTTCGGTGTCCAATATCTGTTAATCGTGTTCAGAAAGGCTAATTGGAGGATAATTGGAGGTAATCTGAGCGGCATGTTCTTGAACTTACTTTTTATCTACGTATACTAATCTAAAACATATAATTACAGGGTCAAAATTAAATAGTTCTCATAAAAACCGATTGCTGCAAATCATTTTTTTTTTATTTAATTTATATTAATTTTAAAATGTTCTTCGGTTTCTAAGAAAACTTCAATTTTATTCCTGGAGCTTGTAAGCATTAGATTTGTTGACGACAATTAAATATAAATAAATAAATGAATCAAGCTACCAAAACAAATGTTTACATAAAAGGAACAACATTTGCGGGCGTTAAGACCTCACACATAGACTCATGACCTACTCCATTGCAGTGAATACAAATGTCAATATTATCCTATAAAACACGTAGTAGTCGTTCAATTAAGCAATTAAGCACTAAGTACTCGTCAAAGACTACAACAACAACACACACCAACAATTACAAACAACCAGATGTGTTACAAAAGTGAAAACAAAAGCAAAAACGGCGATGGCACATCAAGCTATATATTTCCAGTATAAAACCCAGCACTATTTAAATTTTCCCGTAAAATGAGACCCCAGCGACGCCCTAAGCCGAGACTAGTACCCTACAGAGGGAGCCCTTAACGTGTCGTCATTTCATTTCCAGTAATCCTTTAAATATATCCAAAGGTTGTCTTGAAAAGATCTCTTTTAGCGATAAGATCGCCCATTGTGTCACATTTTTAATAAGTTGTAAAGAGTTGATAAGTCTTAAAATCAGATTACGCTTACGATAAGAGCCCGCCCGGCGGTGCTTGACGGATAGTTGACGTAAATAATAGCGGTTCTTGAGAGGTTAGAAAAAATTACAAAGCCGTGACCTGGCGAACCAGGCATTGTCTTCCAAACAAAACTTGTATGAAAAATTACAGCTTTCAAGGAAACCGGGAAGTGAGTCAAATTTGACTTCGCGTCAGGTGGAATCAACATAAACGTGATGAAAAGGTCTATTCTTTTTTTTTTTAGATATACGTTGCTTACATTAGTAATTTCTCCTGTATCGTTTATAAACATTTACAGCCAGACCCGAAACAACTACTTGTAGGTCATACAAATACCTGTACCGTGCTGGAATCGAACATGGCACACAGCGCAGCAGTCGATCGCTCAACCACTGCGCCAACCGTGTTGTCAAACACATTGTCCATGAATACAGTATTCCAGGCATATAACCACACTAGAATGTTCTGTTTCTATAAAAGGTCGTTTGAAGCCATAAAATATTTATATTTAAGCATAGTTTACATGTTGGCTGCGTAACAGATAATAATGTACAGGAAGGAGTTTTAGTATTACTCTGAAGTGAACTTTCTCCTGGCTTGCCAACTCTTACATTAATGTATGCCTAGGTACAGACGCCTGCACATCAAGCTACTACAATCTGTCAGATTTCTTTGATAGATTTTCGACTTTATTCCTAAAGTATTAGGTTCAAGGTTCATTGGGAAAAATTGACAGTTTCGGGTAGCTTGACCTGCTGGCGTCTGTACAACTGCATGAACATTAAATCACCAACATACTACTTTCTGCACTGTCGTTGATTCAGAGAAATAAAGAAATAAGGCCATGGTGCATGATATGCGGGGTTGCGGGTTGTTCGAAAAAGATACCGCGGCCCCGGAACTTAAAGGGCAAAAGAAGGAACATGGGTGGGTTTTAGTCAGTAAAAGACTGGTAGCCCCACTCCGCTTAGAGCGGGGAAATTATTAGATGATATCACATCGGAAAAACAAAAAAAATGGCGGGCAGCGTGCTTATTCAACTTTTTTATTACTTTTCCATTTTTAACAACTACCTCTGAATGTTTATAAACATTACCTACCTGTAAGATAAGAAGAAAAAGATATATTTATTTTGTAAAACATGAGTGTGTATAAAGATGATAGAATTTGCAAAGTTGCTACATGTTTTGGATCCCCTAAGAGTACCTACACATATCGCCAATTAAGTTTAAGTCCCATATGATAAGGGGTAAACCTATTGCCATCGTATCCACCACCATCACCTTTAGTTATAACTAGCTACGCCCCGCCGTTTAACTCGCGTGGTAATAGAATATACAACATATCTTTATGAATTGTAGCCTATGTGTTTTTCTGATATGTAAGCTACATATATTATTGTAAAGTTTCATCAAATTCCATTCAGTAGTTTTTGCGTGACAAACATACTTATATACACACTCACAAACTTTCGCTTTTATAAAATTATTATAAGTAAGATTTTGTGAAATGCATCGTCCATTTTATTTCAGTCATATTTATCGTGAAGCTCTTTCCAAGCAAATCTTCTTTCATAGCAGTCTGAAAAATATTTTCTAAAAAAATAAATTGAAAACTAAATCTAATATTAATTCGCCTTTAACCTTTAATTTTTTGTACCAATAAATAATTTAATTCAACGGAGCGGAACTATCTAGAATCTATTTGTTGAAAAGGAGCTCTGTAAAAACTTATTCCTGGAGATTCTTTCAAAACATTTAGATAAACTTACCTGAGATTCTATTTCGCTGAAATAATATTTGATGTCCCGCTGGTATACAAAAATTTAAATCGTTAGATTTACCCGCACTTTTAATCGCGTGAAAGTTTGTAATGTCGCGGTAACATAGTTAAAGTCATGATATGGTTTTTCCTTAGTAGTGAGACACTCGCTCGTTGCCCTCCGACCGAGGCTACAGTTACTTACGTTAGTAAGGTGGGACAGGTGAACAAATAATAGTCACTACAGATTTTGGTTTCTTTATTTAATCCCTGTGGACCCTTTTGACAGGGGTGAAATATCATAATAAAACTGAACTGCACTATAAACTGATACAAACACTGATTTTTATACATTCAAATAGGATATAGATATATAATAAAACAGTGTTAAATAAACATAAATTAGCACGTGGGGCTGCTAGCCGTGATCGAAAAAACGTAATAAGCCAAAAAATGATTGTTGAAGATGAAATGACAGAATACAATTCGAAATATGAATTTAAAAAAAAAACTTATTTGATTCAAAAGGAAAGAGTTTGAGGGTGAAATACCCACTCTGTTAATTGTTAACTACTGAGTTAATAACTATTATACTAATATGATACAAGCACGATCTATTAATCTACTATCTAATTAGTCTAGTGCCTAGAGACCTAGGGCCTAGAATAGTCTAATTTTAACTTATAAGTATTTTATTTAATCGTTGTAATCAAGCGTTATTGTATATATGTTTCATTTAAGTATTTTTCATTTACAGTAGCTGAGATTTTTTAGTAATATTGTACAATATTTCTAAAATACACAAATAAGAGTGAGCACATTCTCATCAGTACAAGTGATACAAGTAATAAACGATACATTACTCAAAAGCCATTTTCAAATGAATATAAGTTTGGCGAATTTTGACACGGTGATGAGCGGTATGGTACCACCATCTTGCAGTTTAAATCTTCGTTAGTATGGTTTATCTCGGAGCGCTAATTGGTTGTAAAACTAATAAGGTACGACGCGACGTACTTCTTGACGCATAAGCTTGGTAGGTACTCACGGAGAAAATTGTTCTGTTATGTAGCTGATCTTCAAAGATGATAAATTACTAGCAAATGGGTTTAAATACTGACATTAATGAGATTTCTTGACTACAGTTACATAAGTGCACTGTGACCGTTTGACGTCAAAGACTTTAAAAAAGATAGGATAACTTAATTAAGATCTGTAGCTACTTGTAGTCTAATCAACAAGTGCTTTTGTATCTTTTGCTTGTCTGTTTTTTTTACCACTACAAGGTGCCATAGAATTAGGAAAATGGTTTAAAAAAAAAACTCGATGCCTCCACGTGTTCCCGACATAAAGGGACACACAGACATACGAACAACAAAGGGACCCTATCAATCCTACAAAGACTGGACTATGCAACAAATCATCCATTTAAACATAGAGAAAAAAAATGTATTTTGGACGATAACTCATAAACTACCTAAGTAATATAAATAAAATTGATATGGGACTACCTGGAAAGTATACGCTATCGAACAAAAAAATAATTATGAAAGTCGGTAACCAGTTGGCGGAGTGATCGGTGAACATACATAAAAATACGTGTGGCACTCGGGGACTGCCGCGGTAAAGCTATTGCATAGCATTTTTTATCAACTTATGCAATAAATAAAAACAATCTAAATAAAATACTTAAAAAGTACCTAGTTCCAATGAAAAGAAGTCGCAAAAAGAAACATTTTTTATCAACTGAGACAATAAATAAAAAAATAAAAAACTAAATATAATATTTAAAAAGTACTTCCAATGAAAAGAAGTCGCAAAAAGAAAAACAAGACCTTGGGTTTGATCCAGCGTAATGTCGATTGACTATCCGATTCTCTACCAAACACGCTATTAGAACATTAGAATCGGGATTGAAATAACTGACCGTATTGTGTAAACGACGTTAGACAAGCCACACCTCCGTGCCCGTCGGAGTGGGGAGCGTCATGTTTTTCTTCGTTACGGAATTTCTGGATTCGGTCCCCGCGCTCAAGGCCCGCGATAGAAGCTATGCAATAGCTTAGACCGTCTAACATAAAATCTCCTCCTTTGAAGTCAGTTTAAAAGAGATAGTAAAACCCATAGCGCAGAAAGTATAAAATTCGTCAGACCAGATTAAATATATAACACTTACAAAGAACTTAGAACTCTTGATTTCCTGACTCCGGACACACCATCAAATCTCGTACGTTTTGTCGGAAATCCCAAAAAGGTTGGTCCAGGCATAACATGGTGATGACGACATCAATCATGGGGTGGAAAATTATTAATTCCATACACAAATTCTTAAATAAAAAAAACAAACGATTTAATAAAATCTTCCTTTTGAAAGTCGGTTAACAACGACCCTTCAACGTTGCATCGTTAAAAAAAACAATCAATAAATTTAATCAGCATTATCTATACTTTTAAAATAACTATTCGTTTGGTCGCTCGCGTTCACGAACTGCCGTCGAAATAAAGTTAATTATCGACTTTCTCTTAAATAGCTGAGCAAAGAGCATCCCATTGTTTTACATGCGTTACTTGATTTTGATTGCGTCATTGGCGTACTAACTTGTCTAATACATGTTAGTTCGACGGCTATTACTGATAAGACACGGTAGTGTTTGGGAATCAGTGGCGAATCGGAATGTCGTAAGATGCGAATAAAGGCTTCAATGTGTATAATAATTAAATTTTATAAAAAATACCAATACCTAAGGAGGCTCTCATTAGGTAGCTGGATAAAGAGCTTGAAACAGAAAGCGGTACTCCTGGACACGGCTCATATTGTTAGGAGGCTCCTTTCTCAGGAGCCCTGACCGCCGCTGGTAGCTTGTACCCTGTTCCCGATACCGGTGGGCTACAATTATTTGTATTTTTAAACGTTTCTTTTTTCTATTATTTTATTTATAAAGAACTATTTGAAAATGTAATCTAAATGTATTAAAATGAATCCCGGGGTTGCGGGTTGTTCAATAGAGATACCGCGGCCCCGGAACATAAAGGGCAGTAGAAAGAACATGGGTGGGTTTTAGTCAGTACAAGTCTGATACTCACCCCCGCTCTGCCTAGAGCGGGGGAAGTTATTATAATGAATAAACGCAAATGATTTGCGATAATGATGAATGAGTCCAAAATATAGTGTAAACGTTGCATGAAACAAATTATGTAGTTGCAAACCTGCTTCATGATTCGAAATAAATTTAAAAAAAAACTCCGACAATAACGAGACAAGACTTCGACATCAAAACTTTAAAATGCAGCCCGAATTTGCTATCAATGTTTTACTTCGTTTTGATGAATTTCGTTATAACAGTATCGAATATTCCACGAATAATTGATGTGTTTCAAGTACGTTGAAAGTACATTTATTTTACAGGTACATTTTTGTATAGGGCCGGTGAGTGGGTGTTGCTATGGCAACCCGAGGGGCCCGGGCCTCAGGGGAGACAAACGAGGTAGTAGTGGGTGCAAAGCACTAAATAAACTTATGTTTGTTCGAATGTGATGGCGTCGATGATGGATTATACTTCAATAATTCTGCTTTTATTGCATGTTTTGGAAATTAATAACATCTCTACAATTTGAAATAGACATAATTCCCCTCTGCCGTTAACTAACTAACTCACCAATAAAAACCCAAAACGTACCTATCTGATGTTTACCCCGTCCGGGTCTGAGCGATTGCCGTATAAGTCGAATTCACGTATGTCGGGGTTCAACTTTGCATATAAATACATCTGTTTTTCTTTTCTTGTTAAGCTCAAATGACTCATTTTTCGTTCTTATAAATGACATAATTAGAGATAAGTAAAACGCACTGCGCACGTAAAACAATTCCACGCGGAACACTTTTAAACCTGTCGCAAACTGGACACTGAGAGGGAGGAGCAAGAGAGCCAATGCGCGCGGCAATCAAAATAAAAAACCGCGTATCTCCGATTTGCGTAAAACGGGGTAGGTACCGGTACCTACATAGTACGCGACTGTCTGTCTGCCTGCCAATGAACAATAACCTATAGGAATTAAGCCACACTATTAACGACAAATTACATAACCATTAATATGATGAACAGCCACATTCATGAATGAGAGTACGCTACATGAATAAATTAAACGTCACACGCCAGTGAAGATACATGCGTAGGCAATACTGATGATTTTCCGTCAGTAAACATCACGACTTCTAATCTGCGTTGGGTTCGGCAGAGGTACCTCATAAACACATCCTAATTCCGACAGTTTTGTTTCGTGAATTACTTTTAAAACCATCCACCATTCCCCACCCCTAATCCTTATTTAAAATGTTTACGTTGGCAACAAAAAAGATTTTTCCTTCCATATCTATTAATCACTAGTTACTTGTCCACCCTCTTTCAAGACAACACCTACAACTGCGATGGTTTATAAAATGAGAATTTTACTTTTAAGAGTTTCACACACTTTAATGTTTAAGATGCTTTATTTCACTAAAAAAAAGAAGCAGATTTGATTCCTTCAATATAGTTTCGCCAATTTTGACTAGTTTTCTAATTTAAACGTACGTCAAAACTACGTATTATCTATTTATACAAAATAAATGACTCATTCATCACGAAATCTCAGGAACTACAAGTCTCAAACTTCGCATGGAGGATACTTTTAGTGAGCAACTGAGCACCTAGCTCACTAAAACGGGAATTTGCAAAATTCAGCCCCTGGCGTGTCGACGACGGTGCGTTTTTCAGGCCGTATTTATTTATTTAAAAGTAGCTAGTAGAAAAAGGGGCAATAGAAAGAACATGGGTGTATTTTAGTCAGTACAAGTCTGATACTGCTAGGAGTTATTTGATGATATCCGCAAAAGAAAGCGGTTGAAACCAGGTGACAGAGTTTGTATGGGAGAACGATTCCTTGGCCGGATTGACTTGAAATTTTGCATTAACATTCATTCACGAAATTCATAGACTATATAACATTACGCTAGGACATTGAGGATCTTATAGATATAGAAAAACTAAAAAGAAAACGCGCAAGTAAGGATAGGTATTAATTTTTATAATGCTGGTAGCCTTATTTCATTGTCAATGTTTGATTGACATAAACTTATATATTAGACTAGCTGTGACCAGCAGTATCACCCTCTGCTCAGCTCCTCTTCTAGAGAAGGGTATGAAAAATAGATGTTAGCCGATTCTCAGACCTACCCGATATGCACACAAAATTTCGTTGAAATCGGTCCAGCTGTTTCGGAGGGGTATGGTAACTAACACTGTGACACGAGAATTTTATAATTTAGATAATTTGTACGTGCCAGATATTTAGTGTACGCAAAGAGGTTTTATACTTTTTATTATTATTAGATGATTAGAATAGTTTGTCCTAGCTTACCATGCAATGTCCAGCAACCTAAATATTTTTCCAAATTTAACGCACGTTTAGAAGTTTTTAATAGCTAGTAAGTTACAGGTGAAGTTGACTACACGGTTGGCGCAGTGGCTGAGCGATTGACTGCTGCGCTGCGTGTCGCGGGTTCGATTCTCGCACGGAACAAATATGTCTCGGGTCTGGGTGTTTGTGTATGTGAGTTTAAATGTTTGTAAACGCACCCACGATACAGGAGAAATTCCTAGTATGGGACAAAGTTTTAAAAAAAAAGTTACTATAAGTTAGTTAAAACCAGGTGAAGGTCAGATAGTTATACTGTCTTGTTTTGGGCATAGAGCACACCGGAAAAACACGCAACCTTATTCAAAATTCCTACTAGTACGTGGTCCCAACCACGTGCAAAATGTGGGCCAAGTTCAAACGGACGAATTGTCAAGCATTCCAATCAAAGTATATCGTTTTGTAATAGGACTATTTAGAACTTAAGAGATGCCGCGCGCTTGACTTGCATTATTCATTTTTAAGTAACACTTACCTTGGACAATGGTGTGAATGGTGAAATGTATGGAATAATTTAATTGTTGTATGATGTTATACAATGGGCAAATTGGTTTGTTATATTGGAATGTGGTTTTATGGAGGTAAGTAATATCGGTCAATTTTGATCAAACCGGTTTACACACACCGGACACTGATAGGTACTATACTTATGTAACTGTCCGGAATCCATAGTTGATCCGTAATTTCTTCGCACCAGTTTGATTTGTCCATAACTTAGAGGCGAAATGCGAGTTTGTCTATGTACAGTCAGAAAAAGATATTATATGTGGTCAGGCTCGTCAAATACAGTTAATTTTCTTAAAAATCTGCTGACTGTACTTCTATGTCGAAAGCGTTCACAGTTAGCGTAGATATGTAGTAAAAGAACGTAGTATACATAATTAAAATGAAAAATAGGATAAAACCTAAAATTTATAGGCAGACTAGCTTTTTCCCGCGGCTTCGCTCGCGTTAAATTCGGTAGCGCCTTATTGATTTGTAATAGCAACGCTAAGTTTTCCAGTTTCTTCCCTCTTTCTCCCTCATATCCCACTCTTTTCAAAAAAATAATAGCCAATGTCCGTCTCCTGGTTCCCAACTATCTCTGTACCAAAATTGATTAAAATCGGTTTAGCCATTAAAGCGTGAAGAGGTAACAAACAAACAAACTCACTTTCGCTTTTATAATATTAGTAAGGATTTACCAATGAGCATCACTTTAGGACGGCAGTTTTAAAGTTCCATATCTCAAAAGGAAAAAGCGGAACCCTAGGATCACTTTGTTGTCTCTCTGTCTGTCTGTCTAGCCATTTATCTCGAGAACGCATGGAGGTATCGTTTTTTTTTTTAATGGCATCTTCCAGTTCGACCTAGGAGGTCGTTTACTGCTTAAGGGGACAATCCCTGTGGATGCCTTGAAGTTAAGGCCTACAGCCAAGGAAAAAATCTTATATACTAAGCGACTGCACGCTAAGGGCACCCCCTGCGGGGTACAGGCCTCGGCTTAGGTCGTCGCTGGGTGAAAACAGCAAAGGGACAGGCTGGATCTGAGTTCCATTATCTAGGGGATTTTGGATTACTGGCTCAGCGTCGCGGGCTGGCTCTAGCAAAGAGACGGGGGGAGGGGGGCTTTTAATTTTACGTCGCGGCGGTCCTCGGCGGCGAGGACGGAAAGACGGTGGTCTGTGTTTGTGTTTGTACTTTTTTAAAGTACTTGTACGTTTGTCACTCTCTTGAAGGATGGTGATGGGGTCATCGTGGACGGAGAACATGGAGGTATCGAGTTGAAATTAAAACTATATACCCAAGTCTGTGGTCGCTTCGAGATGTCCTACTATACATATCCTACTAATATCATAAATGCAAATGTTTGTTACTCTTTCACGTCAAAACGGCTGAACGGATCTTGATTCAATTTGGCACAGAGATAGATTATAGTCTGGAATAACACAGGATATTTTTTTTTCGATATCACGCGGTCAAAGCCGCTGGTGCCAGCTAGTTGTTTGATAAAAATAATTCTCTAACTCTACGTAGTCAAAAGTTATGGTCTTTTATTATTTATTCTTTTTTAATTGTACGGATCCTGCGGGTCGCGAGCATGACTCGCTCTTGGCCAGTTTTTTGTATTGTTTTTACAGTATTTAGGATACATTTCTTGAAAACACATTGTATTGTTGTTTCTATAGGGATTTGGTTTTAATGTTACTTTTAGCATGATTCAAATGATTTTAATTATAAAATTCATGAGATTTATAAACCGTGTCGAGGCACTTTCGTTCGTTTATGTACTTACTAATTTATGTAATTATACGATTTACGTATGTAGTTCAATTTAACGGTTCCTTGGTAGTTTGATAATGAGGACAGAGATCTTTTTAAGTTTAAATTAAGATTGTTATTTGGATTCAGTACCTCAAAAGCAAAAAATCTAAATTTATTGCTAAATGGTTTACAAGTATTTAAAACATTGGCTCAACTAGGAAAATCTGTAGATACCAATATTTTTTTATCTTAGATGGAAGTTTTTTTTATATTAATGTTACATTTAATGCTTACAAACAAACAGCTCAATGGTTACCAACGTGGCGGCTGTTATACAATGGTTTAAAACCTCATCCCCCAGATGGTTAGAAGGGTTATAGAAAGGCTCCAAGTACCCAGCGTCTCCAGCAGTTGTACAGGGCCCAGGGGAGCTAAGAATCTCCTAATTAAAATCAATAAACCGTCGAACGACCGCGGCAAATAACATAGTGAGTGTCTATGAAAGACTCCAATTCACTTAACGTGAACTACTTACTGTGCAAACTTTATTGAAAGACGTACGTTTAATTGAATTTGAGAATGCCTTATACGCCAGTTGCGATATTTTGAGCAAGGCGAATAAATATCCTACTTCTAAGCATGCAGCGTGTTTGGAGAGATCTTCAAGCAAAAGTTGCTTTCATCTTAATTTAGATAGTTTTTAATGACCTTTCAAGTTATAAACTAACAACTTGAGGCGTCTGCCTCTGAAGCGCGTTTGACTCTGAAGTCAATAAATATATTATATAAATATTAATTTTCTCATCAAAAAATTGAAATGTAAAGGAATAAGCATACTACATCTACAAAATGTCAATAGGTGCTAGTCTTCTGTGTATGAATGCTCAAAAAAATGAAACGAAAAAAACAGAATACAATAAAAAAAATTATTCCTCATCGAAGATCTTATTTTATACTAAGTGACGACGTTATGAAGTTACTTATCGAGAATCGCACACACCCACACTCACACACACACATACACACAAACTGTTTCTCTCTCCCACACACACACAAACACTCAACACTAATCAAGATGTCATTCATCCTTTGTGTCTTTTTACTATTCAAATATTTTGTTCCCGAGATAAAGAGTCTTGTCAGAAAGACAACAAAGTGATCCTATAGGGGTATCGTTGGTTCTTTTATAGTTGCTGATCCCTAAAAAAGATCCCAGTATATCACAGACGAAGGTCTAGTTAATAGACTAACTGTACTTGCAATTCAGTCAGTGCATTCTCTTCAAACAATGCAAACAGCGAGCCTGTAGGTATCACAGTACCACAGTACACAACAGCTTGCAACAATGATCTTTGATCTCCACACAATGCAGTTAGATTAGCTACCATGCTACTGACCCTTTGAGTCTGTGTACTATAAGGATGGTACATACACGGCCGTCTCTGATCTAAGATTTACAATTAACATCCAAAAATAATAATAAAAGCTGTTTATTTAAAAAAACAAAACAAGTTTTTAAATCCTACTAATATCTTAGTTAGCTAGTTAGGTACACTAAATTGTTGTAAAGATTGTATATTGATTAAGTAATCTTTAGAAATGAATAATATTGAAGTGACTAATAATTTTAATATGCAAAAGTTTATGGATATACTTAGGGAGGTTTTTTTACTCTTTCACGCAAAAACTACTGAACGGATTTTGATGAAATTTCTCACAACGGTAGTGTGATGAAATAGCACAGGATACTTTTGATCTCGGTATTATTATTTTTAAGATAAATTTTGACGTCCACGCGGGCAAAGCAAAGGGTAACAACGAGTACTTATTGATTTTTGTAGAACTATTAATACACTTCAGTTAACATACTTACAATACACTTTAAAATGTCCTGACATTTCAAATTAAGAAGTAATAAGTTTATTTTGGAATGCCCTGACATTCAAAAATAAACTTATTTAACACAAGAATTAAGTTTTATATATATATATATATTATAGATATTTACATTTGAAGCTGTCGAGTTAGGGGAGCATCCTACAGGTGCCAACGAAACTGAAACGGTTGGCAGTCTTCCAGAGAACGAAAGTAAACCAACTGATACTCTTAAATATTTAAACAGAGCATTTAATTTTTCATGACAAATTTTGCCTTAGTACCTACTAATACTAATTCCCTTTCCAAAACAATGCACCCGTCGACAAAACGACGACAGACAGATGGACAACAATTTGATCCACCCTTATTGGATCAAATTGATGTCCATCCGTCTGTCTGTCAAAACCCTTTATCCCAAGAACACGTAGAAGTATCGAGTTTAAATTAAAACCATATAATTAAGCCTGTGTATTGTTATTGCAGTTTACTCCACCTACAATTCGAGCTCGATTGGTCTGACTGTAACTGCCACCAATGGCAGGGGCAATTGACACAATAAATAATATTTATCCTAACGGCCCCCAGTGGTGGCAATTTAGTAGTGACCGTTGTGACAAATATTAGTTGGAATGTTCCAACGTCCGCCACTGGTGGCCGTTGGGACAAAAAATAATGCACTGATCCAACGGCCACCACTGGTGCCCGTTTTAGTGGTGGCCGTTGGGAGTAAACCCCTTGGACCTTTATAAAATCAACCCTTTAAGTTTCAAAAGCTACGCATTCAAAAGATATGGCCATTTATGTCGCAAGTTTGTACGGGACCCTCGGTGCATAAGCACAACTCGCAGTAGTCCGCTTTTGTAGATTTTTAGGTCAGTGTTATACTGTACGTTGATCATAATATGAATCATGATCATAACAAATATAGTTTTTTTTACAAAATCGTAACGATTCAAATCATCAACACATAGGGATTCAATAGGTTTATATAGGCTTTTTTGCAGATGGGAAATTATCAAATAACTTCCCCGCTCTGGAGCGTAAGGGATTGCCAGACTTTTACTGACTAAAATCCATCCCATGTTCCTTCTTTTGCCTTTTATGTTCTGGGGCCGCGGTGTCTCTTTCGAACAACCCGCATTGCCGGCAGGCGGTGGTCTTGGCAGGCCCCTCTGCTGTTTACACGGGCTTAGAGGTGGTTCATGTTATCCCATTTAAAGACTGTGTCTTCTCTTTCTGTTTATATCTACTCTCTCTCTCTTTCTCTCTCTCTCTTATTAGTATAGATTATTACTTCTTTATTTACCAACTCAAAATAATGGCGTACAATAAGTATCAGTGATATTTCTCAATCAAAAATAAAATATAAAGTTTATTTTTCTCAAAAATGAATAGTTCAGGAACAAAAATTAAGATGCATATCTAACAACTAACTTTCTACACAATACCTGTTAGATGGCTATGAAATTAACAAGTTCTTCCATTCTAAACAACTTATATGTTTCTTAAATTATTGTAGCTTATTCGAGTAAACTTATAAATGAGATAATATCACGCTTAACGTCCTTTGTAGTCACAAGCAAAGGTGTACCTACCTAAATCCAATATAATAGGGACAAAAATACTATTAAATTTTAAACTTAGTGTAGCAAATATTTATCAACAGACTAGCAACCCGCCCGGTCTTCGCACGGGGGATATATAGATACTAACATTGTACATATAAACATTCCTCTTAAATCACTCTATCTGTTAAAAACACAGCATCAAAATCCGTCGCGTAGTTTTAAAGATCTAAGCATACATAGGGACAGACAGACAGCGTGAAGCGACTTTGTTTTATACTATGTAGTGATGTAAAACTCAAACTCAAAGAATTTATTTCAATTAGATCATTACGGGCACTTTTGAATGTCATAAAATCAAAAAAGATGATGCTACAGTCCCAGTCACAAGGCATAATAACTTGCGAAAGTATTGTAGATGCCCATTCCGAAGCGAAGATCTTTATGGAGAAGAATAGGCAACAAACTCCATGGACACTCTTTCAAATCATAATATTTTTACAAAATCATGGATACGTCATTTATGTTGAGATTACACATACATGTAAGAACGATGTAGAAATATGAGCACATTAAAAGTCCAAAGTAAAAGCAAAACAAGAGTTTAATAAATGAATTAGTTAATTAAAACAAACCGTGGCGGCTAAGAGATGACCAGTCACGACTAACAGCGCCCGTTCACGAACATAACGCATAATATCAGGCCTATTCACCTCAACCATTTTGAAGGGCATTGTAAATACAATGTTATCACCATTAAACATGTACCTACTTAAATAATCTCATCCTGAAGGGTTGTTGATCTGTAATAGTAACACATTTTGCAAGTCATGGTTAAGTACCAAAACCACACACGAACATACCGACACATTAACAAAAGAAAGTTTCACACAATTTAGAAGTTCTTGTCAAAAACAACTAAATCAATGGGTTTAATTGAAACATTCGAAGGCGTAGTAATAAGCATAACATAAATTAGAATGATTTTTGAATCTGGAATAGGACTGACCTGTGCCGTAGTTCTTTCTATTTTCGATTCATAAATGATTCGAATTTTAAACGTAAACCTAGTCTGCCGTCCGTAGATACCATAGGTAACTTAGAACAGGTCATAACAATCGACAATCAAAAATAATAAACTATGCATGTAAACTTTTGCAGTTGTTATTTGAAATACGACTTAAACGGTTATACCTACAGGACGTGCCCAAAATCTGTTTTCTGGATTCGTATTTATACTAAACGTGCTTCAACATGAATTCAAGCCCTCTGTTTTCTCTCTAGTTTAAATATTAGAATATTGTTCGAACAGTCATTTATGCTAGACTAGTGGCTTAATCCGGCTTCGCGCGAGTGTAATGTATCTACATTCACGCGTGTAATGATTCAAGAGGAAGGTTTATATATATAATTAGCTTTCGCCCGCGACTTCGTCCGCGTGGCATAGTTACTTTGGGCTAACGCTAACTTTAACCCGCGGGATGAACGAAAAAGAAATATTTTTCTCTCCCCTTTTCTTCCCTGTTTCTGCCCCATTTCTCACTTTAAAAAAATAGCCTGTGTCCGTCTCCAGGGTCCAAACTATCCCTATACCAAAATTCAACAAAATCGGTTTAGCCATTTAGGCGTGAAGACGTAACAAACAAACAAACTCACTTTCGCTTTTGTAATATTAGTAATGATATTAGTATCTACTTATAATATTTTACTTATTATTTATAAACTTTTTCTTGAAGCACTCTATCTGTTGCTAAAATCTGCATTAAATGCCGTTGCGTACTTTAAAATATCTATCTATATAGAAAATATTGCGTGTAATGAACAGTTACACAGAGAAAATAAAATAAACCTAACTCCGTTTTGTGTCAGAACAAGAAACGCTTTTCAATTCAAGTAAGCAAGACTTATCATTGTAAAATATCTACAACAGTAGAAACACTTACGAGTAAAAACTCGTTTAAAGTCCATCTATGAAAAACCATACACAAAACTCAAGACAACAAACAAAAAATCTTCGCAGAGCAAGCACAAAAAAAAACCGCAAGAGCCGTTATTCGCATGATAAGATAACCAAAACAATAATAATTGATCGCAGACGCCGCGACCTGCGCCTGCGTTAGAAACTGAACCCTCCCCTGCAACACTTGGCAGCATTCTCATCACGGTCGCAGGAGCAGGAGAGGGGTCCGTTAATAAAAACGTGCGCGGACGCAGCATCGTCAGTCGCGGCGGGCATCATACCAAAATGAGGACGCTGACTATAACGGTGGGTGCAGTGTGTGACAGTGTATTATCGTGTTCCTTCAAAATAGAATATACAAGTGTTATTTTCGATATATTGATAAAATGTGTTCGATTTTAAATTCGCGAAAAAAACTTCGAAAAGATAAAAATAAATTCGCGTTTAATCTTTAAATACTGGTGATTTAACGTTTTGAAAAATCTATTTTTCGATAACATTAACTAAATAATTGGTTTATCGTTAGAATCCAATAAATGTATCGATCGTGAAAAATGATTCAACACAAAAATATTTCAGTGATCGATTTGTTATCTTTAAAATCGGGTTATACATTCGTAAATAAATATTTCTTTAAACGTTATGTGATCCGATAATAATTGCCATAATTCGAATAACTGACCCGAGCCTCGTTAAATAACATTTACGTTCATACGTAACAGCTATCATTCATGTTCGACGCATGCGCAACTTCAATTTAAGAAAGCTTAATACCGATTTTTATAATAGATAACATCCATAAAAATAACATCAACATAAAAACTCTATCATTATTAATTAACTAATAATATTCTTTGTGAGCAACATTTTTATATTTTGAACATTTGCATCAAATATTATATTCCAGTGCC
The DNA here is from genome assembly GCA_905475445.1 of Ochropleura plecta. NCBI lineage: Eukaryota > Metazoa > Arthropoda > Insecta > Lepidoptera > Noctuidae > Ochropleura > Ochropleura plecta. The sequence continues at coordinate 26,852,691 of FR997721.1, read as the reverse complement.
TGACGTGAATTATAATTAATGACTGCATAATAAGCCTTTACATATAAATACCTTACATAAGATGTTCAAGACAATAAAGGCTCCATATAAATTCAGTAAAAGTGAAACTAGCAAAAATACATCGACTATTTAATACGAGGCTTAACTCTTAATTGTTGGAAAGTATGATGATTGCGGATATAACAACTAGTATGTTTGTTACAGATATGGCTGGTACTGGCTTGTGCCGCGTCGTTGGCCGTGCCTATACAGGAGACGGCCAAGGACACCGAGCTATCTCGGGACAAACGCTCCCCTGGAGGATGGCACTCTCCACCCCCGGAGGGAGTGTGGAAGAAGAAACTAGTATGGAAGGAGGAGTGGAAACAAATCTGGAAAACCGAAAAGAAACTGGTCTGGAAAACTGAATGGAAAAAAGAAAAAGTACCAGAATGGAAAACTGAGAAGATCCAACAGTGGAAAGAAGAACAAGTGCCTGCGTGGAAAGTAGTCCAGAAGCCAATCTGGAAAGAAGTGCAGGTACCCATCTGGAAGGAAGTTCAGGTTCCAGACTGGAAAAAAGTATGGAAACCAGTTTGGAAAGAAATCCAAGTCCCCCACACCAAGGAAGTTCAAGTACCAGCATGGAAACAAATCCACGTCCCAGAATGGGTGAAGGAAGGCGTACCCGGAGAGAAGTACCTCGGCAAGGATGACCATGGTTGGGAATACACTAGCCACGATCTGTGGAGGAAGAAGATGATCTGGAAGCCAGTATGGAAGAAAATCTGGAAGACTGAGCACAAGCAAGTGTGGGTTACCGAGAAAAAGCTCGAATGGAAAGAAGAGTTGAAGCAGATCTGGAGAACTGAGAAGAAACAAGCGTGGGTCACCGAGAAGAAACAAGAGTGGGTAGACGAGAAGGTACAGATCTGGAAGACCGTTAAGAAAGAAGTCTGGGTACCTGTCCAGAAGAAGATCTGGGTAGAGAAATGGAAGCAGATTCAGGTACCTGACTGGAAGACGATCGAAGTGCCAGCATGGAAGAAGGTATGGAAACCAGTCTGGCAGAAGGTCTGGGTACCGATCCATCACGAACACCACGAGGAGCACCACGGATGGGACTAAGCTTAGGTAAAGAAACCTTCCTTGTACATATTTTTAGTCATTTGTTAACTATTTGTTACCGTCATATACCAATTTTGTAAATATTTTTATGTCGATAAGTGCCAGGCGTACGCGAAGTGAATACTTTTCTCAAGCGAGTGTCCAAAAATGTTTTCTTTTCCAAAATTGCGAATGCGAAATGTGTTTAGCTTTGCGTTCGCCTCAGGAAGTGATTTTTACGTAATAGTTTCATACATTTTAACGCAGTTCACTTCCTTCTCAAAGTCTATTGTTTGTGGACCGACAATGGGCTTGATCCCATGGCCGAGTCGCTCATGTATACATCTAAGTTTTACTCTCTCGAAACAATATAAACTGCGTTAACTTATTAACGTACACTTTTACATAAACTTTATGTCTGTTTATATTATTTCAAAAGTGGTAAAAGAGGCTTTATGTTGTTTGTTATGTTATGTCTGTTGCAAGACATTTTTTTATTCGAGAATTTTATTTTTGCTGATTTAAATTGTCAATAATTTTTGCTCCGAAAAATAGAGTACTTGTTACCAAAATAAAATTCAAATATACCTCACTGATTATGCAATTTTTATCAGCAGAAATGTATGAATTGAACTAACATTAGATATCTTTTTGAACACAAAAAATATTATCAAAACATTTTTCTACTATGAAAAATAATCGAAATTGACATAGTTTTGTGGATATAGTAATGTTAGTTCAATTAGCCAAAAGAGGAAGCCCGGGTCGTAAGTTCAAGTCTCGGCTGATGTAAAGTACAAGTTTGTTTTGTTTTAAGTTTTAGTAATAAACGAGTTTTGAATAATGAACATCTAGTTTGATTTAATTTCACCTAATTGACTCTTTATGAGAACATTAATACTGAAATACCAACACAAACACATTACACAATTCCAATTAATAGAAGATCTTAGTTAATAAAAAGGAGACATTAACTGAATGATTCAGAAGATATTTTCACGATTTATGCATGTGGTATGAAATAAAAAAAAAGCTCAAGATGGATTGACAGATATACAATGGACAGGCCGAAATTATAATAACCCTTATAATTTCGGATTGTAAAACTTGTGCTCACTCACTTTTGTCCTAATTAAAATATCTCATGTGCCTTTGGCTAGTCTAAAAGTATTCCTTTTTTAAAATGGATGAAATCACCCTATATAAAATATAGACCTACATTCTTGAATTGAATAGACAATTTTCATAAAGTATATTCTTCTATAAAGCCATAGTTTTAACCTCATCAGATTGTATTCCCCAAACCGTTATGTACCATTCTAAAAGAGAAAACACCAACATCATACTTGAGTCAAGTCGTATCTCGGATATGTATAGTCATTGGCTACAAGATGCCACAGGCGGTCGAGAGGTCGTGGGTTCGATCCCCTCCCTCGCATGACACGTGAGCGGACTCCTAGAGCACTCTTACGTGATGTAGTCGTTGCTACGAATGCTAAATGCGCTATGTTGTTAACTAAACAAATTTAAGTACAAATCGTTTTACAAAAACTTTATTAAAATAACTTTCAAAATCACTTATAAACACCTATTTTTTTTAAACTGTACAGAAAAAAATTCTCCTGTATCGTGGGTGTGTTTACAAACATTTAAACTCACATACACAAACAGTCAGTCCCGAAACAACTATCTGTAGACCATACAAATATTTGTTCCGTGCGGGGATCGAACCCGCGAAATGCAGCGCAGCAGTCGATCGCTCAGCCACTGCGCTAACCGTGTCGTCAAAAATACGTAGTGGTGGGTATATTTATTCCGAAAATTTGGTTTTGGGCTTCGTCAAGACTAGCATCAGGTCAAGCCAGTGACTTCTCCGGCGAAGCCCATCCGCAACAGACTACTCTGTAAGAAAAACAGGCTAAAAGCAAGTCAAACTCGCCCATCGAGGCTTCTGTATAAACTTGCAACATAAACAATCATATCTTTTGAATGCGTAAACTTAGAGGAATGATTTATCACAGCACAAAATTACTACAGAGTTGAGTATATGGTTTTAGTAATTTCAACTCAATACCTAAACGTGTTCTCGAGATAAAGGGTCTTGACAGACAGTAGGACGGACAACAAATTGATTTAACCTCTCGAACGTTCGCGAACATTCACTTAAGAGGCCTCACGCGTAAAGGATTTTTCGTTTTTTTTTTTTTTGTTTGACCTTGAGAAAATCGCAAATTTCGTGGTTATATTGATAATTATATGCAATAAATTATACCTTCCCAGAAAGCCCATTAGTTTTCCTATCGAACTGTGTAAGATTATAAATAAATGAAACTGACTTGACTTCGTAGCGACGAGATAAATTGGCATTTTGCAAATTTTCTTACACATATCCTTTAACTTTCTCACATTACACCAAAACCACACACATATTCTCGAAAAAAATACTTGAATACGATAGTCCATACATTTACGCAAAAACAATATTACTCATATCACATCAAAACACAACAATTACACGACGCAATCCCTTTTTCCGCAACTCAACAAAAAGCCGCCATTCGCCGCTGTCCGTACTATAGGCAATGTTTACGACTTTGGCGCCATTTTTACCGGTTTATTTTCTTTCAACAACGATTATGATAACAATATGCAATTATATCACTTTGTAGTACTTCATTATGTTTATAGGTAAATAAACTAACAACTTATGTAGATTTCAAAGCATTTCGAGATAAATTTTGCACTAAAACAAGTCGAAACACGACGGCCATGACGGAAAAAAATACCTATCTTCACAAGTTATCCTTTGTAATCTGCGAGAAAAAAAGGTTTTTCATTTATGATTTATTTATGTCTCATCACTATTATTAAATTAATAATAGTTATGGCTTCAGAAATGGTCAAAAACTTTCTATTCATACTTTTCCTTCATAAGCTAGCTTGTATTGCCCCAATCACACTTCTAGGCAAAGCTTTCCTCTTTTCCAATTACTTCTGTTCTCTGCCTATATAAGTAGAGGGCTTGTCTAAATAAATCATCTCCACGTTTTTATAACATAGAACATTATGTAAACAGTTAAATGCTGGTAACACAAGAGACTCATTTACAAGACAGCTGTCAAACAGATTGATAGCCAAATCTATTGTCCGAAGCATTAGGAGGCAACACCTACTTACTAAAGTACTTTCACAGATATTTTACCTGTGACGGCTCCAATCGAACAGGAAGGAACCTTATTAACGTTACAATAAAGATCACTCGAATTCTGATAAAAAAGTCAGTTTCAAAATACATCTTTATAACGACACTAGCTTTTGCCCGCGGCTTCGCTCGCGTTAAATTCGGTATCGCCTTATTGATTTGTAATAGCAACGCTAAGTTTTCCCATTTTGTCCCTCTTTCTCCCTCATATCCCATTCTTTTTTTTTAAATAGCCTATGTCCGTCTCCTGGTTCCCAACTATCTCTGTACCAAAACTCATCAAAATCGGTTTAGGCATTAAAGCGTGAAGAGGTAAAATGACAGCTAGTTAGTGTGTGAGTTAATAAACACCTACATCATCTAAACGTCGGGTGTTGTGTTTCGAAGAAAAATGAAGAAACAACCTCACAGCAAAACACGACACCATCACTTCGTGTGCAATAGTTTATAGTAGCAGTTTAAGGTTTTTTGCTACGTGTTATTAATTATTGTGTGAATTCTATCTATGAGCCACCGTATAAAATAAAATAATAAAATAAAATGGTTATTTTAATAATTTAGTCATTTATGTACACACAGGAAACAACATAAGGAAACATCACAACAAAACATAGCGTACAAAGGCACAGCTTGTTTCAAAAGAAATTTCTACAAGCAGGCGAAAGGAAATATGAAGAAACGTAGACAGTGGTGTGTAAGAACCGGAAGAGAAAAGCGTTATCACCATCTAGCTAGACGTGGAGTTGGCCGACGGAGTAAGGTTAAGACCAAATGGTGGCCAGGGTTTACGAAGCCAGGGTCTCGGAATGCGGGAAACAGATGAATGAGCGACGCATTAAACAGAAAAGAGTGGAGAAGAAAAGGGAGGCCTAGACACAACAGTGCGTGATTTCGGGCTGCATAATGTTGTTGATATATTATTATTTAAATTGAGTTTCCTTTCAAAAGCATTTAAATGGTTTATTTTTCCTTCATCTTGAGCTTACGTCGTCGTTAGCGTAAGAACGTGTGTAAGGGCTTTCATGAAGGCGAGACGACTCCCGGCCACCGTAGATGCGGGCCTGTGGACGGTGAGCAATGGGTAGGTCACCGTTCGTCCGTCTATTGACACCAGGCCGTGTCGACGGCGCGTTAGTGTTTCACGCGAGCCTCAAAGAGATGTCAGCAAAGCAGAGGGGCCTGCCAGGGCCTCCGCCTGCCGGGGTTACGGGTTGTTCGAAAGAGGCACCGTGGCCCCAGAACGTAAAGGGCAATTGAAGGAACATGGGTGGGTTTTAGTCAGTACAAGTCAGACACTCCCCCACGCTCCGCCCAGAGCGGGGGAAGTTATTTGATGATTTCCCACCCCAAAAAAATAAAGGGCTTTCATGAAATACACGTTGTCGCCGTTTGTAGTTAAGCATAAAAATATTGTTACCCACCTAATAGAGTTTTTTTTCTGACCAGGCACAAAAGAAACCTCCAATTCATAATTTACCTGACTCGGGAATTTGACCAAGGACCTCATGAAAGCATTATTCCTGTCTCTACAAGAATATAATGAAGCCCCTGTCAAAAATACAGTAGCAAAAAAAAAGAAACAGCCAGTTCACTTCATCAGACAATATTAGAAGTGATCTTGCATTTACGTTTATGATTTCTGTCGTACCCTCAAACTAAGTCCAACCTCACAGGATGATAAATCAAACATTACCTTCAAAATGCACTCAGGCAGTCTCTAGTGAGAAAATTGAGGCATCAGTCTTCCCGTGTCAAACTTTACAGATCAATCTCCGAATGGTGAAATGGAACGTATCTTCCTGAGATTTTTCACTTAGAAATCCTTACCGTTAATGAATCATCAAACATTTTGCGACAGTAATAGCGAAGAAACCTAATATAAATAAATTGCTTTGGACATGCCATGAGCGACGCGACGGTGTCTTGACTTGTGACGTATACGAAGAACCAGTGAACACAATGACCGAAGTCTCATCGCCATGAACGAGGCATTACGTCTGAAGTTAGTTTCCGAAGCGTTATTTCCGAACATTCACGACTGGTCCCGAAGAGTATCTTCAAACAAGAAAGTGCACTTAAACCCTTATATTTCCTAATGACTTCTAGATAATCGGTGTTGATTCGACTCCGGGCTATTCGCACGTTCATGAGAAGTGCTGGGGAAGTGTTTCTCTTCTTTCATGTTGTTTTTTCTCGTGTTTTTAGGGTTCCGTAGTCAACTAGGAACCCTTATAGTTTCGCCATGTCTGTCTGTCCGTCCGTCCGTCCGTCCTCGCTTAATCTCTGTGACCGTTAGCACTAGAAAGCTGAAATTTGGTACCAATATGTATATCAATCACGCCGACAAAGTGGTAAAATAAAAATTGGAAAAAAATGTTTTATTAGGGTAGCCACCCTATATGTAAAGTGGGAAGTTGTTTTTTTTTTAAATTTCAGCCCTAACGTGTGATATATTGTTGGAAAGGTATTTAAAAATGAATAGGGGTTTACTAAAATCATTTTTTGATAATGTCAATAATTTCGGAAATAATCGCTCCAAAAGTAAAAAACAATGTGTCCCCCCCCTCTAACTTTTGAACCATAAGTTTAGAAAATATGAAAAAAATCTGAATAGTAGAACTTTATAAGGACTTTCTATGAAAATCATTTTGAACTTGATTGACACAACAGTTTTTGTACAAAAAAGACAAAAAGTTGTATTTTGTACAACTTTTTGTCTTTTTTGTACAAAAACTGTTGGAGCGCCTGCCGCGCTCCACCTTTAAACTCATAAGTGGGAACACTTATTGTGACGGACGGGAAACTACGGAACCCTACACTGAGCGTGGCCCGACACGCTCTTGGCCGGTTTTTTCTTTTTCTAAAAAAACATTTGTGATCACCAAAGAATCTTTCAGTTGACCAGTCTAAGAAACTTGTTGAGTTGATCTGTTAGTAGCACAATAATTTAGAAGTTCATAGGAAATTTAAAACAGACTGTTTTGTAATTAAATACAAGTTTGTTGCAATAACTAAACGACAGTGTAGGTAGCGACCGGGTAGGTTTGCAGCATTTATTATAGTGCTAATACTTTAATTGTTTTATTCTCTACCTTATACGACAATGTTTGCACAACGTTCATATAAGAAAAGAAAAAGAATTATAGTCCGGTCAAATTAGACCAAAAAAAAAAGAGTGAAGCTACATTAATTTACAACAAGCTGAAAATTGGTGAAATCCTTCAAAATATAATTATAAATAATATTTGAAAGCTCCCCATGTGTCTCCTCACACCCGATGATCCCATCACAATCCTGCAGGAAAGCAGTAGGGAAACAAGTACTATCCGTAAACACAGAAACAGACCGCGATCCGTTTTCCGACCTCGCCGCCGAGGCCCGTCGCGAAACCCCCAGTTACGAAACCGTCCCTTGGTCTACAAGCCAGCCCGCGATGCTGAGCAGTAAATCTTAAAGTCCCTAATTAATCGACCCAGCCACCTTTGTTGCCCTCCCTCAGTGACGCCCTAAGCCGAGGTCCGTACCCCACAGGGGGTGCCCTTAGCGAGCGAGCACTTAGTATAACAGTAGTTTTTGTAGCCCTGGCTGGGGGCCTTAATTTATTGAGGTCACACAGGATAGTCCGGTTAAGCAGTCTAACAACTCAAGAGAGTTGAACTGCAAGTGGCCCAACCTAAAAAAAAAAAAAAAACCCCATGTGTCTCCTGTATGAAAAAAAAAGTTATTCAATGTCAAAGGTGAAAAAAATGAGTTTTTCGCAATTTTCCACTATTAGGTAATTTGTGTATTATAGTAAAATTTTATTTTTATTTTGTGTGCATAAAAAATAAGAGAATAGAAGTACTAAAAGCTTTTGTTAATCTTTATTAAACGAACAAATACAGGCATTGTTTATTTTAGACGCAGGTAAATTTAATTAGGGCCTCACAAGAGCAGTCGGGGTTCCGTCTGTCCCCCTTCCTTTGGCCCAGTCGTCTTTCCGTCTAGTATGTCGTCGAGGAAGACTTTATTGTTTGTTTTTTAAATGTAAATATACTTCGCTTTTCGTGATTCTTAAACTTTAATGGTTGGAAATTTTGTAAGGATTCTGTTTTGGTAAATAATAAAGAATTTATTGCGACACTGCCGCTGGGAAGTTTAGTTTTTGTATTTTATTTTTGTTTTTTAATAAACCACTTGTGGATTAAGTAAGGAATGAATATATTCGAGGAAGTTTGAAAGTTGCGCCTATTACAGAAAAATTGAAAGGGAGTCGTTTGTCTTGGTATGGACATGTAATGAGAAGGGTTGAAGGACATGCGACTAAAAGAGTGATTGATGTATCTGGATGTTGATGGACGGAGAGCGAGAGGAAGGCCAAAGAAAAGATGGATGGATTGTGTAAGGAATGATATGAAGGAGTAAATGATGCTGTGACGTCTGATAAGGGAGAATGGAAGAAGAAAACGTGTTGCGCCGACCCCAAATAGAATGGGACAAGGGCAGGAAAATGATGATGAATAAACCACTTGTGGGGTATCTGGTCGGCGTTTTTTCTACATCGGGGCCAAGCAGCGTTATTGTGTTATGGGGGTAGTATGAAACCAGGTGTGTGTATTATAAAAAAAAACATTATTGACGTGGCAATAGAATAATGATAGTCTAGTTGTGTGACCGCCGGACTGCCTAGTCATAGGTCTTGAGTTCGAATCCTAGACACGCACCTCTGATTCTCGCATTCTGGTGCTTATTGTATTTATTATCACTTGCTTTTTGCGATGAAAGCCCGTCCCTTGCTATAATAGCCTACCCGCAAGCTGAGTTAGTTTAAAAGTCCCTAAATAATAACCCTAACCGGCCGAACTTGTTGTGAATAGTTATAGTACTGATAGCAACATCTATGTGACTTGTCTCATATAGTCTTTTTTTTTTCTTAATCTTGTATAGACCCTTTTTACCAATTCGTTGTGAATGAGTGGACATGGAAACTTAAACCAAAGATAAAAACTTATCTAAATATCTAAAATATCTAAATATCTAATATCTTGGGACAACTCACACACGGCTATCTGATCCCAAGCTAAGCAGAGCTTGTGTTATGGTAACCAGACAACTGATATACATACTTATATAATTTATAAATACATACATATTATAGATAAATCACACCCAGACACAGAACAAACAATCATGCTCATCACACAAAGTTTGTCCTGAGTGGGAATCGAACCCACGACCTCCGGCTTAGCAGTCAGGGCCACTAACCACTAGACCAACAGGCCCGTCAAATCCACTACTTATCTTATCATATCTTATTTCGCAGCTTTATACTTATCTTTAGTAAGTATAAAGCTGCGAAATACTAAAGTTACAATCAACAAGATAATAAAAAGCCAACAACAGTCATGGTGACACGGATCAATAAATTGGCCAAACGTTTAAGGAAAACAATTTGCAGTTAAAAGTCGATGTATTTATCATACTTAACAATGCTGTCGCATAAACTTGGAACTTTATTGGGTGTAATATTACGTGTAAACTCCGATTCAGATAATGTAATTGTTATGAAACTGGACCTTATGTGGTATGACTGTATTATTACATTTTCGAAGTTATCTCTGGGCTGAGCCAATAAAAAAATGCGAGTTTTCAGTTTGACATGAGATTTTGGCAACGGTGAGTCGAAAGAAAACACCTGGAAAAGGCTGTGTTGACAACGACAATATTTTATTTTTTCATGTTTTTTTTACTCTTGTAACACTGCGTTTAGTAGTGTTATCTGACAGCTGTCATTAAAAACTCCTGAATTCATTCACTCCTATTTAGAAAACACGTGACTTTTTTGCCACAAATCCTCTCCTTTAATTCACTAATCCCACAGCTGCCTACAAAATCAAACAAGATGACAATAGCAATGGTCTAAAACCATTTGAAACAATTAAAAAAATGACGAATATGACATGAATATAAGTCTGTGTAGTAGGTACATGTTTAATGCGTGTTCCACAGGCTGCTAGAGACCACACGGTGACCACGTTTCGTCCAAACATTACTTTCACAATTTATTTACACAGAGGACGGACAAAACTAAGCTCTTCGCCTTTAAGATTTCTATCACAAAAGCAAAAATTGCATTTTGTAGTCTTAATAATGTAAGGATACTGCCGACGGATGGACGTGACTGAAGGCTGAAGGCAAAAGCACTCCACCAGTTTAAGCTCTTATTAATTACTAGCTTTTGCCCGAGGCTTCGCTTGCGTTAAATTCGGAGAAACACGGTCCCTCTTTCCTGATTTGCAGGTACCTGCTACCTGTAGTTTTTGCCCTTGTGCCTGATTTATTGTAATAGCAAAGCTAAGTTTTCCCCTTACTTACCTTTTTCTCCCTCACTTCTATAGCCTATAACCGTCTCCAGGGTTTCTACTATCTCTGTACCAAAATTCATCAAAATCGGTTCAGCCATTTAAGCGTGAAGAGGTAACAAACAAACAAACTCATTTTCGCTTTTATCTTCTTGAAAGCTAACGGCTGTCTATCGTTCGACAATTGACGTAAAGCTGTTATACTGGTTAGACTTGCCATCAGACAATGTTATTGTCTATCTATTATAAGAACCAAATATAGGACACAGATTAAGAATACACAGAATTCCAGTTTCCTGGCGAGAAAAAATACGTTATATCTGACTCTCTTTTTTGCGGGTTCACGAAGGAATTGTCACAGTGGGAGGTCCGGTAAACGCACCCACGATACAGGAGAAATTTCTAGTGTGGGGACACTAGGAATTTCTCCTGTATCGTGGGTGCGTTTACAGACATTTAATCTCACATACACAAACCGCCAGACCCGGAACAACTATCTGTAGGCCATACAAATATTTGTTCTGTGCGGGGATCGAACCCGCAACACGCAGCGCAGCAGTCGATCGCTCAGTCACTGCACCAACCGTGTCGTGCAGAGAAAAACTTATGTTTACGATATAGGTGCAGATCATTTTGTTTTTTCGTAATGAAATCATGAAAAAACTTCTCCCACCCTGAGCGAGAGGAAAAGTTACTTCAGCAAAGCACAGGGGACTGCCTTCCGGGATTGCGAATTGTTGGAAAGAAATTCTGGGGCCCTGGATCACAAAAGACAAAAAAAAACATGCATTGGTTTTAGTCAGTACAAGTCTGACACACCCCCTGCTCCGTCTAGAGCGGGGGGGGGGGGGTTACAGTAAGTTCAGCCAACTGCACTCAAAAATATGGCGCTTGTGTGGGGGCAATGACATTTCTAAAGCATGATGCTGCAAAAAATATTGACCAATTGGGTCATGTAGGTACACAAAAATGTCTAATAAATCTGCACACATCATTTACTTGTTATCGTAAGGATCAAACGTCCTTGCGTGCACGTAATCATTGCTCAGCGATTGAGTAACTAATGACAAACAGGCTTTCACAATTATATGATTAACTAGCTTTTAGACCTGTCTTCGTTTGCATTTACTTAGGTATTATTTGGTGAGTCATTATGAAGGCGAAATCATTGATTGAATGTTAATCAGATGTTGGCAAAGAGGACAATGGTGTTCAAGTTTTAGGTAAGTTATTTCTACCATACCTTAGCAACGTTGTAAACGTATTTATTTATATATCATTTATTTATATACATTTAACGTACATTTAACGTATTTATTTATATACAATTAATCTAAAAAAAATTGAACTTTGAAGGCACGATTGGCTTAGTGGCTGAGCGATCGACTGCTGCACTGTGTATCGCGGGTTCGATCCCCGCTGAAGGAACAAATATTTGTATAAACATTACAGACCGCCATTGTAACCATAGATTTAGCTTTTTTTGTAAAACAGTTTTATTTCAATTTTGGTGTGCAATTAAGTATATTCTATTCTATTCAATGACCTACGTCTTTGTTTCGGTTCTGGCTGTTTGTGTATGTGAGTTTAAATGTTTACTAACGCACCCAAGAGATAGGAGAAGTTCCTAGTGTGGTGCAAAGATTTTCTAAAGAAAAAAAACTGTTCGAAAAGCTTAGGGCATGCTCAGCTCACGGAGTAAGTCTGTCTTATATTTTAAGGCATGTCGAAACGGTCAGTTCTGCCTATGCACTAGTCTTTGTGGGCATTCTTTTTTAAATACGTAATTGTTTTTGGTCGTCTTTGTAGATTTTGTTGTATGTTTTTAATTTTATTGTACTGCCTCGTTGTTCGAGAGGTTGGAAGCGCGATTGCTGAGCATAAGGTCCTGAACCGGGTTCGATTTACGGGCCGCTTAAATTGTTTTTTGGTTTTTTTATCAGGATTTTTTCTGTAGCAGCCACTTAGTACGCACGCGTAATGCCGGGTTCCAAAAATGGCAAAAAAAATCATGAAACACACAAGAGTCCACTTTTTGTGGTTTTTTTTGTAGTGTTCTTTTTTGTTTTTGGAATTTCCAGCTTTTTGTGATCAATAAATAACAGTTAAGTGCTCTGATTTTACATTCAAGAACATTAGTTAGGAAATTGTCTAAACAAGTTCTGCCTTTAGTGGGTTCATTCATAGTTAACTTAGGTTATCACAAGTTATTGTGTCCATAAATGTTTTATTTAGGAGAGACCTTTGTTAATTAGTGACACAGGTCAAACAAGTAAATGGACACCGAGTGAGAAAATAAATGGCTACGCCATACAAACAGATTAATCAGCAATCTGAAACAAAGAGACATACATAGTGAGTAAAAGCTTCGTTCGTGTGCGCCGGCGAGGGTGGCGGGGTCGGCAGGAGCGGCGGGGGCGGCGGGGGCTAGGTTCGCGCGACACGCGGCGTTACTACCGGCGAGTTCACAGGAAACGAGCTATCCTATAAGCTTTTGTTCCTTTGCAGTGAGATATATAAAGCAAAGCTTCTAAAACTAAATTTTCTAGTAATTTTAAATGATTCTATTAAAACATAACTATGAACAAGTGAACTTTTTTTAGTTTGTATATTATAACTGAAAACGGACGACACAATTGGCGCAGTGGCTGAGCGATCGTGTGCTGCGCTGCGTGTCGCGGGTTCGATTCGTCAAAAAGTAACATCATCTACCCAGCATCTTCCCAACTGTGTCGGGGTCGACAATTTCCCAACAGAGTCGGCTGGTTCAACATGAAGTGACTGACCTCCACAACCCAGTTCACACTGGGTAATAAGATACCCATTGGTAAGACTCACTGTCAGGCTTGACAAAGACCTTTTGTCATACGAGGTAAACAATTGCATCTTCCATTAAATACTCACCTTTCACATAAACTTTAGGGCCAAAGGCCAACCTAGACGCGTTGCAGACTCGTTTCCACAGGAAATCCTGCTTTTACACAACCGCTGACCCCCTTTATATACCAGCGTGATGTTAAACCAGGAAAGAGACATCTTTAAGTGAAAGTTTCGTCGAAATCGATGAAGCAGTTTTCTAGATTCCGTCTATTATGTGAATTGACATAATTGTTTATTTTAATGCAATGTTTGAGTAATTTGGAGAGGATTCCGAGATATTTCAAATTTAATTTGTCTACGATCGCAAAATATATTTGCGACTTTTAGTGTGGTGGTCATTCATTTGCAGATAAGTTGTTGATGGCGTAATGTATTTTGTCTGTTTTTTTTTGTATGGCATCTCGCAGTTCGACCTATGAGGACGTTATCTGCTTAACCGGACAGTCCAATGGATGCCTTGAATTTAAGGCCTCCAGCCAGGAGGAGCCGCCAGCTGGAGGCCACAATTAGGTGTACAAAATTACAAAAGTCAAACAATATGAATTATTGAATATCGTTGGTTCTGTAGGAAAGGAGGTCGAAGGATTTTTCAATGGAGTGTGGCTTGCCTGCCTTCCGCCATTTTATTTTATTTTTAAAAAGAGTCCATTTGTACAATCTCTATTAATCAATAGCCGACTTTTGTAATTTTACAAACTACCCAATGAAGTGTTCATTTAGTAGTCCAATATCATATCTGGACTTTTGAAGACCCTGTGAGTTTGTGTTGGTGCCTCTTCACAGAGTAGTTGGATAGCAAAAACGAACTGTCTGTTAGTTCTTTTTTGTAAATTGCGTCTCGCAGTAAGACCTATGAGGTTGTCGTCTGCTTAACCGGACGTGGCAAAAAACTAAGAGACTACGAGATGTACCAGCCTCGGTTTCGTGCGTCAAAGTCTGTCTGTCTGTCTGTTAAGATCCTTTCATCTCGGGAAAGCGATTGGAGCGTGATTTGGAGATTTCGAGTTGAAATTAAAACCATATAGGTACTCAAATCTGTGGTCTCTTGAAGCTGTAAATACTCGTCTTAGTCCAAGCAGTCAAAAGATATGGAAGTTTATGTCGCAAGATCATACGGGACCTTCGGTGCGCGATTCCGCCTCGCACTTGCCCGTTTTTTTTCTATTAACCTTTAATATTTAATAATAATAATTGCGAGAGTCCCTCGTTCAACCAGACACACTGTTATTCTATACTTTGAAACCTTCCAAATATGAAAAACTCATTAAAAACTTAGGCTTATTTAAGAAAATCTCACATAAGATTCAGGTGGCAACGAGATTTTCTTTACAAACAAAAAGAAAATGCCGTTTGGGCGACGCGCCTAACGCGCCCGCGACTGGACTGCGCCTCGACTGTTGGTCATGTGGGCGACGCGCCTTACTGTACGTGGAAACCATCAGGTACCTATCTTGGAAATGGTCCCAAAGCTTAATACGTTCTATTGTACGGACACCAGCACTATTCAACGGCTTAAATAAAATCATTAGCACAAAAATAACAAATAATTCGTACTAATTTAAAAATGAGAATATTTGTACTTGTTATGTACTAAATATTAATAAAAAAATAGACGTAAGAGAGTTTGATAGTGTTAAAATTTAAAAACCTACTAGAAAAATAAACGTCATTTAAAAAAATACACACACTAGTCGAATAGTCGTAATTTAGAACCAGTGAGAGTCGACACATGCAAGATTCTGTTATATTTTGTATTTTTTTTATGATAAACTAGCTTTCGCCCGCGACTTCGTCCGCGTGGCATAGTATACTTTGGGCTAACGCTAACTTTAACCCGCATGATGATCGAAAAAAAAACTCTCCCCTTTTCTTCCCTCTTTCTCCCCCTTTTCTCACTTTTTTTTAAATTGCCTATGTCCGTCTCCAGGGTCCCAACTATCTCTGAATATGAATTCATCAAAATCAATTTCGCCATTTAGGCGTGGAGACGTAACAAACAAACAAACTAAATTTCGCTTTTATAATATTAGTAAGGATTTATTCATTTACCCTAAAACTAAAGAAATAAACCCGTCACGATAGGATGACCAAACGACCTGTCGTCATGTGCTACCATGCTACCTACAAATACTCACAAATCATCTTAGTGTATAAGTAATTAAATCGGCAGTCATTGCCTATTGTTCTCGTGTTGAAAAAATGATATTATCATAAAAGATAAATTATTATTGTCTTTGGTTCGTTGTAGACACTTGTGCCCTTTAGTGTCGTCTCGTGGCACCCGACGCCCGGAGTGTCTCCCGCGGCTGGTTATTCTTTTTTTAAACTTTGCCCCACGCTAGGATTTCTCCTGTATCGTGGGTGCGTTTACAAACATTCAAACTCACATACACAAACAGCCAGACCCGGAACAACTATCTGTAGGCCATATAAATATTTGTTCCGTGCGGGTATCGAACCCGCGACACACAGCGCAGCAGTCAATCACTCAGCCTCTGCGCCAACCGTGTCGTCGATTGTTTCGAGTCAATTGTTATTATTAATTGTATGTTATTTACAAGGTCTTCTTCACATCATTTTAGGTATATGCAACGATTATAGCAGGTGGTCTGTGGATTCTA
Organism: Ochropleura plecta; assembly: GCA_905475445.1. NCBI lineage: Eukaryota > Metazoa > Arthropoda > Insecta > Lepidoptera > Noctuidae > Ochropleura > Ochropleura plecta. Next base: position 26,836,561 of record FR997721.1, on the reverse strand, counting down.
TCTAAAGGCGCCAGTGTTTATGTTTGTATGTCATCATCATCTGCCTAGCCTTTTTCCCAACTATGTTGGGGTCGGCTTCCAGTCTAACCGGATGCAGCTGAATATCAGTATTTTACATGGAGCGACTGCCTATCTGACCTCCACAACCAGTTAATACTGGGTAATACGATACCCTTGGTAAGACTGGTTGTCAGACTTTTGGAACACTGACTACCTGTTACGACTGTCAAAGATCTACAAATGACAGCCGGGACCAACGGCTTAACGTGCTTTCCGAGGCACGGAGGAAACTCGGTATGTAACGGGTGGTCACCCATCCACAGACCAACCTAGGCAAGCGCGGCTTAACCTAAAGATAGACCCGAGCGGCTGCTATTATTTAGCCACGAGCTCCTCTATGTTTATGTTTGTATGTATGTTATTGATATTAACCTCTCAAGGACCGCCATGATTTACGTCAACTATCCGTCAGGCACCGCCGGGCGAGCTCTTATCGTAAGCGTTTTCTGATTTTATCTTTACTACAAATGCAGTTTTAAATCGGTTGGAGTTTGGTGGGGCTCAACGGTAATAGGTACTTGTTTACTGGCACGTTTTTTTGTCGCTGGAGCTCTAGACGTTAAAAAAATGAATTTATTGGTTAACTGTACCAAATGTGTTCCTTCTTTTGAGAAATTTCCTAGAACTCACTGTTGCGCTATTTTTATGAGCGCCTGGTAGGTCTAACATCAACTTCTTGCCCTTGTCCCATTCTATTTGGGGTCGTTGCAACACGCTTTCTTCTTCTATTCTCCCTTGTCAGAGGGCATCATGCTCTTTAGAATGGAAAAAGAATTTACTCCATTCTCTTTGATTCAATTTCTTAAAATAGAGGAGCTCGTGGCTTAATAATAGCAGCAGCGCGGGTCGATCTTTTGGTTGAGCCGCGTTTGCCTAGGTTGGTCTGTGGATGGGTGACCGCCCGTTACATACCGAGTTTCCTACGTGCGTCGAAAAAGCACGTTAAGTTGTTGGTCCCGGCTGTAATTTGTAGTCTATCTTTGACAGTCGTTACAGGTAGTCAGTGTACCGAAAGTCTGATTACCAGTCTTACTAAAGGGGTATCGTATTACCCAGTACTAAATGGGTTGTGGAGGTCAGATAGGCAGTCGCCCCATGTAAAATACAAGTATTCCGCTGCATTCGGTAAGACTGGAAGCCGACTTTGGGGTCGGCTTAAATATGTTGGCATAGTTGAGAAAAGGCTAGGCAGATGGTGAATTCCTTAAAATCCATCTATCTTCACTTAAATCCTTCTTCTCACTCTCTATACAATCTTTTCGAATTTCTAGTTCTCAGACATAGTTCTTTATGATGTTATCTCTCAGCTTTTTGGGATGAAAGAAAATCTTACGACTACGGACTGATAAGCTCTGAATCCACAATCTACGAAACACAAGTCAATCTCGATAAGGCACAAATTAAATTTCTATTTCAAAAAACAAGGAAAACGCCTACAATGATGATAGCAATAAGCGCAACGGTGACTTATTGCAAAATGTTTCTCAATTAATATGATACACAAGGGTGTAAGGCAAAGCAAGTGTAAGGTTAAAAAAGGATAATAATTGTTGATTGATATCAGGTAAGTAACTTATTACATTATCACTAATGAATTAGCAGACTAACGGACTATTTTTTTCACCTTAGCAGCTCATACATGGGGGTCTTGCGGCGTGAAAACAGTAAGTAAAATGCGATTTTACTTACAGCGTGAGGCAAACTAACTTTTCATTTTTTTGTCGTTATTGTCATTGTCACTTAAGGGAACGCGTAATAACCTAAAGTTGAAAAACATTTGTGATATGGAAATTGTGATTTCTTTTTATTAGTAAGAGAATATTTAATTTATAACTGTACTAGCTTTTGCCCACGGCTTTGCTCGCGTTAAATTCGGGGTAACACAGTTCCCCTTGCGCCTTATTGATTTGTAATAGCAACGCTAAGTTTTCCCTTTTCTTCCCTCTTTCTCCCCTCACATCCCACTTTTTTTTCAAAAAAGTGGGAGCCTATGTCCGTCTCCTGGTTCCCAACTATCTCTGTACCAAAATTCTTAAAAATCGGTTTAGCCATTAAAGCGTGAAGAGGTAACAAACAAACTAACTCACTTTCGCTTTTATAATATTAGTAAGGATTTAAATCAATATTTGGTAACAATACGCTCAATTTTTGAATGATACAAAATCTCGACTCAGAATCTCTTCAATCTCGTAATCAGACAACCTCATAGGAACTGCTAGTTGCAATTCATAAAAGGTGTCCAATATTTTGTAATAGTAACCGTTATTCTCGTGTCCTGATTACAAATTTGAGTAACCACCATCATGAGCACAATAATTCCTGGCATTTGACAAACGACGCACACTGGTTCAAGGGCGGAAAAAAGTCCTTTGTTTCAACCTTGTTTAAAATGTCTACAATTTGGTACACACATACTAGAATGTTAGTAGAAACAAGTCCTAAAATTAATACGGATAAATAATTATACAGTATTTAATTATATGATGCCAAAGTAGGGTGATCGAGAATTTACAAATTTCGTGCAAAAAATATTGTTATTTCAAGTATGAATAGAACCAAAATACTATAATTATCAACTTTCATTTTTAGTTAAGTCATAAGTTTATTGTGTGTATTAATAAAATAGCAAACATAATGTTATAATAATAATTACTTGCTATTACATTTTTAGTGAAGAAGGTCATTTGGAACCTTTTGTTTTCAATCATGAGATCATAACTAATCTCCGTTATCGACCGATACGTAATAATATACTTTCGGAGATTAATTAGACCCTATAGATTAAGAATACATTAGTTTTGGCTGCGATAACCTGCGATCTTGGAAATACCAGGTCCTTAACTAATGACGCTCTGTAATTAAGAAAAAGTGCATTATATTAATAAGTGTTTCTAATGAGGGTAATTAACATTTTATCATATCGTGTAAGTATAAATAGCATTGAATGGTAGTTTTAACTTCACTTACAATTATTTTCTCTTACGATAACAGTGTTATTATAGTGATGGATAGCTTTACTATTGTCTATGCCGATTTAGTGGAAATCATAATATCAAGTAATCGTGAGATACATAAATGCCTCGAAAATTTAAAACTTATGTATCCACAGCTTACAGAAACTGTTTGGAATCAAGTTTATGAAAAGTTAAGCCGTAATTTTCTACCCGTATTTACAAAAAAGTGGCAAACTGCAGCGAGAAATATAAATGCTTTTATGGCAAAAAATTAACAGTGGCTGAAAAATATTTTTACCGTTGAGACATCTTCGGTGCAGACTGATGTGATTATAGGTTAGATCATTCAAGAAAATGTTCTCGTCTATCATGTAATGAAGATGTTATGAATATGGTCTTAGCTACCTCAGATCCCCTTATCAACAGTTTACGTGCAGTACCGAATAAAAAATACTATCCTCTTCACGATGATGCCAAAGCTTTATTAGTGGATAGCACCCATCTCTCAATCAATGTCTTCTCTATTTAATATTTAGTTTATTAATATTTATTTATTTAAAAATGCTGATTTAATTATATGAAATTCATGTGAAAAAATTTGATGAATATTTTCATGTTAATAAAAAAAAAATACGTGTTATATCTTTCTCTTTGTAAACTGGTACATCCATTATATCATTTTAATAAAGTATTATGAAGAAACGCAACGTCTTTTCATTTAAAAATAATATTTTCCGCATGCCCGTACTACCTGCACCACTGTGCGACGTATCGTTTTCGATGTGACAATACAAAACGCATCTAGATTTTTATCAAAGCGTTGCACAACGGTGCGCAAATGGTGTATACGGGTCAGTTCAGTGTGGCAATTGACTTATTGTTCTACTATGTGTCACCACATATGACGTGATGAGCCATTTGTTACCAGGTCTCGGATTTAGAAGACAGGACGGATGCGTAAAGCCAGGCGTCGGCAACCTTTTGAGATAGGTGGGTAAAATAAGCATCATCATTTGCTTAGCCTTTTCCTAACTAAGTTTGGGTCGGCTTCCAGTCTAACCGCATGTAGCTGAATACCAGTGATTTACATGGGGCGACCGCCTGTCTTACCAAAAAAAGATACCTTAAAACAAGGCAATTTCTGTTTTAAAAATATACCTATATGTGACGAACTCCGTCGTCGAATGATTACACACCGGATTTCAGGGTCCGGATTCACTCTCCGGCCGAGTTTAACTGAAATACCGTTTTTTCTATAATATTGTTATTGTACACAGGTTCACAGCTATCTCTGTACCAAAATTCATCAAAATCGGTTTAGCCACTTAGGCGTGAAGACGTAACAAACAAACAAACAAACTCACTTTCGCTTTTATAATATTAGTAAGGATTTTATTTTATAAATTATATTTATTCATCGAGGTACTCTATTGTAGAATAATAAGTCTAGTTGTCAGTCTTTCGGGACACTGACATCTTCACGAACTGAAAAAGATCTTCAAACGACAGGCGGGCACTATTTTGCCACTAGCTCCTAATAAGTAGTAGTTCATATGCATAATTATTATACCATAATGTGAAGTCAACATTTCCACAGGCGTTTTCATAAAATCATTCCCATTAACTCATCACTCGCGTAGGTACATACGTACCCATTTCACGCAGATATTTGTAATTACAGAGGGGTAGTTCAAAGGGGAGTCAGTTATAGTCCGGCGCTCAAGAAGCGCAGACGATTAATTTTTTTAAAGCAAATCTGTTTTGATCGATTTTGTGCAGTTCAGCGACCAATGAAAATTTGGACAAAAAACGTGACAAAGTTTAGAATGTGTTTATTCAATGAATGAACCGAATACCACAGCAGTAAGTTATCTTTCTTTATTTTTGTACAAAATAGTGTAGAGTAGAGTAAAACTTTTCTTTCTTTATTATTGTATGAAATAAATTAATTTATCCATCGCAATTTATTACAATCGACTTCTTGTTAGTTAGTTGGCGACATCTACATGATGACTTGTCTGGGTAAGGCTGCTCCATCATTGAAGCCCAATAACTTGGCTATTGGTTTAAATTTACAATTTATGCTATTAAAAGCACATGCTAAAATTAATTGAGATTATTATTCTTGATATTATTATGCTGAAAGCTGAAGGACCTATTACAGAGGTCAGCGATACAAAGATTATTTTGGCAATTGTATGTAGCAGACTTGTTGTTTAAAACTCTATTGGGTTTTCTAAGTTATCTAACATAGCATTATATCACGTTGTAATACTGGAAAGGTTATTCAAAGATGTACGTATTACACCCACCTATCAGGAAAAGAGATACCAAAAAAATAAAATATTTACAACAAAAAAATAAGACTTTCAAAAAATCTCAAAAATGACGGAAAATAAGTTTACTTCCAGAAATCAGTGGCTTTTATTTATTCCTTTATTAACTAGCTTTCGCCCGCGACTTCGTCCGCGTAGCATAATAATTTTAACCCGCGTGATGATAAAAAAAAATCTTTCTCTCCCCTTTTCTTACCTCTTTCTCCCCCTTTTCTTATTTAAAAAAATAGCCTAAGTCCATCTCCAGGGTTCTAACTATCTCTCTACCAAAATTCATCAAAATCGGCTTCCATTAAGGCGTGAAGACGTAACAAACAAACAATCATTTCCGCATCATCTATTCATCATTTTCATCATTTTCGCTATTATAATATTAGTAAGGATTTGTTTAGAAATATAATATCTACTTACTGCACTTACAGTTTGCAAGCGTGCAGCAAGTCAACAACATTACATTAAGTAAGCAACTTCATGCAATAATGAAGTTTATCTTTACTGCTACTCATAAACATATTAAGATCAGGCTCTTGACCAATCAGGCTGTCGAGCAGTTTGTTATATAGGCCCTGCGATGCTCAGGCCCGCGACCGCTGCAGCTGGCCCGGAGCAAACAATGAACAACGAACTAGAGTAGTCGTAGTAAGTAGCGTAGTAAGTAGCGTAGTAAGTAGCGTAGTAAGTAGTATCATCAACAGCGCACACTTACGTCTAAGTTCTAACGTGTTAATGCCCACCATTCTTGTGACAAACAGAGACGGATACAAATAAGGGCAGTAGCCATTTTTTGCCACCAATTTCCAGAAGTAAACTTATTTCTTTTTAGAAGTCTGTTATTTCTTTGCAAAAAAGTTTTTATTTCAGACGCTTTAGCTATGGTGGTATCTCCAACAAGTACGATTCAAATTATCGTCCTTATACATGAGATGAAAAAAAAAATATTTTAGAAGATATTTCGTAAATTGCCGAAGCCATAAAAATAAAATTTTAATATTGAAAGGGTAAATTTCCTTCGATTATAAAAAGAATTCTGAAAACCATCTCACAATCGACGGAGAAATCGCGTAACAAAAATACATAAAATACAGTCGAATTGAGAATCTCCTCCTTTTTATTAAGTCGGTTAAAAATTAAATCCACTTTTCACCGGATCAGCTCGCCCCAGCTGAGAAAATGTAAAAATCTTCGGGAAATGCAAGATTTATGTTACCAACGGTATTTTTATAAACAATGCACTTAAATATTACACGAGAACATTAGTAAATGTAATTATTAAATTTGTCTAACTTGATTAAAGCTGAGATTTTTTAGGAAATGAGGAATCCTAAAATAACGAACATAACATCACCGACACTAAAACAGTGAAACAAAACCATAACATAATTAGATCCTTAATGAACACTGGGAAAGTATATTATTTTCTTGGGGGAGTAACCATCAAATAACTGTCTCCGCTCTGGGCGGAGCGGGGGGAGGATATCCGGGGCTGCAGTATATCTTTCGGTCAAGCGTATCACTAATTAAAATCCTTATCCTTACTTCCTTACTAATATTATAAAAGCGAAAGAGAGTTTGTTTGTTACCTCTTCACGCTTTAATGGCTACACCGATTTTGATGAATTTTGGTACAGAGATAGTTGGGAACCAGGAGACGGACATAGGCTAATATTATATTTTTTTTAAAGTGGGATGTGAGGGAGAAAAGGGAAAACTTAGCGTTTCTATTACAAATCAATAAGGCGCAAGGGGAACTGTGTTACCCCGAATTTAACGCGAGCGAAGCCGCGGGCAAAAGCTAGTATGATATATTTTGTTTCTTTCAATATCAGTGATATTATCATTTTCATTTCGAACATATTCCTACAGAATATGAAAAACGTTTTCAATGACTCCACAGTCAACATAATTAGAAGACAAAGCTTTCTTCTATAGTTAATTTCTATTAACTACACCTATAAATGAATGATTGAAATAAACCTTATTTGAATTACAAATCAAATAAATGTCCGTTTTTTCGTACGGATGAAAGTCTCATGATAGGTCTCAGGATACCTTTTTTTGCGAATGGGAAACCATTCAAATAACTTTCCACGCTCTGGTCGGAGCGCAGGGAGTGTCAGACTTTTACTGACTAAAACCCACCCATAATCCTTCTTTTGTCCTTTGTGTTCCGGGACTGCGTTATCTCTTTTAAACACCGCACAACCCGCAACCCCGGACAACCCGCAACCAACATCACAGTCAATTTATTAAATCCGTGAAACCCAAAGAGTCCGTAATATTGCGATAACAAGAAATACGTCCTTAACAGTTCTAGCCAGGGTTCGAATTGATAATATTATGAATTATTCCTTGACTATGAAAAAAATATTGCCAACGTCACTTTACGTATCGTACGTATGTATCCAAACGCAACTTAATGTAAAGGGTGTCAAATAAAACAGTAAATAAACAATTTTAACATTTGTTTATATTGTTTGTTAATGGCAAAGAGATCTAAAAGCCTTAAATAAATATTTGAATGTTGGTTAATGGTTCATTTAAGTGTTTGATAGTTACGAAAATGACGAACAATAGAGACTGTAGAAAAATTATAGAGTATTTTGATCTCAATCATTTTACTACAGTCTCTATTGAAATATATCTATATATCAAATCATATTAAAATATTTTATCTCATAAAACCGTACATATACACTTATAAAACCTCAAGAAAAGGTGCACGGTTCGTCTTGGTCGTTCCCTATGGAGAAGAACCGGCAAGAAAAGCCATGATTTTATTATTTTTAATCATTTGGTTTTACAATGTTGTTTTTAGAGCATTAGTATTAAAGTATGAGAGGACAGCGTAGGCCCGACAATAAGTTATTTCTTAGTTTACAAAACGTAAAATAAAATTAAAAGTCCACTCATTTACAAATAATCGCAAAAAGAATCCACTCAAGGAAAAGGAAAATATTTATAAAAGACTATATATTAAACATGTAACACAAATGTTGCCATAAGGAATGTAACTATTCTGATCACAGGTTGTATAAATACGTAATTAGTGATTTGACAACTATTGCAAAAATAATCTGATTAATGAGAAAACAAAAAAAGATTGATAATAGTTAAAGACATCCACATATTTGTACCCAATCATTAACACAAGGTTTTTTTTTATTTTAAAGAAATGATGCCTGGAAGCCCGGAAAGACAGGCTAGCAGCAGTGGTACGTCGGAGATTCGCACACCTAGTAAGCGACCAAGAGCCAAAAACTTATCATACTGGGTCAAACTACCACGAATTGATAGGTCACCACAGAGTGAAGTATTTAGTGACTCTGACATCAGCCAACAGAAGTCACCAAAGTACGAGGAAAATGAGAGTGATGACTCAACACAGAGCGAGGAGACCCCACAAAACGAGGGGCCACCTCCGCGGGGTGATGCGTCAGGAGATGAAGTCTCACCTCCGTGGAGTGACACGTCAGAAGATGAAGATTCATCTCCGCTGAGCGACGAGTCAGGAGGTAAGGAGTCATCAGAACTGCATGACACGCCAGGACACGTGGAGCCACATCAGCATGATGATACATCCGTATACTGTGGCACCTGGCTGAAACGAGTGCTGCTGCCCCTGTGCGAAGTGTATTTAGAAAGGAGTGAAAAGACGTTGCGTTGGCGTGATTTGCTAAGGGATAAACAAAGAAGAATACGCGTCCTTATAGATCTGAGCTGGCGTGAAGGTTCACAATGTAAAGATTTTTCTCAATTGCGAGAACTTTCACGAAAGAATTCACGCAAGCGTAAAGATTTACGCTGGCGTGAGGATTCACGCCGGCGAGATGAGTCACGACGCCGTGAAGTGACGAGCCATCGTCCATTCTTGCGTATTTACCGTTCTAACAGGGGTGACTTATCGGAGCATCTAGGACGAGTAAGACTCGGACCGTCAGATTTATCAAGTACGTATCATTTTTATTAGGTCGCTGGTAATTTAATGAAATATTATTTATATTTTTGATATGATCTCTGATTTTATCTATGTTGCCAAAGATGAATATTAAGTACTTGCTGCGAGATTGGCTATGGTTAATAATTAAGTAAGGTTTTTCAAACTTGAAATAGTCCTTTCAACCGTAATATTGTATTCACTCCTTAACCCGCTCTATGTGGAATGTATTGCATGCTGCCGTAAGCGGTGGTTGATGTAAACGCAGGCACACATCGAACTGTAGATTTCCAGTTTATTTAGCCTCCCTTTGTATATAAATTTCCCGTCCAAATGAGAAATTATATAGACGTATAAGTTGTATAACTGTATTAGTCGTTTTTCATATGTACTTATAGATTTTGGTGCATATATATTAATTTATTGTTAAAAATTGAGTCACTTTATGTACCTTAAAAAACTTAGATGTGGTTATTTTTTACAAATTCCTTAGCTTTAGCATATTATTATGAGGACGCCAGAGTAGAGGCTGAAAAGTGCGATGTCTTTACGTACAGTACAAGAAAAAAACTCCTAGAGCTTTATTGCTTAACGAGCTGTTTAGCCACTTAGAGGCCTAGCGTGAATGTTCATGCAAAATTTTAAGTCAATCCAGCCAAGGGATCGCGTTCTCCCATAAAAACTTTGCCACCTCCTTAGCGGTTGAATTTTGCAAAATCCTGTCTTAATGGGCACCTACGTCCTGTGATGATTAAGTTAGTTTCTTTCTGATTTGATAGATTATAGAAACGTCAAGCTTGACACTTGTCAAGTACACCGATAGCTGGCTAAATTAGCCCTACGTGTGACGCCATTTTGAGGTGAAATGTTTACAGACATATATGTAAAATCTCGAAATTGTCTCATAATCGGAGGCCCTAGCATGAAGGTGCGATGTAAACGTAACGTTACTGTCTTAATAAATTAAAAATATTCATACTAATAATTTTATTGAAAAACTAGCTGAGCCCAGCGGTTTCCCTCGCTACTCAACTCCTTTTTCCGGGGAAGGCCACCCTTATCACTTAGGGGTAGGTATGAAAAATAAATATTGGCCGATTCTCAAACCAACTCGATATGCACACAAAATTTCACACAAACCGGTCCAGCCGTTTCAGAGAAGTTCGCTATCGAACAACGCGACACTAGAATTGTATAAATTAGATATTTAGGTATAATAATTATCAACGGATGAAACTGACTGTGTTGTATTATCAATTCGAAAATAGAAGAATTAACGTTAATGAGACGAACGAATGAGATAAGACTTTACATACCGAATTCGTAGATGATCTGTTAATGATTTTTTTAGTAAGTAAGTATATTTACTCGTATTATTTTTGATATTATTATTCTTAATAAACTATCCAATTATGAATACAACATTCATAACTCGTAATTACTCGTGAATTTATGAGAGTCAATATTTATAAGTGCATGCTCAAAAATATTGTTAATAGGTTTTTCTCAAAAAATTGATTATTCACTTAAAGCCTCATTCACTTAATAATATCATCGATTTTTTATTTCCACCGAAGGGATAAAGCTGAGTCTTCGAATGCAATTTAAAGATACTGTCCTTAAACAAATGTATTAAGATTATTAATAAATAATAATATTATCTTCTAAATATAAAATGTACTTTATATTCAATAACAATAGATTTTAAGTCTGTATTTTATACTAACAATGTAGGATCAAGATGTCGGTAAATAAAAATTGAATTGAATATTCAATTTCAATCAAATGCTATATGCCAAATAAATTACTTTTTAAAACTCAAAGTTGTTGTTAATTTCATGTTTTTTTTTTCAATTAACATAACATATTAAACATAACAAATCATAGTACACCCTCATTGTGTTAGTTATGTATATGTCCCATGTAAACCGTATCTTAGAAATCAAAACAGACAAGAGCAACCAAACGGGCGTAATTGAATTGATCGCCCCAAAAAGGTGCCCTTGAACTTGGAACCCAAACATTGAAAAGGTGTAACCTTGACACACTTCGAGAGTCAATGGACTTCAAGGGGGCGACCCGTCGCCGTCGGCGGCGTACGAGCTCCCGACGAGACACCCCAGCCCTACGACCCGTCGCGCGTCGGCTGTGTTTCGTTGTTTTGTCATAACTCAAGAACTTTGTGAACTTGACACTAAAGGTATGGAAATTTAGGTTGACTTTACATAAAATGATTAATTTAAATCAAACATTGTGCCTACAATGCTTACTAATATTATAAAAGCGAAAGTGGATTGTAGGATTTATGGAATAGACCATAATCTACAATTATTATTATCTATTCAATAAATCCTACTTATTAATATTATAAATGAGAATGTTTGCAAGGATGGATATCCATCCATCCACACACGTGAAAGAGTAACAATCATCCATACATCCGTATGGACAGCCGTCACAACAGCGTGAACAGATCTTGATAAGATTTGACACAGAGATAGATTATAGTCTGGAATAACACATAGGATACTTTATTTAGATCATCACGGGCGAAGCCGCGGGCGCCAGCTAATACTTAATACTAATCACTATATAGACGGTGACTTGCAAAAATGATGTCCGCTATAAAATTTTAACACGTCACGCTTAAATCTAAATGCACAAGTATCATGGTTTGTTCGCAACCCTGAACAGTTTTCGAAGAAACATAAGAATCATGATCTGCTTTTTATATTGCATATCATTGAATGTATGTATCCTTAATACATACAAACAATGATAAGCGGGTTGTCATGCAAAACCTCCGGCAGTTCCACTGACCAGTCATATAACTTAGATTAGGTTTAGATTATGCCTGTGTGATTATGACAAGGACAAATTTTTAACAGAGTTCCTATAAAGAGAGAAATTCGCCTAAATGTTTTTTTTTTGTAAATTCATCGAAACTTTCGTCAATTGTGAACCAATTATCATCACAATATTTTTGTTAGCAAAAATATTATTCTGCAGTGTGGTTCAAAGCCATTTAAAAAAAAAACAGTGTAAAATTATTTTAATTTCAGAAGTTGATGGTAACAAATCGCTGACTACTGAAATTATAGTATTTTATATTTTACTACCTTCGCTTGCGTTAAATTCGGGGTAACACAGTTCCTCTTTCCTGATTTGCAGGTGCCTTGCTACCTGTAATTTTTGCCCTTGCACCTTATTTATTGTAATAGTAAAACTAAGTTTTCCTTTTTCTTCCCTCTTTCTCCCTAATAACTCACTTTAAATAAAAAAAAGTCCTTCTCCAGGGTCTTAACTAACTCTGTACCAAAATCCATCAAAATCGGTTTAGCCATTTACGCGTGAGATAGGAAGAAAGAGGGAAGAAAAATGAAGAGAAAGATATTTTTTTTCCATCATCACGCGGGTTATGCCCAAACTAAACTATGCAACGCGGACGAATTCGCTGGCGGACGCTAGTTAGACATAAATGTGTTTCCAAAGACATTTTTTACAATTTGTCCTTTAATATATGCTCATGTTATACTATACCGCCGCAAAATAAATTCGTCAAATTTCAAGATACTCAAAAAGTGGTAAACAAACACTCGAAAAATAAGAGGAGAGTTTTTTTAAACTATTAACTCCTCTTTGTACTCAATAATAAATATCCAATGAAATACAAACTCTACAAACTCCATTCCACCTTTGGATTTTACTTAGTCTAAATGCATTTGGTCAAGCGCCTCTCGGACAATATCATGGTGTGACTTTGCTTACACACATCTATACAACCTAATAAAATAAATAACTATTTTTATGTACACACGCAGGTCAACCTATTCTAAACTATTATAACCTGATCTTTCTACTACGGATCGCACACCGTAGTAAAGAGATCAGGTTAAAATGGTTTTGTGTAGGTTGATGCGCCGTCTTGTGTACATACCACATTTAACATAGTGCTGTGGCCTGTGTATATATTGAACAGGGTATAGTCAGTATAATCTGGTATTCCGGTAATAAAGCAGGGTTAAACCGGTAAGATCTGGTATCTCTAAAATACTCAACATGAAATCTATCGTGACAACGAGATAAGCGATAAGTAATAATCAATAGCGGCACCTAATACTTTATAGAAAATAACAGGCCTCATCGTCACTTTTTTTATAACCAGAAATTAAGATTTTTTTGGCAAATTAATACGACTTCCAAAAAAATAAACTTGAGAGGTGTCAAGGGACACCCGGATGGAATGGATGGAAGTTATTATTTATCATGTACAAAAAACCTGTAAACACTCAACAAAAATAATCGTCGCGACACCACCCTGTTCAATGCGAAATAGAAAGACGAAACGAAAATAGCTGGCTTGGTTTCTGTGAGAGAGAGAGAGACAGACAGAGAAACACGCGCACACCGCACAGCTCACAACCATAGCCAAAAGGTGTTGTTACAACTTTTGGTCTTTAGGAAAAAGTGTCGTTACAACTTTGGTCTTAATTTTTCCGTTTAGCCCCCTTTCGCAACGCGCGATAAGGAACTTCGTACAAAAACTAAAAAGCGGAATATAACTTTACTTCCGGAAATCTGCGACTTTTGTTGGTTTCGTTGATTTTTCTGCCACCGACTCTAAACTCTTTCTGATGGATAGTAGATATTTTTTTTATATTAAAAGCGATACTATAATGCAATTAAATTTATCCTTAACGATTATCACGGTAAAATGATTAAAAAATTTAAAATATGCTACTTACAACATATACGAACCGAAGTTCAGAAAATAATATAATCGATTCTGATGGTCCTGACTCGGAGCAATTCAATAAAATTTAATCGTAATGCAAGACATTTAAGTCTGTTGTTTCATTTAAGGAAATAGATGACTAAAACAAAAATCCAAACGTAAACTCCTTTTTCTGAATGGAAATTTTCGTCTTTCCATAATAGTACATACTTACATCCCATCACTAAACATTTCTCTGGCGCCATGTTACACGCATTACGGTAATTATAGACAAAAGCATTTTGTATGATTACATTTTCAGCAGTCATTAATTACTGATTTCATATTTACCTACTGCTACAATATCATGGTGCAGCAAAAATATTCAGTCATGATTGTATTTCGAGATAATATTCGAAATTAAAAAGAACAGTTTATCTAAAGTCACCTGCACGGTGCTACAGCGATAACAGTATAGTCTTGGTTCCTGTCCTGGGCGAGGTTTTAAAAATGGTCCGGTTAAAACCCGGACATCTTTTTTGTCTAAGGAATCCTAGGAATCCTAGCCTTTTCCCAACTATGTTGGGGTCGACTTCCAGTCTAACCGGATGCAGCTGAATATCAGCATTTTACATGGAGCGACTGCCTATCTGACAAGACTGGTTGTCAGACTTTCGGAACACTGACTACCTGTAACGACTGTCAAAGATCTACAAATGACAGCCGGAACCAACGGCTTAACGTGCTTTCCGAGGCACGGAGGAAACTCGGTATGTAACGGGTGGTCACCTATCCACAGACCAACCTAGGCAAGCGCGGCTTAACCTAAAGATCGACCCGAGCGGCTACTATTTATTTAGCCACGAGCTCCTCAACAAAGTGATCCAATAAGGGTACCGCTTTTTCCCTTTTGAGGTACAGAATCCTAAACAGGAGTAAAGGATGCCGTGACGTCTGACAGGGGAGAATGGAAGAACAAATTGTGTTGCGCCGACCCCAAATAGAATGGCACAAGGGTAGGAAAATAATGATGATGATACTAAGTAGGTACCAAAAACACTTTCAGTCATTAAAACATTAACATACACAATTATAATTATCTTGAACCACTTTATTACTTTATCAAACTGCCAATTAATTTGAAAATGCAGGAAGTGACTGAACCAATCAATAATGAGGGAAAGAAATAAAGTTAAACTGAATAACAACCTAAGTGCGTGGTAATGGATCATTCTCTAAGTGTCAATACCTATTGAATTGAAAGTTCAACAACTCTTTTCTTAATACGTTGTCCCACACTAAGAATGTCTTCTGTATCGTGGGTGCGCTTACAAAGTTTCAAACTCATTGAGCTAACCGTGCCGTCAAATTGTGATATTTACATTAACAAGCAAGTTTGTTCTTTCACATACACAAACAGCCAGACCCGAATAACTATCTGTAGGTCATACAAATATTCGCATCGCAGCAGTCGATTGCTCAGCCATTGAGCTAACCGTGCCGTCAAATTATGATATTTACGTTAACAAGCAATTTGTTCTTTAGGGTTCTGTACAGACGCCAGCAGGTCAAGCTACCCGAAACTGTCAATTTTTCCCAATGAACCTTGGACCTAATACTTTAGAAATAAAGTCGAAAATCTATCAAAGAAATCTGACAGATTGTAGTAGCTTGATGTGCAGGCGTCTGTACATCAAAAGGAAAAAACGGAACGGAACAGGATCACTTTGTCGTCCGTCTGTCTGTCAAGACCCCGTAGAGGTACCTATTGAAATTGTTTTATTGTATCTACCAAAAAAATTACGTCTGCGGCCCCTTGGAGCTGTGAAGAAAATCAACTCTCCAAGGTTACGCGATTAAACTAAATAGCCTGTATACCTCATGTTTTTTTTTTAATAAGGTGTGCTGTCACCTGGATAGGACCATTATCTGACATGACAATCTGAGGTATTCCGTGGCGCTTAAAAATATGTTTCAATTGCTTTATTACTTCAGCTGAAGTATTCGATCGTAACTCAGTTATTTCTAACTTAAATAATCGACCACAATTAAAAAGACTGTGATGTGCTAAGACTGCTTTATTCAACTACTTCCCCAGCTACCCTTATTTACCAATCTCCTCGCTAAGTCTCGTATTTATTTATCAAGTACCTACAGTTCTGTTTATTATACTGATTATTGATCCTAATCAACCTAATCATCATTTTCCTGCCCTTGTCCCATTCTATTTGGGGTCGGCACAACCCGTTTTCTTCTTCCATTCTCCCCTATCAGACGTCACGGCATCATTTACTCCTTTCTCCTTCATATCATTCCTTATACAATCCATCCATCTTTTCTTTGGCCTTCCTCTCGCTCTCCGTCCATCAACATTCAGATCCATCAATCTTTTAATCACATGTGCTTCGTCCCTCCTCATCACATGTCCATACCAAGACAAACGACTCCTTTTATTTTTTTCTGTAACAGACGCAACTTTCAAACTTCCTCTAATATACTCATTCATCCAACATCCATCTCAACATTCTGATCAACCTAACTACAAACAAAAATAAATATCACTACAGTAACAGTTTATTTTCAGTGGCAGCAACGGAACAGCAACCTTACTACCATAATTATAAAGATCACTGTCTATTATAATATTTAAGATATAATCTTCCAATTATACTTCTAATCGTCGAACCCCATGATTACAAAAAGTATCACCTGTTGTAAATACGACTCGGGATAAGTGCCGCCAAGTAACTTATCACCGATCTTATGCCTGCTAGTGAAATCGTTCCAATTAGCGAACATAAGTAGCCCAAAGTACAAACAAAACAAAAATTCATATTGATATTTCCTACTCGCCCTTAATTGGCAACTTCACATAATGAAGAATCCAGGTGGGCACCATACAGTACCCGGCGCGACTCTTCTATTAAGGGCGTTGCTAGGCGACTATATGTGTAAAAGGGAAACTAATTAAATCACGACGATTCGACGGGGGTTCTCGATTGAAGTATTACCTGTCAAAGCGCAACGGGCAGTGACGGCTGGAAAACGAATACCTATGTTGCGAGTGAAACGCGTGTTCTTTGTGCACACAGCCCTTTGTTCCAGGGAAAAAACTTCAATGACGTTTTAGAACATTTTTGGACCCAAATTGACAGCTGTTATTAAGGGGTAGAATGTATATTTTTTGTTGAACATCAAACATGGGCGTAGCCAGCCTCGGGCTCAGGGTGGGGCATCAGTCAACCTATCCCCCCCCTTTCCCCGGTATTTTTTTGTAACTTGAGCCGTTTGGGCTCTGCGCCTATGCCAATTTGTTAATCTGTAAATTTAGAGGTTTATATTTTCAGGTACAGAAAATAAACAAACATAGAAAAGAAATGCAATTTTATCCCAGCGTAAAAACTGCACTCGCTATGTTTCTTGCCCGTTCGGTAAATCGTGCGCGCTTTTTGTTTTGATCGCACTTTTTTTGATGTTGACAATTTTTTTTGTGTAACTTTCTTACGGATATTATGATTGTTGTTAGTACAGGGTCTTTCAACAAGGACGAGTCGATGTTGAAATTAAATAAAACAAGCTATATGTGAGATATTAAAGAAATTATTATTTTACTAGCTTTTGCCCGCGGCTTCGCTCGCGTTAAATTCGGTATAACACAGTACCTGCTACCTGCAGTTTTTTCCCTTGCGCCTTATTGATTTGTAATAGCAACCTGTACCAAAATTCATCAAAATCGGTTAGCCATTAAAGCGTGAAGAGGTAACAAACAAATAAACAAACAAACTCACTTTCGCTTTTATAATATTAGTAAGGAAGTAAGGGTTTGAAAGGCCCATTTATGTCATTATTTATGAAATACGACATCGTTCAAATGTCCACCGCTGCTTCGAACGGTGGCACGGATCCGAGAGGTCCAATTTTCAATTACTCTTCTGCATAGATCCGGCTGAATCTGAGTGATAGCCTGCGTTATATTGATTTTCAGGGCATCGGTTGATTGCAGATTATTGGCATAGACCTGCGACTTGAGAAAACCCCACAAGAAAAAGTCTAGCGGGGTCAAATCGCACGATCTTGGTGGCCAATTCACGTCACCTCTGCGAGAGATAACTCTACCCTCGAACCGTTCATGCAGCATGTCCATTGTGTCGCTTGCTGTGTGGCACGTAGCGCCGGCTTGTTGGAACCACATGTTGTCCACGTCCATATTGTTCAATTGAGGCCAAAAAAAATTGTTAATCATTGATCTGTAGCGCTCGCCGTTGACAGTAATGGTCTTGCCATCATCGTTTTCGAAGAAGTACAGACCAATGACGCCGCCGGACCAAAATCCGCACCAAACAGTAACTTTGTGTGGATGCATTACCACCTGGTGAACCTCATGTGGGTTGTGGTCGTCCCATATACGGCAATTTTGCTTATTAACAAAACCATTCATCCAAAAATGCGCCTCGTCGCTAAAGATAATTTTTCGGCCAAAATCGGGGTCCTCTTCAAAACGTTCTGTAGCCCAGTTAGCGAACAAACGGCGTTGTCTATGGTCATGCACTTTGAGCTCCTGAGTCAGTTGGATCTTGTACGGGTGTAGGCCCAAGTCCCAACGCAAAATTCGCCAAGTTGAAGTCTGCAAACATAGAAGATCTACCTACCTATCTGTAACATCTCACACTTTGTAACTTCACCTATGTTTACAAATAAAGTATTCTGATTCTGATTGGTTGTTTACCGAACCAGTCGTCTCGAATTTGGTCACCAAACGTTGGAGAGTCCATTTTGAAGGGCCACCGCGTCTGCCATAAAATGGACGTAATGCGCGCAACGTTTGCACTAACGAACACTCATTTTGATAATAAAGTTTTATCATTTGGACGTGCTGCTCAATCGAGTAACTTGCCATGATGATTTGGCATCAGTAACTGAAGAAATAACAATGCATTTGATAAATGCCGCCAAAACAACATTGGCGCCACAAACTGTCAACATCGACCCGCCCTAGTTGAAAGACCCTTGATAAGAAAAACATTTTTTTTTTTTAGTTAGGCACCTTATAGGTCAGAGCCAGGGTGGGGCAAGCGCCCCAGCTTGCCCCAGTGTGGTTACGCCCATGACATCAAATACTAATTGCAATTGTGATACATGCCTCAAATTTTACTTGGAACTTGAACTTGGAACTTATCAATCAAAAGTCATTTACTCAAACTAGGCTGATTTTCAGCACTTATTGGACCAGACAGTCCCCCAAAATGCCCACCCTTCGCCATTTCTTAGGCATGATCGTTCTGATTCTCAGCCTAATATGAATGAACAAGAGTTAAATCAACGTTGACTGATCTGATAGACTAAACACAACAAAAAAAAAATAAAGAATATTATTTACACAATAAACGAATACATAATGACAAATAAACATATTTAACAAAAACAAACACCAAGAATGTTAGTAATTCTTAGAAAAGTAGATATTGTTATTGTAAAGTGTGTTTTAATTTGAAAAAAAAATTGTATTTTATATATATATATATATTACTAGCTTTTGCCCGCGGCTTCGCTCGTGTTAAATTCGGGGTAACACAGTTCCCCTTTACTGATTTACAGGTACTTGCTACCTGTAGTTTTTCCCTTTTCTTCCCTCTTTCGCCCTCATAACTATATTTTTTTAAAATAGCGTATGTCCGGCTCCAGGGTCCCAACTATCTCTGTACCAAAATTCATCAAAATCGGTTTAGCCATTTAGGCGTGAAGACGTCACAAACAAACAAACTCACTCTTTCGCTTTTATAATATTAGTAAGGATAGTGTAGATTTTACTTTATGATCTAGGTTTCTATATAAAACCTGATACAACTTAATGCAATTATAGATTTCCAAAACAAAACACTAGGAGCATCATTCTATACATCATTGTTTCTCGTGATTGGTCAGATTAGTTTATTGATTGAATCCACTCAGATCTATATCAAGTGGGTGCATTTGACCTTACAAGCGAGGCGTGAATAATGGCACCATTCGATACAATATGCAACTATCATACCCCTCCAAAGGGAAATTACACCAGACGAAGACAAACAGATATCTGTAATGGATGAAATTATCTTCGATTCGGTAATACAGAATTGTAATGTCTTGTACACGGCGTCGGGTGTTGCAGATTGAGACGCGGCTACCGTTAAACATGTCCGACGTGCGTGTGTATGCAGTAGTGGTTTTTGTCGCACGTCCTTTCCTCACCATAGCTAAACCGTCGCTCCGCAAGTAGCGTTGCGGTGACTCAAGCGTTTTCAGCTGCAAGTCGCTTAAGCGTAGAAGTTGTGGTCTAAGGGATTCCATTGTTGGGCTCAACACATTGGTGGACGATGCGTTCAAAGCTCGTCAAGATATTAATCTTGACGAACATTGTCCCATTTGATCGGATATTGCTTTCTGTTTTGTAAGCCTATCATGCTATTTCCAAATATACATTACTAGCTGTGCCCAGCGGTTTCACCCGCTGCTCACTTAGGGGTATGAAAAATAGATGTTGGCCGATTCTCAGACCTACCCGATATGTACACAAAATTTCGTTTAAATCGGTCCAGCCGTTTCGGAGGAGTATGGGAACGAAAATTGTGACACGAGAATTTTATATATTAGATTGTAATCGTCTGATAGATCATCAGTGTCCAACTGCTAATCTGACCTAGCCAAGGTAGGACAGGGCAGTACGAAACGCCTTGGTAAGACTGGTTGTTAGACCTCGATGATCGTCTGGTATAAAAACCATAAATATAACTGAGAGTGGATAGAAAAAGATTTACATATAAATAAATATATGTAATAAAATCCGCTATAGGTTTTTATTAAGGTAACTACACAGAGTTACGACGGTAGCTCTGTTTTCAGGGAGGTCAATGTTTTGTAAGTCTATATTTTTCTTCTAACAGATATATCATAATAATTTTGCTTTATCATCCATCATCATCGCTGTAAAAATAAATCATTTAACACAACATACTTATAAGTTATAACATACTAATAAATAATCATTTCATGGATATAAACCATTCTTTTTCAGTATTTTAATAAAAATAACACCTTCTACATGAAGTTCAAAAGACCGTCGCGTCGGGTGCAGTAGGGTTACCATGACATCTTATTGCAGTTCAAATTCCTGTGTGAGAAAGAGATGGTGCTAGACACCCTGTATAGCTTTGTCTCTTTCCCTCAGTGGAATAAGTTCTGTTTTAAGACGTCATGGTAGGGCAGCTGTTCTTGTTGTTTTGTGTTAACTAGCTGCGCCCCGAGGTTTCACTTTCGCGTGGTGATAGAATACAATATATCTTTATGAAAAGTAGCCTATGTGTTATTCTATTGTATAAGCTATATTATTGTAAAGTTTCATTAAAATCCATTTAGTAGTTCTAGCGTGAAAGAGTAACAAAGTGAGTTTGTTTGTTTGTTTGTTATTTGTATTCACGCCTAAATGGCTAAACCGATTTTGATGAATTTTGGTACAGAGATAGTTGGGACCTTGGAGACGGACATAGGCTATTTTTTTTAAGTGAGAAATGTGGGAGAAACAGGGAAGAAAAGGGAAAACTTAGGTTTGCTATTACAGTAAATACTCTTTTCTCTTCTCAATAAACCCACTTCCCCTTCTTATCTAACTTCACATTTTCAATTTTTATGCTCTGCGCACAGTAAAAATCTTCGTTCTTCCCATAACCGCCTTCTGCGATGTCCTTCTCACCGCTCTGGTTTTCTCAAAGCTTCATTCCCTGTCCAGGCGGTCTTCCTGTGGAATGCACTCCCTCTGAATACAAGGATGGCCACCAATCGGTTCACTTTCAAAGTGAAAGCTCGGGAACATTTGCTTAAGAAGCTGGCAGATTCGTCTCCTAATTAAATGGTTGTAGTTTTTTTCTTCATGTATCTTTGTATTTTTAACTCTCTTTTTATTATTTTTGTATGTATGTATATAAGTATTTATCATTATATATTTTTTTTTATTGTAAATATTACTATTTTTTTCGGTTTCAATCTTTCTGCACCCTGCACCTACTATGTTTTCTCTCTGCATCACCCTAAGGTAGACTGGTAGAAAATGCCCAAGGCATTAAGTCCGCCTTTGTACAATGTTTTTATATTTGTGCATAAAGTTTAATAAATAAATAAAATAAAAATAAATAAATAAGGCGCAAGGCCAAAAATTACAAGTACCCGCCAATCAGGAAAGGAGAACTGTGTTACCCCGAATTGAACGCGAGCGAAGCCGCGGGCAAAATCTAGTTAATAATAATAAGTTAATACTAAGTAGTATGGGGGATAAAGCGGTCCCTAGACGGTAATGCAGCATGACATGCGTTACGTGCTGTCATGCATGCATGATCGTTTAATTGTATTGATTGATGCGAATGACATGCAAAATTGCAAACTACGTGCTGTACATTGATTGACAATTCGTTTTATTTTTCGTCCTGCAATACATGCATGACATGCGCGCATGATCGTGTTGCGATCGGCATGTCATGCAACAACTCATTTCGATAGCAAACGGCAACCAAGATGAACACGGTCAACGAGGCACCGCACGAGGTTCCTGACGATAATGACGAAAACAACGCGAGCGCAGATTCAAATTAATTTGTTTTATTACTAATATCCATGTTTAAAGACTGCCCAGAGTTATTAGCTAATGCACAAGTAAATTTTAAATCCTCTAGATCCATACCAGAAACTAGATATCTTAATGTCACACTAAGTCTTTGGTTTGCAGGTATTATTATTATTATTCATTTATTTACAGACTACAAGGTGGTCCAGTGTGTTAGTAACAATATGACTTAGCCTATGTTAGTACTTAATAACTAGAAGAGATCGAGTGCGATATTGCCTGTCGCATGACAGTATCCTGTTTCTCAATTCTAGGTCTTATTAAATATAACAAATGCTCGTACGTAGTTTCATCCATTCCTAAGAAGTTTTTAAAATCATCAGGTTCTGTATCAGCAAGTACTCTTTGTAAATGTTCATGCGTAAATCGGTGCCTTAACAAGTACCACTCTTTTGACCATCGTCTTTTTACGCAGCATAGCAGCTATCATCACAAGAAAAATGTCATGCTGCATTACCGTCTAGGGACCGCTTAAAGCACGTTCTTAGGTACGTGCATTATTTCCAATAATAAGCATTTGAGCCAGCTCAAATCGAATGTAGTTTTGCCATAATGCGCCGTTACAATCTTAACGATTTTCAATACCTGTAAATGTACCTACCCAAAAGTAATAACGAATCAAACATTTAATAACCTGAAGCATAGATGTGCAAAGTCAGTGTATCTCGCTTAATTCGCAGACATAACGTTATTAATTAACTTTAGGGGCGACCACAGACGGTAAAGGTGACTGCACCGATATAATATGTCGATGTCTACTAGGTACAAAGATGCAGCGTAGACTGGTATTTTTTATCCGACTGCGGCGATGTCTTAAAAGAGGGTTATGTGTTTGACCTGTATGTGTGTGTCCTCGTTTCTTTGCTATTAACGTTGTAAGCCTTAAACAGATGTGCTGAGTTTGATAAATTATTCTTTTACCCGTCTCTGGTTGTATTTTTTTGGGTGCCGTTCCTCAAAAGGAAAAAAACGGAACCCGTATTGGAGTTATCCAATACCTGTTCCGTTTTTTCCCTTTGTTGTTCGTCTGTCAAGAGCTTTTATCTCGGGAACGCGTGGATGAGTTGAAATTAAACCATATACTCAACTCTGTGGTCCCTTTGTGCTGTGAAAAAAGAATTCCACCCTCCAGGGGCCTTAGTCTGCTAATACAATGGTGTCAGAATGGTCGGTCACTGATCGCATAATGGTTGATTTTGACAAGTTTAGTATGGAGTAGATGTCAAAATCAACCATTATGCGATCAGTGATCGACCATTCTGACACTATTGTAATAGCAGACTAAGGCCCCAGGCTACGGTGCGGGAGTCTGATTCTCTCATGCCCGTGTTTTTTTTTTATTGGCCGATTTCTGGCGCTGTGTCGTTCGCGATACGGTTCGATTTTTTTTCTTCTAACCTCTTTTAGGAGTTGAAACGGTGATTACAAAAATATATGTTTGTCAGATCAGGGCCCCAAGTCTGCTATTTTATATAACTTAGTCATTCCAACACGATTCCACTGTCATTTTGCTAAAAGTTCGTAATCTGCTAAATTACAATGGTCGATCATTGGTCGGCCAGTGGTCTCGTAATGGAATGGTAGTAGAATGACATTGTAGTATTGCCATTATTATAAAACCCGTTAGTAGAAATGATTTTCGAAAAACTACTACCACATTTAAACGTTTATTCAAGCCAGATTTTATTTATATGTATTTTTCCTGTCCCGATGCATTTTATGTTAACACGTTTAGATTTGTAATCAACTTAAAAAATATAAAATGATGATTTTTTAAATGATCTTCAACATTTATTTTATGTTTGTGACACTGAAACTTGTCAGTTGACAATATTAGAAATGTCATTTCATAACTTTGTTTACATTTGCATCATAGTGATTCGCTTCGTTTTCTATTAAAATCGACGTTTTTGACCATGAATACTGACTCTGGTGATTCTCCTATACCTTACGACCACGGCTTGAATATGGATTCCGCTCTTGCTGATAATGACAACTCCCACGATAACATAGATTTGATGTCATATTCGAGTTCTTCACTGTGAACTGTTGCAAGTGGATAATATGTACGCTGTGTAAATAAATTGTAATTTTTAACATATCAAGATTGCGAAGACACCTTTTGGAAATCGTCGAAGTTCGATCTCTCGAAAAACATGGGTTGGACATCAACAGGTAACTATAATAAGTTTTACAACTGTAATGATAAATGCAAATATGATTTAAAATAAGGTACCTATTCATACATGCTTGCAAATAAATACTCACATAATATTGTTTTTTCTTTTCCAGTCAGTTACAAGACAGTGATAGTTTGGTGTGCCATGCATGTTGGACCAAAGCATGGAATATTGGAATAAAATCAGTCAGGCAACAAGTCAACACTCAACAGTCCACATTTTGTTATTGTTATCCACATTCATATCTCTATTAGCTGTGGCACCTCTCTTTTAAGGCAAAGGTCATATTTGCTGAACATTGATACACCACAACGGTAAACCAAATAAGGAATCTGATTGCATATCAAATTGCACCACAACCATGTTAAAATAACAAACTATACTATTTTTAGAATCCTATTGAATGCAGTAAGATTGCTCTGAAATGTTAAAAGGCTAACATTATATAAATTTTTTTTGCAGCCTGTCTGTGTGATACTCAATTTTGACAATGTTTTAGTTTATGATGAATTAAATGTTTTCTATTAATATATTATTATTGTTTTATTTTCAACTATCTGTAATATTTAAATAGTATATCTTTTATCAATATATTATTTGGGGGCATACTAATTAACATTCAATGTTGCTTGTGGGCACTCAGGGCCTTAAGTCACTATAGCGGCTTGGCATCCCTCTTTATGTGTAACACAATTTTTGTAAAACAACTCAATAATGTTTTAGCTGTCACAGTCAAATGTGATATTAACGTCAGTAAGCAACTAACGTTAACCGTATAGTTCAGTACGGACCACAGAGTACATTTTATATACGGACCCCTTCAGGTAGGTACTTGACATTCAAACCTCCGCTGGCTCGGTACTATACTGGCCCCGAAAGGGGTCGAATATTTAAGTCATACAACCTCCTCATTATTTTTATAAATATTGTATTTTCTGGTTAAAAAATAATATGGGTGTGCATCAATTAATAATAATAGTTTATTGAAAACAAGTCCTTACAATATGCTTAATGTCTAGCTGTGGTTAACAATGATTGAAGGTGTACAAGACATGAAACCCTGCCTCCAAAACTAGGAACACCTGTGACTTAGGAGACAGTGTTCTACTGCCACTTGGATACTATAAACCCTTTTAGAAATTAAAATTAATGGCTAGTAAGCTGATATCATACAAAAGAACTTTTCTTGCTTATTTAATGGAAAATAGAAAATTATATAAAAAAGAGTAAAACAATTAAGGGAGAAATTAAATTAAAACTAAAAAGTAAAATGACTGTATGATTGGTTTTGTCGGTGTGACTGGGTAATGTATGTGTTATGTGTGTCGAGTGGGTGTGTGTGTGACTGGGTATCGTGTTTTGTGTTGTGTGAGTGTGATATGAGAAGCCTGAGCATGTGACTGTGGTGGTGTCGAGTGTGAGACTATGTTTGGGGTGGTGCAAGCTTGGTGTCTCCCGATGTATTAAGAAATTAGTAATACTATGTCAGAGGCATTAGAAGTGCCTCTCTTTGATTGTAGTCCAGGAGAAACAGCATACTCTTCAGCTTATCTTTTACCCCGTGTTTGCTTAACCTTGCTATTTGTGCAGCCTTATTAATATTTCGGTACACAAGAGAGCTCAACACGTAGAGCTGTCTTCTGGCAAACGTAGTTCTATGACTAGGGGTTGGGCAAACTATTCTTTGACCACGCTTATTTGAGTCTGGTAGTGGTACCTGGTTGTGCTTCCAGAGTGTGGTTCTGAGAACAAATAGTTGCCTGTCAAAAGTTTGAGCTCGGTGTAAAGCTGATGAGTGGGATAGCGAAAGGGCTTTTGCAACATAACCTTGAGTACTGCCCTTTGTGCACGCTCCAACTCAAGGAACCTAGTTTTAGCCGATCCTCCTCAAGCCAGAATACAATAACCGAATTAAGATAATAGAATTAAAAACTCTTATGTAAACGTCATTAGAAGTTCTTAAGTTATTGAGCAAGTTTCTTAATTAACGCTTGTAAAGTCCAAGACCGTAAATTACGATCATCGCAATTTTGATGGCAGTGTAGGTCGACGCTAAAAATCATGAAAAATGTAGTTTTCGGACATGTAAATCCACTTTATTGGGCATGATTAACTTTAATAAATATTCTTTAGCTCGTAGTGAACATATTTCTCCAATCAATACTCCACAAACACGATAGATAGCAAACACTTTTTGTCAAACCGAGCTACTAAAAGCAATGACTGCACAATGACGTTGTAATGGTAGATCACTGATCAAAGGAACTGTCAAAATTTTAGCAGATTACCGCATGCGTCAGTCATTCGTTTGTCATTATGCACGAGATTACCATTCTAAGCAATTTCTTTCAATGGACTGTCAGTGACTGACCAGTGGAATGTCATAATGACGACATTATATTAGTAGATTACCAAACTTGTCAAAATCAACCATTATGCGATCAGTGATCGACCATTCTGACACCATTGTAATAGCAGACTTAGGCCCCTGGTCCTTAGTATGGGAAGAAGAAGACATATTCGGCGCACTTTTCTTCCGAGCCGCGGAAAAAACTGGGTATCTAGTACGCCAGCGCCATCTGGTGGCGTTAGATGGAATTTATGGTCCGCACCTAGGGGTTTGGGTCTGGTGGACACTTGTCTTTAAGTCGCGAGTGGATTACTAAACCATCCCAGGATTCTGCAATACGTAACTACTTAGCTATCTGTGACCAACTATCTACTGTGCTGTGAGTGTTGTTAGTATTCGATTTAAATTATAATCTATTTGCTGGTGCCCGCGGCTTCGCCCGCGTGATATCGAAAAAAAAGGTATCCTATGATATGTTATTCCAGACTATAATCTACCTCTGTGTCAATTTCATCAAGATCCGTGCAGCCGTTTTCTCGAGAAAGAGTAACAAACATCCATACATCCACACAAACATTCGCATTTATAATATTAAATAGTATTAAGTAGGACTTGAATGTGATCAGTGTCATTGTTAAGATTTCAAGTAATTTGTTGGTTAATAAATAGTGTAGTGTAGTGTATTGCACCCAATGTGTTTTAATTTCACGAGATCCATAGTCTCAATAAATCAAGTCTCCACGACATACAATGATTTTTTTTATTTTTTATACCGGTAGAATGCCCCGCGGGATGATTTCCGAATCCACGAGATCGATGCCGCAGACGAAGATGATGAAAGTCGTTTATTCATAGATTTGTATATAAAACACGTGAGCCTTAAACAGCGGTAGATACAGGTAGATTAATACAGGAAAAAACCGGAAAAAACCCACCAACATAGCAACGCCTACGAAATGTATAACAAAAGCTGCCCATCCCTAAAACTAAACAATAGAACGAATAAAATAACAGATAAGGTGTGCACTTGAAATAACATTGATAACATATATATAATGACGCTTATCACTCTCTGTTGGTATCAGTAACCTCCTTACAAGCAAGACAGAAACACGTTTAAAATGCCTTGTTTAAAAATTTTGACTAATTTACCGAGGGCGAAAATCCCTGACAATTTTGTTAATAAAATTCTTCCCCTGTTGGCTGAAGTTGTGAGGAAGCCAGAAAGTGTGAGTAAAATTATTAATTGCTTAAGATTTTTTGACGTGATAACGTCTTTAAAATCGTTTTAGTCGGGTGACATGTTCAGAAACTTGTAAACCTCACGAGCGACATTTCATAAAGATGGTAGCGCCATCTGTTACTTGGCTCGAAAAAAAAACTTTAAATTAGTACTTAATTTCATTTTAGATGTCACTACTAGTGATAACTTATATCACCAATAAGACGTTATCACGTAAACATCTCGATCGTAAACCTACTTTACAAACAACCAATTTTTTACTTTTTTTTTATAAAACGACGACTAAATTGTTGCTCTTTTTTGTTTTGTTTTGTTTTTGGGTGTGGGAAATCATCAAATAACTTAACTAACGGGGGAGTGTCAGACCTGTACCGACTAAAAACCACCCATGTTTCTTCTATTGCCCTTTACGTTCCGGGGCCGCGATATCTCTTTCGAACAACCCGCAACTCCGGCAGGCGGAGGCCCTGGCAGGCCCTTCTGCTTTGCTGACATCTCTTTGAGGCGCGCGTGAAACACTAACGCTACTAAATTGTTGCTTACGGTAAGGTTTATAGGCAGGACTCATGGCTTTGAGCCACGAAATGCTGAGCTGAAATCTATTAAGAGTTTTGTTTAATATTGGCCAAAGAATCAGTATTGCCTTCTAACACTGTCTTTTATACTTAAGTACTAACATTGTATAACCAAATGATTTCATAAGAGTATCATGGAGTTTCTTGCCGGTTCGTCTACCAAATCTTGCACCTTCTCTCGAAGTTTTATAAGTGTCAGTGTAGGCATATGTGAAATAAAATTATTTTGATTTCATTTGAAACGTTTCAATGCTGCCATCCTTCTGGGCAACTTTCCTATTGACAGCAATGTGGACGAATATTTTAACGCCCTGTTAAAACCCATTTTGAGACTTGATTACATATTTTTTATTTATAGTTATTTATTTTAACATATTTCTTTTTTCACAATGCTAATAATCAGAATTCGCTTTCTTTGTTACATATAATTGAAAATTAGATAAATTATGATAATTATTAGGGGAGAATGGAAGAAGAAAACGTGTTGCGCCGACCCCAAATAGAATGGGACAAGGGCAGTAAAATGATGATGCTAATAATCAGAATTTGCTTTCTTTGTTACATATAATTGAAAATTAGATAAATTATGATGATGGTTATTGTTTTAACAATATTATCAGATTATTGAGTAAGATATACTATAATCCCGCTGAGGCGAAATACTGAAAAGACCAGCAAAACAAATCTATTAGAATTCATCTACAGCAATAAGGGAGGCAACGTTTTACTGATGGTAGTGATGTTAGAGAAGGCGAATGTCTAGCAACGGATGGAAGATAACAAATATGGTGATGGTGATTATGGTAATCTGATCTATCACTATGAAAAGCATTGCGATTGATAAAATTTTACTTAATAAACTCGCACTGATTACAGTGGTCTCGTGTGCATTCGATGTTTTGTAACAGGAATAAAATCTATTATTACTTTTTATATCCCTATTAATTTTATAAAAGCGAATGTGAGTTTGTTTGTTACGTCTTCATGCCTAAACGGCTCGACCGATTTTGATGAATTTTGGTACAAAGATAGTTGAGGCCCTGGAGATGGACATAGGCGATTTTTTTTTAAAGTGAGGTGAGGGTTGGAAAGAGGGAAGAAAAGGGGAAAGAAAGATATGTTTTTCGGTCATCACGCGGCTTAAAGTAAGCGTTAGCCCAAAGTTACTCTGCCACGCGGACGAAGTCGCGGGCCGAAGCTAGTAATTGACATAATTATATCATATCACGCTTGTAATCACCAAAGGATAAGGCTTTTTTTTTTTGCGGGGACGCTCTGGCAAGCCCCTCTGCTTTGCTGACATCTCTTTGAGTCGCGCGTGAAACACGAACGCGCCGTCGACACGGCCTGTCGTCAATCGACGGACGGACGGTGAGCTACCCATCGCTCACCGTCCACAGGCCCGTATCTACGGTCGCCGGGAGTCTTCTCGCAGCGCCCGGCGCCCGGGGCGTCTCCCGCAGCGGCTGGGTTGGTTCGAGGTTCTCTCCCTCAAACGCCCGGCCACCTCCTTTGCTAGCATCACTGCTTCGCAGAAGGTGGTGACCGCTTCCCATTCCCTATCGCTCCGGACCAGGCCTGAACCAGGGCCGGACGCGAGAGATCGCCGCCGTCGATCGCCTCCACGAGGGCACGCGCGGCGGTGCTCCGCCCAAGCTGGGCAGATCGCCACTGTGTGCTTCACCGTTTCCTCCGGGCGATCGTCACAATGGTGACACCCGGGCGTTTCCTCCCTCCCGATTATGTGCAGAAAGGATAAGGCTGAGGTGTAGTTTACCGT
The DNA here is from genome assembly GCA_905475445.1 of Ochropleura plecta. NCBI lineage: Eukaryota > Metazoa > Arthropoda > Insecta > Lepidoptera > Noctuidae > Ochropleura > Ochropleura plecta. The sequence continues at coordinate 26,805,785 of FR997721.1, read as the reverse complement.
CATTTCACAAGCTAGTTATTAGGGGCGAGCCCAATACCATCAACTGGGCTAATCTTCCGTAACTGCTACTGAGAAATCCCTAATAAAAAAGCCCAATAACACGAAAATGCCTTACCTGGGAATCGAACCCAAAACCTCGAAGTTTACTAACATTAATTTTAAAAAGAGTACATAAAAATAATCTTATCAAGGTATCGGCTGTTCGATGATATAGCAAAATCAGGCTCCGAACAAACTTGAAACATAAACGGTTATATCTTTTGATTGCGTAGACTTACCACAGACTAAAGTAAATGTTTTTAATTTCAACTCGAGACCTCCTCACGTTCCCGAGAAAAGGGTCTTTGCAGACAGACGGATAACAAAGTGGGTTTAGTTTTATCCTTTTGATGTACTACTGAAGTCTGTGGTGCCTTTGTGCTGTGAAAAAATCAACCCTCTAAGTCTACGCAGTCAAAAGATCATCATCTGCCTAGCCTTTTCTCAACTATGTTGGGGTCGGCTTCCAGTCTTACCGGATGCAGCTGAATACCAGTATTTTACTTGGAGCGACTGCCTATCTGACCTCCATAACTGTAACACTGGGTAATACGATAGCCCTTGGTAAGACTGGTTGTCAGACTATCGGGACACTGACTACTGTAACGACTGTCAAAGCTACTAATCTACAAATGACAGCCGGGACCAACAGCTTAACGTGCTTTCCGAGGCACGGAGGAAACTCGGTATGTAACGGGTGGTCACCCATCCACAGACCAACCTAGGCAAGCGCGGCTTAACCTAAAGATCGAACTGAGCGGCTGCTATTATTTAGCCACGAGCTCCTCACTCAGTCAAAAGATATGGCTGTTTATGTCGCAAGTTTGTACGGAACCTTTGGTGCGCGTGTCTGGCTTTTGCCCGGTTTGTTTTCTTTTCTCTTATGTTGTACGTTATCACAAATCTGATCCCAACATTATTTTGCAGAAATTCGTGTGCATCATATCCGGCGACTGCACGCTGTCCTTCGGCGGTAAGTCTACATCTCCTGGCGCGGTAGCCACCCTGGAGTCCATTGGACACCTGGGGGAGGAAGATAACAAGATCATCGCGAGAGAAGTCTCCAATTTCGTTGAAAGAGAACTTGGCATTAAACCGGAATTGTAAGTAGTCTTCGATGATTTGCGACAATTCAACACATTATTATCTTTTTGTCCTTGTTCCTTTTATTTTTAAGCTTTTAGGGTGTCCCACTGGTGGAAAAAGGCCCTTTCTACTTCCATTATCTGTATATGTCTACTATGCAAACACATTTGAAATACTTATAAGTTCGGATATAGTTTGCTATGCGAACGGTGCGCCACTGCTTTTTTTTGGAAATCGGTTTGGAAATCTTAGTGGGTACGATTTTTTTTTACATTTTCCCACGCTAGAAATTCATCCTGTATCGTGGGTGCGTTTACAAACATTTAAACTTACATACACAAACAGCCAGACCCTTAACAACTATTTGCAGGTCATACAAATATTTGTTTCGTGCGGGAATCGAGCCCGCGACACGCAGCAATCGATCGCTCAGCCACTGCGCCAACCGTGCCGTCAATTTTGTAAAGCCAATATTAAGATATCGCTTGTCTTACTTATCACATGGTCTGCAAGTGATGACTTGCAGATTGAAACTTGAGTGACGGTAGTTTTTCTTATCACGGTATACGATCGACATTGATTGCAAAATATATATCTTTAAAATACCTGATATTTTGGAACATAACAGATAAAGATGCTACTGGCCAAAACTTGATTGGGTTATCCAGTTCAGCCTAGGTAACCGATAAAGCGTTATGTAATATTATAGTTTTCAAGCAGCAACGGCTGCGGGCTAAATGGGTACCGAGCCAGCAGGTTAGCACCAACTCTTAGTTCACTGTTCGTTTCTCAATAGATAGGTACTCGTAAAAAATATCTGACTGCTCTAGGTTTGTAATGATCATGATAATTAGTTATTATAGTTAAAAACTTTCGAGAGAGAATTGTTTTAAGATAATTATTCATGACTAGCTGCGCCTTACGGTTGTACACACGACAACACATCAACCTACACAAAACCAGTTTATGCTGATCTCTCAACAACGGATCGTACACCATAGATTTCAAGTACAATGAGAGATCCGCATACCCTGGTTTTGTATAGGTTGATGTGTCGTCGTGTGTACTAGAGTGGTGAAAAATTATATTTGCGTTATTTGATCATTCCACTGGAACACCACAATTTACCGTACATTAACGTCATTCATGAACTTGCTAAAACGGTCATTTTAGGCCCCGTGGTCAATAATTATAATTTACTCATCAATTTCTTTCGTCTATCTGCGTGCGTTTAATAAGGTTGATAAACAACTATCGATTCAACTTTAAGTGCATGTTTGTTTGTCTAAGTGCATTATTGCTTTATACAAATATGCTTTCACAAGTGTGTAGTGTGGGCGCACTTCAAACTAATTCAACGTAGTAAATGTTGTATGGTACAACACTGGAAAAAAATATTCTGTATACCAATACAGGGTGATTTTTTCAAGTGAGTGTGACGAATATATGACGAAAAGCAAAAATGCAAAAAGGAGTCTCGAGACTGATTTTGGTGATAACTAAAACTGCATCACATAAAATCATTTATATCAAATCGTTTATTTCTTTGCAAACATGGCTATAAGTGCATAGATGTGTATCATTGGACATCTGTCACTATTTCCCAGCAATCGGTCCCTCTTAGCGACAATATCATATGGCCTAAAAATAGGATCGTTTCTTGGCTAGTAAGATTGATTTTTCATAAATCCAACGGTACAGTTATAGTTTTACAAATAAATTTTCTAAACAATCGGTCAAGCCGTTTCGGAGGATTACGTCAACTAACACTGTGACACGAGAATTTTATATACGTATGATAATGATTTACATACTGTTTATCGTTACATTGTAGTAATACCATGCCTTTATCTTGTTCCAGCTTCTTCTTATCCTTCTACGATATCAAAGGACAAGACATCGCCAAGGGAGGAGTAACATTGGCTTAAACTATCGTTAATTTACTTTTACAATTTTTAAACTTGTATTTATTACCTTAACATGTATTAAAATAAGCATAACAGCCTACCATACTTGAATAATATTAGGCAACTGAAAAGTCATCAGTAGAACACGACACTGATAAAGAAAAAATACAAATCTCTCTATATTAATGACACGAGTTTCATTTTCCTTTGCCCATATTCACACAATCAGCCAATATTGACTTCGAGCTGAGAAAGAGGTTACTATGAAGCCTTAAAATAGGATTATTTTAACCCTATTCCAGTATGGAATGAAACGGAATGAATTTAATCAGGTACTATATATATTTGTGTTTTAAAAAAAACGTTGCCCCACACCAGTATTTTTCCAGCCTCGTGGGTGCGTTTAAGAAATTTAAAAACATATACACAAAATCTTTATTCCGTGCGGGGGCGTGTTTTAAAGACGTTAAGAATAAATTATTATTTCACTAATTCATTATTATTATTAAATACTCATTCCCTTTTGTCTCTTTGTTTAAAATTGAACTTCACATGCCATACCTCAGACTAAATAGAATATAAGATCCAATAACGTAACATGAACAAAAAATATAAAGTAATAACTCTATTTAAATGTGAATAAATACATTTTGATTTTTTTAAACAATCTTGCATAGTTTAAAACTAGCTGGCGCCCGCGGCTCCGCCCGCGTGATATCGAAATAAATATCCTATTTGTTATTCCAGACTATAATCTACCTCAGTGCAAAATTTCATCAAGATCCGTTCAGCGATTTGAAATGAAAGAGTAACGAACATCCATACATCCATCTTCACAAACATTTGCATTTATAATATTAGTAGGATGTCATGGTAATGTCAGGTCTCCTCTTCAATCCAAGATGGAAGTCACATGTTTTCAATTGCTTGGCTGAAAAAGCTGTTGTTCTTTATCTATTTGAGAACGGATTTTAATGAAATAATTACACGAGGAGAGCGCTTGCTTAGGCGCGTCGCCCACGCGATTATCAGTCGAGGTGCAGTTGAGGCGCAGGCGCATAGAGGCACGCCGCAAAAAGATTTTCTTTACAAATGTCGTGTGGGCGACGCGCCTAATGCGCCCGCACCTCAACTGCACCTCGACTATTAATCGTGTGGGCGACGCGCCTTAGGTTGGAATCTACGACCGTATATATAAGGCGAGGCCAATACTATCCTTGTAACTTAACAATGTAGATGTATAACGTCACGCATTATTCCTACGGAGATGGAGACACTTCAGAATGGAGTGCTGAGTGCTGCTCAAGCACCGGGAGTAGGCAGGTTCGTGGATTATGTTCTCGATTAGTCGAAATCTTTTTTTATGGATGTTTACCGATTACTCAAAGACGCCTGGACTGATTTGCAAAATTATTGGTAGTCAATTTGCATGGCATATCAATTTTATATTGCTTAGGTAGTTCATGAGTTATCGTCTATATGCATACATATTATTTTCTCTATAATAATGGAAAATGAATACTCGATAATAATTATGTTATATATTAACATACCATTACTAAAAATACTGAAATAAAAAACTTTTTATTAAAAATAAACAGACTTGTAAAAAAACAAACTAAAAGTGGAAAATAACTTTATTTCCGGAACTCGGTGGCAAAAAAGTCAACGAAACCAACAAAAGTCACTACTAGTCCTATGTTCATACATTTGATTATAATCATTTAAATGATCTAAATTAATTTGACCTCAACATAAAATTACGTTTACTACCCTTAATGTAGCGTAGGATAAAATTAATCAAGTGTTTTATACTGATAATTAAAGAAAGATGGTCGCGTTCTACAAAATTAAAATCTTGGAAAAATTGCCCATGGGTTTCACCCGTTGCTGAACTATTAATATAAAAAAAATACGTGTGGCACTCGGGGACTGCCGCGGTAAAGCTATTGCATAGCATTTTTTATCAACTTATGCATAAATAAAAACAATCTAAATAAAATATTTAAAAAGTACTTCCAATGAAAAGAAGTCGCAAAAAGAAACTTTTTTTATCAACTTAGACAATAAATAAAAAAATAAAAAACTAAATATAATATTTAAAAAGTACTTCCAAGCAAAATGAAAAACAAGACCTTGGGTTTGATCCAGCGTAATGTCGATTGACTATCCGATTCTCTACCAAACACGCTATAAAAACATTAGAATCGGGATTGAAATAACTGAACGTATTGTGTAAACGACGTTAGACAAGCCACACCTCCGTGCCCGTCGGAGTGGGTTTTTTTTCGTTACGGAATTTCTGGATTCGGTCCCCGCGCTCAAGGCCCCCGATAGAAGCTATGCAATAGCTTAAAAAAAAATCGACTGGTTCTCAGACTCATTGAATAAACATGTAAAATTTCATTACAAAAGCCGTTTCGGAAGAGTATGCCAACTAATATTGTAACATGACAATACAAGAATGCTGCATTATTATCTGTATAGATAATTTTGGTGTTTACTTCGTAAGGATAACTAATTATGGTCTCAGTAACTTGATACTAAATATTTATGATATGATAATTATTTTGCAGAAAGCGATCAATCAATGAGATAGTTCTCTTTCTTTCTGTAACTAAGAAGAAGAGGAGAGGCGAAGAAGATACCAGCCAACTCCGACGGTAGCTTTGTGTAGTTTTTATCTTTTGGCTAGAACAGAGGCTGAATTTGATCGCTATTAACAAAAAAAAATGGGCAATTATGTTATGAACAACGAATTTAATCTCGAGTTCCAATAATGTTAAGACTTTGCTTGTCTCTGTATAAGGTGAAGAATTATATGCCTTCCACTATGAGCATTATAACTCAAATTCGCAAAAAAGGAAGAAGGTCGCTTTATGCTTCTTCACTTGTATCCTGTCACTGGTAGGTAGGTAGGTAATATAGGTACACGCCTAGTTTACTATTCCGACAGTCCACTGTAATTGTCTACTAATATCCTACGACGGCATCAACCTCATCCGTCTACCCTTTCCAACTGTTTTGTGGTCAGCTGCCAGTCTAACCTCAGCAGAATACTATATAATTTACGTGAAGCGACAGCCTATCTCACCTCTACAGCCCAGTTAGTACTGGGTAATACGATACCTCTAGGTAAGACTGGTTTGCCAGACTTTCGGGACGCTGGCTACCTGTAACGACTGTCAAAGATATACAAATGACAAACAACCGCGACCAACAGCTTAACGTGCTTTCATAGGCACGCAGGAAACTTGGTGTGTAACGGGTGGGCACCCATCTACAGAGCAACCTAGACAAGAACGCAGCTTAACCTTTTGGTTGCTTTTATTTTACCACAAGCTCATGTAGTTTCGAAATGTAATCCCCGTTATACTACTCTGTCAAGAAAGTACCGGAAAAGATCAATAATACACAAAATATCTGTTATTCATCCAAATTTATTTTATCACCTTCAAAGTATGCTCCTTTAGAAACGATACACTTGCGCCAACGAATAATCCATTCATCAAAACATTTTTTAAACGCTGCTTCCGGAATTGAGTTCAGTTCTCGCCGCGAAGTCTTCTATCGATTGAAAACGGTTGCCACGAAGTGGTAATTTGAGTTTAGGAAAAAGAAAAAAGTCAGCAGGAGCCATATCTGGTGAATATAGTGGTTGCTGGATGGTATTTGTTGAGTGTTTGGTCAAAAATTCGTTCACAATGATAGCCTTGTGCGAAGGCGCATTGTCGTGGTGCAAAATCCAAGAATTTTCTTTCCACAAATCTGGCCTTTTTCGTCGAATTTGCTCTCTTAAACGCCGCATAACGCCCAAATAATATTCCTTATTTACCGTTAGACCTTCCGGTAAGAATTCAGAGTGCACAACACCGCGATAGTCAAAGAAAACAGTCAACATGACTTTGACTTTTGATCGACTTTGGCGTGGTTTTTTCGATTTCGGTTCAGTTGGAAGGCGCCACTCCGAAGCTTGTTGACTAGTTTGCATGTCAAACTCGTAAACCCACGTCTCGTCACCAGTAACAATGCGTTTCATGAATGTTGGGTCCGAACTGACTCGTTCTAGCATGTCCTCAGCGACTTTCATGCGATTGAGTTTTTGGAGAAAATTCAGATCTTTTGGGACTAGCCGAGCAGCAACATGTTTCATACCCAAATGATTAGTTACAATGGTACGGATCGACTCGTGATATACAGAAAGTTCGGCGGCTATCTCTCTCAGAGTTGAATGGGGATTTTCAGTCACTATTTTCTTCACTTTTGCGATGTTAACTTCACTTGCAGACGTTGACGGCCTACCAGAGCGAGGCAAATCTTCCATCACATCTCGACCGCTTTTGAACGCTTTGAACCACTCATAAGCACGAGTTTTTGATAAAGTCGATTCACCGTAAGCCTTCTGTAACATTTTCAGTGACTCCGAACACGAAATTCCATTGGCGATGCAAAATTTAATACAAACTCTTTGTTCGATATTTTTGTCCATTATGAAATTCGCAATACATACTATATATGATATTACTAAAACCAGCACTGTATTTAATATAAATAACAGATGCAACTCAAACTCTGCGCCAGAATGGAAAACAGTTGTGCCAATCTAACAACTACAAAAAAAACTAAAATTTTAATTTGGAACCATAAACAAATCATCCATTCCCGATACTTTTTTGACTGAATGATAACTTCTGACAAACAATAATATTTTAATAAGTGAATTGACGATGAAAATAAATTATGTAGCTATTACGTAACGCAAGATAAAGTAATCTTTTGCTATAATATGTTTTGATGGTTACATATTTTTGGTTATCTATAGTCAGAGCGATTTATCTATAAAGAAAAGTTAGATAGTGTATCTTATGTGGCAGATGTTTTAAAATAATCTTGTCAGATTTAATACAAATATACCGAACAAAAATATTAAATATCTCTATATTGTTACTGAAGAAAACAACTAAGAGGGGGATTATAGCAATTCAATTATTTTAAGAGTTTGACCTAGATAAAATATAATTTGCGAGATAATTTAATAATGACATTTGTTTAGAAAGGTACCTAGGAATCACATTTCATCATTTATGACGCACATGACTGTATAATTATAATTCAGTCATCCCCATTTTATAACGGTCGGAGTTCACATTTTAATCAACATAGTAATAATGATTTGCAAAATGCAAGAACGTCGAAAAATTTGAATTTGGAATACATAATAACGAAATAATTCGAAGTAATATTTATGGCTTTCATGTCACAGAGTTAGATTATAAAGAAGATGGCGCCATCTTCTTTTTTAAAGATAAAGATATATTTATTTTGTAAAACATGAGTGTGTATAAAGATGATAAAATTTGCAAAGTTGCTACATCTTTAATCTATTATATGACTGTATTTTGTGTTTTTATTTAAATCAATTATTTATTATAAATTCAGTAATTTTTATGATTGTTATTTGCTTTAAAATAACAATCATAAAGATTAATTTTAATGACAATCATAAAGATTTTTTAACCAGATAAGGATCTAGTCTAAATACCTTTGTCAATTTTTTGAGCAATGCTGCCAATGTGTGCTTTGCAATTAATAAAAAATAGTACGATCAAGTTTGTAATGGAATTAAATCGCCTGTGGGAGATAACTAAGCAGGACCTATTGGAATTTGCGGTCCGTAGATAACTATGTGGAAGTATATTTTTTTTAAATTCAATGTATAAGTACGGTAGCGACTTCGGTGACATTTCCAAAATCCTCTGCTATTCTATTCGTTGTTGTTTGTTCCAAGACAGTTCAATTGTTTCTCTAGAACTTTGTCGAGCTTCATTATCTTGGGGTTTTTCTGGTGATAAAAAAGCCTAAAAGCCAGATTCAATACTGGGGGTATTGAATCTGGCTTTTAGGAAATAGTTGTGGTGGTTTAGGACCTGTTTGGCGGGCTTGTCCCTATAAAAAGTGACATAATGATTTCATTCCAAGGTACGACCCTAAGTCCTTATCATACTATATCTTTCAGAAGTAAATAAATAAAGTGTAGGCTTCCTAGAGCATCCATCTTGACTGATTGTACTATATTCAGTTTCATTTCTACCAGCTTGCGCTCGCGACTTTTCCCGCATACAGTTAATTGCGCTGTAATTAGCCCACGGGATCGTTCTTTAGGATAAAAGTATCCTTTGTAATCCAGGTGTGCCAAATTTTGCCCAAATCTGTTGAGTCGCTTTTTCGTGAAAGAGATCTCACACCATCACAAACTTTGGCATTTATTATATTAGGTACTAACAGCCTGCTACTAGCATCCTGCGAATTTATCCGCATAGACCACATAGCCTATGTATTAATACAATCTAATCTATCAGAGTCTATTGTCTGTTACATATACTCAACTTAATGGCTGAATGCACTTCAAAGTAATTTGACATACAGGTATCCCTGTGACGTGGAGAGATACATTACATGGATTGGACTTCATTTACCGGTCTAAGGTTTCGGAGAATCAATTCCAATTTAGGTAAGCGACAAGCTAGTTTCGATGTCAAACATAACTTTACTCAAAAGCTCACAACGAAAGTTTGACTAAAACTCCATCATTGCACAGTTTTCAGAATTAATATAACTGCACAATATTTCACATCACTGGAATGTCGAGAGAAATTCATGTGAATTTTTACGTTTGTTTGATATTAAATACAACTTTTATTTTACATATTGCTTTTCCTTTATACGTTTTCATCTCAATGTTTAAATTGTTATTATTTTAGTTTCGAATGTGATGAAACTACACGTGTTTTCACACACGTGTAGCGCGCTCGAGAGAGGGCGAGCGAGACAAAATGCACGTCATGGCTTGTGTATATATGTCAGCACAGCAGAGGTGCCTGTCAGGGCCACCGCCTGCCGGGGTTGTGGATTGGAAGGGACATGGGTGGGTTTTAGTTGGTAAAAGTCTGACACTCCCCTCCACTCCGCACAGAGCGGATGACGTAAAAAAACCTGCAATATTGCATGGTATCCATTTTATTCCATGGTATGGCTTGTGTGACTGTTTTTTTTTCTAAGAACATTGGAGTTCTAGTTTTCGGAAAATAAACTAGATGGCATTTCTCGCTTCACACGACTTCAGTACTAACCATGATTTTTGCAGCCCATTATCCTTACTATCCTTACTAATATTATAAAAGCGAAAGTGAGTTTGTTTGTTTGCTACCTCTTCACGCTTTAATGGCTAAACCGATTTTGATGAATTTTAGTACCGAGATAGTTGGGAACCAGGAGACGGACATAGACTAATTTTTATCAAAAAAAAGTGGGATATGAGGGAGAACGAGGGAAGAAAAGGGAAAACTTAGCGTTGCTATTACAAATCAATCAGGCGCAAAAGCAAAAACTGCAGGTCTGCTTGGTGTGTTATACCGAATATAACGCGAGCGAAGCCGCGGGCAAAAGCTAGTACATTTATATATTACAAAACCCACGATTTTACCTACATAGACTGGGATATTATGCATATAAAACTTTCTCTTGAATCACCCTATCTATTGCTGAAAACTGTAATAAAATCCGTTGAGTAGTTTACAAGATCTAAACGAACAGACAGCGGAAGAAACTTCATTTTATACAATGTTTGTTATATTTCTTAGGGTCTTCTTCATAGGGTTTATTTAAGAATTTTAAATATTTATGTATGCTCTCTTGAGTTCTGTATGTTTTTCAAGGGTGGACCACTGAATACCAGCGCTGGTCTGTAGACTCCCATAGCACAGCATCGTGCTGAATGGTGACCTACTCGGAGCAGTCAAGACGTGCAAGTTATCCGCTTTTTGACGTTTGACGGGCCTGTTGGTCTAGTGGTTAGTGGCCCTGACTGCTGAGCCGGAGGTTGTGGGTTCGATTCCCACCCAGGACAAACTTTGTGTGATGATCATGATTGTTTGTTCTGTGTCTGGGTGTGATTTATCTATAATATGTATGTATTTATAAAATTATATAAGTATGTATATCAGTTGTCTGGTTACCATAACACAAGCTCTGCTTAGCTTGGGATCAGATAGCCGTGTGTGAGTTGTCCCAAGATATTTATTTATTTATTTATCCGCTGTTCCATTCCGTATGAATTTATAAATATTTGTGATACTTTATATTTTTTTTGTTGTTGTTTAGTTGTCGTCACTGCGACTAATCAATATCTTTTCTTACTTTAAATAAATATTTCTGTGTAAAAAATCATGAAAATAATACTTCACAATTTTCATGTGTGTGATTTTGATTTAATTTGTGCAAAATAAAGAGTTTTTACACCAACCTTTTTGGTTTATAAAACTAAGAATTAAAAAAAAAACTTGTTGAAATATTTGATGAAAGTACTGTATAAAGTTAGGGATAGTCAAATATATGGTGTTCCACGTGCGCCTCAAAGAGATGGCAATAGAAGGAACATTGGAGGGTTTTGATGATTTCCCATCCGCAAAAAAAATGGGTAGTCAAATTGAGAAGCTTACTGAAATAAAAAAACTACTCCTTTTAACTAGATTTAATTAAATTAATCTTATTAAAATTACATCAACTTACAACAGTCATACAATAGAATTATAGGAATATATTATTATATTTTAACAATCACACCACAGATTACTTGAGAAATGGTCTACGTAATATTACATTAAGTTAACACTAGATTAAGTTACTAATTTAAACGGATATATTGAAAAACCCTTCTTCATATCTACTGGAATGTTATGTTGAGTAAAAACCTAAACAGATACACAACACAAACCGTGATTAATCGCGGATAGTTTTGTACTAACTTTTACCAATGTAAATGTAATGGACTAGGTTATATTGGCTTGGCAGTTAAACATCTTGTACGATTCATTACGAATTAGGGCGTTTTCTTTGTATCCAAATCTTTGCCCAACAGTGAAATGATGTATGCTAAGAGTATAAGTAACGGTGTTATTATCTGGCTTCATGGATTTATTTACAGCGAAGGTTCATTGGCATATTTATTCTTCGTCTTCTTTCTCTTTCTTCACAAAAGCTGGCATACCACTTCCGTTAGCCAGGACGCTTTCTTCATCGATCCAATTTTCTCCAGAAATCCCTTCCCACACCCCGCTTCTAGTCTTATCAAGAGATAATAGGTAATCTGTTATCTCTCCTGCATCTTCCTCCCAGGATACAGTTTCGTGTACCACGTCCTCGACCTGGGCTGGTTCTTCTGTTATTTTTATTTTCGGGACTTGATCTTCAAGTTCATCCATGCCAACAGTTGCATCTGAATCTTCATCTGTTTTGGTATATTTTTCGATTTCAGGCTGTGTTGACTTCCTCTCAATCCTGTTGGCCCTGGCTTTCCACCTGTCTAGGTTCTTCAAAGCCATAGCATACATAGGCATAGTATTCGGCAGGATGCGGTGCAGCATGCTGTAGCACGCTATACAGATTTGGCTCAGGAAACCGACCTGTAATAAAAACGATAAAATGTTAAAAAAACTTGAAAGAATTTTCAAATTTAGTAAACTGGTATTATTTACAATTATTACTAGTATTAACAGTTTTTACTGGTATTATTTACAATTGCATCGCTTTCAACTACAGATATATTGTTTTTGGAATATAATATAAGTTATATAAATTCAAGTTAAGTATATAAGTTTTCGAAAACAAATATTTTTATATATTTTTATTCACATATAATACCACAAGAGCTTCAAAATTATCGGGTATTTTCCGATAGGTTCGTCGCAAATAAATGAAGGAGTCAAGTTTTTCTTTTCAGGTTAAAAAATCACGAGCGCGAAGCGCGAGTGATTTTTCCTGAAAAACTTGACGATTTTATTTGTTTGCAGGGAACCTATCGGGAAATGCCAGATAATTTTGAAGCTCGTGTGGTATTCGGGGGATTATTTTTCCGTCCCAAATGTCGGCCAATAGAATTGCACAAACTCCAAATCGACTCATTTTCATGCAAAATCTCCAATTTTCACAATTGAATTCAACCTGTCAGTTTGACGTGTGGTTAATTTGACTGGATGTTTTGTTTTTTATGCATAACAACTACCAGAGAAAATTTTCAGTATAATACCATGTAGGTTGTACCACGTGACGTCGAATGGTGCAATTCTATTGGTCGATATTTGGGTCGGAAAAATAATCTAATTTAATTTTTGTACCCTATCATAATGTTGTCGTATTTTACCCAAAGGTTGCAGTCAACCTTAGACTAAGGCAGACTTAATGTCATAAGGCATTCTCTACCATTGTAGAGAATGCCTTATGACATTAACTCTGCCTATATATCACTATTGCACATGAAGTTTAAATAAATGAATATAATCTCTCTTTTACATGTATTTTTTTATGTGAAGTAGATTATAGAGAACACCTAACTGTATGGAACTAAGAGACTCTAACTAAATGAAATGGTTGTGAGACACGGACAAAGCGAATCTGTCTGTCTTTCTTCTTATAAATTCTATTTTCGTGTTAAAGTTTTAGTTGCCGTACTCCTCTGAAACGGCTTGACTGATTTTGATGAAAATTTTTTTGTAGGTCTATTCGGTAGGTCTGAGAATCGATCGTAATCTATTTTATTTTAGCTGAGCAGCGGATGAAATGCTGGGCACAGCTAGTAATAACATAAAAAAAAATTGACACTTCAGCAAACAAGGTTGAACTCATGACGCTTACCTGGCAAGAAGGCTGTTCATCAGGCTTATTCCTGTCCATCATGGGTATCGGCTCCCTACCTGCAGCTCTCTCCTTATCTCCCTGGTCGTAGAACTCCTCAAAGATGACCTTCACCGTCTTGATCTGAATGTCCCAGGGCTTAGCCGATGCTGATAGGTCGGCTGCTGTCATGGAAATGGCCATGGCAAGTTCCCTGTGGATCAAAAGGTTTAGAAACTATTCTAATGTAGTTTGTCACTGTAGGTATCCAATGTATTACTCACGTATGACTGTGCAGGTTCCAGTCAAACTTGGCAGTGCGACCTTCGTGGAGCTGAGTGATTTTCGTTAGGTTTGGGAAGAAAACAGCCAGATCTGTGGCCAAGATGCAGTGTCTGATGTAGCCCAGGATATCCTTGTATTCCTCGCCAGAAATGTGCGAGAATATGTTGTGACCATCCTGGAGAAATAAAAGAGATGTAAAATGTAATCAGGTGGAAACGTTTCCTGAGACACTGCAAGCTTCTCTGTGGGAGCCAAGGTGCGAAAATGTTCTTTACTTTTAACATTCATTTGATGAAGTAGTGCTTGATTCACAAAGCAAGCACTACTTCATTGAATTAATTATTTATTTACCCTGCTTTCCAATGTCAACATAAAGTTCGTCAACTGTAGAGCATGCCCACACTACATAATTATTATGCATTAAAATAATTAATTTCCTGATGGAAGTAAAGGTCAGATTTGTAGCAAAACGTTTGGAACCTGAACAGGGTTTATTTACACTTTCATCTGCTTTTGGAAAAGACTATACCTATATTCGTGAAATTCATCGTCTTTATAAATCCTTTGTACCTTTGTACCAATTAGCTTTCGTATGACGCCTGCAGATAATGCTATCAGTTAATGTCGATGTTCTGCAATTACAGAGGGATCTTAATAAACAGTGAGTAACATACCCACGTCCGACCTCTACAAACGCGTTTTGGACGTGGACTTGTGTGCAGCTACCCGAAATAATAATGGATGTCCTCGAATCACGAATCACACTCAATATAGCCGTCAACCATGCTTTGCATCGTGCATCAGACTAAATGACCCCTCCGTTCCGATCCGTTTTTTTTTATTGGGTTTAAAATCACATTTTACGGAAAAACTCAATGTTACACACACAAAACTAATAGATGTATTAAATGGTACAAGCGTCAGGAAGGGAAAATTGATTCTGACCCATTGATTCACTCCCCTTCCTTATCAAGCCATAGCAGTGGAAATGGCCGTTTTTTGACAAACATATTCACAGAATTACAACTTTTTCATAAACGTTTTTTGACTCAATGACGGAGAGGACAGGTGCCAGTTGGTTACTTTTACACCCATTACAATACAAAGGATGATTTTCTTTTCAACATGCCAGTCAATTTGCAATCGCCGAGATTTACAGTCAAATTGATCTAATGGTCGCTCCACCGCTGTCAATGTTACTCAAACTGGTTATTGCTTCGTACTGCTTATTATATAAAAGTACTGCTTATATATCAGTGATTGAAGTCTTTTTTACATAAAATGATTATTTTATTTATTTATTAAAAAAATGCACAAATAAAAACGGTACGAAGGCGGACTTAATGCCTTAGGCATTTTCGACCAGTCTACCTTAGGGTGATGGGTGATTATGACATAAATTATTAAGTGCCGACCCCAAATAAAGATAGGATAACCCTGAAAGAATGTAAAACAGCAAAACAAGATTATTACATAAATTACATCAGTCTCTTATCAACGAGTTGCTAAAGATGCTGTCAAGATTGACTCACACAGAGGTGATGTAACTTGCTAGTTACCTGTTGCAAAATGGTAACAGTGATGTTAAAATGATGATGCTCCAAAGTTGAGGTAGTGTACATCGCCGCGAGGGGGGAAGCGATCTCGCTCATGTACTTGTTGGTGTAGCCACGATGGTCCAGGTCATGGCAGAGGCAGGCCACGAAGAGAGCCAGGCGCTGCAAGGTGAACGACTTTTAGTGAAAGCCAGGATAAAAAACAACTCATTGTAACAGACGGACATATACAGGGTGGAATTTTGTAATGCCACCCTGTGGGAAAGGGGAAGTACTTCATCATGAAAGAGATTTCATCCTTACCAACTAAACTACCAACTTTTAAAGATTTTAGTCGGTTCGATTACCGTGTGCGGCAAGTGAATTTTTAAAAATGCTTGAATGCCGTTTTCTTTCTTTTCAAAAATGAAGGAATGTTTTCTTTGAGTCAAATTTTCTATCTAAAGTATTGAGAGCACTTCCCCTTCAGGGGTATTACAAAATTCCACCCTGTATATACAGTGTGTAAAATAAGTCGAGCCCTGGAGGGAAACTATCTTAAATCCTTAAGTTGGCTCATTTTAATTAAAGGATACAATTACTTTATTTTTAAAAAGAAACAAAACTGCATTTTAATATTTTCTAAAACTCGCTAAAAATCTTATACGACAGAATAATAAATCCTGTCGATTGGTAAGTATGTATAATAAAATAGCGAGTATCTGTTTCTTTAAAATT
Source organism: Ochropleura plecta (assembly GCA_905475445.1). Taxonomy (NCBI): domain Eukaryota; kingdom Metazoa; phylum Arthropoda; class Insecta; order Lepidoptera; family Noctuidae; genus Ochropleura; species Ochropleura plecta. The sequence continues at coordinate 26,789,527 of FR997721.1, read as the reverse complement.
TTAGAAGGTTTGAGTCCCGGACGAGGCAAGCGCGTTTTAGAATATCCCTCCAGGGCTGGACTTATTTTTCCACACTGTATAGTAAATTGTATATTTAAAATATTAGTAAGGAAGTTTTGATCACGTCTGCGTGTATTGCAGTAAACGTCTACACGTCAATAAGAAGACTAACAGCCGCTATCAACTGTGTACGTGCATATTATTATTATCATTCAATAAGCGAAAAGAAGATGAAAGAATATCTTCGTCAACCGTTTAAATGACCGATCTGCTACTGATTTTGTTGCTTTTGGGCTAATTTATGTTAACGAAAACCAACATAAATTAACAATCGTGCAAACCTTAATAATATTAAAAAAGCGAAATTGAGTTTGTTTGTTTGTTACGTCTTCACGCCTAAATGGCTAAACCGATTTTGATTAATTTTGGTACAGAGATAGTTGGAACTCTGGAGACTGACATAGGCTATTTTTTTTTAAAGATTAACATATGAGAGGGAAAGAGGAAAGACAAGGGAAAACTTAGCATTGCTATTATAATAAAGCAAGGGCAAGGGCAAAACCTACAGGTAGCAGGTACCTGTAAATCAGGAAAGGGGAACTGTGTTACCCCGAATTTAACGCGAGCGAAACCGCGGGCAAATAAATAAATAAATAAATAAAATAGCCTTTATTGCTGTTAAATTTCTTACAGTAGTTTACAATACATGCCTACTTAAAACTAAATTGGTTTCCTTAGTTAATTTAAACAATTATCGGCAACTGGTTGTTTTTGTAGAACAGCTTGTCTGTCGACAAAGGCCTCCTCTAAAGATTTCCACAAAAACCTGTCTCTTGCTAACCGGCTCCAAACCGGGCCAGCTCTTTTCTTTAGGTCATCTTCCCATCTTTTGATTTGTCTGCCTCTATTTCTTTTTCCATCTCTTGGATACCATTCTGTTACTATCTTAGTCCATTTTTCTTTATTTTCTCTCAACATATGTCCCGTCCAACGCCATTTCAACTGTCTGTAGGCTGTGTGTGCATTTTTAAATTTGGTTTTCTTCTTGATTATTTGTAATTTTACTCTATCACTTCTTTTTATACCTAATATACTCCTTTCTATTGAATTTTGGCAGACTTTCAATTTATTTTCTTGTAGCTCTGTTAATGCCTATGTCTGGCACCCGTATAGTAAGCATGGTATAATGCAGATTTCGTATATTTTCTTTTTTGCTGCCATTGGCATATCTTTATTCTTCATTATTTCCTTAAGAGACCAAAACCTTCTCCAAGTATTCGTTATTCTTCGTTCTATTTCTTTATTCATGCAGTCATCTGTAGATATAAGTTGGCCTAAATATATATATTCATTTACATATTCTATTTGTTCGTTATTTACCATAATCAGTTTGTTGGTTACTGTTTGTTGAGAATTCGTCATAATTTTGGTTTTAGTTAGGTTCATTGTCAGGCCGGCCTTAACACTTTCGTCGGATAGTTGCTGCAACATTATTTCCAAAGTTCTTGCGTCCTCTGAGAATAAAATCAAATCATCCGCGAAGCGTAGATGGTTGAGATTTTCGCCATTTATGTTTAGGCCATTTTTGGTCCAGTTCAGCTTTCTGAAGATCATTTCTAGCACTGCTGAAAATACTTTTGGTGATATAGGGTCTCCTTGGCGTACACCTCTTTTGATAGGAAATTCATTACCCGTGGTTTCAAGTTTTACTTTTGCTGTGCTCGCCGTGTATACGTTTTTAATTATTCGTATGTATTTTGCTTGGACCCCTTGTCTTTTCAGGGCGTCCCATATATATTCATGTTCCAATGTATCGAACGCTTTGTTGAAGTCTACAAATCCTAAGTAGTACGTTTTGTTATATTCACTGTATTTTTGTAGAATTTGTCTGAGTGTGTGAATGTGGTCTATAGTAGAAAATCCGCTTCGGAAACCAGCTTGCTCCTTAGGTTGGTTTTCATCTAGTGTATTGGTGATTCTATTAAGAATGATTTTAGAAAATATTTTGTAAATATTCGACATTAAGCTGATAGGTCTGTAGTTTCCTATATCGCCCTTGTCTCCCTTCTTATGCAGCAGTATGATTGTCGATTTGGTCCAATCTTCCGGGATGGTTTCCGTTTCGAGAATTTCATTGAACAAATCTGTAAGTTTAGGGGCCAACACTGGTAATGTAGTTTTTAGTAGTTCATTTGTGATTAGATCTGATCCAGGTGCTTTATCTAGTTTTTGGGATTCGATAGATTTTATTGTTTCTTCCTTTAGAATTGGTTTAATCTCCTCTTCATTTACTGAGTTATGTTCTTCTATTACTTGTTCCTCTTTACGACTTTGGTATAGTTTTTTGTAGTATTCTGTTGCAATTTCTAGTATTTCTGATCGTTTGCTGGTTTTTCCACTATCTTTATTTTTCATATTTGGAATCCAGTCTTTTTTGTAATTCAATTCTTTTATTGCCTTCCTTATTCCTCCTGTTTTTTCTATGTGTTTTCTTAATGTTGTTAACCTTTTTGTTTTTCGTTCTTTTCTGAGTTGTTCGCTAATTTTTTTGCTAATTTCTGCTATCTTTTGGTAATTATTATTATAGTTTTTACCTTGTTGTAAAAGTTCTTTCCGTTCTTGTAATAATTGCATGCTTTTAAACGATATCGCTGTCTTACTAGTGATATTAACTTTTTTAGTTTCTGTCTTTAATTTGTTGAGTAGTCTCATGTATTTTTCTTGAGTCGATATACATTTCTTTTCCACACTTTGCAAGGATATTTCGAGGTTGTTCAGAAGTTGATCAGTATTACCGGTGCATTCGATGGCTTTTATACTGCTGTGAAATTGTCGCGCTCTTTTAGCACATGTCCCTGATAGTTTTGCTCGAACTATTCTATGGTCTGAGTTAAAATTAAAATTGTTTAAAATAGACAAATCTTCAAAAACTTTAATATTGTTAGACATTATATAGTCGATCTCGTTTTTATACCGGCCATTGGGAGAGATCCAAGTCCATTTCTTTGATGGTTTCTTTTTGTAAAAACTGTTCAGGATGCTTAATTTATTTTCAATAGCAAAGGATACTACCCGTGAGCCGTTTTTACTTCTATTGCCAAATCCATGACTTCCTATGGTAAATTCTTCTCCACTTTTTTGTTTGTCAATCTGTCCGTTAAAGTCACCCATTACTATTATGTTTTTGTATGCATTTGCAGTGGTGGCTTGTAGGTCTTCGTAGAATTTTTCGATTTTCGTTATATCTTCTTTTCTGTTTGATTCGGTAGGCGAATACGCTTGAATTATAGACCAAAATTGTTCTTCGTTTCCATCTACAGGTAATTTAATATTGAGAAGTGCTATCCGTTCTGAAATCCCTCTTAGTTCTAGTATGTTTTTGGCAAGGTTGCTTTTAACCAGGAATCCGACTCCGTATAATCCGGGCGTTTCCCCAATATGGTGTAGTATATATTTTCCATGGTCCTCGATTTTTTCCCCAAATCTTCTAACTTCGCTAATACCAATTATGTCCCATTTTATTTCATCTAACGCTAATTCCAGTTCTTGCAATTTTTCTGTGTTTCCTAGGGTTCGACAATTTATAGTCGCTATATATATATCGTTATATTGCTTTCTCCTGTTGTTTTTAATCTTTAGAGGGTCGTGGTCATTTTCCCCCACGAGGACCAGTCGGCTTGGGGGAGTTTGGTGGTTTCTAATTACTTGGTTTTCTGTATTATTACATTGTTGTGTTTTCCGGTTGCCGATAGCTAATTGTTATTGCCTATTATTATCTGCCATATAGGTATATAGGTTGGATCTGCCTCTCATGACATCAAAAGCGTTACGCCTATTGTTTTGTGATGGCGTCCAGACTTGTTTTTTTGCTTGTGCATTTTCTCGTGGCGATGAAGATATTTCTCTTTTTCTTTTTTCATTGGTTGCATTATTTTCCTTTACTATAAGCTTGTCGTATTTAAGATATGCAAAATGTCCTTTCATTCTTTCTTCTTTCAATTTAATTTGTAGCATTTTTCTCTTCTCCAGAACTTCTTTAGAATAATCCTCTGTGATATATATATCTTTGAGATTTTTCCGGACTTTCATTACCTCATTTTTCTTCCATGCATTGACAAAGGAAAGCAGAACCGGTCTTGGCTTACCTGGGCCTTCCTTTCCGATGCGATAAATGTTGTTTATTTCCAAATCCTCAATGTTTATAATTAGGTCTTTATTAAATATCTTCTTCACCTCTTGTATTAACCCTGACGTAGATTCTTCTCCCTCCTTTAATCCAAAAATAATAATGTTGTTTTGCTTCTTATCTCTTTTCAAATACTCCATCTCTTTCTCAAGGTTTGTTATTTTTATCTTTAAATCTTTGTTTTCTTCTATAATAGGCTTTATTTTATCATCAATTTTTTCCATAATTGAATTAGTTATTGACTCTTTCAACTCAACTGTCTGTTTCTGCATTTCGATTTTCATCTTGTCAAACAGTATTTGGAATTGATCATCCATATTTACGTTTTAACTCTTTTGCGTAAAATGGAGCGCAGCGGTAGAATGGTAGTTTTTGCGTTGGCAACACCGATTAAATAAATGTCACTGCCACTGTCAACCTTACAGGCTGACAGTGACACTATGGCGTTTGACGTTTCTAATATATTCTGTGTGGCAAATTTCTAACCTCAATCATGTAGTTTGTTGGTTCTTATTTTGTTGTGATATGCTTTTAATTACACCAGAGTCAATAATTTCACAAATCCACAGCACTTATAATTGTTTTTCACTATTCACCGTGTCCGATAGTTCGTAAATGTTTTTTAATCACAATAAGTTTGGAGACTGCACGACAACTATGTTTACGTTTCGAGCACCGGAACCGGAAAAAAAAACCGCGGGCAAAAGCTAGTATTAAATATAAAAGATCAAAAAATGACTTACCATTTTGAAATTGAAATGCCTCTGATCATCATTCTTCAGGATAACGTACATCGAATGAGCGACTGTCCATCCATGGTCAAAGTTATGGTAAGGGACAGTGCGGTAGTTCTTCTTCACAGTCAACACGAATCTGGTGAGCGTGCTGATATCGAAGCTGTCCAACACAAACAGGTTGCTGAACATCTTAATGACACATTTGCACTTCTCAAATTCATCAAACTTGTAGGGATCTAAATAGTAATCGTTCAGGTCTACCCTGATTGGTTCTTGATCACTCAAGATGGCAATAACCTCGTTTTCCCTGCAAGTGTTATGGTAGCTGAGGACTTCTAAAGCCACTCTGTACTTTTGTTCTTTTCTCATAATGCGATCATACAGCCTGGCATGGTGGAGTGCAAGACCGAAGAATGTGGCAAACATTTCAAAGTGTACTTCGTCTTCGTGAACAAAACTGCCGTTATCCCGTTTGTTCACCATTTGAACGACTCCAATCACTCGACCTTCGACCTTGACTGGCATGCAAAGGATGCTAATGGTCTTGTAGCCTGTCGCTTCATCTACTTCCCTGAAAAGTTTAATTTCGTCATTATTGTTGCTAAAAGTTGTCTCCTGCAAGCTCCACCACATTGACTGATCCTACTTGAGATTTTATCAAGTCATGAGTTCACCGTGTGATTGCTTGCTCCGATACACAAGCACTAAGTAGGTGTTTGGGACAAAACTCAAAACATTTTGTAGAAAAGTTTTTTAAATTACAAAATAGCTGACAAAGAGTACAATATATTTGTGTTTATCAGTTCCTGCTACATTTTGCGAAAAAAAACATGAGAGGTGTCAAGGGACACCCGGATGGAACGAAGTTATTATGTATTATGTACAAAAAACCTGTGTACACTCAACAAAAATAATCGTCGCGACACCACACTGTTCAATGCCAAATAGAAAGACGAAAAGAAAATAACTGGCTTGCTTTATGCTGCTGCTTATGAGAGAGAGAGACAGACAGACAGAGAAACACGTCCACGCCGCACGGCTTACAACTATAGCAAAAAGTGTCGTTACAACTTTTGGTCTTAATTTTTTCCGTCTAGCCCCCTTTCGCAACGTGCGATAAGGAACTTGGTTCCAAAAAAAACAGAGTGTAATAATAATTCAAGTTATTTTAAAATCAGTCAAAAAGTACCTTCAGGGGCAAGACTAAAATCCAAATTAAAATAAGGTCTTACCTATTAAACCGGCAGTCAGAGTAAGCATCAGGAATATTCATGGTTTCACCCGACAACGCCACATGTCCAGCTATGCCCCTGTTAATGGGCATCCTTATCTCTTTTTTCTCCATGTCCCAATCGGTTCCATTATCGAACTTGAGGTCAAAGACTGTGGACACCAGTTCGAAGTTCCTGTAGTCCACCAGGAACAAAGAAGCGCGGTCAGCGTTGACCAGGCGCTGAGCAAACTCCAGAATCCTCTTTATAAGCTGGTCAAGGGAGACCATCTCTTCGAAAATGGCTCTAAAATGGTGAGAGGATTTGAATGCAGCGGTAGTTTTCGTAAATACACCAGAGATTGAGGTGTCGCTGGTGTAAACGATTTTTTTTTGGCACAACTATTCAAATTTATTAGAAGTATTAGTAGATAAGGCAGGTAAATTAAGTATTTGTTTGTATGACCAGTAACATATTGTTTATGTCCCTATGGCGAGTGTGACAGATGAGCTGTGACGCTTGTCCCCATTAAACCGCACTAAGGGAATAATGTAGTTTTCGTCATACACCTCACCTACTGTGGTTTAAGTTTGTTTCCACTTGTAGAAGCACAGAATTAGATAATAACCACATTTTATCATAGTACGAGAAGGTAGGCATCGAGTCGCAATGCCCTATACCGAAAACAGTTACATAAAGCACATCTCGATTGACTTAATCAAAACTTAGTACTTCAACAATACGTACTTCACAACATCCAACAGGAAGTCAGACATGCTCCTCTCCCTGGTCTTATCTAAGAAAAGGTTGCAGTAATGGAGCACCAGGCTTCCGAGGACCAGGAAATTGGAGCTGATCTCCACATCCACGTCTTTAAACGGATCCATAACCCGCCACATCTCTATTACGTAAGCTGTCTTTCCATTTTTACCAAGTATCGGTTGGTACAGGACGTGGTCTGCTTGCTTCTGAATAAATTAAAGGAAAATGACATTGTAGAAATCCACACACTAACAACTACCCGCCTGTTAACTGAATGCATCAGACAATTTAGCGTACATAAGTATTAAAAGAAAAACTAGCAACGCATAAAAGGTTAAGCGAAGGGTACCTAAAGGTACCATCATATTAAAATCCCATCTTAAAACTATTGATCGTTCAATCAAAAGCTCTACAAAATAATTATAGATCGCTTAAATTAAATTAAATATAACGTCCACTGACTACTCGTCACCAACTCCTCGTTTTACGAGATGGCCACCTAATAAGGCAGAAGCGTCTGCATATTTATTTTGGAATCTCTAATGGAAGCATCATCGGCCTCGCCTTCGCGCAATTATACTTCTTTTAGCTTCATCGGTCAGCTTCCAGGCTTAAAGGCATGGTTGGCTGATTCGGTCACTTTTAGTTTAATAACTATTGCCCAGTATTGAGATAGCACAGGTTTTAAAAAAAACTATACTAGCTTTTGCTCGCGGCTTTGCTTGCGTTAAATTCGGGGTAACACGGTTCCCCTTTCCCGATTTGCTGGTATTTTTCGATGGTAACAAAGAGTGTGTGTACCGATTTTTAGCTTCATACCTACTTCATACTAGTCCCATGTAAAATTTCACCTCCTCTTTTACGGGGTTGGGGACAGATTACCAAAAAAAAGATACACGATGTTTTTGTTAGTGACAAATAGCAATTTTTTAGCTTTCTCCCTTGAAAATTGCGGAATGCTCCATACAATCTTCCGAGCCCCCCCCCCCCTATTTTAGGGAAGTGGTGGGTTAGAAAAACGGACAAACAAACAGAGACACACATACACTTTCCCATTTATAATATTAGTATGGATTAGAGCAGTCAGTGAAGTGCAATGGCAAAAAGAAGATACACAGATACAATGCTTCCATAGAAGTTGATATGATACAATGTGACTTATATATTACTTACAGCTAGTTCACAGAAGATAGTGCCGTTGTCAGTAGGCTGTGACATTATAATACCGGAGCACTCAACATCAAAATCAAAATATCTAATTTCACACATAGATGTGCATTTATATTTTATCGAGAAAAGATGCACAGTTCGGGTTGGCCGTTTCTTATGGAGAAGAAACGATTAAAATTTCCATAGTTACTCTTTAGAAATCACCAGGTAGTAAAACAAAAAGTTTAGGAGGACAAATTAAAAAGCATATTTTTCGGATGGGTAATCATCAAATAACTTCCCCCGCTCTGGGCGGAGCGGGGGGAGTGTCAGGCTTGTACTGACTAAAACCCACCCATGTTCCTTCTATTGCCCTTTACGTTCCGCGGTATATCTTTCGAACAACCCGCAACCCCGGAGCTTAACAAGCATGACGTGTACTCTTGCACAAACAATTGGTCTTCTTCCAATTCTTTATCGTGTGGTTAGTGCCTTCCTTGGTGCCCGAGCTTTTATGCCACCCATGGACTTTGGCACGGATTAACAAAAATGCCGGCCGTCGAAAATATCTCTAAGACATGCTTAGGTGAAGGAATCTGTACAAGGAAAAGGACACTTACCACATTCTTTCCAACATTCTTGAACAGCGCTGGCGGTGTCTTTGGAAACCAGGAAGCCTCATTACCTCGGGATAGGCAGCGACAAATCCCATCCTTTGCTACTTCCAGGACCAAGGCCACTTGGTTGGCCTGGGCAAGGACTAGTTTCCTGGTTATTTCTCCAGATGGCTGGAATACAGATTTCTTTAAACTAACCAGAAAAAGAATAATAGAATGTGATCTTCGGAAGCAGACCGCACACTACTAACGGAGATTCCGTTAACACCATTGTTTATGTGAACCTTTGTTTACTGTGAAAAATTAAGTTTCCAAGTAAAATGTCATTGAACGCACTCATAACTTACTGTAATGTATTTTATTGGACAATTACGTCAGAAATTAAGGTTATAGGTTTTTTACATATTTGGGACGAGAATCGAATACTGAATACCCTCCCTCAATAAGTACCTCGTTTAACCTAACACTCTGTATAATTATTATTATTTACTATATACAACCTCTAAATAGACACAAACTAATAATAAAAATGTATACAAGTAAAAAATGGAAAATTACAGGGCGTCAAAAAATTCGTCCGTATCGCAGTCAACAGGTAAAGTGCCCAGAAGGCTGGCAGCATTACCGCGTTGGATGGCAATGCTTATTTTTTGTGCAAAAAACAGGCCAGCCCTCTGGTCACAAGAAGAGTCGACCAACCGCTTTGCGATTTCTCGAAATACTACATGGGCACTCGGACCCCATGGCCCTAGTATTTCAACCCCAAACGGCTCAAAAACATAACTACCAATGAAGTTGTGATATTTGCGCCGTTTGACGTTTTCAGCACCTGCAGCAGCAGCTCCAGCGCAACCCACCGTGCTAGGAAGATGGGATGGTGCAAGGGTGTCGACACAAGTTGCATCCCACACCAAAGATCTACCCCACTTCCATGGCATTATGGTCATACCATCTAGTCTCTTTCCATTTATATAAACAATACTAATAAAAAAAAAACTACTGAAAAATTATGGTACTTTGACTTCCAATATGTCCGTAACTAGAAAGTTTCCAGGTCTCGAGCTTTCGGCGTCATTCAGGGTATTTTTTATTCCCATAGAAAACATTAAGTTCGAAATCTATTCTATTTTGAATGTAGGCACTACTTACTGCTATAGTAGTCAATGTCTTGTGCTCGTTTATATAATTATGAATCCACAAATTAACAGTATTTCTTCTTCTTTGTCTTGTATTTTTGAGTGCGACTTGAAGTAGAAGTACAAACAATATGGTTTTTTTTTTTTTTATTATTGATAGGCTCGCGTTTGACCACTATCTCACCTGATGGTAAGTGATGATGTGGTCGACGATGAAGCACGCTTACCTAGAAATAACCTATTCACTCTTGACTTGAAGACCCCCAGGTTATAGCTATCGGGAAATACAGACTCCGGCAGGGAATTCCACTCCTTAGCAGTACGCACAATGAAAGTATTCCCAAACCGTTTAGTGCGTGTGGGTGGGATGTCTACCATGTAACGGTGGCGCATCGCCGTACGTCTTGTATTCCGATGATGGAACGGGCTTGGCGGAATTAGGCTGTGCAATTCCATCGCACACTCTCCGAAATGTAACCGATAGAAAACCGAAAGGCTGGCAACGCGTCGACGATGCTCCAGGCTCTGGAGCTTTGACTCGACCAGCGCGTCGTTGCCGATGAGCCTCTTGGCTCGTTTCTCTATAGACTCTAGCGCTTCAAGCTGGTATTTGGCGGATCCGTCCCAGAGATGAGAACAGTACTCCATACACGATCGAACTTGCGCTTGATATAAGTTCAGCAGCTGTTCCGGTGTGAAATACTGTCTCACCTTTGCTAGGATACCTAACTTCATAGCAGCCAGTTTAGCCTTAGCCTCGATGAACGGACCAAAATTGAGGGTAGATGTAAGCGTTACACCAAGAAGCTCAATATGGTCGGTAATTGGCACGGTTACATCACGAAAAGAAGGAGCAGGTTGAAATTCACTCCTCTTTGCGGAGAACAGACACGCCTGAGTTTTAGCAGCATTGAACTTGACCAAGTTGGCATCTCCCCAATCGGAGACAGCCCTCAAGGACAAGCTCAACCGCTCAACCATGGCCTCGCGAAGAGACTGGATCTGAGACCCAGTAGCCCTTGCGTTGGACGTATATCTCTCAGCAACAGTGCTGTCGTCTGCATATCCAAAGGTGCCGGGCACTAGCAGACTATTAATGTGCAGCAAAAATAAAGTTGCTGAGAGAACCGACCCCTGAGGGACCCCAGCATTTATAGCCAATTGGTCAGACGAGCAGCCATCTATGACCACTCGAATGGACCGATCCCTCAGGAACCCAAGTACAAAAACCAGCAGGCAGACCGAAAGAAGGAAGCTTTTTAATAAGGCTTTCATGCCACACCCTGTCGAAGGCCTTAGAGATGTCAAGGGAAACGGCAAGCGCTTCCCCGTGCTTCTCCATGGCCTCACTCCAAATGTGAATGGCATACGCTAAAAGATCCCCAGTGGACCGGTTTCGGCGAAAGCCGTATTGTCGGTCACTGAGGATGTCATTGGCTTCTAGGTATGCCAGGAGTTTACCATTCAGTACGCGCTCCATAGTCTTACAGAGTATGGACGTGACTGAAATGGGCCTGTAGTTGGCTGGGTCAGCTCGACTGCCCTTTTTGGGCACGGGTTGCACGTTAGCTTGCTTCCAAGCTTTCGGTACTTTTCCAGTCTCAAACGAGAGGCGAAACAGGCGTGTCAAGATTGGAGACAATTCAGGCGCGCACGTTCTAAGTACAATTTTACAAGGTTTTCACTCAGGGATTATTAGTTTCTGTTATTTTACAAATGTCAACTTAATTATTTACTACTAGCTTTAACCCGCGGCTTCGCTCGCGTTAAATTTGGGGTAACACAGTTCTCCTTTCCTGATTTGCAGATATCTGCTACCTGCAGTTTTTGCCGTTGCGCCTTATTGATTGTAATAGCATTTTTTTAAATTATTCTATGTCCTTCTCTAGGGTCTTTTCTATCTCAGTACCAAAATTCGTCAAAATCGGTTTAGCGATTTAGGCATGAAGACGAAGACGTAACAAACAAACAAACTCACTTTCGCTTTTATAATATTAGTAAGGATTAAGACATCAGACCTTCAAGTGCTCCGAGAAGTACTGCACATAGCTGGGTGTGTCAGGATACAGCTTATAGACTCGATGAGCGTCCACCCCCAGTGAGCTAGTCATGTAGTTGGCTAGCTCCCAGAGCACAGAGTGCTCATTGATGTCATCTTTGAGAACTCCGAGCAGATCCTGGAAGGCAACAGTACCTTATCGAATGGACATCTAACAACAATTATAATTATTTCCTCATAAATTTTAACATTCATTTACTTACCAAAGTTTGTAAGCTATAACACTTTAATTCAAATGGTGTCTGAACTTAAACTGAGATTTGAAAATCCAGTGCGCCGTTTAAAAAGTGTATTTTTAAATATTTTTAGTATCTTTATGTGAGATCCGAAGATAGCCCTTGCATTATCAAAATCAGGATGTTGTCCTGAACAGGTGAGTGGTAGTTGTGGGCCAGTAATAATGACCCCAATTGAAGTTTAATAAATGATAGTGCGTTTGAACGCTGGCCATGTATTACGTTTTATCCATCACCAATGATACTCTGATCTCGAAACGAGGCGAAGAAAAACGTTGTGTTTAAAGCGGTTCACTTAAACTCACACTTTTTTTACCTTGGGGGTAGACTTACACCACAGAACGATCTGCTACGATCCTTGCACAATTCTTGTAATTTATGCTGTTTATTTTTTGGGGTGAGAAATCATCAAACTACTTCCGTGAAGAGGGTGGAGTGTCAGACTGTTACTGATTGAAACCCACCCATATTCCTTCTTTTACCTATCTCTTTCGAACAACCCGCAACCCTGGCAGGCAGTGGGCCTGGCAAGCCCCTCCGCTTTGATGCCATCTCTTTCAGGTGCGCGTGGAACACGAAAGCGCTGTCGATTCGACCTGTCGGCACTAGACGGACGGACGGTGAGCTACCCATTACTCACCATCCACAGACCAACATTTATGGAGGTCGGGAGTCGTCTACATGCTATGCTTACCACAAACATCGTCCTTTTATCCAACTCTACGGTCTCTCTGCCTTTGCTTACATTTTGGCTATGGCCTGACGTTGAAGGAGAGCTCTGCAAAGAATACCAAGATAAATCATAAATTCAATTTCAGGAAACACTCTTGGAGCAGTGCTAGTGATAGTGGTATTCACGTCATTTCTCTTAGTCTTCTCCTGCAGCCATTTCTCGAGTACGTCGACAGGCACTCGCTCGCTGACATAGGAATCCAGAAAACATTTGTTGTTTTCCAAATAGTTTGCTATCTCCCGTTCTTCAGATTCTGTAAGAAGACATTTTCAATGTTGTGGCAGCATGGTTGCTTGTTTCTTGGCATAAGAGTTCTGAGAATCTTTTCAAGAGTTAAAGCGGGATATTAAGATACGCGAGGGGTATAAAGCCGTAAGAACAGTAAAAGGGTTGGAGAACCGGAGTGAGCGGGGCAAGTGCGCTATAGTCATGTATTCCTTTTGAAAAACGTAAGCTTTTAAACAAGGTGTTCTTTTTAATATACTCAAAAAAAAACCGGCCAAGAGCGTGTCGGGCCACGCTCAGTGTAGGGTTCCGTAGTTTCCCGTCCGTCACAATAAGTGTTCCCACTTATGAGTTTAAAGGTGGAGGAGCGTGCAATGTTGCACGCTCCGCGGCAGGCGCTCCAACAGTTTTTGTACAAAAAAGATAAAAAGTTGTACAAAATACAACTTTTTGTCTTTTTTGTACAAAAACTGTTGTGTCAATCAAGTTCAAAATAATTTTCATAGAAAGTCCTTATAAAGTTCTACTTTTCAGATTTTTTTCATATTTTCTAAACTTATGGTTCAAAAGTTAGAGGGGGGGGGACACATTGTTTTTTACTTTTGGAGCGATTATTTCCGAAATTATTGACATTATCAAAAAATTATTTTAGTAAACCCCTATTCATTTTTAAATACCTTTCCAACAATATATCACACGTTAGGGTTGAAATTTAAAAAAAAATCACTTCCCACTTTACATATAGGGTGGCTACCCTAATAAAACATTTTTTTCCAATTTTTATTTTACCACTTTGTCGGCGTGATTGATATTACATATTGGTACCAAATTTCAGCTTTCTAGTGCTAACGGTCACAGAGATTAAGCGAGGACGGACGGACGGACAGACAGACATGGCGAAACTATAAGGGTTCCTAGTTGACTACGGAACCCTAAAAATAACCGCGAAAAAATAGAAGGAGACTGTGTAGTAGATAAATAAATTGACATTTAAATATGTGCGACTAGCGCCAACAAAAAAAGAATCGGCACTGTTTCCAACATTTTTTTTTACTGTTCTGTAGCGACACCGGAAGAAAATGGGTGCATTCGGAAATAACTCTACAGCTTGAAGTTGATTGGATTCTTATTCAATAGTACTCTGTTTATAGGATTTAAATCAATCATACCTTTAAATGAATTTATAGATCGGGCCTTGCTTCGCTTCGGTATATTTCCTGAAAAATTTATAAAGCACGAAAATTTATCGAAAAAGTGTAATTATTCAATATTTTCAACTGAAAATATTAAAATGTTTGTTAATTATTTTTTTCCGGCTGACTGTGTACCTAACTGAGCGGAACGGTAGTTTTTTAACTCTCTCTATTTTTCAGTTCTGTAATTACTGCAGGGGGCGAGTATGGGCATTCGATTGGGGGTGTTCGGACCAAAGAAAAAAAAATGTAATCACTTTTTGAATACACTTTCTCGAACACTGACTCTAATTGCACTACGATTAGGTTTAAAATGCAATGTATTTCACATGCGGGCTTTTTTCTCATTTATCGCAACATAGGCTTTCATCTTTTCTCATTTCATCACGGTTCAAACAATAAACAACTACCTACTCAAATCTTTGACGACACGGTTGGCGCAGTGGCTGAGCGTTCGACTGCTGCGTTGCGTGTCGCGTGTTCGATCCCCGCACGGAACAAATATTGGTATGGCCTACAGATAGTTGTTACACTCTTGCTCGTAAAGCTGATGTAATTCCACCGGTTTTAAATAATGTAAAGAGGGTCATAACAAAACGCGTGTGTTATCAAAGCAAATAGTTAAGTTATAGTCCATACAAATTCCATAACAATATTATTTGCCATTTCAAATTTGGAACTGATCGCCCCGCCGCACGACTCCAGCTAGTGAGCAGCGCGCTGTTGCTATTCTTTTTTTTTTTATTTATATAAAGGGTTTTGTCGCTTAGCGCTGTTGCTATTCAAATTTCGAACTAATTCGAAAGTAGGCAGCGCTAGCTCGCTGTTAAAATGGCGGGAAGCAACAATGTGCATTCACAGATTGAGTTTATTTAAAATGTTTTTTTTTCTGTTTCCTCGCAAATGTGTTAAAAAACGTCGTACGATATACGTGCGTATTGGTTATGACATGCTCGGCTCAATTACGCCCTCGCCTACGGCTCGGGCTGAAATTCCGACTCGCATGTTTTAACCATCTTAACGCACTAATATCGTAATGTACTATTAACAACAAATTAAACACTCATTTGAGTTCTAAATCCTTACTAATATTATAAAAGCGAAAGTGAGTTTGTTTGTTTGTTTATTTGTTTGTTTGTTTGTTACCTCTTCACGCTTTAATGGCTAAACCGATTTTGATGAATTTTGGTACAGAGATAGTTGGTTTTTATTTTTATTTTAAAAAAGTGGGATATGAGGGAGAACGAGGGAAGAAAAGGGAAAACTTAGCGTTGCTATTACAAATCAATCAGGCGCAAGAGCAAAAACTGCAGGTCTGCTTGGTGTGTTATACCGAATTTAACGCGAGCGAAGCCGCGGGCGAAAGCTAGTTCAAGAATAATTTGAATTTCTTTCACACTGATTAATGACAAAAGTACTTTTGGTTGTAGCATTTTATTTTCTCCGTAAATGTATTGAAAAATGTCGTTTGTTCTTGTTATAATTGTCATTGCTGTTCTCGGCTTTATAACCGCCTTGAAAGCAATGAATAAGTTTCCTCACTTGAATCAAAATGTAACTATTTTCATTCTGCGGAAATGAAAAATGAAAAAATCGTCGCGTATTTTACGACGTAATTTTTGACAGGTGTCAAAAATGACGTAAAATACGCAATAATTTCTTGCCATATTTTCATTGCGACTGCTGGGTAGTTTTTGCCAAGGGCGTCACAAGTCAGCTAAAGCCCCGTTCCAATAAACAAAAACGACTCGTTTTGCTTACGGATGGTAGTATTTTGACATAAGTTCTATGAGACTTATGTCAAAATCTTACTATCCGTAAGCAAAACGGCTCGTTTTTGTTTATTGGAACGGGGCTTAAGGCTATCATGAAGAATCGATGAAGAAACTTGGCACAAAGGCAGGCTAATGATGATGATGTCTCGCATGCTCACGTCCCATCTCCACATAAACTTACCCGGACTTTTCTTATCAATCTTAACAGAAGCCCAGTCAAGGTATAGGGATTTATTCTGGAAACATCCGCTGTGGAACCGAGATCTTCTCTCTCCTTTAGGAGATTGGTATATGGACAAAGTGGGTCCTATCAAAAGAGAAGAATAATCGAGTTAGTTTAAGAATTTAAATCTCTGGTTTTTCGATATAAATGAAATTCTTATTCAAAAAAAAGAATGCATATTCTTCGTGAAGACCTGAAAAGCATGCTTAATTTCATAGTCTTTTTTAAAGTCAATGTCATATTGATAATTATATCTTACTTTTTACTTAATATAACTTTTATTAAATGCGAATGTTTGTTACTCTTTGACGTCAAAACGGCTGAACAGATCTTGATAAAATTTACCATAGATGTAGATTATGGTCTGAAATAACACTTAGGATACTTTTTTTGCGATATCACGCGGGCGAAGCCGCGGGCGCCTGTTAGTGTGTTGTTTAATTTTAATGTGTTTTGTTTCCTATCAGATATTATATGAGCGCAAAGAGGTCTCATGATGAAGAATATCTAGCTAACCACGTAGTGTCCTCTAAACTAAACGTGTATAGCTTATTTTACCCAGTGCCTTTGAATGGGGCAGTCGGTGCCTTTGAATGGGGCAGTCGGTGCCTTTGAATGGGGCAGTCGGTGCCTTTGAATGGGGCAGTCGGTGCCTTTGAATGGGGCAGTCGGTGCCTTTGAATGGGGCAGTCGGGCCTATCAGCAATCATCTTGAGGATGCTGTTAAGAGCGTTACGCAAGCGCTGCAGCAAGGCAGCCATGAGCCATGAGCTCATAGTATCCTAATGAAGACCAAAAAAAAAAAACTTTAAGGATTTTAGCCGATTGGCTACGGAACCTTAGTCCAAGAGCGAGACTGACTCGCACACCGAGGGTTCCGTACAAACTTGCGACATAAATGGCCATATCTTTTGAATGCGTAGACTTATGCCGCGTTCCAATAAAACGCGTCTCATAAGTTCTATGAAACTTATGTCAAAATACAACTATCCGTAAGCAAAACGAGTCGTTTTTGTTTATTGGAACGGGGCATAATTGAGTATAGTTATAATTTCAACTCGATACCTCCATGCACTCCTGAGATAAAATATGGACTAGACAGACAGACAACTAAGTGATCCAATAAGGGTGCCGTTTTTGATGTACGGGACCCTAAAAGTTATGGGTTTACCTGAACAGCCGGCGACATCTCCCTGTATGGGAGGCAACGAGCGACCACGAGGCGAACGAGGGTCCGGAGACTTTGCCTTAGGTGTGGAGCCTGATGGCTGAAACAACACAAAACAAATCCGTTATCTTATGCTACAACAACAATCTCAATAGTTTTTGTAAGGGTTTAATGGGTCTTCTTTGCGGATGGTAAATCACCAAATACCTTCTCTCGTTCTGGGTGGAGCGGGTGGAGTGTCAGACTTTAACTCAGTAAAACCAACTCATGTTCCTTCTTTTGCTTTTTATGTTCAGGGACCACGGCCTTTCAAACAACATGCAACCCCGGCAGAACCCGCAAGCTCGGCAGGATTTGAGAAGTCTAAGTTAAAGTAAACGACGCAAGTACTTGCGTCGTTTACTGACTGCTGACTGTACAGTTAGCAGAATTATTCTTGAAACCCATTAATGTTTCGAATAAACTTTCATTTATTTGAATAACTTAAATAACAAACATTACATAAATTAATATGTGAGTTGAAAACGGCCAACGGTTTCTAAGAAAAAATCAACTATACCTACGAGCCAGCTTTGCTCTTTTGCTGACTGTACATCAGCCTAAGCAGCTAAGTAATTAACCCTAATTAAAAAAAACAGTATTGCCATCAAATGTGGTAACTTTGCCAGCTGACTCTTTTCCTGTAGTCATCCACGAGGACGAAATATTAAGAGACTAGCTTTTGCCCGCGGCTTCGCTCGCGTTAAATTCGGGGTCACAGTTCCCCTAGCGCCTTATTGATTTGTACTAACAACGCTAAGTTTTCCCTTTTCGTCCCTCTTTATCCCTCACATCCCACTTTAAAAAAAAAATTGCCTATGTATAAGCCATTAAAGCGTGAAGAGGTAACAAACAAACAAACTCACTTTCGCTTTTATAATATTAGTAAGGATTCAAACATAACGCCTTTATATGCTTCACGCCGGCTTGCAGTAATTGAACAAACAAAACTTTATTACAATATGTTTACAGTTAATAATAGAACTGCAGACGTTCTCAGTTTTAATAGGTTTGGAACTTCCCTTGCCTATGCTATTCGATTTGATCCTTAATTCCAGGCTCACCTTGTATTTAGAGAATACAAACACACGATACATCCGTTACTAGGTCGAACAATACTGATGCTGTTAGAATGAGTCGTCCCACTGGTGGACCACCGCGAACTCGACTTACATATCCCAAAGTCATCCTTTAACCTCCTACCAGAGTTGCGGGTTGTTCGAAAGAGTGTGGAATCTCTTTCGAACAACCCGCCCCGGAACGTAAAGGGCAATAGAAGGAACATGGGTGAGTTTTAGTCAGTACAAGTCTGACACTTCCCCCGCTCCGCCCAGACCGGGGGAAGTTATTTGATGATTTCCCATCACCAAAAAAAATATCCTTTAACATGTTTAAACCTTTTTTTACACTTTCAAGCTACTACGCTTAATTCACATAAATACCAAACCAAGCAACTATACCATAAACCGAACTGAAACAGACTAAACTATTTTGTATTTGAATTAACAATAATTAATTTAACTCATCACCCACTCACCCAAAAACGTTCCGATAATAATTACAAGTCGGACCAATTTTATGGAGCCATCTTCCTGCTAGTCTTTTAGTTAGACAATAGAAACAGTTATTCGCTACCATAACTCTTTTGTTGAATGTTGGACAAGCCATAATAACAGCACGGCCAAACTGGTACGTCAATTTATTCGAAGTCATGAATTCGGTTGGCATGCTCGACAGTGTAATCTAATCATTTATACATAGCACATACGTGGAACAAAATATGGGATCGTACACTGAAAGTGAAATATGTAGGTACACCGAAAGTGTCAGTGTACTTTGGCAGATAGTTTCTCTGCTTTTGTTACATGATTATTATCTTTATTCTGCTGTACGTATGTATGTCTCTGAACTTCTCCTAAACTGCTGGACCAATTTGAATGAATTTTTCCTGAATGGTTTAGATTCGCAAATCAGCCCAGCAGACGGCGCTGCAGTCGGTATTTAGGTTAATTTATCTATACTGCTAAACGGCTGAATTGATTTGAATGAATTATGATTAAAGTAATAGGCTTGCATGAATTCACGGTGATATTAATTAAAACAGTTCGATCTGTGGATGCAAGTTCTTGGTAGAACCAACTGCGTTGAGATAAAACTACTAGGATTACATGAAATTCACAGTGGTATGCTTTCTAAGAGTTTGGTCTGTATACACAGCTATCGGCTGTATAATATCACGCTACAATAGTTGGGAGCTGAGTGGTGGATGAAACCGCTGGGCACAGCTAGTATATTTATATAGATTTGCGTTTACTTTATGTATGTACTCGTATGTATATTGATTTGTGGTACACCACAGACTACTGTACCGTACAGTATTGTCTCTCCGTCTTCCTGTAATCTACCCAAATGTCGTCTTGAATAGATCGCTATTAGCGATAAGACCGCTCATTGTGACACACTATGTGAAATGGTTTTCTGTATTTAAGTTATTTGTATGGTGTACATAATAAAGAATATTCTATTCTATGCTGTTCTATTCTAGGTAATAATTTTAAGTAGATTATGATTTATTAATAAATCATTCATTATTGAGAAATTATTGAGAAAATTATGGATAGGTGGAAAAGTTACTTTGAAAGACTGATGAATGAAGAGAATGACTGGAATAGTGTGCTTGAAAATAAACCAGTGAAAGAGGGACTAGTAAGAAATTTTAGTATGGATGAAGTGAGGATTGCAGTGAATGGAATGAAGAATGGTAAGGCATTAGGACCGGACGGAATACCAGTTGAAGTATGGAAGTTATTGCGGATGGACGGATGGAAGTGGTTAGCTTTATTCTTCAATAAACTGTTGCTGGAAGAGGCCATACCTGACGAATGGTGTAACAGTTCGCTGGTGCCCATCTTTAAAAACAAAGGTGATGTGCTGGAGTGCAACAATTATAGAGGAATAAAGCTAATGTCACATAGTATGAAAGTTTGGGAGAAAGTTATTGAAAGGCAACTGAGAGAAGAGAGCGAAATCACACAAAGCCTACTCGGTTTTATGCCTGGTCGGGGAACGATGGATGCCATTTTCGCTATCCGCTAGTTGTGCGAAAAATACAGAAGTGCACATAAGAACTTGCACATGGTGTTCATCGACCTCGAAAAGGCATACGACCGGGTACCGCGTGCAGTTTTGTGGTGGGCTCTTAAGGAGAAAGGTGTGCCTGGGAATTATGTGCAGTGGATCCGTGCGATGTACAGTCGATGCAGTACCCAAGTCCGGTCCACAGCGGGCACTACCTTCAATGTGGCTGTCGGTCTGCACCAAGGGTCGGCTCTTAGCCCTTACTTCTTCCTGGTGATAATGGACGCTCTCACGTCGGATATCCAGGAAGAGGCTCCCTGGTGCATGCTGTTTGCCGATGACATTGTATTGGTTGCCGAAGCGGCCAACAGGTCCAGAGCAGATTAGAAGTGTGGTGGCAAAGACTGGAGAACGTTGGCCTGAAATTAAGCAGAACTAAAACAGAACACTTGTTCTGCGATTTCGGCGGTCTCTCCAGTCCTGTGCCCATAACCCTTGCCGGAACGCCTATACCGATCTGCTCCAACTTCCGGTACCTCGGGTCGCTTGTTCAAGGGGATGGCAAAGTAGACCGGGACGTAACGCATCGGATCAACGCAGGATGGATGAAATGGCGACAGGATGCCCCTCAACTTAAAGGGGAAGATATATAAGTCCGTGATTAGACCTGTTGTACTATATGGGTCAAAATGCTGGGCTGTAAAAAAGGTGGATGAAAAACGATTGCATGAGAATGTTGAGATAGATGTGTGGAGTGACAAGAATGGATAAAGTAAGGAATGAATATATTCGAGGAAGTTTGAAAGTTGCGCCTGTTACAGAAAAATGAAAAGTTTGTCTTGACTAAAAGAGTGATGGATCTGAATGTTGATGGACGGAGAGCGAGAGGAAGGCCAAAGAAAAGATGAATGGATTGTGTAAGGAATGATATGAAGGAGAAAGGAGTAAATGATGCCGTGACGTCTGATAGGGGAGAATGGAAGAAGAAATATAAGCAACAAAATCATTTCTCATTTAATTTAAGTAATTCTATTCTAACTTAATTATATTATTAAAATTTTATTCCAATGTATTTTAAAATGTGTTTTTTATTGTTATTAAGTTTAGTAATTTATTTTAATTTAATTTATTGTAATCGATTTAACATTTAATAGTTGTTTTAAAGTATTCATAGTTTTGTTTTTTTTTCTTCTCTAATATCTGTATTAATTGTTTTATTAAATTAATTTATGTTATTTTCTGCGCAAAATGTAGTGTATGCTGTGCTTTTCTATAAGTAATGAGGCGCTTAGACTTAAGTTGGCAACGTGTAAATTCAATGTAATAGCGTACTCATTGTTGAGAAGCCTAATATTAAATTAGTAAATAAAGAAAACGTGTTGCGCCGGCTTATTGGACGATTCGCACGAATTTAACTCGCACAAAACGTGCGAATCGACTCCTTTAAAACATATTATTTTTTCTGTAGTCGATTCGCACGAATTTCATTTATTGGCGTGCGAATCGACACCCTCACAAATATGTAGTAGACTATTCGCACACATTTCATTTTAAGGTTTAAAAAAATTAAAGTACAGTCGTATTCAGCCATCACTGAAATAAAAACAAAAAATAATCGAAGTTTAAACAGCAGATATTTACTTGAAAGTAAGAAAGATCTGTATGGAATAAGTGATAATAATAATTACTTAAAACGTGGCATATCTACATTTTTACTAATACAAAACAATATAAACATGACCGCAAAATTCGCCTATTACAGAAAAAAATTAAAGAGAAAGCTATATATATGCTATCACGCTCACTCGGGTTGGTCATGGGTCTACATTTGGTTTAGTTTTGTATTGTAACTGTAGAAAGTACACGTGCCGGACGGTAATTTAAGATAATTATTGTGATGTGACACAGTGTTGTGTGCTGGAAGGTGATCAAAGTAATATAACTGATTATGTTATTCCTAAAAGGTAACGACTGTGATTTTGATTGTGATTAAAGCCAAATATCTATTTTTATAATTCTCGTAAGTTTATTTTTTAAACTGTTATATATAAATTAGAAGTAAGCATTTTATTATTGTTATGACTTGATTTATTATTGTTGATTTGTTAGTTGTATACATATAAAAGTTTAGTCACTTTTGTACGTTATTTTAAAGAAAAATCTGTGATTCAAATTGTGATTATAGCCCTAGTTCTAGTTTTATGGATTAAAAGTTTTATTGTTATAATTATGAGAACTGTGTATTTTAGGTACACTTCTGAAAAACATTAAAACATGTTTTTGTTGTACCAAATGTTCGTCAATAATAAATATAAGAAAAAGTTGTTAATTATATATATACCTACCTTATTAAAAAAGTAAATGTTTATGTAATGTAAAAAAAAATGAAAATTTTATTACGCGGTTAGTGGAGTAGTAGTTTGTTAGTGACACTTATTTATTATTCTGTGATCGATATTTGCTCATTTTTAATCCTCAAACCACGAGCTTAGAAGATGTTTAGTACTTAGTTTTAATTATAATACAGATATTGTTGATTATAGATTGTGATTTTATTTTCTATCTATTACGAGTAAAACATATTTGACCTTACTACTTCTGTGCTCAAGTGTACTTTATCTTAACTGCATTTCAAAAAACAATATGTGTGCGAATAGCCTACTACATATTTGTGAGGGTGTCGATTCGCACGCCAATAAATGAAATTCGTGCGAATCGACTACAGAAAAAATAATATGTTTTAAAGGAGTCGATTCGCACGTTTTGTGCGAGTTAAATTCGTGCGAATCGTCCAATAAGCCGTTGCGCCGACCCCAAATAGAATGGGACAAGGGCAGGAAAATGCTGAATGAATCACTCATTACTAGTTGACTTTTTTTTTCAAAGACTGCCTCCTTAATCCAGTGGTTGGAAGCGCAACTGCTGAGCATCAGGTCCTAAGTTTGATTTCCGGGTCGTTTAAAAAGTTACTGGGTTTTTCCATCAGGATTTTTTTAGTTGTTCTGTAATCGGTTGATGGCAATAGGCACGCGCCTATTACATGGGATTTGGAACATAACTGGCGTTAATGTGGGTGTACCATTAGGTACACCTCTAAGTAACGAAAAATAGATAAAAAGAGACACCGGGGTCCTGGAACATGAAGGGCAAAAGAAGAAACAAGGGTGGGTTTTAATCAGTACAAGTCTGTCACTCCCCTCGCTCCACCTAGACCGGGGGAAGTTATTTGATGAATTCCCATCCGCAAAAAAGGGTTTAGTCTGACACCCTTTTTTTATCTTTACATAAATATAAAAATGAATCGAAAAATATGTTGCTAAGCGCATAAATCAACAACACCTGGACCAATTTTACCAATTCTTTTTTTTAATATTCGTTTTTTGGAACGATCATCGGACTTCAGTCCAAGGAAGGTTTTTACGGCAAGAAAAAAAGGCAGTGAAGGGTTTAGGTAGCGTAAGTAGGTAGAAAAATTGCATTGCAACGCATGCTGGGGCACAGCTAGGTACTACCTATACATTATTAGAAAAGATAAAATCAGTGGTAAAACTGTTAGTGTAAAAATACACGTTAAAAAAAATCGTTGCCCCATACTAGGACTTTTTCCTGTATTGTGGGTGCGTTTTTGGGTGCGTGTTAACAAGCATTTAAACTTACATACATAAACAGCCAACAAATTATTTAGTCGTTACAACATTGTAAAACATAAACAAAAAAGGTTATTATAAACACAAGATCAACAGTCGAGGTGTAGTTGAGGCGCAGGCACATAAGAGACACGCCGCAACGACATTTTCTTTACAAATGTCGTGTGGGCGACGCGCCTAACGCGCCCGCGGCGCCCCGACTAACTGTGCCTCGACTTTGGTCCTGTGGGCGACGCGCCTAACGCGCCCGCGCCCCGACTGCGCCTCGACTGTTGGGCCTGTGGGCGATGCGCCTAAGAAACTAAAAGTCTCCTCTACTAAACGCGTCCTCGGAAAGTATGTTAGTAGACAAGAGACATAAACTCTACATAGGTACCCCATGAATTTAAATTGTGTTTATTCAAACAAGTAACCAGAATCTTGCTCTTTGCCTTTACTAAATATATATAGCTATACACTCGTATTTGGAGTGTGATACGTGACTTAGAAAAGTGTAACACCTAATAACACGTCCCCGTAAGTTCACGAATACGAAACACTTAACAACGAATGCACGCTACCACGAAAAACTTAACGCCGTAGCAATGTGATCTCGAATAACTAAATCTCTAATGTTCACTTTTTCGAAACACTTAACAACGAATGCACGCTACCACTAAAAACTGAACACCGTAACAATGTGTTGACAAGGAGGAGGATGATTGTTATATGAATAAAGACTTTTTACGATGACTTTTTAGTCTAAGATCCCGTATAAAACGACCTTCACCGAGATGCTTATTTAATGAAACGTATTTTATATTTAATTTAATATGTCAATAAATATAATGCATATGGGTTGCCTAGCAAATTTCAGTCCAGAGTATGTTTAATTAATAATTAAAAAAATATATTTTTTTAAACATTTCACCGGTATGATTATTAGATAAATTCTATACCAATCGAAAGTATGAAGCCCGTAGAATATGCAAACGTTAGGTTGTCTATTCTTTTCCGGTCACAACTATCGGGTTGTCAGGTATAAACAGGTAAATCTGTACTAGCATTTTGCAACGGTCTGTTTATTGAATGAAATTTAAATGAAATTAAAGATTATTTTATTCTGAACACGGTGGTATAGGGTTGCCTGCGAAAAATCAGTCCAGAATTGCGGTTGTCGAATTTTAAAAAGTAAAATATTGCTCCGAGTGAATGTGTGCGACTGAGAGGTCCCAACCAACCATCTCATGCGATAGAAGAGGACACAGCATAGCAGCTGTTTAAAGTCCGCCCATTTAAAAAAAGAGAGTGCGCATGCTATTTGGGCTTGGTAAAGAAAAGGATAGCGATAGACTCGAGTATATACTATGCATCATTTTGAAGTAGTTTATTATTTAAATAGAGAAATAGTTATTTAATTAAATTTTAATCAATTATTTATTTATGTGTATATTTTTATGTGACACTAAAGTATATATAATTACTGTACAATGATATGTAATGATATGTATTAAATCATGTATAAAATCTAGACGTTTTACGAAGTTTTTGCTTTGTACAGCGCCTTAATACTATAGCGTGATGTGGAACTAAAGCTTGTATTTAAGACGGGACCTACGCACTAAAAAGCTAAAAATAACCATGTTTGCGATATTATAACTAAAAATGCTGAAATAAAAAACTTTTTTGCAAAAAATAAAACCGACTTCCAAAAAAAAAAAAACTAAAAAGTGGAAAATAACTTTATTTCCGGAAGTCGGTGGCAAAAAAGTCAACGAAACCAACAAAAGCCACCGACCGACTTCCGGAAATAAAGTTATTTTCCACTTTTTAGTTTTTTTTTGGAAGTCGGTTTTATTTTTTGCAAAAAAGTTTTTTTTTTGTTCATTTGTCTTCGACAACCTTTAAAATTATATCATCAACGTAGACGAAGTCAATCTAATACGCATTATTGTACTCTCATTTTGTACTCTGTCATGAATGATCCGTATGCTCCTGATTATTTAAAAACTTATTTTAAAGTGTTGGGCAGTTCTCACAGTCGTAACCTTCGGGCTTCCGAAAATCTTCTCCTCCAAATTCCTTTACACCGCACCGGTTTTATGTCCAAATCATACGTAATTTCGACAATCAAGCTCTGGAACGCACTACCCTTTGACATTAAAAAAGCTGAAAGTAAATTTACTTTTAAAAGAAAAGTTCGTAACCACTATTTAGGTCCGTCTGCCAATTAAAAGTCATTGTAATTACTGTTAAAGTTCTCGTTTTTATTTATTTTTAAATGTATATATTAGTTTATTTGATATGTATATGTGTATTAGTATCCGTATAAAAATATATGTTTTCGCAAAAATAGTTTTAGATATTTTATGTATTTGTACCCTATCACAATGTTGTCGTATTTTACCCAAAGGTTGACTGGTAGAGAATGCCTTATGGCATTAAGTCCGCCTATGTACCACTATTGTACATGAAGTTTAAATAAATAAATAAATAAATAAATTATTAAAGATAACTCAAAAACTACTGGCCAGATCTTGATATTTTTTTTATGGGACCAAACGACAACCACCAGCTTTCGAATAAAAAGAAGAACCATCAAAATCGGTTCAGCCAGACCAGAGTTATGAGGTAACAAACACAAAAAAAAAATTAAAAAAAAAAAATACAGTCGAATTGAGAACCTCCTCCTTTTTTGAAGTCGGTTAAAAAACGCTATGCACTATGATTTGGAAGGTCATCGCAGTTTTTTGAGGTGATTGTATTTTAATTTGGTGATAGATCTTCAGTGATATACAACGGAACTCTTCAATAAATGACAGCAAATCTGCCATGATTGCTGCAATCACATGTATAAGTATTGGTTTCGCCAGGGTAGGCAGGCGAGTGGGAGCAGGGTGCCCGTACCCCCTCCCCCCCCCCTCACCTAGTCATTAAGAAACATAATAATCAGATCAAGTATCAGCTGTCTCCCCTAGGCGATGATGCATATGATTTCTGAATTAGTTTTATACTAAAGCATAATTTAGATAGGTAGTATTTAAGGCGCGGTAACAATCTAATCTTTAGGTATTCGCGGAAGTAAGGCTAGCTGCATACTGGGCATGGTCTGACACAAGTACACGACAGTATTGCATCGAAAGAATAGAAATAAGGTCGAAAATATTTCGGCGTTTGATTTTATTTGAATATCATGTCCGCCAAAATGTAGGGCAGTTTTTATTGAATATAAAAAAAAATACAGCTCCGAGTTTGAAAAATTTTAGATATCTCTTTAGTTTAAACAATTTCCTTTGTTATAGATATAAAAAATATGATAGTTGTCGCTGAAAAAATTGAGAATTTCGAGACGGAAAAATTTTTTTTGTTGGTCTTTTTAAACTTTTTTTTTTCGTAGTACTAGAGCACTTTTTGTAAACAAGTTTTGTTTAAGTCTTTACTTTATGTATTGAACTATACACGTTATTTTTTTTTGGCTAGTGGCATGTACAGATGCGGCTAACTTTGCGACGAAAATCTAGACGTTTTACGAAGTTTTTGCTTTGTACAGCGCCTTAATACTATAGCGTGATGTGGAACTAAAGCTTGTATTTAAGACGGGACCTACGCACTAAAAAGCTAAAAATAACCATGTTTGCGAATTATATCATAATACTATAACTAAAAATGCTGAAATTAAAAACTTTTTTGCAAAAAATAAAACCGACTTCCAAAAAAAAACTAAAAGTGGAAAATGACTTTATTTCCGGAAGTCGGTGGCAAAAAAGTCAACGAAACCAACAAAAGCCACCGACTTCCGGAAAAACTTCGTAAAACGTCTAGATTTTCGTCGCAAAGTTAGCCGCATCTGTACATGCCACTAGCCAAAAAAAAATAACGTGTATAGTTCAATACATAAAGTAAAGACTTAAACAAAACTTGTTTACAAAAAGTGCTCTAGTACTACGAAAAAAAAAAGTTTAAAAAGACCAAGAAAAAAAAATTTTCCGTCTCGAAATTCTCAATTTTTTCAGCGACAACTATCATATTTTTTATATCTATAACAAAGGAAATTGTTTAAACTAAAGAGATATCTAAAATTTTTCAAACTCGGAGCTGTATTTTTTTTTATATTCAATAAAAACTGCCCTACATTTTGGCGGACATGATATTCAAATAAAATCAAACGCCGAAATATTTTCGACCTTATTTCTATTCTTTCGATGCAATACTGTCGTGTACTTGTGTCAGACCATGCCCAGTATGCAGCTAGCCTTACTTCCGCGAATACCTAAAGATTAGATTGTTACCGCGCCTTAAATACTACCTATCTAAATTATGCTTTAGTATAAAACTAATTCAGAAATCATATGCATCATCGCCTAGGGGAGACAGCTGATACTTGATCTGATTATTATGTTTCTTAATGACTAGGTGAGGGGGGGGAGGGGGTACGGGCACCCTGCTCCCACTCGCCTGCCTACCCTGGCGAAACCAATACTTATACATGTGATTGCAGCAATCATGGCAGATTTGCTGTCATTTATTGAAGAGTTCCGTTGTATATCACTGAAGATCTATCACCAAATTAAAATACAATCACCTCAAAAAACTGCGATGACCTTCCAAATCATAGTGCATAGCGTTTTTTAACCGACTTCAAAAAAGGAGGAGGTTCTCAATTCGACTGTATTTTTTTTTTTTTAATTTTTTTTTTTGTGTTTGTTACCTCATAACTCTGGTCTGGCTGAACCGATTTTGATGGTTCTTTTTTTATTCGAAAGCTGGTGGTTGTCGTTTGGTCCCATAAAAAAAATATCAAGATCTGGCCAGTAGTTTTTGAGTTATCTTTAATAATGCGTATTAGATTGACTTCGTCTACGTTGATGATATAATTTTAAAGGTTGTCGAAGACAAATGAACAAAAAAAAAACTTTTTTGCTAAAAATAAAACCGACTTCCAAAAAAAAACTAAAAAGTGGAAAATAACTTTATTTCCGGAAGTCGGTGGCTTTTGTTGGTTTCGTTGACTTTTTTTGCCACCGACTTCCGGAAATAAAGTTATTTTCCACTTTTTAGTTTTTTTTTTTTGGAAGTCGGTTTTATATTTTGCAAAAAAGTTTTTTATTTCAGCATTTTTAGTTATAGTATCGCAAACATGGTTATTTTTAGCTTTTTAGTGCGTAGGTCCCGTCTTAAATACAAGCTTTAGTTCCACATCACGCTATAGTATTAAGGCGCTGTACAAAGCAAAAACTTCGTAAAACGTCTAGATTTTATACATGATTTAATACATATCATTACATATCATTGTACAGTAATTATATATACTTTAGTGTCACATAAAAATATACACATAAATAAATAATTGATTAAAATTAAATTAAATAACTATTTCTCTATTTAAATAATAAACTACTTCAAAATGATGCATAGTATATACTCGAGTCTATCGCTATCCTTTTCTTTACCAAGCCCAAATAGCATGCGCACTCTCTTTCTTTAAATGGGCGGACTTTAAACAGCTGCTATGCTGTGTCCTCTTCTATCGCATGGGATGGTTGGTTGGGACCTCTCAGTCGCACACATTCACTCGGAGCAATATTTTACTTTTTAAAATTCGACAACCGCAATTCTGGACTGATTTTTCGCAGGCAACCCTATACCACCGTGTTCAGAATAAAATAATCTTTAATTTCATTTAAATTTCATTCAATAAACAGACCGTTGCAAAATGCTAGTACAGATTTACCTGTTTATACCTGGCAACCCGATAGTTGTGACCGGAAAAGAATAGACAACCTAACGTTTGCATATTCTACGGGCTTCATACTTTCGATTGGTATAGAATTTATCTAATAATCATACCGGTGAAATGTTTAAAAAAATATATTTTTTTAATTATTAATTAAACATACTCTGGACTGAAATTTGCTAGGCAACCCATATGCATTATATTTATTGACATATTAAATTAAATATAAAATACGTTTCATTAAATAAGCATCTCGGTGAAGGTCGTTTTATACGGGATCTCATACTATTTAGAGGTTTTGTTATTCGAGCTCACATTGTTACGGTGTTCAGTTTTTAGTGGTAGCGTGCATTCGTTGTTAAGTGTTTCGAAAAAGTGAACATTAGAGATTTAGTTATTCGAGATCACATTGCTACGGCGTTAAGTTTTTCGTGGTAGCGTGCATTCGTTGTTAAGTGTTTCGTATTCGTGAACTTACGGGGACGTGTTATTAGGTGTTACACTTTTCTAAGTCACGTATCACACTCGTGTATTTGTACGCATATCCAGGTAACATAACAAGCTTATAACTTTGTGGTTTTTCATGATACAGTTTTGAAATTTTGTACATAGATTCTGTATATAAAAATACTGGACAGGTGTTTCGGCTTTCGCATAAACTAAAAATAATGTTGGATGTTTGTAAACGCACCCACGATACGAGAAATTCCTAGCGTGGGGCAACGTTTTTTCATTAAAAAAAAAACGGTTATCCTAGAATCTACACCCTCATTGCGCCACTTATATGTACACACATCAAAAGTATCTAGGGATCAACATATATTTTTGCAAATAACTTTTCTCCTGATTGATATTAATTAAAATTTTCTTTAAGGATTCATCAAATAAAGTGTTTTCGTTTGTCACAGTAACGATAAACCAAGTCACCTTTGCATTAATAAAGAAATTTGCCATTTTCCTAATAAAGGGATTTTTGACATTTGAACCACTAACATTAAAGTTCGAAAAAAAGACTGAAATAACAGTTTTCTTTAAAATTTTATTGGGTAACTTAAACAATTAATAATCCGTGTTTCTACCGCGAACACTAACAACACAAGAACATCGGTTTGGCATACTCAAAATGAGTTCATCCAAATCACGCTGTGGAATGGCCGCCCATGTTCGTTGCAACAACAAAAAAAGGTCTTCTTGCGACTGGATACCCTCCATATTCGGCAGAGCTCTTCTCTGTAGCATATCCCATGCATGCTCAATCGGGTTCAAGTCTGGCGACTGAGCAGGCCAGGGCAGGACATTGATGTTAGCTGCGGCGAGAGTCTGTCTTACAACTCTTGCGGTGTGCGGTCGTGCATTATCATGCATTAACTGAAATAAGGGACCGATTTGCACTTGTAGAGGAACGATGACGTCTGATACAATCGTCTCAGCATAAATTTGAGCGTTGAGGTTGCCTGTGATCCAAATCAACTCAGTTCTTCCGCCGATCCAAATACCCGCCCATACCATGATGGTTCCACCACTATAAGGATGGACTTCCTGGCAGGATTTTAATCGCTGTTGGCGTCCAGGGGTTCTCCAGTGTCGTATACGTCTTGTATCCGGTCTCATACCAAAACGAGACTCATCAGAAAAGCACACGAAACGCCATTGTTCTTCTGCCCAATTTCTGTGTTCAAGAGCCCATT
This sequence comes from Ochropleura plecta, assembly GCA_905475445.1. Classification (NCBI taxonomy): domain Eukaryota; kingdom Metazoa; phylum Arthropoda; class Insecta; order Lepidoptera; family Noctuidae; genus Ochropleura; species Ochropleura plecta. The sequence goes on along the minus strand of FR997721.1, from coordinate 26,757,952 downwards.
GATATCGAATCCTACGATTGTGCATTGCTATAGGTGGTACCCGTAGCGGTCTTCGGGAATGAAGGTTCACTTCATGCAAGCGGTTTCTGACTGTTTGGTCGCTAATTAAGTTCCCTGAAGAGTGATGAAGCCTCACGGCTAACATCATGGCGGTTATTGTTGGAGCTCTTCGAGTTAAGATTTGAATGTATCGGTCTTGTCTCCGTGTGGTGCAGCGATACCGTCCTCCATGGCGCTCAGCCACGGTACCAGTGCTTCGGTAACGTGTCCAAAGTCGACTGATAACACTCTGACTTGTATTCAGAGCTAAAGCTACAGTACGTTGCCGGGAACCAGCTTCTATTATTCCCACGGCTCTGAGCATTTCTTCCCTGCTTAAATGACGTCGCCGCTCCATAATAACGTTGGTTTTAATCAGTAGTAGGGAAACAGTAGCACTAATAATGTCTTCAATGCGTTGTATGTTTTTATAGGGAAAATATTGACAGCTTATTTTCATCTTTTACTCGAATTTGATTGAGAGTTCCTGATTCAAATTATGAAATGCACCAAAAAGGATCCATATAAATTTATAAAATCATAAATTTATTACAAAGCCACATCTCAATCTCAAGAAATCCGCATAAAAATGCTTGATCCCTAGACACTTTTGATGTGTGTATTTTTAAACAAGGCAGACATTTACCTAAATAGATAGCTGGATGGCCTTGAAAAAATCCAGGTGGGCAAGCGAGATACCACCAGTCAGTCTGATAAGTGCTGCATGGTATCGCACTCAGGACCTCAAGCCACAAATTGGGCCTTCTCGGTTTCAACATGTTTGTCATTTACAAAGAGGTAACATTTGAACGTACAAAGAAACCTCTGATTCCGAAAATACTTCCACGGAAGCTCCAATGTCACAGAGGCTATATTTAAAATAAGGAAAATCCGCACGCCAAAGATAGATATTTATATCAAACTAATTGCGCCCCGCGGCTTCGCCCGCGTGATGATAAAAAAAGTATCCTATGTATTATTCCAGACTATAATCTACCTCTGAAAATCTAAAAATGAGATATTAATTATGTGAGTGACTGATGAATTAGAATTATTTTACTTTTGATTGAATTGACATTAAAGACATGTATTATTAATTTATGTAAATGCTTATGACATGTATTGATTTAAATTGTATTTTTTTTTAATTTTGTTTTTTCTTGTATTGTAATAATGGTTAAAACTTTGTACTTTTGCATGCCTTGTTATTGGCAAAATATGGCTGTTCTTTATTTATTGTAACACCTGTACTTGTACCCTTATTTGCGAAATAAAAATCTTATCTTATCTTATCTGTGCCAAGATCCGTTCAGTAGTTTTTTCGTGAAAGAGGTTCAAACATACATCCATACTCACAAACTTTCGCATTTATAATACACTAGCTTCTGCCTGCGGCTTCGTTTGCGTTAAGTTTGAGGTAACACAGTTTCCCTTTCCTGATTTGCAGGTACCTGCTACCTGTAGTTTTTGCCCTTGCGCCCTAATTTATTGAATAGCAAAGCTAAGTTATCCCTTTTCTTCCCTCTTTTCCTCTTAAAGCTCACTTTAAAAAAAATTTGCTATGTCCGTCTCCAGGGTCCCAACTATATCTGTACCAAAATTCATCAAAATCGGTTTAGCCATTTAGGCGTGAAGACTTAACAAACAAACTCACTTTCGCTTCTATACTTAATATTAGTAGGATTGGTTGATAGATCAGTGATCGCCGCTGTGCATAGAAACATTGGCCATACAATTAGGAATATCGCCCAGCCTTCTGTATAACTAGTTCATAAACTAAACTATATTTAATTACTAATCAAGTAAATAGGCTTGGCAAAACAATGAACAAACTACGGAATATCGTGTAGAGGTAGTCAATAGAACGGTTCTATTTATATTGTTGCTATATAAGGAAGGCTTCACTTATTTATTGTAACTATACCAATATTACTTTACGTAATTACCAAATACAAGGGAAATAGATTAAGCCATTTTTTTTAAAAAAGTTGCCCCACACTAGGAATTTCTCCTGTATCGTGGGTGCGTTTATAAACATATAAACTCACATACACAAACAGCCAGACCCGAAACGGAAACGGAACAAATATTTGTATGACCTGAAGATAGTTATCTTCAGGTCATACAAATATTTGTTCCGTGCGGGAATCGAACCCGTGACACGCAGCGCAGCAGTCGATCCCTCAACCACTGCGCCAATCGTGCCGTTAACCGTGTCGTCGTTCCTGGCTTAAGCAGTTAGTTAGGACAGATCCTAACTGAGGTAAATCTCAATGACAATGATCATTTCGCTAGACTTTTTCCAACTATGTATGTTGGAGTTGAAGTATTTTACAAGGAGCGACTGCCTATCTGACCTAAATAACCCAGTTAGTAATACGATACCCTACGTAAGACTGGTTGTCAGACTTTCGGGACACTGACTCTGTAGCTACTGTCAAAGATCGACAAATGACATCAGGGACCAACAGCTTGACGTGCTAACCGAGGTACGGAGGAAACTTCGTGTGCAACGGGTGGTCACCCATCCTCAGACCAACCTAGGCAAGTGCGGGTTAGCCTAAAAATTTCTTGGCTCGTAAACAAACCTCAGATTTGCTTGGGGCGCGAGAGACTTCATTGCAAAGCCAGAATTACCCAACAATGCCATTTTTTACGAAATTTAAACAAATATGTAAGGAGTTAATAAGCATACAAAGCATAAAAACTTTTTACTAAAAATAAATGCGATTAGTAATACTGGTAATACCTTTAGCCAACGAAGAAAAGTTTAAAAATCAGCGCGTATATTTAGATAGGCTGTCAATTTTCGTTGACTAGATTTTAGGTAGGCAGGCAGGTAGGTTAAAATCTTTAGAAAGAATTAATGATAAATTATGTTTTTTTTGCAAGTAGGTTTTTACAAACACTTTACTCGTTGGTTTTTTTTTAAACTAGATGAGGCCGTTGTTTCGTACCCGACTACTCTGAGAAAAACAAAACAGCCGAAACAAACTCACAGGTCTCTTTTAAGGTCCAGACAAAAATCTTGGTCAACATACAAGAGGACTAAGCAGATTAGTGTCTGAGATGGTCTTTTTAAGAAAGCGCCACACAAAAGTAATCCTTATTAATATTATAAAAGCGAAAGTGAGTTTGTATGTTTGTTACGTCTTCACGTCTAAATGGCATGATTGATTTTGATGAATTTTGGTACAGAGATAGTTGGGACCCTGGAAACGGACATAGGCAATTTATTTTAAAAAACCGGCCAAGAGCGTGTCGGGCCACGCTCAGTGTAGGGTTCCGTAGTTTATTTTTTTGTTTGAAAAAAGATACGTTCAGGATAATAAAATATGTAAACGAAGTTAAAAAAAATGCTTGCTACGATTATACTACAAAAATTATTTTGTACAACTTTTTGTCTTTTTTGTACAAAAACTGTTGTCTCAATCAAGTTCAAAATGATTTTCATAGAAAGTCCTTATAAAGTTCTACTTTTCAGATTTTTTTCATATTTTCTAAACTTGTGGTTCAAAAGTTAGAGGGGGGGGGACACATTGTTTTTTACTTTTGGAGCGATTATTTCCGAAATTATTGACATTATCAAAAAATGATTTTAGTAAACCCCTATTCATTTTTAAATACCTTTCCAACAATATATCACACGTTAGGGTTGAAATTAAAAAAAAATCACTTCCCACTTTACATATAGGGTGGCTACCCTAATAAAACATTTTTTTCCAATTTTTATTTTACCACTTTGTCGGCGTGATTGATATACATATTGGTACCAAATTTCAGCTTTCTAGTGCTAACGGTCACAGAGATTAAGCGAGGACGGACGGACGGACGGACAGACAGACATGGCGAAACTATAAGGGTTCCTAGTTGACTACGGAACCCTAAAAATGGGAGAGGAAGAGGGGGGAAGTGTATGTGTGTGTCTGTTTGTTTGTCTTTCACGGCAAAATGGAGCGATTAATTGACGTGATTTTTTAAGTGGAGAGATGGAGAGTGTCATAGGCTTTTATCGAGCGAAGCCGCGGGCAAAAGCTAGTAGAATATAATATGATTCACTAATATTCATCTACAGCCCAACTTCACCCACTACTGGGCATGGTCCTCTGTCTATTTATCCCTAACTCCACGTTCATGTGCCTCAAACACCATAACCAATATTACAAGCAAACAAACACGCAACTCTTGTGTGTCAATTTTGTTGTGCAAAAAATATTAATAGTATATTTTCTAATCACCCTGGAATTATAAAAATAAAAATAGTAATAGCAAAAAATATTAATAGGATATTTTCTAATCACCCTGGAATTATAATAACGCTTTAACATGACGCACAGCAGCAACAAGTTGTTAGCGCAAAACCGCAAAGGTTGTTGAAGTTCTAACACCACAGAAATCAAAAATGGCAACTTTACAGGAGAGCGAAATAACGGCTTAATTATACTTTGGTAATACAAAACCGAATTAGATAAAAACGGTGCTTGTTCGAATGCGCCTACCGATTTCTATCAAATATCATTAATAGGTCAAAACAGAGCTAGAAGTTCGCGAAACAAAACGTACTTTTTGTTTTAGTTTAGTGTTATTTTACATTGCATGTCGATAAAACATTCGATTCACGTCGAACATCTTAAAAATACTAAATTATAGTCATTTAAAACACCAAAAGCTTTCAAAATACTGAAATGAAAATCGAGATTTTTTTTGTAGTAAACTATAAACCATTACAATCCTTTTAACTCATAATAATAAGCATGGGGAAAGGGGAAGGAATGGGGAGGCCTTCAACCAGGAGTAAGACAAAATAAAGAATGATCGCGCAGGCTAACTTGACAGTTCTACATTACAAACTAAAAGAATAAAGAAACCTAGTCATACCTTGGTTGTATCCTTCGCCTTTGCATCACCATCTTCAGAAGCCTTCATAATAAACCTATTACAATAACGATGCGGACACGTGCGTTATGGGACTCTGTGGCAGTACAATGGTTTGTTAGCCGAAACTGTGGAGCTACGGTTTGCTACTGGTTACCTGTTGAATTTAGCGGTTTCGAAAACTGTCTGGATATGTCACGCGAATGAAAAAAGAGGGGCTGTATTGAATTTACAAATTGATCGTACAGTAAACAAAATAATTGACATCAAAAATTGATAGTTATGATTATATTATTTATAAAAAAACAACATAAAACCTTAATATTATGCTTGTTTCACATTATTTAGCCGACAACGAATCCCTGTCACTACACATGAACTAGAATAGATTTTTGTTGTATTGCAATAAAAATGGTGCGAGCATTAGTTTTGATAGTTAAAATATGCTGAAACCAGCTAGTACTACGGGGCAATGGTACATTTAATTACTAAACTCACTTCCCGCTTTGTTTTGTCCGTGTTTATAAACAAAGCCCCATCAAATTAGTTTGCAATCTATTAATGGGCTCCTCGGTACATTAATAGATTAAACTGCGTAACGAATATTGGTCATTTTGTCAAAGAAACTGTTACAACAGTTTAGTTTTTACGTACACAATATTGTTTGTTACTCTTTTTTTTTCTTCGCCTTGAGATTCTTCAAAGTAAGGATTTTTTTAGGGAAGAGGCAGAAAGAAAGTTAACTATTAACACTGCACCAAGAAAATTCACAAAATAATGCAATACTTTATTTATATTCAATCTTAGTCAAACTTTAAAATGTCATATTTTTAAACTGGCTGTGACGTGATAATAGTATTCATAACGACTGTTATGGAAGATTGACGTTTAAGCATTTAATCAAGACTTAACCGGTTTAAATAAACACAAACTAAATGAGTTCAGTGATAATTATTTCTAAACATAACCCCCCTTTTTTTTTCTTTTTTTTTTTTCGGGTGGGAAATCATCCAGTGACTTCCCCCGCTCTGGGTGGAGCGGGGGGGCATGTCAGACTTGTACTGACTAAAACCCACCCATGTTCCTTCTATTGCCCTTTACGTTCCGAGGCCGCGGTATCTCTTTCGAACAACCCGCAACCCCGGCAGGCGGAGGCTCTGGCAAGCCCCTCTGCTTTGCTGACTCTCTTTGAGGCGCGCGTGAAACACGAACGCGCCGTCGACACGGCCTGTCGTCAATCGACGGACGGACGGTGAACTACCCATTGCTCACCGCCCACAGGCCCGCATCTACGGTGGCCGGAAGTCGTCTCGCGGCGCCCGGCGCCATGGGCGTCTCCCGCGGCGGCTGGGTTGGGCAGATGTTCTCTCCCTCAAACGCCCGGCCACCTCCTTCGCTAGCATTACTGCTTCGCAGAAGGTGGTGACCGCTTCCCATTCCCTCTCGCTCCGGACCATGGCCTGAACCAGGGCCGGACGCGAGAGATCGCCGCCGCCGATCGCCTCCACGAGGGCACGGCGGTGCTCCGCCCAAGCTGGGCAGACCGCCACTGTGTGCTCCACCGTGTCCTCCGGGCGATCGTCACAATGGTGACACCCGGGCGCTTCCTCCCGCCCGATGATGTGCAGGAACCTCCCGAAACTTCCGTGTCCGGTGAGGACCTGCGTCAGGCGGTAGGTGAGGACGCCATGACGCCTCTCCAGCCACTCCTCAAAGAGGGGACTTACCGCCGCTATTGTGGCGTGCCCTGCACGGGGTTGCGACAGTCGCTCTCTCCATGCCACCATGAGAAACATAACCCCCCTTAGCGCAATACAGGTGCTCCCAATATTATTAAAAAGTACTTTTATTCACGTTCACTTTTTTACTATTCACTGATAACGATATCATGGACACAAACTCACTGATTGATAACTTATCATTCAGTTATCAGGCCCATTTTCACGAAATCGGACAAACAGTAGAAATTAATATTTTTTAAGGATACCAACTTAATGAAGTATCATCAATTAGTTGGCCACCACGTTTATCATAACCATAACTATCGATTTTCTGATTAGAAAATGAATAAATTTACTTGACTTAGCTCGGTAAACAGTAAAGGTGTAACTTTAGGATAAAGCTCTTAGCACATCGAAGTGAAAGCGCGCGCGATGTGTCACGATTACTCGCTCCGATTGTGTCAACTCCCTTCTGCGTAGATATCTTGACTGGCTACACTGCTCCAGTGGTCGCCGCGCGCAGCTCGCGCAGAATACTACTCAATGGTGACAAAATTTAAGGGTGGGTTTATATCAGACGTTGGCGAATCCGAGCATTTCTACCTACACTGTTTTAATTATTTTATCTGACAAACAAAACAACATTAAGATGCATCGTGAAACACTTGCGTCGGTCTTGGAGTACTCGGAGGATCAACGTCAGTACATTGAATCAACAGGTGGAGGCACTTGTTGAATAATACCTTTTATTTATTTCATAACTAGCTTTTGCCCGCGGCTTTGCTCGCGTTAAATTTGGGGTAACACAGTTCCCCATTCCTGATTTACAGGTACCGGCTACCTGTAGTTTTTGCTCTTGCACGATATTTATTGTAATCGCAATGCTAAGTTTTCCCTTTTCTTACGTCTTTCTCCCTCATTTTCCACTTTTTTTTTAATAAAAGAGTTATCCTATGTCTGTCACCAGGGTCCCAACTATCTCTGTACCAAAATTCATCAGAATCGGTTTAGCCATTAAGGCGTGAAGAAGTAACAAACAAACTTACTTTCGCTTTTATAATATTAGTAAGGATGGTTTTTTTTGCGTGTGGTGGCACTCTATGAATTTCACCAGTAGGTATCGTGGGTGTGTTTATAAAACATTTAACCTCACACAAACAGCGAGGCCATGCAAATATTTGTGCCGTGCGGGGATCAAACCTACGTAGCGCAGTACAGCAGCCGATTACTGCACCATTTATCTATTGAAATCCTTGTTTTATGTTCGTATGAATGTCCTGTTTACATAATGGGCTAATTTACGTGATCCTTTCTTCGTTTGGTAATATAAAATACCCGCATAGTGTTCAATGTCTCCTGTCAATATAGGTACAGGAGAAACAATGAGACCCAGAACAACACCTATAGGTATTGATGATTGCGGTCATGCAAACTTGACATACCGGCGCCGTCTCAGTGTTTTTAAAATCTAAAAGTAGTGTAAACAGTGCGTTAAACCTCGTAAAATTCATACCATATCGTGCTTTGAACTTTATCTACAAATCTGTGTATAAAAATATCGATTAGAGTGACAATTACCATTAAATAAATCGAAACGAAAAATCAAGAAACAAAAGTTGTCTGGTGCCGTGACCTTGTCAGTTCATAAACGTCACCCCACTCTTCCAGCCAGCTACACAACGCGACATTTAGAGAAACAATATTTCGCACGACATTAATGCGTGGTGCTTAGTTTGGGATCGATGAGAGTGGACTTCTAATCAATGAGTTTGTGGTTCGAATCTACCTGCGGATAGCCTTTTTGAGAATCCATTATTTTTGTAATCATTTTATTTAATTATTTTTCTACAATTATATATATATTTCAATTATATATTGAGAAAAAAAAATACACTCATCCTGAAGATAAAAGGCTAAAAGGTATTTAGCGATTTTTATTACCTACTACTCAGCAATTTCAAGAAAACAATGAGTTTCCACCGTACCCCGCCAAAAACATCGAACCCTCCGCTTCGGCAAGGGCAATCCGTATCAGAACCTGATTTATCAGCAACCCCAGAAACCATAATAGCGACGGATCATAATATAACCGTTCGAAACAAGCGCCCGCGCACAGAATACTCGCCAAACTCTGTAACAAACGAATTATCCCGAACGCTGAATGATTTTAAAAATGCAATTGCATAATTTCATTTTGAAAATCATTACACATCATAAAATTATCACACCGGCTTGCCTCGTGGAAAGCCGACAACGACGAACGACTCTCCCTTTGGAAAGCAGAACATGGTGCGGCGTTGAAGGGGTTGCTTTATCCTGGAGTCATAACTCAGTGTGCCAGAGACTTCTAGTCTGAAGGCCGCAAGAGCCGCTTCCTCCTGTACCGTGAGATGTAGGGGCGCGAGCCCTAGTATTGTTTGTAGGGCTGCTGTTGGTGCGGTTCTCATGCTACTGGTGATCGCTACACGGGCAAGGCGTTGTAGTTTTTCTAGGTCTTTTTGGGTCGTGCTCAGTTCTGTTCTGGGCCATCATCATCAGCCATATGTCATTATGGGTCTGATGACTGCGGTGTACAGCCAGTGCATAATTTTGGGGCTTATGCCCCAATTCCTGCCGAGTATTCTTTTGCACTGCTACAGGGATATGCTAGCTTTGGTGGTAATATAGTCCGTGTGTTTTGCCCAACTTAGCTGTTTGTCCAGGTAAACGACCAGGTACTTGGTTTCAGTTGCTAGGCTTAGTGTGGTGCCGAAGAAAATCGGCAGCTGTAGTGTTGTCAGTTTCCTCTTCCTACTAAAAAGGAGTAGTTCGGTTTTGGAGGGGTTTACGGTCAGCTCGTATTCTTCACACCATTTTTAGGGTTCCGTAGTCAACCAGGAACCCTTATAGTTTCGCCATGTCTGTCTGTCCGTCCGTCCGTCCGTCCGTCCTCGCTTAATCTCTGTGACCGTTAGCACTAGAAAGCTGAAATTTGGTGCCAATATGTATATCAATCACGCCAACAAAGTGAAAAAATAAAAATTGGAAAAAAATGTTTTATTAGGGTAGCCACCCTATATGTAAAGTGGGAAGTGATTTTTTTTTTATTTCAACCCTAACGTGTGATATATTGTTGGAAAGGTATTTAAAAATGAATAGGGGTTTACTAAAATCATTTTTTGATAATGTCAATAATTTCGGAAATAATCGCTCCAAAAGTAAAAAACAATGTGTCCCCCCCCCCCCTCTAACTTTTGAACCATAAGTTTAGAAAATATGAAAAAAATCTGAAAAGTAGAACTTTATAAGGACTTTCTATGAAAATTATTTTGAACTTGATTGACACAACAGTTTTTGTACAAAAAAGACAAAAAGTTGTACAAAATAATTTCTGGACTAAGTTTGTAGTATAATCGTATATGCAAGCATTTTTTTAACTTCGTTTACATATTTTATTATCCTGAACGTATTTTTTTTTCAAACAAAAAAAGAATTATTGATATCGGTTCTTGCAATCCAAAATTACCTTCTTGCACGTCTTTGTAACCCAATTCCCCGAGAGATGGCGCTGTAGGTACTTATTACATTGGATCGGGTATTACCGAATTGTTCGATTGGTCTCTCCTTGGCGTTGGCGGTATCTTATAACTACATAGAACTGCTATCAAGAACATGCTAAGGCAATTTAAAACAAAACTAAAATTCATTTTTTAACACCATCAAAATGTTAAGGTAAAAACCAGTTCATAAATGGTTCGATAGATGGCGTTGCGTAATGACGTCATTTTTTAAAAGTCGATGTTAAGATTTTCCTTTCATGACCTACCGTGGTAAAGAACACTTATTGTGACGGACGGGAAACTACGGAACCCTACACTGAGCGTGGCCCGTCACGCTCTTGGCCGGTTTTCCATTATTCTTAGGGCTTGGCGCATCAGGTAGCGATGTCGTCGGCGTAGCCCTATGGCGTAAAAGCCTTCGGCGTTTAGGCATCGGATTAGGCTGTCCGCTATTAGGTTCCATAGTGGGGGCGAGAGGACGCCCCCTAGGGGGCAGCCCTTCGCTACAATGGCTCTTGTGGTCTCATTTATTGTGACTAAGCCAGGACATGTACGGGCACATTGTGGCAGGGGCGGTGGGAGGACGCGGTCGGGCGGTCTTGGGCCGTTGGGTCCAGCGAATCCTTCAGCCGCGCTGAGCGTCCGGACCCCGGGTGTAATTGCTGTGGCGGGACTGTCCAGTCCCGCCACAGCAACTACTCAACATGTCCATGTTGAGTCGTCCTGCTTCGGGAGGATGGCAGATGAGGCTGAGAGGGTTAATTTGGCCGAGGAGCGGGAGGAGGTATTAACGCCAGTAGCTTTGCAGCATTCTGTGATGGTGGTACAGCAAGTCAGTAATGCCAGCGGTGCGCTGGTGAATTCTGGTGAGTCGTATCCATTTTTATTACGATTCTGGTGCCGAATGCTCTCTCATCAAAGATTATGTTGACAGTTGTAGAGACTAGTCGTGACTAGAGAATGCAAATCCGTCCTGTTTTAAAATCCGGATTTTTAAGAACGGATTTTTGTTCCAATCCGGATTATCCGGATTTTACGGATTTTTCATGAAAATAAACAAACCTATTCATATCAGTTTATTAATATAATGTTTCTTATCAAAAATCAAAATCATTTATGTGAATCATTTATATTTGTGTAAATGGATTAAAATAAAAACACTGGTAAATCAAATTGTTATTTGGAATTATTCAATTTCAATACTTATCAATTACAATTACAAATTTCAATCAATTTGTATACTAATATTTTGGTGTTACAGCTATAATATTCTTATTAAATAATCAGTTTGTAACTCGCGTGCTGAGTAACGTTAGTAAAATAATAAGTACAAATTAAAATAAACTTTGGAGATCAAATATAAAGACAAATTAATAAACTTCTTCTCAAATTATTAAACATTACACACGAAAACAATCCGCATTATTAAAATAATCAGTCTGTGACTCGTGAGCTGAGTAACGTTAGTAAATTAAAAGTAAAAATTAAAAGAAATTCTAGAAAACATAAATAATAGACTTCTTGTCAAATTAATAAACATAACAAAAGTAACAAAATAATTTAACTTCACTTTTATCAACATAAATTAAAAAAAAACTATGTTATTTTATGAGACATAAAATTTGATCTCAAAAATAATAAAGCATCTAAAGTGCTATCGTTTAACCTGCTGCGAATTCGGTTACACATAATTCCTGCTGCAGAAAAATCACGCTCTGATTCGACGCTTGTAGGGGGAATGCATTGAAGATGCTTGTAAGCGGCCTCCAAATATCGTCCTCGTGAACCACTATCCTCGAATAACGCCATCTCCACTCGGACTAAACTGGGAATATCAGTTTCAGGCTTTCGGCTGATGAGCACATTTTCTTCTCCAGCCTTATTGATTTTGTTTAACTCAAATGCTAATCTCTCTCGAAAACTCATTTCTGTATCTAAAGACTCGTGTTCTCTGGAAATAGTTTTATGTGATTCAACAGACACTTCTATAGGATTAATACGGCTTTGTACAGTTCTGCAAATTACTTCTTCTATTTCTGTCTTAGATGGCCAAAATACTTCATCAGAGGGTGAGTTGGAAAATTCATGCGGATTGTGGAGATAAAACATTGTTCCTGCGACACAATGTAAGCGTCGTTCTCTAACCCTTTTTTTTAAGGCGTCAGAAACACTTTTCGTCAGATTTCCTTCTTTTTTCTCCAAACTTTCGATCATCAGTTTCAGTGTAGTATCAGCAGTGATCAGAGTTCCGTCTCTTCTGCACAAAGCTTCCACTGACGCTTTAACAATATCTAAAGAGATTTGCAGATCTTGGATTAAGTTAAACTCTTCATCAGTGAAGTTGATATCGCTTTTTAAATCCAGCAACGACTTTTGTATACAGGTTTTTAATTTAATAAATCTTTCTAGCATCGTGGCCACACTACTCTACCGTGTCTTGCAGTCGAGCAACAGTACAAGTTCTTTCCCAAATTCATTTTAGACATACTTTTGTAAGACAGAATCGTTTTTAGTCGGAGAATTTCTAAAGAGTTTTACTATTGTCCTAACTTTTTTTTAAATGCTTCGAAAGTCGTAATTTAATGGAGAAGCAGATCCAGCTCTTTCAACGAGAAATTCGCCTTCTATAACTGACTCTTCCTCGTCTTCAGATGAAACACCAATATCAGTATGTATGTAATGAAGGAAGCAGATCATTAACCGACTGCGACGGTTAATGGCAATGGTTTTTGCTGTATAATACATCCGTTATACGCGTGATAATGTATTGCGAATTACAATTTCTTAATATTCAGAAAATCCGCGGATTTGATTTTCGAATCCGGATTTACAAGTCGAGTAAAAATGTGCGGATATCCGGATTTTTCGGATTACGGATAGTCCGGATTGCATTCCCTAGTCGTGACGGCTCTTGGCAGGAACCATTGGCAGAGATTCAGTTGGCCATTTACTTAATAGGGTGACTGAATCTGGCCCTTTTGAGTTAATGATCAGACGTACGACGACGTTAATAAACAAAAACGACTCGTTTTGCTTACGGATGGTAGTATTTGACATAAGTTCTATGAGACTTATGTCAAAATCTTACTATCCGTAAGCAAAACGACTCGTTTTTTGTTTATTGGAACGTAGTCTAGTCAACAAGTTCAAAAACGTGTTAAATAGACATAAAGCTCCTAAAAATATGTATGATAGCTCATTGGATGCGGAATGATGTCTACAAAAATGTTTTTTAAGGGCTTATTAGCACATAAAAAATTGCGATTGTTATAAACAAAATAAGATTTAAAAAAAAAGGAATTTGGTTTTTCCTTAATAATTTTTAAAATAATGATATTTAAGAAATTTTGAAAAAAGATCCTGAAAGAGGAGGAAAAAAGTTAAAAATAATAGAGATAGAATTCCGGGAGTTGAGACTTTTTTATTGGAAATTTGCCAATAAAAAAGTCTCAACTCCCGGAATTCTATCTCTATTATTTATAACTTTTTTTTAACGCTGAAAATAGGGCTCCGTGAGGTCGTTACGGCATAGGCGCGCCGTCTAAAAAGCCGGTATATCACCTAAATTTTTTTTTTTTGTATTAAATAACAATTTAAAAATTTGAATAAATTATGGTGTAATCTAAACACTTTAACAAAAAAAACCTTGGTGAAAAAAAAATTGTATATCGATTTTAAAAAAACTTACACCATTGTTAATTAACTAATATTTTTCCAATCTCTGTTTTTATAAATTACGGTATAAAAGTTTAAATAATTCATCTATAAATTTTTCCCTTCGTGGAACTCTTGTCATTTAGGTACTTAATAAAGTAATGCAATTTTTTTTTTATAATGTTTATTATTTTGTTAATTATAATTTTTTTTAAGTGACAAAAAATGAAATTTCTAGAAAATGTTATGAAATATTATTTTTTCAGTAATATCTTATTATTGCTGTTTTTGCATCTACTATAGGTATTAATTAACATTGGAAAAAAAAAATTACACTATTTGTTAAGAAATTGTTTATAAACAAATAGACTATTTTGAGATTTTTAAATTTTTTTTTTTACCATCTTATTGTTTGGATAAAATAATGATTTTAAAAAAAATAAAATAAATTTTTTAATTGTTTAAAATCGTTTTTTTCATATTTCAATTGTTTAAATAATTAGTTAAGAAATTATTTTTTTCTCAAAAATCATCATTGACTCTTTTCAACGGATTAACAAAGAAATGCATTTTTTTTATAAATAATTTCATTGTTTATTAACTTAACAATTTGTTATAAACAATTAATATTAATTGTTATATTTTTTTTCGAAAACTACAAAAAATAACTAAAACAACCATATAAAACAAAATATATAAAAAAAAATTGTGTATTTTTTACAGCATTTTTAAATATTATATGATAATGAAATTACAGCCGTTACATAATTTGTCAAGTTATAAAAAATACGGTAAAGGACACAGCTTATAATTTGGTTGCTATGAAATTTAAAAAAAAAACAAAAAAATCTTAATTTTTATATAAACAAATGCTTATAACAACTGATAAACAATAGTTACAGGATCGATTTTGAATTTATTTCAAAGATAAATAAATCCTTTATAAAAATGATCTGAATGTCTTTTACCGTATTTTTTATAACTTGACAAATTATGTAACGGCTGTAATTTCATTATCATATAATATTTAAAAATGCTGTAAAAAATACACAATTTTTTTATATATTTTGTTTTATATGGTTGTTTTAGTAATTTTTTGTAGTTTTCGAAAAAAAATATAACAATTAATATTAATTGTTTATAACAAATTGTTAAGTTAATAAACAATGAAATTATTTATAAAAAAAATGTATTTCTTTGTTAATCCGTTGAAAAGAGTCAATGATGATTTTTAAGAAAAAAATAATTTCTTAACTAATTATTTAAACAATTGAAATATGAAAAAAACGATTTTAAACAATTAAAAAATTTATTTAATTTTTTTTTTAAATCATTATTTTACCCAAACAATAAGATGGTAAAAAAAAATTATAAAATCCCAAAATAGTCTATTTGTTTATAAACAATTTCTTAACAAATAGTGTAATTATTTTTTTTCCAATGTTAATACCTATAGTAGATGCAATAATAAGATATTACTGAAAAAATAATAATTTCATAACATTTTTTAGAAATTTCATTTTTTGTTACTTAAAAAAAATATAATTAACAAAATAATAAACATTATAAAAAAAAAATTGCATTACTTTATTAAGTACCTAAATGACAAGAGTTCCACGAAGGGAAAAAATTATAGATGAATTATTTAAACTTTTATACCGTAATTTATAAAAACAGAGATTGGAAAAATATTAGTTAATTAACAATGGTGTAAATTTTTTTAAAATCGATATACAATTTTTTTTCACCAAGGTTTGTTTCGTTAAAGTGTTTAGATTACACAATAATTTATTCAAATTTTTAAATTGTTATTTAATACTATAAAAAATATATTTTAGGTGATATACCGGCTTTTTAGACGGCGCGCCTATGCCGTAACGACCTCACGGAGCCCTATTTTCAGCGTTAAAAAAAAGTTATAAATAATAGAGATAGAATTCCGGGAGTTGAGACTTTTTTATTGGAAATTTCCTCCTCTTTCAGGATCTTTTTTCAAAATTTCTTATATATCATTATTTTAAAAATTATTAAGGAAAAACCAAATTCCTTTTTTTTTTAATCTTATTTTGTTTATAACAATCGCAATTTTTTATGTGCTAATAAGCTCTTAAAAAACATTTTTGTAGACATCATTCCGCATCCAATGAGCTATCATACATATTTTTAGGAGCTTTATGTCTATTTAACACGTTTTTGAACTTGTTGACTAGACTAACGGGGCTTTAGTGACCATTGATAATGACGTGACTGACGTTAATTTAGATGAGATGAGAAAGCATGCGACACAGAATTTTGGAAAAAATAAAAAATGCTAATTACGATAAAAATCGATTTCATAAAAATAAGGTTCAGGTTTCTAAGTTAGTTGTTAATGATTATTTTAATTAAATAGAGGGAAAGGAATCAAACAAAATTAGTTCCTAAATTCAAAGGCCCATTCGAGATCATTAAAGTGGACGGGGATAGATACCGACTAAAGGCGCTTGACTCTAAGCGAATATACAAATACCTTCATGATCGTGTGAGGAAGATCGGATCACAAGGTTCCTCGAGAATTAGATTTGAGTATGCATTGCTTATGAACTATGATAAAAAGTAATAAAATTGTTAGATTTACTTTGTTTTGTACCTTGTTGAACGGGAAGTACTGTGACAGGGCATTGTAAAACCATTAAAGTTGATAACTGAACCCAGATACTTTTTGTTTCTATTGGCAGGAAAGCCGAGCTAGATTACTCTTTGAGCATATTTTGTCCACAGGAACTACATCCGAGGACGGGTGCTAGTCAGGGTAGGCCGTGTCGTGGTTTGATGGCACAATGCAAACAGCGCCATCTAGCAATTCGTCCTCGCGCCGTGCCGCGCGCGCGCTTGGACACGCTCGTAGAAGGGATGCAGCTAACTAGTAACTAGCGGAACGACCGAGTGTAGACAGACTACACAGTCCAATTCTGTCAGTCTTGGCAGTCTTATTGCTAACTGCAATACCAGAACCAAACGAGAAACGGCTAGCTAACGATTCGACTCAACTTCTGGAGGAAAGTCTACAGTAGTAAAGGTAATAAACTTCATTACTCCAGAACTGTTCTAAAAGTACTGCATAACTTGTTCATAATATAAGTTGAGGACAGGGGCCTCCTTATGTTGGCAGTAAGTGTGTTGAGTGTGAGTTGAGGACAGGGGCCTCCTTACTTTGTGGTATATACTGGACGTAACGGACGGACACAAGTATAATACTAGAAATAGGGACCAATTGGTTCAGCCGGGTTTCAGGTTAGCTAAAGTAGACTCATCTTTCATGGGGTACTGTTTGAAATGCTACAATAAAATACCTCCCCACATTCTTCAACTGAATGAAACGAAATTTAAATCTTGTATTAAACGCACACTATGTGGCAAGCATATTATAAGTTGGGGGATTATATTGATGATAAAAATGCTTGGCTCAATGCTGGTCCTGCTCCTCAAGCATAGGGGTAAACTCATTGATAAGTATCCGAAGCTATAGTGGAAGCTGCAGAAGATTGTAAGACTATCTTTGCAATGTATAGAATCAATTCTCTAGTATTGTATAATTATTAAGCCCATATGTGAGTGCTATGTATTATCATTGACTTGACGAAGCCCTGGTGGTTAATAGTGTCATGCTCACTTAAATGTCTCGCTGATAGTGGCGGGTGTGTCGGGTCATTTAGCTCCCTTCAAAATGGTCGAGCTGAATGGGGCTGATCCATACGTCATGTTCGTGAACGGGCGCTGTCAGTTGGGACTGGTCATTTTTTAACTACCACGGTCATTTTTTAACTTATTTAGATTTTAAATTGAATTTTGCTTTTTATTTACTCTGGACGCTCTTACTGTGCACGTCTTTCTACATCGTTCTTACATATTTGTATAATCTCATCACGAATGATGTAAATACGATTTTGTAAAAATATTATAATTTAAAAGAGTGTCCATGGAGTTTCTTGCCCATTCTTCTCCATAGAGATCAACGCTTTGGAATGGGCAACTACAGTATTTTCACAAGTTATTATGCCTTGTGACCGGGACTGTAGCAGCATCATTTTTTTGTTCTTGTTTTTATGACATTTAAAAGTGCCTGTAATGGTCTAATTGAAACAAATGCTTTGAGTTTGAGTTTGAGTAAGTTGAGGACAGGGGCCTCCTTATGGTTGCAGTATATGTATTGAGTGTAAGTTGAGGACAGGGGCCTCCTTACTTTGTAGTATATACTGGACGTAAGTTGAGGATAGGGGCCTCCTTACTTTGTGGTATATACTGGACGTAAGTTGAGGATATGGGGCCTCCTTATGTTTGCAAGTATGTTTTAAACGTAAGTTGAGGACAGGGGCCTCCTTACTTCGCAATGTGTATCGTATGTAAGATGAGGACAGAAGCCGCCTTACATTTGTAATGTGTGACATAGTTGAACCTTGATATTCTGCGCAGTTTTTCTTTGTTTTAGTTCGAGGGCGACCTTTGTGCAGAGTGTCGGCGCTGAAGAGCCAAACAATACAATTTATTGTGAAAGTGAATTAATTTATTAGTGAAACGATTAGTTGATTGTAATTTTGATATAATAAATCAGTTGGCAACAATATGCTGGGGTTTTTTTGCAACATGTCTGAGAATCAGTCAAGGGCCTGCCCTGATGATCTCATGAATGGCCTCCCGCCTTCACCAAGTTTTGGCTCCAGCCAAAATATAGATGTGTGTGTCACTGTGCCAACCGTGCTGTCAAAAGCTTTGCTTGAGCAGTTTATGAGTTACAGCTTCAAAACGGTATAACCGATTTTCATGATTTTTTGTTTCCGCCCCGAAAAACTAGGTTTACCCACATAAGAAATCTTACAAATTCGGATAGTGCAAATATACAATAATATAAAATAGGCTGCTGCTCACTTAGGGGAATGAAAAATAGATGTTGGCCGATTCTCAGACCTACCCGATATGTACACAAAATTTCGTTTAAATCGGTCCAGCCGTTTCGGAGGAGTATGGGAACGAAAACTGTGACACGAGAATTTTATATATTAAACTAGCTGTGCCCAGCGGTTTCACCCGCTGCTTACTTAGGGGTATGAAAAATAGATGTTGGCCGATTCTCAGACCTACTGAATATGCATATAAAATTTCATAAGAATCGGTCGAGCCGTTTCGGAGGAGTATGGGAACGAAAACTGTGGCACGAGAATTTTATATATTAGATATAAAATATAATAGTTTCAAGGGTCAAAGTAATTACATTCTATTTAGTCCGTCTTTTAAACTATTCAAAAATAAGGGACACGTATTTTTTAAGTGTAAATTAGACCAGATATGACAAAGATATAGATAGCCCATTAAAGGTACGTGTGACGTCACTCGTTGCCAAAAAATGCAGCAAGCCGTGACGTCACACGTAACTTTAATGGGCTATATCTTTGTAATTTGTATTCTAATTTACAAATAAAAAAATACGTGCCCCTTATTTTTAAATAATCTAAAAGATGGATTTATATATATTTTTTTGGAAACTAGCCTATTGTATCATAAGTTATATAAAAAATGATTGCAGTATTTCCGCTTCGCTTTCGTCTCCTCATGACATGTTCACATCCCGCTTCGCTTTCGTCTCCTCATGACATGTTCACATCGGACACGCATTTCGCACTGCAGCAAGCGCGATAACCTATTACCATTATTACCCGACTGCGCACCGCAAAGGAGGGTTATGTGTTCATCATTTGCGTTGCCGAGGACCAAATACAGCGCGTGTACAACACAATGCATAACGCGATTTGAAATTAGTTTCTTAAAATATTACATGTATATCGACAAAAAAAAATGTTGAGAATAGATTTTTCATTATGGTCCAGCTCTTTATATCCCCCTCTAGTCAAAATGGACAACAGACCTCAAAACTGAGGGAAACTACACCACCTCTTTAGAACTCACTACATGTCCTCCATTAAATAAAAAAGTT
This sequence comes from Ochropleura plecta, assembly GCA_905475445.1. Taxonomy (NCBI): domain Eukaryota; kingdom Metazoa; phylum Arthropoda; class Insecta; order Lepidoptera; family Noctuidae; genus Ochropleura; species Ochropleura plecta. The sequence continues at coordinate 26,738,156 of FR997721.1, read as the reverse complement.
AAACAAACACGTTTAATCTGTAAAATCCATTGACATAGAAAGATATTTTTTACGTCAATCATCCAAAACGTCAGTATGCCAAAACTTGTCAAACAATGAATGATTGAACATACGACGAAAAGAAAATAGTAAACGAAATTAAAAGAGTAATGGCAAGATGGTAATTCTGAGCAACCCTGACTGGACTCCTCAAAAGGACACGCCCACCATGTTCCACATACTATGGTGGGATATGATGCAAATGATTCTATGACTCAAACGCAGAAGTTAATAGTCGGTTGCCTATCTGGTATCACGACTAAGTTCATCACCCAGCCTATGGACGTGATTAAAATCAGGTCGCAGCTCCTTAGTAAACCTAAGCATAAATTTGCTACATACAAAGTGACGAAAAGGATATTTTTTGAAGAAGGCCTCACTGCCTTCTGGCATGGACATTTATTGGGACAGGTATGGAAAGTTTCTAAGGCCTCGAGTTGTAGATGAAATACTCCATGGAACTCTCTCTTTCTCTTCTCTCTTCTGCATTCTCTTGTTCGATTCTATTTGGGGCGGGTGCAGTACTTTTTCTTCTTGCATTCTCCCCAGTTAGATGTCACGGCTTCTTTATTAATACTTATTACCTTTTGTATTTTTGTAGTTGGTAGAAACTCGATGTGAGCCGAAAATCAAGTTAGAGACGTAGGATTGAAGAGGTCTCTGTCCAGAAATGGACTGCTATAGAATTATAATGAGCGTTTGTATACTATTCTACCATTCTTGAACAAGGCTGTTAAGCCAAAAAATTCTTTTTAAAGATAATGGCAAAAGCGGGTCGAATCGTTGATTCTATTATATTGCCAATGATTGTTGGAGATTTCAATTCATATTTCTTTCTGTTTATTCTAAAGAATCCTTTTTGTCTACAAACACCCATTTATTACTTTTAGGAAACATTTTTCATATTATGTTAAACGTGTAATTTTGTTATTGTTTGGTGGTAAAAGGCCGTTAGCCTTGCCTTGGCGACTATTTAGAAAAGAACTGAGGTTTACTTTGTAATTTCATAAACTTTCAATACATAATAATATAGAACTACAGGACCATTCAGCTATATCCTTACTAATATTATAAAAACGAAAGTGAGTTTGTTTGTTTCTTCTTCAAGCTAAATAGCTAAACCGATTTTTATGAATTTTGGTACAGAGGTAGTTGGGACCCTGGAGACGGACATATACTTACTTTTTTTTAAATATTGAATTATGAGAGAGAAAGAGGAAAGAAAAGGGAAAGCTTTGCATTGATATTACAATAAATAAGGCGCAAGGGCAAAAACTACAGGTAGCAGGTACCTGTAAATCAGGAAAGGGGAACTGTGTTACCCCGAATTTAACGCGAGTGAAGCCGCAGGCAAAAGCTAGTTGCTTTATATATCTATCGCGATTTATTGGATAGGACTACTCCATCATGGAAGCCCATTAACTCAGCTACTGGTTTATTTTATGTATTTTACCGTGAATGCACATGTCATTGGATGATTGAGATGATGAGTCTTGATGTTATTCAATCCATCGCTACACTATAACTGCTATTATTTCTTTATTTAAAAAAAACTATGTCCCACACTAGGAATTACTCCTGTATCGTGGGTGCGTTTACAAACATTTAAACTCATATACACAAACAGTCAGACCCGGAACCGAATCGAACCTGCGACACGCAGCGTAGCAGTCGATCGCTCAGCCACAGCGCCAACCGTGTCGTCAAATGTGTCGTATTCCAAATGCTCAAATTCGATGTTTTAAGAAAGAAGCATATTTGTGGAACAGAGACTCCGGTAACGATAGCAACGAGTGGAATGAATGTTGTATGTCGCATTTCACAAGCGTTTGAATATATTTCCAAATTTTTATTAACCTGAAACTGCATATCCTTACTAATATTATAAAAGCGAAAGTGAGTTTTTTTGTTTGTTACGTCTTTAAGCCTTAATGGCTGAACCGATTTTGATAAATTTTGGTACAGATATAGTTGGGACTCTGGAGACATAGGCTAATAAAAAGAGTGGGAAATGAGGGAGAAAGAGGGAAAAAAGGGAAAACTTAGCAGGTACCTGCAAATCAGGAAAGGGGAACTGTGTCACCCTGAATTTAACGCAAGCGAAACCGCGGGCAAAAGTTAGTTGTTAAATAAAACTCCGATAGAACAGTGTAAAGAATAGTGTGTATTGAACTCTATCACTTTGTATGAAAAGGTAAAAATTGACCATTGGCTTTATAGTACTAAGACCACAGTATTGTTATATTGCCTAAACCTACTATACAGCGGTCCATTCCCTGTACTTGATCTGTTTACATGAAGTCTGGGGTTCTAAAATAGTCGCTTATGTAGAATCATAATGGGTTAATAAAATTAATTACTACATCACGTCAACAAAAAGTGACAATTCATCACATTAACTGCGTCTGTGACCATTTTAAGAATTTTAACGTAATTCATAGATATTATTACCCTTTTATGATTCTGCTAAAGTAGCCATTTTAGATCCCTTTTAGAACTTTCTTCCTGGATTTTCAGCTTCATTCATTATTGGGTGTCAGTAGTCAGTTCTACGTGTACGAAGTTACCACGAAGCTCACGTCCACTTTTGTTCCGCGGAATTTAGAGTAAGTAAGAAAAAGAAAAACTAGCAACATTGACACAATTACACTTATATTACAACGGCAAAAGTTTGTCGACGCTTTTATTTAAAAAGTACCTACTTAAATTTTCGCTAAGATTTTATTATAATATTTCAAACCCTTTCATTTGATACCCATATATTTCAAACAGCCAGTCCGCCATCTTGGGGAGGCCGCCATATTGGATTTGTAATGACGTTTCTTAGCTAGTCATGTATTATCATCAGAACTCAGAGCGTGTGCAAAATTTCATCCTAATCGAAGACTGGGAAGTGGGTCAAAGTAAGATTCCAAGATTTTCTTACATACATAGTTACAAGTGAAGCTAATATAAACGTGTTAAAAAGGGGGATTTGTGGTAAATGGCGTCACATCATGGCCGCAACAGTCACAGGCGTTTGAAGTGAACTGTAGTAGAAAATTGTAGGAGTTTAATTATTTTTTTGCGATAAGCAGTATTAACGTGTCGCAAAAAAATTAATAATTAACTTTTTATGCTTTTCTTGGGTTGTTTGTGCTTTTTTTAATTGATTAAAACAGGGACCAAAAGGTTAATCCGAATGAGGGTTTTAACCGGTTTATTTTTTAGGGTTAGGTTTAAAACCCCACAATATAGATTAACCCGTATGATAGGGTTAATCAGCCTATAAGAACCGGTTTCGTCGTAAGGTTCATTTTTGTACATAAAACATCTGCAAGAAAGTGACAGATATAACTACCAAGCGGTGTTTGATCGTGTTCCGACATGACTAACAGCCACGCACGATGCATTGAACTTTAGTCCTTACATGGTGCACAATACTGTTTTTGATATTGAAAAATGTTCGACGCTTAGATTATTTCAAATTTTATTTCTATTCTAGCGCGTTTCACTTACAGTAGGCACTTATTAGGAGTGACCTGAAGGTCTACTTCGGTGACTGCTATTGGAACTCCTCGACGGATCTAACTAGATGTGTCGAGTTTGGGCTCATTTTGTTAGTTATGATGAGACCTTACCTACGGACTTGATGGAGTGACCTGAAGGTCTACTTCGGTGACTGCTACTGGAACTCCTCGATGGATCGAACTAGATGTATCGAGTTTGGGCTCGTTTTGTTAGTTATGATGAAACCTTACCTCCGGACTTGATGGAGTGACCTGAAGGTCTACTTCGGTGACTGCTACTGGAACTCTCGATGGATCGAACTAGATGTATCGAGCTTGGGCTCGTTTTGTTAGTTATGATGAGACCTTACCTCCGGACTTGATGGAGTGACCTGAAGGTCTACTTCGGTGACTGCTACTAGAACTCTCCGACGGATCGAACTAGATGTATCGAGTTTGGGCTCGTTTTGTTAGTTATGATGAGACCTTACCTCCGGATTTGATGGAGTGACCTGGAGGTCTACTTCGGTGACTGCTACTGGAACTCCTCGATGGATCGAACTAGATGTGTCGAGTTTGGGCTCGTTTTATAAGTTATGATGAGACCTTACCTCCGGACTTGATGGAGTGACCTGAAGGTCTACTTCGGTGACTGCTACTGGAACTCTTCGACGGATCGAACTAGATGTGTCGAGTTTGGGCTCGTTTTATAAGTTATGATGAAACCTTACCTCCGGACTTGATGGAGTGACCTGAAGGTCTACTTCGGTGACTGCTACTGGAACTCTCCGACGGATCGAACTAGATGTATCGAGTTTGGGCTCGTTTTGTTAGTTATGATGAGACCTTACCTCCGGACTTGATGGAGTGACCTGAAGGTCTACTTCGGGGACTGGTACTGGAACTCTTCGACGGGTCGAACTAGATGTATCGAGTTTGGGCTCGTTTTGTTAGTTATGATGAGACCTTACCTCCGGACTTGATGGAGTAACCTGAAGGTCTTCTTCGGTGACTGATACTGGAACACTTCGTCGGATCGAACTAGATGTATCGAGTTTGGGCTCGTTTTGTTAGTTATGATGATACCTTACCTCCAGACTTGATGGAGTGACCTGAAGGTCTACTTCGGTGACTGCTACTGGAACTCTTCGACGGATCGAACTAGAGTTGTGGAGTTTGGGCTCGTTTTGTTAAATATGATGACACCTTACCTCCGGACTTGATGGAGTAACCTGAAGTTCTACTTCGGTGACTGCTACTGGAACTCCTCGAAGGATCGAACTAGATGTGTCGAGTTTGGGCTCATTTTGTTAGTTATGACGATACCTTACCTCCAGACTTGATGGAGTGACCTGAAGGTCTACTTCGATGACTGCTACTAGAACTCTTCGACGGATCGAACTAGATGTATCGAGTTTGGGCTCGTTTTATAAGTTACTAGCTTTTGCCCGCGGCTTCGCTCGCGTTAAATTCGGTAGCGGCTTATTGAATTGTAATAGCAACGCTAAGTTTTTCCGTTTCTTCCCTCTTTCTCCCTCATATCCCACTCTTTTTAAAAAATTTATAGCCTATGTCCGTCTCCTGGTTCCCAACTATCTCTGTACCAAAATTCATCGAAATCGGTTTAGCCATTAAAGCGTGAAGAGGTAACAAACAAACAAACAAATAAACAAACAAACAAACTCACTTTCGCTTTTATAATATTATATATATATAATATATAAGTAAGTAAGGAAGTAAGGATGATGAAACCTTACCTCCGGACTTGATGGAGTGACCTGAAGGTCTACTTCGGTGACTGCTACTGGAACTCTCCGACGGATCGAACTAGATGTATCGAGTTTGGGCTCTTTTTGTCAGTTATTATGAGACCTTATCTCCGGACTTGATGGAGTGACCTGAAGGTCTACTTCGGTGACTGCTACTAGAACTCTTCGACGGATCTAACTAGATGTGTCGAGATTGGGCTCATTTTATAAGTTATGATAAAATCTTACCTCCGGACTTGATGGAGTAACCTGAAAATCTACTTCGGTGACTGCTATTGGAACTCCTCGACGGATCTAACTAGATGTGTCGAGTTTGGGCTCATTTTGTTAGTTATGATGAGACCTTACCTACGGACTTGATGGAGTGACCTGAAGGTCTACTTCGGTGACTGCTACTGGAACTCTCCGATGGATCGAACTAGATGTATCGAGTTTGGGCTCTTTTTGTTAGTTATTATGAGACCTTATCTCCGGACTTGATGGAGTGACCTGAAGGTCTACTTCGGTGACTGCTACTAGAACTCTTCGACGGATCTAACTAGATGTGTCGAGATTGGGCTCATTTTATAAGTTATGATAAAATCTTACCTCCGGACTTGATGGAGTAACCTGAAAATCTACTTCGGTGACTGCTATTGGAACTCCTCGACGGATCTAACTAGATGTGTCGAGTTTGGGCTCATTTTGTTAGTTATGATGAGACCTTACTTACGGACTTGATGGAGTGACCTGAAGGTCTATTTCGGTGACTGCTACTGGAACTCCTCGAAGGATCGAACTAGACGTGTCGAATTTAGGCTCATTTTGTTAGTTATGTTGAGACCTTACCTCCGGACTTGATGGAGTGACCTGAAGGTCTACTTCGGTGACTACTTCTGGAATTCTTCGACGGATCGAACTAGATGTGTCGAGTTTGGGCTCGTTTCATAAGTTATGAATTTATGATGAAACCTTGCCTCCACCTTGACTTAATGGAGTGACCTTGATTGAGCCCAATCTCGACACATCCAGTTCGATCCTTCGAGGAGTTCCAGTAGCAGTCACCGAAATAGACCTTCAGGTTACTCCAACGTGTCCGGAGGTAAGGTCTCATTATAACTAACAAAACGAGCCAGAACTCGATACATCTACTTCGATCCATCGAGGAGTTCCAGTACCAGTCACCGAAGTAGACCTTCAGGTCACTCCATCAAGTCCGGAGGTAAGGTCTCATCATAACTAACAAAACGAGCCCAAACTCGATACATCTAGTTCGATCCGTCAGAGAGTTCCAGTAGCAGTCACCGAAGTAGACCTTCAGGTCACTCCATCAAGTCCGGAGGTAAGGTCTCATCATAACTAACAAAATGAGCCCAAACTCGACACATCTAGTTCGATCCTTCGAGGAGTTCCAGTAGCAGTCACCGAAGTAGAACTTCAGGTTACTCCATCAAGTCCGGAGGTAAGGTGTCATCATATTTAACAAAACGAGCCCAAACTCCACAACTCTAGTTCGATCCGTCGAAGAGTTCCAGTAGCAGTCACCGAAGTAGACCTTCAGGTCATTCCATCAAGTCCGTAGGTAAGGTCTCATCATAACTAACAAAATGAGCCCAAACTCGACACATCTAGTTAGATCCGTCGAGGAGTTCTAGTAGCAAACTCAAACTCAAACTCAAAGCATTTATTTCAATTAGACCATTACAGGCACTTTTGAATGTCAAAAAAAACAAGAACAAAAAAATGATGCTGCTACAATCCCGGTCACAAGGCATAATAACTTGTGAAAGTACTGTAGTTGCCCATTCCAAAGCGTTGATCTCTATGGAGAAGAATGGGCAAGAAACTCCATGGACACTCTTTTAAATTATAATATTTTTACAAAATCGTATTTACATCATTCGTGTTGAGATTATACAAATATGTGAGAACGATGTAGAAAGACGTGCACAGTAAGAGCGTCCAGAGTAAATAAAAAGCAAAATTCAATTTAAAATCTAAATAAGTTAAAAAAAAATTACCGTGGTAGTTAAAAAATGACCAGTCCCAACTGACAGCGCCCGTTCACGAACATGACGTATGGATCAGCCCCATTCAGCTCGACCATTTTGAAGGGAGCTAAATGACCCGACACACCCGCCACTATCAGCGAGACATTTAAGTGAGCATGACACTATTAACCACCAGGGCTTCGTCAAGTCAATGATAATACATAGCACTCACATATGGGCTTAATAATTATACAATACTAGAGAATTGATTCTATACATTGCAAAGATAGTCTTACAATCTTCTGCAGCTTCCACTATAGCTTCGGATACTTATCAATGAGTTTACCCCTAAGCTTGAGGAGCAGGACCAGCATTGAGCCAAGCATTTTTATCATCAATATAATCCCCCAACTTATAATATGCTTGCCTACATAGTGTGCGTTTAATACAAGATTTAAATTTCGTTTCATTCAGTTGAAGAATGTGGGGAGGTATTTTATTGTAGCATTTCAAACAGTACCCCATGAAAGATGAGTCTACTTTAGCTAACCTGAAACCCGGCTGAACCAATTGGTCCCTATTTCTAGTATTATACTTGTGTCCATCACCTCGTTTACCAAATAGATGCAAATTTTTTCTGACGTACATGATGTTTTCATAGATATATTGACAAGGTACTGTCATGATGTTAGCAGTCACCGAAGTAGACTTTCAGGTTACTCCATCAAGTCCGGAGGTAAGATTTTATCATAACTTATAAAATGAGCCCAATCTCGACACATCTAGTTAGATCCGTCGAGGAGTTCCAGTAGCAGTCACCGAAGTAGACCTTCAGGTCACTCCATCAAGTCCGGAGGTAAGGTTTCATCATAACTTATAAAACGAGCCCAAACTCGATACATCTAGTTCGATCCAACGAAGAGTTCCAGTATCAGTCACCGAAGTAGACCTTCAGGTTACTCCATCAAGTCCGGAGGTAAGGTCTCATCATAACTAACAAAACGAGCCCAAACTCGATACATCTAGTTCGATCCGTCGAGGAGTTCCAGTAGCAGTCACCGAAGTAGACCTTCAGGTCACTCCATCAAGTCCGGAGGTAAGGTTTCATCATAACTTATAAAACGAGCCCAAACTCGACACATCTATTTCGATCCGTCGAAGAGTTCCAGTAGCAGTCACCGAAGTAGACCTTCAGGTCACTCCATCAAGTCCGGAGGTAAGGTCTCATCATAACTAACAAAACGAGCCCAAACTCGATACATCTAGTTCGATCCATCACCGTCACCGAACACAGAGTTATAAAAGAAAAATATACCAAACTTGGTGGCGCCCGCGGCTTCAACGCGTGATGATAAATAAAAGTAATAATTTCATCAATATCCGTTCAGCCATTTTGATGTGAAAGAGTAAACATCCAAACATCCACCCATCCGTCCTCACAAACATTCGCCTTTATCGTATTTGTTAGATAGATATTAGTAGGATGGTTATGTCCCTCTCAACTATTCTCAAGTCGATAAAACACAAAAATGGCAATATTAACATTTTATACTTTTATGCAGTGCCGGTCAACAAGACTAGCGCATTCACAGCGATCTGTATGGCGGCACCAAATAAGGCATCGTGAAAATTAGGGAGCACGATACATAGCAGTCTTTGGTCAAACCACATGAATGGAGCGATCGAGTCGAGCGCCGTGCCATGCGGTTATCGTTTTAAAGTAAAATATGCAGAAGCTGGTGCGATAGCAGTACATACGAACGTGCGATATCTACCTACACACACTCGAGCGAGTAGGTAACAAGCGACGCAGCCGAGACTGTGCAACTTACAAGTTCTATCTCTTTCATTCAGATTAATCAGCAATATTTTATAGATTAATCGTTATGGTATACGGGTTAACCCGTATTACGGGTTAATCAAACGAAGGGCTTATACGTCTAACCGGTTAACCGTTAAATCCGATTAATGGGTCCTTGGATTAAAATAAAGAGAAAAATACATGCATATTAAATATCAGCAATCAGTCTTTTAGCTACGTGTTGCAACGGTTGTTTTTACAGGCGTTTCAGAAATGTCTCAGTAACAAGCCACAAAGTTTGGTTCTGTACCCGGATGGTCAATAGGCTCGCTCCTATTAGTCGGTAATTAAACATACTAGCGAAATATTGGTGTTATATTACGTATAACACTATCTAACTCTCTGAGGATTTAAGGTGTGCATATATCTCGCACATCTAGATCCAAACAACTCAAAAATCTTGAATTTTAAGCTACCCTTGTATTCAAATGCTCATGCGCAACTATCCAACATAACACATTTTACATACAGCGACATTTTACTACCTATTTATGATCTAAACTAAATGTAATGTTATTTTTTGTAGTCTGGAACAATTGTTCTCCATATGTTAACTGGCGTTGATAGTTGCGACACAGTTTTTACTTTTGCAGCTATCATCGTTTTTCATCTTTGTATCTATGTGTTCCAAATTAAACCTTTTTATTTATATTTTCTTTTTCGTCACTTTAATATTTGTTTTTTTTTTATATACTTAGAGTTAGTTTAGATTCAGGTACGCGATATGTTACAATATAACTTTAGTTATTTTCAAATCGAATATGGGGCAAACCTATAGAGGTAAACTTAGCTGCTACTGGGAAACTCCACAATAACAATTTGCCCTGGGAAACGACCTTCAGCAGTCACGGCTTATATTTTTTTTGAAAATATTTTCTAGGCACCTGGAGCATTTTTTCTGCGGTCTCGTTGCTGGCTGCATATGTACCACTCTAGTCATACCACTGGAGGTCATCCGTGTGCGACAGATGTTAGTGAAGGATCAGTACAAGACTCTTTTACAAGGAGCCAAGACTGTTTATCGATATGGAGGGATCAGCGCCTTTTATGAAGGACTCAGCGCTTCCCTCTTGCAGGTCAGCGCCATGTTATTGCTAGCTTTTAGTTGTAATCTTAATGCTGGACCAACACCTTTTCTCAGTAAAGGCATTAATCACCAATCTTGCTCGAAACGAGATGGCAATTTCAGACTAACTAAACAAGTCCAGTTCTCATCACAACGGTTTCTTTGACCGACGTCTGTAATGTCCAAGATAAACATGAAAACTACATAATTCATTGAAAAAGTCACATTGGTTCTTGCCCAGATTTCAACCCACCACCTTATACATGAGAGGCGAGGTATACGAAGAGCATTTTATATAACTAGCTTTTGCCCGCGGCTTCGCTCGCGTTAAATTCGGGGTACCCCTTTCAAACGTAACAAATAGTGCGTGAAGCGATTTTTAGGTTTCTACCTTGAAAACTGCGAAAATTCCCGTATAAAATTTCACCCCTCTCTTTTATGGGGATGGGGGCAGATTTCCAAAAAAAATATGGTGCGCGATTTTTTTATTACCTAGTGATAAATAGTCCGCATACTAATTTTTAGCTTTCTATTTGCTCGTGCGAAGCCGCAGGTAAAAGCTAGTACTTCAAGAATCTCTTAAAAAGGTATATCATAAAAGAGAAAAGAGAGAAAATGAAGAAAACAAAAATTCTGCATTATTTAAAAAAACACTGAAACGTTACATTTAAACTAATTATTAATGCCAAAAGGGCCTCAGCTTCACCCTCATGCCAGCTGGCAACACAAAACCGCCACCTGCTACCCTACCATGACGTCTTAAAACAGAACTTATTCCACTGAGTGAAAGAGATGGTGCTAGACACCCTGTATAGCTCTGGCTCTTTCCCTCAGTGGAATAAGTTCTGCTTTAAGACGTCATAGTAGGGTAGCTGACGCTGATTTTCAGTTGCAGCCCACATAAGTTGATCTGAGAGGGTTGTTTTGATGTTATAAAATTTTATATTTCTTTATTTATTGCAATCGAAAAGTACAATACAATGGAAAAGTTTTTTTTTATTTCAGACTTTTCAGATATGGTTTCACAAAAATTCTTGTCGACAATTTAATTTTCCATTGCTACAAAAAATAAATAAACAGATAATCCACAAACAATATCACAAAAAATATGATAAAGATTATAGAAGATAACGCATTAATAAAGTAAAACAGTTTTTTTAATAAATGTTTTTAACCGACGAAAAATAAGGAGGGTGTTCTCAATTCGACATGTATATATTTTTTTACAAATATTTTAACTCACATACACAAACAGCCAGACCCGGAACAACTACCTGTACATACACATGTCATATTTGTTCCATGCGGGAATCGAACCAGCGACACGCAGCACTGCATTCGACCGCTAAGCCACGCCCAACGCCAACCGTGATGTCAAAAAATAAAGGGCTTCTTCGGAAGAGCCTTTCAATTATTAACAAAAATTTTAAAATTGGCCTAAAATTGACGAGCAAAACTGCAGTCGAATTTAGAACTTCCTCTTTTTGAAATCGATTAATGAGATTCTTCTTCTAATGCCCGTTTCCAGATGGGACCCCAAGTGGGGTTACAGTTCGCGACCTTCAACTTCGTGCAGCCTATCATTCTGAACCTGTTCACCACCTGTCCCACGGAGGAGTGCAAGGGCTCCAACAAGCACCGAGTATCGAGCCTGGCCGTTGCTAGCTCTGCGGCGGGCTCCATCTCGGGATTCGTCGCCAAGACACTGACTTATCCATTCGACTTGGCTAAACGGCGACTGCAAATCAGTGTATGTACACATATTTTCTATTTTTTCATTCAGTGTCTAGTTTAAAGGGGCAGTGTGACGAACTTAGAGCTGATTCGTCGTCCGAGCAGCTAGCCCCAAAGGTGATTTGCGGTGCACGCCACCTCCTGGCTTGGAAAGACCGCCTGTCTTCGCGGCTAATACCAATCAGCGGTGTGAGTGAATGAACTTGTATCACTCGATCCCCCGTCACAGATTACCTCGACATAGTAGTAGATACTGTGTGATTTTAGGCGGTTAAAGTCTGATATAACCCTGGTGGAGTCCATCCAAGAGGATATTCCCCTCAGAACAATTAAATATATGAACCGACTCGATAGCTTACCTACATATTATAAGCATGTTGATATTGTGTTAACATAGTATTTCTTACTCCGGCTTATTCAATGACAATTTCATTTTCAACGTTGGGGTTGATGATAAAATTTTAAAACCATCCCGATTTTATTGAGACACTAATTTGAGTGTCGCTATAATTAAAGCAAAAAGAAACTACCCTTACTAAAACCGACAGGTACTTTTCCTTCCAGACTTTCCTATTGTTTTAGGATTCCGTACCTCAAAAAGAAAACACGGAACCCTTGTTGGACCAGTTTGTTGTCCGTCTGTCACAAGTTTGTACGGAACCCTAGGTGCACGAGTCTGACTCGCAATCATCATCATCTGCCTAGCCTTTTCCCAACTATGTTGGGGTCGGCTTCCAGTCTAACCGGATGCAGCTGAATATCAGTATTTTACATAGAGCGACTGCCTATCTGACCTCCACAACCCAGTTAGTACTGGGTAATACGATACCCCTTGGTAAGACTGGTTGTCAGACTTTCGGGACACTACCTGTAACGACTGTCAAAGATCTACAAATGACAGCCGGGACCAACGGCTTAACGTGCTTTCCGAGGCACGGAGGAAACTCGGTATGTAACGGGTGGTCACCCATCCACAGACCAACCTAGGCAAGCGCGGCTTAACCTAAAGATCGACCCGAGCGGCTGCTATTATTTAGCCACGAGCTCCTCTGACTCGCAATCATTGAAATGTTATTGTAACCTTTTTACAAGTATTTTTTAAAAACAAGTTTTTATTGTTATAATTTTAGTCCCGTAGTATGCATGGCGTTCATCAGCATAATGTTTAGAATGCGCAACATGGCTCACCGAACCCTTAATCTTAAAAAAAAATACGTGTGGCACTTGGGTACTGCCACGGTAAAGCCATTGCATAGTATTTTTTAACAACTTATGCAATAAATAAAAAATAAATTATTATTTAGTACTTTCAATAAAAAACAAAGTCGCAAAAAGAAATACAATACCCAGTCCCATTGTTTGATCCAGCATAGTGTCGTTTGTCAATCTGATTCTCTACCAAACACGCTGATAGGACATTGGATGCGAAAATTGAAATAACTGATAGTATTCGTAATAAGAGTGTCAGGTTTTTTTTTGTTTACGGAATTTCTTGATTCGATTGTCGCGCTCAATGTCCGCGATAAAAGCTATGCAACAGCTTAAGAAGTTTGCAGTTACTGAGTTTGATGTACAAAATACCAGGGGCCTTAGTCTGCTATTACAATAGTGTCAGAATTGTCGATCACTGATCGCATAATGGTTAATTTTGACAAGTTTGGTAATCTACTACATACTAAACTTGTCAAAATCAACCATTATGCGATCAGTGATCGACCATTCTGACACTATTGTAATAGCAGACTTAGGCCCCTGGTTGGCAACTTCCGTCTACACCTTGTATTCGATAACAGAAAACCAAGTCAACTTTTTATGATCCAACAAACGGCTATTTTCTTCCATTCCTGGTATCTCAGATAGAAGAATGTTCTGTACCTAATGTTTTTTTTTCCAAAGCAGGAAAACTTGTGATGTAATCCAGAAGCTGTACCTAGCCTGTATGTGCAGCTGGCTGGATTATATTATATGTTACGTTGACTGTCATAGAAACATTGTATTTATTTGCAATGCCGGAAAACTTCTGTCCTTCCTGGTCATTAATCATTATGGATTAGCAAGTGTTCGTAGTAATTCGACGACTAATCTATGGTATTTATAGTGTGTATTCCGCCTTGTGAGTAAGAAACATACCATAGAGTTGACTAGACTTTAAAAACACATAGTCATTCATTATGACTATAGATTACCTAGTAATTTTCTGCATTACCATTTTGTCAAAAACCTTCTAGTCTAAATAGAGACGGATTTGAGATGGCGTCTGAAAGAGAAGTTTGAGAAGAAAAATATTGACTTGCTCTAATTGTTTATGTGCAAATAATATCAGCACGTAAGCCACCAGCCTACCAGCTAGTATGCTATATTATTGTAAAGTTTCATTGAAATCCATTCAGTAGTTTTGCGTGAAAGAGTAACAAACATCTTTACATCCAACCATCCATTCAAACTTTCGCGTTTATAATATTACTAGGAAATAGGATTACTTGGTTTTATGTACAGAATGCCTAATACCAGTAATACCTTGTATATATATATTAGAAATGTCGACATACATTTAAAAATATAATGTATTTATTCCAGACTCACAGAACGAGTTTGAAGTACAATACACCGACACAAGCCCGAAGCCTTATCAGATGTAATAGGTTAATGGAATGCCTTACGAAAGCCTACAAAAAAGAGGGATTTAAAGGTCTCTTCAGGGGCTGGGCGGTCACAGTTTACAAGGCCCAACTGACCAGCGTGGTCGCATTCACCTCCTACGAACTGTTGTGCTATGCAACCAGAGAACTATATCCGAAGAAGTGAAATGTATGGAAGCTAGTTAATCAACGGATGCGGTAACTGGTATTGAGTGTAGTGCGGTACACATGATACGAGTTACCGCATCCATCGCCTTGTTACAAAATGTTGGATCTGATATTCCATGTATATCATTCAGTTGTTTCAGTGTTTTTTTATGTCGATGTGTGGTTGCTGCCCAATAGATTATACTTCTGAGAAACACTCTGTCATTATTGTTGTTTTTTTTTTTTAATAAGGAAGCCATGCACCTGCAGCACCTGTAGCCTTCGTTAATTTGGAATTCTTACTTTTTAGTCGGGAAATTAAATTATTTTTTTTACTTGCACTTCTGTTTAGTGAGAGTGAGTTTTGTACTTGTCTTCTAGATTTCTTTATCGATATAGTGTTTTGCAAAATGTTATTATATCTATAAATTATTATAAACTATATAAATTATTTTTTATTTTTTTTACTTGCACTTCTGTTTAGTGAGAGTGAGTTTTGTACTTGTCTTCTAGATTTCTTTATCGATATAGTGTTTTGCAAAATGTAATTATATCTATAAATTATTATAAACTATATTTGCTAACCAAAACTTAGGGCAAAGATAAATAAATATATATGTATATACTTATTATTCTTGTTGTCTTGCCAATTAAAACTTATGTGAATAGATTATACCGAGTCAAGTGTTTTTATTTACTTTCCCTTCTTTACAAGTAACTTAAAATATACATCTCATATGTAGGTACTAAGCGTGTCTTTATAAAAATAACGGGCTAGGAGGAATTTTGTTTAAAGCGTAACTACCGTTTTTTGAAAATAAATTAAATTGGGGGAAGTTAGGTAGGTCAAATTATTCAAAGACCTTTAGGTTTTGAACTTAAGTTGACATGATCATTTGTACCGGCAGATATTCTCGATACCGTAAGATTAAAATTATGCTTTCATGTTGTGTTTATGGTTACTTTGTTGACCTTGTATCTCGGGAGTACATGAAGGTCTATACCTTCATGTACACTTGAGTATATGGTTTAATTTATAACTCTATAGTTATAAATTAAACCATATACTCAAGTGTGTGGTATCTTGAAGCTGTGAAAAAATCAACCTTCTAAGTCTAAGCAGTCAAAATATATTTGGCCGTTTATGTCCCAAGTTTGTACGGAACCCTTGTGCGCAAGCCTTGCTCACACTTGGCCGGTTTTTTATATTACTGTTTTCGGTTTTAGACATTTATTTTTCTGAAAATAACTACCAAATCACTTTCAGAGAAAATAAAATATTTATCATTTATGTAAGAATTGAACCTCAAGTCTTTGAACAGTAATAAGAATAACATAGGATATCGATTTAAAATAAAACAAAACTTTTGGTAAAAACACATCATTTTTTATTCTCTTTGGTTCTTAACAATAACATGATTTACACGTATGGTAACTATTATAATAAACGGATTTGATTTTTGGAATAATAATATTCGTCTATTTTTGTGTGTACCCATTAAATTCTAAACATAATCTTTTAATACTTTTTACAATATTTACAAGAATTGTAATTGTATTAAGCAGAGGCTGTTTATTGTTATACCTTTGCCTACATAACAATTTCAAACTAGAATAAAAGTAATGGCTTTTAAAAATAATTATTACTAAAAGTTTTATAGTAGGTACTTATTTAGCATATGTTATGTCATGTGACATTAATAATAAGTATTTCGTATGCATGCATGAACAATTTGGCATATTTTTTTAATTTTATGTTGTACAGGAGTTTAATAGGCACTTGGTTTATTATTCATAAAATTCTCAGAAAACTAACTAACTAACTTTAACCTCACTTAAAGTAAAGATATGTCACTTAAAGAAATAAACCAGTTGATTTATGAAAGGCAAGTGACATTCAACTTTACAGTTTTAACATTTAGATCACATTTTGAACGACTCTAAAACAAAAAATAGCCTCTTTAAAAAATGAGACCGCAGATTAACAATTAGTCTTCACAGCACGTAACGTAACGTATGCTAAACATGATTTCCTCAACCAAACATTTGAGAGTTGCTTCGGTAAACTTCGGGGGAGTTTGGATGACTTCGTTATTTTCCGGCCGCTCTAGTTTACAACGATGTGTGGCTCCTATTCTAAGTAGTCTGCGAACAAAATAAAGAATTCGTTTAAAATCACAAAAAATCTAAAGTAAAATCGCAATTTACCAAGTATGTACTTTTAGGAATAGTAAATCTTCAAATAACTTCCCCCTCTCTGGGCGAAGCGGAAGAGAGTGTCAGTTTTTTACTGAAAAGCTGGGCGAAAGAAGGAACATGGATGGATCCATGTTCCTTCTTTCGCCCTCTATATTCCGGGGCTGCGGTATCTCTTTCGAACAACCCGCAACCCCGGCAGTGGCCCTAGCAGGTCCCTCTGCTTTACTGACATCTCTTTGAGGAAGTCGGCTCTTGAACGACGCCCCGCCAAGCTGAGCTGACCTTCTAACATTGGGGCAATTCGCCTTAAGGAGATAGAGAGAAACCGAACTCACCTTAACACTAAAAACAATGAGACCTCATCAGTTCCAGCCATGCGACAACGCCTCGCTCTCCCATCCATGATGCTCCTCATGTGCAGGCAGGTACACCTTCTTCTCCACCTCGACGTGCTTCACCACGGGGACCGGCACGTGCTTGTAAATGGGAACTGGCACGTGCTGGATGACGGGCACCTCCTTGATGACCTGCACCTCCTTCACTACCGGCACGTGGACTGGGACGTGGACCTTCTGCACGTGGTGGTGGTGGATGGTGTGTACTTTGTATGGCACGTGAATGGTGACGTGCTTGTGGCTGTGGGAGAAGGTTGTTAATTAGTCTCCAGTTAAAGATCAGTTTTTGTTTAAAATTAAGAATTCCTTGAGCGCAAAACCAGTTTACAAATATTAGTTGTAGCAAATATATATGCTAGATAGCGGTAGGCGCAGTGGCTGAGCGATTGACTGCTGCGCTGCGTGTCGCGGGTTAGTTTCTCGCAAGGAACAAATTTTAATAATATTTGCATTGCCTACAGGTAGTTGTTTCGGGTCTGGCTGTTTGTGTATGTGAATTTAAATGTACGCACCCACGATACAGGAGAAGTTCCTAGTGTGGGGCGACGTATTATTATAAAAATAAAATATATAAATAGTAACTAAAATCATCGTCATTTGCCTGCCTTTTCCCAACTAGATGGGGGTCGGTTTTCAGTTTCACTTGATGCAGCTGAATACCAGTATTTTACATGGAGCGACTGCCTATCTGACCTCCACAACCCAGTTAGTACTGGGTAATACGATACTCCTTGGTAAGACTGGTTGTCAGACATACGAGCAACAGTAATGCAATCATTAATTATATAAAATTGCAAATTTAGGAATAAGGAGGATAAGGAATAGAAATTTCGATGAATGTTTTTTTTTCGCATGGCTAATATGTATAATGTAAGGGAGCCGCGGAAAGACTTCAAAAATTAATTATTTTGACTTAATTTTTTTATCGAAATTATTCATGTCGCTGTTTACTGCGCTATAGCTACTAAATAAGTACATCTTAGATTGCCTGTTAGACCACGCTTAAGGTTATAAAGTCTGTCAGTTTTCCTGATTACTTTTTAATTGCTTAAATATTAAATAATAATTAATAAAAAAAACAATTAAACAAGTTCCGTCTCAAGTCGTGTGTCAAGTCATAAGTCGCGAGTTCGAACCCAAGGCACCTCTGATTCTTCGGAATCGTGTGCGTATTATATAATTATCACTTGCTTCACACTATAAGGAAAAGACTAGTTCCGTTTCAATCCCAAAACGACTTTGTTCCTAATCCCACATTTCGCATTAAACACCGGAACCGAATTCCATGTAAGTAAAACGAAAAATTTATGCAAAACGCGTGTGTGGACATACGCTTCGCATAAAAACCAATCAAAAACGCCTTGCAACATACGGCAGATTAACCAATAGCACGCGCGGACTGTGTCCTATGCTTACAAATGGTGCGCTTTCCCTATACTTGACGTAAAGTGGATAATACGAGGGAAACGCACCAGTTGTCGGTGATGCAACCAGTAATTGGGGTGCGACGACTTTGTATGTCTGACGTAAACCACGCAAATTTGCACCTGGGTTTACGAGTAATGTAATCAAATGATGTTTTAACTTTCATGGCTTCTAGTAGCGTGTGTGATTAGTTTATATTTTTTCTTGTACTTATTTGGAACAGTGATTTGGTTGTTTTGCTAAGACTGGCTTATTAGTGACACTGGCCTATTTCTTAATGTCGAATGTCGAAGTTTGTTTTATTTATAACGAAAGCAATCAATTATTAGACCGGATACAATGATGAATATCATAATTAATTACTTGATATTAATTTGTAACAAGTGGGTCTTTCATGTCATCGCCCGCTTGGCTAAGTAGCATTCGTATATCAAAAGACCAAATTTTTTGTTGTTGTTGAAAACAGACAAACCCACTGTTTTTTTTATTTACAAAGTCAATTAAAAAATAAAAAGCAATTTTATTATCATAGCTTCACCATGAACACATAAGACCAGCAAGCGGAACAAAACAAAAACATTTCACTCATTCTAATAATAACACAAGTTCCGTAACATGAATATCATTAAATCTCTCACTCGAGTTACGCTTAGGAAACACGTGTAATTGCTCACCAACAAAATAATTGTTATTTCGAAGTTCGCTGCAGCAAATAATTAAGTTTGCAGTCTAAATAAGATATTATATTATGTGAAATCATTTAAAATATAAGATACCACATTCAATAATTGGATACCCTACCCCGCGCGTATGTGAATTTTTCGTTTATTCTTCTCCACACGAAACTTCCTTTGCGAATGGGCAACTGAAAAGTCAACTCTGTGACTGTTGGTAAGTTTGATATTCAATGGTACTTATTACGGTATAATTGAAATTAATGGACTATCTCGTTTGTCAAATGTCGCAAACGCGACTGCTGATCATAAGGTCTTGGGTTCGACTCCCAGAATGGGCAAAGTGATTTTCCATTAGGATTTTCTCAGTTGCAGACACGTTGTTTAGATTTGTGCTCGTAAATGGGAACTATCTCGCCCACGAATACATGGGACTTAGACAGAAATGGGGGAAGTAATGGGCGAAATGGGGGAAGTAATGGGCGAAATGGGGGTGTATAAGACACCAGTCTGCCGAACCTTTCCAATATAACGTATGATTTTATTTATAAAGTGAATGGTTTGAATGTCATTATGTTACCACACAATTGACAAAATACCTCTTCGAGAAGTTCGTCAAAGCTCGTAAGGTAAAAATAATTTTATTCAGGACAATAGGAAAGTCGCAACGTGACTCAAACATACGTATCTCTCAATAGATACGTAACCTTTCATGTAACTTCAAGAGGATTTTAATAAAAATAACGTAATGATGACTCCACGTGAGAGGCTCATTTCGATTTAATTGGGATCTTTTTCTGGGTAATATCTTGAGTAGGAAGCACGCTCTCTGTTTACCTCCTTACGGTCCTATTTTTGTAAGCCGGCTTAAGCAACAAGCCAGTGGTTCCTAACCTTTTTGAGCTTGTGAACCCTATGTTTTAGCTAGACAAACTGATTTAAGTACAAAGATTTTATTAAACAGTTCAGGCATGAAATGTAGAACATCAGGCCAACCCAGCCGCCGCGGGAGACGCCCAGGGCGCCGGGCGCCGCGAGACGACTCCCGGCCACCGTAGATGCGGGCCTGTGGACGGTGAGCAATGGGTAGCTCACCGTCTGCCCGTCTATTGACGACAGGCCGTGTCGACGGCGCGTTCGTGTTTCACGCGCGCCTCAAAGAGAGTCAGCAAAGCAGAGGGGCTAGCCAGGGCCTCCGCCTGCCGGGGTTGCGGGTTGTTCGAAAGAGATACCGCGGCCTCGGCACGTAAAGGGCAACAGAAGGAACATGGGTGGGTTTTAGTCAGTACAAGTCTGACATGCCCCCCCACTCCGCTTAGAGCGGGGGAAGTCATTGGATGATTTTCCACCCGGAAAAAAAAAGGCATGAAATGTACTAGCGAGCTAGATTCAGTGCTATTGATCTGTTATAAATAACCACCTTATCACCCCCGTAGAATACCAGATTACCCACGCAGTACCCCTGCGTGCGTAAACTGGTATTCTACTTTACCCTCAGGTTGGGAACCGTTGCAATCGGATTATTGATTTTGGAAAATTCTGTAAGATCGTTTTTAAGCTGCTTGTTGACTTATTTTGCGCCGATTAAAAATATTTACGTTTAAAAATATAATATTAGCTACAATGATGGTATTTTTTATTTATTATATACTAGCTTTTGCCCGCGGCTTCGCTCGCGTTAAATTCGGGGTAACACAGTTCCCCTTGCGCCTTATTGATTTGTAATAGCAACGCTAAGTTTTCCCTTTTCTTCCCTCTTTCTCCCTCACATCCCACTTTTTTTTTAAATTAGCCTATGTCCGTCTCCTGTTTCCAAACTATCTCTGTACCAAAATTCATCAAAATCGGTTTAGCCATTAAAGCGTGAAGAGGTAACAAACAAACTCACTTTCGCTTTTATAATGTTAGTTAGGAAGTAAGGATAAGTAGCTTATAAGCAATTCTGTAAACATGTTTTTACTTTACTGCACAATAAATAATTTATCTAATACACGCTATAATTTCGTAGCATTCAAACCGTCTCCCAACCTGCCAGTTTCATTGTGAAATATTCGTAAGGAAATATATTTTAATTAAAAGGGTCCTTTGTTTCAACCATTTCTTTGTTTTGCCTGGAACCAAATATTGGAGCGGGTTTACGAAAGAACGAAAAAAATAGCAAGGGGGTAAAAAAGTTTTGCGAAAAAGGGAACTTTTTTTCTGTTTTTTTTTTCATAAAATTTAGAAATTAATGAAGACATATAAACTCCAACTTGATGAAAGGAACTGTTTCTCCACATTTCTGTTTCCGTGTTTGCTTTGCACGCGCCTCATCCACGTTGGAAATAAAAAAACGTGACTACCACTACAGGGGATAAGTTAAAGTAAACGTTTTCTTAAGGTGAAAGCTCCAACCTACCCGCGAAATTCAAATTTTCTTACGTTTTTTGCAATTTTCAGGCCAGTGCTAGGTTGTATGTTCATTAAAATATTATTCGCGGCTGTAAGACGTATGTAGTTATAGAATTATAATCATCAAAATCATCAATACAACGCTCTAAGTTCATAAAGCTGTAGGAAAGACTTTTTCTGTTTTTTTTTTGTTCCTACGCCTTTATGAACTTGGAGGGTTGTATTGGTGATTTTGATGATTATAATTCTATAACTACATACGTCTTACAGCCGCGAAAAATATTTTAATGAACATACAACCTAGCACTGGCCTGAAAATTGCAAAAAACGTAAGAAAATTTGAATTTCGCGGGTAGGTTGGAGCTTTCACCTTAAGTACGATCTTTTATTTTTTTACCTACAACGCAATCTCCAGGGTAGGCTGAATTAGAGTTCTTCATTCTACAGATCTTGCGAAACTTAAACACACTTGTTGCTAAATGAGATCATTATAATGTAGGTTGGCATGTGGTTGACCGTATAGGTAATAATAATCAAGAGAATAATCATTTCGATTCTAAACTTCGAGTAATGAATACTAGTGTTGTAATCAACGATTATATTTTTTTAGACCGTTATCTAAAATCAGTTTGTTAAAAAAGAAAAAAATTATGTCATGTTTGTTAGGATCTAGATTATTGGATCACCGGTTCATTGTTATTAAATCTGATATTAGGTTTATGGGTTTGAATTTTATCGTGTATACAATCAATATTTTACACACTTTACAACTGCTAGGTAATACATCCCTACATAAAGGTTCTTGTTCTATTCGGTATTGCGATTTTTTTTGTTCTAGAACATACTTGGGAACCCTGTAGCGGAGATATAGTCAAAGTTCCACAATTGGCAAGTTTTTTTTTTTAATCGAAGTTTTAATGTTATAACCAAACTTTAAATACACCCTCAGCCCCCGTACTATTCATCGCAACCATAAACACGATGTTTTGATTGCGTAACATTGAACTCAATGTTACTAAAAAACGTGATTATTCACCTTAAAAAAACAAGTCGTTTCCCAACAAAATTTTGATATAGTTACTTAGTTTGATACAGAATGCTTGGTTAACGGTTTTGTGAAGACTTGTCTTACACCCTGAATAATCTTAAGACACTTGTTCAATATTATTTCCTTACATAACAATACGCTTAATGTCTAAGCGTGCTCTTAATGTCTCGGGGTTGCGAGTTGTTCGAAAGAGATATCGCGGCCCCGGAACGTAAAGGGCAATAGAAGGAATATGGATGGGTTTTAGTCAGTACAAGTCTGACACTCCCCCCCCCCCGCTCCACCCAGAGCGGGATAAGTTATTTGATGATTTCCCACCCAAAAAAAAACGTTTAATGTCTAAGGCTTACGCCCATGAAAAAGGGGGTGTGTTTGATGTCATAAAACCTTAACTACATAACTATTAATTTTTCATTCCAGATGGAACAATTATTATCTCTTTGTCTGTACTGAGAATCCATCCTAGAAGCGTATGATGAGCAGTACCTAGTGACCACTACAGGGGAGTATTAGGTGATTACTAATCCCTCTAGTCTACATCAGGGAATGTTCACGACTCACGTTATAGACATTCAGACAACTTGCCGGTACTAACTACACTATAGTATTGATACAAAACCTTTCACTTAGATCTGTTGCGGAAGTATAGTTTACTGAATTAAACATTGACTACTTATTGGCCATCAATTTGTTTTCTATAGCTTTCGACAACACGTCAATTAGTGTCAACAAATACAGTTTATGAGTCTCTGTTAAAACTACAGTGAATTTATCTGAGAAGGTGATTAATCATGTGTGTTATTTTAATTGCCAGTCAACGTTCAAAAATCTTTATCAGTCATATTAATTGGTTGGTGAAGCCTACCATGTAACGATGGCCATATTTGTCCATTGAAAATTCCAACAAAATGGTTTTTGTTTTACTTTGATAAAGAACAAAGTTAATTGTATAGTTTTTACGGTGCCGTGCATCAGAAATTAAACCGGAATATTTGTCTGTCTTTCAGGATCAGAACCCTTTACCTCGCGAAGGCGTGAAGATAGCGAGTTGAAAACCATGTACTGAAGTCTGTGGTCCCATGGAACTGTAAAAAATCAACCCTCTAAGTCTAAGCTGTCAAAAGTTATGGCTGTTCAAATTCAAATTCAAATTCAAATATTTTTATTTGTAGAACATAGGTAAAAAGAAAGTACAGATGTCAATATTAATAATGAACGCTATGTCCTGCCGTCAACGGCGTACAAATATTCTAATAAAATTACAATTGCATATAAATAATTGTTAAAAATAGTCAAACATTCAAAATTAATAACTCAAATAAGTAAAAACTATATAAAAAGAAATAACAATAATAATGTCCAACTCAAAATTAAAATACCAATAAATTAACGAAACAGCAAAAACATTGAAATATTAAAATACAAATAGTTTAAGTCATAAATTCATAATTTACAATTAAATAAAATTACACAATAAATGAAAAATAAATCATTTAGAATTTAATTTCAAATTACGTCTATAATAAAATGTCATAAGTAGATTATAATAAATATCATTAAAATTAGTCAATTTTTTTCTCCGTTAGGAACTCAGTTACATTGTAGTACGTTTTATCTATTAAAAAATTACGCAGTCTACTTTTAAATTGCGCCGTATTTAAATCCTTCCAACTTCTTGGTAATTTGTTGAAAATTATTGGGGCCATGCAGTAAACACTCTTGCGCATCAATGTGGTTTGGCATGATACTTGACAGAGCTTACTATTGTCGCGCCTATTCCTCGGGAATACATCAGCAAGGCGTTCAAAACGGTTTGGATTTTGCTTTACAAACATCGCTACTTCTAAAATATAAATACACGGAAGTGTCAAGACATTGTATTGCTTAAAATAGGGCCTGCAGCTGTCTGTGGTTTTAAGTTTAAATAATGACCTGAGACATCTTTTTTGAGCCTTAAATGCTATGTCTCTGTCAGTTGAGTTCCCCCAAAAAATGATGCCGTAGCGCAGGTGAGATTCCACTATGCCGTAGTACGCTGTGAGACGTGTTTTGGTATCCACTATGGAGGATAATCTATATAAAACATATGCAGATGAACTCAGTTTTTTACACATCATCTCTATGTGTGCTTTCCAATTTAAGCTGGAATCTATTTGTAATCCCAAAAATTTTGTGACACTCGCTTCCTTTATATCGTCCATATACTTGGCGTCCATATCGTGTTCATATACTTGGCCGGAATTTTTCTTCCATATATAAAAATGCTATTGCTTTACAATCTCTATTGGCGCATTGTTATCAGGACCCAAGGTAGCAAATCGCGTAACAAAGAAAGGCTTGGAATTTGTTGCAATTTTTGTTAAAACCGGGTACATATTATAATCTATAATAAACTGGACGTAGTATTAGGTACCCATCTACCTAACCTAACCTCCAGGGCCATGATGTTATGCTTATGAAATTTCTACAGCGGTACAAATTACGCAATCTAACAACACAAATAATAGCTCCGATGTAAAGCCAACGCATAAACCTATCAAAGAGACATAAACTAATTTATTTAATATCATGGGCAACGTGACATGCAATGGCAAAGGGAAACCATTTAAAAGTTCTAGGAAATTTAATTTGTGTTAAAAAGTGTTAAGGCAGGTATTCACTTACCGCACAGAGTACCGGTTATTAACATCAAACGCGGAGGCGGAAACGAGCGGTATTTTAGAGATGCCCGGACACTGCATTGTGCGAGAATATCCGCTTCAGTGCACCATACCATTTAATTAAAACAAATTCGGCCGGTATGAGCGCTGCTTTGTGTGGACCGTAAGACCGGCTTTAATATCAAGTCCTATTTTATTTATTAAAGACAGTGAGCTTAAAGAACCGGTCAGCTTGAAGGCTCGCGTCGATTATGCTTAGCAGGATAAGAAGCAATGCATTTTTCTTTACACAAATTTGAATTTGAAACAATTTTGTCATAATTTAATATCTTTTCTTGCTCAAATACATCGTAAAAGTATTATGAAAACATTAACCTCGTTATTTTTATCAGGTAAGTTTCATTTTTGACGGTCATTCACACTGCATAACTTATTTTTTATCGATACATTGAACGAAATGTTGCAATATATGCCAGACACATTAATATTGTCATAACTAGTAAATATGACTTTTCGGGTCAAAGTATTTATATCGATTTTTTTTTCTTGCACAAAAGACCGGTATCAGTCGACATAATATTCTAAATTTAAAAATAATGACTATAACTTGCCTAAGAAGTTAAGATTGATAACGAATTCTCAATATTCTCATAATTGCTCACGTAGGTACTGAAAAAGTTCGTCAATTTTAACTAAGTATACCTATCGTTTTGAAATCGTTTGTCCCCAACCTTAAACTTGCCTGCCTACATAAGCTTGCATTCACTACCGTTTAGTATTGCTACATCACAAAATTATTGTGTGTAAATTTCCTCGTTTTCGTACATAATGTACTCCATAAACGGCAGAGTTTGGATACAGCTTAAACAACGAAACCTATAAAATAACTTTATTTAATTGAACATTCCTGAATGCATGCACTAATTAACACCGCTCCAATAGCTAAAATAACATTCACCTGTTTTCAAATTACTCTTGAAATATTCGATGAAATGGCGAGCGCTTGTTTCAATATTATTCATTACATTATATCAAATTAATGACGAGCCCCGTGATTTGGTGTTAATTAAAATAGATTTTGTACAGAGTTAATGTGAATGGAAAATTCTTTTTTGTTTATATTGTGTACCAATTAGTATGACAATAACTATTATGGACTGATATTTTTTTATTCTTTTTCGTTGATGTAGTGATCTTAAATGATGCAGCAAGAAGTCTTAAGTACGATTCCTAGAATTTAACTTGTGCTTGTAGGAACCTGCACTCAAGGCCTGCTAATTTACGAAGCTTTCGGTAGAGGAGCGGAAATCTTTAAAGACTAGTGAAGTTACTCGTATGTCGTTGTATATTATTATGTGATATTAAAAAAATACCAAAGACAAGGAATGATCGGTTATCTTTGAACACCCAAGACTTTAAGTGTCCTTACGTAATGGCACTCAACCAACCGACCGGCGACCGCTACAAGTTATAAGAGAGTTTAACTGTCTTGGTTTGGATCCTAACTTCGCGCCGTGTAGCCATGGGGGTAGGCAGGAACGAGAGATTAAGGCTGGATTATTACCGCCCTGATACCATGCTGAGTCGGAAATATTCGGGCCTCCCAAAAATCACATGCTTTGTTCCATTTAAGAGACGAACATAAGACCTTTGGTTGGACCAGAATGCAAGACACGTAACATAGCCAGTTGGACTCTTATGTCCATATAAGTACTCGTGCATTAAATCCTCCATTTCATGAATTTATTACACACCTACTTATTACATAATTGAGAAAATTAAGAACAACATCTTACGGTTAAAAAACGTTTTACTTTTTACGTAAGTGCACCAACGTACAGCGACCTTTTACTAAGTTGGTATGTAACATTTATTTTAAACTTTAAAAATGTAAAAGGCCATTTTTATTTTAAAATTACGTAATAAGGGTCCATGCTTGCCGTGTCAATGACCGTTCGTGTTCCACGCGCGCCTCAAAGAGATGTCATTGAAGTAGAGAGGCCTGCCAGAGCCAAAGCCTGCCGCTATTGCTGGTTGTTTGAAACAGATACCGCGGCCCCGGAACATCAAGGGCAAAAGGCCTCTCCCCGCTCCGCCCAGAGCGGGGGAAGGAAGTTACATGATGATTTCCCAAACGCAAAAAAAAGAGAAGAGTGCATGTTATGCAAATTTGGGGACACAGTTTAAATTAATATCACCTAACACTGTTTGTGTCTGCATCACCCAAAGGTTGACTGTAGAAAAACTGTGGTTGTAGAAAATGCCTATGGCATTAAACCTACCTCTGTACTTTGTGCTTGAAGTGTAAAAATAAATAAATAAACATAGACTTTGTGGCTGTTACTGAGAAAAACCCAATAACACTTCTCACGACCAGGAAATCGAACCCAAGACCTTGTGCACACCAGTCTCGCTTACGACCTATTAAGTAATCAAGATTTCTCATTGAGTTCGGTCTTCTATAATGTTTGGTTTCCAAGTGATAATTGAATAAAACGTTACTCGTCTCAAGCTACTTAACAGGTCGGGTGAGATTGCTGGAGGTGACAACTTTACGTGAGCGTCATACCGTGCAATTAATCCTAGTCTAGTAGCTGTAATCATTTGCACTAAGTGACACCTAATTGGATGCGTAATTAAAAGCGACCTGTTGGATTTGAATCCTACTAATATTATAAATGCGAAAGTTTGTCAGAATGGGCGGATAGATGTTTGCTACTCTTTCAAGTAAAAAACTACTGAACGGATTTGAAAGAAATTTGACACACTCATAGTTTATAACCTGGATACTATGTGTTACATAGTATATATTTTCTTCTTATACCTTCATAAAAATTCTCGTGTCACAGTTTTAGTTGGCATTTTTTTCCAAAACAGTTTCCATGAATTTTTATATGTATATTATTCGGTAAGTCTGAGAATCGGTCGTAATCTATGTTTCATACCTCTAACTGATAAAGAGGACCTGAGCAGCATATGAAACCAGCATAGTAAGATCCCGCGGGAAAATTATCAAACTCTATGCCGACAAAGCCGCAGGCATAAACTAGCTGTTTAAATACATCATAAACTGACGTGTTTTCTCTATGGGGTTAAGCATAAACTACAGTTCGCCAACTAAATGCACCCCATGTTGCACCTTTCTTTTTATTAATGCTGACTTCTAACATCAATTTTTATGCCATTATCAAAAACAGTCGTGAACATAACAGATAGCGAACTAATTGGACTTCCCTAATTACTGTCAGTTACATAAACTGATGCAACACTACTTAGTGAGATTATTTATCGATTGCCGCGTACAGTGCAGATGTGTTGGTTCCTTGGTTACGACATAATGGCGTCTACTGTGCATATGTTCGGGTGCAGATTCGATTTGGTAGTCGTTGTTAACTACACTTGTCATACGACTTTCCTTTGGCTCGAGCCGATTCAAATCCATCTCTGAATCAGATTTGAGTCAACTCAGCACAATTAGAAATATCATTTTTACCCAAAAAATATTCTAATTTTAATACGTTGAAAAAACCACTTGTGCTATAAATGGAAAAACCACAAGTGTGAAATACACTGCATTTTGAACATAATATTATTGAAATAACGGCCGGTTTAAGAAAAAAATGTACTAACGGTGAAACCTGCGCTCCTTTTTTTATGAAAGCTCTGCCTTAACTAATTCGCTCAACAATTAATTGTTATTATTACAACAACTAAGAGAAACTATCAATAAATAAATAAACTAGTCTGATAACCGTTTATAAAAGAATAAAGGAATTAAACTTCTCAATAAATATTTCAGTTGATTATAGAGTGGCGTACAATTGTAGAAAATATTGTAAATCACGTAAAGACGAGTTTTCACTGAGTGACGTCAGTTGGGCTTAAAACTTGATTTTGAAAATTTCGCAATTATTGTCAACTGATATTCTAGGGCTTGTGGATACACACAATTACTTTGTGAGTAATCCAGGTGAATGACAATCGATCTGTATTAAAAAAAACCCCACATTATGACGGATCCCCACTTGATGACAGTACGACCGATTTGGCAAATTTATTTTTGTCATGTTCATAATTGTTAGGACAAAATAAGTTTGAAAAATAAAAAATAGATTTATCACAAAATTGCACCCAATTAAAACCGTGGCGAAATTAATATAACAGAAACTGAATAAGATTCAACAAAGAATTTTCCAATTCTCAATAGACACTATATTTAAAAAGTTAGTCCATTCCAAATACAAATCAGTGTCAACTACCAGGCGATACTTTAGCTGTTATTCTCAGATATAAAACAGCTACCTAGTATGAAGGCACCAAGTGAACAGTCAACTTTACAATGCAAGTAATTTCGTTCAAACAACTTCCGAGTTGGAGACGAGAAAACTACAGCTTGTTAGAACTTGAATGAGTGGGAAATGCGATAGTTTTATTATGAACAGTGTAACGTGAGTGTGAGTATAACACAATTTGTCTTGATAAGGTCCGACAGAAATTACGTAAATTACTGGAGCATTTTTTACTTTTTATGACAATGGTATAAAATAAGTACTTACTATGACCGCATCGATACTTGAATATCAAACATTGTTGTGATCATTTGTTATTGGGTTTTCTATAAAATGTTTCTCAGGAACGCCTCTGATGATTCAAGTCTATGCTAGAGTACTGTGATCATGTGGATTGCAATAGCAGCAACGGCTATTACAAAATTATTATTAATATCGTACCGATTTCACTATAGTAAACCAAATTATTATTTTTAGACGAGGTAGGTATTATCCATTATCTAATCACACAGCTGGTTAGTCAACATGACGTTTATTGAAAGTGTTGCTGTCAATAACGAAACGGAATTATCGCGCGAGAAGAATTAGAAAGATTTATTTAATAAATCTGTTGTATTACTAGGATCACAATTATTTGCTTAAACAACATAACATATCTACATGCTTGTAATCACAGAAAGGTTGAGTAGTTGTGTATCTAAAGTAGACCAGCAAACTTGAGAGATATGTTGCGGCGTGTCAAGCCAGAAGCCCTTAGGAGGCATAAAACTCTTGACACCCAAGTTAGTCAATGAGCGAAGGAAAAAAAAGAATTTCTAGATATAGCCATATTTTTCCAGTCACGTAGTGCGGTTCAAAATTCATAATACATTCTGAATTATGCTTGTAAAAAACAAGAGCACATTGCATCACGACCTTGACTATGATGCAATGCAGCTTCTTAATTGATCTAAATCTATCTTTATAGCGATCAAAGAATGAATGAACGTTTTATTTTTATAAAAAGAATTTCAACTTCGAAGGATGAATGACTATTTTTAAAAAAGAATATTGAATTAGTACTGTTTTTTTTTTATAAAAAGACCGGAGAATCCGAACGCTGAATGAACGAGTTTTTTTTTTCATAAATAGATAACCGTCGACACTGCCGTTGAAATTGAAATAGTTTTGTAGCGTTCATCTCGCAATTTTTTGTTTGCATAGTAAATGTGATGATGATAGTAATGTTTGCGGTTTCTTTTTATTTAAGTTGTTGATACTGAATGAGACTGCCAGTTTTTTTACTTCTACAAGAGAAGCAAAAAACTTGCAGTTCAGGTTCATGAGTAACCCGAATTATTGACAACCAAACGTTTAATTTAATGTGGCCAGGTAGTATTTTTTTAACGAAATTATTTTGCTAAATTCTGGATAGTTTGGTTTGTACTTACTGTCCGCCGCCGCCGGGGGTTGGGGAAGCGACAACCACGGCAACCACGAGGGAGATAAGCTGTCAAATAAAATGGTTAAATTAAATAATAAAAAAAACTTTTAATAAAACTGTAACAACTTTAAAACGGCACTAATGATTCACAGCGGTTTTTGTTATCCGGAGTAGTTTGACAAATAATTAGGTGATAAACAGTTATGGGCACCACTGGTAGGAAAAGTAAGTAATTTATAATTTTAGGGACACACTAAATATCAAATATCCAATAATATTGTTAACCTAATACAAAGCACAATATTCACCGAATACACCTGATAAAAAAGAAAAAAAAAACTTTGACAGCTAAATTGGCGGCAAAAGTATTTCGAAAGATAAAAAATGTTTTTTTGGAGAACTCACAGCGAGTTTCGCGTACATCTTGCTTGGTTAGCTGGACTGATTCCGTATTACACTTTGCCTGACAAGACTGGCTTACTTTCTACTCCTCCGAGCGCACCACAAGCTTATATACTCGTTGGTTTGCGAGTCCAATAATTGCATAATCTAGCCCCTTAGTCCATCCCTACTAGCCCGTTTTACCCGGCCAATTTAGAAAGGTAGCACATACGGTAAGGTTGGGCGTAGAAAGGCGACATTTCAATTAGGTGGGGTAACCACAGGTGGGGTGAAACATCGAGAGCGGTTAGCGGTTACTTTTCTTTAGTTCTATGTTTTTTGAAGTGACAAAGTGAAGTTATCTGTGCCGATTGAGTGTTTTAGCAGTAAAATCCTTTGTTAGGATGAACTGGTTAAATTTTAGACCATAATTTAGTCATAAGCATGTTTAAGATTGACCAAGTATTTTTCTATTGTCTAATTAATTCGGTATGTAACATTATCTCGTACATTATTTACCTGGTAAGCCTACAATGAGTGTTAATACTTTTCTTAACCTGTAATGTTCTAGAACTGTATTAGAATGTTTCTGTTCAGAAACAATCAATCAACTATAACAAATTTTAAGAGGATTGATCTAGACATAAAATTTTATTGGAGATGTTATCGAATATCTGTTGAATACTATTAAAAGTGGGTTGCAATCGTCTAGAAACATTAATTTGATAAGAAAACGTAAGTAAATTATTTCCTCCTACTTGTCTAATTTGCGTTCAACATAAATCTTTTTTTCATGTAAAAGTTCTTGGAAGGAATAACTTTGTATATTAGTAACAATACTCCATTTTCTTAATTTCGTCATATTCTTCCTAATTGTTAATAGAACAATGATTATTTTCTTATATCGTATTGCCATAGCTGAAAAATAATCTATGACCAACATCTTTTAAGATGAAAAATCCAGGTTGAATAACTTAGGTGCTACACTGAAATTATTCAGCTTGAACTATAATGTAGTTTCAAGTTATTATATTATATATATTATGCTATAAACTTATATCTAAGTATTTAACTTAAGAACAATGTTTGTATCTTACGTCCAAGTTGTAAATTCGTCATCATTCTCTTTTTAATGTTTCATAAATTATGCACTGCGAATATTAATGAGCTGTGAGCGACAGTTTTTTTTTTCTTTTAATATAGAGTTATGTGTTACTATGGTATGAGTTGTTTTTTTTTTTTTTTCTTCGTTACTCTCTGTGCGTTCGCTTTCGTTTTTTTACTGCTTATAAAACAAGTAAGTAGGTACCTATTAGCAGATTTTGGTGTTATTTTTTGCCTTAATAATCTGTCCTAGGTTATAATGGCTTATTATATGAAAGTGGCGATATCGATAGAAAGTAAATCGATTTTTAATATGTTCTATGCAGAGGAGCTTATGGCTAAATAATAACCGCTGCTCAGGCCGATCTTTACGTTAAGCAGCACTTGTCTAGGTAGTAGATCTTTGACTGTCGATACACTGAAAGTTTGACAGCCAGTCTTTTTAAGGGGTACCGCATTGTACAGTAATGACGGGGTTGTGGAGATCAGTTAGAGACGGTCGCTTCATTTAAATGACTAGTACTCAGTTACATCCGGTTAGACTAGAAGCTGATGCCAACAACGTTGTGAAAAGACACGGCAGATGACGAATTAAGGTTAATATGATGACACAATTAGTTAATTCAAATTTGACAATTGATGACATTGAAATAATTTTAATGAATTAAGGATGATTATCCTTACTTAATATTATAAAAGCGAAAGTGAGTTTGTTTGTTACGTCTTCACGCCTAAATGGCCAAGCCGATTTAGATAAATTTTGGTACAGAGATAGAAGGAATCCCGGAGACGCGGACATAGGCTAAAAAAAGTGAGAAAGGGGAGAAAGAGGGAAAAGGGGTGAGAAAGATATTTATTTTTCGATCGTCACGGGTTAAAGTTAGCATTAGCCCAAAGTAACTATGCCACGCGGGCGACGACGTCGCGGGCGGAAGCTAGTAAAGTATAAAAATTCATGCCCTTCTTAAGGTGTCAAGTTGTGGATACGTGAGTTGGGCAGGCTTTTTGTTTTGGGGTGGGAAATCATCAAATAACTTCCCCCGCTCTGGGCGGAGCGGAGGGGAGTGTCAGACTTGTACTGACTAAAACCCACCCATGTTCCTTCTATTATCCTACGTTCCGGGGCCACGGTATCTCTTTCGAACAACCCGCAACCCCGGCAGGCGGTGGCCATGGCAGACCCTTCAGGGCATGAAGTCTTGGGTTTGATTTGTAGTTTAAGCATTTTTATTGGCGTGTTCCTTCAGGTTCTTAATGGTGTGTCCCTTCAAGATCTTTAACGGTATGTTCCTTTAGGATCCTTAATGAGACGTTCCTTTAATGTTTTTTATGAAGCTAATCTTCTGGAATTTCCGGTTTTGTACTCGAGAAGTTATGCAGTGTGTAGTTGTATTATATTTTTTTTTTAAACGTTGCCCCACACTAGGACTTTCTCCTGTATCGTGGGTGCGTTTACAAAACATTTAATATCACATACACAAACAGCCAGACCCGAAACAACTATTTGTAGGCCATACAAATATTTGTTCCGTGCGGGAATCGAACCCGCGATACGCAGCGCAGCAGCCGATCGCTCAGCCACTGCGCCAACCGTGTCGTCAAAAAACTAACAAAAAATAGGTACACCTCTGACCTCTGTCTAACTCTGCAGGGATAACAAGCTTGCTGTTATATTAATAATAGTTTTGTACAATATAAATTATCTAACTGTACGTAATCTACTCAGCATAGATTCTTAGATAATTCCGGAGATATAAACAAATAGATAGTGTGTAAAAATTTGATGTCTGAAATAAATCATAATAGTTACATAAACTGTTTATGTCATAACTAGGTAAGTTCTTCCTTACATATTAACCACACACTCTAATTTGTAGAGTGTAGGTAGGTATGCATATTACTTGAAAACCAATCAACCTTATTGTTATAATCAACTAGCTTTTGCCCGCGGCTTCGCTCGGGTCAAATTCGGGTTAACACAGTTCCCCTTTCCTGATTTGCAGGTACCTACTACCTGTAGTGCCCTATTGATTGTAATAGCAAAGCTAAGTTTTCCCTTTTCTTCCCGTTTTCTCCTTCATTTCCAACTTAAAAAAATAGCCAATGTTAGTCTCCAGGGTCCCAACTATCTCTGTACCAAAATTCATCAAAATCGGTTTAGCCATTAAGGCGTGAAGACGTAACAAACAAACAAACTCACATACACACATATTAGTAAGGATACATAGAAAAGTAATAAAGTAGTTAGGTACCTCTCTAAATAGAATTTCCAACATTTTGAACGCCAATGTCACATATATGTGACAAGCAAGCGCATGCCCTGGACGCCAACAACACAAAAATAATGTGACAAAAATGTAGGTATAATAAGTGGCTCGTAGAGGGTACGCGACCATGTTTATGCTCTGGCATTCAAAAGGTTTCCAGACCACTTGCAGTAAAACCAATTCATTGGTGAAAAATAAAATGTGGTGATAATTAAAATAATACATTTTGATTCAGGGATACTTTGTCATTGCGGCCGAGGCGGAACTCACACCCAAGCCGTATGTGACGGTGTTACTGAGCCGAGAACTGCCGTGAAAATTGTCCATGTGAATCAAACGTCCTTAAATTTTGTTAATACTCTTAATATATAAGAAATCGAATCCTAGTTTCCTAGTAGTTTGTGGGACTTTATTAGTCTTGATACTCATCACCTACTCGTGCTTGCCAATTTCCTACTACGTAATCTTCTAGTAAAGTCGAGTATTCGTGCTATTATTTTATATTCCCACCAAATTCAAAGCGGGATATATATATTTTAAACGTTGCCCCACACTATGAATTTCTCCTGTATCGTGAGTGCGTTTACATACATTTAAACTCACATACACTAACAGCCAGACCCGGAACAACTGTAGGTCATACAAATATTTGCTCCGTGCGGGGATCGAACCCGCCACACGCACCGCAGCAGTCGTTCGCTCAGCCACTGCGTCAACCTTGCCGTCAAACTATTATAATGTTTCGCATAAGTACGAGTTTTTCATAGTACTAGTGAGAAAAACTCTCTACGATATTAAAAAAATAAAACCAAAAGGTCTTTTGGATTCAGTCTCAGTAGTTCATCGAACACCTTATATAATATAAACGGGTAAAATATTCCCATTATTTAGTAAACTAGTGGGAACTAACTGCAAAGGCCGCCTGTCATCTAAAGTTTGCTCCTTGGTACGCACAGTGCCTTCCTGGTGATTACGTCAGCAGTCTAGCAATGACACCTGATTACCATGGACGGACTCACACCAGTCGGACAGTCGCCAACTGACCTGCCACCCAACGAAACGGTACATACATCATTTATTAGCTTCGTTGTGAGTATTATCTAACAAATGTACGTGGGAAGGACGATTTGTGAATTTAATGCTCGGTTCATTATTCCAGCAATTTTGTCAACAAGCTGTGCCCAGTTTCACCCACTGCTCAGTTCCTTAGTGATGTTATATAGTCTATTAATTAGGCCAAGGAATCGTGCTCCGTACAAATTTGGCCACCCTATTTTACATGTTCATAAGAAATTTCTTCCAGCAGACCTGCGAGAGGAAAGTTGGATGAGATATGTAGACACAGTGTGTGGAAAAGATAAAACAGAAAATTTTAAATTATCAATCATATAATAAACTTACATACAAATTAATACACATATAAAAATAAATACTCAGATAGTAAATATATACCTAAAATATATAATTATGCAGAATATTACAGTAAAGAGGACAGGTAATGCTAATAGATTGACTTACTTTTTAAAAATAAATATAGTTTTAGAGTCTCGTATGTTAGGCGGAAGTGAGTTCCATAAACGTACCTACTGCGTGAACAGAGAAGGAGTAGGAAAAAAAACTGTTTTATGGGATGGGAATTTAAGATGATACTTAAGGTGAACAGTAATATCGTGGCATTAAGTACACACGAAACCAGGTGTAAGAACATAGCAGAACCCCAACGGTTCCAAAGAGTCAGTCTTTCCCATTACCCCTCTGACACACAAGAGGAAAGGAAGAGTGCTAATTGAGGCTCTCTTTGTTTTTGTTTTCTACTCTTTCTGAAACAACCCATTACGTATTTTGCACTGTTAACAAAATAATTCAAAGAATCGAAATAAACGTGTTCGATTCCTGCTTACTGCGAAAGTGCTTTGGTTACTTTCACTGCCTGGCTATTCGAACGGTCTTGGATCATGGTCATTGAAATTTGGACTAGTCTGTAGTTCCTCATAGATGTAGATTGCGTAATTCCCCCGAAACCGGAGTCAGGAACCTAATGTTATGTTAGAATTAATGAAAATAAGGGAAGTACTTACTAATGTACTTAGTTGAGAAAGTAAGGGAAGCCAAAAAGTCCATAGATAAACGGTGTAAAGGATGATATGGATAGAAAGGAGTTGATTCCTGAGATGATGAGTAATGGAAAAAAATGGCATAAGGGCAGAACGGATTGATGATAATTTAAACCTGAACAAACGATTACGGTAGTTCACAAATTTACAATTATATGAATTTTTGGGATTCATTTATAGATAACATACGAAACGTAAACGAATGAATAATAGTACTAAAACAGAGTAGCTAACTTAGATTTCCGAATTAGCAAACACATTCAAATATTAATGAGTGATAGCCGGAACAAGACGAAGAAATTCGTAATCCAATAGTTGTTGGTGCCTAGTAGCAATTTGTTCTGTCTAATGTCAAACGTCGACCGCTTGTGAGATACTATTCGTGTATCAAAATGGAAAATGTTTGGGATCGAAATTTTTGTATAAAATACTAGTTTGGGTTTAAAGATTCTTTATTTATTCAGAAGAACATACATTGTTCACTTATTAAATAAATACATAAAATTTATAAAGAGTGTGGTCCAGTAGCTAGTACTTTTTTGTGAATGTTATTATACATTTAAGTTGCTTATGTTGTTAGCTCAAATAATTTGTATTGTTGATTACGTGTTCTTTGAGTTTACCTTTAAATACGTTTAAAGAAGATGTGTTCCTGATATCTGCCGGTAGTTTGTTGTATAGTTTAATGCCTTCGTATTTTATATTTTTCCTGCCATATTGCGTCCGTGGGGGGTGTGTCTGTATTTGGTTGGGGTTTCTTTGGCTGTATTTTGATGTTTTTATGTTGAAGGATAATTGTGTGTGTATAGTTTTGTTAAGGATTTTTTTTATGAGAATGCAGGTGTTTAAAGTGTAAAGTTGATGAATGCTCATTAGTTTAGTGTTTTTATATAGTTCGGAAGTAGGTGTGTGATGGTCGTAGTTGAGTAATAGTTTGATTATTTTATTTTGTGCTCTTTGTAGATCATTTATAGTAGATTTAGTAGCGCATCCCCAGATTTCGATTAGGTAGTTTATGTGTGAGCGTACTAATGAGTTATAAATGTTGTAGCGGATTTTTTTTTGGAATGGTATTTATGTAAACACGCATTGAACCCATTAGTGATGTTAATTTTGTTTTTATGTAGTCAATATGCGCTTGCCAAGTTAGTTTGTTGTCTAATCTAAGTCCAAGGTACTTTTCACAGTTACTTTTGTTGATATATGTGTTGTTTATGTGTAAGGCTGGGTGGTTCGGAATTTTTTTGTTTTTAGTTGAGAATATCATGTACGATGTTTTTGATGCGTTTATAGTGAGTAAATTAGAGCTAAACCAGTTATATAACATATCTAAATCTTTTTGAGCGTCAGCTGCAATCGTATTTATGTCGTTGCCGAAGTAGAAGAGGCAAGTGTCGTCGGCGTATAAGGTTATTTGCCCAGTTAAGCCCAGGTCTTTGATATTGTTAATGTAGATAGCGAATAAGAGGGGGGAAAGCAGGGATCCTTGGGGAACACCGAAATCTATTGGGGATGCTCCACTCATCGCGTTTCCTATTTTGACTATTTGTTTCCTATCAGTGAGGTATGAGGAGAGAATGTTGTACATTTCGCCGGTGATGCCGATGCTTTTTAGCTTTAATAATAGGATTTTATGGGATACGGTGTCAAACGCTTTTTTTAGGTCAATAAAAATCCCAAGTGCAATGTTTTTTTTGTCGATATTTGTTTTAATTGTGGTTACTAAATCGATAGTGGCGCACAAGGTGTTTGATTTGGGTCGGAAACCGAACTGCCGATCATAGATATAATTAATGTCGTTAAGGTATTTTTCTAGTCTAGTGTATATAAGTCTCTCAAAAATTTTTGATAGTACCGGTAACACTGATATGGGTCGATAATTCCCGGGTTCTGTCTTTGTGCCGGATTTATAAATAGGGTTGACTTTTGCAATTTTGAGGGTATCTGGGAATGAACCACTCTTGAAACAGTTATTAATACATTTAGTTAAGTTAGCCGCTATTAGGTTTTTTATGCATTTTATAGTTTTAGTGGTGATGCCATCAATTCCTGAGCTGCAGCTTGGGTCCAAATTATCAACAATTTTTTTTATTTCAGTGATATTGCAAGGCGTGAGGGTATTTATTTGTTTTGTAGTATGGTTACTGTTAGTTGTGGTGTATGTTAAGTTATTGTGGAATTTATGTGGTATTTGAGTGGCTAGGAGCTTCCCTACGGACGACAAGAAGTTGTTGAAGGTTTCGCATACCTCGATCGGATCGCTAATGATTTTATTGTTTACGTTTAGTTTGGGTGTGTTGCTGGCGGTGACCGGATTGTTATTAGATAGATAATTAATTAAGGACCACATCTTCTTTGGGTTTGATTTACATTTGGAAAATTTATTAAAGAAATATTGTCGTTTTTCTTTCTTCATGTATTGTTGCACTTCGTTTCTCTTTGTTATAAAACCTGTTTTGAGGTCGTTATTGTTTGGATCGTTTTTAGATTTCCTCCATAGTATATTTCGTTTGTCGATTTCCCTTGTAATTTTTCTGTTGATCCAATCGTCTCTTGGTAAGTTTAGGATTTTTGTTTTATTTTTGGTGTTTCTTTTTACTTTGTGTTTTATAAAATTCTCTAGAGCTTGGTAGTCGTTGATTGTTGTTGTGTAGGTGGTATTTGAGACGTCTTTGTATAGATTTGTGTAGTCGACGGCTGTATAGCGATGTATTTTTTTTGGGGGTCGCTTGAATTTCTTTAGTTCCAGGTATATATGGTTGTGGTCTGATAGTGATGATTCAATGACAGCCATGTGAAAGTCGTCTTTGGCGAGGTTTGAGCATACATGATCTAATATCGTATTAGTGGTGGCGGTCGTCCGAGTTGAGTATTTTTTGTTTGTTTTGTTTATTATTTTGTATCCAGTCTCTTTGATCATATTTGTGTAAGTTATCGTAGCCCGGTCCGGCTTTAATAAGTCGAGGTTGAAGTCACCGAAGGTAATGCATCGTCGTTTCTGCTGCAGTTGTGAAGAATAGTAATCTATAAAGTTGTTGTTGTTTGTATCTGGAGGTTTGTAGATAATACCGACGTTCAGCGCGTACTTTTCCAGGAAGATCCAAAGGTAGTTGTTGCCATCGATGTAGTTTTGTTCAATTTCTTTGTGTTCAATGTCGTTGTGGACGAAAATTGATACCCCTCCGCCACGCCGATCGGTGCGGTAATTGTAATGATGAGTATAGTTTGGTATGTGTAGTGATGAGCCTTCGGAATCGGTTTTAATCCATGTTTCGCTCAATAAAATCAGGTGAAGTACGTGGGGTATGCTTTTCAAGATGCATTGAAGTTCATCCATTTTACCTTTTTTAGATAAACTTCGTATGTTGATATACAAGAATTTAAGGGCTTGAGCGTTGGTTTCAAGTTGAGAGTAATTGTCTATTGCTTGATATGTTGTTTTGTTAGGGTTGGCACAGGTTATTGCTGAGGTTGTGGTGGATATTAGTTTTTTGAAGGTGTGTTGTTCACAATTTTAGGTAGTCCTTTAACACGTTGAACGCCATGGCAGACACCATTTATCTGCCAGTGTGTATTCTCAGTGGGCTTCATGAAATATTAAAAAACAGTCAAAATTTGTTAACATATTTTTCCGGTTTAATTGTATGAAAAATGGGTATAATCTAATATGAAATAAATACAATAGCGAAAAATAGTAAATATAGAGAAAAAATAGCTGGCAGTCACCATTATCTGCCATGGCCCAGCCAAAGCACTATTCGTTATTTCAGTGGAGGGGGCCACGCGGGTCACCTTGTCAACCACCCCCCGCACCCGCGCGTAAGCGCTGCGCTTGCTCTCGCTACTACTCAGTGGCAAAAGTCGTACGCTAAAGTGCGGACCGTTTCGCGCGCTCTGTAATTTGTAATTATACCTACATACGTATTCAGTATTCGTTACTAATACTCCTACTATTACTAATAAACATGGAAGACTTGGATTTTGATATAACCGCTGAACATCTGATGCAACTGGACAATATTGAAATATCATTACTAAATAATAGTTTTATAGTGCCGAGTTCAGATGACGAGTGTAGTGATATAATTCAACCCCTAAGACGAAAGTGCCGCCGAATTATATTATCAACTAGCGAAGACAGCGATGCCGAAAACGTTCCGCCCTGCCCCAGTAATAATACAAGCCCTTCGAACATCTGGACAGAGGTTCAAGGTAATCAACGCCGTATTATTCCGTTTACAGACATTTCTGGTCCCGCACCCCATATAAAGTGTATGCATGGAATGACTCCTGCGCAATGTTTTTCGCTTTTTTTGACTGATAACATATTGCAACTAATAGTCGATGCCACTAATGAATATGCAATTAAAGAAATAACAAAATTACCTGAAGCTTCTAAATTTGCACGGGTTCGTAGATGGACACCCACTAAC
Organism: Ochropleura plecta; assembly: GCA_905475445.1. Taxonomy (NCBI): domain Eukaryota; kingdom Metazoa; phylum Arthropoda; class Insecta; order Lepidoptera; family Noctuidae; genus Ochropleura; species Ochropleura plecta. Next base: position 26,696,640 of record FR997721.1, on the reverse strand, counting down.
CCTGCTGAGTTGAAATGTTTTTTTGGCTTGATTTTATTTATGGGCTTGGTGAGGCTACCTAAATTAGCTGATTATTGGTGTAAGGACGACATGATTAGCCATCCATTTCCAAAGACCATTATGTCTCGTAATCGTTTCGAGCTGTTGCTGCAAATGTTACACTTTTCAGAAAATGACAATGAACATAAATCAGACCGACTGCATCGTGTCCGCAAGCTGTATGATGAAGTAAATAAAGTATTTCAGGAAAACTTTTCGCCAACAGAAAACCTGTGTATAGACGAAAGCATGGTCCCTTTCCGTGGGAGAATTATTTTCAGACAATACAATAAACAAAAGAGGCATAAATACGGGATTAAAGAATTTAAACTATGTACCATACCGGGCTATACTTATAAAGTAAAAGTATACGCGGGGAAAAATGATGATGTTCATAACACACCCACAAATGTTGTGATGTCTTTATGTGAAGATCGTTTTGAAAGAGGGCATACATTATTTACGGACAACTGGTACACAAGCATTACATTAGCCAGACAATTATTACAAAGAGAAATGCATCTCGTCGGCACCGTAAGAAAAAATCGTAAAGGTTTACCAAAAGAGGTCATTGATGCCAAACTTAAGCGTGGAGAGTATAAAGCTGCAGAGAGTAACGACGGAATAACGTGTTTAAAATGGAAGGACAAGAGGGATGTGTACGTTCTATCCACTAAACATACTGATCGATTTGTTAATATTCAACAGCGTGGGAAAACTATACGGAAGCCAAAAATAATTGTTGATTACAATATGGCAAAGGGTGCGGTAGACCTCTCTGATCAATTAGCGTCTTATTCGACTCCACTACGAAAATCTGTCAAATGGTATAAGAAGCTTGCCATTAATTTACTACTAAACACTACAGTGATAAATGCTCTAATTTTGTATCAGTCAGTCACAAAGAAAACTATTCAAATAGTAGATTTTAGAAAGGAAATTGTACAACAATTCTGCCAAACAGAGAGCGAGGAGTATCGACTTCGTGAGGTGCCTAAACGGTTGAAGCATCAATTGTCTAAAAAAGATGGCAAATCTAAAAGTACCCGACGTTTGTGCTCTGGATGCTATAAGCAAAATGTCATTTTGATGGGCCGACAATATGCTAGAAATAAAACCAAGAAAGTCAACACATTTTGTGAAACCTGCCCTTGTAAGCCGTTCATGTGTTTTGATTGTTTTAATAGATTACATAAAGTTTAGAACTTATGTCTATTTCATGGGCCGACAATATGCTAGAAATAAAACCAAGAAAGTCAGTATATTTTGTGAAACCTGCCCTTATAAGCCGTCCATGTGTTTTGATTGTTTTTTTTTTCATTTTTATTATGTATAATTAAGAAAGAAGTCATTTAATTTGTTTGATCTCCAATTTTAAGTCATAGCGTAGAGTACTGTATTTTTTATTTTATAATAAAGGTATTTTTCTCATATTTGGCATGCTTAATTTTATACCCCAATGATGTAAATAATTAAAATCATAACTGTATGACACAATTTATTTAACTAAAAGTCATCCGTATAAATGTTAAACCAGAAATGTCAGAGAAAAAATGTGTCGGGTCCGTCAGGTCCCAAATATCTCAAAGACTTGTAAGATTTTTGCCGCGCTAAGGCGCGAGGTTTGTTCTACAGCGCCCCGCGGGTCACTGCGAATAGCGTTCACAAACTTATTTATGTCTGCCAGCCCAGTAAAGACATTTTAACGCAGATCGTACTGGCAGTCAAACCGTGTCTGCCGCGGCCCGATGGACCCGGCTCATTGTCAGCCATACGGTGTCTGCCATGGCCCATAGGGCGAAGGCGTATTTTTTTTTGGGCGTTCAACGTGTTAATATATTTTATAATTAAATTGGTTTCTCCATTTTCTTGTCGGCGCTGTAGCTCTGTTCTCAAATCTTTCATGTATTTTTGTTGGTTGGGTGTTTGGTCAGAGTTTTTGCTCGCGTTTAATTCGGGGTAACAAAGTTCTCCTTTCCTCATTTGCAAGTACCTGCTACCTGTGGTTTTTTCCCTAGCGCCTTATTAATTGTAATAGCAATGCTAAGTTTCCCTTTTTCCCTCCTTCTCCCTCACTTCCCACTTTTTTTTTTAAAAAAGTAGCCTTTTTCCGTCTCCGGGGTCCCATTATCTCTGTAATAAAATTCATCAAAATCGGTTTAACCATTAAGGCGTGAAGACGTAACAAACAAACAACCTCACTTTCGCTTTTATAATATTAGTAAGGATTCCCAATCTATAAGTCTTTTATATGTCTTTGCCAATTAATGACAGTACATCTGCTTCTTCCAAACATCTGTAGATGCCTTCTAAAGACATCTCAGTATCTACCGCCATTACAACCATATCATCTTTCACACAAACCATTGGTTATCATTCATAATGACAATGTGAAAACTTTGCATCGCCAAAAGTTCGCAGAGAGCGGTGGCCAGCTGTAGAAAAGAACCAAAATGATTTCCGATGCCAGACACCCACAGCACAATATTATCTTAGTTCCGCAAACGGTGAAGCCAAAAAAGTTTTTCAAAGCATTTGTCACCGGGGGCTCACTAGCAAACGCTCTAAGAAAAGACCTAAACTGTAGCCAGAAAGTGTTACCTACATAAAATCTCCCATTTGGGCGTGAGTTTTCATGGCTTTTTTTCTGCGGATGGGAAATCATCAAATAACTTCCCCCGATCTGGGCGGAGCCCGGGGAGTGTCGGAATTGTACTGACTAAAACGCACCGGAACGTAAAGGGCAATAGAAGGAACATTCCTTCTATTGCCCTTTACGTTCCGGTGCCGCAGTATCTCTTTCGAACAACCCGCAACCCCGGCAGGCGGTGGCCCAGGCAGGCCCTTCTGCAATTGTCATGGCTGACCTGAAGTTCCGGGATTGCCGGTTATTCGAAATAGATGCCGCGGCCTGGGAACCTAATGGGCAAAAGAAGGAACATGAGTGGGTTTTAGTCACCTGGGTGGGTATTAGTCTGACAGTCCCCCCCCGCACTGTTATTTGTGTTTGTTATGTTATTTGATTATTCCCTGAAACAAAAATAGCTGACCTGGAAGTCTTTAAATAGACTTCGGACACAGGTTGGCCGAAGTAAGGAAACCTGTTCAGGTGGGGATTCTTAGATGACTCTGCCCTGGACTGTAAATATGGTGTTGCTCCACAGACGACAGGACACTTGACATCGAGTCCTGCTTGTCCTGTTGCTTGCACATCACAGGAGCTGATGGAGAGCTGATGAGATGGAATTTTAAGGCTGACTCAATTTAGATTGTCATCGACACGCAGTAAACAATGACAATACAATGTAATTTCTGTTGTACCTGTGATCATCATTCTTGGCTAATGCTGCTATTACTTCCGTGGCTTGCTACATCAGTTCAGCGGGTTGTCTGAACACACGACCTTTAGCACGATTCTTAAATGTCAGCAGTTTACTCCGACTTAGGTTTAATCTATATTATTTATCATAATTTCCTCATTCTTTAGAATATAAATAATAGGCACATCTCCCATTCCGCTTCTGGGGACATTTCCATATTATCAATGCTTCATTTATTGTTTTTCTCGTAATATCTACTTCGTCTTCCTCCTTTTATGGTCTAGGTCTTGTATGGTCGGACTTGACCTGGTCATGCCAAAAAGGTTGGTTTTTGGGAACCTTAAATGGAAATGAGAGTTAACAACCGAAGAGTTTTAACCTTATGATAAATGCACTTGCCCATGTTTGAGACGACACGTGCCCGCTAAGCGCACGCCACGCGTCAGCTCCCGAACCTAACTCATTTTGTTTTATATGTATATAATTTGAGTTGTCGCTTGCTTAGGTTGATCTGTGGATGGGTGACCACCCGTTACATACCGAGTTTCCTCCGTGCGTTGGAAAGCACGTTAAGCCGTTGCTCCTGGCTGTCATTTATAGATCTTTGACAGTCGTTACAGGTAGTCAGTGTTCCAAAAGTCTGACAAACAGTCTTACCAAGGGTATCGTATTACCCAGTACTAACTGGGTTTTGGAGGTCAGATAGGCAGTCGCTCCATATAAAATACTGATATTCAGCTGCATCCGGTTAGACTGGAAGCCGACCCCAACATAGTTGGGAAAAGACTAACAGATGAATTTGAGTCTTAGAACACTTTAAGAGACTTCAAATTGCATTTGTAACTGGAAATGGAAGTCCAACCGCTGCTGACAGCAACGCTCATTCCTGACACGTTGCACCCACCCGTAAGGTTTTAATTAAGTTGAATACACTGATACATTGAACGTGCCGAGCGCGAGTGTAATACGGGCACAACGCGTGTGCGTGGTCGGCACGGATCATCTGAACACGACGTGATTGTTGATAACACCTACACTTTACACTGTCTGGAAGTAGTACAGGGGCCTAAGTCTGCTATTACAATAGTGTCAGAATGGTCGATCACTGATCGCATAATGGTTGATTTTGACAAGTTTAGTATGTAGTAGATTACCAAACTTGTCAAATTTACCATAATGCGATCAGTGATCGACCATTCTAACACTATTGTAATAGCAGACTTAGGCCCCTGGAAGGACATCGAAAAACGACCTTTGATTTACTAATGATTAAAAAAACGGGCCAAGTACGAGTCGGACTCGCGTACATAGTATTTGTTAATAAATGGGGAATAGAAAAACATCATCTATGATGACGATCTCTTCTAGTTATTAAGTACTACCATAGGCTAAGTCATATTGTTACTAACGCACTTAACACACTGGACCACATTGTATTCTGAAAATAAATAAATAATAATATGAAAATTTCAACCGTCGAACTATCTCGATTCATGAGATGCAGCCTGGTGGCAGACGAACAAACGGACGGACAGCGGAGTTTTACCCTAAGGGTACGGAACCTTAACCACTCTGCACGACAGGATTTTGACATATGACACATCAGCTGAATCGGTGGGGTGACGCGAATTGTCATGAAATTCAAGATTTTTCATCAATTTACAGCATTCAATTTTGCTATTAAAAATAAATCACAGCGGCTGTTTCATACGATAGGTTTGAGGTTTATATTTCCAAAAACCTCATAAGGTCGAAAAAACGGCGTCAATCTATTGCAAAATGTGTGTAAAATACATATTACTACACCCTTCCAAAAATTAGATACTTTAAAAACGCTGGAAATAATGTACATACACAAGATAACCATTTGATAATAAAGTCGGAAATCTAAAATAAAAACATTGACATTCCATCTGCATTCTTATTTTTGCCATTTTACATATAAATTAATAAAAAAAACACGATACAAATCTCGACAAAAAATACTACAAAGTGTGTTGCAATATGACATTTCTTAGTGCTGACCGTAAAACTAAGTTTCATCATTACGATTAAAAAGTTGCATTCAACCTAATCGATAATCGTAATAGAGTAAACTTTAAAGAAAAGTTTTGGGACCACTGAGGAAATTACCTATGGAGATGGCATATCATTCTACTATAGATATTTTAGTTGTACATACAAATATCTATGATATCGATAATAAAAGAAAGACAACAACATTTTGTCACGTGCTTTTTTATTATGCTATAATTATTTTGTTAAGCGCCCAGATTTGATGTACATTTGCTGTCAAACGGTTTCGCGGTAAAAGATTTTGGCTGTTTTCTTGAATGTCGATAAATGAAAATGGCGGCCAATTTTGTAGGTCATGCTAATTCTGTAGGTAGCCAGTCAGGCAGCCCAGCCGGCACAACAATACCGTACCGGACCTAGAAAGCCATGCCTCCGCAGTAGAGCCTATTTAGACACACAGGGACTCCGTATACAAGTACACATCGGGGTCTAAAATATTGACACTTAAAAGTATTGGTTGGATAAAAAAATTAGAAAGGTATAGGGAGACCTTTGCGTAGCAGTAAGCGGTTCAGCCTATTAAAAACAGACCGGCCAAATGCGAGTCGGACTCACGCACCAAGGGTTCCGTACAAACTGACGACATAAACGGTCATCTTTTATCTACGTAGACTTGGAGGGTTGTTTTTTTCATAGCTTCAAGGGACCACAGATTTGATATTTGGGTTATTTTTTATGAGGTACGGAACCCTAAAAAAAGTATTTTTAAATAGTGTATCTCTCTTTTTTGGAATTTAAGGACTTCTTTAGGAATTTAAAGGAGGCCTTCTCATAAACTTCTTTAGGAATTTAAAGGTGGCCTACTTTAAATTCCGCCATTTATATCGGTCTTGCGCCACTTGGATGGGAAATCATCAAATATCCGCTCCTGTTAAACTTTTAACAAAAAGTCGTTGTCGTCTCGCGGCGCCCGACCCCTGTAGCGTCACCCGCGGTGGCTGGCTTTGTTTAAGGTTCTCTCCTTCAAATATCACCATCTTCTCCGGGACAGAGCGGTGCTCCGCTCAAAAGAGCAGACTGCCAGTATGCTCCAACGTGTCCTCCGGGCGATAGTCACATTGGTGACACCTGGGTGTTTCCTCTCGCCCCATGATGTGCAGGAATGTCTCGAAACTTTCGTGTCCGGTGAGGATCTGCGTCAGGTGGTAGGTGAGGATGCCGTGGCGCCTCACTTCCCCCGCTCTGGGCGGAGCGGGGGGGAGTGTCAGACCCGCAACCCCGGTAGGGTCCTGCCGGGATTGTGGGTTGTTCGAAAGAGATACCGCGGCCCCGAGTAAAAGAAGGAACATCGATCGGTGGACATTAGTCAGTAAAAGTCTGACACTCCCCCCCGCTTCGCCTAGAGCGGGGAAGTTATCTGATGATTTACCACCCCAAAAAAAACCCGGTACACGACATCAAGAAAACTCCAAACTCCTTTTTACCCCAAGGCTTCCACTCCAAGAACACTTTGGCCTACGAGCCATGTTTTAGGAAAGAATGAAAACGCTTTCCAAATAACTAATCAAACCATACTACAAACAATTTTGTCGAACAAATATAATTTATCTTGGCTGATTTTTTTACTGTGCCTACCAAGATCATAATAAGGGCGTTCTATATTCAACCTTATTTATTTCTGTTTGCAATTCACATTCAAATAGTAGGTACAAAACCAAATTATTAATAGAATAGCAAATAAACATTTTAATATAAATTCGAACAGCGAGCGCATTCCTTATTTGAATTTTTATCTGAAAATAAAATTGGCGCGAATTTAGCCATAGATCAGATTTTACTGTTTGTTGTTGAGTCGGTTTTAGTGGCGTAAAAAATATTATTATCAATATTTATAGTATTTTACACGTATTACAAAATTATTCTTATTTTAATCTATCAATTTCTGATATTCCATAAATTTAATTATTCGAGTTGATTGATTTACAAGAAAATAATCGATTGAAATAATCGCATTTACACATCACAAAATAAAAAAAAAAGGAAATGGACGTTATTTTCGAAAGTGAATTTAGTAGTGGTTATGAATATTACGTGTTAATGGTCCTATTATTGCAAATTACGATAAGATCTGGGCATGTTCATGTTATTTATAATATTTGCAATGATATTTGTCTCATTTGTTATAGAATCTATTCGCGTCCGTGTGATATAATGTGGAATGAAAAATGTAAACAAGCACGATTGGCGCGAAACTTCGACTTTAGATTTCAAAATGTATCATTACCACTGCTAATTTAAGTTCAATTACGAATGATTTCTGCACGTAATAAAAGGACACGTTAATCAGGCCCAACAATGCGGAGCTTATATGTCCGAAAACCATTTTTTTAATGATTTTTAGCGTCGGCCTACACTGCCATCAAAATGGCTATGATCGTAATTTACGCACATGGATTTTATAAAGGTAAATTAAGAAACTTGCTCAATAATTAAAGAACTTCTAACGACGTTTACATATGAGATTTTTATTCTACTATCTTAATGAATGCACACCCATATTATTTTTTAACCAGAAAATAAAATATTTACAAAAATAATGAGGAGGTCATATGACTTAAATGTTCGACCCCTTTCGGGGCCAGTACCGAGCCAGCGGAGGTTTGAATGTCGAGCCCCCGAAGGGGTCCGTACCGAACTATACGGTTAAAAAGCATTAACCTGTTGCCAGACGAATGCTAATGAAGATTGACATTACGAATATATAGTTACAACAGAATCTTACTGTGCACGTCTTTCTTCATGGTTCTCACATATTTGTATAATCTCAACATGAATGATGTAAATACAATTTTGTAAAAATATTATAATTTAAAAGAGTGTCCATGGAGTTTCTTGCCCATTCTTCTCCATAGAGATCAACGCTTTTGAATGGGCAACTACAGTACTTTCACAAGTTATTTTGCCTTGTGACCGGGACTGTAGATTAGTTTTGTTTCTTGACATTCAAAAGTGCCTGTAATGGTCTAATTGAAATAAATGGTTTTGAATTTGAATCTGTACTATCAGATTTGTCACAAAATGACTAAATTAATTAATTAAAACGAGACCGGACAATTTCATAATTCCAAAAATCTAAGATACTTCCTTTACGAACTCCTTTTACAAATGTAACGCAATAATAAGCTTGTTTGTTTCGAAAATGTATCTCTCGGCCATATTTCATAATGCCCACAACAAAATGGGACCGGTTTAGTCTTCGACGCTTCCTAGTGAGTCTAGTGACCTGCTAAGAAGCTTACCCGCCTGAAGACAACTGGTTTTAAGCATATAACATTACGGCTTTAATCCTTATTTGGGTAAGCAGAGGGGCGGTAGCACAGTGATTGTAATTGCAACATCACCATGTTTCTGACATTTGACGGCACGGTTGGCGCAGTGGCTGAGCGATCTACTGCTACGCTGCGTGTCGCGGGTTCGATTCCCGCACGGAACAAATATTTGTATGGCCTACAGATAGTTGTTTCGGGTCTGGCTATTTGTGTATGTGAGTTTAAATGTTTGTAAACGCACCCACGATACAGGAGAAATTCCTTGTGTGGGGCAACGTTTTTTTACATGATATAACATACCGCCTGTTAACTTCCAAGGGGTAGAGAGAGGTGTAGCTAGTACATAATCAAAATAGTAATACCAGCCTATAACTGTCCCACTGTTGGGCAAAGGCCTCTCCTCATGCAGAGAAGGCACAAAGCATTGATCACCACGCTTGCTCAAGACGGGTTAGCGATTTCAGAATATCCTTTCCTTACTCATATTATAAAAGCGAAAGTGAGTTTGTTTGTTTGTTACGTCTTCAGGCCTAAATGGCCAAACCGATTTTGATGAATTTTGGTACAGAGATAGTTGAGACCCTGGAAACGGACATAGGCTAATTATTTTTTTAACGGAGAAAGAGGGAAGAAAAGGGAAAACTTAAATTGCTATTACAATAAATAAGGCGCAAGGGCAAAAACTACAAGTAGCTGGTACCAGCAAGCAAATCCGGAAAGGGGAATTGTGTTACCCCGAATTTAATGCGAGCGAAGCCGCGGGCATAAGCTAGTTAATTATAAGACCCGGTTTCCTCACGATGTTTTCCTTCACCGATATCTGTGATGTCTTTTTTTTGTTGGGTGAAAAATCATCAAATATCTTCCCCCGCTCTGGGCGTAGCAGGGGGGAGTGTCAGACTTTTACTGACTAAAACCCACCCATGTTCCTTCTATTGCCCTTTACGTTCCGGGGCCGCGGTATCTCTTTCGAACAACCTGCAACCCCGGCAGGATCTGTAATGTCTTAGATAAACTTTTAGAAAGTACATATGAATTAAAAAAGTCACAATGGTACTTGCCCGGATTTGAACTCACAACCTCACTCCCACGTATGAGAGGCGAGGCGCTTAACCGCTGAGCCATCACACCTACTACATAATACACATTTATTAATTCCATCCATGTTAATGTCCAGTTATAGCGAACAAATTGTGACAAAATACAGCCTCATCCTGCTAGACTACTGAGAAATACCTGATAGTAAAATCCAACAGCAATTTTCCCGGGACGAAAATAACCCCGGACGTCGTGTTCCGGTTTCTACGATTGATTGTTTTTCTCTGTGAGTTGTTTTTTTTTTCTGTTGTCTAAGTCGTGCTTCTATATTTCCAAATTTACATTTACTATTTGATGTATCAAGTATCTAGATGTTACTGTTGCTGCTGGCACGCATCATCCCACAGCTGGACAAAGGACGACTCACTCTCCCCACGACTTCCAGTTCTTTCGATCCAGGGCTAAGACGGACCACTGGTTGTTGCTTATGTCCAGCTCGTACCGCCATCTTCTACGAGGTCTGCCGCGTCGCCTTCTAGCTGTGTTAGGGCTCCGGCGTTGTGGTTATTTTGGCGTACAGCTCATCCTTACTTCCTTACTAATATTATAAAAGCGAAAGTGAGTTTGTTTGTTTGTTACCTCTTCACGCTTTAATGGCTAAACCGATTTTGATGAATTTTGGTACAGAGATAGTTGGGAACCAGGAGACGGACATAGGCTAATTTTTATTAAAAAAAAAGTGGAATATGAGGGAGAACGAGGGAAGAAAAGGGAAAACTTAGCGTTGCTATTACAAATCAATCAGGCGCAAGCGCAAAAACTGCAGGTCTGCTTGGTGTGTTATACCGAATTTAACGCGAGCGAAGCCGCGGGCGAAAGCTAGTTAGGCATACGATAGACGTGACCAGCCCAGCCCCTTTTTAACTTTTTGAGCAACGTCGGTTATCTGAGCTTTGGAATGCAGTGTGTTGTTGAGCACGTGGTTAGTCAGCTTCACGCCTAGAATACCGCACTCCTTTGCTCGTTGGCAAAGGAGTTTGGACTTTTGAATCTTTGTCAAAGACCAAGTTTGGGATCCTTATGTCAAAATAGGTTTAGTGCCTCTAAACAGTCACGATAGCAGGAAAACTGATAACAGTGCAGGTCATCAGTTCGTCAGCGATTGCATCTGCTATTGCCAACGACGTCAACCAGAGACCGAGCTAGAAGGCTTACTCTACAGCATAGCACAGTTAACTGTCTATTTTCCTCCTCATGACGCATACAAACAAGTATCAATGGGTGGGATTTAATCCGACAAATTTTGAAGTGGATTAATTAAATAAAATGATAATCATAATCCTTACTAATATTATAAAAGCGAAAGTGAGTTTATTTGTTACGTCTTCACGCCTAAATGGCAAAACCGATTTTGATGAATTTTGGTACAGAGATAGTTAGGACCCTAGAGACAGATATAGGCTATTTATAAAAATTGAGTTATGAGGGAGAAAGAGGAAAGAAAAGGGAAAACTTAGCATTGCTATTACAATAAATAAGGAACAAGTGCAAAAACTACAGGTAACAGGTACCTGCAATTCAGGAAAAGGGAAAAAGGTGATGTTGACAACATTTTGAATGATCTACAATTTCTAAAACAACAATTTAAATCTATTGGCCTAGACCTTAAGCCCACGAAGTGCAAATTGTATAATAACGATATGTGGACTGGGCAGTCATTGTGCCGATAGTTGTATCACCCATGGCTTAATTGCCAAGAGCCTCGACCAATAAACAAGGAAGCTCTCGTAAGACAGCTTGATCAAGAGCTACTAGGCTATACAGGAAGTGGTACTCCTGGACACGACTCGTATTGTTAGGAGGTTCCTTTCTCTGGAACCCTGAACGCCCGCGCAGATAGCTTGGACCCTGTTCCCGATAGCGGTTAGCTACTATTTTTGTAGTGTTTTGTTTTATTACATAAAAATAAAAACTTGAGAGGTGTCAAGGGACACCCGGATTGAACGAAGTTATTATCTACAAAAAACCTGTATACACTCAACAAAAATAATCGTCGCGACAACACACTGTTCAATGCGAAATTTCTAGGAGAGAGAGAGAGAGAGACAGACAGAGAAACATACGCATGCCTCACGGTTTACAACAATAGCAAAAAGTGTCGTTACAACTTTTGGTCTAAAGCAAAAAGTGTCGTTACAACACTTGATCTTAAGCAAAAAGTGCCGTTACAACTTTTGGTCTTTTTTCCGTCTTTCCCCCTTACGCAACGCACGATAAGGAACTTCATTCCAAAACTTCGTTCCAATGAAAACAAAATTTAGTGAAAAAATAAATAATCGGATTGAAAGTAAAGTTTTGTGGGTGTCAGGAATCCAAACAAGGATACCCTGTGCTATGGACTCCTAACAAAGAAATGAGGATCGTATTCGCAGCAGTTATGTGCTCTGTAGTTTCTACCTGCACCCATGATACGCGTGAGTTTCTACAAATGTTTATGTATAAGAATGACGTATAACTTATTTAATTGACGTGTAGTTTCGTTACGATTTCACTTAGTCGGACCTAAATATGTGTTATTTATTGCACTCTCAGATCGCAATCTGACCGAAATGAGCATAGCGCGTGGTGGTCAGTGTTTAAGTATTTATTAACTTATTACCATTTCTTACTTAGTTATTGCGAGGCTTCACTTTAGGCTATAAAAGTCTGAATTAATTTACTAAAGCAAGCGTTTGGTGGACATTAATTTACAGTACCACTAGCTTTTGCCTGCTGCTTCGCTCGCGTTTAATTCGGGGTAACACAGTTCCCCTTTCCTGATTTGCAGGTACCTGCTATTTGTGGTTTTTGCCCTAGCGCCTTATTTATTGTAATAGCAAAGCTAAGTTTTCCCTTTTTTCTCTCTTTCTCCCTTATTTTCTCACTTTTATTTTAAAAAAAATTGCCTAGCCTATGTCCGTCTCCAGGGTCCCAATATCTCTGTACCAAAATTCATCAAAATCGGTTTAGCCATGTAGGCGTGAAGACGTAACAAACAAACAAATTCACTTGCGCTTTTATAATATTAGTAAGGACTAGCTTCCGCCCGCGACTTCGTCCGCGTGGCATAGTTACTTTGAGCGAACGCTAACTTTAACTCGCGTGATGATCGAAAAAGAAAAATCTTTCTCTCCCCTTTTGTTCCGTCGTTCTCCCCCTATTCCCACTTTAAAAAATGTCCGTGTCCAGGATTCCAACTACCTCTGTAGGTACCAAAATTCATCAAAATCGGTTTTGCTATTTGGGCGTGAAGACGTAACAAACAAACAAACTCACTTTCGCAATTCAGTCCTGCAGTTTCTGATATTCAATTTCCTGCCTACCCTCTTAGTCTATTGGCGTGATTATTGCAAGTGATGCTGAGTCAAATAAAAAAAGTCCCATTAAAATCGGCCCAGTAGTTTCCGAGATTCAATTTTCTGCCTACCCCCTTAGTCTATTGGCGTGATTATTTCTATCCTTCTTTACCTTCCAAGTAATGTTGAGTCAAATAAAAAAAAGTCCCATTAAAATCGGTTTAGTAGATTCTGAGATTCAATTTCCTGCCTGCCCCCTAAGTTCATCGGCGTGATTATTTATATCCCAGTTTACTCTCCAGGTGATACTGAGTCAAATAAAAAAAGTCCCGTCAAAATCGGTCCAGTAGATTCTGAGATTAGCCCGGACAAACAGACAGACAGACAGACAGACAGACAAAAATTTTAAAAATTGTTGTTTTGGCTTCTATTACGGTAATTAAGACCCCCTGTAACAATTTTTCATAAAAATCTTCAATGTACAGAAATCGATCTTTTACAGTCTTATTATGTATAGAAGATTAAAGTAAATATTGGTCGTATTCTAACTGCGTGTTTCCGAGAAGTCTGGGTCTGCCGGTGAATCCGAGTCCATTTTTTTTGTTTAAACTTTGCTCCACACTAGGAATTTCTCCGATTCGTTCACAAACATTTAAACTCACACACACAAACAGACCCGGACCATAGGCCATATAAATATTTGTTCCTTACGGAATCGAACCCGTGACATGTAGCACAGAGGTCAAACGCTTAGCCACTACGCCAACCTCTATTACTACTATCCGGACATCCGGAGAACACGTTAAGCTACGACTGATGTCAGCCATTACGGATTATCGTCTATCAACCAGTCTTACTACGAGAATATTATAGAACACATTGGGTAGCTGGGTTCTGGAGTACAGATAACTGATAAACAGTAGCCTCGTGATACTGGTATTGAGTTGCTTCTGGTAAGACAAGAAGTAGCCGTCAACATGGATTGGAAAAAGTTAGACGCATCTTGAACGGATGATGGATTTGTGTTACATTTCATTAAATAAATTATGATTTTTGTAAGAAAATATTTGTAAATTGTTCCAAAATAAGCTCTTTAATTTATTTCTTTATGTACATAAAAAATAAGTCGTAATAAAATGTACCCTTATAATAAAAACAAATAACATCCCACCGGTATCGGAAACAGGATCCAAGCTACTTATGAAAATATTCCCAAGGTGCGGACCTTGGGATATCTATAAATCTTCTAAATATCTTTGATACACGCCAACGATGTTGATATCCAACAGTTTATGCGCGGTACCAGAACGAATGGTTAAATATGATTGCATCGTTGCAAATTGAACTCTCAGCGCTGAATCGAGGTTTGAAAGTTGAAACACATATTATACTGTTAAGTATTTTCGCATTCACAAACGTGGCGCTCTTTATGTTTGTGAAAACGAACGATTCTTAACTTAAAGCATCTTTTATAAATAAATCCTAGCTAATATTTTAAGGAACTTACAGCTACATTTTTAACGATCAGAAAAGAACGGTAATCATTAAATAACTTTGGAAAAGTGCTGATTAAAATGTTTTGTTACATGCATCTGATGTTGAGATTAAATAGATACGCCATATTTATTGAGCTGGGATTCTTATCTTAATAAACGGTTACGTGAAGTAATGTTTAATGTAAAGGTACCAACATACTAAGAGTGCCCAGCGGTTTCACCCGCTGCACTAAAATAAATAAATAAATAAATATCTTGGGACAACTCACACACGGCTTTCTGATCCCAAGCTAAGCAGAGCTTGTGTGTTATGGTAACCAGACAACTGATATACATACTTATATAATTTATAAATACATACATATTATAGATAAATCACACCCAGACACAGAACAAACAATCATGCTCATCACACAAAGTTTGTCCTGGGTGGGAATCGAACCCACGACCTCCGGTTCAGCAGTCAGGGCCACTAACCACTAGACCAACAGGCCCGTCAACTGTATAATCTATTTATTTTGCGAAAGAATAGCCTATATGAAATTTTAAATCAATCTGGTCAAGGAATCGCTTTCTCCTATACAAAGTTTCCAGTACCCCGTTATCTCATATTAGTAAGCACCTGGGGCCTAAAAGAATCCCCTATGAAATATTTGAGATCCTTACTAATATTATAAAAGCGAAAGTGAGTCTGTTTGTTACCTCTTCACGCTTAAATGGCTACACCGATTTTGATGAATTTTGGCACAGAGGTAGTTGGGAACCAGGAAACGGACATAGGCTATTTTTTTTTAAAGTGGGATGTGAGGGAGAAAGAGGGAAGAAAAGGGAAAACTTAGCGTTGCTATTACAAATCAATTAGACGCAAGGGGAACTGTGTTACCCCGAATTTAACGCGAGCGAAGCCGCGGGCAAAAGCTAGTTCCTAATATTTGTAGTTTCTGAGATTTCGTGATAAGTGAGTCAGAAATTTTCTCTTATAAATATAGATTATACTTTCTTGGTAGTCCAATGTTGTCTGTGGGCCCGATTGCACCTCCAAAATAATAAACGACTTTATAACCAAACTTTTAAACAGCACGTTTATGGTATACTAGCTGGCGCACGCGGCATTGGCCGCATGATGATCGAAAAAAAGTATCCTTTTTGTTCCAGACCATAATCTACCTCTGTGCCAAATTTCATCAAGATCCGTTCAGTAGTTTTTTAGTGAAAGAGGATCAAACATATATCCATACTCACAAACTTTCGCATTTATAATATTAGTAGCAAGTAGGATTTAAAACCCATTTCACAGGTGCAAAACACAAAATAACTATATTACATCCACTTTATTCACTATTCTGCTGTTGACTCTAAAGATTCACTGGTTTCCTTGCTTGCAACCACATACCTACTAATTAACCTTAAAAAAACCACAGATTGTAGTCTTACTTGCTTATTTAATTGTAGGTAATAAAAACTTCAGTTAAAACATTCCAAAGTTGGTAGCAGCTCCAACAAGGGTAACATGGAACTTTAACATCGATATCTGGCGATACATGGCTGTCCCATAGAGCACACTTCTCTCTTCAAGGATAAATGGTGTGAAGATGTGTTTATGGAGTAAGCATGGAGTTTTTTTCCTTCTCCATAGGAAACGACCAACCCGAACCGTGCACCTTTTCTCGACGTTTTATAAACGAGCATGAATGAGAAATAAAACTATTTTGATTTAATTTGATCAACAATCAATAATAACATTTGCAGGCATTGCGTAAAGTTCTCCTGACCGTTTTTGGCCATGGCGGCCTATCTTAGCGGAGGTTAGCCATGCGCGCGGGAGAAATTATAGTGCACAGATACGCACTCTGTCTCTCTGTCTCATGACATAAGGATGTTTTGTGGCCATCACGTAAGCGAGTGCGAAAAATAAATTGTAAAGTGCATCGAAGTATCCGAGTCTTAGGTCATTCACCTAAGACTCAGATATTTCGGTAAATTGATGTCATAAAAATATGATTGATACGATGAACAGAAAAAGTTATGCGTGGTCATACATAAAAAAATATACATGTCGACTTGAGAACCTCCATTTTTTCGTCGGTTAAAAAAGTCGCTCCATGTATAACACTGGTATACAGCTGCAGCCGGTTAGACTGGAAGCCGATCCCAACATAGTTATGAAAAGACTGGGGTTGATGATGATGAGGATGAACAAAAAAATGGTTGTTGTGGATGGTTATGTCATAATTGAAATGACCAACCGCGGCTTGGACTAGTGATCTGTAATACAGGTTTCACCTAAAACTATGTGCACTTTTATTGTGATGAGAGAAATAAACGTTAACGTCACTTAGCTAACCATCTATTACATTCAAATTAAACATGTGTGCAAAATTTCAGCTCAATTCGGAATTAGTAAGTAAATAATAAGTACCTAGTAAGTTTATTCATCAAAAGAAACAAAACAGAATCAACTTCTAAAATTTTTCTACATGGTTCGTTACTAGTATAAATCTAATTTAAAAAACCCCTAAGTTAGCAGAAGTAGTAAAATGGTATTTTTAGTTTTTGAAGGAAATAGTTTTACGTTTTCATCTTGAGATGATTCTTTTGATTAGTAATATAAGAGAAAAGGGAAAACTTAGCTTTGCTATTACAATAAATAAGGCACAAGGGCAAAAACTTCAGGTAGGTACCTGGAAACCAGGAAAGAGGAACTGTGTTACCCCGAATTTAATGCGAGCGAAACCGCGGGCAAAAGCTAAAACAATGAACTAATAAACAATAAAATATAAAAAAAACAATAAACTTTGATTTAGGTACCGTTAGTGAAAACGGGAATAAACTAAAAACCAATAAAATATAAAAAAAACAATAAACTTTGATTTAGGTACCGTTAGTGAAAACGGGCAACATCATCTGCCTAGCCTTTTCCTAACTATGTTAGGGGTCGACTTCCAGTCTACCTGGATGCAGCTGGATAATTTACAAGGAGCGACTGCTTTTCTGACCACAATCCAGTTGGTACTGATAAGACTGACTGTCTATTTTCGGGCAACTGACTACCTGTACTGTCAAAGATCTACAAATGGCAACCAGAGCCAACGGCGTATCGTGCTTTCCGCGGCTCGGGGGAAACTCGTTATGTAATGGGTGGTCACCCATCCGCAGACCGACATAGGCGCGTACGGCGTAATCAGAAGATTAATCCGAGCGACTGTTATTATTAAACCACGGGCTCCACAAAGTGAAAATGGGCGTAAGTATTTTTATTATATAAGATCTCATTAGGCACTTTACAAAAAAAAATCTTAATGATGTGACACATGACGAATTTCCACAGAAACTAAGATTTCATCAAATTAATTAGCATTTAGCTTATTAACAATAAAATTCTAAATACATTCAAGCTGTTACATAACAAGATTAGTCTAGAAAAAACATGACCAATTAGAGTAGTTTCACCGACCTTCAGTAACTAAAATTATCCAACACTTAAATCTGCGTTAGGCGCAATACAGAAATTATGAATGCGTTGTGGCGAAAGACAGAAATTAAATCATTTCATAAGTATATAAACTTCTTTCAAAGGTCACGGGTACCATTTTATTTGGTCCAACTTGTAATTTTATAAGAGTGAATGTGAAGTCTGTTTAGCGGTACAATTCCGCTTCATATTTAGGTTATTGACCCATGTAACGTGTTAAGCGATGGTTTCCAATGATGTTATTTTATTCTTTTCTCTTTCTTTAAAATGTTTTCGAATAACAAAATAGTATCACGCTTGTAATGTACGAAGAGTTAAGCAGAAGTGTATCTAATAGTATGTCCACATTTCGCCATTTATTAACCGACTACATAAAAGGAGAAGGTTCTCAATTTGACTGTCTTTCTATGTTCGATACGCAATTTCTATATGCTCCCGAACGAGTCCCACATTATTTTTTATCTATATTGCTACGATCACCTATCTTCTATAATTTTTTTTTTCAAAACGTTGCCTCACACTAGAATTTTCTCCTGTATCGTGGTTGCGTTTACATACATTTAAACTCACATACACAAACAGACAGACCCGAAACAACTACCCGTAGGCCATACAAATATTTGTTCCGTGCGGGAATAAACCCGCGACACGCAGCGCAGCAGTGGATCGTTCGGCCATTGCGCCAACCGTGTAGTCAATTCGTGTTGTTTGCTTCCAATGTATAATTATGGATTATATGCTTATATATCTTTTAAGTAGCAATAGGAAATGAATTCTCGATTAGAATTTGTGTGAGATTCATATCATACCACAACTAAATAAGCTGAAAAAAACAAAAGATCGAAAATAATTTTGCTTCAAGTCGAGGACTTGTTTAATTCACCGATTTTTTTGTCACCAACTTCCGGTAGAAAATTTATTTACCGTCGTTTCAGTGGGTTCTTTTTTTTTGCAATGTAGTGTTTATTTGCAAATAAGTTTTACTTTAAGTTTAATTCCCATTGGGGTGAAGCAATTGCTATCAACCGAGATTTTATAACGATTGATTTGTTTTTTTTTTCTGTTTTAGTCGAAAAGCCGCTTACACCACAAGTAACACCAAGAGACTCAATCGATTGATTTGTTTTTTTTTCTGTTTTAGTCGAAAAGCCGCTTACACCACAAGTAACACCAAGAGACTCAATCGATTGATTTGTTTTTTTTCTGTTTTAGTCGAAAAGCCGCTTACACCACAAGTAACACCAAGAGACTCAATCGATTGATTTGTTTTTTTTTCTGTTTTAGTCGAAAAGCCGCTTACACCACAAGTAACACCAAGAGACTCAATCGATTGATTTGTTTTTTTTCTGTTCTAGTCGAAAAGCCGCTTACACCACAAGTAACACCAAGAGACTCAATCGATTGATTTGTTTTTTTTTCTGTTTTAGTCGAAAAGCCGCTTACACCACAAGTAACACCAAGAGACTCAATCGATTGATTTGTTTTTTTTTTCTGTTTTAGTCGAAAAGCCGCTTACACCACAAGTAACACCAAGAGACTCAATCAATATGTAGGTACGGTTATAATAAGGTATTCATTTAGATGTCATTTAGTGTTGTTGAAAATAAGTATACACTATCACGTATCACCATTATTCAGAGGAGATGACGTAATGATTGTGTAAGTTCTTTTTTTTAGCACCAACTGCAGCATTTCTAATCCGTTAATTGATTTGACATTGAACAAACACAAACCGCCTAGTACGAGTCGAGCTAACACACGTTGGGTTCTGTATAAAATTTTTAATAAACTTTTATTTCGGACATTGAGATCCATTATTTTGTTAGTATTACAAGCGGCTTATAATACTCTAGTGTTACTAGCAGTATAAACAAAATAATAAAAACAAAAGATAACAAAGCAGGAACCCTGTGTCCTACTACTGTTACTATTGTTATATACAATGCTGTATATAGTCTAGTCAACAAGTGCTTTTTTAGTCAAAACTTTTTAAAAGGCTCGGAAAAATATGGTTGAGGGCTCATTCGATTCGGGATCGAATCTAGAAAGTTTTTGAAAAAATTCAAGACCCGCTCGAAAAAATTGCAAAAGTTATTAACAAATTAGTAAACAAAAACAAAGGGGTTTAGTTTTTTTGGTATATCTCGAAAACTATTTTATATATTTTGATTTTGAAAAAAGATTCAAAAAGAGGAGAAAATTTCCTAAAAAAAACTCCCTACTCGCGAAATTGTAGGACCAATATTAAAAAAAATACAGGGAGCTGAAAGTACGCCTGAAAACGGGTACTCGGGTTTCCGCAAGCCACGCCCCATTCGAGCGCTTTAATGAAAAATATTATTTAAACATATTAAATGTTGATGTTAAAATTTGAAAAAATTCAAACATGTACAGGACAAATTAAAGAATGAAATGCCGTAGAAAAAATATTTTTGTCGCGATTTTATAAAATGTTATCCATAAATTAATTAACAATTTCTTCCGACGGGGCTATAGACATTGCAAGTTGCATAATTGTTAAACCAGAAATCTCAAAATTTTTTCCTCTCGTGGAGCTATTCTTCAAAGATTCAAGAAAGGATTTCCGTCGAGTAAATTAAAAAATTGTTAATTTTCGATTTGTTATTAACAAATTACCTAGGCGGCAAATTAAATATTTAAATAAATGTTACAAGAATTATTTTTTTTCCAATGTCGATGATCATTCGTTTTTCTATCAATAAAAGCTACCTAAAAATATTTTTTTATAAATTTTAATTCTTTTTGTTTATAAAATTGTTATAAACAAATAGATTATTTATAAGATAATTGAAATTTTTTTTTTGGAAATAGATTCCTCGTAAAAAATTATGAATTTTAAGATAAAAAACGATGCTTAAAAAAAATTTTTTATTGCTAAAAAACCGTTTTGTTAATTAACAATTTTTTTTTACCACTTGTTAATAATATTAAGGTACGCTTTTTTTTAAAATATCATTATTTATTTTTTATTAATTGTTTATAACAAATTGTTTATTTAATAAACAATGAAAATTTATAAAAAAACTAAATTTTTTTTTTTTGATTATTAAGGAGGATAATAAATAATGATATTTAAAAAAAAAGCGTACCTTAATATTATTAACAAGTGGTAAAAAAAATTGTTAATTAACAAAACGGTTTTTTAGCAATAAAAATTTTTTTTAAGCATCGTTTTTTATCTTAAAATTCATAATTTTTTACGAGGAATCTTTTTTCAAAAAAAAAAATTCAATTATCTTATAAATAATCTATTTGTTTATAACAATTTTATAAACAAAAAGAATTAAAATTTATAAAAAATATTTTTAGGTAGCTTTTATTGATAGAAAAACGAATGATCATCGACATTGGAAAAAAAATAATTCTTGTAACATTTATTTAAATATTTAATTTGCCCCCTAGGTAATTTGTTAATAACAAATCGAAAATTAACAATTTTTTAATTTACTCAACGGAAATCCTTTCTTTAATATTTGAAGAATAGCTCCACGAGAAGAAAAAAAATTGAGATTTCTGGTTTAACAATTATGCAACTTGCAATGTTTATAGCCCAGTCGGAAGAAATTGTTAATTAATTTATGGATAACATTTTATAAAATCGCGATAAAAATATTTTTTCTACGGCATTTCATTCCTTAATTTGTCCTGTACATGTCTGATTTTTTTCAAATTTTAATATCAACATTTAATATGTTTAAATAATATTTTTCATTAAAGCGCTCGAAGGGGGCGTGGCTTGCGGAAACACGAGTACCCGTTTTCAGGCGTACTTTCAGCTCCCTGTAATTTTTTTAATATTGGTCCTACAATTTCGCGAGTTGGGAGTTTTTTTTAGGAAATTTTCTCCTCTTTTTGAATCTTTTTTCAAAATCAAAATATATAAAATAGTTTTCGAGATATACCAAAAAAACTAAACCCCTTTGTTTTTGTTTACTAATTTGTTAATAACTTTTGCAATTTTTTCGAGCGGGTCTTGAATTTTTTCAAAAATTTTCTAGATTCGATCCCGAATCGAATAAGCCCTCAACCATATTTTTCCGAGCCTTTTAAAAAGTTTTGACTAAAAAAGCACTTGTTGACTAGACTAATATAATATTTGTCGCTTCTGTGAGCGCTGTTGGAACCCGATTTTATTTTTATCTTTATTTTAGGACTTCATGAGTCTCGGTTGGACCATTTTTGGACTCAAGCTTGCAATCACGACTTCTGATCATGACTTCCCGGGTTCGATTCTCTGGGTAGCAGTCTCCGTCTGAATTACATAGTTTGACGGCACAGTTGGCGCAGTGGCTGAGCGATTGACTACTGCGCTGGTTCGATTTTTGCACAATTTTTGAACAAATATTTGTATGGCCTATAAATAGTTATTTCGGGTTTGGCTATTTGTGTAAGTGAGTTTAAATGTTTTTACACGATACAGGAGAAATTCCTAGTGTGGGAAAACGTTTTTAAAATAATTGAATTAGTACCCGGTTCATCACATGAAACTTGTTCAGCCAACCCTTCGGAGGTATCACGCGTGATGGTATATAATGGCTTCTCGTACTCGCCGTTAACCAAGATGGCGTATCCAAATCTAAATTAAACTACGTGCACAGCTAAATTAATTCTAGGAACGTGTAGGGAAAATGGTCGCTTTATATCGAAACTAGCGGACCCGACAGACGTTGTCCTGTCTACACGTCTTTCATTTGAAAATTTCAAACTTTTTTTAATAAGCTGTCTAATCTGACACTGCGATGGTAGCGCCGTCTGTCGGATCCAATGTAAAACATTCCAAAATCAACAACTACTAATAAATTAAAAATTAATTAAAAAAACATTGCCCAGCGGACAAAATTGTGAATCTAAACCATTCCCAGATCCCCTTGAACACACACAAAAAATTTCATCAAAATCGGTCCAGTCGTTTGAGAGAAGTTCAGTGACATACACACTCACAGAAGAATTATATATTATATAAAGATAAAGATAAACTTCGCAATAAAAGATGACGATACGGTCAATAGTGACGATGGTGATTCAGTTTTTATAACCCATCGATGAACTTTCAAGGATGCTAGAGGTAAGTATTTGATTGTTTAACTTTAGATATAGCCCAGTTTATACCCAATTTAGTGTTGTACGTCCTGTTAGTTATCTAAAACCATATACTTGAAAAAATCCGTTGTGATTAATCAGTTAATAACATTTTACTGCTTTTGTGTTTAGTTTTGTTTGTTGTTATTTCATTCATAGGACCAAAGTTACATTTAAATTAAAAACTCTGTACTAAATTAGAGTGTTTTAAAACAAATGAATGAATCAGCTTGGAATAATTATTGTTTGAGAATAATTCTTAGATGACTTAAAAATAATTTTCAAATATCATGGACTTGTCAAATCGTTTAGTTGACGCTTTCCGTGACCCAAAGGCTGCGTTTTATAATACTTTGACCACAGATAATATAACACTAGGCCTTGACCAAAGGCTAAGTGTCGCTATACAACATACTTAGGGCGAGTTTTTTGAGACCCTTTTATAGTCTGTTGTTTGTTGGTTTATTTTAGTTTATAGGTTTTTTTTATAATATTATGATAGTTGTTCAAGAAAATACCTATAATAGGCAAACATACCAGCACTTTTATATTAGATATTGTAAAGTTCCCATTAAGTTTTAGTGTGTAACTATGTATTGCTGTTGGTGTACCAAATAAATAATTTAAGTAAATTTTATAAATTTTACTTAAAATCACTACTTTTAAAAATTTGATAATTATTGCAAAGGTTGTAAAATAATTACAAGAACGACGAAGTTTTTTTTAATTCAAATTCAATTTATTCGCAGTAAGTGTTGGTACAATTTAGGTCTTAAATTATTAATTATAGATCCATAACACTTTGTCATAATAATATGACATGCAAACATTTGGGATCTTATACAAATAAGCATACAATATTTTGAGAACTTTAAAATATCGAGGACACACAATCTTCTACTGGCGTTGAAGTCTTTTGTCTCTCTTGAAGATTTTCAGGATTTTCTCCAGAAAATATAACAAAAGAGTTCAACGCAATGTCACCGACCTATTTCTTGCTTTTACACAGACGGATTTCAAACCCAGTGACGTTCCTTAAGGACACCAAAGAAGGGTAAGCAAGTAAAAAAAAATGGAGCTTCCGAAAATGGATTCTATTTTTAAAGATTTTAGTGGCATCACTAACGCATGGCGTTATGTACATATAAGATAATTTTGAATTATTTAAAACAATTATAAATATCATTTACAGTTTACAACTTTTTTATTATGCTGGTAGCCTTATTGCATTGTAAATATAAATTTTATAGTATTTCAAATGTAAACTATACATATTATATATACATAAATATATAGCATAATTTAAATGTGTTTGGTTGTGTGCTAGATGTTTCGTGTAAGCAAAGAGTTCTTATATCTTATTTATTATAAAATGAAGCACATACAGATAAGTTTAATTATGTAAATAAATAATAAGATAAAAATGAATTGTAGTATTTTACTCCTGATTTGCTGACCTGAATTATTTTATGATAAAACTTTTACATGGAACAACGACTTAACGATCTCCTTAAACAGGGCTTCCTCTTCTCTATCCTTTAAGTACCAATTATGGTAAGCAATAAAGTTATTGAGTAATTGGATGATTAAACTATGACATCACCTAACTAACTATGCATTGTCTCCCAAACTAAACATGTGTGTATATTTCAGTTCGTTCAGAAACCGGGAAGGGGTCAAATTTAATTTCTCTTTTCCATAGTTACAGATGAAGCGAATAAGACCATTATCATTACACACAATATTTATAATAATTATGTTCTCAGATTCAAGGCTTTGTTCTACGGTGGCAAATATATAGTCTTGTGCATTTTTAAACTCCGTTGTGATTAAAATTGTTTTGTTAAATCGAAAATGGTTCGAATCCAAATTTCATATATTATGTAAGTATATCAAAACCTCGGATCTTATGTCAATTTCCATTGTATAATGCTGTTTGAACAAACTAATACTAATGTAAACTAGATGTTTGTCTATGGTTATTTTTTGAGTAAAATCCGACAACCAGTCTTACCAAGAGGTATCATATTGCCCAGTACTAACTGGATTGTGAAGATCAGATAGGCAGACGCTACATGTAAAATACTGGTATTCAGCTGCATCTGGTTAGACTGGAAGCCGATCCCAATAAATCTAGGCACCTGCCTAGACTAGACAAACACCTATCGAGGCTCTCCTTAATCTAATCAACGATGATTCAGAAAGCAGTAGGTACCTACTCGTCAACACGGCTCACATTGAGAGGTGCTTCCCGATTCTACTGACGCCCTAAACACTGTGGTTTGGATCTAGTTTTGATGGTGATGACTTTTTTTTCAAGTTTTGTATATGTCAGCATCGATCAGCAAATAGCGCTCATGTGAACTGGGGCATCCATGAACCAGTAATCAAGTGTCATTTACTAGAGTATGACACAAAATTATCTGTAACCACACTTGCGCCACAATACACACGCTTTTGTCGATATATCATTACGCTCTAGTAATACAATCTGAACGCAACTGACCGATATATACCTACGTAATCATTATGTCATTATAGTATTTTTATGCCGTACTAAAACATGCTACTTGTGAATAAATTCATCATTATAGTGCAGGGGTGGCGAACCTTGATAGACCAACGTGCCATTTTTCCTAAAGAAATGTTGAATGAGGCCACAGACGTGCCATCTTCAATTTTGACTAAGTGCTTGTATTAGGAAAATAATTACTATCAATTCGAAACTTTTTTTACTGACTAGTATGGTCATCGCTAAACGGTTTCTAAGCGAATTAATTTTATTCATCTCTGAAAATAATGAATCGCTCCGGCGAGTTAAACAAAGATAGGAAGATAAAAATATGATTGAAATTGTTTGCGTGCCCAAATCGTTGTGTCGCGTGCCGTAAATGGCACGCGTGCCATTGGTTCGACATCTCTGTTATGTTGTTTAGTTTGGTTGTTTCTCATACGGGTAAGTATAGGCCTTGTATCTATTTGAGCCAAGATCTCATGGTCTTATGCAGACCGACCACCCATCCTAACGCTCTTTCTACTAAATCTCGGCAAACTTCATTTCTTGTTCCACCTTTGAATAAATGAGGCTTCAAAAATTACGCATCCATATTATTATTGTGTACATGTTTGATTTATCTATGGTTTCCCCAAACTCAAGACTCAATCGCAATCAAATAAAATGATAGGTACTGTGACAAACAGGATTTTCCGCACTCCAAATAACTAACGGTATACTAATGTACGATTCCAGGAAAATTTCTAAAATCTGGTGGAAACGGGTGTCCTTTTTCAAAAACGAAAAACACAAATTAATTTATTTTTATTTATTTAATATATCCAACAAAAGATGAATACAGATGATGAAAAATAAATTATCTCTTGAGAGTAAGTGTAGAATTATTTTGCCACATACCAGGCCCGCAGAAATGACCAAGAGCGTATAGCAACGAGGCCATAAAGTAAGTATTATCATCTCGACCGCGCACGGTGTTCCGGTGTTGTATAATAATCGCAAGGTTGCCGCACTCTCCGTACGCAGCGTACAATCTACGCACAGTGGTGCAATATACGCTTTGTGTAACATGTTTTTGTATGCAGAAGCTGTTTTTAATTCGAAGTTTTTCG
This sequence comes from Ochropleura plecta, assembly GCA_905475445.1. NCBI lineage: Eukaryota > Metazoa > Arthropoda > Insecta > Lepidoptera > Noctuidae > Ochropleura > Ochropleura plecta. The sequence continues at coordinate 26,669,871 of FR997721.1, read as the reverse complement.
AGTTTACTAATTGGTCATTGAGAGTGTTATATAAATCAAGAGTTTGTAAATGTTAAGACAGGTGTGTTATGTATGTGGGTTCAAGTGGGTTTTTTTAATCAGTTGTTTATTTTATATTCCTTTCTTTTACACACTTTGACATTTAATGATTCGACAACATACATATTTACCTACTATGTACGTTAAGTATTTTATTAATATTTTATATATAGGTAGGTACATTTTTTTAAAAGTTGCTCACTAGGAATTTCTCCTGTATCGTGGGTGCGTTTACAAACATTTAAACTCACATACATAAACAGCAAGACCCGAAACAACTACCTGTAGGTAATACAAATATTTGTTTCGTGCGGGGATTGAACCCGCGACACGCAGTGCAGAAGTCGATCGCTCAACCACTGCGCCAACCGTGCCGTCTATTTTGATATGTGACTTTTATTATTTTATTATGATCTCATTGATTTAATTATGTTTATAATTTATAAAGAAAATTTTATGGTTCTAGGTTCAATGTGTGCGTTATCTGTTAGACAAAGAATCTAGGTAGATAATCTTGTATTATTTTCTTTTTATCAATGATGATGATGGGAAAGGAAATGAAATATCGCTTCATTAATGTAACATAATATTGCTTGAACCGAGAAAAAAACTCAGAACCTCATATTATCCTGAACACTATGCAAGGCAGTCATTTTTTTAAACTAATACAAAAAAAAATGTTATATATGTGACAGCTATTTAAGAAGTTGGCAACATTCAAAAAGCAACTTTTAAAAAAAACGAACATTCCCAAAAACAGGCATAGAGATTACTAATATATATAAACACTAGGTCTTGTCGACCCCAATCAGGTAATAAATAGTTTTCTAAAAACTTATCGATGCAGTTGACACCTCAAAAGCACATTATGGAGTCCATTTACATCCAACTATTTGTGTTCCGCATTACTTAGTGACAGAATACTTTACATGTTGTGTTGTACATACTTACAATAAACAATAATGATAGAGAGCTTTTGATCTAACAGTAACTGTGGGTGTATCACGAACGCTTGGAATAACCATACAATGAATGAGAACATGGGATTTATTTGATATCACGCGGGCGAAGCCGCGGGTGCCAGCTAGTATTTAATGTAGGTAACTGTCATTACTATAGCTTTATTCCAGACTAGCTGCGCCCCTACCTCTACCTCTGTGCCAAATTTCATTAAGATCCGTTCGGCCGTTTTGACGTGAAAATCCATCCTCACAAACATTCGCATATTATAGGATAGGTACAAAACGACTTTGACATTCTACAATCTTATATGTATACTAGCTGAGATTAAAGGACGAGCGCTGGACTAGAAGAATGACTACATGGAAAGGTCCAAAAAGAAAGCGCTGTAGGGAAAGACCACTAACGAAATGGGCAGAAAACATCATAAAAACGGCTGGCTTAGACTGGATGAATTCAGCTGACGATAGAGATAATTGGGCTTCTTCGGAGGAGGCCTTTACCCGCGAAGGGGTTCTTGTAAATTAATACATACCTACATTGTATAATAAGATTAAGAAAGATTTAAGATAAGTTATTTTGTAATTTTTTTACTAGAAATATAAGTTTCTTTTTCTTTTTTTTATATTGTTTATTAGTTTTACTAATTGTGATTGTAATTAATTTTACTTTTCTCTTTTCCCTTTCTAACCGATAACTTGTATGTGTGGTGTTAACTGCAGCATAAGTTGGTTATAAATAAATACAAAATAAAGTAGTAAAATGTGCATTACAACGCATGGTGGGCACAGCTAGTACTTATGTTTATGGAATCGTACACTACAGAAGGTACGGACGTAAATCCCTCATAACATCATTATTATGAGGATATCTGCAAGTACTTTTGATGTGTGGTTACAATTACTGACCCGTTATCAGAAGGTGGTTAGACTTGTTACCGTCAGGAGTCTGTCAAGTCCGTATGCACTCAATTTGTATGACATAATGAGATGAAGGGACCACATCGTAACGAGAGGTGGCGTTGACCGCTGTCAGCGTGTTTCAATGAATGATACACAACAACATGCAACTTAACATAACGAATCATCATCGTCAGCAACTTTTATTTAATACAGAACATACCTACTTGCGTAAGTAAACGAATATAACAGAAGAGATATGAAGGCAAGTTTGGGGCAGTGGCTTAGCGACCGACTGCCGCGCTGCGTGTCGCGGGTTCGATGCCCGCACGGAACAAATATTTGTGAGACCTACGGGTAGTTGTTTCGGATTTGGCTGTTTGAGATTGTGAGTTTAAATGTTTGCATCCGATACAGGAGAAATTACAAGAGAGAAAAAATGTCTCGCCAACGATGGCGTTTCTAGAAAATATACCTTATTTATAATAATTATATTAACCTACTGGTGTTCAGCTGCAACTGGTGATGTTGAAAACTGACACACTTCATCAGACAGATGGAGGACATACCTACAATAACTAAAAATAAAACAAACATTTAGAAATCTTACCTAGATCTAAATGGACACAACTCACAAATGGTTAATTTTTATTTACCTTTGTAACCGATTCTTGGTGATCATGCGCAACTAAGTATTTAACAAAAATCAAGAAAAAATTCTTTGAATTTACATACAGAGATATTTTACAATCTATTCATTATCTAAAATAAATTTAATGTTCATAACTTCCCATACAAACAGTAGTACGTTATTCTCGTCTTCTGAAAAATTACCCTTTCTGAGTTGTCCCAGTTTAGACGTAGGTTCCACAGACCACACAGGTAGGGTTGCCATCGCATACCGTAGTAGAGAGATCGGGTCAAAATGGTTTTGTGTAGATTGATGTGGCGTCGCGCGTCGTGTGTACTTTATTTCAAGTAATTGTACTCTAGACTTTCTGCCAACTATAAAGTAAGCGAAAATACTTTATTTTCCGTGATTTTATTTCTCTAAGATTCATTTGAGATAAAATATTATGTAAAAACAGGTTGATTGTATGACTTTTCTTGAACGCTGTTAAACCGCAAATTTCAACAGTGTCATGCCAATGTGTTAAAGAAATGTCTGTTTGATAGACCAGGTGTCTCTTTTCATGAAATCATTCCTCCGCATATCCCTCGTCCAACTTCTGTTAAATTTCTTATTTCTTTTGTGTTTTCTCGTTTTGTTTTCAAACTATGTAAATTCATCGAAATTAATAAAATTAAGTTGTAACTTTTTGGATCGTTATTTAATTTTTTTACTTGTAGTCTCTTTTCTTTTCTGTCATTCTGTCATAATTATACTTAGATTGTTTTTATATTTTTTAATTACTGTGATTACTTGCTAAATATTCTCCAGCGTTTGATAGTTTATTACCAGTACACGTGTTATTGGCAAAATTGTGGTATCTCTCGTCCACAAAAGCCATTAATGAAGAGTTGTTGAAGTTGATAGACCAGGTGAATGCAAAATGCAATTAAGTTTTATAGTAAATCAGGGGATGGCCTCTCTAAGCCTGATTAAAAACGAATTATATTTTTATTTTATTTAAAATTTTGAATGTAAAGATCCTGTGAAGATTTTCAGTCAGAGTGATTTATTTATCAAATTGTCTAAGAGTTATAGAGAATAAGAGAAATATACTTTCAAACGTAATTACCTATAAAGGGAACAAATGGTACTTTATTTTGATACGTTTTACTTTATAGACAAAATAAAGGTGGCAACCCTGTCACAGTCATAAGAATGCATCACATTATTCACATTGCCAATCTTTATTCCTTACAAAAAACCCAATACGTGGTACCCTGAATAGCGCCCCGTAACAGTACCTACATATTACGTAAATTCGTACGGTATCAACCAGAAGTCACGTAAACACTGGTGCGCAGTTCTCAATTGCAAATGCGCATTTTAATTAAATTAGATGAAAATACGATTCGGATTCGTAGTGCCACGAGCTGTTGCGAAGGATTATGTATGGTGTGCTGTTGTCGAACTGTCGCGTGTCGGTACTAAGTGTGACTAAAATTATCCACGGCTATTTTATTGCTCAATTTGAGACCGAAAGCAGATAGAGTGGATTTGCTCCAAAAAGATTTTTATTAAGGTGTTTTTTATATCTATGTTTTCTACCTATCGTAAAATAAAATAATTGTGTTAACAATCTTTTAAAAACTTGAAAATCTTTACACGATATAAACTAATTTAAGCAGCTTAGCTAAAATTAAGGGGTTTAACAAAAAAAAAACAGCGTTCAAGACCTTCCATTGTCAATATTCCATAGCAAAGTTCAAACTGTTGAAAATGGTTTTTAGATAATAATTTTGATCGCATTCAGTTCTATAGGTGAAATTCGCTAAAATTTTGTAGTTCTCAATTATTAAGAAGTTGGTTAAAGAAAAAATTGACAGCAGATGGCGTTGTGCTTTCGTGATGCAAAACTGTATGACGTAAAAATAGTGTTCGTTTAAAAGTCTGTAACTGGCTTCTGTAGTTCACGTACTGGCTACGCAGTTTGTGTTTCCTATCGTATTAGCATAGATGTCGCTACCAACTTTGCTTCCGACATCTTTTGAGCGGGGTAAACCCGTGTTCAGTCAAAGAACAAAAATATCTCAGTTGAATCGTAATAGCAGAAGAACGCATTATTCAGGTCCATATTCTTGTATAATAATTTTAAAGCGATGTTAAGATGTTTTTCTGAAAACATGCATGTTCTTTGTAAAAAATACCATTTGGTCATTATTTTTTTTGCTAAAATGCAGTAACAGACAGCGTACAAACAAAATCTGGAGTTGATAAAATAAAAGCTATTGTGAAGAAAACGGTTTTATGTGTACGACTTGTGTGCATTTTCCTACCAATTGTACCTACCTATATGAAACTGACACACATTGGAAGCTTTCTAGTTAACAAAAACAAAAAGGAATGCTCGGTCGCAGTATTCCTCGACATGGAGAAGGCCTTCGACCGTGTATGGCACGACGGCCTCGTTTACAAGTTAGCCACCTCTGAAGCGCCCCGAAGCCTCTGGTCAAGGTGGTCCAATCTTTTCTGTCCCACTGAAGCTTCCGCGTGGTGGTCGAAGGCGCGCTTTCGAGTGCCGGTTCTCGCCGGTGTGCCCCAGGGCAGCTGCCAATCGCCCGCGTGTTACTCACGTTTCACCGACGACATCCCCTTTGTTCCCGTTAAGTTACACCATTTTGTGTTACACTGCTACCCATTGGGAAAAAAATTACCGTTAAGTAACACTGTAACTCAAAGCAACATTTTTTTTTCTATTCAATTTACACTGTACGTAATATAGACATTATGTTCCCGATATGTAGCCCATATCGGGAACATAATGTCCTAAAGAGTTACAGAACTTTATTGTTCAATTAAAGATTAGATAAAACCATTGAAATTCAAAATTATTTTTTAATAAGTATAACCATTTAGAATGTTATGAAAATTATGAAATCTCAGCGTTAGAGTTTCCACTCCCTGGTGGGATTCTGAATGCACAACAGCTGCGAATGGCCAGGAAAATATAATAATAATATAGTTTTTATTTTATTTAATGTTTGTAGAATTTATAAATAAATTTTATGTGGATGTTCATATTCATATTCATTTTTATTTGCGTACCATAATGTGAAATGATGTTAAATGACTTATGATATGAAATGTTTAATGACTGCATACAAGCGTAGCGACATCCTGGTCACCATCTTGCGTAGTATTCAGACTCTTCGTCAACACTGGAGACCTGTTTTCGGCATCCTGCCTGACCAATTTGGACTTTCTTCTAGAATTTTCGTTATTCTCAACTTTTTCTAAATCCATAGAAGATATTCTATGATCAGTTTGTATTTCATCTGTTTTCTGTTCGTTTATCTCGCTTTCTGGTGTACGGTAGGATACGTCATCGGCATCGTCTGAACAATTGAACAGCACCATTTTAATAGATTTTCGGGTAGATTCTTTTCCGTGTTTGTGCTCTTGTATATCCTGGAGTCGTACAAGTTGATTGGTGACATCGGCACTAGGGTTAGCTGCGGAAATGGTTCATTTTAGTCAAGCGAAGTTATCTTTAGTGGTTTGGTGAATGTATCTTTTCACAAAAATGGACTTCGATTTCACTTATAATATAATTGACGGCACGGTTGGCGCAGTGGCTGAGCGATCGACTGCTGCGCTGCGTGTCGCGGAATCGATTTCCGCACGGAACAAATATTTGTATCACCTGCAGATAGTTGTTCCGGGTGTGGAGCAACGTTTTAAAAAATATATATATATATATATATACAGGGTGGCCAGTTGATAGGCGTCCAAAGAAAAAATTTAAACGCTTTATGCTAAGGGGTACCTGAATTACCCCCATGTATTTCCCGCGATTTTTTGTAGTTTAGGAGCTAGAATTTTTTTAAGTACTATTTTCAAAATTTTCACCTAACATTGGTTTTTATTTTTTATCCCTTTATTCCTACCATTTTTAGGTTTTTTTTTCTGTGGAATCTATTAGCGAAAGCAATAGCTACCATGCTAAAAAACCCTTTGCCTAGGTATAGTAGAACTTACCACAAAATTAGTCCAAAGTTCAAAATTACCGTTAGATTTCGGTAATCAAAAATGTTCAGAGCTTAAAAAAAATAAGTTAGGGGTGCCAGAGGTTTCTAAATTATCTTAAAAACTTCTATGGACTTTCAACAGACAAACTCATTAAAAAAATATAGAGCTTGATTGGGGTTTATTTCCTGTAATTAGCTTTGATAGCAATAAAGGTATTTTTACAGTTATTGTTATAATTTGTGATTTCGTTATTTTTTCCACTGTTATGATAAAAAATACGGTAGGTAGTTTACAAATTTAATTAAAACACCCTACAAAAGGTTTTCAAAATGCCGCCCTACCACAGAAATGTACAATCTACATCTACGGAGGAAATTGTCTTTTAGTTGTCCAAAGGGTTCTCTGCTACTTCTTACAACATTTCCCGCTTCTTCAATTATCCGTAAACCGTAACTTTGGACTAATTTTGTGGTAAGTTCTACTATACCTAGGCAAACGGTTTTTTTTGCATGGTAGCTATTGCTATCGCTTTTAGATTCCACAGAAAAATATATCTAAAAATGGAAGGAATAAAGGGATAAAAGATAAAAACCAATGTTATGTGAAAATTTTGAAAATAGTACTTAAAACAATTCTAGCTCCTAAACTACAAAAAATCGCGGAACATACATGGGGGTAATTCAGGTACCCCTTAGCATAAGGCATCTACATTTTTTCTTTGGACGCCTATCAACTGGCCACCCTGTATATACATTTAGAAGTCCTTGTTGGTGAAAAGGTTAAGGATCCAGTGCCTGTAATCAGTGTTTGTTTACAGGCACAGTCAATGTTAAAACAAAATTACACTAACCGGTAGGAGAGAATCCATCACACTTCACATTCTTGCCAAATACTGAGGCATTTAGCATTGCAAACGATGTTCAGTTCTGAAATGGAAGTAAAATGATAGTACTGAGAGACTTTGAACATAACTTTTTTCCAGAACACTTATGGAGGATTTATATCAACGCAAGATGAACTTAAGCCCTAGTTCCACCAAAGCAGAGACTAGCAGTGTGGTATCCCGCGCAGGATTCGACCAATCACAGAGCAGAACGACTTGACGTGGACTTCTTTCAGTTGTCAATTAATGTAATTGGGCATTTCCTACACATCTCTTCGCACCGCTGGTCTCCGTTTTGATGGGACTCTATAAAACAGTAACTTGATAGTGGCACACCTTGCTAGCCGACGTTTTCTTGGCCTCGCTAGACAGCACAGCCCTGGCGGGCGAAGGCGGCGCGCAAACGGGCGAGCGCACGGGTGAGCTGATGCTGAAGAAACCTGCCTCGAACGTCTTACTGTCGCCTGAGGGAGGCTGCAGTGTAGTTGGTATAGTAGCGGCCTCATCCTGCTCCTTCTTAGCTTTTCTTGCAGCTAGAACAGAAAACCAATCAGCATTAGAAATGCAACATCGTTCTTCTCTCATTCAGCCGAAGGCCAATGCGAGACTTGGCCCTTAAGTGAGATGATGTGTCCACTGCCGAAACGAAACTAGACTAGCGCATCCAACATCATGTGCTCTTTCCCAACTAAGTTGGGGTCGGTTTCCAGTCTAACTTTTGCAGCTGAAATCGGTATTCTGCATGGAGCAAATGCCTATCTGACACAACCCAGTTACTCGGTAATATTAAGCCCTTGTAACAACCGTCAAAATAAAAAATACGAGAAAAAATAAGCAAGAAACCTTGGTTCAGTAGAATTGGAAAATATACATAAAATAATAGTGTGTTACTTATGCCCTCACCAACAATCATCTCCCTCAGCCGGCTAGGTCCGCCAGTAGGCTTGGCAGCTTTCTTCAAATTCACAGCAGGTGAACTACTTTCTTCTTCACCTCAATGGGTTGCTCCTCCAGCCACAAAGACGTAGCTCTTCCAGATTCTTGAACCTCATGTCTACATTCTCAACCTAAAAGAGACAAATGTTATTTAGATGTTATTGCGTAGAAACAGCTTGACAAGAAATAATTATAAACTAGCTAAGTATAATGGAATGCATCTCAGTTTACTATACCAGAAAGCGTGCTCATAACAATATTTTATAGTGGTGATTCATAGCTGAATTATTTTTTCCCTGGATAATAGATGATAAAGACTTATTTTAAAACTAGCTTTTGCCACAGTTCCTCTTTCCTGATTTGCAGGTACCTGCTACTTGTGGTGTTTGCCCTAGCGCCTTATTTATTGTAATAGCAAAGCTAAGTTTTCCCTTTTTCCCTAAAAGTTAGAAGCCTGTGTTCGTCTCCAGGGTTCCAACTATCTCTGTACCAAAATTCATCAAAATCGGTTTAGCCATGTAGGCGTGAAGACGTAACAAACAAACAAACTCACTTTATTAAGTAAGGATTAACTAAATTCATTAAAATAAAGTTTTCATTGTGACACACATATCACAAGTGACCAGTAGACCCGTGTCTGATTGAGCAGTATTATTTGTAAGAAAGAGATGGTGCTAGACATTGTGTATAGCAGTCTTTTTCCCACACTGGCAATTACAACATTCCTGCTTTTAAACGTCATGGTGGTAGCCTACCAAAAGAGGAGCTCGTGGCTAACTAATAGCAGCCGATCGGGTCGATCTTTAGGTTAAGCCGCGCTTGCCTAGGTTGGTCTGTGGATGGGTGACTACCCGTTACATACCGAGTTTCCTCCGTGCCTCGGAAAGCACGTTAAGCCGTTGGTCCCGGCTGTCATTTGTAGATCTGCGACAGTCGTAGTCAGTGTTTCGAAAGATGACAACCAGTCTTACCAAGGGGTATCGCATTACCCAGTACTAACTGGGTTGTGGAGGTCAGATAGGCAGTCGCTTCATGTAAATTACTGATATTCAGCTGCATCCGTTTAGACTGGAAGCCGACCCCAACATAGTTGGGAAAAGGCTAGGCAGATGATGATGGTAGTATCCTACCAAAGAAATTGTTCTACAAAGCTGAACTTGCATCTTTTTTCCATAAATAGCCTAATGTTTTCATAGGTGGGGCTCAGGATTACTCTCCCAGAAAAGCCGTGGACTGTAATCCAACACGAGGACCCTGCACAGTTTGGTGTATGTCACATGTCTTCGAACTTTAGAAAATAATGGTTCCCTGATGATAGTTAAAGTGTAAATAGTTTTTTTTTTATGAAACAATCAATTAACTTTTAAATACTTCTATAATAAATTAATAATAATTGTCTCGCAAAACTACTAACATTTAGACTATTTCAAAGTCAGCCTGGAAATTTTGAAAAAAACGTCCAATGTTCATATAAAAGTTTAAAATGAGGTATTATTATATTCTTTCTTGTACAGTGCGTTACGATTTAAAACTTTAATTACGCATACTTGTGCCCGTTTGTCGTGTTTCGTAATTATTACATCTCTGCATGATCTGCATTCAGAGTTTTCTTACGTGTTCAAATGATAGCATATAAAAATATATCCAATAGTCTATAACGTGTCTATTATAGAAGATTCAACATCATAGATACAAATACATACCTTCATCAAGTTTTTTCTTTATCTCTTTCCTAGCATTATCCTTGGTTTTTGGCTTGTTTGGACACTTTAGCTTTATTTGGTCTCTCTGTCTGCTTCCGCACAACTATAGTTTTTGTCGCAGCTTGTTTGCCAGCCTTTGATCTTGTTTGCCAGCCTTTGATCTTGTTTGTTTGCCAGTTTCGTTCTCGGAGGTTGGTAAGACAGGGTCAAAATTAATATTGTCTTTCTTAGTCTGTTTATTCTTGGGTGCCAATTTTGGCAGTTAAGTCATAGTTTTAACTTCTGCTAGCCTAAATGATGCATTTATGGGTGCAAATCAGTGTGTTGCTTTTGACTCCTTAATTTCCTTGGGTTTGGTCGTCTTAGCGGACTGGGATCGTGTCACCCGCCCAGAAGTGCTTGGCATGGGCTTGGGAGGTGGAGGTGGAGGCACAAACTCGAGAGGTGCATGTGGCACTCCAACTACAAAAGGCTTCTTTTTCTTCTTAAATTTTTCCTCCTTCCACTTTTCCAGCTGCTGTCTCTTGTGCACCTTGGACTGCACTTCTGGAGCTGGACTGAAATTCCTCAAATTGTCAAAGATTGACAGTCGGCTGCTCTTCCTATACTTAATATTCGCGTTTAGCCTTTTTTGGACCTGAAACCCAAAATTATGTGCATTCATGAGGTATATATAATATGCTGCAATTCTATGTAATGAGTTAAAGAATTAAATAAGTGGAATGAAAATGTTGTTTCATAATAATGTGTGAAAATATCAAGATAGTAAGGACACATGCAAACCATAATGATCAACAAAACATGCTTATTTAGACCTGTGCACTATTTTCTATTACACTAACATTACAATTTTTTTTTTTACTTTTCCGCACTCTAGGAATTTCTCCTGTATCGTGGGTGCCTTTACAAACATTTAAACTCACATACACAAACAGCCAGACCCGAAACAACTATTTGCAGGCCATACAAATATTTTCGATTATCCGTGCGAGAATCGAACCCGCGACACGCAGCGCAACAGTCAATCGCTCAGCCGCTGCGCTAACCGTGCCGTCAACAACAATATTTTATGAATGCACCCTGATATACCTATATTACGAAAGGATTCTAACTCATGCATGATGATAAATGATTTTTTACTAAAAATACTAGAAACACACCCCGCCAGCTCCGCTGCTAATTACTGCGAGGGCTTGCTCTTGTGCTTCTGCGCGTGATTTGTCCATTTTGCCTTCTTCTTCGAGTGCGCCAACTATTACTAACGATTAACAACTTAATGTTGTTAATCGTTAGTAATAGTTGAAATCTGAAGCAACGCAAACAAATACTAATTTAAAAGAACTACAGATTGCTCTACCTTACACCTACAATTAAAATTTAATTATAATAATATTACTATCAAATCTTTTTATTTTTTAAAAGATATTGCCCAAAACCAGTATTGCTATAGAAAAAAAACAGCTATAACTAGTTGTTGTTGTTGTGGGTATTTTGTGTAAATTTAATAACTTCTGTTGGTATTTGATAGTGGATCAATCTGTGTGAACAATACTCTGTGTTGCGATCCAAAATATCGATACAAAGCAACTAGAACGAACATCCCTTTAGTTATTAAACATGGTGTCATGCAGACAGAAGTCCGGACAGCGGGAGGGGAGGTAACTGTCCTATGAGATATATGTACCTATACCATAAACGTAAAGTTGTAATATTTTACTTGAAGATTACCCGACCTGATGCTATCAATGTGGGCCACGCAGCCAATATGTTGAGTATTCGTGCCATTTGTTATATGTGTAGTAAATGAATTAAATTAAAAAAGTTTAGTTACCCACAATTGATTTGAAATGTATAAGCTATGGTAACACAGCCATTTTAAATAGATTAAATAATGGTAGCACAACTAAATTGTTTGAAATGTTAGTAATAAGGTAGACTGTTACATATTATAAAATTCTACAGCTGAACAGTATTTTTGGTTTAACACGATAATCTCAGGAACTACTGGTTCTAATTGAAAAAGTAATTTAGTATCAGATAGCCCATTTATCAAGGAAGGCAAAAAGGGAGACGACAATTTTTGAAGCAGCTAGGCACAGCTAGTTTGTTAAATACCTAAATTCAATAAAGATATTCTTTTAAATATGGAAGCATACATGCACAGTGATGGAATGTAATAAATAGACAAAAAACTTTGCTTAGCAAAGAAGTTACAAGTAAGAACAAATAAACTATTGGATAGTTTTATGTCCAGCAAAGTATAAAATCATAAGAAATGTTGGTCAGTGGGTTATCTTAGGGGCGGAGTTGGAGTTTACCCTTAGGGGCACTATGAACAGCAAAGAAAATTAAAAAAAAATGTTTTTTGGTTAAAAAAAATTTTTGGACTTAAATTTTTTTTTCTATTTTTTTTTTCTGCCATTTTTTTGCAATATTGGGTTAATCTCGATCATAGAAACCGTTTAGGTTCTGAGACGTATGGCCCAAGGACGCACCGTTTCCGAGATATAAGCCTGAGACTTTTTTTTTAATTTTATAAAATGATCTATATTTCCAAAATGGTAGTTCGGACAAAAATCTTTTCGGGAAAGAAATCGTTGCTCTAGTCGGAAACCATGAGGCGATGTAAAAATACCTAAAGAAATATAAAAAAAATATCTTAAAGGCGAATCTTTAAAAAAAAATTGCCACTGAAACGCAGGCTAATGGACATGTGTATTCTCCCCGTCTTAACGTCAAACACCAAATCTGTGCGCATAGCACAGATTTGGTGTTTGACTAAGCCTCAGAAGTCCAAAATCAAGGTTTGCCAACGAGCAATGGAGCGCAGTATCATCATCATCTGCCTAAATTAACAGACCGAGTTCCTGAAGTGCAACTGAGCAGGACACGTCTGCATGCCGGACAAACTGTAGGCTCAATTAGCAAAGAGCTGGTGCCCTGAGACGGAGACGGGGTCGCGGCAGACCACGAAGGTGATGGCGGGATGAGAGACATGAAACTTGGTATACTTGCAATTTAGCTTATCTTTTAAAAATTCAACCCCTTAATATAGAAAATCCGATAATAAAGCACAAAAGTTTTTTGTTTGTTTAAACGGCTAATCTCTGGAACTAACCGTCCGACTGGAATTTTTAAATAATTATGATAGCCAGATTCGTGAGGAATAGTATAGTGTAGGTACACGTACATATACATACGAATATTATAACGTCATGCTACGACTCACGGAAGCGGTGCAGTAACCAATCACGCAGGTGTAACCGCGGGGGACAGCTAGTATTTATATAATATGATCTATGTATATTATTACTTTTTAATTCTATTAAGGGCGCTCACCTTCAATTTAGACACGCGATCTTTTGGCAATTCTATATATTACGCAGTACCAGGCCACGTCAGCCAAACTTTATCTTTTATCGGCGGGGACAAGAGGGCCCACATCGGCAGTTTCTTATTTTGATGCCATTCTTTTCCATGCCGGGGTACACTCTGTGTATGCCACGCAATAATCGGCGGAACCTGGCAGCGTCCGAGGGGAAACTTTTTAAAATATTTTGGCGGTACATGTACTCGCCCATGTACCACTTCAACCACCGCTGACTCCTACAGGTGCGACATTGCGTTTTAATTGTAGCCATTGTCGCTCTATTGTATTTGTATGTATTTTGCACCGAACATTATTTGTGCCTGGTACTGGGATCCCAAGGCTGGGATCCACAGAGATATCGACAGCCCCTGCCGTAAATTGTCGGCTGTGGTTCACGTTCGAATGTTCACGCATACCCAGTCTTGAGTGCACGCCCATGTATGCTCGGTGCTGGTCAGACATAATGTAGTCAGGTCTAACATTTTCTTGAATTATTGGATCTAACGTAGCTCTATTTCTATTTGGGATAAGCTCCACATGATTTTTATTTTGTTAATAGGCTTATATACCCAAAAGACCATGTGCAAACAGAAGCCTTAGTGTGTTTAATATTGTAACGTTGCTGCGCTCAAAAAAGGTTCCCTTTAAGGGAGACCTAATGACATTGCAGCCCGAAAGTAAAAAACTACAATAATAAAATCTAAAAAAAATTACAATTAACACTACCGATAATAACTAAGCAAAAATACTAAAATCCTTATTAATAAAATTTCGGAGCGCAAAGTAAATATCGAGATTTCCCAATACTTCGCGTATTTTCAGTAAAGTTAACTTAGGGCATAGCATTACCGTAACGAGAGCCGCGCATTTTCTTAGGGGTAGAGGGACTTAGCCGAATATTCGAAGTTTTTGTTTTCAATATTTCTTTATGTTTTTTTATATCGTCTCATGGTTTACGACTAGAGGAACAATTTCTTTCCAAAAAACATTTTTGTCCGAGCTACCATTTTGAAAATATAGATCATTTTATAAAATTAAAAAAATCTCAGGCTCATATCCCGGAAACGGTGCATCGTAGGACCATTCATCTCAAAACCTAAATGGTTTCTATGGTTAAGATTAACCTGACACTGCAATAATATTGGTTAATTTACCAAAAAAAAAGTAAAATTTTTCTAAGTGCCCGCCCCATAGTGCCCCTAAGGCTACACTCCAACCGAAATGTTTTAGCCGTAACACATTGTTTACAACATAGGATGAAATAAAAATTTGAAAATATAAGCTATGCCGAACACTTAAAATAAAGTGGCAGTGTGAGGTCACTGGTATACTGTAATGTAATAGTTTGCAGATTGGACATTATTACACTACTAGTTTACAGGTGTCATAGTGCATTTGTTGCCATTAAAATTATTGCTGTTGCTGACCACATATGATACGCTGGTTACAAATATGTAAGTAGTAACAAGTTTTAGTTGTAAAATTAAAACTATTGGCCCTAACAGGTCTTTTCATAATGCAGGTTGGTGTTTTCGTGAAAAAGCACTCGAATTTTTTTATAGCATGCGACCTACATTCAAAATACACTTGTCGTGACAAGACAAGACTGAGACTGACTGATAATTTATGTAAATGAGTAATATAAAAAAAACAACACAGAACACATTGAAAAAACAAGATATAAAAAAATAAAACTTAGTAACCACTGTCAGTCACTTTTTTATTAGGGTTCCGTAGTCAACTAGGAACCCTTATAGTTTCGCCATGTCTGTCTGTCCGTCCGTCCGTCCGTCCTCGCTTAATCTCTGTGACCGTTAGCACTAGAAAGCTGAAATTTGGTACCAATATGTATATCAATCACGCCGACAAAGTGGTAAAATAAAAATTGAGAAAAATGTTTTATTAGGGTAGCCACCCTGTATGTAAAGTGGGAAGTGATTTTTTTTTTTAATTTCAACCCTAACGTGTTATATATTGTTGGAAAGGTATTTAAAAATGAATAGGGGTTTACTAAAATCATTTTTTGATATTGTCAATAATTTCGGAAATAATCGCTCCAAAAGTAAAAAACAATGTGTCCCCCCCCCTCTAACTTTTGAACTATAAGTTTAGAAAATATGAAAAAAATCTGAAAAGTAGAACTTTATAAGGACTTTCTATGAAAATTATTTTGAACTTGATTGACACAACAGTTTTTGTACAAAAAAGACAAAAAGTTGTACAAAATAATTTCTGGACTAAGTTTGTAGTATAATCGTATATGCAACCATTTTTTTTAACTTCGTTTACATATTTTATTATCCTGAACGTATCTTTTTTAAACAAAAAAAGAATTATTGAAATCGGTTCACGCAATCCAAAATTACCACCGAAAACTACTTGGACGTCTTTGTATTAATTAGTAACCCAATTCCCCGAGAGATGGCGCTGTAGGTACTTATTACATTGGATCGGGTATTACCGAATTGTTCGGTTGGTCTCTCCTTGGCATTGGCGGTATCTTATAACTACATAAAACTTCTATCAAGAACATGCTAAGGCAATTTAGAACAAAACTATTACATTACAGTATACCAGTGTGAGGTCACTGGTATACTGTAATGTAATAGTTTGCAGATTGGACATTATTACACTACTAGTTTACAGGTGTCATAGTGCATTTGTTGCCATTAAAATTATTGCTGTTGCTGACCACATATGATACGCTGGTTACAAATATGTAAGTAGTAACAAGTTTTAGTTGTAAAATTAAAACTATTGGCCCTAACAGGTCTTTTCATAATGCAGGTTGGTGTTTTCGTGAAAAAGCACTCGAATTTTTTTATAGCATGCGACCTACATTCAAAATACACTTGTCGTGACAAGACAAGACTGAGAATGCCATCACATCAAAGCACATTATGCCAAAAAAAATGTTTAATTACTGTAATAAAAATTTATAACAACATACCAAAGGAATTAAGAGAGCTCCCTTTAAAATATTTTAAATAAAAGTTGCATAATAATATGGCTCGTAGACAATTGTTTTTATAATGTAAAAGAATTTCTTAACCCGTTGCACGATTGTTTACAAAAATGTAGGGTAACAATGTATGTAAACTTTGCACCCGTCTGCACACTTTGTCGCGCTAAGGTTTAAAAACCGGCCACGCTCAGTGTAGGGTTCCGTAGTGTCCCGTCCGTCACAATAAGTGTTCTTTACCACGGTAGGTCATGAAAGCACGGAAAATCTTAACATCGACTTTTAAAAAAATGACGTCATTACGCAACGCCATCTATCGAACCATTTATGAACTGGTTTTTACCTTAACATTTTGATGGTGTTAAAAAAAATAATTTTAGTTTTGTTCTAAATTGCCTTAGCATGTTCTTGATAGAAGTTTTATGTAGTTATAAGATACCGCCAATGCCAAGGAGAGACCAACCGAACAATTCGGTAATACCCGATCCAATGTAATAAGTACCTACAGCGCCATCTCTCGGGGAATTGGGTTACTAATTAATACAAAGACGTCCAAGTAGTTTTCGGTGGTAATTTTGGATTGCGAGAACCGATTTCAATAATTCTTTTTTTGTTTAAAAAAGATACGTTCAGGATAATAAAATATGTAAACGAAGTTAAAAAAAATGGTTGCATATACGATTATACTACAAACTTAGTCCAGAAATTATTTTGTACAACTTTTTGTCTTTTTTGTACAAAAACTGTTGTGTCAATCAAGTTCAAAATAATTTTCATAGAAAGTCCTTATAAAGTTCTACTTTTCAGATTTTTTTCATATTTTCTAAACTTATGGTTCAAAAGTTAGAGGGGGGGGGACACATTGTTTTTTACTTTTGGAGCGATTATTTCCGAAATTATTGACAATATCAAAAAATGATTTTAGTAAACCCCTATTCATTTTTAAATACCTTTCCAACAATATATCACACGTTAGGGTTGAAATTAAAAAAAAAATCACTTCCCACTTTACATACAGGGTGGCTACCCTAATAAAACATTTTTCTCAATTTTTATTTTACCACTTTGTCGGCGTGATTGATATACATATTGGTACCAAATTTCAGCTTTCTAGTGCTAACGGTCACAGAGATTAAGCGAGGACGGACGGACGGACGGACAGACAGACATGGCGAAACTATAAGGGTTCCTAGTTGACTATGGAACCCTAATAAAAAAGTGACTGACAGTGGTTACTAAGTTTTATTTTTTTATATCTTGTTTTTTCAATGTGTTCTGTGTTGTTTTTTTTATATTACTCATTTACATAAATTATTGTTTAGATTTAGTATGTTTCATAATAGAATGCTCTGATATTTGTATGCCATTATATGGTAAAACATGTAAGTTCACAATACTGTAGTTATAAGACCCTATGTACCATGTTTTTACACAAATAAATTATTCTTATTCTACTAAAAATCATTGTTTTAAAGCTTATCTTTTATGTGTGGACTAAGAGGAATGGTCTATAAGGCTCCAGCAACAGACAGGCATCATATTACTATCCCAGGAACCCTGACAAAACTCCTCTATAATGCATAAATCATGAGATCTCTCTGCTCTCATATCTTGTCTGGAAATCTATCTAGGTAACTATGGAAAAAAGAGCATTTTATGCTTTAAATACAGCCCAGAGTTCTTAATTTAAAGGAAAGTTCTTTACAAGTCTTGTATAATTTTCTGAGTTAACTGTTTCATGATTCCTAATTTTATATATAGTACTAGCTGTGCCCAGCGGTTTCACCCACTGAGGTTTAGGGGTATGAAAAATAGATGTTAGCCGATTCTCAGACCTACCCAATATGTACCCAAAATTTCATAAGAATCAGTCGAGCCGTTTCGGAGGAGTACAGTAACTAACATTGTGACACGGAAATTTTAGAGATACTGGAAAGTCAGGTAACTGTTGTACTGGATGCCGTACACTAGTAATAGCGGGGTACTGCCATATAGCTCGATTTTGTTTATGCCTTTAATATTGACATTGCAAAAGTAACAGTCATCTATATGATTTTTGTATCTCGCCAAATAGTTGTTTTAATTTTAAAACTACTTCTTTGGCTACCTTCTTAGATAACACAAAATGCCACAAGTGTATTAAGTACCCACGGGGGAAACTTCTACGGTGTATCTATCGGTTTGACGGCAATATCTTTGTTTTTCTGAAAGCCTACCTCGATAAAACGTTACTCATAAATTCGTCGATTTTTCGCGCGTTTTTTACGACATTGAACAGCTAAGTAAAATACCACGACTAAGTAATCCTCATAACATACAGATGCTGTGGCATATTGTTTAGAATAACGCTAATACCATTTATGCCATCGTAGTTACAAAATTAAATGCAATGGTAATTTTATATTATCGTAAACTTGATATTTTATGATGCTAGTGTTCACACATTCAATAAGTTCATAAATAACTGAAATAGATCGATATCATATAACATTGATAGAATAATTAAACAAACCCGTGCTTGCGAATTTCCGGCTAAACTTTCCTTTACGGGCCGTCGAGTTGGAAGTTCATTTTTTTTTTGTAGATAGTACTCATTAACAGAAGGCTTTTTACAAAGTTTTAAGTTGCGGAGACGCACGGTTTACGAGATATAATTTTTTAAAGTTTCCAAAATAATACGCAATTTAGGTTACTTAAAATGTCACAGTAATGTCAAAATTGACGTTTTACGTTCCGTTTATGGCGGACGTGTTATTCATTAAATTTTATCATATTATGTTTTTAATATAATTATGTATTTCATATAGTAAATTTGATATATAATTAATGTGCACTAATAATGCGTTGTATTATGCAATTACATTTACTTTTTTACATAAAAATAACGCAAATTGACTTTTTTCCAAAAAAAATATTTATGAATATTTGTTTACACTGTGGAACGGAACGTTTAGTGATGCTATTTTGTTGTTTTGTTTTGTTGATAGGTTGATAGTGTCAGGTTTGTTGCCCTTGCAAGTTACGTTCGTTTGACTACCATGGCGTCTCCGAAGCCCTTTGCTTCTGTGTCTGAAGAAACGAGTGATGTGCAAGTGTTGGACTCAAATGAGCCGCTTGTCACGGCCTCCTCTTGAGTGCCTGTGCCTTCTAGTAGTGCGCGAGTGATGGACTCAATAGAGCCGCTTGCGCCTACTGCGCGAGTACAAGTGTTGGACTCAATAGAGCCACTTGTGCTCTTGTGTGTGTCGTCGTCGGTCCTCGACGAACCGGATGCTGGTCCCAGTGGAGTAGCAGCGGGATCTAGTGGTAGCTTACCAGCTGTCGCTAGTTCTTCGGAGGACGAGGATGAGGACATTGCTCCTGCGATGCCCAGGCCTACTGGGTCTTCTGGCAGAAGGATCAATCCTTACTCGGATGAGTTAAAGTAAGTTTTGAATTATTGATATGTTGTTGCTAATGTGAGTTGTTAACCTGTAGCTTTTCTGATTGAGTCTGTTAAAGTACACTCATAACAGGTTAGGACCGTTAGTCTAAGAGCGAGCGAAGCGAGCTCAGAATTTTAGGGCACCCCGACTCGGACAGGTTAGGTTAGAAGGAGGTGGCGGGGTCGTAGTGAGCGAGCGAAGCGAGCGAACAGACCCTGCCACCTCCTTCGTGGTTATTTTTTTTTAAACCACCCAGAAGTAGGAGCTCCGCGAAAAGCTATCTTTTAATTTTAATAATTTTTTATTTGTTTCAGATCTATGTGGAACTGGAGGAAGATTTTCTCTAAGCTGGAAACCTACAATCAGTGTGTCCGGTTTGCAGAGGAGAGAGAACTCATCCCAAGAGTAAAACTATGCTCTTATCATCAGTCACCGATGTCACTATCAACTGAAATCCATATGAGGAATTAATAAATGCTATTAAACATGTGTATAAATATGATTAATAATATTCCTTGTGTTTTATTCTAACTATCCTAAAAACACCCTAACCCAATCTCAACATTTTCACCCCAGATATCTCCGTAATCATGGGGTTTCGCGGGATGAGGATGGTACTGGGGTAGGCCTCTAGCACCTTCGCCCTCCCCGCCCCATAAATATATTGAAATTAGAGTACAAATTGATAGAAATTTGAAAGTAACATAACCTCAAAACTTTAACCATGGATATCTCCATAACCATGGGGTTCCGCGGGATGAGGATGGTACAGGGGGTAGGCCCCTAGCACCCTCGCCCTCCCCGCCCCATATATCTATTGAAATTAGAGTACAAATTGATAGATATTAGTGTTTGAAAGTAACATAACCTCAAAAACTTTAACCATGGATATCTCCATAACCATGGGGCTCCGCGGGTTGGGGGTGGGACAGGGGGGTAGCCCCCTCACCCCCCCCACGCCCCCGCGACCCTTAAATCGACGGCCCGTAAAGGAAATTTTAACCGAATTTCCTTGTTAATAATACAAAGATGATAAAAGAGCGTAGTTTTTGGATTACAATAACATTATAACAACTTTCAGTATCAACTTGTAGCTAGCTGTCCGCCACCACCAAAACAATACTCTATGGCTAGATCTAGCTGGCTATAAAGTTGCCATCACAGAGTACATTGTATATAGTGACAGTTGCCATCACTGAATTTAGTCCACAGATTATATAGCTTTTAATTAGTCTATGGACTTAAAGCGAAGCATTTTATACATTTTCGTTTCGCGTTCTTAATTTTATTGCTAGTGTAAAATAGTTACAATTTTCAAATCAAATTGTCGTTTTCACAGTTTCATCATAAATTATCTAAGGTTTAGGAGGTATAAAGAACAGGGTGTAAAGTTCTCCTTCCTCTATGGAAAAGGGAGGATCCTCCGACCAGACGGGTCGTCTGTGTTTGGTGGGCCACTGCCCGACACAACTGTCGGGTGCTCGTATATATCCTAACTTCCCGTACAACTTTGCTTGCGCGATGTAGGAATCTTACCGTTAGTTCTTCAATGGATCGATAGATGGCGCTGTAGAACTTTTGGCCACTTGCATCTTTGTGTCGCTACAAAGGTTTAAATCACACAACTAGACTAACATTAATGTCTCAGACACGGGAAGGTAGAACATAGCCTTTAATTTATTTATATCACATTCCATTAACAAATATTTCAAATCATTATTTATATTATTTTATTGTTAAGGTGAAAGCTCCAACCTACCCGCGAAATTCAAATTTTCTTACGTTTTTTGCAATTTTCAGGCCAGTGCTAGGTTGTATGTTCATTAAAATATTATTCGCGGCTGTAAGACGTATGTAGTTATAGAATTATAATCATCAAAATCATCAATACAACGCTCTAAGTTCATAAAGCTGTAGGAAAGACTTTTTCTGTTTTTTTTTTGTTCCTACGCCTTTATGAACTTGGAGGGTTGTATTGGTGATTTTGATGATTATAATTCTATAACTACATACGTCTTACAGCCGCGTATAATATTTTAATGAACATACAACCTAGCACTGGCCTGAAAATTGCAAAAAACGTAAGAAAATTTGAATTTCGCGGGTAGGTTGGAGCTTTCACCTTAAGTTAATTTTATATTCATAATATTATAATCTATTTTATTAAGTTCATTGAATGTTCACACTACCGTAAACGCGGGTTACTTTAGCTACTTTTTTCATCTTTGTTTAGAAATTATTTTGTAGTAGGGATTATGGTGGATTTCTTAGCATTTTAATGTATTTGGTTCAAAGGTGTGGTTAGTAGTTATTAAGTAACAATGCTATTTTCCCCAATTTGTATGTGTATTTTTTTTTTAGTTTTGAGCCAATGTTGTTCTTGGAAGGGGGTTAGTTTGTCCTGCAGATTTTATTGACCCAAAAACGATATTTATAACAGCATTGAGCCAATGAAAGACTTAAACAATGATAGATAATAGAAATACCAATGTTGTACCAAAAAATCCGAGTTTAATTATTAGAAAAAAAAAAGTTATAATTTTTTTTTTTTTGGAAAAAACAAAAATTCAGAAATGCTTCAATATAATTTTAAGAAATAACATAGGATAAATCAACATCTAAAACTAATCACAACATCTTAAAATTGAGAATCATTGTTTTCTTATTTTACTACATTATTTTTGAACTGTGGCGCATTTCTACCTTGTGCCACGAGATAGTCTTTTATTACCATTTTTAAGTCAAAATCGGTCACAGGAAAACCAAATTCCGAAAGGGCTGTTATATGTGCGACGAACGACTTAGTTTCTGTAAATACTGATGGTCGGCCTGGTTTATTAGTAAATTTATTAGTTAATTTATTTTTTATAGTGCTCCAGGGAATTCCGTACTGCTCCGAAGCAGCACGTTGGGTAAGGAGTTTGGACCTAACAGCATTCAAACATTCTTCTAATTGTGCCTCCGTGTAGTCAATATATCGACGACTGCCAGCCTTCCGCTGATATTTTGACGGCATTGTGATGGCTGAAAGTCAGGGAACACCATTAATTTATCGAAATGAAACCAGGTTTGGTATATGGCTAAGGTTTCGTGTTACTTTGGCTCATGAGCCAAAGTTACCCAAAAGTATGAGACAAAGTAAAGCCACAATTTATTTTTAAGATTTTGGTACTAAGAATCGTAAAAAAGTATAATTTTTATAGTGACTACTTGCTAACACATTTCTGACACAAACAATTTCATATAATATAGGAAACTTACTGAAACTCACGGTAACACTAGAAAGTTTGCAGCCGTAAAATATGCACGTTTTTATGCTGGTAATTCCGAATTCAACTGACAGGTTAAAACTTGCTTAAAGTTTGCTTGACCAATCAGAAACAGTTGCCTCTATTGCCATCTAGTATTTGTGAATCGAACTAGACCGTTTGCTGTCAATTAACCGACAGGCGGGAAGTTTAAACTGTTTTCCGTTTTGAGCCAAAGTTCCCCCCCAGAGCTAAAGTAATAATAAGTTAATTTTATAGTGTTACTAGCTTCTGCCCGCGCCTTCGTATGCGTGGCATAGTTACAATGGCTTAACGCTTATTTTTAGACGCGTGATGATCTAAAAACATATATCTTTCTCTCCCCTTCTCTCTTCCCTATTCTCCCCCTTTTCTCACTTTTTTTAGCCTATGTCCGTCTCCAGGGACCTCCCAACTAACTCTGTACCAAAATTCATTAAAATCG
The DNA here is from genome assembly GCA_905475445.1 of Ochropleura plecta. NCBI lineage: Eukaryota > Metazoa > Arthropoda > Insecta > Lepidoptera > Noctuidae > Ochropleura > Ochropleura plecta. The sequence goes on along the minus strand of FR997721.1, from coordinate 26,646,323 downwards.
CTTTGGCCATTTAGTCGTAAAGACGTAACAAACAAGCGTCCCTGCAGACGGACATAGGCTATTTTTTTTTTAAATGAGGGAGAAAGAGGCAAGTCCAAGGAAAACGTAGCTTTGCTATTACAATAAATAAGGCGCAACAGCAAAAACTACAGGTAGCAGGTACCTGCAAATCAGGAAAGGGGAACTGTGTTACCCCGAATTTAACGCGAGCGAAGCCGCGGGCATAAGCTAGTAAATAAATAAAGGAAAGTCACCTGGAAGAAAGTTTCCTTTTATACCATGTTTGGCATAGCCATAAATGCTGCAAAGCCATAATAATGATTGCGGGTTGTTCGAAAGAGATACCGCGGCCCTGGAACACAAACGGCAAAAGTAGATGGATGGGTTTTAGTCAGTAAAACCCTGATACTCCTTAATTATTTGACGATTTCAAATCAATCCGAAAAAAATACCGCAACATGAAAACACATTTTAAAATGAAGGAATATGGCAAAACAAAATTATATAATAATGCTGCTTGATATGTTTAAAACATTCGTGTTACATAAAGTCAAATTGGAAAGAACGTATATTTTGACCATCGTATCAGTCTTATTCTTAGTATTCGTTTTCGTGTTAGTTTAATATCGGCAACAGTATTAATCGTGTTAGTGAGTCAGAGTAGATTGAACGGTTTGATCGTCTTGGGCGCCCTTTTTTCTTTTTTTTCTAACATGTTTCCAACGTTTTTTATGTTTGGATATTTTGAATAGTCTATGTCTACCATAGATAAACAATACCGATGTCTGCCGTTGTCGTTTTGTCTTGCTTGGTAGATTATAACATAAAAAAAAAACGTCAGTGGCAATTGGCAATGGTCGTGGTCGCGATGGAATAGAAGGGGAGTGTTTTTAATTTCTAGTGATTTTCAGGTCAGTATAACTCGGTTCGACGAAATCGTGTACTATTTTAACAATACACTATGTGCATAGAGAATACGAATAGTGTAACAATTATTTGGTAACGACAATGGACAGTGTATATCTATTTCAGTTGATTTTTAGAAATAAAGTGTTGAGTACCGAAAAAGTATAACTCAACTTTGAACACCATAATTATTGAGGTAAGTTTTCTTGAAATGACGATGTGTTTGGAGATTGAGATGTATCTGCCCTTAATATGTATAACATTTTAGTGATGTAGATATTTCGTCTTTCTAATTTTACTCGCGTACATACACCTATCTTATGTGTAACACTTTCTGAACTCGGTTTCGTTTGTCCTGAATACAAATTTAGATACGTTTATGCGATTATTTTTTTCAACAGCGCATTTGTCAGGGTATGCCATACCTGTTTGCCTTTATTAGGCTTTATTTACATTTGTTTGATGACAGTTTTTTTTGGTAAAGGTAGCTCTTTTCATCACTGGCCGTGTTTTTGTAGTATTTTTTTTTGTTTTGGTAGAATAGACCCTTTTTAGTGTAATTTTGTAATCGCCAAATGGTGATAATCCAGGTTATAAACAAATAATAGGGTCAATCCAAATTATGCTAAAATATTGCGATATTAACTTATCTGATATCAAAAACATTTTGGATGTTATGAATATTTCAAAGGTCAAGGTCAAATAAAGAAAATTCAATGTAAAAATAAAAAAATTGTTTACAGTTGACTGTCTCTGAAATCTGCCGTCACTTTATCTGAGCACAAAAGGGGTGTCTTTACAGTAAAATCCATACATTATGATGAATGGATTACAAAAATAAGTTGAAATTTTAGAAACTTTAGGTTTTTTTCTTGAAAACTGTGAGTTTGCACCATGTAAAACTTAGTGAAATCAGTTCTACATAAAGAGATCTGTATGTAAAAAAATGTAACAGCTTCTAAACCGCTGGTTAAAAAGTGGAAAGTGGAGCCAATTTGATGCTGAGTAAAGTTTCTCACTTTTCTGCTACTTGGGAACAACATTATTAAAAATCCAAGAAAAAAGACATTATTGTTAAGTTATTGTTATAGAGAAGTTTATAGTTCGGCAATAATTTACTTTATTATAATGCTTATAATATGATAATTGTAGAAATAATGTCCGAGACACACTCGGACAGATGTGAAGTCATTTTCTTCGAAAGCTCCCTCTCTTTACTTAAAAAGTTGTCAACTTTTCTGTCATCATTCTGTCAACATGAGTTCAAACTAAACCATTTTGTAAAATTCTTCACAAAATTGTATATTGTCATGAAGAAATTTGAATAAAAAACCAAGCAACTGAGATTCGACTCGCACAGCGAGGTTCCACAAACTTGGGACATAAATGGCCATATCTTTTGACTGCGAATTTTTCCACAACTCCAAGGGGCCATAGACTTGAGTATATGGTATAACTTTCAACTCAATACTTTCACGCTTTCCTATAATCTTGTCTTGACAGATAGACAGAAGGACAACAAAGTGATCCAATAAGGGTTCCGGTTTTTCCTTTTGAGGTACATAACCCTAAAAAAGCTAAACATCCTCAACAAGTTTCGTATTTATAATATTTATAGGGTCCGTAGGATATAAGTAGGACTCCACCATTTGAATACAAAAATCCAGCACGCAAAAAGCCTGTCTCCAAACTAACTTTTCAAATTTTATAATGGTTTGTTCAGTGAACTTTTAAACCTTTAAAAAAAATTAATTACAAAAATCTAACTGCAGTAAATAAAGATAAATAAATCTAAATCCAAAGGATGACTTTCGTTGGGGTACCGGCCGAGCCGGGACTGCGGTTTCCGCTAGGAATATTCGCTATACCCATGGCGCCCACGTGTCCACTAGCGGCTGAAAGGAACACGAATTAAACAAGTTACTAAGAGTACCTATGACACGAGTTGTGGAACGACGACGCGGACGGTGCTCAGGCGAAAAGAGCAAGAAAACGCACGAGGGTCATTTGTGAAGCAAGTTGCATCGTCAGAAACGGGGCTCGGGAACTTAGATCTACTTTTTAGTTGTGGAGCTAACCTAGTTCTGTAGGAGCGTCGAAATATCAGTGCTGGATTACTGTCCACCATATTGTTCTCAATATCGCAAGGGGATTGGCTGAGAGCCAAGTTGCTCGTTCACAGTTCGCGAAGTTGCACATTAAATATTATATTTTTGAGATGCTTACAATTGTTCTATATTTAATTGAGTTCATTGTACCTATGTTTCGAAAATATAAATAAAAGATAGAAAACGTGGAGAAATAGTATTCGTAGTTACATTTTGTAGTTGTGTCCCTCACAACGAGATTCAACTAAATATAATAGTAGGAGTGGCCGCATATTAACAGGTAGATTCCGCTGTCACGGTCACACGGTTACAAGTCCTTTATTTTCGTAATTTAGTTTCTTTAAAATTGTTGAGGTTAAATACAATAATAATATTATAACGGAATCTTAAAGCCATTTATTTAAAATCCCAAGATAAATATTTTTAAATCAGATTAATTATTTTGTCGGATAAAGACTACTTAATGTTTACCCAACTTCAAAGAAGGGTTATGTTTTAAATCGAGTAAAAACAATACACGGTTTTGTTCTGCGTAAAAATCGTTCTTGGCTAATTCAGTCGATTGGCTTGCTTTGCCAGATCTTCGATCTATTTCTAATTCAATCGATAAGATTTATTCGTAACTAACTATGCCTACGGTTGTGCTCTCGTGGGTTAATATCTATTAATGGTTGATGATGGCTATGGATCGATGGGCTGAGTGAAGGTGATATAGCAAGAAGGGGGTATCCGATGAAATGTCGAATACTTGAGAAGTATGGAAGAAGTTCTTTCATATTCCTCTATTATTCGTACATCATCGGACACCTCCTTTATAGAATGCTGAAATATCATCACGCTACGACATATAGGAGCTGAGCAGCAGGCGAAACCGCTAGGCACAGGTAGTACTTAATTAATAAAATAGTATGTGAGTCAGTAGGAACAATTAGATAATATGCGTGATAGACGTTCCTTGACAGCTTTAAAATGTTTTTTCGTGCATTGTGAGGAATGCGAGATTGAGTAGGTACATTCCAGCCAGTACGATGTGGGGTTTATGTAAACAAGCTGTAATGTTGGTGTTAGAATCTTAGAATAGTCGTAAACTAGCAATCTATCTATCTATATTATATTACATATAAATGAATCCCTATTGCCCTTGGTCATGGCATCACGCGTGAATGGCTGGACCTGGAATTTCGCAATATCTTATGAAAAAAGAAGTAGGATAGGTAGTCCAGGAGGGCCGGGACAGCTAGTCATTTATAATAATAATAATAATAATAATATAATTTTTATTTTCAGGTGGCATAGACCCATAGAAAATTTTAACCTAGAACATACACAAATAGATACATAGTTTTGTTAGTATTTTGGTGTTAGTAACAATGTTGCTTAAATAAGTAGGTTAGTATTGTTAGTTTTACAAATTATTTAATTAGACCTGTGACTATCCCCACCCAGTGTCTTTGGAAGGGACAGTCCGGTCTGGCAGCTATCATTTTCAGGATGCTGTTGTCACTACCATGCAAGCGCTGCAGTAAGGAGGCCGCTTTCTTTCGCATGATGGCATGGAAACCATCTGTGCGAGATTCCGCGAACATTCCTGAAGCGCTACAGCGCCATGGCAGTCCCAACAGCATCCTAAAAGCATTGTTAAACTGAACACGCAGGACGTTGTATGCTCGGCGCGTATATGACACCCACAGGCCACTCGTGTAAAAGGATTGACAGAACGCCTTAAAAAGGGTTACTTTGACGTCTGTAGTACAACGAGCGAACCTGCGGGCAAGCATATTGCTCCTCACAGACAACGCCCTGCGCTCCCTCTCAATATCCATGTCATCCCTTAAGTCGCTCGTGACAACGTGACCTAGGTACTTAAAACTATTTACAATTTTCAATGCCACTCCGTTGAGACTTATGGGAGGAACACTGCGTGGCTGCTGCTTAGGAGCTTTAAATATAAGAATTTCACTCTTCTTTGTGTTATATATTAAGCCATGTTCCTCCGCATAAGCCTCGCAGGACGATAACAACTTCTTCAACCCACCCACTGAGGGACTGAGAAGCACCATATCATCTGCATAGCTTAAATTGTTGACACTGATTCCGTCAATGTGGCAGCCGACATGTGTACCGCTCAGTCGCTCGATGAGCTGGTTGATATAGAGGTTAAATAGCAGAGGCGAGCTTAACCCCCCCTGCCTGACTCCGCATCCCAGCCTGTACTCATCCGACAGAGTTTATAAATTCCGTTTTCCAAATCAAGGCTCCAATGTTAGATTGCATGTTTTTTTTTTTAAACGTTGCCCCACACTAGGAATTTCTCCTGTATCGTGGGTGCGTTTACAAACATATAAACTCGTTATAACTCGTCGTATGTTGATTATTGGGTGACTATTTATATGACATCTACAAACACACGCGTTAGATGACAACCCACTCCCTCGCATAGAAAACAGGCAATCGTCCTAACTGTGGGCCTGGGCACAGTATATGTATAGGCATTATTAAAACACTAATCGTCGTGCCGCACTGATTATTTCGGATTATTTACAACTTGGGAAAGGCGTCCTTCACTTGTTACAATACGACTTATAGTTATAACACACCGATCGGCTAAATACATTATATTATTAAGTACATAATGCCACCTGACATTTGACTTGGTCACGGTACACTTGCTAAAATCTTAAAACTCATTTTTCTTTTGTTAAGTGCACCAAAATGAGCGTGAGAGTTCGATAATCCCGTCCATGACTCAATGGGTAGCCATGACGCCCAATGTCTGTTGAACATCAAACATTATGGTGTTTTCACTGCGGAGCACTATTAACTATAGGCTTGGCTCAAGGGCAAATACATTCCAGCCCGTAGAAGGTCACTGTGCACAGTTTCTAAGAGAATTTGATATTGGATAGGATGAGTGTTTAATATTTGTTTTTGGTTATTGCTGACACATTTGACTACTGTATGCTAAGGGCATCATAAGACGATTCGGGCGTCGGGTGCCGCGAGACGACTCCCGGTCACCGTAGATGCGGGTCGTTGGACGGTGAGCAATGGGTAGCTCACTACTACAGGTCTATCTATTGATGACAGGCCGTGTCGACGGCGCGTTAGTGTCAGCTAAGCCGAGGGGCATGCCAGGGCCACCGCCTACCGGGGTTGCGGGTTGTTTGAAATAGATACCGCGGGTCCGCGGCCCAGGAACATAAAAGGCAATAGAAGGAACATGGGTGGGTCACAAAATGGATGCAATTTCGTTTATCTTTACATAAAATAAAATGAAGTCGTTTCCGCTGTCTGTTTGCTTACATCTTTTAAAATACTCGACGGCTTTTAATGCAGTTTTCAGCAATAGATAGAGTGCTACAAAAGGAAGGTTTAAATGTATACATTTACACGATTGCATTTAGATTCTAACATTATAATGTTAGAATCTAAATTACAATCGTGCGAAGCCGGGGCGAGTTGCTAGTAAAATATAAAAAAAATGAATGAAGGTTTTCACGTATTTTTAACAAATATTAAAAAAAAACATATTATGACGTGTTGTACGCTACTGGTGGTCAGGGCTCTTGAGAGGGAAACCTCCTAACAGCAGTCGCGTAGATCTAAATTATTAGAAAAAATAATTTAATTTATTTAAACAATAGTAAGGTGAAAGCTCCAACCTACCCGCGAAATTCAAATTTTCTTACGTTTTTTGCAATTTTCAGGCCAGTGCTAGGTTGTATGTTGATTAAAATATTATTCGCGGCTGTAAGACGTATGTAATTATAGAATTATAATCATCAAAATCACCAATACAACCCTCCAAGTTCATAAAGCTGTAGGAAAGACTTTTTCTGTTTTTTTTTGTTCCTACGCCTTTATGAACTTGGAGGGTTGTATTGGTGATTTTGATGATTATAATTCTATAATTACATACGTCTTACAGCCGCGAATAATATTTTAATCAACATACAACCTAGCACTGGCCTGAAAATTGCAAAAAACGTAAGAAAATTTGAATTTCGCGGGTAGGTTGGAGCTTTCACCTTAACAAAATATCTTGCCGACTCTACTAATCCATAATTTGGACCTAACTATTCGAATTACGTAACAAGTATTTGATTTAAATGCCTGTTATTAAATGTGAACACCATTGTCATCATCAACTTGTTTAAGACGGGATTCTTTTCTGATGACACCATCTTTGAATCTCAGTTATTACTGCATCGACTGCATGATTTATTTAATTACACCGTTATTAACTGTGCCGGTTTCATTTCCTGTTCAGTTAGAATAAAATAATAAATAGATGTTGGCCGATTTTCAGACCTACCGAATTTACATATAAAATTTCATACAAATCCGTCCAGCCGTTACGGAGGAGTTTGGTACACACCGCGACACATTAAATTTATATATTAGACTAGCTGTGCCCGGTTTCACCCGCAGTTCCTTTTCGAGAAGAGGAGGAAGAGAGAAGGGTACGAAAAATAGATGTTGGCCGATTCTCAGACCTACCCGATATGCACACAAAATTTCGTTCAAATCGGTCCAGCCGTTTCAGAGGAGTATGGTAAACTAACACTGTGACACTAGAATTTTATTTATTAGATTTATTTGGCATTAAAAGTTTTTATAATCCGCTATTGTTTGATCAAAAGCGAGTTCGTAACTCGTTTCTCATATATTTTCAAATTAAAGAAGGTTGAAGAACATACGGGCATTGCCCCTAAATAACAAGACGCATCAGACATCAGTTCGGGTGCACGAGATTGCATACTTCCTCCTTATTGAAACCTGACGGTACTTGAGTGTCAAGTTAACGAGATGATTGGCGACGGAGTGTTAGCGCTTTATTAAATCATCTGTAATCATACCAGACTGAGTTTGCGGTAGCAGATAATGAGGTATTTGCATGTTCCTATGCCTACATTTAATACTAACTGTCTTGCGCGGTTACACCCGCGTCTTTAGTTGCACCACTCCCGTGGGTAGTAGGGTGATGTTGTACATCCTATGTTATTTCCTGATAATGTAGCTTCCTATTAGTGAAAAATGGTTAAAATCGGTCCAGTAGTTTTGGAGCCTATTCGATACAAACAAACAAAACATTTCTCTTTATAATATCAGTGTAGATACATTATTTCAGTCACCCAACAAGCACGTGTGACTAAAAGAGTGATGGATGTTAATGGATAGTGAGGGAGAGGAAGGCCAAAGAAAAGATGGATGGATTGTATAAGGAACGATATGAAGGAGAAAAGAGGAAATGATGCCGTGAGGTCTAACTGGGGAGAATGGAAGAAGAAAACGTTGCGCCGATCCCAGATAGAAAAGTCAGGGCAGGGTCAAGGGTAGGAAAACGATGAATGCTGATTTTTGTGACCCAACTTGATAGTACGATTCGATAGAATCGGAACGGACAAATTAACCCTCGGCATGCCTGGTAGGGTCTGTCAGACCCACCACGGCAGAAAAACCGTTGTATTTTATTCAAATTTGAATTCTGAGCGCACCCGCAAGCTGTAGCTGGCCGTTACGAACTACTCAATGCTTTCCGCCTGCTACCTCAGTCCGGGACGCGTTTCCACAACGAAAAGACTTGTTTAAAGTGCTCTCTCTACTTTTAATTCATAATAATTGTTAACAAAAAGCTCAAAGCTTAATTTTATGTTTAAAACGAACAAATTTTCATTTAAAATTTAAAAAATAAAGATCGTTGATTTGTAAAACGATTTTTATGTCTAATCCTAATATTAGTATGTAATTTCATTATAAAACAAATATTTTTATTTATTTACTGCAATATGTATATGAAATAGTGATCCAAAACTGGGTCTGACAGACCCACCAGGCATACCGCGTCACTTCTCGCCACCAGGCATACCGAGGGTTAAGGACACTGCTCCGGACATAGACACCTCCTTACAAATGTTACAGAAGTATCTGTCAGGGACTGGTATCTGCGCCCGGTTCACACTTGTCCTTACTGTTAACAGTGAAGCTTAACTCCTTACTTATTCACGGAAATAGAATGTGAACAGTTCATTTAAAGTCAGTATATACTGACATTATTATCCGCATACGGCACTAGTCGCCCGCGACGCCGTCCTTCATAATAGCGCGATGATAATATGAACGCATTCTTTGTTTGTTTATATGGAGCCGTGTGAATATTATCTTTAGCTCCGGTTAATAATAAAGCCCTTGTGTTTTTATTGTTTCTTTGTTGTTAATTAAATGATCTTATTTTTACCTACAATGTTCTACGTGTACAAAGAAAAATGCCACAGCCAAGGAATTTCTCATATTATTAAACATTTTTTAACACCCTTGCTCGTAAAGCTGATGTAATTCCACCGGTTTTAAATATGTAAAGAGGGTCATAAAAAACGCGTGTGTTATCAAAGCAAATAGTTAAGTTATAGTCTATACAAATTCCATAACAGTATTATTTGCCATTTCAAATTTGGAACTGATCGCCGCCGCACGACTGACCAGCTAGTGAGCAGCGCGCTGTTGCTATTCAAATTTCGAGCAACAGTGTGCATTCACAGATTGAGTTTATTTAAAATTTAAAAAAAAACTGTTTATTCGGTAATTTAAAAACTTGGCTGCATGCTCTAGTGAAGTCTAGTGTCTTTGCCAACATGTTCACGCAGCCACGGCAGAAAATAATCCTCGCGCCATTTTTCTCAAATTTTCTTTTCTTTGTACTTGTATTGTGAAATGTTTTTTTTCTGTTTCCTCGCAAATGTGTTAAAAAACGTCGTACGATATACGTGCGTATTGGTTATAACATGCTCGGCTCGATTACGCCCTCGCCTACGGCTCGGGCTGTAATTCCGCCTCGCATGTTATAACCATCATAACGCACTAATATCGTAATGTACTATAAACTCACTCATCGTCGTCAAATTAAAGAAATACCTTATAAGTATTGTTCTCTAAGCTATGTATGCGAGAACAATACTAATTCCTTCCTGCCTTAGAAAGTTATTGGCCACTCATTGCCATTCTGTACGGATCGTGGCCTGCTTTACTTTCCTTGTCCTTGAGTTTTCGAACTCTTGAGAAATTTCTGACTGGTTTTCTATCCCGATAAACGTAAGAGTGTCGTTTGTCTCCCTTGAAAATATTTCCATATTTTAATTTATAAGAACATCTATTTATCCGGACTAATATTAGAAGCTAGCTTTGCCCGGCGGGTTCAGCCCCGCTCGGTTCCTAAGTGTAGATGCTATATACACTCAGCGTCACAAAAATCGCACCTCTTCGAAAAAAAGTTTCAAGCATGTCCCGCCAGCAACGAATACATCAAACCCAATTAATATTGGTATCAATTGAAAGTATGTTTACGGCCTTGAAATTAACAATACTTAAAATTCCTAAACACAACAGATCGCTTTAGCACGTAATGTCATTCGCTATTCAACCTTTGAAATGAACACACGTGAACAGCTACAGCAAGAAAAATACCCAGAAGGTGGATACCACTGCAGATGAAGCCGCTCAAAGTCATTGCACTACTGCAATCAGGGATGCGGCGATGTGATGTTGCTCGGTTCTCCTAAGCTGTTGAGCTGCAACAACAATTGCGATCAGCTCGCAGAACTTCTGTAAGCGTCTCTACGATTAGAAGAAGAATGCGGGAGAAGAATATTGCAGCTCACAGGGTTGCTACAGGGCCAAAATTGAATGCACAGCATAGGAGAAACCGGTTGTTATTTGCCCGTGACAATAGACCAATGGAGGGCTGTGCTGTTCTCGGGATTGCATCTCAATCGACGGCAAAACGAACCTTGTGTGTGTTCCTCGGACTGGAAGTGCTGGCGGACAAAGTTCGCTGACTGCTCCTCGGTACATAACAGAGATCTTAGAGGAGCAGGTTGTCCCTTATGCGGGTTTTGTTAGCAATGCACGATAACGCCCGTTGTCACGCCGCTTTTATTGTAAGAGACTACCTGCATGAAGTTGGGATCCCTGTTATGCGCTGGCTGGCGCGAAGTCCAGACCTAAACCTTATTGAGCACCTTTGGGTTGAACTGAAACGGCGAGTACGGGCACGTGATCCTGCCCCAATCACTCTCCAATACCTCTGACCGATCTTTGCAATCGAACCAGTAGTTTTTAAGATTAGCGCAATTAACTAACTGAACAAACTCTTTAGCTTGTAAATCATAATTATTTCGTTTATCCTTTTATACGGCCTGGGAAAAGCTTAAAACATATAAAATTTAAAAAAAAATTGGTTGTTTGTAAAGTAGGTTTACGATCGAGATGTTTACGTGATAACTAAACCTCACGAGCGCGATCGCGCTCGTGAGGCGCGATCGCGCTCGTGAGGTTTTGGTGTGACACAAGTTTCTGAACATGTCACCCGACTAAAACGATTTTAAAGACGTTATCACGTCAAAAATGCGTAACTATTGAATAGTTATTTGAGAAAGTAACTTAATTCCACTATGCCTCAGTTATGACGTGGCCTGCCTCGAGAGGAAAGTAACCTATTTAAGTTGATTAAAGGTTATAAACTCGCGGTGGCAACATGCTCTGTGCCACAATGTGATCGCAGTGGCTCATTTGGCGCGCTCCCTGTGACCCCAATAGCGGAGCGGACAGCTTGTCTGCGCACTGGGGGGTTTCATTCCCTAGATATTGAAATTACATTTATTTACTTCTTCGTTCAAAGCACCGCCTGCATATGTAGATACGAGTACTAAGTTTACATATAGCGCGGTGACCGGAAGGTATGTTGAGCAATCTTCATTATCTTCAATTATAATGAGTCATCAGTCAGTTGCCTTTCTCAAGAATACTGAGAACTGCTACAAGTATCAAGCATATATTGCACTTCAAGGGTTACATTTCAGTCTCTGAGACTAAGTACTTTACGAGTAGTTCGTACAAAAGCAAATCACTAACTAGCATGTTGCTTTCGGAGAAAATCCGGAGATAAAAAGTGTGGCTAAAGCACATTAAGATGTTAGCAAGTCAACAGTCGACACAAATAAAAATTCCTTTAAATTTTATGATCGGACCTGACAACCACTCTTATCAAAAACTTTTTAGGAAAAAATAAAACCGACTTCAAAAAAAAAGGATTGTGTAGTTTTATGGAACCACGGTAAAAGTGAAACTATTTTTGACATTATAGACATTTAGACGTCTCTACTACGTCCCTACCGACCGTCACGCGACATGCGACAAACAGACGAAAAATTTTGAGGCGAACATGTATTAAAAGTTTCACTTTAAAAAACTAAAAAGTGGAAAATAACTTTACTTCCGGAAGTTTAGCATAATCATCCAAACATACATAGACACACATATGTATTATAGAAGATTACTCCGAAACTATCTAAGCAATATAAATAATGATGATATGGGATGATCTGAAAAGTATTCCCTTTCAAACAAAGAAGAATTTTACAAATCGGCCCAGGCGTCTTTGAGTAATCGGTGAGCATACATAAAAAAAAGCTTCCGACGAATTGTGAACCTCTTCCTTTTTTGAAGTCTGTTAAAAAGGGGCATCGTGTTATGCAATATTAACTGGGTTGTGGTCAGAAAGGCAGTCGCTCCTCTTAAAATACTGGTATTCAGCTGCATCCGGTTAGACTGGAAGCCGACCCCAACATGATTGGGATAGGCTTAACAGATGATGACTAAGACCTGGCGCTTGACGCTAAAGAAAAACCTTCCGGTATTGATACGATACCTGTCGATAACTTTCGAATCGCTTAATAGGAAGTTTCACACCGTATAATTAATAATTATGTACGTTCTCAGCTTGAGTGGCGTTGCATAATGTGAAAATATAGGGAAGTACGGAATGGACGAGCGCGGGGCGTGAACATAGCATCGCGTCTGTAATTCTCGAAGTGTTAGGCAGAGGTGTAATCCTGCGAGTTACGGGTTGTTTGGAAGAGATACCGCGTCCCCGGAACATAAAGGGCAATAGAAGGAACATGGGTAGGTTCTAGTCAGTACAAGTCTGACAGTCCCCTCCGCTCCGCCCAGAGCGGGGGAAGTTATTTGAGGATTACCGATCCGGAAAAAATAGTGCCTTATAGTAAACCCACATTTCGCCAGTTATGTTTAAATCCTATGCAATACTGGGCGAGCTTATTGTCCTGAACCACAACCAGTGCACGTTTGAAAACGTTATATCAACTGACCCTTATCATATAATTCCATGAATACGGTCCCATTAGGCTGATATTTAATATTGCAGTGAGCAGACTGAATCGTCTTACTTTATTATCTAGGACTGTTAACTAACACCGTGGTGTCATGTCATGTCGTAGTAATTATTGTTCCCGATGAGATGATTCATCTTAATGAGCGTAGATTAAAGAAACCCGTTGCTAGGACGCGGTTGCCGCGGTCGAAAGACTAGGTAGCTTAGGATATGTTTGTCCTAACCTACCAAGTCTTTTTCCTAAATAAAAATATAGGTCATACTATACAAAAAAATAAGATATCGTTTTTTTTGGTGTTCCGTATCTCAAAATGAAAAATGCAAACCTTACTGGACTACTTAGATGTCCATCTGTATGTCAAGACCCTTTAATATCGAGTGAAATTAGAGCTATATACTCCACGATCTGAAAGATACTTCCAATCAGAGAAGAAATTAAAAGCTATGTCAAGTCATATAAAGAAAGAATAACTCACCATCCAAACAGCTTGGCTAATCATCTCATGGATAAAAAGGGAATCCGTAGATTAAAACACAAAATTCCGCAGGATTTTATTGGACAAATTTAGCTCTATGCTTTGAAGTAAGCGGTTGTGTCACAGGACGCATACCAAGCAAGCCATTGAACACGCCCATAAAATGACCTAATATTAGGACATTAGGTCATTTTAAGCGTGTTTTTTTTAAATATTCTCAAGTCTGTGGTCCGTTTGTGCTGTGATCAACCTTCTAAGTCCCCTCGGTCAAAAGATATGGCAGTTTATGTCGCAAGCTTGTAGGGGACCCTCAGTGCGCGTGTCGGACTCTCTCTTGACCGGTTTTTTATTAGCCGGATTAGTCCTGGACAAAGGCCTTCCCCATTCCTTCCACTTTTCGCGATGCTGGACTTCTTCTAGTCTTTTAACGAGAAAGCCTTCAAGGCGTCCCTCCATTTCCTCAAAATTGTCAAATTGCTGGATGTTTTTTGATATGATTTTATTGATTTGCATCCTAGAACTGAGTGTATCATACTATAATATTAACATTGTTTAGGTCTGTTTAAAAGTAGCTAGAAACATATTTTTAGATTCCTGCCAAGTTCTAAATAATTTTTTAACATTTATTCAAATTCGATTGAATCAATCGATCAAAGTTCTTGTTAGAAGTTCTAAGGTTTCGATGACTGTCAATTCAATTCAAAAGCCTCTTTATTTCCATGACAAAACATTTTTAAGTTCTTATAAAACTAAACACTAGGGGTAATATATTTGTTATTAACATTAAAATAAAACATTTTAAGACACTTATAAATTAATTCTATGAATATGAAATATTTTATACATTTTTTAAAAATAACGTCATGGCCCCTTTCGGGTATAGGCCTCCTCCAGTTGTCTCCAACTTTCTCTATTATTCGCGACGTCTATCCAGTCTCTACCCGCTATTCTTTCTAGTTCGTCAGTCCAACGAGCTCTTGGTCTACCTTTTAATCTTTTACCTCCAAGACCGTGCCATTTGGTAACGCGATCGATGACTGTACTCGTAATTAAATAATAAGTAACATACACGTTAAACAAAACGTGTTCGAATAAAGTTAAATTTGTTTGATAGAAAACAAACAGTTCAATAAATTAAATCTGTGTTGCAAACGTCCATTCGATTATTAAGAAAAAATAAATTATATCTGACGAGCCTACTTATCTCTTTTGTTGACGAATGTTTGTGAAGATGGATGGATGTTTGTTACTCTTTCACGTCAAAACGGTTGAACGGATCTTGATGAAAGAACAATGCCAGGTGCCCATAGAAACTTTGGCTCACTATTAATTTGTCACGGACAGTGAATATTCTTACGTTTTTTTGTGTTGTTTAATATCAAAAGCATTTCTGTGATTTCCATTTTTACATTGAACTTCTAAAAAAGAAGTTATTCAGATTTTTCAAATTGAAGGTTATGCATTTTACAGAGATTAAATTAAACAAAAATATACAGTTGAATAGTTTTATTCTTTTTAGCATTTTCATTCATTATAATTATCGTCAATTTCAATATTAAAGTTCATGAATTCCAGATTTAAATAATAAATGTTGCCAGTAATTACAGTCCTGCCAATGTAATCGATACTCAATATTACTTTTTATTTATCACCTCATTATTGTCTTTTATTATTTTTTTTTATCTAAATAATACGCTTATTGTGTTTATTTTAAATACAGTAAATATTTTTAAAGAACATTTAAAAAAAAAACTAAATTCAAGAAATTGATTTTCCTGATCGATGATTTAATCGCCTTGTAATAGCAACCCTGTTAGATTACGACTTCTTAGCCTTTTACAGTTCTGTCAAAATCGCGCGCGCTTAAACTGACATTGACACATCTCGTATTGTTTTCAGTGAAAACCGTAGTTTAAACAACAAATTACTTATTAAAATGATTTTCTTTCGGAGCAGTTCTTGAAAAGCAATAAATATGTTTTTATAAGTTTGAATTTTATATTTAAATTGTTGGAGGTAAAAACTTAGTGTCCGCGTTAATTTAGTTTTAAAAGTTGTGTGGGCCGAATACTGGCATTGTCCTTTGGCACAGAGGTAGATTATAGTCTGGAATAACACACAGGCTACTTTTTTTTTTGATCATTCGCGGGCGTAGCCGCGGACGCCAGATAGTTTTAAATAAATATATTGCATAACATAAAGGCAAACATAACCTAACCTAACCCAAATAAAACTTTATTAACAAACATCACCATTATATTATTCTGACACGAATCGTAAAGAGGATATTAAAATCAGAACATTCATATCTCAATCATGTATTAGCAGAAGTGACGAATAAAACATATGACTACATAAAAATAAAGCTATTAACCATTCGCGTTTTAGTAATACATAAATAAACAAGTTATTAGTGGCCTTTTCGCAATTAGACGATAACCACGTGGGCGACGCGACGATGACGCGAAAATGCGTGAATCATTTTTGCACTCATACGAGAATTAGCTTTAGTTAGCATAGAGGAGCTCGTGGCTAAATAATAGCAGCTGCTCGGGTCGATCTTTAGGTTAGGACGCGCTTGCCTAGGTTGGTCTGTGGATGGGTGACCATCCGTTACATATCGAGTTTCCTCCGTGCCTCAGAAAGCACGTTAAGCCGCTGGTCCCGGCTGTCATTTGTAGATCTTTGACAGTCGTTACAGGTAGTCAGTGTTCCGAAAGTCTGACAACCAGTCTTACCAAGGGTATCGCATTACCCAGTACTAACTGGGTTGTGGAGGTCAGACAGGCAGTCGCTCCAGGTAAAATACTGATATTCAGCTGCATCCGGTTAGACTGGAAGCCGACTCCAACATAGTTGGGAAAAGGCTAGGCAGAAGATGACGAGAATTAGCTACTGTATACCTATTCTGACACACGACGACTAATCAAGTGATACAAAACCAATTTATGCGGATCTCTTATTATACGGGAAATTTATACTAAGCTGCATGTTATACTGGAAATGTATATCTTGATTGTGTAGCCGTGTTTGTTTAATCTATTTTTAAGAAAGTGACACAGTGATATTATAATGAACTAGCTTTTGCCAGCGGCTTCGCTCGCGTTAAATTCGGTGTACCACAGTTCTCCTCCTGCCGGGGTTGCGGGTTGTTCGAAAGAGAAACCGTGGCCCCGGAACGCAAAGGGCAATAGAAGGAACATGGGTGGGTTTTAGTCAGTAAAAGTCTGACACTCCCCCCCGCTCCTCCCAGAGCGGGGCAAGTTATTTGATGATTTTCCACCCAAAAATAAAAACACAGTTCCCCTTTCCTGATATGCAGGTACCTGCTACCTGTAGTTTTTGCCCTATAGCCTTCTTGGTTGTCATAGCAAAGCTAAGTTTTCCCTTTTCTTGTGGTGGTTTAAGAACTTTATTATTTCTCATAAAGAATTAACAATAATTCACTTACTGAGAAACTAAATAATATTAGTAAGGATTAATAAAACACTTGACAGTCATTTATTTTCTCTTATAGGATGTAAACCAACCCTTTACGAAGCCGTCAACCAAGTATTCTGTACGTCAACTCAACAGTAAGTCTGCCTAAAAATGTATGGTGTATTTTTTTTTGTCACGAATTAAAACATTGCTGCTGTTGTATGCCTTGTATAATTTGTATAGTACCCGATAGTAAATATTTAAAATAACATTTAAAACTTAGGTGAAAAGAAAATGTGAAAAAGTTGGAAATTTGACCTTCAATGTCTATCTAGAAGGTTCTTAAGTATGGTCTACATTTTTGGAACAAAAAAAGTGTTCGTAATGATGGCTAGAGCACGTGGTTAAGGGAATTTTTACATTTATAAATAACTAGCTTTTGCCCGCGGCTTCGCTCGCGTTAAATTCGGTAGCGCCTTATTGATTTGTAATAGCAACGCTAAGTTTTCCCGTTTCTTCCCTCTTTCTCTCTCATATCCCACTCTTTTAAAAAAAATAATAGCCTATGTCCGTCTCCTGGTTCCCAACTATCTCTGTACCAAAATTCATCAAAATCGGTTTAGCCATTAAACCGTGAAGAGGTAACAAACAAACAAACAAACTCACATTCGCTTTTATAATATTATATAGTAAGGATTTATAAACGGGGTTGCCAAATTCTTAAAAAAAACACTGAGGGCAGCTTTTTCTTACTTTCTTAGAGATATAGAGAAATGAGAACATGAAGTGTTAATTTTCCAAGTATTAGTCATTAATATTTGAAGTCTAACGTGTTACTCTGCTGAGAATATAAATAGACTAGTTTGGTGACCCCACACGACTGGATACATGCGTGAAGTGTTTGAATAACAAAACAACATGTATGTTCCATGTGAGTTTACATATTAATATGTTTATAAAATGTTTTTATGTTCATGTTTGATAGGTTTCTAATAAGACAACTAAATTTTGCCAGTTATGCTTAAGTCCGATGTAATTGGGAGCGAGCCTATTGCCATCAATCGGGTACAAATCCAGACACCGTGGCTTCTAGTGGTAAATTTAAAAAAGAAATTACGATTTAACAAAGGTTTTGTAACAATATCCTGATTTAAAAGAGTGTCCGTTAAGAATACTTAACACTCTGTGCGATGGAGCGCAACAGTAGGCGGAACGCGCGCCTAACTTCACAACGCGCGAACGCGGGGCGCCATCGGGAAAAACCTAACGATAAAAATTATGTTCTAATTCAGTTCAACCTTAAATATATAATAACTCTTACATATAATATAAAAAATATCGCCAATTTAAGTTAAAATAAAATTCGCATTTTAATGTGCCCATCAAATTCTGTACAGTGGACACTGTTTCTAGCCCATTCTTCACCATTGAGATCTATGATTTGGAATGGGCACCTACAGTGCTTTCACAGTTATTATGCCTTGTGACTAGGACTGTAGCTTCATTTTATTCTTGTCATTGTTTCGACAGTTCAAAAGAGCCTATAGTGTTCATATTTTGTTTTTGGTACGCATTCGGGTATAAAGACGCATTTCTACGGTGTGCAGCTGTGTAAAAACGTCCACCTTTACGATGCGCAGTCGGGTAAAATGTAACCATAAACACATTCTATTGCTGATGCTAACTATTATGTCACATAACCGTGGTCTAGGTCTGATAACCCGAGAATAGCAATTTCTTCTAATGGATTAAAATTCTAGTCACAAATTATTTTGATAGTGATTTTAATTTTATTATAAAAAAACCTACCAAGAGCGTGTCGGGCCACGCTCAGTGTAGGGTTCCGTAGTTTCCCGTCCGTCACAATAAGTGTTCTTTACCACGGTAGGTCATGAAAGCACGGAAAATCTTAACATCGACTTTTAAAAAATGACGTCATTACGCAACGCCATCTATCGAACCATTTATGAACTGGTTTTACCTTAACATTTTGATGGTGTTAAAAAAAATGAATTTTAGTTTTTTTCTAAATTGCCTTAGCATGTTCTTGATAGAAGTTTTATGTAGTTATAAGATACCGCCAATGCCAAGGAGAGACCAACCGAACAATTCATTAATTTTGGATTGCTAGAACCGATTTCAATAATTCTTTTTTTGTTTGAAAAAAAATACGTTCAGGATAATAAAATATGTAAACGAAGTTAAAAAAAATGCTTGCATATACGATTATACTACAAACTTAGTCCAGAAATTATTTTGTACAACTTTTGTCTTTTTTGTACAAAAACTGTTGTGTCAATCAAGTTCAAAATAATTTTCCTAGAAAGTCCTTATAAAGTTCTACTTTTCAGATTTTTTTCATATTTTCTAAACTTATGGTTCAAAAGTTAGAGGGGGGGGGGGGACACATTGTTTTTTACTTTTGGAGCGATTATTACCGAAATTATTGACATTATCAAAAAATGATTTTAGTAAACCCCTATTCATTTTTAAATACCTTTCCAACAATATATCACACGTTAGGGTTGAAATTAAAAAAAAAAAACACTTCCCACTTACATTACATACAGGGTGGCTACCCTAATAAAACATTTTTTTCCAATTTTTATTTTACTACTTTGTCGGCGTGATTGATATACATACTGGTACCAAATTTCAGCTTTCTAGTGCTAACGGTCACAGAGATTAAGCGAGGACGGACGGACGGACAGACAGACATGGCGAAACTATAAGGGTTCCTAGTTGACTACGGAACCCTAAAAAGAGTGTCCATGGAGTTTCTTGTCCATTCTTCTCCATAGAGATCTACGCTTTGGAATGGGCAACTACAGTACTTTCACAAGTTATTATGTCTTGTGACTGGGACTGTAGCAGCAATTTTTTTTTTGTTTTCATGACATTCAAAAGTGCTTGTAATGGTCTAATTGAAATAAATGATTTGATTTATTTTACGAAATCATTTTCATAAAATTCTTGGATATTTTAAAGACAAAATCATCATCTGCTTAGCGTTTTCTCAACTATGTTGGGGTCGGCTTCCAGTCTAACCGGATGCAGCTGAATATCAGTATTTTTCATGGAGCGACTGCCTATCTGACCTCCACAACCCAGTTAATACTGGGTAATGCGATACCCAGAAAGACATTATAATTGTATAATATTTATACTATGGATGTGTCAAATAAGAGGGACGAGTATTAGAAGAGTATGGACGAAGACATGCTGCTCCGACCCTAAATAATTTAGGATAAGGGCTGGAAAATGATGATGATAGTTTTAATTTCGGATCAGAAAACAGATATTAATTGGAACATTAACCATGGTGAAAGCTTAGCAAGCAATAGATTGATAATTTATACGATTGGCTTGTAAATACGTACTTGTAATCCGCGCCCAGCACGCTACATATGAATTTAAATGTGTGAAATTCATCACGATGTTCTGATCAATTGGAGATGTTAAATAATATGAGAATTGGTGATATGTTTCTCAGAACTATCCTTATAATAGAATTCCTATTGAATAAAGCATTTATTACAATCTTCGTCTTTGTCAAACTGTTAATTGTTAAAGCTATAGCTTCCAACGAATATTATAATTGCGAAAGTGCGAGAGAATGGATGGATAAATTGTTTGTTACTCTTTCACGCAAAAACCACGGAACAGATTTTGATGAAATTTCTCACACAGTTAGTGTTTAGCTTGGTTTGATTGACACATAGGTTGCTTTCAATCCCGGTATAATGCTCCCTTGGAATTCCATGCGGGGGTCTTCCATGCCGACTCTAATATAGTTGGGAAAAGGCTAAGCAGATGATGTTAGGAAATGCTAAATAAACAACATGCGGTGAATAGATCATCAAGATCGTCATAAAAATCAGTATAATTAACGACGCAATTATTTCATCACAAAGCTTGTTAGGCATGATGCATGAATAGGGTCAGAAGGGTTACCATGTCATCTTATAGCAGTTCTTTTTCCTGTGTGAGAAAGAGATGGTGCTAGACACCCTGTATAGCTCTGTCTCTTTCCCTCAGTGGAATAAGTTCTGTTTTAAGACGTCATGGTAGGGCAACAGGTCTATTATCACGATCGAGAACGATAATGATATTGACGTTGCAGTTATTTTTATCAGTTTGTTCTAATAATATGACTTAGTGCTGACTTCACGTGCGAAACGCCGATGCATAATGGGTTACCGCCCACTCCGCCAATCTGTTTCAGCGGGCCGAAATGCCGCGTCTCAGTGACGTCATCATCCCATTTGATTATTTTGATACTAGATATGATTAGACAAGATGCAAAACTCTAATAACACTGAAGGAAACCTGTATATTATTGGTCTTCGAGGGGTTTTTTCATAATGGATGGGTGACCACCGGTTACATATCGAGTTTCGTCTGTTAGTCCCGGTTGTCGTTTGTAGATAGATCTTTGACCGTCGTTACAGACAGTCAGTGTCATGAAAGTTGAAGTTTACTGTCGTTTTACCCAGCGCAGTAGTAACTTTGTTGTGAAGGTCAGACAGGCAGTCGCTCTATGTAAAATATAAGTATTCAGATCCATTCGGTTAGATTGGAAAGCGACAACAATGGAGATGACACATAATGAACGGCTTTTTCCCATACGCTAAACAACAGATCACCCCCGCTACGATACTTCTTACTCTTGTAACAGAGTGGGTATTTTACCCTCTCTGTTGCCTCAACCTCTTTCCTTTTAGATAAACATTGATATTAAAATTTTAAATATTCATATTTCGAATTCCATTCGGTCATTTCATCTTCAACAGTCATTTTTTCACTGATTACGTCTTTGGATCTCGGCTAGCAGCAGCCACTTGTGCTAGTTATTGTTTTTTTTTTACTAAAATTGTACCTATTTTGCAGTTTTAGTTTTGTTCAGTTTGTGATACTAACTAAGTATATGATATTTTA
Organism: Ochropleura plecta; assembly: GCA_905475445.1. Classification (NCBI taxonomy): domain Eukaryota; kingdom Metazoa; phylum Arthropoda; class Insecta; order Lepidoptera; family Noctuidae; genus Ochropleura; species Ochropleura plecta. The sequence goes on along the minus strand of FR997721.1, from coordinate 26,624,289 downwards.
CTTAACCAAAAATACACAAAGTGTATTTTCGCCCTTGATAAAACCCTTTTATCAAGGGAGAAAATACACTTACACCTCCCTCGGGAATAAAGTTATTAAAAACTTGTAGTGGCTATCATTTGTACACCTCTTGCACCTGAAATCTTCAACCGCGCTCGAAGAGAATTATTAAAAAAAACCACGGCATTGTTCCCGTTCGTATGCGAGCAAGCTATACAACACCAGCTAATGCGTATCCCTCATTGTATTGCGAATCTATACAAAGCCACACCATATTATACTAGAAATTTATAGCTTTGATATGTCGCCGTGTATAAGATGGCAGGTCGGTGTAACACAGTCGTCATGTCACAAAACACACGTCTAGTAGCACAGTGATTGATTACGCTATCACCAAGATCATCTTCTTAAGCTGTAGTGTATGATGCGAATGTGTTATCGTTTCTGCGCCTGCGCTGTTTGCCGTCCTTTCCACTCAGTTGGTCTAACGAGTTGCCCTGGATTATAAGACGTTGATTATGCCTTGTTTTTTTTATTACTTTTTTTAAGTATTCTATACCTGCCTAGGACGTCCAAACGAAACAATTTACGAACAGGATAGTAACTACTCGTAAATTGTTTCGTTTGCAATCTTATGTAACGATGAAACTTTCGCATTTCTTTTTACAATACTTTCTTAAAATGTACTCTTCGTAATAATATCTGTACATGTTAATTGGACTCAAAAAACTCTAATTAGAAGTTTTTGAATGCAAATAGCATATTGCACCTTACGTAGAACAATCCACACGAAAATGGTACTAATTACATCGAAGCAAGGTTACAATTTAGCATGTAAGTTGTCCTACTAATAAGCCCAGTGTAACGGTCGGCGCACATTATACAAATTATACGGTTAATTACTGCGTTTTGCATAGTCATATTAATATAACGAGTCAATTTCTCTCTATCGCTATACATTTTTTTTTACCTTACGTGTAATTTGAATGGGTCATTTTATTCTTGACATACATGTCCGGGTAAACTTGAGCATTGTTGAAGAATTAAATCAGGATTCTTAGTGAACGAAAAAATGCGACTATTAAGTAGGTACATTAAATGTCTTAAAACAGATCTTATTCCAGTGCGAGAAAGAGACAGATACAAGATGTCTAGCGCTATCACTTCACACACTAGAATGAGTACTGTTTTGTGAGTACTGAGTTTAACCTGTAGAGCCCCAGCGGCACGAAATCGTGCCAGTAAACAAGTATTACCGTTGAGCCCCGCTGGCACAAGTTTGTGCCACCAAACCCCGACCGATTTAAAACTGAATTTGTAGTAAAGATAAGTCTTAAAATCAGATTACGCTTACGATAAGAGCCCGCCTGGCGGTGCTTGACGGATAGTTGACGTAAATAATGGCGGTCCTTGAGAGGTTAAGACGTCAAGTCGCAAGTTAGGAGGGTTATGTTATTAGAAGTTTGCTGTCGCAGCTAACCCTCATGTGATTCTTTTAAAGCGTTTCAAAGTGTAATGAAATGTTTATTGGACGTAATCGCGTAACGTGCACTGCACCTTAGCCCCGTGGTTTGGCACGTAATGTTTTAGCTATCAAAAATAGAAAGGGTGATTTTCGCGGCACACTGGGTCTTGGGTTCACTGATTCAGACGCAGTTTAGATTCACACGCTTTAATTTAGATGTTACGTAGATGTGTTGAAGTTGTACAGGTATTAATAGTAATGGTGTCAGGAATTTCATGTTGCGTTTTCGGTACCGAGCATCTTCGATACAGGTTTCGTTAAGGATTGTTGGGAGTTTTGATTTTAAAACGTTTTTGTGATTTATAGCAGTGAAAACCTAGTGTGGTGTGATCGCCTGACTGCCAAGTCATAGGTCTCGAGTTCCCAGGCACGCTCTCTGCTTTTTAGGGTTCAGTATCTCAAATAACGCGAGTCTGACTCGCTCTTGGCCGGTTTTCGGATTCATGTGTTCGTATTTTATAATTATCACTTTCTGGTGAAGGAAAACATCGTTAGGAAACCAAACAGGCCTTTTTTTTGAGGTGGGAAATCATCAAATAACTTGTAACGGGAGAGTGTCAGACTTGTACTGAATAAAACCCACCCATGTTCCTTCTATTGCCTTTTATGTTCCGGGCCCGCGGTATCTCTTTCGAACAACCCGCAACCCGGCAGGTGTTGGCCCTGGCAGGCCCCTCTGCTTTGTTGACATCTCTTTAAGGCGCGCGTGGAACACTAACACGTCGTCGACACGCCTTGTCGTCAATAGACGGACGGACGGCGAGCTACCCATTGCTCACCGTCCACAGGCCCGCATCTACGGTGGCCGGGAGTCGTCTCGCGGCGCCCGGCGCCCGGGGCGGTTCCCGCGGCGGCCGGGTTAACCAACCAAACATGCCTGAGAGATATTTTTCGACGGCATGTAAAGCTAAGACAGTTGCCCACGGGCAGCATAAAAACTCTGACACCAATTTAGGGACTAACCATACACCAAAGAAGAAAGAATGTCCTTAAAACGCTTTTCGAATATTTTGAAAGGAGAATGGCTAAAATAATTCCTAACTTCTCTTTTCTGCCACCTACTGCAAGTGATTCTATAACTTTTGCCAGCCTGAAAACCACGTCACGACGGAACATAAGCCTAAATGCAAACATTTATTTCTAGATTTCCTATGTTATGGTGATTGTCACCATGACTACTGATAACTTAAACCTTTAATCTGAACACTTACAAGATTAAACCGGCAATATGGTACGAAACTGGCTAAATTAAAGACATTGCGCTGATTTATTTGCTAAATCATCGATAATTTTGTATCCGAGTACAGTACAGGTACAGAATAAATCCTTACTAATATTATAAAAGCGAAAGTGAGTTTGTTTGTTTGTTACGTCGTCTTCACGTCTAAATGGCTAAACTGATTTTGATGAATTTTGGACCCTGGAGACGGACATAGGCTATTTTTTTTTGTAAAAAAGTTGAGAAATGAGGGAGTAAGAGGGAAGAAAAGGGAAAACTTAGTTTTGCTATTACAATAAATTAGGCGCAAGGGCAAAAATTACAGGTAGCAGGTACCTGCAAATCAGGAAAGGGGAACTGTGTTACCCCGAATTTAACGCGAGCGAAGCCGCAGGCAAAAGCCAGGTCTAATTAATACAAATATAAGAATAACATTGTAACAAATGCAAAAAACTATGTTCCTTTGTGAGAGACTGGAGTCCATACTAGGATACCCTGTGTGACGGATCCCCAGGCTCTCACCTCGAACTAGAACTAACAGTAGGTAGTACCTAAACTGTTAAAGCTGTAGCAAGGTGCAGGTTAAATGAACTGCTACCCTACCATGGCATCTTTAAACAGAACATATTCTAGTGAGGTAAAGAGAAAGACCTATACAGAGTGTCTAGCACCATCTCATTCTCACACAGGAATAAGTACTGCTATAAGATGTCATGGTAACCCTACTGTTCGTTTTCAATCTGGAACGTTACCGCGATTTACGATCATGACTGATTACGTAAAGGACTACCCATCATAGCAATACATCGATCACTAAACAAGTATTTTGTCTAATGTCACCCGCACCATGTTACAGCGAAAACAGTTAGGGTCCGTCCGTTACCGGTACGATTATTTTGATCACTACTCTCTATAATTATTCTGATCATTTTATTTATCTTCTATTAAATAAATTACTATATACAAACTATAAATAGACACAAACTAATAATAAAAATATATACAAGTAAAAAATGTTAAATTACAGGGCGTAAAAAAATTCGTCCGCATCGCAGTCGGCCTTAAACCGACCTTTAAAACCTTGTTTGCAAAACCCATATATTATATTGGACTTGAACTTAACTGGCAAAATGTGTGGGTACTTTAGTATCCACACATTTTGCCAGTTGAGGCTGAGTTGAGGCAGGCTGACGAGAACCTTTTAAGGTTCTCGTCAGCCTAACCTTTCCGGGACGACATCGACAGACGTGATGTTGACATATATTGCACAATTTTCTCACTGTGAGCTTAATAAGATTCCTACATGTATGATTCGACATACTTTCTGAAAGCTTTATAAAATGAAGTTATACGATACAATATTTTATTTCATCAAGATGAGTGTCTGCTAAAATGAAACCAAATGCGACTTCCTTCTTCGAAATTTTATTAGCACCTGGCACAACCAAAGAAAAAAAAATTTTTTTTTTGAATATAATTCGATTTCAAAGCATTTTTTTCAATTAGACCATTACAGGCACTTTTGAATGCCATAAAAACTAAAAAAAAGATGCTGCTACAGTCCCAGCCACAAGACATAACTTGTGAAAGTACTAGTTGCCCATTCCAAAGCGTAGATCTCTATGGAGAAGAATGGGCAAGAAACTCCATGGACACTCTTTTAAATCATAATATTTTATAAAATCATGGATAAATCATTCATGGTGAGATTATACATATATATGTGAAAACGATGTAGAAAAAAGAGCACATTTAGAGCGTCCAGAGTAAAAGCAAAAATAATTTAAACAGAAAAAGACATACCTAATTATTGTGTGTCTCGCACCTGCGCAAAATAGGGCCAGTTCAGTAAACCAGTTAGATTAGTCTCCTAAATAAACGGGTCATTCGAGTGAATCGTTTGATAACTGCATACTGCATAGTTGATGTGAATAAATGTGTTTTAATATTTTTCATATGAGTCGATGATACGTGTAATAAATACATTATTCATAGTCTCAAGTGTAGTTAGTCTCTGGATACGAATGTGAAACCAGAAGCCGTTTGTTTATCAACCTGATAATAAGGTATCATAATACCTAATCATTTACCCGTCACTGACGATATTCAAAGAAATGTTTGCGTATGCGATTGGTATGATATCCGGATACCGCGCATTGCTTCTTTATTTATCATAATGTTTTGTTTATACACAGTTTATTGCAATGTTATGAACATCATGCTGTTAGAGTTCTCTTGAAGGATCTCTCTCCATCGATGTAGTCATACAATCCAGAGACCAATAGTAGCCCAAAGAGCAGCTGCCTCGTGGGTTAGGACAAGGCAGGGTTTCTACTATTGGAAGTAAGCGTACCTACTTTAAGGCCCAGATTCCACCAAAGCAGTGACTAACGTAGCAAAGAGATGTGCTAGATTCAACCAATCACAGGAGACGCGAGAGACACGATGTAGATTTAAATCAATGTGATTGGTCAGTTTCCGCGCACGCACACGCTCGTCTGCCTTTTCATGGACCTATCCTGTTTCCGAAATTTCGTGATCTTCATCAGATGATTAGTTATAACTTCTCCAACTAATAGTATTCATCCATATGAATATGTTTCATAATCTATCCAGTAGTTCTTGAGATTATCTGCAACAAACGTTTCCTTCCTACGTACCTACGTAGCATATCTAGCAACGTAACCGAGGGTCGTTGATATGTGAATGAACCCAATACGTTACCAATGCACTTTGCACTTTATGAGCATGTAATGAGCTTATAATAACTAATTATATATAGCCCATGCGTCGGCCTGTGTATTACTCATGATACAATAATATAGGGACGACGTATGATATTATACGTGTTATATTGCTCTAGTGCATCTTGCTTTCCGATATCGCTATGTTGCCTCTGAACTCGGAGGGCGATTGTACTATGTACGTCAGTGTGTTCTGTCCATAGTGGCTGTACGGAACTGCAGTTTTGTGTTAAGTGCAATTAGTTTATTAGTGTCGCGTATAGAAAGGTATTTTTGATGTTTTCTAACCTAGTATCGAATCTTTGGCTCCCTTAGAAATCCGCCAGTGTCGTCATTGTTGTAGAATTTGGCACCGTCACTTCGTTCAGATGTGATGATGTTCAGTTTTATTGGTGAAGTTAGCCCCTAGCGTCGCGAGACTCGTCTCTCTCACAGAAACGCACGGAAAGAATACCGTAAGTGACAATGTAGACTCGTCTTTGTTCCGACGTTTCGTGAGACAATGTAGAGGATCTTATCCTCTCATTGGAAGTAGTCGGAGTGTGTGTATTGTGCGTCAGTTTTCAGCGGTTTCCGTCTTGTAGGTTCGTTTAGTGCACTATTCGCTTATGTTTTAGTTGTAAATAAATACATGATATACAGAAATTTAGAAAAGAAGAAAATTAAGTGTTATTTTTGAACAGTACACAGCGTAAAACAATTCTTTTTGAATTTTCCTCAATCACAAAGAGTGTGCAGATGTTATCTAAACATTAAAAATAATCTTGAACTTCGTCATTTTGTTAGACAGACAGTTCGTAATAAAAGATCTTAGTAAATTTCGGTTCCCACGGTTGAATGACCGATAGGGTCTTTCAAAGTTTCTCTTAATCCATAAGCAATACGCTAGCTACTTTTAAGAAATTATCACGTTACCTGTGATTATTTTTCCGACCCAAATATCGACCAATAGAATTGCACCATTCGACGTCACGTGGTACAACCTACATGGTATTATACTGAAAATTTTCTCTGGTCGTTGTTATGCATAAAAAACAAAACATCCAGTCAAATTAACCACACGTCAAACTGACAGGTTGAATTCAATTGTGAAAATTGGAGATTTTGCATGAAAATGAGTCGATTTGGAGTTTGTGCAATTCTATTGGCCGACATTTGGGACGGAAAAATAATCCCCCGAATACCACACGAGCTTCAAAATTATCTGGCATTTCCCGATAGGTTCCCTGCAAACAAATAAAATCGTCAAGTTTTTTAGGAAAAATCACTCGCGCTTCGCGCTCGTGATTTTTTAACCTGAAAAGAAAAACTTGACTCCTTCATTTGTTTGCAACGAACCTATCGGAAAATACCCGATAATTTTGAAGCTCTTGTGGTATTATATGTGAAAAATACCGTTGCTAAACATGATTGTTTTCAGATAAAACATAATATTAAGTATAATGAAGGTTTTATGCTAAAAAGGTGTCTTTCATGTTAACCCTATATATTGGTTTCTGACATATTTCGTTGTTACTGATTTTAATATAGTTCTCACAATGGTTTTTAAAGGATATTTTATTCAAGCACAATAATAATTATGGTCACTCTTTAACAAGGACGGTTAATCAAAAATGAGTGTTGATATATAATAGAAGCATTATTATTTACTTATTCATGTGTGTACCTTTACAATCGTTACAGGATCACTTGCTCCATCCGTCACAAGATCCTTATTCTCAGTATTTATTACGGCAATCCAATGTGAATTTAAGCAGTATTAACATCTTTATCCTCTTTTCAATATGTATTACGATACCATAGACTTGTACTTAAGGCGCGGTAACAAGCTAATCTTTAGGTATTCGCGGAAGTGAGGCTAGCTGCCTACTGGGCATGGTCTGACACAAGTACACGACAGTACTGCATCGAAAGAATAGAAATAAGGTCGAAGATATTTCGGTGTTTGATTTTATTTGAATATCATGTCCGCCAAAATGTAGGTCTTTTTGCAGTTTTAATTGAATATAAAAAAATACAGTTCCGTGTTTGAAAAATTTTAGAGATATAAAAAATATGATGGTTGTCGCTGAAAAAAATTGAGAATTTCGAGACGAAAAAAATTATTTCGTGGTCTTTTTAAACATTTTTTTTTCATAGTACTAGACCACTTTTGTAAACTGATTTTGTGTAAGTCTTTACTTTATGTATTTAACTATACACGGTAATTTTTTTTGGCTAGTGGCATGTACAGATACGGCTAACTTTGCGACGAAAATCTAGACGTTTTACGAAGTGTTTGCTTTGTACAGCGCCTTAATAAAAGGCAATGCTCCATTGACGTTTTCTTGGGAGGTCACCAAAGAGTTTTAAAAGACTTATACAGAGAGCCAATATTTTCATATAATAATTTCGATCCTGATAATTTTCGACTTTGCCAAAGGAGTGCGACCTGACAAGCGGGCGAGTGACACTAGACAGAACGATTTGTTACCAAGTAGTAATATGTATTAGATTACGATTTTCGTCATCTTGTCGCGTATAGACGAGACGAGACGACGTAAATCTTTGAAGGAAAATCTTTGAATCCATTCGTAAATATTTGAACGCTGGAAGCGTTCAAATATTTACGAATCAAAGTGCCAACCAAGAATTTAGAAGCAAAGACTTTACTTAACTAACAACGTGGTATAACTTCCGAATGATGTGCATCCATCTTTTTCTCCCTCCAAAGGAAAGCTTTGGACCAGCTTCTAAACATGGTAGGCTGATAAAAATGACTCTTGAAACTAACCTACCCTTTTCTTGTTTACAGCCCCTTCAGCATGAACAGGGCCGCCCGCGTGGAGCCCACGCCGCCAGAATGCGCGCTGGCGGCGGAGATGTTCGACCACTTCTGTTCGGCGGGCACCATGAAGCAGATCCTGGCGTTACACCGGGAGATCTGCAACACGCTCAACCTCAAGCCCAACAGACTTCCAGACTTCTACCCCAAGCTCAAGGTACGTGGCGTCGGCCAAGGATCAGTTAGATGACTAGAAGACCTTAAATCCATTCTACAAAACCTGTGAAACGGCGACTTATCTCCACTCTTCAAATAAATACTATATTTTATATATATAAAAAAAATATATGCTAGTAACCTTATTTCATTGTCAATTTGAATGACATAAATGTATAATGTATTGTTATAATTTGAATATGTTTTGTTTTGTGCCAGTAAGTATTAATTTTTTTGTACGCAAAGAGATTTTATACTTTTTTTTTTTTAAATTGGAAGATTAGAATGATGTGATTTAGCTAGCCATATCATCTAAACTAAACAAGACTATGGAACATTTTAGCTCAATCGAAAACCGGGAATTGGAACAAATTTAACTTGTAAGATTTATTTACATAGTTACAGACCTGAAGTAAACAAATGCGTGTTAAAAATATAGCCGTGTCAAGCGTGGGGTTAAATTCCGGTTGGCAGAATATTTATTCAAAGGTTCTCATCAAAGTTACTGTTGTCATTGATTCTAATTAATTTGGTCAATCAATCGCTGCAGCTGCAGATTTTATGACAGACTTAGGTACTGATCTAAATGAAATGAAATATGTGCGGGAAAAGGCCATATCTTTGGACTGCGTAGACTTCAGCTCTAAGGAACCACGGGTAGCATATGTATTATGATACCTCTACGCTTTCTCTAGCTAAACAGACAGACAAAGGCAACAGAGTGATCCTATAAGGGCTTCGTTTTAATTCTTTTAAGGTACGGAACTCTGAAAACCGCGAGTTTCGTAATCAGAACATACCTTTTGAATAGAATGGAGATAAACTGCTGTCTTGGGAGATAGTGAACTACACACGACGTTCAATAAGCTTTACAAAACTAGTTTATACGGATCTCTCGGTGAACGGAAAATCTATAAAAAGCGAGGCCATGATGTACTGGAAATGTACAACTTGAGGTGTCGCAGTGAACTACATCAAACGATTCAGAACAGTGACAAAGCCGAGCCAGTGCCAGTGACAGAGACACAGCTTTCCAAATTTGAAATGTATTTTTTTTTATTTTTAAGCATACGGATCAGCTAGAAAATTTTGAGAAAAAACGTATGTTAGTAGTACGTAGACACCTAATAACAGGCGACCGATGTCTGTCAACACATCAGTTGTATAAATCTGATATAGGTTGCCACTCAACAATTTCGAATCAGTTTCCATCACTTCTGTGATCCGTAAACACTTCCGCGATACCGAATTAAAAGTAAAAAAAAAATATATTATAATGGCCCTTTGCACAACACGTGGGTGAGGTAAAAGCTGTCGCACTTCAAATTTCCGCAAAAATTAAAAAAATTGTAGTTCATAGTACTAGTAGTAGTAATTAGAATAATTTTATTGTACTTGTAATTATATTCTGAAGTGCTTTCTGAAGATTAGTCTGAATTCATTAACTTTTCTCACGAATATCAGTCAAAATATTGTTTATATACTTGTGTATTCTTTTCGATTTGATTCGGTTTTAAAATCGGAATACCCACTTGTTAAAATAAAGATTTTTTTTTTGATTATAATTGTTCAGATAGGTATCGATATTTTCGTGTTCTATTTTTAATCTGTCCCATCCCTAATTCTATCTTATGACCTTGGTAGGGCCAATCAGAATGCAATACCCCGCTTCCTCATACCTCGGCTAGTTGACAGAATTGGTTTGGAACAATATATCTTCTAATACCTATATAAAATTTCCGTGTCACAATGTTAGTTACCGTACTCCTCCGAAACGGCTCGACCGATTCTTATGAAATTTTATATGCATATTCAGTAGGTCTGAGAATCGGCCAACATCTATTTTTCATACCCCTAAACCTCAGCGGGTGAAACCGCTGGGCACAGCTAGTAATAGATACATTAGGCGTCTACGGGCTGTATGGTCGTCGGTTGAGGCGAAACCATAAATCTATAAACGTATTGGTCCCTACTCCCATACTAAACTTAGAAAGGAAATGCTATTTCAATTCCAGCGGAATTCAGCATTAAGATATACCTACTTATTACTATGTATTTTAATATATCATAGCACTTTGAAAATTAATGACCACTGCTAAACAATCTTCAATCTTATGCTCAAAACGTAAAGTTTTATTTTAGTAGTTACTCGTAATATTTTGCAATGCACTTTTAACTTAGAAAGTGATATTTTAATAATATTGTAGTAGACGAAAGTTTACCAGACCGCGACGTTTGCGAGGCGTGGAGCTACTTGGTTTAGCGTAGGTACCGGTCACACTGCTTTCCATCGCGGGGTAGACAGGGGGCCAGCGAACAGAGATTATGTTGTTTTGTACTTAGATGAGATAAAATGACCGCATACGTTGCAAGTGGCTGTATTGATGGATGAACATTATATTACCTACTTCAGAAATTGAAAAAAAAAAAAAAAAAACATTTGTTTTCAAAGCTAGGTATTGTTGTTTCGGTTCTAATGGTAAAAAACTCAACCAAATAAAAAAATAAGATATCCTAGCTTTAATAAATCTTAAAATACATAAAATTCTCAAATCACAGTTTTAGTTGCCATACTTCTTCGAAACGGCTTGATGGACTTCTATAAAACTTTATTTGTAAATTCGGTAGGTCGTAATCTATTTTTCATACCCCTGTCCTAAGTGATAATGGCCCTCTTCAGAACCTGGGCAGTGGATAAAACCCCTGGACTCATCTAGTATATAATATATAAAGATTATTTTCTCCACCACACAATGAAAAACTAGTGACATTAGGTACACAATTTCATCCTTACTAATATTATAAAAGCGAAAGTGAGTTTGTTTGTTTGTTACCTCTTCACGCCTTAATGGCTAAACCGATTTTGATGAATTTTGTTACAGAGATAGTTGGGACTCAGGAGACGGAAATAGGCTTTTAAAAAAAAAAGTGAGATATGAGGGAGAAAGAGGGAAGGAAAGGGAAAACTTAGCTTTGCTATTACAAATCAATAAGGCGCAAGGGTAAAAAATACAGGTAGTAGGTACCTGCAAATCAAAAGGTGAACTGTGTTACTCCAATTTAACGCGAGCGATGCCGTGGGCAAAAGCTAGTTTACAACAAAACCTTGGTATAGTTCGGAGACTGGAGTCTATACTAGAAATACCTCTTGAAAAAAATAAACTATTGAATGGCTGGAACCGTACTTACCCCAAAACTGTCAAAACAAGCCGACTCAACGTGACGCACCAATTTAACACTTAGTACGTAGAATTTTATCTAGAACGTCCGTGTTTTGGTGGCACTGAGCCAAAACGAATGCAACTCCCCGTTCCCGTTTATTGCTCTTTCCACCCAGGAATTCCGATATTGTACCGGGAAACAGACTAATACGACGCAAAATATACCTCACGACTGCTCTTGGTACAAATTAGTTAATTAATAGTATAATCTATATCAATTATAGTCTATTTCATGACTATGCAAAAAATTAAGTCAATGCGGCCAAGAAATCGTGTTCTCCCATACAAACTTTGCCACCCTGTTTTACCCCTTTCCGGGTTGAATTTCGCAGCACCTTTGTCTTAAAAAGATCCCCCATGTAAAATTTGAGATTCCTAACACTTGTACTTTCTGAGATTTCGTGATGAGAGAGTCAATGATTTTCTTTTTTATATATCAATGATTATAGTTGAAATTACAACAATACTTATAAACATCATATTAAGTTATTCGTCTAACTAAGTGATGCTTATTTTTAGTGAAAGACGTTTGGTATAGAAGACTGGTACCTATTTTCACTTATACATACTAAGCGATACCTGAATGTATTAGTCAATGATATAATATTATACTACCTGTGCTCAGTGGATTACCCGCTGCCCCGCCCCCATTAAAAATACTACTAAAAACTCATCATTTTCCTGCCCTTGTCCCATTCTATTTGGGGTCGGCGCAACACGTTTTCTTCTTCCATTCTCCTCTATCAGACGTCACGGCATCATTTACTCCTTTCTCCTTCATAACATTCCTTACACAATCCATCCATCTTTTCTTTGGCCTTCCTCTCGCTCTCCGTCCATCAACATTCAGATTCATCACTCTTTTAGTCACATGTCCTTCATCCCTCCTCATTACATGTCCATACCAAGACAAACGACTCCCTTTCAATTTTTCTGTAACAGGCGCAACTTTCAAACAATACTACTAAAAACTAAACAGCTAAATGGCTGATACGTGTTCGCATATTGAAATTTGAGAAGTTGAAGCTAGCAGTTTAATTAGGACACCCCCCAATGGTACAGTTTTCAACACTCTGAGCGGTGGAGCGAGGAAACGAAGACATTTCGGAAAGTTTATTGAACATCATTCCAATGAAACGCAGGCCAGTGCATTAAGTGGTTATCAGACCCTGAAGTGAAGGCAACTAAGGGAAATTTGAGCAATACCGAAAATATTTGATTGCTTTGTTGGTGCTAGTGGTTTTAATACCCAGGCCGGACATTTGAGTTTCTCAATAAGAAAAATCTTAGTAGCAGCCTTGTTTTTCTTTTGTTTTGAATGGGCAATTGTCAAAGGATTCGTCCCGCTTTGGGTGGAGCAGAAGGGACTTGAACTGACTATAACCTGTTCCTTTTTTGCCTTTGGTGTTCCGGGGCTGCCATATCTCATTCGAACCAACCCGCAGCCCCTGTAGCAGGCCTGTGCTCAGATTTGTAACAATAGACTTGCCCCTATTGCATGGGACTTGTGTGCAAAATAAAAGCATGATGATCTTACTAAAGTAAACATTACTACTCCACCATACAGAACTCGAGTGCTTAGATGTCTTCATTTAATTCCGACGCATTCCAATCAAAAGTATGTAGTTGTTCTCAAGTCAGGTCAGGTTCAGCTCGTGGCTAAATAATAGCAGCCGCTCAGGTCGATCTTTAGGTTAAGCCGCGCTTGCCTAGGTTAGTCTGTAGATGGGTGACCACCCGTTACATACGGAGTTTCTTCCGTGCCTCGGAAAGTACGTTAAGCTGTTGGTCCCGGCTGTCATTTGTAGATCTATGACAGTCGTTAGAGATAGTCAGTGTCCCGAAAGTCTGACAACCAGTCATACCAAGAGGTATCGTATTACCCAGTACTAACTGGGTTATGGAGGTCAGATAGCAGTCGCTCCATGTAAAATACTGGTATTCAGCTGCATCTGGTGAGACTGGAAGCCGAGCCCAACATAGTTGGGAAAAGGCTAGGCAGATGATGAGTTGTTCTCAAGTCAGCGTGCGCCCGTCAGGTCAAACATCTTGATCCAATGACACGTTCCTGCAGCCAAATACAATGACCTGTAATTACAATAAAACCATACAACACTCGGGTACCGAAAGAATGAAAATAAAACAAAAGTGTTTATTTGCCTCATCGTGCGTGGGTGCAATGTTCTGACACAAAACTTTAAACCCATTATTAAATGATTTGGAGTAAATAAAGGCATTTGGTTGGATCTATTATTATCAAGTTCATTGGAAAGAAAGAAAAAAAAACATTAATTTGTATGAATTATATTCTAACAAAGGTAGAGTAGGACCTTGTGAATCTAATACGCTGTAACTACGAAAGACAATTTTTTAGAAAACGCGCAAAAACATTTTACACTGCATCTTCGGTTAACGTGTTTTGCAATGCCTTTAGTTTTAGTTAAATACAGTGTTTTTGAATTACGATAATATCTTAGATTCTTATATGTAAAGGCCAAAAAATATGAATGCTTCTATTTTTTTATATTTTTTTTTTTAATTTCTTTTATAATTGAGGACCATGTAGCGGGCAAAAAGAAATCCAATGGACGTTGTTAATTCAAAACTCTAACTGCAGATACAGTGTACAGTAGTAGAGTAGAGTATCAGCACGCACTGCCATAAATATCAGCCTCAGCTCGGCTTAGCCGTCCAAATTATATTAAACAAAACATTGTTCCTCTTTTCATTCTACATATTTTTAATATTTGACATATTTTTTTTAAATAGTAATTCAAGCTGCCGGCGCGGGCGGTCAGGGCTCAAGTAAATGGAACCACTTGGCAATACAAGCCGTGTCCAAGAGTACCGCTTTCTGTATCAAGCCCTTGATCCAGCTGCCTAACGAGAGCCTCCTCAGATGTTGATCGAGGCTCTTGGCAATTAAGCTATTATATTATTTTGACTAATGTTTGTTATTATATCACTACATTCATGATAATTCCTTATATTGGATAAAGTAAAAAAGAATACAAGTAATTGGATACATTTGGACAGTTGGTTGAGTAGGAATCAGCATCATCATTTCAATCAACATACTTCTACTGTCATGCATTTGGCATATACGATCGCGACATAATGCAATATTGCTCACCCTTAAAATTTTTAGCGCGATACTATAAAACCTTCTTCGATTAAAATTCTATCTCTTTGCCAACCGCTTTGAGCAGCCGCTTCGTCGTGAAAAGGTAACAAACCAACAAACGGAGATATATCAAATATTTCGTCTTTCCATTATGTTGCATTTCTCTCATCCACGGTATAGCGGTCTAAATGTTATGTAAATACAGCTCTGATACCGTATGTGTGCCCAACCTCACAATGTAAGAGAGCGTGAAGATAAGATGCGCGTGATAACAAGAACAATGTCAAGTGCTTATCTCAATGAGGAAGTTAGTTGAGTAGCGGACGTTTTAAGAGTAGGTAACTCAGTCATGCCGCGGTAGTTTCAGCGAGTATCACTTAGTTAATATAGTCCATATGCTTGTTTTCGCAAATATGTGGAACTTAAATGAATGCTTATCTTAAATATAGACTCGAATCATGCATAAGCAGTACAGTCATAATCATCAATAAATTCAGCCCGGAATCACTCATTGTCTCTCTCCTTCTGCAATTCTTCTATTTTCTGTACGCACCTTATCTAACCGTGTCCTGCGATTTAACGATTTGGTCAACCGTACCCACTTTTGATGGCCTTGGTTCCATAGGCCCAGTTCTGCTAAAACCTTACTCCATCGATGATTTTGATGATTTTGCCCAACTGGCGTATCGTCCTACAGTAAATTACGTAATTTTCTCTTTACCATACACAATTTTATTTATTTATTGTTATTCCAGACACAGTTTTTACAGGTGGGAAACCCAGAACAACAATATAGTCCCAATTTGCACACTCAGACACGCCACTCGGAAACCAATCAATAATCACCAACAGCGTTTTGTTTTTAACAATCATAATTTGACTGACAGGCTCCAAATTCGATGTAAGGTCAATCATTAACAAGTTCCAAGTTGCGAATCTGAGTATGGCCCCACTCATAAGTTATTCAAAGGACAATAATTATATTAAGTGTCACTCTCTGAAATTCCGCCCAAGAGCAAGTAAAAATGACCAATCGCAGAGAAACTGTTTAGTATCTTTATTGCACGCCCTAGCGGTGCAAATTTAAACGAGTTTGTACGAGCCGCCGGGTCTTTATACAACCTCTCTCATATCTCCTGCCGCAGCCTATTGTTTGGAACAAGCAATCATAAAGATACCATGAAAATCCATAAAAACGTAGTTAACCAGAGCGAAATTGCGACTTACCTTCAACTTATATAATAACCAACTATCCCTAATACAAAGACAGTTGGTACATAAGTGGATAGACTGGGTAGTCGCCAAACTGTTTCACAGAAACAGTTTGGCGACTAAAGATTTACCCGGTTCCTAAACATATAGGAACCGGGTAAATCTTTACTTATATTATAAAAGCGAATGGCCAAACCGATTTTGGTACAGAGATAGTTGAAACCCTGTAGACGAAAATAGGCAATTTTTTTTTAAAGTGAGACATGAGGGAGAAAGAGGGTAGAAAAGGGAAAACTTAGCTTTGCTATTACAGTAAATAAGGTGCAAGGGCAAAAACTACAGGTACCAGGTACCTGCAAATCAGGAAAACTGAACTGTGTTACCCCGAATTTAACGCGAGCGAAGCCGCGGCATATATTGGCATATATTTGAAACAAGCAATACAGTACACTAGTCTACATAATCCTTACTAATATTCTAAAAGCGAAAGTGAGTTTGTTTGTTTGTTACCTCTTCACGCTTTAATGGCTACACCGATTTTGATGAATTTTGGTACAGAGATAGTTGGGAACCAGGAGACGGACATAGGCTAACTTTTTTTCAAAAAAAGTGGGATGTGAAGGGGAAAGAGGAATAAAAAGGGAAAACTTAGCGTTGCTATTACAAATCAATAAAGCGCAAGGGGAACTGGGTTACCTCGAATTTAACGCGAGCGAAGCCGCGGGCAAAAGCTAGTAATATATATGGGGGATATGGTATGGTGGTGTATGGTTGGTAGGTGGTATGGTGTATGGTTTGCATACTCCGCGTATTACATTGTCACTACTACAGTGCAAGCGAGATCTTACACTGAAGATGACCAAAATATGCGACGCCATAGAAAATTACACCTAAATGACCAGGAACCGCTAGCAAATTATGAAGAAGATTGAAGGAAGGGTCTTATCCGTTTAATCAATTCAATTTACGAGCCCAAATATTGCGTCCCTCGACTTCTAGAACATATGTATCTAGCACGTTTATTACATACCAAACAGTTAACAAGTTACCCCACTCGTTTCGATTTATATGTAAACTATGAGAATCGATCGTCACAATCGATTTTATTTTCGGTGCCGTTGCTCTGCTAAATCTGTGTTATCGAAATCTAGAAATAAATGTTGCGTGAACACTAGCGTGGAGTTTCGTATTGAAGTGTTCCTCATAATATAGTATAGCTAACAAGTGGTCAGTTTATAGAGTACGATTTCTAAATCCATAAACTCTGCTTTATGTTAAACTAGCTCATACCCGCGGCATTGCCCGCGCGGAGGTCGGTAATTGTCACAGGGGATCGCTATATCGGGATAAAATTATCCACATTAATCTAGGACATAAATTATTATCTATGTGTAAAATTTCATTCAAATCCGGTCTGTAGTTTTCTTTTAGGACGTAAGTGCTTACTAAAACGGGATATTACAAAAGTCAATACCTAAGGGGGTGAAACAGGGTGGCAATGTTTGTATGGGAGAACGCGATTCCTCGACCGGATCCACTTGAAATTTTGCGTAAGCGTAGCGTGAAAGCATTTCACGAATTAATAGACTATATAACATAACGTATATAGTACGGATAACCAGGTAACATAACAAGCCAACAGCTTTGTGATTTATCATGATACAGTTCTGAAATTTTGTTTATAGATTCTTTACATCAAAATACTAGACACGTGTTTCATTTTTCATATAAAGTAAAGTGAGTTTGTTTGTTTGTTACGTCTTCAAGCCTAAATGGCCAAACCGATTTTGATGAATTCTGGTACAGATCTCTGTACCAAAATTCATCAAAATCGGTTTGGCCCTGGAGACGGACAATGGCTATTTTTTTTTTAAAGAGTGATAAGTGAGGGAGAAAGAGGGAAGAAACGGGAAAACTTAGCATTCCTATTACAAATCAATAAGGCGCAAGGGCAAAAACTGCAGGTACCTGCAAAGGAAAGGGGAACTGTGTTACCCCGAATTTAACGCGAGCGAAGCCGTGGGCAAAAGCTAGTGTTGTATATTTTAAAATTAACACATACCACTGTGCGTCTCTGCATCACCCAAAGGTTGACTGGTAGTCAACGCCTATTCCATTAACTCCGCCTCTTTGGGGGCTAGGTTAAATGAATGTGTGCTATTACTTTCATTGAGAGAAATAGATTCCATTGTGTATTGGTATACTAATCACGAAAAGTAGATCAGTCTTCAAACAACTGCAATCGAATATCGAAGGTATCACTGTCTATTCTAGCACTCGACTGATTCACAGGTAACAGCTGTGACCTGCGGTTCTACCCGCGGTAAAATACCATAATTGAGTTATTTTATCATCTTACGGGAACACCGCATTATACCGGGATCAAAAGTAGCGTATGTGTTAATTCAGAATATATACTATCTTAATACCAGATTTCATCTAAATTCTTTTAGCTGTTTAAGCGTGAATGAGTTTGCGGGTTGTTCGAAAGAGATACCGCGGCCCCGGAACGTAAAGGGCAATAGAAGGAACATGGGTGGGTTTTAGTCAGTACAAGTCTGACACTCCCTCCCGCTCCGCCCAGAGCGGGGGAAGTCATTGGATGATTTCCCACCCGAAAAAAAAAGCGTGAATGAGTAACAAACATACCTACACATACAAATTTTGCCTTTACAACGTTATGTAGTATTGTAATATATAACTTGAAATTGCTAAAATATAGCCAGTTGTTTACTGACCAGACTTTACACCTTAGTGCGGTCGTATGATTTGTACTCGGCATGTGTTGTGTGCTTCGCGGAGTATGTATCTCTTGGGACATGATACATGGCCGTTGGGAAGAGTTGGGCGGGCTCGAATGATTGATAGCGCGCCAATGTACCATCGCTCATCCATAGTCCACTGGTGACAGTTACTGCTAAAAGAGTATTAACGACATCCATGTTGTCACGTCCGTCCCCAGAAAAATGCAGTTTATTTCCATGACCATTGCACTCAGATACCGCCTTTTTAGGGTCCCTTGATAGGATCATTTCGTTGTCCGTCTGTCAGTCAAGACTCTTTATCTCGGGACGTGTCAAGTGAAGTATTAAGTTGAAATTAAAACCATAATATACTCAAGTTTCTCTAAGTCTACGCAGTAAAACATACGGCCGTTTATTTTAAAGGCTTGTACGGAAGCCTCTGTGGAAACTATTACTACACTACTACTAACTACACTATTACTATTACTCAATGTAAAAGAGGAAATCACTCACTCACTCATCACGAAATCTCAAAAACTACAATTGTTACGAGTCTCAATTTCGCATGGATCATCCTTTTAGTACGTAGGAGTTCACTAAAACGGGATTTTATAAAATTCAACCTCTAAGGTGTTGAGACATCACGCGCGCCTCAAAGAGATGTCAGCAAAGCAGAGGGGCTTGCCAGAGCCTCCGCCTGCCGGGGTTGCGGTTTGTTCGAAAGAGGTACCGCGGCCCCGGAACGTAAAGGGCAACAGAAGGAACATGGGTGGGTTTTTTTTCACCCAAAAAATAGGGGTTGAGACAAGGTGACAAAGTTTGAATGGGAAAACGCGATTACTTTATCTGATTGACTCGAAGTTTTACAATGGCACTTTTTCACGAAATTAATAGACTGTATAACATTGCCCTGCAGCAATTTGCCCAGCAGCGGATGAAACCGCTAGGCACAGCTAGTACTCAATATAATCCAATAGAAATGTGTTATACCGGTTCCTTAATTTAGATAACAATGACTTGTTTCAATACATACATTTTCCTTCCCAATTTGTTTCCAGTTAGTCTTTAACTCAAAGACCTAAGGTTCATGCTTCAGCGCCGAGAAGGTAGCGGGTTGCAGCCCATATGCGTCCATGCAATGCCTCCTTGCTAGCGTCACTTAGCTTATTATATTCAAATGATTCTATAACCTAACCGTCTGTTTGTATGCTAATCGATTGCTTTGCGAATGCTTTTTAGTTTCATATACACTTACTAGACAATGTCTGATATTAATGTGCACTGGCAAGGAGCTGCGTTGGCTAAATATGATAATATGGACCTTAGTGAAGTTGGTAGGCGGACTCGTATAGACATTGACAAATGTTAATCACGACTCAATGTATTATATAGAGATAGTAAACCAATTATAAGGACTTTAAGTCAGCTCGGTTGACGGCATCGTTGGTCGCAACGACAAGTGTAGCTGAGCGTGGGTTCAGTTCCCAGGTCCGGTAAATTTAGTGACTATCCTTACTAATATTATAAAAGCGAAAGTGAGTTTGTTTGTTTTTTACCTCTTCATGCGTAAATGGCTATACCGATTCTGATGAATTTTGGTACAGAGATATTTGAGACCCTGGAGACGGATATTAGCTATTTTTAAAAAAAATGAGAAATGAGGGAGAAAGAGGGAAGAAAAGGGAAAACTTAGCTTTGCTATTACAATTAATAAGGCGCAAGTCCAAAAACTACAGGTAGCTGGTACCTGCAAATCAAGAAAGGGGAACTGTGTTACTCCAAATTCAACGCGAGCGAAGCCGCGGGCAAAAGCTAGTCTAGAATAATTGTGCTGTGTTATTGGCAATGGGCTCCTTCCCTATTACAAGGAACCTTTTGTAACTGTTGAAAGGAGATTGCCCGTTTTGTAAGGGAAGTTCGGTCCCAGTGGAAAATGCTTGTGCCCTGAAGTATTTTATTTTACCTAATAGTAAAAACATAGCATTTTCATAATCTCAAACCTTTTTTCATTTATTCACCCTGGTTCAGGAGATATAATTAATTTTCTGTTTTAAAAATCTAGGTTATAATTACAAATTGACATAAACTAGGTATACATAACTATTACTTTATATGCAGATTTCCATAATATAAGCATGTTTATGCACAAAGTAATGAAGACATAATTACGTATCGTAAATAATAACTACGTAAATACGGGATTCAAAACTCAACGTAGGTATCTAAACGAAGCAATCAGGAACGAAACGAATCTCAGAATCAACAAAGTGCTGTGACATGCGCAAGTAAATGTTGCCAGATCAATTATTTTTAATCCATTAGTAAATCGATTTCAGTTTTTTTATCGATTAAAACTCTTGTTAATACGGCGTTTCCAAAATACTTTTATGTTTGTGTAAATCGCTTTTATGAACATCTAATCAACAATATAGACTTATGAAAATAAGCAACCTATTGTTGTCATATTCCATCGCTATTACTCGCAGACTATAAGCAGTGTATATCCACTAGTTTACGTCATTAAATATTTTACATAATTAAACTCATACTTGGCCTACACCTGTCTTCGTGCATTCCAGATATAATACGCTACAATAATAAGTACCTATGAAAAAAACAGGGTTTACACCATTCTAACTCATCGTCGAGAAAACATAATGCCAAATCAGTAGCTTTGAAGTTGTCAAATATTGAGACTTACATTTAAATGTTGCGACTTATACTAGCTTTAATAATTATTGTGTTAAAAATATTTTTTAATTATCTTTTTGTTTTGATATCGATTACTCCATTGATTACTATACGTCATTTTCGATAGTTATTTGTTTTCTGGCAACTTTTTTTTGTACACCTATCAAACGGATGTCGATGTAATGTTTAACTATTAATAATAATTAACTTTATTCCCAGGGTGAAAGAAATTGTATAAAAAATAATTTGCACACAAAAAAATAAATAACATTTTTTGGTTATTATTCCAATCAGGCACACGATTGCACAAAAGGGACCTGCCCCGTGGCAATGTCCTTTGAGTGCATGATAAACGTCTGCTTACACTATCAGACATTACAGGGATGAAGGATGTGTTGTTTTTGACACTTGTTGTTTGTTAGATTTTCAATTTGTGCCTTGCGACAGTCCCCCATAAAATCTCAGGACTGCTAATACTTGGTAATTTTTTATTCCAAGATTGATAGTATCACTCTGAATAATCTACACATATGCAATTGTTGTTATTTATTTGTGCTGTGAGTTTGTCTTTGATTATCTGTAATCATAATCACATTGCGAACTTCTTGGGAACTGTCTATGTTCTAAATGTATTGTAATGTTATCGCTAATTTGGGCTTATCTACAAGATAACCGATAAGCGTTGATTGGGCTCGCTAAATAAAGGCGAAAGTTTTGACGTATGTGCTGGCGTCATGTCACTTTTAATACTGGTGACTCTTTCCAAAGACTCAATAAATTGTGAAATATTCCTCGAATTCTTCCGCTCTTCGATGAGTGTGCTTCATAAAGAGGGAATAGTTCAGTCATGAAAGACGTTTTTAAAGCTTTTCTTGTTACCAATAACAAATGTATTTGGAGAAAGGAGAAATTAAATCATTATCTATATTGAATAATCATAATCATCCATTGTTTAGTTTCGCTCATCCTGAACAGATTCCAGCGAATGATCTCTGCCATAGAGTCGTGTACTAATTTCTTATTTATTCTGTTGCTGTGCGTAATATAACAGTTTTTCAATAACAAAAAAGATTATTTTTCAGAAGCATTGCTATTGTAAAAGATCCTGTTTTATTTAATTACAAATGAATAACTTTTGTGTCGTCTTAAACTAGTGAATAGCAGTGGGTCCAGATTTTAATCCCTCAGCGGCGTTTTTAAAAACGAGTATAGGAATTAAGTTGTCAAAAAATATATGCATGGTTAGATCACATTGTTGAAATCGGTGGACTGACTCATTTGCAATTATAGAGGGGTTGAATCATGGTCAGGACATAGTGATCACTTCTGCGCACGTCACCCCTAGCCAGACATGACCGTTGTGAGAATGTTTGTGTTGCAAGTCAGGGAGTAACGGGACAACAGTACATTCGCAAGCTGCACGACCGGCGACCGTGACTCGACTGTCACTAAATCGACCGTTGTACTCAGTGTAGGCGAAACTCGTAAAACTGCATAATTGCACATAAATTCTTAAGTAATTACTTTTATATAGTTTCATATATCCTTTATCGCCCTGTTTATAAACAAGATGTTTATTATATCACAATGTTGTTGTTATTTCGTCTTCAGCAACTATTGCATGCCATTGACATTGTTCTCCACAATTCTCACGAATGGTCTCTGAATTACAACATAATTATTGCTAAACAATAATAGTTGTTATTTCGGCCTTTGTTTACCGTTCGCTGTTTTAGGTTGATTTAAAATAATTGTGTGCGTGTACATTGTATGAATTAGTCGTTTGCCCTTCAGGGAGGTAAGGTGTGTCGCAATTACTTTAATTTCATTAAAAATAGTCTGGCTTTTGATATTGGTCTACTATAAGCAACTGTACATTTTGCGTCAGGTATTCGATTCGCGTTCTGCTTTTAATTAAAAGCTACTTTATGTTCGTCATCCAGTGTTCATAGTTGGACGGGAGCGGAAGAAAACCGGTCCATCCAAATATGATAAGCGCGATTTGAATTGTATCGTAGACTTCCGGCCGACAGACTCATTGGGGCACAATGCGTAGGAGAGCAGGAACTCAATATGTTTTGCTGTTTGTCATCAATGTTATCGTCATTTAATTAATACTAGATACAATCAATGGTTTATGATCATCATAATTAGCGTTAATTATATAGGTAGCTTGACGGTATTTTGTTGTTCATAGCAAATTAATTAACGACACGGTTGGCGTAGTGGCTGAGCGCTCGACTGCTGCGCTGCGCGTCGCAGGTTCGATTCCCGCACGAAACAAATATTTGTATGACCTGCAGATACTTGCTTCGGGTCTGGCTGTTTGTGTATGTGAGTTGAAATGTTTGTAAACGCACCCACGATACTGGAGAAATTCCTAGTTTGGGGCAACGTTTTTTAAATATATATATATACTAGCTGTGCCCAGCGGTTTCACCCGCTGCTCACTTAGGGGTATGAAAAATAGATGTTGGCCGATTCTCAGACCTACTGAATATGCATATAAAATTTGATAAGAATCGGTCGAGCCGTTTCGGAGGAGTATGGGAACGAAAATTGTGACACGAGAATTTTATATATTAGAAGATATATTGTTTGGTGCAAGGTGCACCACTGTAATGTGGGGAGGGGGGTGGGGTGCATAAAGTATGCCCCAACCCAAGGGGGCTCGAGGGTGGCTTGTAGCCAATGGTTATAAAGTATGCATAAGAAAGCGCTTCCTAATCGCATAATTTCGTATGCAATGCACTGACCATCGATTGGAAATGTTCTGGCTATTTTAGGAAAAACCGATACGAATACTCTGTGGAAATCGTGGGTTATACAACTATACATCCTTGTTTAATGCCCCCTGTCTAGTGATGGGGTAATACCCGGTGAATAAATGCAACACTTTACTTATCCTTACTAATATTATTGATGACTTTATTATTAAATCAGGGAATTGAAATAATTAACACTCGTTGTACCACAGAATCATAGAGAATATATTTATAGAATAATAACCACAGAGTACCTTAGAGTAGAGTAACTTAATACTAAGAGTAAACTATCATGGAGAGGCGAGTAAATTTATTATTAGTTTAACACTCCTGCCAAATTTAAGCCTTCCATGTACTAATACCAAATTAATTACAACAGTAACAACAAAGTGGATACATCAGATTGAACTAAAGAGTACATAGCATATCAATAGATAACATACCAATTTCATCTCGCAGATATTGAAATTTAAATCTAGGCAAGGCCTTAGTTAGAAAGTCAGCAAGTTGATTGCTTGTTGGAACATATTTTAGATCAATAACTTTGTCATAATACTTCTCTTTAATGAAATGATATTTAGTGTCTATATGTTTGCACCTTTTGTGAAAATTTATGTTCTTAATAACACTAATTGAACTTTGATTGTCTATATTTATCACAACTGTTTGTTGCTTAAATTCACCTAGGTCACATAACATTTGTCTAATCCAAATAGCTTCTTTGGTGGCAGCACAAGCCGCCATAAATTCGGCTTCTGTAGTTGAAAGAGCAACAGTGTGTTGTCTTTGACTGGACCATGTCACAGCAGTTCCATTTTTAATGAATATGTATCCAGTCGTGGACCTTCTGGTTGTGATGTCATTGGCATAATCAGCATCACTGTAGCCACTTAACTCTGAAGATTTTGATGCTGATTGGTAGCATAGACCAAGATTGACAGTATCTTTAAGATACTTTAGAATTTTCTTGACAGCTGACCAGTGAGATTCATTATAACAGTTCAAGAATCTACTCACCAAGCTTACAGCGAACATTATGTCTGGTCGACTTACTATGGCAACATGCATCAGAGAACCAACTGCTTCTCGGTAAGGAAGGTTCTTGTCAGGCTGGTGCTCACTTTTCTCCAGCTTTGAGTGAGGATCAACTGGAACACTGTTAGGGTTGGCATTTTCCATATTAAATTTATTTAATAACTGTTTAATATATTTAGATTGATGTATAAAGATATATTTGTCAGAGACTTGAATGTCCATTCCAACAAAGTTTCCAGGTGGACATATTGTCATATCAAATATTGTTTTCAAATCATTTGTTACAGATTGCAGAACAGACTTTGACTTAGAAAATAGAAGCCCATCATCCACATATATACAGAGATAACACTTTATTCCTTTGATATTTGCAATATAGACACATTGATCTGCTTTACTATTTATAAAACCAAATTTCTGAAGTACCGAATTGAATGTAGTATTCCAGCACCGTGGTGCCTGTTTAAGACCATACAGTGACTTTATCAATTTACATACTTTATTGGGTTCATGTGTTAGACCTTCAGGGGGATACATATATATGTTTTCTTCCAGTTCTCCATACAGAAAAGCAGTCTTAATGTCAAGTTGAAGAATCTCATAACCATTTTGAGCAGCTAGGGATAATAGTAAACGTATTGAATCATACCTGACAGTAGGTGAGTATGTTTCTTTGTAGTCTATACCTTTAGCTTGTGCATAACCCTTTGCACAGAGTCTGGACTTGAAGCGAGGACCCGTTGGTTGATCTTTGACTCTGAAAACCCATTTAGAGCCAATGATGTTTGTATTTTCAGTTTTGTTTACCAATATCCATGTACCATTTCTTCTATGGGCTTCAAGTTCCTCTTCAATAGACTTTTTCCATTTTTCAGCATTTACACAACTGATAGCTTCTTTATATGTTTCAGGGACTTGCTCAGGTACTAAGCATTCATCATAACAAAGGTAAGTTTGTTCTTTATTTTTATTTCTAGGTCTCAACGTTATGTTTCTTCGGGAGGGAATATCAATCTTAATATCTGGTAAGTATTCATCCGAGTCTGAGTTATTTTTAACAGTACTATATGAGCTATCTGAGTTAGAAAACTCTTCCCTGCTTTCTTCATTGGACTCATTCGACATTAAACTTTCTTCTTTACTTTTACAATTTATATCTAATGTTTTATTTTCTGTTTCAGACAATTCCAGAGCAGCATAGTTTCTCTTCACAGTGGACTCAAGAAATACAGCATCCCTGCTCTTTATTACAGTTCTAGTATTTGGTATTATGAACCTGTAGCCTTTTGTGTTCTCACAGTAGCCAATAAAGGTCATTTTTTGTGCTTTTGGATCCCACTTTTTGCGTTTTTCTTTTGGCAGGTGGACCATAGCTTCACACCCAAAAACTTTCATGTGACTGATGTTTGGTTTATGACCAGACCAGACCTCTTCAGGGGTTTTAAATGATAAGGATTTAGTTGGAGATCTATTGATGATATATGCAGCAGTTTTTATAGCCTCAGCCCAGAAAAACTTCTTCAAGCCTGCATTCAGAATCATACATTTTGCTCTCTCGACTAGAGTCCTATTTAGCCTCTCTGCAGCTCCGTTTTGTTCTGGAGTATAAGGGGTTGACGTTTGATGTCTTATTCCGGCACTTATAAGGAAGTCAGAGAATGCTTTGTTGACATATTCTAGACCATTGTCAGTTCTAATACATTTTATTTTACATTCGGTTTGATTTTCTACTTCTGTTTTGAATTCTTTGAATTTTGACAATACCTCAGTTTTGTTGTTCAAAATGTAGACACATACCCTTTTAGAGCAATCATCCAAAAATGTTAAAAAGTATTTAGCCCCTCCTAGTGACTGTGTTTCCATGGGGCCGCACAAGTCAGAATGCACCAGTTCCAATAGTTTTGAGGAATGTGATCCTTGACTTTTGAAGGGTAATCTTGTTTGCTTGCCTTCTTTACAAGTTATACAGGTTACATTATTCATTTGTTTATCAGATAATGTTAATCCTTCAGAACATCCTTTCAATTTCATCAGTGTGTCAAAATTCAGATGGCCCATCCGTTGATGCCATAAAAACACATCATCTTGTTTAACATCAGACATGCATGCATAATCAGTATTCATGTTAAGCCGGTACATGTTGTTTACTTTTGTTGCTGTTGCTACTATAACATTTTGTTTGTTCAGTATAACACAGCCATAAGAATCAAATTTAACTTGACCACCATTTTCCGTAATTTGATGTACAGATATTAAATTCACTGCAAGTTCTGGTACATACAAGACATTAGTAAATAGAATTGTATTCGTCTGATTTTCTCCATCCAATGTATTCAAGATCACATCACCAGAGCTACTTACTGAAAGTGTTTTGTTGTTGGCAACTTTAATTTGCTCTATGGGTGGTGAGTGTTCATTTTTAAGAAGGTGTTGATGTCTTGTCATGTGCATGGTTGCCCCAGAATCAATGTACCATGCAGAGCTGTTGTTGTCAAATGGAGTGACAAATGCAGCAGCGTATGAACTATTTGATTTAGCAACCTTTTCTTTCGGTTTGGTCTTGCATTCTGTACTCTTGTGTCCATATTTATTGCACTGAAAACATCTAGGACCTTTGTTGAACTTCTTTTTAACATTCTTGGTTTGGGAACCATGAGCAGATGTAAAAGCAGAGTTATTGTTTTCAGATTTTACTTCTTGGAGCAATTTGGATTTAACAGAGTCTGCACTTATTTTCATCCCTGAGCTTTCAATAGCGAGGATCATTGGTTTATAATGTTCAGGTAACCCGGAGAGTAACAATGTTCCGAGCCACTCATCATCAACTTTGAATCCTATGTTTCGGAGTTTGTGCGCTGTAGACATTATCTTGCTCACGTATTCTTCTATATTTTGGCAACCAGAGAGTGAAGTTGTGCAGAGATCACGTAGTAGGCCAACTCTGCGTGTAAGCCCCGAGTCGTCGAAAGCGCGGGACAGGTTTTCCCACACCTCTTTTGCTGTTTCGGCCTCTTGGATATGTACATAATTGATACTATCGACAAGCAAAATGATTTTCGATTTTGCCTTTGTATCCTTTTTCTTGTCAATTGGTTCGGTTGGGTCGGAATTTTCAATGCATTCCCAAAGCTCTTCATGTTGAAGGTATGTTTTTACAGCAAACCGCCAGGTACTGTAGTTTTCTCGGCCTGTTAGTTTTTCTATAAGTGCCTGAGGATTGCTACTAGCCATGATAATTGGTATTCTTCACGACTTGACGATTTGTTAAAGCTGAACCACGCGGCTTTTAGGTTAAGTCTGTGCACTACTAGTTCGCCGGCACGAAACTGTTTTATATTTTGTGTTTATTCGTATGATGCACTTTGCAAACACTTTTATTTACGACTTTGGCTTTACTGGGCCCATAACCTGATGACTTTATTATTAAATCAGGGAATTGAAATAATTAACACTCGTTGTACCACAGAATCATAGAGAATATATTTATAGAATAATAACCACAGAGTACCTTAGAGTAGAGTAACTTAATACTAAGAGTAAACTATCATGGAGAGGCGAGTAAATTTATTATTAGTTTAACAATTATAAAAGCGAAAGTGAGTTTGTTTGTTTGGTACCTCTTCACGCTTTAATGGCTAAACAGATTTTGATGAATTTTGGCACAGAGATAGTGTGGAACCAGGAGACGGACATAGGCTAATTTAAAAAAAAAGTGGGATGTGAGGGAGAAAGAGGGAAGAAAAGGGAAACTTAGCGTTGCTATTACAAATCAATAAGGCGCAAGGGGAACTGTGTTACCCCGAATTTAACGCGAGCGAAGCCGCGGGCAAAAGCTAGTTAGTAATAATTTAATGAATGATACTTGTCGAGAGTTCATTCTTAGTATATTTACTAAGACAATACATATAGCTGTATATTCTTATCAGTAAACATTGTCTTTCTATAACTGTTTTATTTTCCTCATTCTTCCATTCGACATATTCTTATTCCCTTTTTTAGTTTCAAATGTGGTTGGGCAGTCCAATAGGAGATTAGTCGAACCCAGAATTTCCGGATTTAATGTAATAGAAAGAAATGTTCCTAAACTGAAAATCCTTACTAATATTATAAAAGCGAAAGTGAGTTTGTTTGTTTGTTTGTTACCTCTTCACGCTTTAATGGCTACACCGATTTTGATGAATTTTGGTACAGAGATAGTTGGGAACCAGGAGACGGACATAAGCTTATTTTTATTTTTAAAAAGTGGGATGTGAGGGAGAAAGTGGGAAGAAAAGGGAAACTTAGCGTTGCTATTACAAATCAATAAGGCGCAAGAGGAACTGTGTTACCCCGAATTTATCGCAAGCGAAGCCGCGGGCAAAAGCTAGTATAATTATAATTCTTTATTTAGTCAGCTTGATAAAAGCAAATAATAATACCAGCCTATAACTGTCCCACTTCTAGGCAAGGGCCTTTTCTCATACAGGTTATCATAAAAATAAAAAGGTCTCATAAAAAGTAGGTCTGGTAAAAAAAATACACATTGAAATTATAACAAACATACATTTACTATGAAATAAGGTTACCAGCATATTAAAAAATCTATACCCTTACTTAAGCGTGTTTTTAGGGTTCCGTAGTCAACTAGGAACCCTTATAGTTTCGCCATGTCTGTCTGTCCGTCCGTCCGTCCGTCCGTCCTCGCTTAATCTCTGTGACCGTTAGCACTAGAAAGCTGAAATTTGGTACCAATATGTATATCAATCACGCCGACAAAGTGGTAAAATAAAAATTGGAAAAAAATGTTTTATTAGGGTAGCCACCCTATATGTAAAGTGGGAAGTGATTTTTTTTTTAATTTCAACCCTAACGTGTGATATATTGTTGGAAAGGTATTTAAAAATGAATAGGGGTTTACTAAAATCATTTTTTGATAATGTCAATAATTTCGGAAATAATCGCTCCAAAAGTAAAAAACAATGTGTCCCCCCCCCTCTAACTTTTGAACCATAAGTTTAGAAAATATGAAAAAAATCTGAAAAGTAGAACTTTATAAGGACTTTCTATGAAAATCATTTTGAACTTGATTGACACAAGTCACCACCTTTAAACTCATAAGTGGGAACACTTATTGTGACGGACGGGAAACTACGGAACCCTACACTGAGCGTGGCCCGACACGCTCTTGGCCGGTTTTTTACATTATAAATATATAAGCATTTTATGATTATTTATTTATTTGTATACAATTTTTTTTACATATTTCTTATCAAAAACATTTAAAAATATAAAAATAGTAGCCCACTGGTTTCGGGAACAGGGTCCAAGCTACGGGCAGTCAGGGCTCCAGAGAAAGGAACCTCCTAACAATACCAGCCGTGTCCAAGAGTACCGTTTTCTGTATCAAGGCCTTGATCCAGCTGCCTAACGAGAGCTTCCTCAGGTGTTGGTCGAGGCTCTTGGCAATTAGGCTGTAACGACTATCCGCACAATGATCGCTGACTCCACGTCCACATGTCGACAACCTCGCGAGCCAAGTCAATATACTTGATTTTAAACATTATTATTACTATTTTATTATTATGAGCCAGATGTGTCCCACTGCAGGGCTAAGGCCTGGAATTCTTTTCTCCCAATTTTTCCTGTCGTTTGTTGTTTGGGCCCAAACCTTTTCATGAAAGTCACCTTGTCACGCTATCTACTTCTGGGCCCACCGCGTCGCCAGGTCCTGTTGTTCGGAACCCAATAGGTTGTTAATTTGGCCCAATTTTGTTGCGACATGTGGCAGCTGTGGCCAGCCCAGTTCCACTTTAATTTTGCGGCTGTGTTGCAAACGTCTGCTATTTGGGTCTTGGAACGATGCATAGGTACTGTTTCTTATACAGCCAGAAATTTTATCGTTCAGTATGCTTTGTTCCATAGCTCTCTGGCAGACCCCGAGTGCGGTCTTTTGACGCTTTGTTAATGAACACGTTTGCGCTCCATAAGCGAGGGTGGGAAGAATGCACATGTCCATGAACTTCCTTTTGAGTGAAAGTGGAAGTGGTCCTTTCATGACGTGTTTCATCGACCAATAGCTCTTCCAGGCGTTTTCGGTGCGTTGAGCGACTTCTTTTTCTGCCTCGCCTGGAAGGAGACTAATTGGCTCAAGGATATATTCAACCTCCACACCCCTTATATCTACTTTGCGTTTTGTGTTGTTTGCCATAAACTTGATTTTCGTCATGTTCATTTTGAGTCCGACCTCGAGGCTGGCGTGGCTCATTTGTTCGAGCATGACGCCCAACTCAGCCGCTGATGTACTTCTTCGAGGGTCGCAGTGAAGACTTTCGGAAATAGCGGATTGCCTTGTTTTACTACTCCCTTTCGGATTGGAAAGGAAGGGCCAGTGGTGTCCAAGTGTAGGGAAGCTGTGCTGTTGAGATAGATCAGTTCTAGTAATTCGATATAAGTGGGTTCTATTTCTTGTTTATGGAGTGTTTTGAATATGGCTTCGTGTGAAATACTGTCAAAGGCTTTGGAATAATCTACGAACGCAAGGTAGAGCGGCAAATTAAATTCTTTGTGTTTGCAATCAGCTGATTCAGAGAGTGCAGGTGGTTTGTAGTGGATATGCCGCGACGAAATCCAGCCTGATCCGGAGGTTGGTGAATGTCTAATTGGTCGGTTATGCGGTTTCCCAGAATTTTCGTTTTTTTAAGTTGCTAATGTGTGGTAACAAATTTGGCTCTCCAACTCGCAAATGAATCGGTTGTAATATCGTCTTCACCAGGTCTCTTGTTGTGCTTCATGCCACCAAGAGCCCAATGTACTTCATAACCAGTTATCGAGGGGATATCATCCAGACATAAGTCCTTTCACTCTGCCTTACATCATTACTATCTTTTAAGTGTGTTATATAAGACCTGCTTCTATTCCACGCATGGCTGACCTCAGTGAACGGTTATTTGTTAAAGCGAAGCGAGTGAGTTCACGTGTTATAATTCCTGATATCTTTTCGGATGTTCCGCTTTCCATTCGGTCCAGTTCTTTGTACTCAAAAGACTGGTATGGTAGATTTTAACTCTCTTCTATAAGTCGAGATGTATGATCAGTAAGATTTTTCTGTTTGCGTTTGGGGCGCTTTATTTTCTGACAAGCTGTTTTGATGATATGTTTGATATTATTATATTGTACCTCTACATCTTCCGACTTGACTCCAGAGTGATGAAACTGTTTTTGATTTTTAAGTTAAACTTTTCTTTGTTTGCAATTAATGTTGATTTTTCTATTCGTTTAATGGTTTTATTTATGATTTTATTACGATGTATTTTCATGTTAAAACTCTGAGTGGGCGATGACCTGAGCTATATTTGATACTATTAAGAACTTCGACATAAACATTATAAATAAATATTATATTATCGGCAACCCTACACGTAATCTTATGTACTTGTTTGTCTTGCTTAACATATGGTGACATGAGATATGGCTCAGGACGTTCACTAAGGATTCACACTTGACTGCACATATAAACTCCTTTCCCGCGTTGCGCAAGGGCACCTTATTATTGTAAACATATCTACTGTCGTAGTTCTGCGAGCGACTCGTATCAGTATCAGTTCTAGTTTCAATACGGAGCTGATTGCTCGACCTTGGCCGAAATTGGCTACAGTATTAGCAACATATTATATTAAGGTCCATATTGTTTTAAGGTGAGATAAGCAACAGAAAAATTAAAAGGGAGTCGTTTGTCTTGGTAAACGCCTGGGACTAAAAGAGTGATGGACAAGAATGTTGATGAATGGAGAAGAAGGCCTAAGAAAAGATAGATGGTTTATGTAAGGGATGATATGAATGAGAAAGGAGTAAGTGACGTCTGACGGGGGAGGTGGGGGGAAGGAGAAAACGTGTTGTGACGACCCGAATTCGCACCACCAACTTACAAACACGCGCCGCTTTTTAGAAATTCATTACTGCTAAAACCAGTAGCATTTTCCCAGACTTAAGAATTTGACCCAGGACCCCACGTCTACCTCGACAGCAACGACTTGCGACCTCGTTTATTAAACTAAACTAGCTTAGGATAAATGGTTCTGAAATAAGGCTTGTGAAACTGGATTTCGGTCCCATAGTAAAACTCCATAGTAAATCCCTATTCTGAATTAACATTAAATTATTTTTAAATTTCAATGTATATATTAACAGCTAAAATTATTAAACATACTACCTAACTTATAAATAAATTAAAAAATAGCGTCAAAAATTCGTCCTCAACGCTGTCAGTTGGCAATGTTCCCAAGAGACTGGCCGCGTTGCCATTTTGTATGGCAACGCTAAGCCTCTGGCCAAAGTAAAAGCCAGCCCTTGGGTCACGGGAAGTGTCAACCAACGTTTTGATAATTCCTTAAAAAGGCTGTGAGCCTTAAATTATTTAAATAACTATAAAATTGGTAAAGTTTTCATCTTTGCATAAACCTGGAGGGATGGGTCAGAGCCCATTCGTCCCCTAAGATTCGCACCCTGTGCCCACTCGTCCCCTGGAACTTTTGAGGGGCCTATTCGTCCCCTGAAGAATATTTATTTTTATTCATTCTTCTAATATAAGTACATGT
Source organism: Ochropleura plecta (assembly GCA_905475445.1). Lineage (NCBI taxonomy): Eukaryota > Metazoa > Arthropoda > Insecta > Lepidoptera > Noctuidae > Ochropleura > Ochropleura plecta. The sequence continues at coordinate 26,590,456 of FR997721.1, read as the reverse complement.
ATATGTGTATACTGCAACTTGGTAGTCCTGGTACAGTCGCGCAGAAAAGGGTAAAATAAAAAAATATAGTAATTCGGTAGGTATCATGTTTATTTCAAATAAGATTAAGTTTAATAAAATGCTTCTAGGCTCTAGGCATTAAGTCAGTCTGCAAAATAATTATTCAACTTTTGGTTTCTTGTACATTTGTAAATATTTAGCAAAATATATGATAACTATAATATCTTTATGCAGTAAAATAAAACTGTTTAACTATTTAAATAAAATCTCAGTAATTATTTAGGAGTAAATAATTTAGTATTGACTTTTTAGTCAAAACATGACTGTAGTATTCCACCATAAAGTGAATTACCATCAATAATAATACTAATCATATTCCAGGATTCAAATGAGATAATTCAATTCAATTATGTTAAAAATATTATTATTATAATATTTACAGTATTGTTTTATTTCGTTGGGCGAACTTCATTTAATAAAAGCAAAACAAAATAGTAGTTACAAAATATAATTATCTATTTTGTAACCCGTTTTTTTAACAAGCCATTCGTAGAGAGACAAATATTACATCGTAAGCCTATCCACAGGTTATATTATTATCATGACGGATTATCATTCATCATAGCTCTTTTTTCAATGATCTGTTATGATTTATTAAATTAATTCCGTTAATAAACTGTTCACAAGTGTACTATGTTAACCGTTTCTTATGTAAAATATAGCTAATTTTATCTCAGGGGACCAATAGGCACCTGAACAGGTGCCGAATCTTTAACTTATATTGTATATATATTAGAGGGGACGAATGGGTACCTTAAAAATAATATTTTTATTAAAATATTAATTGGTCCCCTACCAGGAGACCAATGGGCACCTATATAGGGGCCGAATCCACAACTTTTAGCTGGGGGACGAATTTTAGGGGACGAATGGGCTCTGACCCGAGGGATAATACGTGTGAAGTGTGTGTTATATAAATTAATTGTGAATAAAACTCTTTTCAGGCGAAACTCTCAAGCTCGTGGAAAGCGCAAGCCCTGTTCAAGAAGTTCGATGCCCGAGCTAACCACAAAGTCTACGCCAAGGGAAGGTCCTGCGAGTCGGGTAAAGTCCTGATCATCGGCTCTGGGCCCTGCGGTCTTCGAGCTGCTATAGAATGCCAACTATTAGGAGCCAAAGTTGTAAGTATATTGCTAAACAAACTACTGAAAGGCTTGTTTTGATCTCACCTCGGGCGCTTCTCTTTGCAAGACGTATTAGGCTGTTTTCATCCCCAATTTATCATTTAGAAAGAAGTCCTTTAAAACTGGCTGGATAGACGATTTGAAAGGCAGAGTACGGAAATCAGTTGAGGACTGAGCTCCAGCGGTGTACTGAGGTAGGCTGAGTTTGTTTTGAGCTCAAACCTCGAGCGTCTTAATATTTTCCAGTCTCGTTCCTAGGTTTTGAAAGGATCATATTCAGCTGCTACTGTTAAAGATAGCGAATTATTAAAAAGAGATTTAGGTCCTGGAAAGAAAACTCCCAGAATTAAACATCATCTGCCTAGCCTTTTCCCAACTATGTTGGGGTCGGCTTCCAGTCTTATAATTATAATAGAAGATTATTCACTGGAAAAGTGGTGTAAACTATAATACTATTTTTTGCGGATGGGAAATCATCAAATAACTTCTCCCGCCTCTCTGATTTGCTGACATCTCTATGAGGCGCGCGTGGAACACGAACTCACCGTCGAAACGCCCTGTCGTCACTAGACGTACGGACGGTGAGCTACCCGTTGCTTACCGTCCACAGACCCGCATCTACGGTAGCCGGGAGTTATCTCGCGGCGTGTGTCATGTCCGGGAGTCATGTCGCGTTATAAATCATAACGGATGACCTCACCAGTATTTCTGTTTTATATTGTCAATCATGTTTTCCATAATTTTTAAAGGTCACTTTTTTGAAGCTTGTCCTAAAAACTTAGCCTGTATATTGTTTGCTTAGATTAGACACATGTGTTGAACCGTACACTGAGTCGTTGATGCAGTTACCAAAAACAAAGTTGAAAGTTACTTAAACAACTGCATATTTGTTTTGAATCTTGGGTCGCATCCATTCGGTCATCTTACCGACCGCAGTAGTGTCTCTGCAATCGAACTGTTCAAACAAAATAGTATGTACTTACAGACGCTATTCAATTATTTAAAAGAAGCATTCATTTGGTTTTAAATATTGATACGTAGATATATTGTTGTGGTGATTAAATCATGTCCGTTAATAAGCGGGTGAGTTTGTAACTGTCTTTTTTAAATAAAACTAGCTGTGCCCAGTGCTTTCACCCGCTGCTCAGATCCCCTATTGAAGAGGACCATCCTTAAAACTTAAGGGCATGAAAAACATATTACGACCTATTCCCACACCTACCAATTTTACGTATAAAGTTTTATAAAAAAAAGCCAAGCTGTTTCTGAGGTGTATGACAACTAAAACTGTGATACGAGATTTTTTTTATAAAAAAGCAAGATAATGTGAGGCATCTGAGGAGACATCTGTTTACCTTCTTTAGTATTTTACATGGTGCTTTGCCTTTCTGACCGTAACAGCCCAGTCTCTGGCTATCACGAATATTCCAAAGAAAAAAATTGTCAGACTTTCTGCCATCTGACTGCCCAGACAGCTCATGAAAAGAAACCCATTAAACTAAAGTATTATAATTATTAAGTAGTAGTTATTAGCGTTAACACTGCCCCTACTTATTCTTGCAATGATATAGCTTATGTGTACAAAGGCGAGCTTATCTCAAATATGTTTTCTTACCGCAAATATTATTTCGATTTCGAAATTAGCAAAAGAAATTAGTGCCCATTGTGTTAACATTAGTGTAAAAATAAAAACTTGGGAAGTGTTACCCGAATGGAACGAAGTTATTACACTCAACAAAAATAATCGTCGCGATACCACACTGTTCAATGCGAAATAGAAAGACGAAACGAAAATAACACGCGCACGCCGCACGGCTTACAACTATAGCAAAAAGTGTCGTAACAACTTTTGGTCTTCATTTTTTCCGTCTAGCCCCCTTTCGCAACGCGGGATAAGGAACGTCGTTCCAAAATTTTTCGTTGGTGAACGGTTCGTAATGTGTTTGGTTTTATTATTATTCAGCCATTTGTATCACACTGATGGGTAAATGCTTCTCTTTCCTCCTTCCATTGGTTCCTATATACCGCTGTTGTTGACCAATCTTTGCAAAAAGTGTCGAGTGCATCCCGCCATCTCCTCCTGTGCCTGCGGCGCTGCCGTTGACTGCTGTTTAAGATCCACTGCGTAGTTGTTTTAGCTCATAGCTCTTTCAGTTCAATTTAAGCGAATATTCTATCTATCTATGTATGATCTCCACTATGGTAGGTGATAACATTTTGTTGATGTGCCTGTAGGAGGCGGTGACCACATTCAATATATGGTGACCTATCTGTTATTCAAGAATTAATTCAATCCAAACTTAGCTTTCCAGAATTGGAACAATGCCTAAAAGATCATAGTTTCAGATATGTCATCTTTTATGGCATATTCGTATTATTTTAGAAAAAGGAAAAAATATCAAGTATAAGGCATTAACCCGGCGTCTGCTAGGTTGGGTCATAATGACCCGTGATGTTTTTAAATGCGGGTATTTAAGAAAAATATAGTGCAACGGAACCACGCTTCTCAGTAGCTGCAGTTAGTGCCCCGACTCCCTCGTTTCTTATGTCAACTTAGACGGTGTGAGCCTGTACAGGAAGATAGACGCGGTCAAACCACAAAAAGGTAAATATGACCCAACCATACATTCGATGATACCATTTCATGCCAATTACGTTGAATTAATTGCTTGTATATTTCGTTTATTTATTGATACCGACATTAAGTATATTACATAATATTTTGTTAATTTACATTATAATTGAATAATGGATTAAGAGGAACGCAAAAGGCAGCAAATTCTGTCAATATTAGAAGAAAGCAAAAAACCAAGAGAGATGCGCAAAAAAATAAGAGAGTTTACAGGAGAAACATCAGAGGAGCTCCCTGCTAAAGTTCGTGGTGTTCGTAAACGATGCCAGATATGTCCCGCTAAAAATGTCAGAAAAACTACCCATACTTGTCAAAGATGTAACAAATTCATCTGCCCTGCACATATAATTTCCTTCTGTGGCGGTTGTGTAGAAGACGGTGCTAATAGTAATTAACATTAAGATTCCTTATAATTTTTACATATATTTTCTTAAAGATCTGACATTTGTCATTCCAAAAAAGCTAAAATAAGTGTTAATTAGTAATTTTTTCGTTTATCTATCAATAAGTTTCTAAAAGTTGAGTTTTTTGTTGTAAATTTTATACTGACTTCTTAAATACACAAAAAGATATTTATATAGCTTATTTTTTTTATTTTGCCCCCATAATATAATAATTTAAGAACTATTCTTCAAGATATACACAAATTTGCTGTAAATGTCGTTGAAATGGTAAAATCAGATACGGTTTAAAATCCGGGTAATTATGACCCACCGTGCAGTTGTTGTACCTATTTTCTACCATGCTGACGCCGGGTTAACATAGCTTAAAAACATATCCAGAGTTGGTTTATTTTTACAGCAAACCTTTCGTTTGTGAGATTTGCAAAAGATTTAATAAGTGCACAAACAATGAGCCTGGTGGTACCAGAGACAAGCGCTTTCAACAAAAAAACAAACTAGTATACATGTTAAACTCGTTCTTCTTTAGGTGGTGATCGAGAAACGCGACCGCATGTCTCGTAACAATGTCCTGCACCTGTGGCCGTTCGTCATCCAAGACCTGAGGGCGCTCGGAGCCAAGAAGTTCTTCGGCAAGTTCTGTGCGGGCTCCATAGACCATATCAGCATCAGGCAGCTACAGTGTATACTTATGAAGGTGAGCTTGGATTTTGAACTGTCAGTCTTTCGTTTTAGGATTTGGTTTCCTTTGTAACAAAAAAAGCACGTGATAATTCTGGGTAAAATTTGGAGAGACCACACATCATAAGGACTCGGAATAGGTCAGAAAGAAATGTTCTTTCTTTTGAAGTTTGTGTTCCGGGGTCCCAGAACCTCTTTCGAACCAACCCGCAGCCCTGGTCACTCCCAATGGTACCTTAAGTTTTGGGGTGTAAGGTACTTTACATTGCAAATAAAATTCCATGAAGATATAAACCCTGACTCAATTATAGTTTCTAAAGTATGTTTATCTTTACAGGTGGCGTTATTACTAGGAGTAGAGCTACATGAAGGAGTTAGTTTTGAAGAACTTTTAGAACCTACGGTTGCCGAAAATTCTGAAAGTAAGTATAAAATAGGTCTCAGTTAAGACAAGAATTTAAAGAAGTCGGCACCATTGACACGTAAGGATGAGAATTTGAGGCAAGTCTAGAAAAATTTGGAAAATCCAAAAGAGCACGCCTCATAGCGGTCATTCACATTTAAAAAAAATCTAAAACAAAAACTCAAGTTTTTTAAAACAAAATAATTTTACTTCTTACGACGAGATGATAAAAAAAAATTAAAATGAATGATTGAAAAAAACAATAATATAAAAAAAAATATAATAGTGGCGCCATAACTGTAAGGTGAGGAAAAAATATACTAAAAAAAACCGGCCAAGAGCGTGTCGGGCCACGCTCAGTGTAGGGTTCCGTAGTTTCCCGTCCGTCACAATAAGTGTTCCCACTTATGAGTTTAAAGGTGGAGGAGCTTGCAATGTTGCACGTTCCGCGGTAGGCGCTCCAACAGTTTTTGTACAAAAAAGACAAAAAGTTGTACAAAATACAACTTTTTTGTACAAAAACTGTTATGTCAATCAAGTTCAAAATGATTTTCCTAGAAAGTCCTTATAAAGTTCTACTTTTCAGATTTTTTTTCATATTTTCTAAACTTATGGTTCAAAAGTTAGAGGGGGGGGGACACATTGTTTTTTACTTTTGGAGCGATTATTTCCGAAATTATTGACATTATCAAAAAATGATTTTAGTAAACCCCTATTCATTTTTAAATACCTTTCCAACAATATATCACACGTTAGGGTTGAAATTAAAAAAAAATCACTTCCCACTTTACATATAGGGTGGCTACCCTAATAAAACATTTTTTTCCAATTTTTATTTTACCACTTTGTCGGCGTGATTGATTTACATATTGATACCAAATTTCAGCTTTCTAGTGCTAACGGTCACAGAGATTAAGCGAGGACGGACGGACGGACGGACGGACAGACAGACATGGCGAAACTATAAGGGTTCCTAGTTGACTACGGAACCCTAAAAATAAATGTATATATAGATATACAAATACACAGTCGTATTTTAGTTTACAAATTATAATTAAACGACAGTATGTACTTAGAACGCTAATATTAATTAGGAATCAGCCCAGGGTATAACTTTATATATTATAAGAAAAAAAGTATTCTGGTACGATACATTTTTCGACCAATTTCTCTGCCACATCATGGATCCATAAACACAGACTGACGGACGTCCAAGAATGATTGATTTTAATGTTATTATTTACTATGTTAAACAAAATAATTGTTCATAAAAAATACCATATGTGCGTGATAGATTATTTAACTCGATTTTAGTGCACTCATATTATCCTGTAAGTATTAGTGAGAAAAAAGTCATTCAAGTTTCGAAAGACTGGGTTTTTTGACATGTCGAGAGTAGAGCACTGCACTCCGCTCCGCAAATGAGGCGTGCAATTGAAACTACGTATCTAGCAAAACACATCAAGCTTTTAGGTTAGCGCAGATTCTTTTGCGCTATAATATTTACTATTTTATTTTATTACTTTTAAGAAGTCTTCCAGACTAATTACTGGATAAAAAAGTAAAAACAGTAATATATAACATAATTATCTTAATGAAATCGGCCGGGAGCATTTATCGAAATTAGGCGTACTTCCAGTGTGGCATCGGTACATATCACATTCAACAGAATTAAAATAGAGAAAAACTGTTTATTAAACTCGCACATGACAATACAATAAAACAAAAGTAATTAAAAAAAACACCAACGAACATTAAAAAACCAATAATAAAGAGGCAATTAATTAAAGTGACTACTTTAATTAATTTCCTCTTTATTATTGGTTTTGGATGGAGGCCTTTTGCCCTGTGCGAGGGCAAAAGGCCTCCATCTCAGCAACTATGCTGAGATGGTTGCTTCATGGCAGTCACCTAAAGCGTAGTAGTACTAAGGCACGTTATCATCAGATCTATGAACGTGGAAGAAGCAAAAGGAATGTGTTAAAATTGTTAAAGATGGCTTAAGCTTCATGTACCTGTATCAGCGGTACATAGGTAGAGTTAATGCCACAGTGCTTTACCAGTCAACCTTTGGGTTAAATAGGAGCATATTGAGATAGGGTACAAAATAATATCTTAGAAAAGAACGAGTTGTTTCAGAAAACTTATGTACAGACATGATCAATATCATGTATTATATAACACTTACCAATACTGAAAGCGATTTCCTCCTACTGTATTGATTGACGTTTTATTGTTTTACAAACACAATATTTTGGCAGCCATACTATTTGAAAATAAATCTTATCCTAAAGCAGAGACTGTTTTTTACCAGAAATTCCATGACATTTTCTCGTGACTATCTTCTTAATCCTTACTAATAATATAAAAGCGAAAGTGAGTTTGTTTGTTTGTTACCTCTTCACGCTTTAATGGCTAAACCGATTTTGATGAATTTTGGTACAAAGATAGTTGGGAATAAGGAGACGGACACAGGCTAATTTTAAAAAAAAGTGGGATGTGAGGGAGAAAGAGGGAAGAAAAGGGAAAATTTAGCGTTGCTTTTACAAATCAATAAGGCGCAAGGGGAACTGTGTTACCCCGAATTTAAAGCGAGCGAAGCCGCGGGCAAAAGCTAGTCCATATATAAAACAAAGTCGTGTTTGTTCGAACACTTATAAGTCGAGAACGGCTGGACTGATTTTCATGATTCTTAATTTTTTTAATTTGTCTTCGTGCCGAAAGGCAGAATAAGTAAAAAAAAGTAAAATATACGGAAAAAAGAAAAAACAAGATGTGATTTTGATACAACCTTTGACAACGCACGTTCTGTTTGGTAGGTAGGGTAGAATGCATTGCAACGCATAGCTAGGGCACAGCTAGTATTTAAATAAATACAAGTAGAAACAGAAACTTAAAGCGTTAATTTTGTACGAATGCATGCTAAGTACAAACAGATAAACAATGGATGTTCTTTGTGCAGCTCTAGGCTGGCGCGCGCGCGTACTACCCTCTGACCACGTGGTGTCACAGTACGAGTTCGACGCGCTGCTGGGCGCCGACGGCAAGCGCAACACGCTGCACGGCTTCAAGCGCAAGGAGTTCCGCGGCAAGCTCGCCATGGCCATCACCGCCAACTTCATCAACCGCCACTCGGAGCAGGAGGCCTCGGTGAGTGCTAAGTCAGTAGTGGCGTGCTAATGTTTGTAAACGCAACCACGATACAGGAGAAATTCCTAGTGTGGGGCAACGTTTTTTTTAACCAAATCTTATTAAGGCAAACAGGCTGTTTGAAACCCTAACATCATTAAGTGTAAGTACTACACACAGTACACTAGACATACGTCTTTGTGAGGACTGGGTCTTAATAGCCCCCTCCCCCTCCCACGTTCGTTAAAGGCACTCTCAGTTTATGGAACCGTCGAGAATTGTTCCTTACACTACCACTGCTCCGAAACCACACTACTACAATATATACATAATTATTTCAAAGGAGATCCGAACACGATGCAATCAATTGGACATAGTTCTGTAATAATAGTAGAACTATCTCTGAATGTTAGCGTAAGACGTATTCTGTGAAATCGGCCTCAAATTGAATGATAAATGATGTTTATTTTGCAAGTAGGTTTTTACAAACACTTTTACACGTCTTTTTTAAAAGCCGAGGCCGGTGTTTTGTACCCGACTACTCTGAGAAGAAACAGCCGAAACAAACTCAGAGTAGTCTCTTTTAAGGTCCAGACAAAAATCTTGGTCAACTTACTTGAGGACTATGAAGAGTAGTGGACTTGTCCATTCAGTGCAAGCATTTGTTTGCGCCAACCATGTCGTTTCGTCGTATACCTTTCTGTTTGACAAACTAGAAATCTTTAAACATATATTTTGTTTGACCAGGTGCCTGAAATAAGCGGAGTTGCGTTTATATTCAACCAGAAGTTCTTCAAAGAGCTGTACGAGGTCACAGGCATCGATTTGGAGAACATTGTGTACTATAAGGACGATACACACTACTTCGTCATGACCGCTAAGAAACACAGCTTGCTGGATAAGGGTGTGCTGCTCAATGTAAGTAAACTTTAACCTTCCTGATCGAAATCTAAGAGAAAATTACTTACAGTAGATTTATCTCACCGGCCTGGATAACTTCAAATCATACTTGTGCTGTGAAAAATTAACTCTCTTAGTCTAAGCTTAAAAAGATATGTCGCCGTTTATGTTGAAAGTTTGTATGGAAACTGACTCGCTCTTTGTTAGTTTTTATTTTTTTAGATAGATAAAACATTTATTTGAAGCAACAAACGGACACAATACGGAAATTAATACAAAAAAATATCAAACAGAAAAAAGGAACACATTAAAAAAAATTAGGTAGACTAAGTTAGATTGACCCATAGGCATTTAATAATAATAATAAATCAATTTATTTCAGGCATCGAAGGCCCATACATACTATACACAAATAATCTTAAATTTATAAACTAATAAGTACATATTTTATAAAATTAAAAATTATTGCACACGAGGTGACGGCTTCGTGTTTCGCTGCGAGTTCGGTATCCTTCCACGAAAACGTCGATACACGACACCCTTCGGCCAAAACTCTCCTTTGAGGAAGGTGTCCAATTGACTAGTCGGCACCCACACCACAAACGACTTAAAATTATGTATATTATTTAGACACATCACATACATTTATAAAGGTCGCCCACTACTGGGCGGTGTGTGTCTCCAGATTGCACCAAATAGGAGTCCAGCTCAGCATAATGCCAGGTAGCTACCTGACGCTGGTATTCCGCTGCATCCTGCTAGTGACACACGGATGTCGCGAAAATGTGCGGCGAATATTATGTAGATGGGTTGTCAGAAGGAAAAATTTCGAATTTAAATACTAAAAATATTTTTACATTTTGATCAACTGATGGCGTCAGTTCCTGCCGGGGTTGCGGGTTGTTGGAAAGAGATACCGCGGCCCCGGAACGTAAAGGGCAATAGAAGGAACATGGGTGGGTTTTAGTCAGTACAACTCTGACACTCCCCCCCGCTCCGCCCAGAGCGGGGGAAGTTATTTGCTGATTTCCCACCCAAAAATATAAATGGCGTCAGTTCCGTACAGAGGCCATTTTTATGTTGCGAATTTCAAGAACTCATGGACGAAAAGTTCAGTTTCATGGTCCGAGAGACCAAACGGGAGGTTTTGTGTTTATTATTTACTTTGTGAAAGATTACCTGATTCAAAGGTAGTCTGTTATTGTTACCCTAGCTTTGAAAATACCTCTCTCAATCACAATAAGGTCTACTTAAATAAATCTATATGATATTTGTACCAGCATAAAATCAATGCACTAGGACAAAAACCACTTTTTTTACGTACTAACGCTATAGAATATAGTACGTGGTACTCGTTTTAATGAATTCATCACAAACCCCGCAGGACTTCAACGAGGTGTCCCGCTTGTTGAGCGTGGAGAACGTAGACCGCGCGGCCCTCATGCGCTACGCTCAAGAGGCCGCGCGGTTCTCCACGGACGGCCGCCTGCCGCTGCGGGACTTCGCCCTCAACCACTACGGGGAGCCCGACGTCGCGCTCTTCGACTTCACCTCTATGTATGCCGCAGAGAATGCCAGCATGGTATGTTATTTAATGTTTCATAACATAGCAGCTGTACACACACACCATTTGTTCTCACTTTATGGAAATAGTGGAGTAACATGGATATTACTACTATCTCTATAACCCTAGTACTACTACTACTACTTAGTGTGTTACCACTACTCCATTCTTTCTACTATTTTCTATTACTTGCTTACTATAGTACCTTCAAACACTTACCTCGTGTAACCCGGGCAATACGTCAAAATGGCGGGGTTGATAGGGAAATGTACTGACGTAACGGGATTTTTTTTCGTCAAGTTTTTTTCGTTTCAAAACTTATGCAAGTGTAATTAATAATAATTTCAGATTTACTTGTAAAAAGTGACTATTGTTAAGTTGTAAAATCCCATACAAAGAGTAATACGTTTTTTTTTTTTATTTTGTGTTATATTTGTGAAGGGTCTCAATAAAATATTTTTTTCCAGGTGTACGAGCGGCACGGACGGCGCCTCCTCTGCCAGCTGGTCGGTGACAGTCTGCTGGAGCCCTTCTGGCCGACGGGCTCAGGCTGCGCGCGCGGCTTCCTGTCCGCGCTCGACGCCGCCTGGGCCGTGCGCGCCTGGGGGCAGAGCCCTGCGCCTCACCCGCTCGAAGTCATCGCGGAGCGAGAGTCCATCTATAGGCTGTTAGGTGAGCTCTTGCCTAATTAATAACAGCCGCACTCCATCATCGATAATTAAGCAACGGTTGTCGAGGCCAACCCGTGTATAGGTGACCATCTGTTACATATCGATACCCTCTGTGCATCAAAAAGCATTAAACCTATCTCTAGTATTCAAATACTATAATCAAATAGGTATTCGATAGCATTGAAATCAAAATAATCATTAGGAAAATAAGTAGCCAAGCGCCGCGAAGCAATGTCTATCGACGACTAAACACTTTTTTTTGCGAAACAGTTTTTTTTATGAAACTAATAGAAGTGATTGTAATCTGAGTTCCCATCATTATTGAATACAAACCGGCTCCTGATCCCATGGTCACTTTATCTGTTGCAAATTAAACCCCTCTGCTTGAACAACCCTTTTGACAAGCAAATCTTATTGAAACGACGTAAATCCGTTAACATGTACCAATATCCCCAGCTACTAAAACTTGTTGGCATTGAACTCAAAGCAATCACTAGAGATATCTGATGTACTTATGTACTACAATATATTTCTCTTATGTACTACTAAAAACCCAGACTTATGTAATACATCAAAGCAAATATGTTTTTTTGCGAACTTAAAACGCGTCATTTATATATGAGTCCCCCATCTTTATGGAATGCGAGCCGGCTGCTGGTCTCAAGGTCACTCTCTGATCTCTAAAATGGCCGTCTGTATGGACGTGTCCCCGGCGAGGAGAGCGAGTTTTAGAAAATCTTTGAATGCAGTTTTGTTTCTTTTTGAAAATAAAGGAATGTCTCCTTTAATTAAAATGGGCCAACTTAAGATAAAGATACATTTATTTTGTAAAACATGAGTGTGTATAAAGATGATAAAATTTGCAAAGTTGCTACATGTTTTGCCATCCAGGAATGGCGTACAAATTGGACAACCCTTTTGACGTACGAATTCAATAGATGTGACGTGTACGTATGTAGCTTTTGTGAATCCCGGTTTCGACATTTAATAATTTCGCTAAGGGCTGTTAAACGATACACGTGTCCCGTTTTATTGTAGGGTTTGCACAATCAGCCTGTAGGCATCTTTTGACTTGTGGTATAAAGGTTTCTCACACAAATTCTTATACGAGTATTTATTTTTCATTGCTACTAAGAGGTATTAGCATATCGTCCTTATACATAAGAAGAAAAAGTTTGTAACTTAAAAGATAGGGTAGGTAGGGTATGTAGGGTAGGTAGGGTATGTAGGGTAGGTAGGGTATGTAGGGTAGGTAGGGTATGTAGGGTAGGTAGGGTATGTAGGGTAGGTAGGGTATGTAGGGTAGGTAGGGTATGTAGGGTAGGTAGGGTATGTAGGGTAGGTAGGGTATGTAGGGTAGGTAGGGTATGTAGGGTAGGTAGGGTATGTAGGGTAGGTAGGGTATGTAGGGTAGGTAGGGTATGTAGGGTAGGTAGGGTATGTAGGGTAGGTAGGGTATGTAGGGTAGGTAGGGTATGTAGGGTAGGTAGGGTATGTAGGGTAGATAGGGTAGGTAGGGTAGGCAGAAAGGTAGAAAATTGCATTGCAACGCATGCCGGGGCACAATATTATAAATGCGAATGTTGGTGAGGAATGTTGTGCTGTTATGGAATGTGTTTTAAGTACCTGGTCTTTTTTTAACTAGTTGTGGTGGATGGTCTGAGTTGCTATAAGAATAATGTAAAAATGTGAGTGGTGTGAGTAGTGTGGATCAGAATTAAGTTAGCGTTTTAGTTTTTAATGAAACAAACAGCCTCGCTGGTCTAGTAGTTGCAAGAGCTGTAGTTGAGCAAGAGGGCCTGGGTTTTATACCTGGAATTTCATTTAGCAGGCGCAGACCGATCTTTAGGTTAAGCTGCGTTTGCCTAGGTTAGTCTGTGATTCGTTGACCATCCGTTATATTTCAGGTTACTCCATGCCTCTGAAAGCACGTTAAGTTTTTGGTCCCGGTCTGTCATTTGTAGATCTTTGACAGGCGTTAGGGATAGTCAGTGTCCCGAAAGTCCGACAACCAGTCTTACCATCATCACCCATAAGTTATTAATTAGTTTGTGGTACCTGGTGACCCGTAACACAGGTATTTATGCCTATGTCGGGCACCAGTCTCTCATAAATGTTCATATTTATTAGATTAAGTATTTTTATTCACCATGACAATTGTGATGTTGTGTACACAATTTATTTTTATTTTTTTAAAACGTTGCCCCACACTAGGAATTTCTCCTGTATCGTGGGTGCGTTTACAAACATTAAACTCACATACACAAACAGCCAGACCCGGAACAACTATCTGTAGGCCATACAAATATTTGTTCCGTGCGGGAATCAAACCCGCGACACGCAGCGCAGTAGTCGATCGCTCAGCCACTGCGCCAACCGTGTCGTCAAAAACGGGCCGAACCGTGTGAGTATTAACTGGGTTGTGGAGGTCAGACAAACTCCATGTGAACTATTGGTATTCAGCAGCATTCTGTTAGGATGGAAGCCGACTCCAACAGTGTTGGGAAAATGTAGGTAGGTAGGTAGCTACCTAGCTAGCCTTTTGACAATGGACTTGGTCAGCTCTGCCGAAGTTTTCGGGAAAATGTCTGATATTATGTTTGTTTCAGCTCAAACGACTCCTGAGAACCTCCACCGCGACTTTGGCGCATACACTCTGGACCCGGGTACGCGGTACCCGAACCTGAACCGGAACGTGGTGTCTCCGCACAGGGTGACGTCGTTCTACGACTCGGACGAGCCGCTGCCCCTTGATGCTGCGCCGACGGCTAGGAAGAGGCGAAGGGGTGAGTACCAACCTTATTTACCTAACTATACAGGTTGTAACATAATAAACGCAAGACCTCTCGTGGGGTGTTTCAAACTTTAGCTCACCGTCCGTCCGTCTATTGACGACAGGCCGTGTCGACGGCGCGTTTGTGTTTCACGCGCGCCTCAAAGAGATGTCAGCAAAGCGAGGGGTTGCGGGTTGTTCGAAAGAGATACCGCGGCCCCGGAACGTAAAGGGCAAAAGAAGGAACATTGTTGGGTTTTAGTCAGTAAAAGTCTGACACTCCCCCCCGCTCCGCCCAGAGCAGGGGAAGTTATTTGATGATTTCCCACCCCAAAAAAAAGTATGTCTCAAACTCTGAAACTGAACTACTTTTCTTCTTAATGACTTTGGATATTCATATTTTTTGCGTTCCGTACTTCAAAAGGAAAAACGGAACCGTTATTTGATCACTTTGTTTTCTCTCTGTCTATCCCCTTTATCTCGGAAACGCGTGGAGGTATCGAGTTGAAATTTGTACAAACCCTCGGTGCGTGAGTCTGACTCGTTCTTGGCTGGTTTCTTGTGAATGTTTATCAGGTGGTTGTGTCAGGTTCTACAAAAATTATGGCCTGTGGCTGCTGCTGTGCGGTTTTTAGTAAAAAGTAATTAAAAAGTAGCCAGTATTCTACAAAATTGACAACGTAATGGGATGCTACCTTAAACCGTGACCAAAAAAGTCGTTGTACAACAATTATTTTTGTTCAGTGTGTTGTTCAGAAGGTTCCGTTTACAACTTGTCTTTTAAAAATGGGATAGTTTCCAGAAAAAAACGCGAGCAAAGCTGCAGGACAATACTAGTTTAACATACATTAATTGTTATATTCGTTTGGTGTGCAGAAGCGGAGGTGCCGGAAGAAGCGCTGGTGTCGTGGGTGGCGTGGTCCGAGCCGGGCATCCGCGCGGCCTCGAGTCCGGCGGCGCTGACGCAGCTGCTGCGCCGCTACCGGCCCGACCTGCTGACGGCCGCCACCGTGCCGCGCGCCGTCTACCACATCCTGCAGCGGGAGTTCGGTAAGACATTTGTGTATCACAAGCATAATGCCACCAAATGGACAAAGGCAATCCTCGGCATAGATAAAAGTGGGCATTTTTTTGTAATCTTAATAATATAATATAATATCATGGATGATCTGAAACTTTTGCCCCCAACAAATTGCGACTGATGGAGCTACTGAAAGTAACTGAAACTTTTAGTAACGCCATCAGGATGGAATTAGGCGTGGTGGACAAATGTGCAGTCATGTATTGTGAAGCGAGGGGAGATTATGGAATCCGAGGGACTTCAATATCGAATTACATACACCTCAGATCCCTTTCCTCATCCGAAAGCTATAGGTATTTAGGTAAGTATGTCGGAAGCTTTAGGTAGCTACATTATAAAAGCGAAAGTGAGTTTGTTTGTTACGTCTTCACGCCTCAATGGCAAAACCGATTTTGATGAATTTTGATACAGAGATAGTTGGGACCCTGGAGACGGACATAGGCTATTTTTTTTAAAGTGAGAAATGAGGGAGAAAGAGGGAAGAAAAGGGAAAACTTAGCTTTTCTAATACAATAAATAAGGCGCAAGTGCAACTACTACAGGTAGCAGGTACCTGCAAATACGGCACGGTTGCCGAGTGGGCGAGCGATCGACTGCTGCGCTGCGTGTCGCGGGTTCGATCCCCGCACGAAACAAATATTTGTATGACCTACAGGTAGTTGTTTCGGGTCTGGCTGTTTGTGTATGTGAGTTTAATGTTTGTAAACGCACCCACGATACAGGAGAAATTCCTAGTGTGAAGCAACGTTTAAAAAAAATATCAGAAAAGGGGAACTGTGTTACCCAGAATTTAACGCGAGCGAAGCCGCGGGCAAAAGCTAGTATTTAAGAATTGTGTGCCGTTTGTTGTGCAGGTATAGTCCCGTTTTCCTCGGGTGGTACGCTGCGCGACGTGCCCGACTCGAAGCTGCGCTCGTACCTGACGCGCGTGTACAACGCCTTCAAGGGCGAGGTGCCGCACGTGGTCCATGAGACCGATGTCTTTGATCAGGTAATAGTATGTCTGGCGTAAAAATGTATTGCGGACGTCTTTAGCTCATCGTTACATTCAATGCATTGAAGCATCAGTTCAATCTTCGCTTTTATTTTGTTTTCGGATTGGAAATTTGGACTCCTGCCGCTCTTGGTGGAGCGGAAGTATGTGTCCGACTTGTCCATCTATGTTCCTTTTTTTGCCCTTTGTGTTCCAAGGCCGTGGTATGACTTTCGAAGCAACCCTCGATAGTCCCAGCAACAGTGGCGTGTCCACCTGGCAAGTAGTCAGGTTATAAGGACCAAGCTTTCGGGCTTGTTTAAAAGTACCTGTAATTGGTATATTTTGAGATAAGTGAATTTTAGATTTTAAAGCATTGAATCCTTTTGCCATTAATAACATATCAACTGTTTCATTCGTTTTGACCATGTACTTATAATGACCAATCAAGCTATACTAAACCAATGTAAGATGATCTCTTATCGTATGAAAAGCTGATACAAAGCGAGTTCATGTTATACCAGTTTATTCTGCCGGGCTTGCGAGTTGTTCGAAAGAGATACCACGGCACCAAACCATTAAGGGCAAATGAAGAAATATGGGTGGTTGTTAGTCAGTAATAGTCTGACACTTCTGACCGCTCTGGGCGAAGCGGGGGAAGCTATTCTATGATTTACTATCCACAAAAACAAATACTGGATATACATAGCTTGATATGTCGCCGTGTGTTCATCCGATGTTCGCCATTATGGAACGGATTGAACTAAAACCAGATTGACTGTTTATTAGACAACAGTAACTGTACTGTTGTCTAATAAACAATCAATCTGGCAAAAATTTCGTTAAAATTCAAGGCCATTTACTGAAATGGCCTTGAATTTTAACGAAATTTTTTAAAGAAAAAGCTTAATATTAAAGTGCATTTTCATATAAAACATGCTCTTCGAAATTAAACGACACCGTTCCACGCTAACATATACTACGCTTCTTACTAAAATTACATGTGATTTTTAAAATGGCTACTACGATACTGTTTTAATTATTCCAATATCTTAAAGTGAGTTGCCATGGAATTCAAACTCGTGCCGCTCTGTGCGTCTTAATTATTAAACTATGTTCCTTTTAAGCAATGATTTATTTAAGCCACTGCCTTACTATAATCAATATACTTTAGACTAAGATTAAGTTACCAAATAAAATATATTCATGTTATTTTTTATTTTATTCTCTTTAACTCTGTACATACAGTCGTGGTCAACTAATTAGGGACATTCAAGATAGTGAAGAGCAATAACCGGTTATGTACATATAAATATAAAACCCTATTGATTTTTCAGCACCTATTATTTGCATAATTTGGTCCGATTACTATACTATAAATGGCTGTAAATAAGAGAATAATTAAATAGAAAAAAGTATTTAATATCAAAGGTTGAACATGTATTAAATTTTAAGGTATAATTATGTAGCTGGACATTTAATTAAGGACAGTAAAGTATAATGATGAATAGAGTTAAACAAAACGAATAATCTCCAGTATTATAATATTTTTAAAAGCTCCATTTTATTACGTGTAAAATCAGTACCCAGTAGCAAAACCTTTGTTAGTAATTACCGCTTGACACCGATGTGGCATAGACATTATCAGTTTCTGACATGTTTCGATAGGAATGTTTGCCCATGCCTCACAAAAAGTTTGATTAAGTTGATCTAAAGTTGTGGTACGATAAGTTGAAACTTTTTTCTTGATTTCGTGCCAAAGGTGCTCAATTGGGTTGAGGTCCGGGCTATTTGCTGGCCAATCTAGCACCGATACTGACTGACTGGTAAGAAACGACTTGACTGAACGGGCGGTATGTTTCGGGTCGTTATCATGCTGAAACGTCCATATAATAGGGAGATGCTCCTCAGCATAGGGAAGCATAGTTTCCTCCAATATTGTTTTGTATTGATGTTGGTCTAAGTTACCCTGAACTTTTCTCACAGGTCCCACTCCACGTCCAGAAAATGAACCCCAAATTTTAATGTTTCCACCGCCATGTTTCACCTGCTTTTTTGTGAATCTTGGATTCATTTCCGCTTTTACAGGACGCCGTACGTATTGCCTTCCATCTGAAGAAATTAAATTAATCTTGGTCTCGTCAGAGAATAATACATGTTGCCATTGGGCGTAGGTCCAATGTCCATATTTACGTGCAAACGCCAAACGAGCATTTCTATGTTCTTTCTTCAACAACGGTACTTTGCGAGCCACTCTTCCGAACAACCCTGCTTCTACCAGACGTCGTCGAACGGTCCTCGCTGATACACCGGCTCTTTCGTCTGCCCCAAACACTTCGTGTTTAATTAAAATAGAGCCTAGAAACGGATCTTTCTTAGCTAACCTGGTTATCATTCTATCTTCTTGCGGAGTTGTTTTTCTCGATCTTTTTGTCCTGGGCACATTTAAAGCTGTGTTATTGCGCCTGAAATGTTGCACTGCATTGCATACCATAGTTTTTGAACAATTTAAATGTTCTGCTATCCCTCGGTATGACCAACCACGCTCGACAAACTTCATGATAATTGTTCGTAGTGTTGGATCGCAACTTTTATTTTTGCCCATATTTCTTCAAAATAATTCTCAAAACTTAAAATTAAAAATCTGGATTGCCGCCAAAACTACCACAAAACAATAAAAGAAGAAATAAAAAAGTATTGAGATTCAAATTTTGAAAATAGAACGCAATATCTCAGTGTCCCTAATTAAATGGCCAGCCAGCATTCTTTGAACAAATAGCACACTGATAATCTATCAGCTATACTGTAAAGAGGTTTAATGTTTAAGAAGTTGTTATTTTTTGTATAATCGGGCACATCAATGACTAATTATACTTACGTGTAAAAGATATGGAATATTGTTAAGACTCGTTGGAAAATAAAAAATAAATTCACAATTTGGCTTAACTAGAGATTGTCCCTAATTAGTTGACCACGACTGTATATGACACAATAATTTAAATAAATTTCGTTCCCAGTTTCTTACATAACGTGGCTCAAACACCTTATTTTTGTTCCAAGAAAAGTCGTAACAAAAACACTTACAAATATAGTGACGTCGAGTCGCGTCGTCCGAACACCTTATTTTACACACATAAAATAAGGTGTAACAATAATTAGACGACACGATTGGCGCAGTGGCTGAGCGATCGATTGCTGCTCTGCGTGTCGCGGTTTCAATTCCCGCACGGAACAGATATTTGTATGGCCTACAGATAATTGTTCCGGGTCTAGCTGTTTGTGCATGTGAGTTTAAATGTTTGTAAACTCACCCACGATACAGGAGAAATTCCTAATGCGGGCAGAGTTTAAAAAAAAATGTGTGAGCCGTGTAGAATCTACCTCATATTAGTAGGAGCGTATCTTCAGCATGCCTTGACGTGGAGTTCCGGACACCAGTTCCTTATACAAGCCAATTTTGCGTCGGTAAAATTTTCCACTCCCTAAATTGACTCCCAGATCTATGATAGGGAAGTATCCAGCACGTCAATGAGCGCTCAATTAAATTAAACAATGTTATGTAATATTCCGCTGTATGTTATTAGATAAAACAGAGCATGCAGAAAGAGAAACACGTTCGCAACATAGAACACCCCGTCTCTGTTTATTCAAGTAAGTATTAATAACTTTGTTGTTTTCATTCAAGTTTAATGTTTTTCTTTTAAGGGTTACGTGCCTCAGCTTGTGGCTAAATAATAGCAACCGCTCGGGTCGATCTTTAGGTTAAGCCGCGCTTGTCTAGGTTGGTCTGTGGATGGGTGACCACCCGTTACATACCGAGTTTCCTCCGTGCCTCGGAAAGCACGTTAAGCCGTTGGTCCCGGTTATTTGTAGATCTTTGACAGTCGTTACAGGTAGTCAGTGTCCCGAAAGTCTGACAACCAGTCTTACCAAGGGGTATCGTATTACCCAGTACTAACTGGGTTGTGGAGGTCAGATAGGCAGTCGCTCCATGTAAAATACTGATATTCAGCTGCATCCGGTTAGACTGGAAGCCGACCCCAACATAGTTGGGAAAAGGCGCAGATGATGATGGTTCCGTGCCTCAAAAGTAAAAATACGGAACCCTTATTGGTTCAGTTAGTTGTCCGTCTGTCTCATCTTGAACCTTTATCTCGGAAACGTGTGGAAATATCGAGTTGAAATGAAAACCATACACTCAAGTCTGTGGTCCCTCTGTGCTATGAAAAAATCAACTCTCTAAGTCTTCACAGTCAAAAGATATGGTGGTTATTAAGCATTTTTTTGTTGTTCAGCTAGCTGTTAAGGCGTTTAATATAGTGCATGTAGTGCTCTTCTATATGCGATGGGACAAAAAAACAATTCACGTTTTGTTGCATTGTTGCATAATCACTGATTGTCCATATTTAAACGATTGTGTCTGCAATGTTTCCTATATTTCATATTTATTTGTGTTTAAAATTGACGAGTCTGGCACATTCCAAGCATTGTTATATTGTTACAATGTCAAGTTTGCATTGGAATCAGTTTCAGATATTTGCGTTTGATTTCGATATAACTCTGGAACTTTGTTGCATTCTGAATTGGTTAAATTCACTCATTAAATCTGGATAGAAGTATTTTTTGGTGCAGATCTTAAGTTTGAAGCGTTTAATTTTAATAATTCCTATTTTGAATGTCTCGCAGGTGCGGCCGACGCCGATAAATCCCACTCGAGCTACAGAAAGAAACGCCGCTCAGTGCGTCCCCCACAAGTAAGTAACGACCCTGCCGAGTACATCCGCAAAAAGATCGGGAAACTAGACCTTAACGACATCACGCAGCTCGCGCGCCTTATCGAAGGCCACGACGCCGCCGCCGACCGACACACACAGACAGACAAACAGAAAGACTTACAGGAACAGATCCTAGCTCTGCTCGACCCGGACGAGTCACCAGACCCCATGGTCCTCCGGCAATCTTTAGCACATTTGCTTCAAGGAACCTCTAAGACGAGGGTACAGGAACCCCAGCAGTTAGCTCATTTCTTCCAAGAAGAAAACGACAAACCTGTGAAACCTCCGCGTAGGTTGAAGGGCCTCGATGTCAACAGTATGCGGATCCCTGACTTCTCCGACTTGTTCGACGACTCAGCCGACACCGACGCCACTGTCGTCAAAGTGGAACCTAAGAAAACATTCAGCAGGTCGCCGTCTACCGAAAGTACGAAGAAACTGTTTTATCCGAGGTCTTCATCCATTGAAAATACAAAGAAATTCACCAGGTCCTCAGAGAGCCCGCTACCGCAGAAAGGCAGGCGACTGTCTGATGTCGTAGACAGTCAAAGGCTCCGACACTCCCAGAGTCCCGAAGTGAAACTACAGTACAAGAGATCGAACTCGATCGGATCGTCTGAGGTTGCGAACACCAAGCGCATTGCGCAATTGTTCGAGGGACACAGGCGCAGCCACACTCCGAGCCCTGAGTCCAGGTCCGTACGCTCCGGCTCCATCACAAACCCCGAAATGGCTTTACGCTTGCAGCGGATGACTGAGATCATTGAAGGCAAGCGACGAGACACGCCAAGTCCGGAAAGACACAAGAGAGAAATTATAGCTAAGCCCGAGATGGCAGAACGTCGCCAGAAGGTCGTGGAACTCATCAAGCAAGGCCAGGGCCTGGGCCAGGAGCGCAGACAACGTCACGCCGAGCTCCCTCAGCGACGGAACAGCGACGAGATGACGTTCAGGATGCAGCGCGTGTCAGACATGATGCAGAAAAGATCTGCCGAGTCCAAGAGACCCAAAACGGGTCGTCGAAAGGCGGCGAGAGAAATAATGAAGCAGAGGTTTGAGAAGAGTCTTCAGATGTTGGCTGCCGAGCCTCGTTTAGACTTCGCACCGTCGGCTGACCTGGAGAACGACTACGGGCTGCAGCAGTACCGCGCCAGCGCGCCGGACTTCGACGAGCGAGTGAAGAAGCTGGAGAAGAAGCTGCAGCACTATGTGAGGCGATTGCCGTTGTGTGTCGCATGGAATGCTCCGTTTTAAGGGATGTTGGTGTTTGCGGTCTGAGCGGTTGAGAGAGTTTTTACCAGGATATTTTAGGAGCTGAGTCTTAAATAAAGTTTAGCTAACTTATTGTAGCGCTCAAACATTCAGTTACGCTATCTTAGTGATCTTCTTGACTCTCAATCGCTCTCGACTTGTCTTCGATCAAATGATAACACGCACGTTTTCAAACAAAACATCGATGGAGATGAGAGACTACAAAAATAACGTTTTTATACTTACAATAGATTAATGATTTTTTGGTAAATTGTGAGTGCATGTTGAGGGTACTATTACACTAGCATTTGAAACTATTAAAGTATATATGTCTTGATTGTATTTGATATAAACATTTGAGTGCAATACGTGAATAAGTGCCTGAGCAGTATCGCCTGCGTGTTTAGCTCGGTTTCCGTGGATTTCCTTTACAGCCAAGAAAATCCTCGCGTACAAGACGCAGTAATGAACCAAAATGCTGGTGAAATAGTGCTCTCACAGTAATATTAACGTTCCACTGTGTGTTTTAAGTTTACACCGTGTTTTAACTAACTCAGCTGTATTGTGAAAAGACTAACAATTTAATTTGTTACAAACGATTTAGCGAATTGAACAGAGGGTTTGTTTTTATACTTTCGTATATAGCGCCTTTAAAATGAAAATGAATACTCGTGAAAACTACGTATTTTTTCGTAGTTTTATACAAAAAAATACATAGTCAAATCAAAATATCTTATTTCTTTCTCAACCTGGGCTCTTATAAAACGTCGAGAAAATGTGCACGACAGAAACTCGAGCAGTAGTGGTAGTTTGATTCGTAATATGTTTTAAGAAGTAGTTACTGTTATTCTTATCAAACTAACATGCAAACCATCCAATCATAATACTACAGCACTAAATTCCATCAATAGGAGGAAGGCCGCATAGTTGGCGGAGGTGGCCGAACGGCTGGCGGGGGCGCCCGAGTGGCTCGCCTAGCCGCAGAACTTAGCGGCACCAACGCAAACTCTTCGACCATCACACCTCGCCCATCTTCCAAGCCGAAAGACCTCATGCGGTCAGTCGGCAAGATAGAGAGAGACGACTGGAATATGAAGGAGATAGAACGAAAAATCATGGAGAATCGACTCGGCAGGCCCGAGCCGAAAACTGCCGAACGAGTGCCGAAGTGGGATAGAGAACAGGTGAGTGACTTTTATACGTTACTTTTGGATTAAAATCTGTGGTCCCTTTTGAGTTTGTTGTACGCAAGATGACTTATTGAGCAAAACCATTTAATGCGGATCTCACATTGTACGGAAAATCTAAACAAATGGAGGCCATGTTATTGTCATAGTAGTCATAGTTATAGTATTTTATTGATAAGGGATTCTTACAAGTCACAGGTTCATAATATTCATTACATTCAAATTACAAAGAAATAAACAATGTCAAGTCAATAAAAAATCAAAATGTCAAACAAGTATAAATATTGCAAATAAAATAAAAAGTCAAAACCACAAATACAAACACATTAATTTCCAGTCAAAAATCAAATATTAAAAAAAAATCGTCAAAGCAGTAAAACGCTTGCTCGACAAGCCATTTTTTCAAACGGGCTTTGAAGCTACTGGAATATACTGGAAGATAGATTTAACTGCATGACCGTGTGTACTTAACAAGTTTAAAATGTACATAGTCATAGACGATTTGATTTTGAATTCCTAATGACGCCAGACCATTTGTGATGACCTAATGATGACAACCTTGTTCGGCCTCAGGAATTAATAGAGGTCATCAAATACAAATATGTCTTTTGCGAGATGGAACAGCTCATAAGCATACTTGACTCTGGACTATTTGCGAATGTCTCTTAACCAGTTTTTCTTCGACCACAGCATTTTCTTCCTGAAATTTTGTCGAATCATTATTGATGATCAGTCAACTTAAAAATTCTGTTATCTTTCAGTTTTTGGGTCGCCAGCGTAAACTGAAAGAAGGGGAAGGCAATGAGGAGAAGTGGGTGGAGATCGATGAGACCTTGCATAAGCTGGACCAAAAACTGAAGGACTCTGGAAGACCTGACCAGGGCACCAAGAAGGTTCGTAGCGTGGATCCGTTCGGTTTAGCCGTTAATTCCTGGAAGTTTCGGCAGTTTTCGGTCATAATTTAAATATATTTGACCTTTATGTTTTAATGTTTTAGGTTGCGAATCTAGCGACGAAATTCGTGAATAAAGAACCCGAAGCCGAACAATCGAAAACGCCACCCAAAGAAACACCGAAAGAGGATGTGTGTATTGTTTTAACATTAATATATATTTTGACTTGTAGAAGTTAAACCCCTTTAATTTTAAACAACATTCAGAGACACTTGTTTATAGAATTCACTACTTAATAATAATAAGCATATACTTATGCCGTTTTGGTGGCATGGTCTCCTAATATGGCGCCTCACTAAACGCTCAAGTATTCCAAAATAAAGTACATAGATATGTTGTTAATGCATCGTGGTAAAACATAAATGTCGATGTTCACCGGGACCTTAATGAACTCGTCACCACCATCATCTCAAACATAGCTGAAGCCCACCAAAACAAACTTGTGTCGATTCAATCCAGCTGTTACATTAACACAGACCCAGTTCGTAGAACTAAACAATTTGAATTTCATATTCATACGAGTTCAATTTTAGTTATGACGTAAGCCATAATGTTCGGGCCTGTGGACGGTGAGCAATGGGTAGCTCACCGTCCGTTTATTGACGACAGGCCGTGTCGACGGCGCGTTAGTTTTTCACGCGTGCCTCAAACAGATGTTAGCAAAGCAGAGGGGCTTGCCAGGGCCTCCGCCTGCCGGGGTTGCGGGTTGTTCGAAAGAGATACCGCGGCCCCGGAACGTAAAGGGCAACAGAAAGAACATGGGTGGGTTTTAGTCAGTACAAGTCTGACACTCCCCCCCCCCGCTCCACCCAGAGTTATTTGTTGATTTCCCACCCAAAAAAAAAGCCATAATGTTGTGTTAGTGAGTTAAAACAAACCGTGTTTTTTTTTTCTTTGGTTTATCAAATATCAAACAGCCTACTCTGATCTTTTCTATATAACGAAAATGGTATTACGAAATAAATGACGGGCACTAAAGAGGCTGGCGCCAAGGTCTTACAATAAATGCATCAAAGGCGAAAAATATGTAGACTAAATTAGCAATTGAACTCTTAATTTTACAAAGTAACAATTATTAGGACTGTTTATTTATACCTGCAAGGTTGCTAGTTATTTTCATTTACTTTTTAAAGTATAATCTTGCGCATTTTTGTGATTTTATGTAAAAATAATCAAGCCTCCCAATTGTAATAAAAAATAAGAATTGGTTGACCCTCCCCCTCTAAAATCGTCTTACGTAAAAAAAAAAAATAATGGCCCGTTTCCGATCGGGTCAATATGAGTGGTCTCTATAACAAGTTATCGTCAACAATCCCAGGCTAAGAAGAGCTGGCGCGGTCCCGCGTTCACGGGCATGCAGTGCGCCGCGTGCGGCACGCGCGTGTTCGCGGCGGAGGGCGTGACGGCCGACGGGCTGCACCTGCACCGCGCCTGCTTCCGCTGCGCCGTCTGCAAGACTGTGCTCCGACCGGGGTGAGTCCTTGTTACTTTTAGAATTTATCGGTTGCACTCCATTTTAGAACTTGTGCTCGGTGGTATTGCACTCAAAATGGGAAATCAAAATGTACCACAGGTACTAGGTAAAGGTTTAATATTTTATATGAAACTGTTCCTGGAGAAAGTCCATTTATTTCGAATTACAAGATAACAAAGTTGATAGTTTCATGGAAAGATATTGAAAGATTACATTTTTCATTGACGGGCCTGTTGGTCTAGTGGTTAGTGGCCCTGACTGCTAAGCCGGAGGTCGTGGGTTCGATTCCCACCCAGGACAAACTTTGTGTGATGAGCATGATTGTTTGTTCTGTGTCTGGGTGTGATTTATCTATAATATGTATGTATTTATAAATTATATAAGTATGTATATCAGTTGTCTGGTTACCATAACACAAGCTCTGCTTAGCTTGGGATCAAATGACCGTGTGTGAGTTGTCCCAAGATATTTATATTTATATTTATTTTGTTATTGACAGCAACTACACAATGGAACGCTACGGCAGTCGCTTAGTGTGCCTGCGTCACTCGGGCGTGAGCGTGCCGGACGCGGTGGCGGCGGTGACGGCGCTGGCACAGGCCCGTGCGCCTCCGCCCCCCACGCCCGAGCGCATCAGCCTCGAGCTCTCTGACAGCGGCGCCAGAGAGATCGACGAGGACGAGTGGACTGATCGGAACTTCCTCGCTTCGGAGACCTCGTGTGCCGGAGGACTGAGGTTATTTATTTTTCAACTAGCTTTCGCCCACGGCTTCGCTCGCGTTAAATTCGGGGTAACACAGTTCCCCTTGCGCCTTATTGATTTGTAATAGCAACGCTAAGTTTTCCCCTTTCTTCCCTCTTTCTCCCTCACATCCCATTTTTTTTAAATTAGCTTATGTCCGTCTCCTGGTTCCCAACTATCTCTGTACCAAAATTCATCAAAATCGGTTTAGCCATTAAAGCGTGAAGAGGTAACAAACAAACAAACTCACTTTCGCTTTTATAATATTAGTAAGGATACACTCCCTCGAAAACTGGCTTTTATTGCACTACGATTAGGCTTAACATACAATGTATTTTACACACGTGTTTTTTTCTTATTTATCGCAACGAGGTCTTTCATTTTTTACTGATTAAATAAATCTGTTCTCGGCTCTATAACAATACGCCTCGACGGTAATGATAAAGTTTCCCACCTGAACAAAAGTGTACCATTTATATACTACTAGCTGTTCCCATGTTAATGCCACTAACGTTTAGATTTAATGAGTCAAGAACTTTCGCAGGCGTAAACAGAAGAACCCATTGTAGTACTATCTTAATCGGGTCAATGGTTTAGCAACCTATTGGAAACAAACATATTTTTTTTTTATGAATGGCCTCTCGCAGTTCAACCAAAGAGGTTGTCGTCTGCTTAACACGGCGAATCCTGTGGGTGCCTTAAAAATTAAGACCTCCAGCCAGGGTAAAAACTTACAAACTAAGTGACTACACGCTAAGGGCACCCCCTGTGGGGTACGAGCCTCGGCTTAGGGCGTCGCTGAGGGACGGCAAGGGACAGGCTGGATCTGAGTGATATTATTTATGGACTATTTTAACTTACTGGCTCAGCAGCCCGGGCTGGCTCTTGCAAGGGACGGGTGGGATTGGAAACAAACATTAAAACATTCACTTTTATTTATATAGATCGCGTGTAGCGAAAGGCGCATCTAAAGATCGTAGTCAATGACTTCTTGGTGTTTTTTAAACGTCGCGTATGGACATTTACAAAACCAAAAACATTGTAGATGCGTTTCCATCCCAGGGACAAAGATAACATGTGTGTGATTATGATCCGAACGCTTTAATTTGCAATCGATGCTATTTGACTACAGAAATAAGTAATGGTTACTTGTAACTTGTTCAAAGCTATCATTCAATGGAAACCTACGTCTTTTCTTGACTAATAGGGTAGTTGACACCAACAATCAATTGACATACTTTTTTTGAGCTGTCAAAACGCGATTCACCCATAGATTTTGTATGAGACTCGCAACCGATGACGTCACTAAGTTGTCAAGTCAATGACGCAACTATTTATTAATTTAAAAGCAACCAAAAATCGAATTTTAAAGTTATTTTGAAATGAATGGAGTTCTCAGGTCTAGAATAACGTGTTCTCTCAGAGAAATTGTGTCTTTAAATTATTGGTTAATGGTGGCAACTACCTAATTTGCTCTGGCGGTTGAGAGCATATCATGCTCACTCAAATATCTCGCTGATGGTGGCGCATGTGTCGGATCATTTAGTTCCCTTGAAAATGGTTGAGTTGAATGGTGCTCATCTATGCGTCATGTTCGTGAACGGGTGCTGTCAGTAGTTGTGACTGGTCATCTCTCAGTTGTCACGGCTTATTTGAATCAATGATTTATTTTTGAAATTCTTTTTTTTACTATGTTTGCCGGTCAACTGAAGTATTCTATGTTATTCAAAGTTAACACCAATCTACTTGTCCCAACTCACAGTGACGAGGAAGAGTCGAGCTCGGACGAGTACACGGACGCGGCGGACAGCGACGCTGAGGCGGCCGCGTCCCCCGGCCCGCAGGAGTCTGCTCCCCGCCCCCCGCGCCCCACGCACAACGAGCTGTACTTCTCCGACGACTCGTTCGGTTATGACGACTACTCGGATGACGGTGAGTGATGGTACAACCTTCATAGAGATCGCCCTAAATGCAGTTATGTAACACTCGCTCGTTACCCTCCGAGCAAGGTTGAAGTTTTCAAGTGTTAGTTGGGACAGGTGTACAAATAATAGCCACTACAGGTTTTGATATCTTAAATCCCGATGGAGGACCCTTTTAACAGGGATGAAAATACACAATAGGTTAGATGAAATATCACAAACCGAACTGCACAAACACTGATTCACAAACTGATTTTACAAATAAATACAGCTTAATAAAAAAAAAAACAATAAATAGCACGTGTGGCTGCTAGCGGTGATCCAAAAACGTAATGAGCTAAAAAATTACTGTAGAAGATGAAATGATAGAATTAAATTCGAAATAAGAATATTTAAAAATCAATGTTGATCCGAAAGGATAGAGGTTAGCAGTTGTATGAACATTTGGTATAGTCATAGAGTTATCGAGCTGTGCCGAGCGCTTCCACCCGCTGCTCAGCTCCTCAGTGTCGTAGCATGATGTTAATTTTTCTTCTTTATTTTTGTGAAAGTATTCGTAAGCAAAATTTGCTATCCTGTAGAGGAGAGGTGAACCGCTTAAGTGGTTGAATTTTACAAAATCACGTCTTAGTGAGTAAAATGGGGGGAATCCTTTTTTTGTTTTTTTTTTTATTCATGTAAAAATTGAGACTCCTAACACTTTTAGTTTCTGAGATTTCGTCAAGAGCGAGTCAACGATTTTCTGTTTTACACGTCGATTAAAAAGGTCATATTCCGAGACCGAGGGTACTAAGCAGCTAATATATTATGCTTTGCAGGCGCCGAGTCGTCGGGCAACGAGTCGTGTTCGCGCATGCGCGCGGCGCGTGAGGCCCGTCGGCGCGAGGTGCCGGCACCTGCGCGCGCGCCCACGGACAGCAGCGAGGTACCGCGCTGCGCAGTCGCCTAGGCGCGTAGGGAGGTGCGGTATCGAGCGCCGCCGCCCCACCGCCCCACAAGCTATACACAACAATTCATTCTCTATAACTAACTACTAAGAGCCCTATTTAGATCCGGTTATACATCAAACGCTATGGCAACTTGCAACACAAATTAGTTGAACGCCCAAAAATCATTCTAGTTATTTCAAAAGATTTGCAGAAATACCAAATGACGTTAAACGTTTCAAATCAAAGCATTTATTTCAATTAGACCATTACAGACACTTTTGAATGTCAAATAACAAAATGAAGCTACAGTCCCGATCACAATGACTATCTCAATATCTTGTGAAAGTACGTAAGTTGCAATGGGCAACTTACGTACTTTACAAAGCGTTTCATTCTGTCAATCGTTTGAAAATGTTGAAATAGTATGAACATTCAAAATCGTTTTAAAATTCTTGAACAGCTGTAGTTCTATGTAGGGCATGAGGCTAAAAGAATTAAAGATTCATACAAATTTCATACGTTCTTTTGAGTTATGAATAATTGAATTGTCAGGAAATTGAAACTTCAGGATTACTGATCAACCGCTCTATAGACAAAGTATAACACTATTACAAAATAATATAAATGTAGAAAATTATAAAGGTAGTCTTTGCTAGAACACAAGATTAAAACCATGGTGTTGCCTTAGATGCGAAACCTTATGGGACTGTTTAAACACTTTGAACTTTGTTACATGCAATTAAAACTACATATAATAATGGCAAAGTTCTTAGAGCCAGTTGTACCAATGAAACTTAACGCACTAGAATCGCTGAACCGTAAGGTGAACCGTGCTATGGCTCGCGTAATTCAAATTATTTGACGTTTTTTTCTGCATTTTGTAGATCAAGTAGTATGTTTATTAAAATGTGAATTGCTAACCTTTTATATTAAAATCATGATTATTTATATTATCAATATAAACCTCTTAGTACTTTTGACCCTTCTAAGTGAGTTTTTCATGAAATGCTCATTTATTAAGGTGGAATGAACGTACCGGGTTGTATTGATGATTTTAATTATTATAACTCTGTAAAGGCATATTTATTTTTGTTTTAATCAACATACAACCTGACACTGGCCTATAAAATACACACAACAGCAATAAAACGACGATGATTTCGAATTTCGCGGCATTCCCTAGCGTTTCCTCATTCAAATTTTTGGTCGTCCGTTCGGTTGGTAGGCGCATGCGTCATATCACCATTCGCTAGATAACAGGGGCGGCGGCAGAGGCGCGGTAAGCGTTTAGTTTGTCCACACTAACTTCCGTCAACGACTTACTGTTTTATTTTTAAAACTACTTCTTTGCCTTCTCTACCTTTGAGGGCTACTGGCGTGATGTTACGTTATGTACGTCAACAAGGCAGGTTCGTTTAGTTAACTTTCCATGCGACCATTCAAACTTTTTAGCCGTAAGCGACTGTGGGCGCTCCGTCGATTAATCTGAAGGTTGCAAATCCAATAGCACGATTAATGTCTTTTACTGTTGTAAAAAGCTGCGCTCGGTGCTATGGTGACCTAACACTACTTTTTCGTATTGATATGATAATGGTTTATTTGGTTAAAGTTAAAGTCTTCAATTAAAGTGGAAACAGTTATATTAAATCACTATAAAGAGTTACAAAGTAAAATGGTAAACTATATAACTACTTATTGGTAATGGTAAAATGGTAATGGTAAAATGGTAATAGTTTTGAGTGCGTGGTGTCTCTAAAGAGATCTAATCGCGAACTGGTTCGATATTGTGAGATTCGAGCGAATGTGCATACTTGCGATCGATGCAATTATGTGCTTTCGCAGAGTGTTCGATTCACTCAAACCGATGCAATTATACATTTTCGCTGAGTGTTCGATTAACTCGAACATATTCCCGAGACGAGAAGAAGTGCAGGATGAAGCTAACTCTACAATATCATGGTGTATATAATAACATTTAAAAACATTAAGCTTGAATAGAAAACAATAAAAACACATTGTTTAGAGTAATCTTAACTGGTCTAACAACGTTAACTAAAATTAAATCATAACGCATGCACAATAAAAGCAACATAAATGTATAATGGTCTACATAAATAATTATAATTGTTAGTAAAAAACATAAATTAGTTTAAAGTTAAACTATCGAGTCCTCTACAGAAAAGGCGACATTTTGGTGGCCTGAGTCCTTAATTTTGTCCCGTTTCACTGCACTAGGCCATCGCTTGGCACAACTGTATAACTCGATTTCACTTTTATTATTTAGATCTTTCGCACTAAGCACTTCACTATAATTGTCACTTTTGCATGGTTTCGGTGTAGGCGGAGCCGCCGCAAATTCTTGCTCATGGCGACTTTCGCTGCGACGCCGCGGTTTTGGCGGGGCCACCGCCGCCTCGTGCCGGCGGGATCCCTCGCCAGGTTGCCCAGGCTTGCGGCACAGGCCGCATCGCCCAGTTTTCCACATCCAAACTGCTGTCGCGCATAGAACGAGCGACAGTAGTACGTAGCAAATTACGTACTGGTGGATATCATGGGGCGATATCTCTTCTATTTCCGAATCGCTTTCCTTCAGTTTTTCAATCTGTTCCCTGAGACTATCCATTGATGTGGTAAGGTTTCCGTCGTCAATTTGCTTTTCGTCAGGAATTTTTATGTTGACCAAGTGGTTGATTTGGTCGAATTCCGGCATGTAAATGGTTGGTGAAATGCTGACACGGTTGGATTGATGACGAATCGAATATAGTGAGAAGTCTTTGCCTTTAATGATGCACTCCTGACCTACGCTAATAACTCCGGCTTGGCTCATCTGACGAACTGTTACTTGATCGCCGCATATTATTTTTATTGTGTAGGTGTCACAACAAAAGTATAAATGCTGAGAAGTCAAATGTAATTCGATCCATGCATTGGTGCAGTTTGATTTTTCAACTGTGCATGTATTTGTTTGTGGGTCTTTGTCGCAAAAACTTTCATCGTTTTTTAAGTCTAGAATTGGTTTCAACAGCTGACACATATAAGTAGGTCCATGGTGTAAACATTCTGTAAGTTCGCTGGTGGACATACTAAAGTATGAATCTTTCTTAAGGTTGACTGCAACATATTCTGAGACTGGTATTATTTTTGTCATACGTGTATTTGTTTGGTGCGGTATAGGTACTATCTTATACAATTGGAAGCTTTCTCTGGATACAAGTGGGAAAGTAACTTCAATAATTACATATTTTTGCGTTGCTCTGGCCTTGACTTTCAGTAGTTTGTAAAGATACTGAAGATCTGTGTCTATATTTGTGATTGGTAGTGTGAGATCTTCCGGCATCTGACCGTAAATGGTTTGGAGCTCACGTTTAAGCTGCGTTGGTGGCAGTAAATGTATATTAATTTGACCGTGGAAGATGTCTGTTATTGCATCGAGCAACGTGTCTTGAAGTCTCTTTAAGCCTTGCAGTAAGCCGTTCCCGGACATCGCTAACATTGTGAATTCACTGGCGTATGAAATATTTTGAATGTTACGTTGGAGAACGCTCTCGTTTTCTTGCAAATCCATTAGTTTTTTATTAATCAATTTGTGCTGTTTGTTTACAGTGATCTCCATTCTTTTCATGAGGTTGAACTCAGCTTCAATTACGGAAGTTTGGTTTTTCCATAAATTGGAAAGGTGTTTCTCATTGCGATGTATGGTCTCAATGTCCTTTTCGTACTGGTTTGCAAAACGTGAGTCCAACACTCCGAATAAATCATTCGCTAGATACCCGACACCGTCGATTAAACCTCGTCGGTGCCGACCTGTCTGTTCCGCGCGTCGCTGTCTAGCGTGGACATCAAAATGCTGTGATAACAAAAGTTCATTGTAGTATTCTAGTTCCTGGTAATCGTGGCGGGCTTGCTCGACGATCGAATTACAATGAGATTGTGTTTCAATGGTAGCGCATAATTGTTCTTGATAATTAGTTATTTTATTGTATGTTTTTATGCCTGTCCAATAAGGTTCCATGTCGTAGTACATGACTAATGTCCATTTGTCCCTGATTAGTTGTACTTTAGATACTGGGTCAAAATAAAGCGTCTGGTTGCTTGGAAATGGTTTGACTTCGACTGAACCGTAAGTTGGAAAAATTAGCATTAAAAAACTCAGTAAAACGGTTACTACAGTTGCTATCTTTGACCTTGGCTTTCTTTTCCTTTCTGGTAATGTGGTAGGTGGCTTTATAGGTGGTTTTGGTTCTGTTACGTTATTTTTATTAATAGACAATACTGAGAGCTTCACGATAGGGCGTTTCATGACCCCATTTTTGGTTTTTAATGAAACTGCTCTGCTTAGCCCGTCGTTTCCTGGGTGCGTGTTGATCACACGGCCAAGGGCCCATTTTCCTGGAGGTAGATTCTCATCATGAATCACAACTAAATCTCCAATAACGATGTTTTTCTGTGGTTCCATCCATTTATTGCGAGACGAGAGTTGTACCAAGTACTCAGTCTTCCATCGTTTCCAAAGATCCTGGAATAATTTATTGGTTAGATGCCATCTGGTTCTAGCATCTTGCTCAGTTTCTATAATGGTTGTTCCTGGTCTTCCTGATAAGAAATGAGCTGGTGTGAGGAAGTTTATATCATCGGCATCCTCGGATATCGCACAAAGTGGTCGAGAGTTCAGGCACGCTTCAAGTTTAGCTAATAATGTGGTATACTCCTCGAAGGTTAGTCTTTGTTGACCAACGACCCTTTTGAGATGGTGTTTTAGACTGCGTACTGCTCGCTCCCATAGTCCACCGGCGTTAGGCCAGCTGGGTACGTTAAAGTGCCATTCTATGCCCATTTCAGTGATTTCTGTTAAGAAACTTTCACTGAATATTTTCTGAAGCTGGTTAAACTCTTCGTGAATCAGTCTGTTTGCACCCACGAAGTTAGTCCCATTGTCACTGTAAATGTGTCGTGGTGCTCCTCTTCTAGCTGCCATTCTTGATAGAGCTGCCAAAAAGGCGCAGCTGCTCATATCTGACACAATTTCTAGGTGAACAGCTTTCGTGACCATACATACGAAAACTGCTATGTACCCTTTAGTGGTTTTGATTCCACGTCCTTTGTTAGCCTTGACCTCGACGAATCCTGTGTAATCTACGCCGCAGTGATAAAACGCATGTTCTGGATTCACCCTTGGTCCTGGTAAATCTCCCATGAGCTGGTGCTGCCTTATGGGATTATGTTTTCGGCATATGACACATTTTCTCACATACTTTTTAGTTGCCATATATCCACCGATTATCCAAAACTGCTGTCGAAGGTTTGCTAACGTTAGACGCGCTCCGCCATGGAAAGTTAGCTTATGAGCTTGGTTTATGAGTAGTGTGGTTAGCGGATGATCGTGTGGTAAGATGATAGGATGTTTCATTTCGAGGCTCATGTGGGCATTTTCCAATCTGCCACCTACTCGTAAAATTCCATGTTCATCTATGGTTGGATTCAATTTCAAAATCTTACTTTTGGAGTGCACTCTTCCGTGTTTATTTATATAATCTAGGTCGCTTGCAAATTCTGCCCGCTGAATGGTTTTAATTATCAGCTGTTTTGCGTGACGAAGCTCGTGCAATTCTAGGTATTGTCGTCGAACTTGTTTATGCAAGGTAGGCAATCTCAGTATCCATGCTAAAATACGTGTGATTTTTGTTATGCAGCTGTACTTTTTAATTAGGTGATTGACAATTTCAGTAGCCAGCGATTCTTGTGCAATGACTACCGCATTGCTGTGTTTTAAAATAGACTGCTTTGTTTCTAAACTCGTCTCATAAATGGTTTCACTATTTTCTTGGTTCGCATGCGATGGTAGCCATGACGGCCCTTGCCACCATAACTTGTGGTCTTTGAGTTGCCTGACAGTCAAACCACGGCTTGCACAGTCAGCTGGATTATCCGTTGTCTTGACATATTGCCAATATTTTCCTGGTATGATTTTGGTGATTGTCGTTACACGATTGGCTACAAATGGTTTCCATCGGGCTGGATCTCCCTGTATCCATCCGAGTACTGAAGTCGAGTCTGTCCAACAGTAGACGTCTGTAGAATAATCCGCTAAGCAATTCTGAACTTTTTGCATTAGCTGCGCTAACAGCTGAGCGCCCATTAACTCTAGTCTTGGTATAGATAAGACTTTGCTGAGTGGCGCCAATCTAGCTTTCCCTGCAACTAATGTGATGGTTGTCTCTCCTTTTTTTACTACCTTACAGTATATCACACATGCGTACGCCTTGTTTGAGGCGTCACAAAATCCTAACAACTCTATTCTTTGTTTTTCTTCCATTCCTAGCCATCTGTTGACCTTCATATTTTTTATGTCTGTAAATTCTTGTTTTAATTTAGTCCATTCGGAGTTCATTTTCTCTGGTAGGTGGTCATCCCACTGTAGTTTGGACAGCCAGACATTTTGAAACAATAGTTTCATGGTAGTACTCAGAGGGGTTAACCACCCTAATGGATCGAATAGCTTGGAAATGTCCGAAAGTAGAGCTCTTTTGGTAATAGCCGTAGGTGATTCTGGTTCTATTTTAGAGTTGAAGGTGAAATTGTCCATTTGCGGGTTCCAACAGAGACCCAATGTTTTGGTAGAGTCGTTTTGCTTGAACTCGTACGTTGACTGGTCACATTGCTCTCTCTCTAAATGGGTTAATAACTCTGGTTTGTTTGAGGTCCATTTTCTAAGATTAAATCCTCCCAATCGACACAATTCAATGAGATCGGATTTTAACTTATTTGCTGATTCAATGGTATGACGCCCCCCGCAAAAGTCATCCATGTAAAAGCTGTCTTCTAATTCTTTTGCAGCGTCAGGGAATTTCTGCCTTTCATCAGACGCCAATTGTTTCATGCACATCATCGCTAGGAATCCTGCTGGTTTGGTTCCGTACGTGAGCGTAACGAGTTGAAACGATTGTATTGGTTGGTCGTTTGATTCTCGCCACAGTACTTTTTGATACGCTTGATCTTCTTGGTGCACTCGGATCATTCTGTACATCTTCTCAATATCTGAAGTATATACAAATTGATATTGCCTCCATTTTAGAATAAGCTCTTGTAGGTCCTTTTGTATATTTGGGCCCCTGTACAAGACGTCGTTTAGACTGTACCCTGTTGAAGACTTAGCTGAGGCGTTAAAAACTACCCTTAGCTTGGTGGTGGTAGATTCAGCCCGAATGACTGCATGGTGTGGTAAGTAACACTCGGGTGCCTGGTTAACTTTGCACGGTATCATGTGGTTTAACGATAAATACTCGTCCATGAATTTTTGGTAGTCCATCTTCATGTTGCTGGTCTTCTCCAATTTTTTCTCTAAGTTTCTAAATTGAGCAAGTGCTTGTGGTTTGGTTGCCCCCAACTTCTCCTTATGTTCCGGCTTAAATGGTAGTCGGACTTCATATCTTCCGTCTTCAAGCCTCTTAGTGGTTTGGTTAAAAAACTGTAAACATTGATAGTCATCATTTGATATATCTATCTTCTGACTAATGTCTTCGTTCTCCCAATATTTGAGTAGGTCCTCTGTGTTGTTTAGAACAACATTGCAATGGTATTGTGGTTTCATGGACCCACACAGCAGCCATCCCAGTTGTGTCTGTTGAGCCATTGGTTGTTCGTCTTTATTTCCTCGCAAAATACCTCCCAACATTATTTTACTGTAAACGTCTGCTCCTAGAAGCATGTCCACGGGTCTGCTTATATGAAACTCTGGATCAGCCAATTGAATTCCTTGGATATGATCCCACGATGTTGGTTTCTTAAATGTGTTATTTGGTAGTCGTTTGATCAAGTTGTTCATAATAACAACTTGTGTCTCGCAAGCAAAATCGCTATTTATCGACAGTATGGTTATCTGTAACATTCCTTTTGCATTGTTTTGTTTTTCACCGACACCAAATATTTGACCTTTAAAATAAGCTCTCTTTAATCCCAATATTTGAGCCGCGTTTTCGTTGATCAATGACAGTTGAGAACCCTGGTCAATCAAAGCTCTCATCTTGTGCTGGGTTCCATCAGCTCCCTTTACTTTAACGATTGCTGTAGCTAAAAGTATTTCAGACATATCATCCCAAGACACGTGAGATGACCTAGATGTGCTCTTTTTGGTGTCAACATTGTTGGAGACTTCTTCTGTTGACGCTGCTGGACTTTGACTTGCCAATGCCTCGTGGAGCAAAGTGTTATGCGCAGCTAAACACTTACGACAACGCTTTTTCGATTGACACGGTTTCTTATTATGACTGCATAGACAATTCTTACAATAATTTAATTGCTCAATTTTATTCAATTTCTGCTCGTGCGTCATTTGCAAGAAATCAGGGCAACGCCACAATCCGTGTTCCGTATTGCAAAGTATGCAAGTTGTTGATCGTGACACATGACACGAATTATTCATGTTCGACTTTGAATTATCTTTATTTCCTGATTGATGATTATTATTATAAAAACTTTTCTTCTGGTTTTGGTTGTAATTTTTGTGTGGTTGCTGCTGTATGGTTCTTTGGCTGACTGGTTCTTGTTTACGACGGGACGCTTCTAATGCTGTAAATTTCATCTCTAAGAACATCAGAAACTCTTGTAGATCGGGTAGCTCTCTTGGGTTCTTGACCGATTCTATGTATTCGGTGAAGGTCTCGTTATCAAGCTTTTGCGCTAGTATATGTACTAAAAGCGGATCCCAAGTTGCTATATCCACTCCGAGATTCTGAATAGCGTGAAGCGTCTCCTTGGTTAGGTCATGCAGTTTCTTAATCATGGCCATCGATTGCTGTTGTATGTTGGGAAGACCAAAGAGAATGTTAATATGGGACGTAAAAATCAATTTCTTATTACCATATCTATGTTGTAAAATCTCCCAACATACTCGATAATTGTCAGAGCTTATCTGTAAATGGTGAATCAGACGCTCTGCCTCCCCAGTCACCTTACTTTTTAGGAACTGCATTTTTTGCGCATTGGACATTGACGGGTTCCTATCGATGGCTTCGCTGAACAAGTCTTTGAACGGGATCCATTGGTTGTAAGTCCCACTGAACACGGGTATATCCATCTTTGGAGCCGACTTCTCACGGTGCCTTACCGCCCACATCTTTTGGTTGATTTCATTTGTCAACTCACTGAACATTTCCTCGTGCTTGCAGAATTCCGCTTGGTAAGTTAAATCGTCGCCTCCATCCTCACCTTCAATTTCCCAATGAAGTTTGTCAATCTCGCCCCATCGGCTTTCCAGTGATTTTAGCGCATTCTCGAATTGCCATTGGTTCTCATACGTATGCAATTGAATATTGCATACGGTTCTCTTAAACGCCTTGAAGTTTATGTTCTGCTTTTTTACTAACTCGTTCAGCTTGCTGGACCCTCTCCCGGCATAAGGCAAATTGTCTCGCTGCGAGGGCTCCTCACTGTAAGATGACGTACCTGGACGTGGCTGCGTTGCGTCAACCTCCGGCCTGCGATAGTCAGCACTTAGGTATTGTTCAGCTCGGCTACCTGGTAATGGTTTTAACTCCTCCGCACCTGGTCTACGGGGACTGCCTGCTTGAAGCTGCGTTGTGGTTAACTGCCCGATAGTTTTATCAACAATTTCCTTGCTTTTCAAATAAACTTCCTGGGCTGTATCGAAACAACTTTTCTTGAAATAAATGTGATCAAGTTTCCCAAGCTCACAAATCTTCCTATGATTGTCTTGGTAATCGCGCCAGTATGCTTCTAACATGCTAGCCTTGCGCTTGTAATTATCGACGGTCTTCCTTTCGGATCCATCCTTCTTTAAATTGGTTAAAAATTTGGTCAAGATTTCGTAGAGCTCGGTTTGGCTCATGAACAAGGAATCAGTATCCATATTTGGAGTTGAAATTGGTTAGTTTAAATAAATGGTTTGATCTGACCTTATTTGCTCCAACCGTTAAATTGCAGCGTAGCTCTGGTTTGCGTGGCACTGTTTCACTGGTATTCACTGGTTACTAAATACTCGAAGGACCATGTAAAAAGCTGCGCTCGGTGCTATGGTGACCTAACACTACTTTTTCGTATTGATATGATAATGGTTTATTTGGTTAAAGTTAAAGTCTTCAATTAAAGTGGAAACAGTTATATTAAATCACTATAAAGAGTTACAAAGTAAAATGGTAAACTATATAACTACTTATTGGTAATGGTAAAATGGTAATGGTAAAATGGTAATAGTTTTGAGTGCGTGGTGTCTCTAAAGAGATCTAATCGCGAACTGGTTCGATATTGTGAGATTCGAGCGAATGTGCATACTTGCGATCGATGCAATTATGTGCTTTCGCAGAGTGTTCGATTCACTCAAACCGATGCAATTATACATTTTCGCTGAGTGTTCGATTAACTCGAACAACTGTTACATATCTGAATAAATGACACGGGCGGAATTGGTATAGAGCTGTGCCCTAACAAAAAAAATATTCATGTACATTGATGTACAGTACGTCATTTTAAAGCTTACATGTAGGGCTTTACAATCGGTTATGTTTTCTGATCAGAGAATAGCCGAGAGAATAGTAACATACTACGATAATACGTAATAAAATCAACGCAAGATGACAATGTAAATGTCAATCAATGCAATGTCAGAATATAAAACCACACAATCAATGAACAAACATTTTTTTTTTTTATTTTCTCTCGCCTGTTTTGGGAAATGTTATTAATGCGGTTATTTTTATTTATTTTAAAAGGAATTTTCAAATATTAATCATTACTATGCATTATCCGGGCAGAATCCGGCCATGTCCATGTTCATGGTTCAAAAGTAAGTAACATAGTTCTTAAATAATATGTTGACAGTAGCCACTTGTTAACATCTGGAGGTTTAGATATAAATGACATAGATATGCGTGACAGAAACGACTGTCCAAGCTGTGTATATACACAGCTGGGACAGTCGTTTAACAATTATAAGAAATATATTATTTCTTATAATTGTTATTTGTTTAAACCAGTCCAATATTCGCCGTAGAAAAATATTCCCTATTGGAATATTTTACAAGTGATCTTCCTATGCACATTCAAAGGAAAATTTATAAAAAAATAAAACAGTAAGTTCGTTCAATCGATGGCGCTTTTAAATGTGTTATGTTTATGTACCATTAATATATTAATTCGTTATATTTATATATTAAACCATAATATCGTATGTGTTGATAGCTTATTACATATATAGTAATGTATTATAGCGTGTATATGTACATATAATATGTATATCATATGTAAATAATGTCTGTTGTTTTTGAGTTTCTTTTTTCTTATTTATTTCATTCGTGTATCGTTTGGAAAGTACTCTGACGTTAATAAAATGTTGATTACCTATAAGTGATATAAAATATACGGTACAACTTCTTCCGATTATTTAAAAACCCTGTATTAAATTCATAAAGCTTTCGCCAACCGTCTTAATTTACTTTGGTTGTGCACTTTTTAAAGTATTATACTGTTATCAGTATCAGCTACTACAAGTCAAACTACGAGCTCAGCTATGACAGTTCCTTAACTACTTTAGTAAATCGAATTTAGTTTTGTAATGTCACGTACATTCCAACGCTACATATACATTGTATATACATATGTATAGTCCCCTGTGACGTAGTCCCGCGACGTGATCCGCCATCACCGACGGTAAGTTAGTGTGGTTTGTTTGTGCACCTTCCTACGCATCCCAGCGCTCGCTTGTTCCGCGCTACCTGCCGACTTGTACTATAATGAGCTTCCACACAGGTGGAATCTGAGGAGGAGAGCGAGTCCAGCGACGAGGAGGTGTCCTCCGCCACCGAGGTGTCCACCGACAGCGAGTTCGCACGTGAGGAGTCTGCGCCTGCGCCCTCCCCGCCTGCCATCCTCGTGACAGAGGCCACGCCCCCGGCGCCTCCGGCCGCGCCCCCCGCTGCGCCTACGCACGACTACCCGCTCAGTCGGACGCGCTCCGCCGGCGGGCTCGCCACCAAGCGTGCGCTCGAACTCAAGCGACGATACCTGCTCGGAGAACCTTCACCCCCCGCAGTTAGGAAGTCGGACTCCACCTCCCAAATAGACACCAAGTTCGAAGCTTTTAGATCTACTATTACAGAATTCCAGAAAATGCTACACCCCGCTACCGTGCCGACGCAGCAGCCACAGAAACCTATTGTCACCTTCCAGCTGTCCACTGAAGATAAGAAAGCGCAGCCGATGCCCGACATCATCAAGAACCTCGTGGCCGACGCGCCGGTCGACTTACTCACTAAAGTGGACTCGCCTCTCATCTCAGATTGGAGTTCGGAACAGGCAAAGGATGAGAAGGATCCGGACCTAGACTCAGATTCACTGTCCGAAGACGACTCGTCTCACACCGAAACTGCGCCCAACCAATCAGTACCTCGCGTCGAAGTGCACGACGAGGGAGGCGAACTGATTCAGTTGGACAGTCTCATGCTGATCAACAGCACAGAGGACGAGAAGGCATCGGGCACGGCCACCGCGACCGGCACCACCATCGTCGCGGCCGCCGAGTCTGAGTCGTCAGAGTCGGGACGCGACGCCACCACGCTGGCGCTCACCGAGACCGAGCTGTCGGACTGGGCGGCCGAGAGCGCCGTGCTCGACGACTGCGGCTTCGAGGAGGACAGGAAGCGCAGCAAGAACCCGCGCACGCTCAGCGGACCCAAACTCGTGCACGACGCCAAAAACATCGCAGCCGCCGCATCGCACGTGTGCGGCCGCACCAGCCCTCTCGAAGCAGTCGTCTATTCTAACGCACTTGAGCACTTCGAGTTTGCCGACGAAGGGGATCAAGACCCGTCACTAGAAACTCCCGTCACCCCTAGAAACGAGGGCTACATGGAGCTCGTAGACAATGACTACGACCCCTACTCGCCCGGGAACGACCGCTCGATGAACTTCATCGAGAGAAGTTTCTCTGAGACAGTTTTTAGGCCGGTCAGTCAGGAAAAAAGCTACCGTCAGACCGTATGTCCGATCGATCTGGATGATATAGAAGATATTGATGCTGATACGGAACCCTTAGATTTGAAGTCGCCTCAACTTTTGAAGTCTATCGATAACGACACAAGTGATAAATCTACGAGTGCTAGCTTGCATAAAAGTGACAGCCTGCATAAAAGTGACAGTTTGCATAAAAGTGACAGCCTGCATAAAAGTGACAGTTTGCATAAAAGTGACAGTTTGCATAACAGTGACAGTTTGCATAAAAGTGACAGCCTGCATAATAGTGACAGTTTGCATAAAAGTGACAGCCTGCATAAAAGTGACAGTTTGCAAAAAAGTGATAGCTTACAAAAAAGTGACAGCCTACAGAAAAGTGACAGCCTACAGAAAAGTGACAGCCTACAGAAAAGTGATAGCTTTCAGAAAACTGATAGCCTACAAAAAAGTGATAGCTTCCAGAAAAGCGACAGTTTTTTGAAAACCGAGAGCATGCTGAAAACTGACAGTATACTGAAGACAGACACAATGAGCGTTCAGAGAAGTGACAGTTTTCACCAGAGTGACAGCGTACGAGTAGGAGAGAGTCCTGAGCCGAAGATAGAAAATAAAATAGAAACATTAAGTCTATCAGAAATTTCGCCGCCATTAGAGAAAGATAAATTGGTTGAGGCGGCATGTTGTGAGATCTCCCCGCCACTAGTACCTGATACGCCTAAAGTGAAGTACCCGACGCCGACGCCGTTCAGCGGTCCGTGTCCGATGCGGCTGTACTCGCCCGCCATCTGCCGCTCCGCCAGCGAGACGTTCAACCGCTCCACGTCGCGCAGCACCGACTCACCCACGAGGAGCTTCGAGCTGTCTGTGTCCATCAACCTGAGCTCGGGCTCCCTGTCCCCAGTCAGTCCGAGTCCGGCGCGCGACACCACGGACAAAGTACAAGAAATCAAACGCGAACGAGAGGAGCAGACAGAGGTTGTGAGGAGATTAGTCCTCGAGAGGTTGGGTAGCGCGCCTAAAGCGGCTCGGAAGTCGGTAAAGAGGTCGCGGGCGTCGCCTAGCGCGATCCCACCCCCAGTCCCACCCCCGCCGACACTGCCGGAACCGCCCCCGCCGCCTCCGCCACCTCGCCCCTCGCCCCCCCTCATGCCTCTCCCCGTGAAGCCTTCCTTCTCAGACCCTGAGCTCGCTCGGGAGAGGCGAAGCAAAAGCATCATAAAAAGCATTTCTAGTTACCTGAACCGAAGGCTGGGACCTCGAGCCAAGGTAGGCACACTCCACTAGCCCGTTCAACGTTATGTTATTGCATAGAT
Organism: Ochropleura plecta; assembly: GCA_905475445.1. Lineage (NCBI taxonomy): Eukaryota > Metazoa > Arthropoda > Insecta > Lepidoptera > Noctuidae > Ochropleura > Ochropleura plecta. The sequence continues at coordinate 26,546,555 of FR997721.1, read as the reverse complement.
AACACAGAATGGTATTTGTGTATATTAGTCGTGGCCACTGGCATTAATCTCAGAAGCTTTTAATGATACTAAGAAGTGTCACCATAAAAAAACTACAAATTCATAATTAGTTGGAATTACGGATCATCTACGAAGTGAACAAATTTTGCAAACTTAACTTTAACAGTGGTCACGATTCTACATTTCACGATCATCCATCAGAACCATTTCACAAGAGGTCATAAGCCGTTATAAATATATACATTCATGATACACGGCTGAGAATCGCATAAAATTGCATTTTGGACCATATGTGTAAGCCTTTTGAGCACAAAATCAAACAAGTGTAGCGGTTTGATTCGATTTCAGATTAAACTTAACATGATTTTTAGCACCGACGGTTTTTGTTGTGCGAAAGTCTAGTCAGAAAGAAGCGTTAGTTTAAAGGTCTTTAAAGTGAAATCTTTCTGGTTTATTTCTATCAGACCTAGTCTCTGCCTCTTTAAATCTTAAGCAGGACAGAGGCTCCTTAAAAATACTAGTATTAAGCTTTGTTTAGTAAGAGTGGAAGCAGACCCCAAAATAGTTGGTAAAAGCTTGATGATAATCTTTTCCATTACTATATTCAGAAATAATTATCATAAATAATCTAAAAGAATAAAATATGCTCATATTCCTTTCGTACAGCAAAAAGGTCGTAATGGTGCTATCACCAAATCAATTCATATCATCATAAATCCATTTCATCTCACGTTAATGTGAATATTGTAAAAAATAAAGTAGTGATTACAGTCCGGGGTTGGTCGTAACATTTTTAGTAAGGGTGTCCACGATTTGGCAATATAACATGAGACACGGATGAGGCAATAACTTGTTTTGGGCACTGCGTTTGTTTCGTGACGGATTAAAGTGAGCAGTTACCATTGGGCGAACCTAGTACCCCTCTCTTATTAAATACTGGGATCTTAACTATCCGACTCATATGATTCTTCTTTCTTAGATCAGTTTGTAGCCACCTGCACACCCATTTATGTGAAGGTCCTTAGAGAGAATACCACATTGGAATCTGCAAAAAGAATCATCCTTCCCTGACAAATGACGGGACTAAATCAGAGATCAGTAATGCTTGGAGCACGCTGAACAAAAGACTAACGCGTGTGCAAAAGGACTAAAGCTAGCTGCGCGATGCGGGGCCAAGGCTGTAATGTCTTGGTAAACGGTCAGCAAAAGGGTTAAGTAACCAGGCTCCTCAGATATATTTGTTTTTTTCTATAATACCGAAGGAAATTGTTTTCTATCAAATAAAATTAACTTTATTCGATAACATTCATGGATTTTTAAGAAAGTTTCAACTTTTCTAACGGGCCTATTTACTGATCTGTTTTGCTGATTTTCAACGCCCCTCCCGCACCGCGCACCTTCCTCAGGCAACTTCAATCAGAGCAATAAAATGTTATAGACCAAAGTGAAGGCCCCCGCCATCATTTTATCCAAAGCCCAATGGTTGAACTTTAATCCGGCACACATAATAATAAAATTAGTGTATCAAAATTCAGTCGTAGCAGGACACCTCAGTAGACTAACACACGTTGAATTTTCAGTCGTACTCGGATCCGGAGCTGCAGTTGCACGTAAGCAAATATCCGTACAGTGTCGTACTCGTGAGTCGCATGCCGTGTACGTCAGTCGCACCTACTAGATCGTATAGTGTGTGCCCGCCTTTATTGGCGTTGGATCGGGAGTGAGGCTGTAATGCATGGGTTTGTGTACTATAATGTCTATGTTTGGGGATTATTTGAATTCATTTTCGGGATTTTTTGCACTTTCATATTATGAAAACAATATGATCTTGTTGTCGTAGTGTGAAAGAATTAATTTAATTTTCTTTAAACTATTATGTTTGAAACTAAAGGACTTTGAACGGATGAGACCTAATTCCGTATCAGAAACAAATAAATTTTCGATTCAAAATCAGATAATCATTTGTCAATTTAGTATTGCTTCAACCATACTATTTATTAAACGAATAACTTTGATCCAACGTCAACGATTCGTTCTGTGCATCTGTCTGTTTACGAGAATGTCTTCGCTTCACTTGTCGCTCTACGCTCTGCTCCGTTCGTTTGGTCGTACAATATACAGCATGATACATAGGTCTAAACCTCAGACAAGACAAAACAATAATAAATACTGATATTACAAACTGTATTCTTCAAATAACTTCATTACATTCGGCACAAACAAACATCAAAGTTATCGATTCTAACTTTTTTACCAATATGTTCCAATTTCAGACAGAATGTGACTCAGCTCACGTCATCTTGTGACCTCTATCCGTCAAAATGACATTAAAGTATGGTTTGCAAGACAATGTTGTTAACGCAATTAAATTGTTAAAAATATTATATGATCGATATTACGTTAATTAAGTTTCTTCATATTATTATCGTTTATTCAAAAGATGCGATTTTCAATCAATCGCCACTTAGGAAACGACTAGTTTTATTCATCTTTGTTTTATACCTTTTATTCTTATATTATAAAACAAGATTATATTTAAAAAAGCCATAGAATCATTCTCGTGGTTTTTAAGAGCGTGCTAGTGTCTAGCTATATCTTAGAAGCAACTAGCTTAACCCAATGAATGTCGTTATGAGCCTACGGGGGCACAAATTATTTCGATTTGACAGATATGACGTCACAACATGGCGTGAGGCATCACTATTGTTTCGTTACTCAAATTTAGAATGTATGGAACCTTTCTTAATGTAAAAATTTAGAGGTATCAAACTACTTGCTGGATATTGTACTACTCAAGCGATAGATGATTGTTTGGCGGTAGATGACGGTATTGAATGTTGTAAATGCATGTGCATGACATCGCTACTAGAGCGTAAATCCTTGTAACTTTTGGTTTTAAGATAATTAGCTTGTTAAAGTTAATATGTAGCTAGTTTTTGGTAACATACTCAGAAAAATTGAGATTTAGTAAAGCCAAAAGTTACATGTTGACGGTAAGCCACAGTGTCGCAATGCTTGCTGGTATGTCCTATCTGTGCCTACCGCTATACCAACGGCATATATGTTCTTCCAAAGAATATACTATCTTTGGGATTAAAACTTACTATGCAAATATCGTAAGCGATTTTGAACTTTGTTCCATTGGAATAGGTAGAATGGCTTATGGTATTTTTTAAAGTTTTGAAGGTACGTTATTAAATAATAATACTTATAAATCCCGATATTTTACTTGACATACAGTGATAAATTAGTTTAGATCTTTTACTTTTTGTCTTGTTTAAAAGAAGCTATCCTACTATTTTACTACCTTATAAAATTATAATTAATTTGCTATGAACTGCAATATTCTAGTCTATTGATTAATAGCAAGCTTCCTTTTCAAAAACTGTTTTAATCTTAATACTATAACATTTTTAAAACGCGCCTTTTTTACTTCAATTATTGTTAGAGTTGGGGCAAATACATAACAACACAATCAAATGTATATAGCCTAACCAACACAGTCACATAGTACCTTCTATATATTGCAAAGATATAACAAAGTATTTGTATATAAAGTCATTTACATGGTGCCAGTCAGTTGCCTGTGGCATACTTTCCGTTGAAAGACCAATAAATGTTGTATCGGCTAAAGAGTGTAAAGACGATGCAGGGATTTATTGCTTCTGGGTCCCAGCCGCCCTTTGTTATAGCTGCATAAACAAAGTAAAAATAGATGCAGCTATACAGGATGTAACGGAAAGGGTATATACATACCAATAGCGAGGCTTCTTTTTTTTTTTTCTTTCTTTCTTTTCTTTCTTTCTTTCTTTTTTTTTTTTTTTTTTTTATATTTAGCTGAAACCCTTGCGATATCGTTTGATAAGCCTTGAAGAAGCCTTGCTCTTGATATGTATATACCCTTTCCGTTACACGTTGTATATAACCTATAGCTCCATCTCTCTCTCCTAAACTGACGTGAGATTTAAATAATACTGCTACAAAAGTGATGGATGATACAGTCCCAGGACTGTGTGCCACAGGTAAGGCAAGCATCATGGATCTCGCGGTTATTAGAATCCAGGGTTGATTAAACATGTTTTTGCCAGGAGCCGCCAACCCCAGGCGCTCACAAGTCTACGAGTGCGCTGTGCACGGAGCCGCCGCCCATACCCCCGCCCCCCGCTTCGTACGTGCCCCCCCGCCCCGTAGAGCCGCGCCACCTCGAGCTGCGCCAGCGACGGCGGCTTCCAGGTTAGTACTCTGATGATGATGATGGTCGCTAAATCAACTATATTCAAATGTCGTGATTGTTGACTGTGTGTCTATTTTGTTATACGTTATAATCTGTGGTCCTAACATTACATTCGCTAATAAGTTCCTTAAATAATTGGCAAGATTTTAATGTTTCAATTAATAACGTAGTGTAGAGCTTGTTGTTGTTGAAGCTACTTAAACTAGCTACTGCTTAGCTATCGTCCGCCAGCGCAAGCTAGTCATTTGATTAGCTTGCGTTGCAGCAAGCATACAACATTAGCATTTTTGTGTTTGTCTAGTCGCATAGATTCAAGTTGTAAAAGCTATTCATTCTCATTAACTTAAGGGTTGTTTCACAATAATTAACACTGCACTCTACAAATGATCTTTAACAAAGGCTTAATCGGGAGTGGTGAAACAAGCCCTTAAGTCACTTGTGTCGTGCTTAACATACACATTCAAAATTTTAAATCGTTAAATGTGCCCTCACGGTAAATGTGCGAAGAAGTGTTCGCTGAGAAAAAGTGGAATTGTGATCCTTTTTAATACGACACACAATTTATGTTTGAATCCTGCCTAGATATCTATCTGCCTTCATATCTTATATATCCTACATAGTTAGTATCAGTGTGTGAGACAATACTACACAATTATCTACGTAACAGAACATCTACTCTCTAAGCGCAAAATCCGTAGTTTCGGCCGAAGATATTGTCTACCCTACTCCGTATCAGCTAAGTCCAATGAATTAGGTGCCCGAACTAAAAACTAAAGACAACCAGATTGGACAGTTGTCTCTGCTCATGATGTGTTTTCAAAACTAATGAAACGGAACAGAATAGAGAGTGAGTTTCATTTCTAAGTATCGGGCTAATTTCGAACGAGCCCGTATCTTTGTTCACAGATTTAAAGAGACCCCCCCCAGTAACGTGATCATTTTAGCGCGGTAGGGCTAACCTAACGATTTAAAACTTTGTTTTTCATTACATGTTCACCACATGATCATCTTACTAAGCACTAACAACAGATGCGGCCGAAATGGAACACCGGGACGCCATGCAGCTCTGGTTCGAAGCGAGGTGGGCCAGGCTTGTGGCCACGCGCAGGGCCCGCGAGGAGAACGATGACGAACCCATCTCCCGACGCCTTGCGAGACTCGAGCGTCGTTTGACGAGACCACTATCTGGTAAATTGACTTGATAGTTCTTCGAATAGCCGCTAGATGGAGTGGTTTCAAGGAATGGGGTAAGGGAAATGGCCTACGACCAGACACCAGTATACGAGAAGAGAAGATTGCGTAAAAGAGAAGTAGATATATGTCCTCACCCCACATGCCATTACTCGTTTTAAAAACCTCTCATTGAGCGCTCGCTTATTGTAATGAAGCTAATTTTATGCTACTGAAATAACGCCAATATCCTTACTAATTTTAAAAGCGACAGTGAGTTTGTTTGTTACGTCTTCACGCCTAAATGGCCAACCTATTTTGATGAATTTTGGTACAGAGGTAGTTGGGACCCTGGAGACAAACATAGGCCATTAAAAAAATTTGATATAAGGGGGAGAAAGAGGGAAGAAAAGGGGAGAGAAAGATATATTTTTTTCGATCATCACGCGGGTTAAAGTTAGCGTTAGCCTAAAGTAACTAGCCACACGGACGAAGTCTCGGGCGGAAGCTAAGCGCGGAGGCAGCTTATATTGTATCAGTGTGAGGCGTATGAGCGTGATGAGTTACGTGCAATGTTCCAGCGGAGCAGCAGGCAGCGACGGTAGCGGAGCTAGTGCAGGTGACCGCGCAGCGAGACGCGCACAGAGCGATGTTGTTGGCTGACAGGTGACGACAGGCAACATTTTAATACGTAGTTGTACTAATACTGCACCCACCGCATGTATATCAAATCTGGAGGCAATCATTGTAAATTTAAAGTTCGCATTAAGCGTTGAAAATATTGTTATCATCATTTTCCTGCCCTTGTCCCATTCTATTTGGGGTCAGCGCAACACGTTTTCTGCTTCCATTCTCCCCTATCAGACGTCACGGCATCATTTAATCCTTTTTCCTTCATATCATTCCTAACACAATCCATCCCTATTTTCTTTGGCCTTCCTCTCGTTCTCCGTCCATCAACATTCAGATCCATCACTCTTTTAGCAAACTAACATGGTCACGAGATGTAAACAAAATAAAAACAAGAGCATCTGCTTACCTTTTGTTGACTTTGCGTCATAAAACTGCTGCATTCCGTGGGAGTTTTAAATTTGCAGCTTCACGCATTTGGAATGACCTGCCGCCACCGTTCCGTGCTATAGGAACAGTCGGTACGTTTAGTTCTAAATTCAAACGACACCTTTTAAACATACAACAGCAAACTCCTTAACATTCCAGAGTTTTGCACGTAATTATTATTGGTGAAAATGCACTGCACTACACTCACACTGTATTATTTGGATCAACAATACTAATGCGTTTTAGAACTGCGAAAGTCAATTTAACTATAATATAGGTACCATTACCAAAATACCTAGGTAATTTGTTCTGTTTGAAAATTTGACAGCCGACCGGAGCGTGCCATAGACTCCCACGCGTTCCATCGTTTTGTCTCGTCGATAAAAGATATTTGGAGCGCTGGGCTATTGGGTACTGGCCAATTTGGTAGTGTGTATAATAAATATTATAATTTGCATGAAGAATATAATTATACTTTTGTCCATCTGTATTTATCTATTATTTTGTAATCTTTGTATCTGTAATTAGAATATTTATTTAGGTATGTGCTCCGTTCTGTGTCCGTGATACCACTAACTGGCCCTGTCAGAATACCAGCGCTGTGTTATTTTAATCTTAAAATATCGCAGCTTATGCTGAGACAGGGACCTTTTTGGCCTCGCACAGACAATAACCTTGTCTGTACTATTTTTATTTTATTTTGTTACTGTTTTACTTGTTTTGTGCGAGTCCCAAATAAAAGTTTTTCTTTCTTCTTTCTTTCTTTTAGTCACATACCAAGACTCCCTTTCAAATTTTCTGTAACAGGCACAACTTTCAAACTTCCTCCAATATACTCATTCCTTACTTTATCCATTCTTGTCACTCCACGCATCCCTCTCAACATTCTCATTTCCGCTACATGCAATCGTTTTTCATCCACCTTTTTTACAGTATTATTTGGTGCTACGGAACTAGTCCGACTCGGACTTTGCCGGTTTTTCAGTTTCCATTTCCTTGCTCGTAATGTAATGGTAATTTCAGTAACCGTATAGTCAGTTCCTCAGGTCGAAATATTTAAGAGTAGTTTTTGACAGTTTTATTGCGTCAGCGCCTGTTTGTTCTACGATTGTATGTATTAACTATTATATGTTAATAGTTAATACATACAATCGTATGCACGCAGAAGAAGCACGAAGAGCTAGGAAGATGGGATGGCGCAAGAGTATCGACGCACGTTGCGTCCCACACTAAAGGCCTACCCAACTTCCACGAAAACAAAGACATACCGTCCGGTATAGTTTAGTTATAAAATAACTAAATCAATTTTAAAATTGATTTCAAAGTTTTCACTTTTTAGTCTGTTGTTTTACTAAGTGAAACAGTGTCCGCCAAAGAGTGTGTCCGCCATGATTATTACTTCATACGGTCATGTAAACAAAAAGTGACAACTGTCAACTGAGCAACGTTTGTTATTTTTGTATTAAAAAAAACTTTACATTTTATTTTTATTGAAATAATAGTAATAATACCATGGAAGACGGTTTCGTAAAAAAAAGACAGTACGAATTTACCAAGAATAAAATATACAACGAAACTGAAAGACTAATAACAGCGCATTTGTTTACATGACCAACTGACGTCATGACCACAGAGTAACATGGCGTCAAGAGTTTTTGTGATTTTACGCGCGAAAATAGAAATTGTAAAATTGAAATGTAGTTTCATGGCACTTATCGATTGATTAAAATGTTTTAGTTTTTTGGTGGTTCACTAGGACCCTAGGATCAAAATGAGATACTTTTTAAAAATGGGTGTAATACCGTATTGTAAAAAAAAGAACCTACCGTATAACAGTCAGTGACATTAACTGTCAACTGAAAGACGAAGAGGTAAGAGATATGAAAAAAAAAACCTTTACGTAAAGAATATTCAGATACGAAATGGAAGGCAAAAGAAAGTGACTTGATACCAGGAGATAAAGTATGTATATTTGAAAAATAATATAGAAATGTAATCCACAAGCTCCACCTCCGCCAAATAATAAAGACTGATTCAATAAACATTTTGGGGAGGAGATGGAAGGTGGTAAATTAATGATTGAATCAAAATAATTAGTTATGAATTGCAAATTATGTAGTCATTCTTTAAGTTGATAAAAAATGGTACAAACTATACCAAACCGACTGTTAGTAACTTGAGAAATACTTTATAATGCAAAGCATAAGTATATTATCTATACGTCAAGATTAATATAAATCAATACAGGTAGTATTCTTATTTAAATTCAATAAAGTAAAATAAGGAAGGGATGTAGTGTATGTAGATAAACTTATGATTTGTCTCGAGCGCATACGTCACAAGGCGAGGGCTGAGTGGGAGTCAGTCGTTGTCCGACCGTCAACCCGTAAGGACGTGGTGGTGCGTTGCCGAGCCAAACACCAGATTATAGTGTAGCCACTACATTTGGCACAGTACAGTATATAGTTTATACTATATAAACTTATTTTTGTTTTTTTCCCGAGTGCACAGGAAGGTTTGTGTTTATTGCGTGTATCTTGTATGTATGCATGTAATATTATTTTTTATTAACTTTCGTGGAGGTCAGCCACGGTGAAAGTTTTATAACAATCTGGTTAAGCTTAAGACTTAGCCAGAGATAACAGTAGACAATAGGTCTGAATTAAGAACTTAATTTAACACGCGAAACGACCAGTCTAGTGGTCCAGACCAGGTCTAGTAGTCAACCTCTAGACCAGGCTCCTTGTTGATACATCCAATTAACATTATAAATTTTCACTTTGTAAATTATTATTTTTCTTTGAACTGTCACGTTACGGAATAAAAGTCTTAAATGTGAATATCATTTTTCCGCACTGACAGTCTTTTTTCCAACTAATACAAATATTCAATATACGCTATGGCAATTATTGTCTATCTTTGAAAACACGTATTTTTGGTAACAGTATCTGATATTCAACTGTTCCATCTTGTACTTTTTTGTAATAACAACCTGCAATAAAAAATATTATATTTGATGAGCTCGTGGCTAAATAATAGCAGCCGCTCAGGTCGATTTTTAGGTTAAGCCGCGCTTGCCTAGGTTGGTCTGTGAATGAGTGACCAGCCGTAACATACCGAGTTTCCTCCGTGCCTCGGAAAGCACGTTAAGCTGTTGGTCCCGGTTGTCATTTGTAGATCTTTGACAGTCGTTACAGATAGTCAGTGTTCCGAAAGTCTGACAACCAGAGCTGAGCGACTGGTGCATTGCATCATTCTCCTACCCTTGTCCCAAATTATTTGTGCTCCGCGCAGCATTTCTTCTACTTCCATACTAGTTACTCGTCATTCCATCAGACACCTTAATGCCACATCATCTTTCTTAGAGGCCATCCATCGTTTTTTGGTCTTTCTCTTTCACATTCATACTCTAAACTTTCCTCACGATTTTTCCTCATTTCTCCGCATCACATGCCCAAACCAACCGCTAACCACACAAGTTTTCAGTCCCCGGCGCTAGATTCAGACTTCCTTTTATGTACTTGTTTCCACTCGTTGACACTCCCCCGCTGCGTTTAAAGCAAGGGAACTTATTTAATGATTTCCTATCCGCAAAAAAGCTATACAAATATTAGTTTTGTGCGGGGATCGAACGCGCGAACAAACGCTTAGCCAATGCGATTCACATAATATTCGAAAACCTGGCGGGGCCCGTCATCTTGACGTTCATGGTTTTAACCCCTTTACGTTGAGATGTTGCTTGGATAGCACACAATTTATAATAAAATAAATATCTGGTTTTCAGAAGACGGAGTGCAGGTAGCAGCGTCGCCGAATAACCCGTGGAGGAAGTACGACCCGACTCGCTGTCACTCCACTTAAGATCGGTGAGAACGACCGGCTGAGAGACACTGAGTTACTGTATCTTTGCGAACAGCTCTCTTGGGGTGAATACTAAATGATAAATGATGTTTATTTTGCAAGTAGGTTTTACAAACACTTTTACACGTGTTTTTTAAAAAACTAGATGAGGCCTACTACGTAGCGTGAGCGCGCATAGAGCATTTAAACGACGTTCAAGGGCTGTCAGTGTCATCCTTATTGTAGAATATTGTCGTTGATAGCTTTTGAATAGTTTCGCGGTTTAAATGTGCTGTGAGAAGAGCGACCTCGCAAAACACATGATTGTTTCAGAGAGCGTGCCAATACTATTCAAATCACATATCTGTGTCAAACAGAAACGTAATCAATCTTGATGCGGTCAGGCGAATCTTAACGATTCATTTATTGTACTAGTCTTTGACTGATTGTAAATGGCTGAAATAAAATCATTTTGTCTGTAAACTGAACACAAAGTATATATTTTATGAAGAACGGACTGGTATAGTAACTTTTTGTTTCGTAAGTAGCATTGGTTGCTACTGTCATTTGCATAGGTACGAATTAAATATTAAAAATTCGAATTAAAAAAAAACAATAAAAAATGTATATGAGTGTAAAAATAAACCGTTTTTTATATATCTATACAAATGATGTATCAATCTTGGGGAAATAACCTGTAGTTCATTATTTAATTTTACTTAGAACAAAAATGTGACTGGAAATTGCTGCTATTTTTAAGGAAAAAAAATAATCACATTATAATTATTTAGCTTAAGTTTTACTTTTTTGTACTGTCGGCAAAATCGGCGCGGTTGCTGACTTGTACCGTTTACAACAAACTGTGTTGGTTGATCAAATAGAAATCAAAGTGAAAAAGCAACAAAAATCATGATCATACTAAGACTGTGCAGGTAGGAAAATAAACCGAAAAGCTAATCTATTATTATGCTAAAATAATAATAATCTTCTTTGAATTTTTCTCTAGGTTCGGAGAAAACGTTTTAAGAAAAACTATCCACCTATCTTTACTACCTTTTTCGTGTAGTATTTCTATTCGATTGACCGACATAGTGTTCTCTTCGCGTATAATTGACACTTGTATTCAGAGCTTTATTTTAATATTAGTAGAACATTAACCTAAGGTCAGGTACCTTACTAAGGGTCTGTGGCAGACACGGTCACAAAATACCATGTACAGTGGACACCATTTATTGCTCACTTTACCAAAGTATAAACAGACTTAGCAGTGCGTTAAGTTGGCTAACCTGATATTTAAATAATTCCCCTGTATTTTTTACACAAGTATAAAGTTAGCCTGCTTAATAAACTGTGAAATTACAGTAGTTATGTCTCGAAATGTTTTGTTTATATTGTTGGTACAGTGCATTTTAATCGAGTATAATTATGACCCAATCAATGGGTATAAACAATGTGCTAGATATGCCAAATGTGTTAGGTACATGGAGATATTTTTTTATTGTATAGTTACTACTAAGTACCCATAGGTGTAGGTAGAAGCATTTATAAACGCTATTTTTATGCAATTTATTGATTGTTGTGCATGTAAATGAAAACTTTTATTTTAAACTTTAAATCATGTTTACTTTATATTAATCAAAGTTGCAGTATAGTCACTTACAATGATTTCTCTGAAAAGAATAAATAAACATCACACATGCAAATATGAGAAATGATTTTTATCTTTTTCAACATTTGGTTAAACAAGCGTTTATAAATGCAGTATTAAAATTGTATGTAACTGCCTATCGAGTTGATATCTCGCGAGTTGTCATAGTGACAAATGTAACAGCAAGCTGTCATCCCATTGTATTCGTATCTCCCTCGCGAATCTGGCATATGTGTTTGTAGGATCAAAGGTAACTAAGCGCCAAGGTAAATAAAAGAGATTCTTTTTACACCCCTTCATTTTTAACTGTCGATATTTAATCATACTGCATGACCGATAAAAATCTTTGGGGTTATCATGCCGTCTTACAGTAGTACGTATTGTTTTAATCTTATTTTAGTGTATGGCGCTAAACACCCTTGTATAATTCTGTCTCTTTCCCACACAACACACATCATCAACTTCCTGCCCTCATACAATTCTATTTCGGATCGTCGCACCATGTTTTCTTCTTCCATTCTTCCGCCAGACGTCGCGGCTTCATTTACTCCTTTTTCCTTCATATAATTCCTCACACAATTCCTTTTCCTTCCTTCCTCTCATCCATCAACATTCATATCGATCACTCTTTTAGTGAACATTGGAATGACATTAAAGCAATCCTGCTATAACCGCTCAAGATCGGCTGCTTCCAAATAGTACCAGCACACTGCGACTGATTTAAACTTTATTTTAATGCTAATTAAGGTTTAAAATCGTCTAGTTTATTTTAATGCTAATTAAGGTTTAAAGTCTCCGCTTAGGGCGCATTTGGAACAAGCTAGCCATAAGCGGTTAAGACGTCATTATAGCTCATTTTGTGTGATTTAGAACTTTTAAATTCCTCGGCCGTTAGTGCAAGACATCGGGTTTCGAAACAAACGATTCTACGATTGTAGAGCGTTGTCTTAGTCGCCCATGCTCGTGTGAACTACCCTTTCTGAAATTCGATAATTATGTCATATCAATGGTAGGATATTGTACATAACCTTCTGATCCTACATACTAACTAATACTTCCGTCTTTGCCATGGGTTATGCCATGCGGGTTGTTATCGCAATAAGGCACTTATATCGCTTCAAAAACGGAGCTATTCAAAAATTGTTTTCATGTTAATATAAATAAGAGTTGCAGCGGACGGTATGATTTAGTATTGTCATCTTTATCATAATTATGTTATTTGATACACAGAAATCAATGCAATTATAGCTTAAAAATAAAGCTTAGGGCTTTATTTTTAGTGATGATATCAAACTTAAATATTGAAGAACTATACAATATAAGATTATTATTAAATAAGATTATGATTTAAAATTATGACCAAATTATAAATCATAATTGTACAACATAATTTTTCGTTTTATTTCTATGAGATTTTATCTTTTTATTCGACTCTATGATCCGAATACGTTATTTGTAAGAATACGTATGATAAGTATGACAATCACTAAGTTCATGAACATCTGTTGGCATCGTCTGTTGTTATGAACAAAGCCTTTAGCATGGACTTTTGCCAAGTGGCTGTCAAATTCTAGAACTAACAATGGAATCAGTCATACTAGATCACAGGCATTTATAGACTTTCAGTCCATGTTCGGGCATACTGTTGGCCACGTAATACACATGCCTGTAGCTTGAACGCATGCAAGTAACTTGCCCGCTAGTGTGACACTCAGCAATGAAAGGTTGTCATGGCATGCAAGTTAACTGCACACGTCTTTAACTTCGCCTTAAACAGCTTACCAGAAGCAATAATTTATGTGTATTTTATTAAATGTAGTAGCGGATATATAAATATTATATTTGTATGTAATGGGACAGAATATCTATAAGTATTAAACGAGATGGCGTCGACTTGGCACTGTTGCAACACTATCGCTAGTGGTGCCATCTATGGTGCTGCTTTAGATCTTAGAAACGCATTAAATTATAGAAGTTATATTTATTACGTATTTTATTACTAAAATATATTAATATTTCACCGTCAAGTAGTTTCAAGCATCACTAAAAAGATCAAAATATTTTTTTACGTATTTGAAAATTAGTCTTCCTGAAAAACTTTTTTATTTAATTTAATATCTAGTTTTAATTGGGAAGCCAAGTCGACGAAGGATTTGGCCTCATACTTAAATAAAAAATGAGGTTTGGCAGTACTATATAATCTACATAGTGTGCTTTGCTATGTTTTGAGAAATTTCGAGCCAACCGTTTATGCAGTCGCGCGATTAAGTTCGGTGTAGGATATTTGTCTTGTTATGAAAATATCTGCAGTTGAAGTCACATCATTAGCAGATCTAGTGCCCTTAACGGTATTGTATTTCTAGATATTTGTGTACGGACATGTTTTTAACGTACTACAACCAGCAATGCTCACGATATTATAGTGATATCGCGTTTAATAAAATAAATAATAATCCGTAAAAGATTCTAAATTAACTGCCTTAAACACATACAGATTGACTTTAGTAGAATTAAGTAGGTAAAGTTTATCAACAGAGAACTTTGATTTTTTTATTGTTAAGATGCAAAATAAATTAGTTATAGGCGCAATTTGTTTGTTTAGCAAATCAGTCAATTACACAAACGCCGTCAAAACTTATATATTACACGATAGTTCAAAACAAAGCAATAAAGGTTAAATATAGATCTACGAAATATGTATATTAGTGTAGTATATATACCACTTGCTGTCTGTCGATAACCGTTTGGATAAATAATCCATGCTTAAAAAGGCAGATGGATGAGTCTGAATCCTTACTAATATTATAAAAGCGGAAGTGAGTGTGTTTGTTTGTTTCACGCTTCAATGGCTAAACCGATTTTGATGAAATTTTGGTACAGAGATAGTTGGGCACCAGGAGACGGACATAGGCAATTTAAAAAAAAAAAAGTGGCATGGGGAGAAAGAGGGAAGAAAAGGGAAAACTTAGCGTTGCTATTACAAATCAATAAGGCGTAAGGGGAACTGTGTTAGCCCGAATTTAACGCGAGCAAAGCCGCGGGCAAAAGCTAGTAATTATATACAAGCAAAAGTTGTTGTATGCAACTGTATGTGTATATATATACTTACTATATATTAGCTGATACATATTGATACGTTATGAGTGTAAATCGCGCGACTAAATAATCGATCAATACATTATAAAAATTTTATATCATAATAATAGAATATATTATCGAGCTATTTATTTATTGGTGCGTATTTCTGTTTTTTATCTTAATATTTTTTATATTTTTACATAGAATATTAAGTAGTAAACTTCTGGTCTTGTCTATAAAATGTTTAAATGTAATGATAGCAGATAGAACTATCAGATTATTGAGTCATCTCGATGTATGGGCCCGAAGAAACTCTAACTTTATCAATCTTATTGTTTTATTATTATATTTTGGTCTTTACAACGGTTTAACTTTATTTATTTTGTAATTTTATAATCATGGCGCCGAACAATTGCTTTGAGTATGCATATTACATTTATTTATTTATAAATTCATCAAACATTAGCTTAATAACTTTACTGCTACTCGTAAACATATCAAGATCTGGTTCCTGAGCAATCAGGGCGTTTACATAGATGTTCTGGCTGGTCGGTTTCGGCGCAGGTTGAGCAGGTTATTTGTTTTTTGTCGCCTGACTGTACAGACCGAAAATGGTGTACAGCTCGCCTTGCTTTGCCTAGAAGATTTCCTTAAATATAACTTTTATTTGTCATTTTCATTGATACATGTATTACGTCGCCTCCTCTCCAAAGCGATTACTTTCAATTCTCACATATTTGTTTGGAAATCGCAACCACACGGTCACGTTTGTATTTGCCGAACTAAATGATCCATTTATGTCCAAAATCCTATAAATAGGACCAACTCTCGGTGGCCTACAGACAGAGCTTAGCATTCGCTTTTCAAATGTTGGTCTAATATTATTTTATACTTTATGATTAAAAATTTAGAGACACTTTTACAATCTGCATGTAATTTTCTCTAGTATTACTTTTATGCCCGGTTTTAATAAAACTAAGCAACATCCGAAAGTTTAAATACTTTATTTTAAGCGCTTGCTTAATTTTAGGTGTCGTTTGGAATTAGTGAAAACGGGCACTATTTTCAAATTGTAACAGTTATTTTTTGTAAGTAATAAGTATGTAGGAATGTCGTGCCGTGGTTCAAATATAGGGTTCTGCAATTATGTATTGCTTGTTCAGAACACAGTGTATACTGGCATCCTAGTTAAAAATGTTGTATATTGAGCTGTGTTCGCAATATTTTAAGCTTTAATTTTCATTGTATTACAGCAAATGCACTTGGGTCATATCTAAACGTCTTGAATTATTTACATTTGGGATGTGCTACGGTCATTTAGGTTAGTGAATAACTCTTTCTTGCATTTGTTATTAATATTAAACCTTGACGTCAATGTATCTGTCCGTCCGTTAGTGCGGTTGTAACTCGAGAACAAGTTATCTAATTTTAGATATTTGAATTCTTGGATTGCTGGGTAGTTCAACTGAAAATGTCCGTGGAACTTGACATAGGACACGGCCGAACAGCGGTGTGTTAACCGTGTGACACTATCTAATTATTATTTTCGCTTGCTATGATTTGCACAGTTCTTACCTTCGATCTCTCAAGTCATTGCATTGAAATGTTTAAATCAAACTAAAAAAGACCGTAGCTTATCTCAAATTTAAGACTTTTCTATGAAGTTGCTTATATAGTTACTCATTTATTGTTACAAATGTAAAATAATAATAAAAGAAAAAAACAAAACTATTGAAAAACAAACCAAAATTGCAAATAATAATTGTAGTAAGTTGAAGTGAAATGGAATATATTTTAATAAAAATAGTAGTTGCCTTAACAGTGGATAGACGTAGCGTGTACACCACCTAGATACGCCTCTAATACTGTTCATTTACATAGATATTTTGAAGTTGAGATTATATCCAATGCAAGGATTAAACACAAAGCAATGTACCTCCTTTTGTATGCGTAGTTAATTTGACAAACTAATAAAAATTAATATATAATTGTTTCGTTTTATTTATCTTTCTATTGTTTTTAGGGTTCACTTTGATGTCCGTCTGTCTGTCTGACTGTCAAGACCCTTATCTCGGGAACACGAAAGGTATTGACTTGAATTTAAAACCATATACCGCAATCTGCGGTCACTGAGACCTGTGAAAAAATCAACCCTCTAGTCTAAAGCCCCGTTCCAATAAACAAAAACGACTCGTTTTGCTTACGGATGGTAGTATTTTGACATAAGTTCTATGAGACTTATCTTACTATCCGTAAGCAAAACGACTCGTTTTTGTTTATTGGAACGGGGCCTAAGTCTACGCAGTTTAAAGATATAGCCGTAAGGTACGGAACCTTATTCGAGTCGAGTTTCTTATTTTTCTTCTTCGTAAGCCAGCCAGGTTCACGACGATTAGCAAACTATTGCATCTACTTACCCTTGCTTGTGTAACTTAAGAAAGTTTAACATACATTCAGTCAAAAAAGTATCGGGAATGGATGATTTGTTTATGGTTCAAATTAAAATTTTTGTTTTTTTTGTAGTTGTTAGATTGGCACAACTGTTTTCCATTTTGGCGCGGAGTTTGAGTTGCATCTGATAACTAAATTATATACAGTGCTGGTTTTAGTAATATCATATATTTAGTGTGTATTGCGAATTTCATAATGGACAAAAATATCGAACAAAGAGTTTGTCTTAAATTTTGCATCGCCAATGGAATTTCGTGATCGGAGTCACTGAAAATGTTACAGAACGCTTACGGTGAATCGACTTTATCAAAAACTCGTGCTTATGAGTGGTTCAAAGCGTTCAAAAGCGGTCGAGATGTGATGGAAGATTTGCCTCGCTCTGGTAGGCCGTCAACGTCTGCAACTGAAGTTAACATCGCAAAAGTGAGGAAAATAGTGACTGAAAATCCCCATTCAACTCTGAGAGAGATAGCCGCCGAACTTTCTGTATCTCACGAGTCGATCCGTACCATTGTAACTAATCATTTGGGTATGAAACATGTTGCTGCTCGGCTAGTCCCAAAAGATCAGAATTTTCTCCAAAAACTCAATCGCATGAAAGTCGCTGAGGGCATGCTAGAACGAGTCAGTTCGGACCCAACATTCATGAAACGCATTGTTACTGGTGACGAGACGTGGGTTTACGAGTTTGACATGCAAACTAGTCAACAAGCTTCGGAGTGGCGCCTTCCAACTGAACCGAAACCGAAAAAACCACGCCAAAGTCGATCAAAAGTCAAAGTCATGTTGACTGTTTTCTTTGACTATCGCGGTGTTGTGCACTCTGAATTCTTACCGGAAGGTCTAACGGTAAATAAAGAATATTATTTGAGCGTTATGCGGCGTTTAAGAGAGCAAATTCGACGAAAAAGGCCAGATTTGTGGAAAGAAAATTCTTGGATTTTGCACCACGACAATGCGCCTTCGCACAAGGCATATCATTGTGAACGAATTTTTGACCAAACACTCAACAAATACCATCCAGCAACCACCATATTCACCAGATATGGCTCCTGCTGACTTTTTTCTTTTTCCTAAACTCAAATTACCACTTCTTGGCACCCGTTTTCAATATATTATATAGAAGAATAAAGGAGAATTATACGATAGAAGACATAAAGGAGAATTCGCGGCGAGAACTGAACTCAATTCCGGAAGCAGCGTTTAAAAAATGTTTTGATGAATGGATTATTCGTTGGCGCAAGTGTATCGTTTCTAAAGGAGCATACTTTGAAGGTGATAAAATAAATTTGGATGAATAACAGACATTTTGTGTATTATTGATCTTTTCCCGGTACTTTCTTGACAGAGTAGTATTTGTGACTATGTTCTTAGTTACGCAAGACTATTCGGCACTAGTAAAATAATCATCTTGTTAAAAAAATGCTTGTTGGAGTTGCGCTAAGTTGGTAGTACAGACCGCTAAGTTTTTCTCCGAACTTGTGTAGGAGGTGAGCAAGACGGGTCTTAGGCTGCAATTCTACTGGAGACAAGCAAGGATACGTAGCAAGGAATGTGTGTGAAACTAACCAATCACGTAACTAAATTAGCTCAAGATCGACCTATTCATTGCCACGCCAAATGTGAGCCTCACAAATGGCGAAAAGTCCTGTTGGGGTGAAGAAAATTGTGCAAATCTCTTGAACCGCTATTGTAAAGGGAGGTTAGTCCGACCACGGGTTTTGGGTTTGGTGAACTACTTCCCGACTAGTGTGGGGTTATTCTATATATGCTTAAACCATAATCTTAAGGCATCCACAGGATTGTCCGGTTTAGCAAACGACAACCTCATAGGTTGAACTGCGAGATGCCATTCAAAACAAAAAGACAAATAAAATCTTTGCTTGCGTGATGTAGGAATATGATGTTAGTACTTCGGTTGTTTTCATAGATGGCGTTGTAGTACTTTTTGCGTTGGTGCTTATTGTAATGCCGCTACAGTCCCTTATTTTAGAAGGTTAATAAAATGAAAGCGTTATACATAATACAAATCTGTAAAGTACAAAGTTTGCAGTGATAAATACAATGGAATTAACGGACAAGTCATCTCTTAAATAAAACAAGTAAAATAAATTATCACAAAGTTTAATACTAGCATGATCCGGAATTGATACAACGTTGACCTCTTATTTTATAATGATGGTTTACAATGCTTATAAATTCTTAGTTACACAATAACATATTTTATTTCTCAACAAAAAGGAATCTAATTCGTATTATAACCATTTTCGTTAAAATTTTCAGTCTGACATTTTTTCGGTTATATCCTTTGTTAAATCGTTATGATTCCGATGTATTGAGCAATCGTTTATCAATGTTTGTGTTACGTAATATTTACATAATATGTTAAAATAAACACTAATTTACTTGTATATATAATAAATTAACATATTAACCGGACTGTGAACATCCTACCTTATGTCTGCCTCTGTAATGGCACATTGGATTACTTTTTCCATTGAAGCACCCGTCGCTATCGACTTGTACGTCAGTATATATTTTAGCGTCGTAGTATTTTTAAATTACTTTGTACCATACATAGTAGATTTTGTATTGGAGAAATTTAAGGAGAAATTAAAGACCTGTTCTTTGATACTAAGGAAATGTCTGAATCTCTGTTAGATATAGAGGAGATAATTACGTTAGCCGCCGTGCTACTTATTAAATGTGATCATCCAAGACATAACTATTAATTTAGTGCCACAGTCAGAGAAGCGTCATTACATTCTCAATTAAAATTACAATTGTATCGATACCACTAACGGACACACCCACAGGTTCTTTACGATCTACATAAATAATTTATTGACAAACATTAATATAAAACAGACGGGAAATTAGAGCAGCTAACAATGATTAACTTCAATCTTATCTTATGTACTTACAACTAATATAATTATGTACAAATCTTTATAACTGCTTACCAACTAAATTATGAATTTGAAATATGAAATAAAACAATATTTATGATTATATTAAGAAAAGATCAAGGTAATCATAGTACAAGCAGGAAAGATTACACGATAAAATACTGTATATATCTAGTTCCTATGTATTAGTAATTTTATAACGATTATATGAAAATATAATTCTTTGTCATAATATGTTGCTCAATCTCTGAGCTTTTAACATACATTAGCAACTTCAAAAATAGTTTTGATTTTGTTTAACAAGATTTAACAGTTTCTGTAAAATGTTGAAAACAAATGAAGTGCTATTGGAAAAGTTGGATATTCTCGTAGCAGGTAGGTATACATAACAGTTATGTGGAGTGGAATGTCAGGTGTCACTATACCTAATGCTTATGCCCAATATATTGGTGAACACATAAATAACATTGAAATAATACAAAGAAATTACAAGTTAAGCTATTTGGTACATTTTGTTATTATCGACTGAAAGTGTTCCTTTCAGCGCTACTCTGCCGCTTCTCTAAATGAAATATTTGGATGTTAAGTGCATATAATGCCAAACAAGTAACTTTATTATATAAATTATGTAATACTTATGATTACTGTTCACATTTTCGTGATTTTGTTTGAATGTACATAATTATGTCCAAAATACAACGGGTGACGGTTATAACTGCATCGGCTTCTGATTTCGCCTACAAATCACAGTTATACCTCTGATACTAGACTCGTTATGGACCCTGTTCAAAATGTTAACATTTAGGGCGTACGCACATTCTACCACTTAATTATGGAAGTCCAATAAATTCGGGCGACACAAGAGAACATACAGCAGTCTTCATTAATACCTAGGCTTATGATTATGGTGGGGGCGATGGGGCGAGTGCCAGTCGGGGTGGCGCGGCTCGCGGTGGTGATGGTGGTGGTGGTGGCGGCGCTTGTCGCGCGCGAGTGGTGCGGGGTACACGTCTGAGACCACCAGCTCGGACCCATCCTTGGGCGCCTCGCGGTCGTGCGCGCGCCGGCCGCCGTGCTTGGCGCCGGCCGCCTCGTGCAGCTCCTCCCAGGCCTGCCGGTAGTACCGGTTGAGGCCGCTGCGTGACTCCGACGAGGACGAGTCCAGCGAGCCGACGGTGTTGCAGTCAGGCGACACGTGGTGGCGATACCGCTTGCCGTCGTTGTGCTTCCTGCTAATTATTGCTTGACGTTTAGTATTCTACTCTATTTAGATTGTTACTGATGATGAGTTCGAAATAACTGGGACGAATGTATGGGCGAGGCCTTTTCCCTAGAGTGGGCATTCAAACGAACCGCATAAGATCATCACAGATTGAAGGGGTTGTTGTATTAACAATCGGAATGTCAATAAAATAAATAGTGCCATTGGTCGATAAAAAATATCATTCGTCTGTTCGTCCGTCTAATAAAATTATCATCAACTTTCGAAAGTCGTTTTTTTAGAAGAGTTTTCACAACACTTTTTAAAATTAAATTTAAATTTTTTATTTATTCATTTAATGCACAATGTGTAAAATAGTTACACGCTAGGTTTATAACTAGTGAGTACATGACCCTGTTATGGCGCAGCAAAATGTCTTAAAACTAATAAAATTATTAGAAGTATTTCTGTAGACCTTTAAAAATGCCCATACGCATAGATAGGGCATTAGGCTCACTGAGCTTATAATCATAGACAATTTAAAGAAAATTTGCTTGAGATTATTTGTTGTTTTGGACAACAATTTGAAACACCCTTATTTACATAATGTGCTTGGTACCTAATTGTGCTGAGGTAGTATTGGTATATTAAAATGGTTGTGATGTTTCATACAATTTGTGACGATTGGCGCGAAGCGTTCTGTGCGTGATGGTACAGCCTTGCAGTTGCAGGGCAGAGTCAGTGAAACACGTTAAATGTTTTAAAGCATTGTTTGTGAGAAGTGTGTTCTTGTATATTCCGCATCTTGCTAGGTGTGAAGCTGTGTAGGTATTTATTAAGACACGTAAATAAACGAAGTTGACGTTCCTTCCATAAGCGAAGCGTCATTTTGAATAAGTATAACATTGTTTTTTTTTTGTGAATTTCCAACATGGGGCGTGCTTTCCAAATCCCGGTGCGTGTAGCGATGACATGGTGGTTGGTTAACACAACTGATGACATACAATAAAAACGAACAATTAACTAAGATTAGGTAATGCAAATAGGTATTCTTTTTTGATCTAACAAATATAAACTAGCAACACTTTTTGGCGGCGGCCGCCATTTAATTTCGTTTTACCGCGGGTGGTCAACCACCATGTCAACGTAGTACCTTAAAACAACGCACTGGCTATAAGGGGTTGGAGAAGTGTCCGGCCCGATGCGTGTGGCGGTGTGTTCGGGCGAACTCGCGCCTGCCGACCTGCTGGTCGGGGAACGGGAGGGCCAAGAGCGTGTACCACCGGGGCGGCAGCTCGCGGACCGCGGGCGGCGCCCGCTTTGGGCCCCCGCTGCCGTACCAATCACTCATGTAGTGTGTCGCTTTAACCTGGAGTTCTTTGTCTCGCCTGATGGTAAGCGAGGGGCTTAGTATGGTGATAATGAGAAGTACCTAGCATCTTTGTAGTGTGACGCTTTCATGTTCTCCAGATTTTATTCCCTTTGGCGTCACTGATCAGTTTGACAAAACAAGCTAACTTTTTGTGTGTTTCTGTTTCCCCGGTATAACGCAGGATTTTGAATAAGTCTGGTATTTAGAAACGCGCACATTTCTATTTTCTAATCAACCGCTTAAAAGTGGAATGAGTTCTCAAACATAGTTTGAAATGAAAAAAAAATGGAATCCGCGAGCAGTTGCCGTCACAATATCCTCGTATAAGTAAAGTAAACCTGTCTTTGATCATGTTTTCAACTGTATAAACCAAAGTGTTCGATTGATACTAAAACTTATAATCCGAGATGACAATTGCTATCATGGTGGGGGTGTTGACTGTAGCAACACCCATAAACTTAAATATTTTTAAACCAAATGTATATCTGAACCACATCTGCGTAAATGTCCTTATTACCTACATTGAAGCGTCAGATTTATCGTTAAAGCTACCTATACTTTAAGGTACTACCCGACAGGGGTGTCATTCTATCAACCCTTAATGTTTAAACAAAGTTACTACTACCTGAACTAATCACAAGCGTCCTCATCACCCTACTACTAAATACTTGTAAACAAGTCAAATGAGTGTGTCTCACCTCCTGACGAGAATCACGATGGTGGTGATGATGGCGATGAGGAACACGAGCGCCCCGAAGGCACCAAGCGCGACCACGGCGCCGATGTTGAGTCGGGCGCCCACGGGGTCGCGACGCTCTCCGTCCACCGACTGCGGCACGTTTACGCGAGGTGTCTGCTCCGCTCGGATGTTGTTACCACTGCCGACGATCTGGAAGTGTCGTTGGAATAAGTGTCATAAGATTTTTGTAGATGTCAAACAGTTACCTAAGGGACATGTCAACAGTTATGTGTATTTAAAAGGGGCTGAGCAATGGAGTTTGTGCCCAACGCCACTTGCTACTAAGCAATCCTAATGGAAATCACCGCATTTCGTAAACGACCACAACACCAATGAAGGAGTCGATTTATAACGAACTAGCTTTTGCCCGCGGCTTCGCTCTGTTAAATTCGGGGTAACACAGTTACCCTTTCCTGATTTACAGGTACCTGCTACATGTAGTTTTTGCCCTTGCGCCTTATTTATTATAATAGCAATGCTAAGTTTTCCCTTTTCTTCGCTCTTTCTCCCTCTTATCTCAATCTTTTTTTTAAAATAGCCTATGTCCGTCTCCAAGGTCCCAACCATATCTGTACCAAAATTCATCAAAGTCGGTTTAGCCATTTAGGCGTCAAGACGTAACAAAGTAATTTTTTGTTAAAAAAAAGTGGGATATGAGGGAGAACGAGGGAAGAAAAGGGAAAACTTAGCATTGCTATTACAAATCAATAAGGCGCAAGGGCAAAAACTGTACTGTGTTATACCGAATTTAACGCGTGCGAAGCCGCGGGCAAAAGCTAGTAAATTAAATAAAAATAAAAATCGTATGTCAGCATGTGCGTATAGATAATTTAAAGCCAATGAAACAAAAAAAATGCCATTTTCGACATGTCCTTATGTAGGGTAGGGACCGTCGATATATAAAAGGTTTAATACCTGATCAGTAACAGCAAATGAACTCACCTGATTCTCCCTCGGATGGCTCGCCACAATAATATGCGGGATATGGCTGGTCGGAGAATCCTGATTGTCAGGCACAGTGGTCTTTCTCTCAGGCGGGCGTTCATAAGTCCTTGTGGTAGGTCGTTCTGTAGTTGGCTTGGGCCTTAGTCGGCGTGGTGGCTCAGCTGTCACAGTCGCGAAGGGCGTTGGAGACGATAAGGGCCGTGGTGAGGTCCGTGGTCGCGTCGGCAGGACGAGGCGGGGGCTGGTCGGGGAGGGGGCGGGCGCCGCAGTGGTGGTCGTCGGCGGCTTCGGGCTCGTCGGTGGCGTTGTGCTTGTTGGACGTTCTTCCACTAATCATAAAAAAGAATAGGTCCCTTAGCTTGTCCATGAAATTGTGGTTAATTTTCTTATCAACACCAATCTAATGAATAAAAACCAGTCAATTGCGAGTTGGAGTCACACACACAGGGTTCCGTAGCCTCCAAACAATATTTTTACCGCTTATTCAAATTTAATGGAAATTTACCCTCAACCGCAAATTTAAATTTGTTCTTCATAGTATCTCAACAAAAAACAAAGTTATGGCCTGTAGTTTGATGAAAAAGTCAATATCAAAAACTAACAATCAAATCTTGTTCAAGAAAATTTTCGTTGAACGTTTTTATAAAAAAAAACTCTTTAATACAAGTGGGTAGTTTACCCAAACTAGTCTTATTATAAAATGAAAATTAAAAAAAAAATTAATAACCATATTTTACGTGACGATAATAATTTGCCACCTCGACAGGCTTTTGTTAACAGATATGTATACCTACACAAACATATTGATAAATAAATATTTATTGGCGATAATAAATTACCACAAAAAATGATATATTATATTTTTTTCATTAATTTATTATTATTAAACGACACGGTTGGCGCAAGTTCGATCCCCGCACGGATCACTTATTTGTATGACCTACATATAGTTGTTTTCGGCTGTTAGTGAGTGTAAAATGAGACATTACAATGTCAGTGTTAATGCTTGTAAACGCACTGACATTACAGGAGAAATTCTTAGAGTAGTAGATGCAGCTCGCGAGCTGCATGCGGGAGGCTGCCGGCCCCTGGCATAGCCCATTCCCAACTATATTGGGATCGGTTTTTAACCTAACCGGATACAGTATCTTACCTGCGACTGCCTATCTGCCCTCCACAACTCATTTAGTACCTACTGACTTATTGTATAACTTTCGAGCCACTGACCACCTGCAACGACGGCCAAAGATAACACTGCGGCCGGAACCAACGGCTTAACATGTAATGAGTGGTCGCTATGTAATGGGTGGACACCCATCCGCAGGTCAACCTAGACAAGCGGCTTAACTTGAAGATCGACACAAAGAGCTGTTATTATTTAGCCAATTCAATTGAAATACGTCATTATAATAAGCTTCCTTTAATGCAAACATAACATAAGCTTACTACTTATTTATTCAAAAAAACAGCAGAACATTGTTTCTGGTTAAACCTACTCATATGTATGTACTAAGTGAGAAGTGATGAGTTTACGCACACAAAAACCACAAGATATTAAACCGGCGACACGCTTATCGACGCCCTAACACCACATTGGTATAATAAGCCGGTATGGGTATAAAAAAGTGTAAAAACAAAGTTTTATATAAATATTTACTTAAGAGTTTTCTTTTCAATTCAAAGTAACAAACGTTGTAAACGTAACCTGGAAATAAAGAAGGGGGAGGAGGTTTCCTGGAGAGTAGGGGCGGAGTCTAGATGCGCGGCGCCTGCGCGTTCTAGCTTGCTGCGCTAGCACACTCAATACACAGCACCAGTCGCATCTGTCTGCTCCTCCGCCCTACTCGCCTTCTAGACAAGTACTCTCCCTCTCCTGTTCAATAGTATGTGAGTGCCAGTAGGCCCATTCTCACTACTGACATAATGTCAGGCGTCAGTCCGTGCGGACTTTTCAAAATACCCAGCATTCCGTCCAGACTGAGCAGACGCCCCAGGTCGCCTTCAGATAGAGCTGGCCTTTCCTTCCCCGTGAGACGGATACAAAAACGCTTTGAAGCCAGCGTACCAGTCATGCCCAGCCAAATTTCGGGGGTGTACCTGGCAGCCGTGTTGGAGTACCTGACGGCTGAAGTGTTCGATACGGCCGGGGAGTATGCTCACGAGTCCGGTTTTAACAGCATCAAAGCACGTCAAATCCAGCTTGCTATACGATCAGACAAAGAGATAGATAGCTTGGTGCGGGAAACTATACAATGGAAACACTATACGGATGACAACGACGATGCTGACTCTAACAATGACGACGAAGAGATGAAGGAAGCAAAGCCGAACGGAACTGCCACTGGAGCTCTGACGCTAGAAGCTGGGCTACGAAAGAGATCTGCGCGCGAGGTAGTAAGGAACTTTGTTCTGTGAAGGTGGATAAAGAAAACTACGAGGAAAAATACGTGGACGTTCCGGACTAAAACTAAACAATACTTTCTCGGTGTCGTGAGCGGAAGTGGCATAAGTTTGGTTCTCCCATGATCATCATCCAGTCAAGCCTTCAGAAGTTCTGCAATGAACGTGGTTTGTTCAATTGCATTCGCACAAGTGTTACCTGTCCCATACTTCTAGCTGGTGATTAGATCATCCTTACTTAAATTCACTCCAAAAATAGCACGATTTTTGCTGGGAAAGCCGAAATAAACCCCGGTTCAAAAGAATCTGTGTGCTTCGAAGTGGTACAAGTGTGTGCGCTGAAGAGTGGGTGTTAATGTCAGACGTCCATATGTCTTGTGCTAACTGTTGTTTACAGTTACAAACTCTAAGTTTGTACAACGAACGAAATACAGAAGGTATTTCGTTCGATAAATGCTTACCCGTTTTGATAAATGCTTAGTGATATATAGTGATTGTTAGTGCAAGTGTTTCTTGTTTTATTTCTTGTCGAGTGCCTATTTACTCCTACCTCTTCGTTATGGTATCGATGGTATAACTATCATTCAACACTGTTACACCATCTTCATTTGGTCATATCACTTACGCTGACAGATGGGCGCTGGCTTATCCCAGAGGCCGTTGGCCATGCAGGCAATCCTCTTGGCTCCCTGCAGTTTGAACCCTGCGGCGCACGAGTATTCGGCCACTGAGCCGAACTCCGAGGAGTTGTGAGTGACAGAGACGCGGCCGTTGGGGGTCGAAGGGGGCTCTTCACAGTGCACCACTGGTGGGATAAAAACACAATAACTATTTTCGTAAGTATAAAATTAGCATGGTAAGTTCGTAGAGGCTAAAAATAGCAACAGTGTGGGAACATCGGTCGGTCGAAGTTCAAGTTCTCAGCCGGAAAGGAACTTGATTGTAGATTTGTTGAAGATTTTAATTGAACGAGACAAGCCTTTTATCGTCGACGAAGACATGAGTCCCTAGCACAACTTCAAGGCATTAACGTAACGAAATAAGTCGATATTTAAATTGAAAATACAAATATACTGTAGTAATTTAGAAAATTAGGTAAATATTACATGTGAAACGGGTATTTTTAATATTAAAATTGAAGTTTTTTGTAGCGCTAAGTACGCGAAATTGCGCTAGAGCCTCTGTTTGTGTATACTCGATTACTAAAACTACTCTTTAAACGCGAAACGCGCAGCTTCATCGTAAATAAGCCTTAAGTAAGGTTCTTCCTGCCGGGGTAGCGGATTGATCGGAAAAGATACCGCGGTCCTGGAATACAAAGGGAAAAAGAAAGAACATGGACGAGTTTTAGTAAGTACAAGTCTGACACTCCCCCCGCTCCGCCCAGAGCGGGGAAAGTTATTTGATGATTTCCCATCCGACAAAAAGCAAGGTGTTTCTTTTTCGCTACGATTTCATCTTCTTTTATTTCTTTTATATCAGTTTGCGTCGTCCATTTGGAACACACGAGAGCCACCACTACACCGTGTAAGGTAAACTCCTACTCACCCTTTGTTCTTTTTTTTGCGGATGGGTTATCAAATACCTTCCTCCGGTCTGAGCGGAGTGGGGGGAGTGCAAGACTTTTACTAAAAGGAGAAACATGGGTTTCTTCTTTTGCCGTTTATGTTCCGCGGCCACGTATCTCCTTTAACATCCCACAACTCCGGCAGACAGTGGCCTTGGCAGGCCCCTCTGCTTTGCTGACATCTCTTTGAGGCGCGCGTGAAATACGAACACGCAGTCGACACGGAATAGAATAAAGGTTTGTAAAGACGATTTTAATAATCAGGAAAAAAAGTGTGAGTCCATCAGACATATTATTTCTGGTGGTTCTCGTCTAGTGAACGGCGAGTACGTGCACAGGCACAACCAAGTGGCCAGCATTATTCACCAGCAACTTGCCTTGAAATATAACATTTTGGTATGTGAGGTACCGTACTACAAGTACGTGCCCGACCCAGTTCTCGAGTAAGACCATGTCACGTTATACTGGGATTGGTCTATCATTATTGACAGGAGTGTTGTTGTCAATAAACCTGACATAGTAGTAAGACTGAGAGTAAGACTGATCAGTGCGCCGCGTAATGATAAATTGATGTTACCATCCTGCATGACGAGAACCTCGAGAAAGAGAAACAACTAAAATATCGCGCCATGGCACACGAGGTTGTCAACATGTGGAATGTGAACTCGGCTATCATTGTGCCGATTGTCGTAACGGCCAATGGCTTAATTGCGAAGAGCTTTAACGAAAATCTGTCGATGCTCTCCTTAGGTGGTTGGATCAAGGGCCTAAATCAGGAGGCAGTACCTCGATATGGCCCGCATTAAATGATAAATGATGTTTATTTTGCAAGTAGGTTTTCACAAACACTTTTACACGTCTTTTTTAAAAACTAGATGAGGCCGGTGTTTCGTACCCGACTACTCTGAGAAGAAACAGGCGAAACAAACTCAGAGGTCATAGTCTCTTTTAAAGTCCAGATAAAAAATCTTGGTCAACTTACATGAGGACTATGCAGATTAGTGTCTGAAGTGGTCTTTTTAAGAAAGCACCACACAGATTGAGTAGACCTGTCCAGTCAGTGCAAGCATTTGTCAGTTATCATGTAGCTCGACTCATAACCCAAGGAGCTTTTGCCAAACTTCTTGGCAGTATATGACTAGGTATAAATGAGACAAAAGATGTAGTATAGTCTGGTTATAATTATCCAAAGGTGCATCTTATATACTAACGACTTCGTGTTGATAACAGATAGTAGAAACATTTAATAGATATTGAACGTGCGATAAAGAACATAAGATTGCGATGTAGATTGTAGATACAGCACGAAGATATCGTACTGTAACAGTACACCCCCCTTTAAAAAGAAAAATAAATATTATGGTAATAGTGTTTACAATATAAATTTGATCTAGACCTTATTAGTTATTTGCTGATGTATATAAATAATAATGCTATTGTACGCGGTGGAATTTGATGACGCCTGTTGTGGTGTGATTTGCTGACGTCTGTAATTTTGACTTAGCTGTTGCACGAGTGTTTATTATTTTTTTCCGTTAAACTCTTCATTTTTCTGTCCAGTGTTTTCATTATGCCGTAAATTAGGATCGCACCGATTGTTAAAATAATCTGTCCCATTGCAACATTTCTTGTCCACCGTACGTCCTCCTGGATCAGGTTACGGAGTTTGTCCGCTTCGTTTTGATTGAGGCAACTGTCCGTATTGTATGTTATCTGGTCCTTAGAACTTTGATTTCCCATTTTAGATGTCTTGTTGTTACGAGTAGTTGTGAATTAATGGTATATGTTAAGATCTATGTTAATATATATACGAATAGCTTGCTTCTATCAGCGATTTTTTATAGACGTACTACTGGCTTTACTTTACGTCCCGATTGTGTAGTGTACGTGTGTGAATGTCTGTCGCAATCCTTTGAATCTGGCACGTAGTTTGATTCGTCATTGATCATGAATGCTGGTTTCAATCTGTCAATTGATATCACTGTCTCTTTATCCCTAATTCTAATGCAAAATGTTTTATCTGTTTTACTAATTACTGGGTAGGGTCCTTCATACGGCGGTGTCAGGGCTTTCTTCATTCTATCACACCGAACAAATACGTGTGAGCATTCTTTGAGTTCGGGATGCACAAATATAGCTTGGTTATGGTTTTTTCTTTTCGGAATCGATGTCATTTGTGTGATGTCCTTTTGAATTTGTTTTACAAATTCTTCGTACGTTGATAACTGTGCTGCTGATGACTCAAAAAATCCTCCAGGGAGTCGTATTGGCGTTCCATATGTCATCTCTGCTGAACTATAACCTGTGTCTTCTCGCAAGCTACTCCGCAACCCGAGTAAAACTGTTGGGATTTCTTTTAACCAATTTTCGTTGGATTCTCTTGTCATTAACGCTACCTTTAAAGTTCTATGAAATCTCTCTATCATTCCATTGGATTGCGGATGATAAGGTGTTGTCCTAATTTTATGTATTCCCAAAAATTGTGAGAGTGACTCAAATATTCTTGATTCAAACTGTCGGCCTTGATCCGTAGTAATGCGCAATGGACATCCAAAACGAGTAATCCATCCTTCGAAAAGTGTCTTGGCTACTGTTTCTGCAGTTATATCTTCTACCGGAAATACTTCGGGCCATGACGTACAACGATCTATGATTGTGATTAAATATCTCTTCCCTTGTGAAATCGGAAGTGGTCCGACGATGTCAATATGTAAATGTTCAAAACGTTGCGCTGTCATAAATGTACCAGGAGGTGATATCGTATGTCGTTGTATTTTTGATTTTTGGCAGGCTATACATGATCTACACCAATTATTGATATCTTTGTTCATATACGGCCATAAATACCTTTGGGTTATCATTTTTCTCGTAGTTCTTTTTCCTGGATGGCTCATACCATGAATGGTATCGAAAATTTGTTTGCGAAAATGCTTTGGTAAGTAGGGGCGGCTTTTTCCAGTAGACGTGTCGCAGGTGATGTTTATTGTGGAACCCGGAAGCGTAATGTTTTTGAATTTTAATCTTTTATTGTCATGTAATTTACTTAGTTCATTATCTGTTGATTGACATTTTTCCAATTCAGCGTAATCGATAGGTGATGGCACGTATATTTCCTCTATTCGAGATAAGGCATCGGCGGTAATATTGTCACGTCCGTTTATGTGTTGGATGTTGGTACTGTATTGTGAAATGAAATCTAACTGCCGGACCCGTCGCGGTGTATCGTTTGATGATGGTTTTTGGGAGAATGCGTATGTCAAAGGTCGGTGATCCGTAAATATTGTAAATTCTCTTCCCTCGATTAATCTGTGAAAATGTTTGACGGCCATGTATATTCCTAACAGCTCTCTGTCAAACGTAGAATATTTTTGTTGAGTTTCGCTTAATTTTTGTGAAAAAAATCCTAATGGTTCCCAATTGCGTCCGGATTTTTGTTGTAAAACTCCACCAACGCAAGTAGCACTAGCGTCGGTCATGAGCGCTAGTGATGCGTTGCGGGAAGGATGCGCTGTTAATACTGCGTTTTTCATGCTTTCCTTGCATTTTTCGTAAGCTTTGTCTGCTTCCGTTGTCCAAGGAACAGGTGAATTATCGTTCTTTTTTGAACCATGTAGATATTCGTTTAAAATTCTTTGATTTTCCGCTGCGCGTGGAATATTACTTCTGTAGAAATTGACCATGCCCAAAAATCTTCTTAATTCTTGAATTGTTTTCGGTTTGGGAAATTCCATGATTGCTTTGTAATTTTCTTCGGTAGGTTGTATTCCTTGGCTCGTTATATGATAACCTAAGAAATCTATTTCCCTTCTGAGAAATTCGCATTTTTCGAGATTAATGGTTATTCCATTCTCGTGTAAACGTTTGAAAACCGTTTCTAAATGCTGATAATGCATATCTTCGTTGTCCGATGCGACGAGACAATCGTCTACAAATATAAATACGAAGTTTAAATCTCTAAATAAGGAATCCATGAATCGTTGAAATGTTTGTGCCGCATTGCGTAATCCGAAAGGCATTCTTAAGTACTCAAAAAGTCCGAAAGGTGTGATGATGGCTGTTTTCTCTATATCTTTAACAGGAATACAGTGGTATGCTTTGCGTATATCTATCTTGCTTAGTATCTTCTTATTTTCTAATATGTATGTAAAGTCAGTTAATCTTGGTAGTGGGTATTTGTCCGGCACTGTCGTGCTATTGAGCATTCGATAGTCTCCGCACGGTCTCCATTCGCCATTTTTCTTTTTTACCATATGTAATGGGCTTGCCCATGGGCTATCTGACGGTCGGCAAATTCCGAGTTCTATCATATTTTGAAATTCCTTTTTGGCTATGTCGTATTTTTCTGGAGGTAATGGTCTTGCCCGAGCTGCGACGGGTGGTCCTGTAGTGATAATGTGGTGTTCAATCTTATGTTTGGGCGCATTGCGTAGAGAGGACTCTTTCGTGATGTCTTCGTATTTGTTTAAAAGTTGCGTAATACGTGGATTCGTTCCCACTGCGATAGTACGAATTGTTTGTTGTGTCGCTTTTTCTGAAGTTACATGCGTTGTCAGCTCTGTAACTTTGTCGATAAGTTTGCGACCTGCTATGTCGACTAATAGTTTATAGTGCTCTAGAAAATCTGCTCCAATTATTGGTTGTGTAACATCGGCGATTATAAAATTCCATTTATAACATCGTTGTAGTCCTAAATTCAAGGTAAGCGTCTTCTCGCCGTAAGTCCTAATTTTAGTCCCATTTGCAGCGTATAGTGTGTATTGTTCATTTTGTAAAATTGAATATCTCTGTTGCTTGCTAATGACTGAGATATTTGCGCCCGTGTCAATCAAAAACTTCATACCACTTTTTCGGTCGGTAATGGTGAGGCGATTGGATGGGTGGATTGCACAGAGTTTCGCCGTTGTCTGTGCTCTTATTCGTTTCCCTGGTTCCGTACGTAAGTCATTGGTTTCCAACCGCATGGTTTAATGCAGTTCCTTGCATATTTTCCGAATCTTTCGTGGTAGTAACAAAATCGATTTGCTCCTCTATAGTTTGTTCTCGGCCTCATAATCGGGAATTGTTGACGTTTCTTGAAATGATTGTGCGTGTTGGGTCGATAGCCATATTGACCTTGCTGAATTGCGTCAATATCTATCTGTAATTTTGCTAGCTGGGTTAAAATGCATGCTGTATTGTTGTCGTTTGAAGTGTCGTTGCTAACAGCTGATATTTCGGTTACTTTTGAATTCATTATTATTTTGTCTGCAATTTGGCTCAGTTTGTCAATTTCCATGTCTTCCGTAACTGCTAGAACCGTAGTAACTGATGTTGGTAAAAGCCTGAACCATAGTAGTTTAATTGTTTCGTCACTGATTTTTCCTCTCCCGAGGACCCGCATTTGACGTAATAACTGCGAAGGTTTTTGATCACCGAGTTCTGTCTCTGATATTAATTTTTGAAACTGTCGCTGTTCTGTTTCTTCGTAACAATCAATTAAACGTTCCTTGATGTTTTTGTATTTATCTGTAGTCGGTGGTGAAGTGATTAGGTCACTAACTTGTAGTATTTCTTCCTTGGATAACTTTGCTATTACTGTACAGTATTTGTATTCGTCTCCTTGCTTCTGTGGTGCTAATATGGCTTCTAGTTGCGTGAACCATAATCTTGATTGGTCTTTCCAAAATTCCGGAATGCGGGATAAAACCGAGGTGCCAGCAGCTACTTCAAGTGTTCCTTGCTGATTTATGTTCGCCTTGCACGGTGATTGTGCCATGTTTCTTGCTGCGTATTCGTTCGTCGGGGTCACCAATTTGCCAAACTTCTTGGCAGTATATGACTTGGTATAAATGAGACAAAAGATGTAGTATAGTCTGGTTATAATTATCCAAAGGTGCATCTTATATACTAACGACTTCGTGTTGATAACAGATAGTAGAAACATTTAATAGATATTGAACGTGCGATAAAGAACATAAGATTGCGATGTAGATTGTAGATACAGCACGAAGATATCGTACTGTAACAGAGCTCAACTTACTAGCTGTGCCCAGCGGTTCCACCCGCTGCTCAGCTCCTTTTCTAGAGAAGGATGAAAAATAGATGTTGGCCGATTCTCAGACCTACCCGATATGCACACAAAATTTCGTTCAAATCGGTCCAGCCGTTACGGAGGAGTATGGGAACGAACATTGTGACACGAGAATTTTATATATTAGATAATATAAACGACAATCACAATGTGATTGATCACATAAACTCAAATTAACTTTCAACTTACATTCTCGATAATATTTTAAACAAATCGTATAAAATCAAAATAAACTTAAAATTCAACTTATTAAAAACCGGTAAATTACCGGTTACACAATTTTTTTACCGGTAATTTAATAATCGCGAAAATGGGCGGTTTACCGGTAAAAATGAAAACCGGGAAACCGGTATTGCATGCCCTAAGCTCAACGAAACGACGAACAATACCAAAAAAAGGACATTAGATCGTCAAAAACAAACAAAGTAAATAAAAGTTATGATCCACATGGTCCTCACATTCACAATAAACAACTACAGACTAGAAAATGTTTACAAAATAAATTAATGAGATCATAATGAAATCATAAAATGTCATAATAAAAAAGATGTAAAATTAAATACCTAATAAAATATAAAACGAGGTAAATATTAATGTCAAATCATTAAATGTCAGTGTATAAAATAAAGGAATAAACAATAAATAAATGAAACAAAGAAAAATTTTGACACTCACTGAGTAAATTAAATTGGAGCAGCTTAATCCCAAGCCTTTTTATCTTCAAGGTAATAATTAATAAAGGTAAATATTAATATAGTAAGCTTTAAGAGCTAACTTACGTTTTACAAAAACTTTAAATTTAATGAGACTTAGTGTTTGAACATCGTTTGGGAGTTTGTTATAAAAACGTATACATTGGCATGTGAACGTACCCCCTATTTTTTGAGCCTCGTGGCCGGGACAACAAATTTGTGTTTGTTCCTCGTATTTATGTTGTGGATATCAATGTATTTTTTAAACAATTTTATTTTTTTATACGCGTACAAAAGGTTTTCGTAAATAAACTGAGAGGGCACAGTAAGTATATTAATTTCTTTAAATTTTTCTCTGAGGGAGTGTCTGGGACTTAATTTATAAATTGAACGAATTGGCCTCTTTTGCAAAATAAAAATTGTCTTAATATCGGCGGCATGACCCCACAAGAGAATACCATACGACATCACACTGTGGAAATAACTAAAATAAACTAAACGGGCTGTCTCTAAATCAGTTAAATCACGAATTTTTCTAACGGCGTATGCTGCAGAGCTTAGTTTTTTTGACAACTTATCTATATGAGGCCCCACTGAAGCTTAGCATCCAAAGTTAAGCCTAAGAACACTGTGTTATCTTCCGGTTTCAACTCTTCATCCTTGATTAGTACACTAGTTTCCACTTGTCTAACATGAGGTAACGTAAACTTAATGCATTTGGTCTTTTTCTCATTTAGAAGTAAATTATTAACGTTAAACCAATTAACGACCTTTGCTAGAGCGCCATTAACATCGTCAGTATCTAGCTGCTGACGTTTCAGTTTAAATAAAAGAGAAGTGTCGTCTGCAAACAACACTACATCATGATTATCCTTTATGTGGTAAGGCAAGTCATTTATATATATAATATAAATAAGAAACAAAAAAGGGCCAAGAATTGAGCCTTGTGGTACTCCCATTCTTACTACAGACCCGGGAGATCTTTTCCCGTTTACATAAACTCTCTGAATCCTACCACTCAAATATGACGTAAGAAGATTCAGAGAGGCGTTCCGGATTCCGTAGTGGTGTAGTTTCCTGATTAATGTTTTATGGAGAACGCAATCGAAAGCCTTGGAAAATCGCAAAAAATGCCCAAAGCATCGCATTTATCTTCCCAGGCATTATATATGTGTCCTAAAAGTTCAACACCGGCATCAGTAGTTGAACGACCCTTTGTAAAACCGAACTGTTTATTATGCAATAACTTATGTTTATTGAAAAATCTTTGCATTTGTTCTAAAATTATTTTTTCAAAAATTTTACTAAATGTTGGTAGCACTGAAATTGGTCTATATTTAGTTCGGTCTGATGTACTACCCGATTTAAACAATGGTATTATTTTACTATTTTTCATTAGATCAGGAAACTCACCACGGTCAATACAATCATTAAATATAACAGCTAATGAAGGAGCTACAATGGTTATAATGGACTTAGCAACGTCCACAGAATGACCCCATAGATCAGCGGTCTTCTTAACATTTAACATATGAAACGTTTTAATTATATCATTACAATTGACATATTGAAAATTAAATTCGGAATCATGGAATGGAACGTTTTCCTTTAGTAAAGCATCTGCAGCAGCAGGGTGACGAGTCTAGCGATTTAGTAGTCGATACAGGAATATCCGCAAAGAAATTTTCAAAGGCTGTAGCAACTTGAATATCTGATTTTATAATATTATCGTCGATAGCAAGGCTGTAGTCACCGTTTCGCTTGCAAGACCTTCCTGCTTCGCTATTAATAATGTTCCAAGTGGTTTTAATTACGTTACTACTATTTTTAATTTTTGAACTCAAATAACATGACTTAGCTATAGTACAAACTTTTTTAAAACTTTAGAATAATTCTTAACATACAAATTAAATTCTACAGTATTAATACAAATTCTCTCTTCATACAGCTCATATAGCCGTATTCTACTTTTATGAATACCAATGGTGGCCCAGTCATTGAAAGAAGCGTTATTATTAACTGAAATAGTCTTAGGAACAAACGTGGTATTAAACTGTGTGCAATACATACTAAAAAAATTGTTATATTGTTGATTGGGGTCATCATTAGTTGACAAAAGTGGTAATTTAGTCGAGAGTTTAATTTTAAAAGTTTCTATGCGACTTTTAGTTTTTGGGTTAACAATGATATCCTTTTTGGCTACGTTTTTTGATAACATTTGGAATTGTGATCAGTTGCCCACAGTTGGTATAATATCTGTATAAATATTATCTAGGCAAGTGGCTCTAGTCTGGGTTATTCTAGTGGGCTCCAAAAATTTGTTTTCAAGATTGTATGACTGAAACAGGCTTATAATTTTAGTACTTAACCCAGATTTTTCTAACAAATTAATATTAAAATCACCACAAGTGATTATAGATTTCTTTGTGGTACAAATTTTATGCAACACTTCATCCATTATCTTTTCAAAACAATCATACAAACCTGAAGGGGGTCTATACACACTTAATATGATAAACTGCTCCAATTCTATACAGGCTATTGTTCTCTCAACAGACATGCTTACAATATCCTTGCGTTCCTTAAATTTGAGCTGATTATTTACCAAGATTAATGCGCCGCCATGTATAGCATTTACTCTACTGAATGAACTACCAACCCGGTGATTACTAAAATTAAAAATTAATTGATGACTTTTGAGCCAATGCTCTGTGATACAAAGAATATCTATGTTGTTACAGTTCAGGAAAAGCCCTACTTCTAATTCTTTGTTCAAAAATCCTTGAATATTTTGATTTACCAGGTTGATACAATCAAAATTCCCAATACTTTCACCTGATTTATTATCTGGCTTCCTTACGTTATTGCAAGAGGCTGCCTCTATTGTCTCAATCTCTAAGTCATTGTGAGGAGATTCCTGGCTCTGGAACCCTAACCACCGGTAGCTTGGACCTGCTCCCGTTACAGACGGAAAATTATTTTTATATTTTATTTTTTATATGGATTATTTAATATTGTAATTGTAAAGAAGAAAAGTGAATCGCGTGTTATCGAAAAAAAATATCCTATGTGTTATTCCAGGCTATATAAATATAAATCTACCTCTGTGCCAAATTTCATCAAGATCCGTTCCGTCGTATTGACGTGAAGGAGTAACAAACATCCGCATTTATAATATTTGTAGGATAGGATTAAATACTTCTGTGATTCAAGAAAGATATTTCCTGAGGTGATGGGGGTGAATCAGCAATAGCAATGTGTGCTTAGCTGTATATACAATTCCGCAATTACAATTGTGATTTAAAAAAAGACTTGATATTTACATTAAAAAAAAAATTGGTTGTTTGTAAAGTAGGTTTACGATCGAGATGTTTACGTGATAACGTCTTATTGCGATCGATCTCGATCGATCGATCGCGCTCGTGAGGTTTTGGTGTGACACAAGTTTCTGAACATGTCACCCGACTAAAACGATTTTAAAGACGTTATCACGTCAATAATAGCTTCTTAATTTCTGTGTTTGATTTTACTTCTATAAAATAAAAGTTTGCGAATCGACAATGTGTCAAGTCTTGAATAACCCAATTCAGTTGCTTAACGTTAATGAAGGTACACTAAAATTTAAGTAGCATTTGCAAACGTCTAAGTTTGGCAGCAGAATAGGAAGATCGTTTGCGCTAAAGGGCGACTTACCGTCACACCGCGGCGGAGGTCCGTTCCAGCGCTCGTCGATGTCGCAGACAAGACGCGCGCGACCCACCATTTCGTAGCCGGCCTGGCACATGTACTGCACGTGGGACAGGTACGCCACCGAGCCGTTCACCAGCTCGTAGGAGCCGTGAGGGATCTCCGCCGGGAAGCCGCACTCAATGCCTACAACAAGGCACATTCGCAATTGTATTGACCTTTGTATTGTTACTTCTCCTCAGCTAATTTCCACCACGGCTCAACAGCACTAGGCGTTTTACAAGCTTTCACAACTAGAAGAAACACTGAAACATGCTTGTTTTAAAAACACGAAATAACATTCACTACAAAGTTGTTTTTTGGACACACAGGTACGGATTTAAATGAAACAGAATAGATTACGTGAAACCTGATGCCATTGGTTGCAGAAATACGTACTGTATATGCACAGGAAGTTGTCCCCCGTAAGGCCTCTACACCTCTAGTATTCCATACGTTTTTGACTTTTCCAATATATTAAGATATTGGAAAAGTCTAAAAGACTGTTATAATTTCAATAAGTCTATGATTTCAAGCAGCTGAACTTTGGGTCCAGGTTATTTGCGACCGCTTGGCTAACGAGGTCATCACTTTGCAATTTCACTTACTTCAATAAGAAATAATCTGTATTAATATCTACTTACGTTTACAAACGGGCGGGAACTCGTCATAGAAGCCTGTATCGAGACAGGTCCTGACCGTGGGCCCCACGAGGAGATGTCCGTCATCACACGAGTACTCCACCGACGCGCCCACTTCAAAACTGTCGGCCGACATGGTGGAGTTCGGCGGCTGCTCAGGACGACCGCAGGCTTTTGGTTCTGAGGAGAAAAAAAGGAATCGTAAGTCACGTGACCAAGTGTCCAAGAGAATCCGGTGTATCTTGGAACCGATGAACGAGTTCTATGATACCTTTGAAATCGCTAGCACTATAGACATTTTGATGATGAATTGATAATGTGAAAAGTGTTAAGTTAGATATTGATACAAAACGTACGACAATGATGTAGCAACAGTTCTATAGACGTCTCTTTTCTTTTCTACGGAATCACTCGATCAATCTTCGGACTCGAGGTATTTATCCTTACTAATATTATAAAAGCGAAAGCGAGTTTGTTTGTTACCTCTTTAATGGCTAAACCGATTTTGATGAATTTTGGTACAGAGAGAGTTGGGAACCAGGAGGTAGACGTAGACTATTTAAAAAAAAAGTGAGGTTTTAAAAAAGAAAGAGAACCAGGAGACGGACATAAGCAATTTTTTTTCTAAAAAAAGTGGTATATGAGGGAGAAGGAGAGAAGAAAAGGGAAAACTTAGCGTTGCTATTACAAATCAATAAGGCGCAAGAGCAAAAACTGCAGGTAGCAGGTACTGTGTTATACCGAATTTAACGCGAGCGAAGCCGCGGGCAAAAGCTAGTATTTAATAAGGTAAGGGCACTGAGAGAGAAACTATGGATGGATTGTGTGAAGTATGATGTGGCAAGGAAGGAGGTATCTGATGAAATTAATAATAGAGGAGTATGACAGAAGAATACATGATGCGCCGACCACAAATAACTTGGGATAAAGGCAGGAGAATGATGCTTGTTAAATGTCTAATCTTCATAAAATAAAGAGAAATAACTCCAAACTTTTTCATGAGGAACCAACAGAACCACTATGATGACGTGGAGAGCGAAAAACAAGCATATGTTGTGTCAAATAACAACACAAGCGTATGTTGTGTCAAATATTAGGTAAATTACAAAAGCCGAGAGAATCAGTCCTTTTTTTTTCGGGTGGGAAATCATCCAATGACTTCCCCCGCTCTGGGCGGAGCGGGGGGGCATGTCAGACTTGTACTGACTAAAACCCACCCATGTTCCTTCCATTGCCCTTTACGTTCCGGGGCCGCGGTATCTCTTTCGAACAACCCGCAACCCCGGCAGGCGGAGGCTCTGGCAAGCCCCTCTGCTTTGCTGACTCTCTGACGCGCCTCAGCGCGCGTGAAACACGAACGCGCCGTCGACACGGCCTGTCGTCAATCGACGGACGGACGGTGAACTACCCATTGCTCACCGTCCACAGGCCCGCATCTACGGTGGCCGGGAGTCGTCTCGCGGCGCCCGGCGCCCGGGGCGTCTCCCGCGGCGTCTGGGTTGGGCAGATGTTCTCTCCCTCAAACGCCCGGCCACCTCCTTTGCTAGCATTACTGCTTCGCAGAAGGTGGTGACCGCTTCCCAGAATCAGTCCTCAAGTCTATTTGCAGGTTCATCATAGTAAATTCTTATGCTCTTTTAAATCGTACAAACGATAATACCGAATACGAATAATAATTTCGTACGGTCATCGATTTGTCGGTTTCGTTCGTTTTGAGAGCCAGCAATCACTCTAATAGCTTTAATTAAATACACTATAGCTATCGCATAACGGTACACAAAAAAAGAGAAAAACAAAAAAAACAATCGCTTCGCAAGCATGCGCTTTAATTGCAGTGGCCAAAAGTGAGATTCGCAGTTGAAAAACATCAGGTTGCATTCGAACTCTAGAGTAAACACGAATGAGAGTAAAATGCCCGCAATAGCCTCTAGTAAATAGCTAGTAATTAACTTCCCAATACAGGCCTAAAGATCAAGATTCTCCTGACCTATTTAGGACTTGTCGGCAATGTAGTAAACAAAATAGAACTTACGGTGTTGGCAGATATAGTTGAGTCTGGCTTGACAGTCAGTGTCTGCCCACAGCCATCCCTTGCTGCCGTCGAATCGGGCGCATCCGTCGCCGCCTCCAGGAGCGTTCCAGAAAGAGACGGTGACGTCATTCCCGTTCACCCACTTCCAGTTGGCGGGGTCCTGCGGGTCGCGAACCGCCCCGATCCAGTACTGGCTGCTACTGTCACTCCTGTACAAAAGAAGGGCTGCTTTGAACACGTGGGATCCTTTTCTGGGTCGGTTACATGGTACATATAATAGGAAGGATATACAAGCTGCCGTTTTCTTTTCCATGCAAAATTGGTATTCTAACGTAAGACTA
Organism: Ochropleura plecta; assembly: GCA_905475445.1. Lineage (NCBI taxonomy): Eukaryota > Metazoa > Arthropoda > Insecta > Lepidoptera > Noctuidae > Ochropleura > Ochropleura plecta. The sequence goes on along the minus strand of FR997721.1, from coordinate 26,504,440 downwards.
CATACATACTCAAACCATTTATTTCAGTTTTGAATGTTAAGGAATAAAAGGATGAAGCTACAGTCCCAGTCACAAGACATAATAAGTTGTGAAAGTACTGTAGTTGCCCTTTCCAAAGCGTTGATCTCTATGGAGAAAAATGGGCAAGAAACTCCATGGACACTCTTGTATATAATAATTTTACAAGATTTTGGTTACATCATGTATACAGTTGAGATCATAAATAAATATATGTGACTGCTCAGCTCCGTTACAATAGTAACTTAAATGAAATATTTCGACCTTTGTTAGAAATAATAACTACACAGAAACCGAGAATATTAATTTCTTCTTTTCTACTTTGAATCCGGATAAATGGAAATGTTCGTTCGGAAAAGCTAAACGTTACCATGTATGTTTTTCTACGATAACAGAAATATATCAAGTTTTAAAAGTATGAGTTATTCTCACTGCCCTTGTCAAAGCTTGTTTGACGGCAGCTCAGTGGCTGAGCGATCGACTACCGCGCTACGTGTCGCGGGTTCGATCCCCGCACGGCACAAATATTTGTTTGACCTACAGGTAGTTGTTCAGGGTCTGGCTGTTTGTGTATGTGTATTTAAATGTTTGTAAATGCATTCACGATACAGGAAAAATCCTAGTGTGGGGCAAGGTTTTTTTAAAAAAAAAACCCGTTCTTTGCAGTCACCTAGGACTTCATCTTCATCAAGCTGTACATTACCAGTATATCGTGGGCTCACTTTGTACAGAAATCTCGTACAATGAGAGATCTGCATAAATCGATCGGTCCGCGTCCGGCAGATATAATCGGTACAACATAACAACCTTGTAACAAAGAATACATGAAGCGCTAGATTATCACATCTGTTGTGCGTTCAACTGTGAGAAATCCTGTATAGTGGGGCCCAGTTTATTTTTTATGCTAAATAGGCCTTTGGCCACAAATCTCACGACGTGAAGCTATGAAGGGGAGGAACTAGGATTGCCAGACGGTCTGGAATTGGCGGGATTCTCCTGAGTTTTTGTATGTCCTCCCGACTCCCGACAAAGACCAACCTGAACTGAGCACGTTTTGTCGACGTACTTATAATTAAGAAAAAATCAACAATATCTGAGGAACCTATCTTCTTCTTCTTCACTGACTGTCCCATCGATAATTTTTTTTTTATCGATGGGACAGTCAGCGAAGAAAAGATTAAGAAGCATTTCAAAATCTGAAATTTTATTTATTTAGCATACATAATTTATTAATTTAATTTATAAACTTTCGCCGTATATGCTGGCAATTCACAATCACCCTGAAAACAACACATATTAGAAAATGACAGACATTTCGCAAAGCACACAGCAGAAGCAACAATCAACAACTCCATTTGCAAGTCACAAACTGTTTATGTCCTCGCAGGTATACCAAGTCATTGGTATACAACAGCTTATTATAACGAATAACATTCGTCCGCTGCAGGCGGTGGGTACTCTGATGTAGATATGGAGAAAGAATAAGCGTAAATGCATCAGAACATGAGAAGACGTAGCAGAGTAATTGCTACTCTGATGACATAATATTGTTTCATGGAAGTTGCTATGGGGTGCACGCCGTGCACAATCCACACCTTTCAGAAAATTATTAAATTCCCATTCCTTCCTTGCATCCACCCGCGCACCCTACGGCCCGCCACCTGTCTGGCATGGCAGATTATTGAGTCGGTACCACACTAAAGACCTACAGTCAGGGGTGTCGGACATTTTTCGGAAAAATATTTTGACATCTATCCTTACTAATATTATAAAAGTGAAAGTGAGTTTGTTTGTTACGCTTAAATGGCTAAACCGATTTTGATGAATTTGGGTATATAGATGGGATCCCGGAGACGGACATAGGCTACTTTTTAAAAAAATAGATTGAGATATGAGGGAGAAAGAGGGAAGGAAAGGGAAAACTTAGCATTGCTAACTTGCATTACAATAAATAAGGTGCAATAGCAAAAACTTATAATAATCATCCATAAAAACGTTTCGTTTCTTTTTACTCTTTCGCGTGGGTACAGACGCACTGGGGTGACCCAGGCGCTGACTAAGTACAATCGTGCTTAAATACCGCAAGGACACTATAACCTTGCGAATCTAAAAATATGATTTACAGACCTATGACGTACTTTATTTTACGCAACTTAACGCGATAAATAATTATTTTCGGAGAAAAACTCTCCACTTGTAAAAAAGAAGCCGGGCAAAGAGAAAAAGTTGAAAATATTATATTATATAAATATATATTATAAAAATCTAAAAGGGATCGGAAAAAAAGAAAGCTATTTCGTTGGCAATTTGTGTAATACAAGGACCTTTTTGTTCAGTTTACCAAAAGAAAAATATTCAGGGCACGCCACAATAGCGGCGGTAAGTCCCCTCTTTGAGGAGTGGCTGGAGAGGCGTCATGGCGTCCTCACCTACCGCCTGACGCAGGTCCTCACCGGACACGGAAGTTTCGGGAGGTTTCTGCACATAATCGGGCGGGAGGAAACGCCCGGGTGTCACAATTGTGACGATTGCCCGGAGGACACGGTGGAGCACAGAGTGGCGGTCTGCCAAGCTTAGGCGGAGCACCGTGCACCGCCGTGCCCTCGTAGAGGCGAGCGGCGGCGGCGATCACTCGCGTCCGGCCCTGGTTCAGTCCATGGTCCGGAGCGGAAAGGGAATGGGAAGCGGTCACCTCCTTCTGCGAAGCAGTAATGCTAGCAAAGGAGGTGGCCGGGCGTTTGAGGGAGAGTAACTCAAACCAACCCAGCCGCCGCGGGAGACGCCCCGGGCGCCGGGCGCCACGAGACGACTCCCGGCCACCGTAGATGCGGGCCTGTTGACGGTGAGCAATGGGTAGCTCACCGTCCGTCCGTCTATTTACGACAGGCCGTGTCGACGGCGCGTTTGTGTTTCACGCGCGCCTCAAAGAGGTGTCAGCAAAGCAGAGGGGCTTGCCAAAGCCTCCGCCTGCCGGGGTTGCGGGTTGTTCGAAAGAGATACCGCGGCCCCGGAACGTAAAGGGCAATAGAAGGAACAAGAAAAAAAAAAAGGCATCACGCTTGACTCGAGGCTACAATGGGATTCTCATTTAACGTCTCTTGCAAGACGGTTGAGTTCAGCAGCATAAGCTGTAAGAAAAATCCGTCAATTTACTGACGTAGATACCGTGCGACTAGTCTATTTTAGTTATTTTCGTAGTGTAATGCCATACGGTATTTTACTATGGGGACGGGCTGCAGACATTGAGTCTATATTTACTCTGCAGAAAAGAGCCAGCAGAGCCATATATAATGTACGTAGGCGCAATTCCCCTTAGAGAACTGAGTACCTTGTCAATAAATCTATGAAAACATTATGTACGTTAGGAAAAATCTGCATCTATTTATTAAAAGAGGTGACAGACACCACTATAATACTAGAAACAGGGACCAACTAGTTCAGTAAGATTTCAGGATAGCTAAAGTAGACTTCTCTTTTATGGGGTACTGTTTAAAATGTTACAATAAATTACCTCCAAACATCCTACAATTGAATGAATCGAAGTTTAAATCTTGTATTAAACGCACACTATGTAGGCATAGGCATATTTTAAGTTGGGGGATTATATTAATGATATAAATGCTTGGCTAAATGCCGGTTCTGCTCTACAACCATAGAAGCAAACTACATAATTGATCAGCATCTGAAGTTATTGTGGCAGCTGTAGTAGGTTGTAAGACTATCTTTGCATTGTATAGACTCAATTTCCTATGTGTGAGTACTATTTAATTTAATTGATTCGACGGTTGCTCTGGTGGTTGAGAGGTTGTCATGCTCACTTAAATGTCTCGCTGATGGTGGCGTGTGTATCGGGTCATTTAGTTCCCTTCAAAATGGTTGAGTTGAATGGGGCTGATATATGCGACATGTTCGTGAACGAGTGCTGTCAGTCGTGACTGGTCATCTATTAGCCACCACGGTTTGATTTAATTTATTTATTTAACTCTTGTTTATGCTTTTACTCTGGACGCTCTTAATGTGATCGTTTTTCTACATCGTTCTCACATGTATGTATAATCTCAACATGAATGATGTATCCAATTAAAGGTCCGTACATTGTAAACAGCATATCGAAAGCATCACCCACGTTCTTCGGTTATGACACTGTATATCCCACGAAGTTGTGGAGGTCGAGGCTTTTTAAACGCCAAGACTCTGCACAGTTGTGAGATATGCAGTCTCAGGGAATATTTCCTAGAAGCTGACGTGGGGATGCATCAAGATATGGCTGCGGTGGACAAGGGCCTCACCCCGCTCTCTTTGGCTAAAGAGAACTGGCGCAAACCTGTAGTGCTCGACACTAACGATCGCAGGAAGATATGGCAGAGTAAAGAGCTTCACGGACGCTTTTTCCGGGCCCTGCATGGTGCTCGATGTAGACCAAAAAGCGTCCGTAGTCTGGCTACGTTCTAGTGACCTCTTCAGAGAAACCGAAGGTTTTGGCTCACTCACTCACTTAAGCAAGCAGTTTCGTCGACGTGTATGCAGAGAAGACACGTTTCAATATGGAGGGCGAAATGAATGTAGAAGTTTTGATTTCTCTTGTGGAAGACAGGAGTTTACTGTCCATCCTATACGAAAGCCAACTCACAACTGTTTTGTGACGACCCAGGCCGGGCAGTAAAACGACCGTACCGACAGTTATATTCACATTAGGTCGGGTCGGCGGCGTCTAGTGTGAACAGGGACACCCGGCAGTCGCTGAACGGCAAACTGTCGGTCCGACCTAATGTGAACCAGCTCTTAGGTAGCCATTATAATTCAAAGCCGTTTGGAAAAGGTGTCCAATCCCTGAGGCAGGGCGATAGCGTCCAAAGTAATGTACATAGTCGTCGAAGCAGACCGGGGGTTACATGGTGTTTCGGTAGGAGGGAGAGGGAGGGGGGAGGTAGCCGGGGGGTGGTTCAGTCCATGCAATTATCCAGTGCTCTAGGCAAGGGATGGATGCCTGTGTTAAAGTAAACGCACATTGACACGGGATCGAATTGCGTTGTTGTGTTTGATTTAAAGACAGACATTATACTTATACAATACTATAATAATTATACGGCTGCGCTTACTTGGGAGTATTTATTTAATAGTGATTTTATAAGTTGGGTAGGTCCTTGTTATGGTGCAATGTATATTTTTTTATATTAATATTTTTGCTGTGTTCTAGCGTCCACCGTCCACGCGGACGATGTAGCGGGCGAACAGCTAGTTTTAAAATATTGCAGTAGTCAGAGATAGTGATGGAAATTCATGGTGCCTCTAACAATCTGTTTGTTTAAAATAATTGAATTTTAACCTCGTACACAATCTTACCATTTAAGGACAAAGGCTACTTCTGCTGGGACGGGGCCGGATCTTGCGGATCACCAGTATGGTTTCCGCAAGGAGCGCTCGACGGTGGATCGCCATCATGCGCGTGAGAGCCCTCACGACGCGACGGGGGCTGCAGTGTCCAAGGGTGGGGTTGTCGTGGCGGTGTCTCTCGACATCGCCGACGAACGCGTTTAACACCATGCCTTGGAGCTGCATCAGGGAGGCACTCCGATACCACCGGATGCCGACCTACCTTCGTCTTGTGGTCGGGGCATATCTGACGGACAGGGCCGTCATCTACCCCGGTCGCTCTGGAGAGTGGAACCGGCGAGAGATATCGTGCGGTGTCCCACAGGGATCGGTCTTGGGGCCGCTCCTGTGGGACATCGGTTACGACTGGGTGCTGCGCGCCGACCTCCCCAGCGGCGTCAGCGTAGTTTGCTTCGGTAGGAGGGGTTTGCATCGGCGTCGGGTCGACGATGAAGTACCTGGGAATCGACCTCGACAGCCGGTGGAATTTCGTGGAGCACTTCCGACGTTTGGCTCCCAAACTCGAGCGGACGGGGGCTGCTTTCAAGCGGCTCCTGCCCCATCGGAGGGGGCCAAACGCCTCCTGCCGTAGGTTCTATGCCGGAGTCGTGCGGTCCGTGGCCCTTTACGGGGCCCGGTATGGGCGCGTTCTTTAGGGCGGCGCGCCGCCCACTACCTGAACGCGCCTCAAAAGGTGGTAGCCATACGGCTAATCCGGGGCTACCGTACGATCTCCGGCGAGGCAGCGAGCCTCCTTGCCGGATTGCCACCGTGGGATCTGGAGGCGATAGTGCCCGCGCGCCTGTTTGAGTGGCGCGCGGAGGCACTACACCGGGGGAAACTCCGCTGCCGCGGCAAATTGCTGCTCAGCGGACAGACCTCCGGTGCGGTCTCATGGTGGCATGGAGAGAGCGACTGTTGTAACCCCGTGCAGGGCACGCCACAATAGTGGCGGTAAGTCCCCTCTTTGAGGAGTGGCTGGAGAGGCGTCGTGGCGTCCTCACCTACCGCATGACGCAAGTCCTCACCGGACACTTTCGGACACCTTCTGCGAAGCAGTAATGCTAGCAAAGGAGGTGGCCGGTCGTTTGAGGGAGAGAACATCTACCCAACCCAGCCGCCGCGGGAGACGCCCCGGGCGCCGGGCGCCGCGAGACGACTCCCGGCCACCGTAGATGCGGGCCTGTGGACGGTGAGCAATGGGTAGCTTACCGTCCGTCCGTCGATTGACGACAGGCCGTTCCCCTGCTCTGGGCGGAGCGGGAGGGCATGTCAGACTTGTACTGACTAAAACCCACCCATGTTCTTTCTATTGCACTTTCCGTTCTGGGGCCGCGGTATCTCTTTCGAACAACCCGCAACCCGGGCAGGCGGAGGCCCTGGCAAGCCCTTCTGCTTTGCTGACATCTCTTTGAGGCGCGCGTGAAACACTAACGCGCCGTCGACACGGCATGTAGTCAATAGACGGACGTTGCTCACCGTCCACAGGCCCGCATCAGTGGCAGCCTTGAGTTTGGAAGTTGGTGGTATGAATGGTATGATACCCTCGTGCTTCGGATAGTTAGTCGTTGCTCCTGCGCCTGATCTCTGTCCGGTCGTGTTGAGAGACTTTGAGAATGAGGAAACAGAGAGTGCACCTTTGCCTGCTTATCTTCGCTGAAATTGAGACTGAAAACGGTGAGGAGGAATTACTGCTTTTCTTATAACCTAACTATTGTCGTGTCCGCATGTCGCTACCAAACACGTCACCAGCGGGTGCGGTCACATAGAAAATAAGTCTTACGATGTACAAACATGGTGCCTTAACTGCGTAAACCCCGTGCCATATGGTAACGTAAGCCTAGTACTTACGCGCCGGGCGCCGCGAGACGACTTCCGGCCACCGTAGATGCGGGCCTGTGGGCGGTGAGCAATGGATAGTTCACCGTCCGTCCGTCGATTGACGACAGGCCGTGTCGACGGCGCGTTCGTGTTTCACGCGCGCCTCAAAGAGAGTCAGCAAAGCAGAGGGGCTTGCCAGAGCCTCCGCCTGCCGGGGTTGCGGGTTGTTCGAAAGAGATACCGCGGCCCCGGAACGTAAAGGGCAATAGAAGGAACATGGGTGGGTTTAGTCAGTACAAGTCTGACATGCCCCCCCGCTCCACCCAGAGCGGGGGAAGTCATTGGATGATTTCCCACCCGAAAAAAAAAAAAAAAAAAAAGCCTAGTACTTACAGATTTACACCGTTAGTGCAGAGTGAGTGAACACACGCCCTATAATCGGCAGTCTTCCTATGGCATGCATAATGCATTTGATGCTCGTTGGTTAAGTCCCACTCATGTGTGACTAGCTTTATTGTTTGTGATTATTAATGAACTGATTATTTTAATTGTTCTCGTTAAAGTTAGTTTTAGGGGAATAATGATAAGGTATAATTATAATAAAGTGATTTTACAAAGGGGAATCATATTACCCAGTAACAACTGAGTTGTGGAGGCCGGATATATAGGCAGTGGCTCCATGTAAAATGCTGACTAATTACTCACGTGAATGAAACGACTTTTTCAATACATTTACGGAGAAATTAAATAAATAACTAAAACATAAAGCAGAACAAAAAAGTACTTTCGTCATTAATCAAAATGAAATTATCATTTAACTACCTACCGCCCGCGACTTCGTCCGCGTGGCATAGTTACTTTGGGCTAACGCTAACTTTTAACCGCATGATGATCGAAAAAATGTATCTTTCTCTCCCCTTTTCTTCCCTCTTACTCCCCCTTTTCTCACTTTTTTTGAAAATGTCAATGTCCGTCTGCAGGGTCCCAACTATCTCTGTACCAACATTCATCAAAATCGGTTCAGCCATTTAGGCGTGAAGAGGTAACAAACAAACTCACTTTCGCTTTTATAATTATTAGTAAGGATTTGTTTTTTCACCGCGTTCTTTTTTCTCAGACTGAAGGAGAAACAAAACAAAGGTATGATACCGCTAAACAGCCTTATATTACATTGCTTTGTGTTGATTACTACAGATATTATGTCTATCATAGATTTGTATTTAATCTTCATGGTTGTGAATTAATTGTGTGCGATATTGTCAGAAGTTTTGGGGAAAATACCTAGTGGCGTGTGGAACTAGGGATAAATAAAATTAGCTACGGACCCGGTTATCCTATCTACTCCATGACAAGTATTATATATGTGAGGACATTAACACGAAATTGATTGTTTGATATTTGCAAAACCTTTTTGATTGGTAAAAAGCATCTTGCAACCAGCAACAAGACCAGGTGGCGTACAGCTGTGACGTTATGTGATATGAGTAATGATAATGTGGGTTTTAAAGAATCCGTAGTCCGCAATGTTCTACGGTATCACCGAAGACACCACAACCTTCCGCCGTTATTCCAAATAGACGATAAACGCGAACAGCACAGCCGTGTGCCGCAACGTTCGACATACGGACCGTATCGGATCGCAGCCGGCGCGTACGGGACCCGGCCCGTTGTCTTAAATATACTCGTTTTGAACCGTTACCGCGCCCCGAGAATGACTTCGAGTGGCTTTGGACTGTATTGACTGATTGGCAAGTTTATCTAAACTCTGTTTTTGCTGGAAACTTGGTGATAAGAAAATAACAAATCGTTCTATTCTTTCTAATATATTTTTGGTGGGGAGTTTGTAACGCCACTTCTTCGTCCTAGCTGTTATACTAGGAAGTGGCGAAGGGTGTTTTGGGAATCTGTCTTGTGTAATTGACGTTCAAAATGTACAGTAGGCCTACTATGACGTCTTAAAGCAGAACTTATTCCACTGAGGGAAAGAGATGGTGCTAGACACCCTGTATAGCTCTGTCTCTTTCCCTCAGTGGAATAAGTTCTGCTTTAAGACGTCATAGTAGGGTAGCTGATCATCAGTCTAGTTTAAATACCTTTTATTAAAACTTCGCCCCACAATAGGAATCCCTCCTGTACCGTGGGTGCGTTTACAAACATTTGAACTTACATACACAAACAACTACCTGTAGGTCATTTGTTTCGTGCGGGTGTCGAACCTGCGACACGCAGCGCAGCAGTCGATCGCTCAGCTACTGCGCCAAGCGACTCGTCCAAAAATGTCCCCGAAGTGTTTCCAACATTCTTCACTACGAAATAGTAAATAAGTGAAGTAAAGGAAGCTTACTAAGCTTAAAGAGCTTTCCAATTTTCTTAATTTGAATATACTTTAGTATTTATGGCATGGGAAACTGAGACTGTGGTTTGTAACACTCGAACAATGTCGACAACACATTAACCGTCCTTTTCAGAACGTCTCCGAAAACCATGCAGACGTTATGATATTTATTTTGCAAGTAGGTTTTCACAAACACCTTTACACGTCTTTTTTTAAAAACTAGATTTAGCCGGTGTTTCGTACCCGACTACTCTGAGAAGAAACAGCCGAAACAAACTCAGAGGTCTTGTCTCTTTTGAGGACCAGACAAATAAATCTTGGTCAACTTACATGAGGACTATGCAGATAGTGTATGAAATGGTCTTTTAAGAAAGCACCACACAGATAGAGTGGACCTGTCCAGTCAGTGCAAACATTTGTCAGTTATCGTGTAGCTCGTTATACCTAGGTTACAGCTCAGCTTGTCAATGTATCCAATTATCGTCGTGCAATCACCTCTACCACGTAGAACCAGATAATTCATGTACAATTATTACAAATCCATCGTGAAATTGACTTGTATCATTCTTATGGCGTGAGGGTCATTCAACAAATGTGGACAAATGGAGCTTGTCGTCGTATATGGTCTGAGACTATTAGTAACTTTAGTGTTTTACTGGATGATGAAATCATTGTGAAAGTGGATGGGAGAGGTAGAGTAATCGGTCATGTTTTTGTCGTTGCTAAGCCGTGGCGATATTAGTTCGTCAAGCACGATTTAAAACACATTCAAGTAAAATAAATATGTTTATGTTTCTTGGAACAGAGATCATTATTCTCCTATCTTTATCCCAAGTTATTTGGGGTCGGCGCAGCATGTCATGTCACCTTTTGATCGAGAAATAATAACTAAAATATCGAGAGAAATTTTCAGAATGAAGTGGTCCAGTATCTATTTAGAAGGTTGTATGTGAAATAATTTCGTCTAGTCACTCGTTGCGAAGTTCATAAGTGATTTTTGTTTAATCCTTACTAATATTATAAAAGCGAAAGTGAGTTTGTTTGTTTGTTACCTCTTCACGCTTTAGTGGCTAAACCGATTTTGATGAATTTTGGTACAGAGATAGTTGGGAACCAGGAGACGGGCACAGGCTTTTTTTTTTTTTTTAAAGTGGGATGTGAGGGAGAAAGAGGGAAAAAAAGGGAAACTTAGCGTTGCTATTACAAATCAATAAGGCGCAAGGGGAACTGTGTTACCCCAAATATAACGTGAGCGAAGCCGCGGGCAAAAGCTAGTACTCTAATATAATATACTTTTAGTATTTTTTGTTGTTGTAATAATTATACTAACATTGGTTACACATTTTTTGTCGATCTTGAAATTTGTACCTTTCAGGATTTTAACGAACTAAAGGTGGTGGTGAGGTGTTTCCATAACACAGTTTATGAGTTTCTTGTTACACGTAATGAAGAAGATAGATTTTGCAATCAACGCCAGCAGAAAAAATTAACAGCTTAAACTGCCAAAAGCATTGCTTCTAGTAATTTAAAGTTGACTCACCGGTGTCTCCTCCAGAGCTCCCAGCTGATGAAGCCCTGCAGGGCTGGGTTGCTCTCGTCCACAAGAGTGCCACCGCGCGACCGGCAGAAGCCGAGCGCGTCTCGGAACGACGCCGGCTGCCGGTCGTAGAAGATGTAGCACTTTCCGTTGTACGTCGCCGTGCTGCCTGGCGGCTGATCCCGGAACTGAGGACACCTAAATGAACACAGCAAGATTGACAACAAAATTCCAAAAATTATTAGAAACCCAATCATTCCCAGCTTTGGTCTTGCACAGGGGTGGCAAACTTTTATGGACCAACGTGCTATTTTTCTTGCGACTTCTTTTCATTGGAAGTACTTTTTAAATTTTATATTTAGATTTTTTTTTATTTATTGCTTAAGTTGATAAAAAAGCTATGCAATAGCTTTACTGCGGCAGTCCCTGAGTGTCACACGTATTTTTTTTATCTGACTCACCTCTCTATTGGCAGAGCCTGGTCAGTGTACACGAACGCTTCGCAAATCGACAGCTGGGAAGGTGTTGACGACTCCAGGTGCACGCTGACGAAGGCTCCGGGCATGGGAGGGTTGCAGGGTAGGAACAGAGGCTGCCCCTCCTCGATGTAGCCGGTGAACCGGTTGCACACCGGGTTGGTGCCTAGGTCAGGACGGTTGTTGCCGACTCGCACCACAATCACGGGCTTGTTTGCTCCTAAAAGTGAAGAAGATAGCTTTATAGGGGTCAGAGCCCATTCGTCCCCTAAAATTCGTCCCCCAGCATAAAAGTTGTGGAATCGGCCCCTATATAGGTGCCCATTGGTCTCCTGGTAGGGGACCAATTAATATATTAATAAAAAATATTATTTTTAACGTACCCGTTGGTCCCCTCTAATGTATATACAATATAAGTTAAAGATTCGGCACCTATTCAGGTGCCTATTGGTCCCCTGAGATAAAATTAGCTATATTTTACATAAGAAACGGTTAACATAGTACACTTGTGAACAGTTTATTAACGGAATTAATTTAATAAATCACAACAGATCATTGAAAAAAGAGACACGACATATTGGTTCTTGGAAGTGACTGCGAATACGAGACTGTTCAATGTGTCTTTAGTCTTTTATTAAATGAAGTTCGCCTAACGAAATAAACAATACTGATTGAATGGAATTATCTCATTTGAATCCTGGAATATGATTAGTATTATTATTGATGGTAATTCACTTTATGGTGTTATAACTTATATTGGTATTGATATTTGGTTATTTGTTTGTACACTGGATGTAAATTAATCTAAAATTCAGTTATTACTGGGATTTTATTTAAATAGTGACACAGTTTAATTTTACTGCTTAAAGATATTATAGTTATCATATATTTTGCTAAATATTTACAAATGTCCAAGAAACCAAAAGTTGATTAATTATTTTGAAGACTGACTTAATGCGTAGAGGCATTTTATTAAACTTAATCTTATTTCAAATAAACATGATATCTACCGAATTACTATGTTTTTTTTATTTTACTCTTTTCTGCGCGATTGTACCAGGACTACCAAGTTGCAGTATACACATACCTATACATGTACTTATATTAGAAGAATGAATAAAAATAAATATTCTTCAGGGGACGAATGGGCCCCTCAAAAGTTCCAGGGGACGAGTGGGCACAGGGTGCGAATCTTAGGGGACGAATGGGCTCTGACCCCTTTATAGGCGAGTTTAAATAAGGAGGGTAAATCAGGTTTGGAGGGTAAATCAGGTTTGGAGGATAAATCAGGTATATCCCCCTCATCATTTCCCTGCCCTTGTCCCATTCTATTTGAGGTCGGCGCAACACGTTTTCTTCTTCCATACTCCCCTATCAAACGTCACGGCATCATTTACTCCCCTCTCCTTCATATCATTCCTTACATATCCCCCTAAATATCCTATTCAGGGTATGGACGGTATAGACATAGCTTTTAATATGAAATACTGGATTTAACACGCGTGTATGTCTAAAATAGTTTTAAGGGAACAGACTTATATTACTTGTAAACTAAGCTCAATCAAAATCAGTTAAGAATCTTAGTCTCGTACTCCGGTGGATGACGTGGATGTAGCTATTTGTAACTCAATCACGCCAAAGTCGCTGAACAGATCTGGTTTAAATTTGGCACAGAGATTGTTTATATAGTTGTTTTTTTATTAAAAACCCTGTCCCACACTAGTATTTTCTCCTGTATCGTGGATGCGTTCACAAACATTTAAACTCACATACACAAACAGCCAGACCCGAAACAACTACCTGCAGCTCATAAAAATATTTGTTCCGTGGGTAATCGAACCCGCAACACCCAGCACAGCAGTCGATCGCTAAGCCACTAGACTATTCAAATCCAAAAACCAAATTCAACATCTCGGAGCGACGCGACGGCGGTTGTGCAACCGACGACGTGAGGTTTGTGCATCTTGGGTTGCTCAATAATTGCATTAAAGTGGTTGAGCTGAGCACATCTCAGGAAACGGGGCAGTGTTGCTAAACTGATGAATTGTATTCTGTTTTCAAAACTGCTCGGGTTTTTCCTTGTCTTGCGAGTGTAATGTGGCAAGTCAGAAAATAATGTTTAGATAGGTAGCAGTGCGAGTTTTTAACGCTGAGTTAATTAATTGGTTTGATAGATACGTGATAATTTAATTATTGTGTTGCTTTTTTGATAAGGAATTCATTGTTTTTTTTTTCAGTGCAAAATTGCGTGTATAATTTCTGTATGAGACAGTAAAGGGTTTTGATATTTTTTTCTTACAGTCTTCAAAACAGTACTTGTAATTGCTATCGTGGAATCTACCAACCACCGTTTTTTACCGGTACCAGTAATTTAAAACCAGATACCGGTGGAGTACCATTTTTGTATTTTAAATTTTCTTACTTATGATTTAACTAGCTTTTGCTTGTGGCTTCGCTCGAGTTAAATTCGTTGTAACACAGTTCCCCTTTTCTGATTTGCAGGTACAGACGCCTGCACATCAAGCTACTACAATCTGTCAGATTTCTTTGATAGATTCTCGACTTTATTTCTAAAGTATAAGGTTCAAGGTTCATTGGGAAAAATTGACAGTTTCGGGTAGCTTGACCTGCAGGCGTCTGTACCTGCTACCTGTAGTTTTTGCCCTTGCGACTTATTGATTGTAATAGCAATGCTAAGTTTTCCCTTTTCTTCCCTCTGTCTCACTCTTTTCCCACATTTAAAAAAAGTTGCACCAAAATTCACCAAAATCGGTTTAGCCATTAAGGCGTGAAGACGTAACACACAAACAAACTCATTTTCGCTTTTATAATATTAGTAAGGATTAGAAACATCCAAAAAAATAAATACTTTGTATAAATGAACATACGGAATTTAAATTAAGTTGGCACAGAATCTAGAGACTTCTACCGCCCCGCAGTGTGCGGTCTGACGCTTTCTAACTGTCATTTAATATAAGACGACCCTTAACACTGTTATTATGGCTTTGTCAACGACCGCCGACAAGCACCGCCGGGCGCAAATCACTAGTCTCGAAGTGAAAGTTATCTCACAAAATTGCAGGAAAGTTACTCAGATACGACGGAATAATTATTTGAAAATAAGTGAAATTTTATATTAAAAGATACAGCTTATTTTTATACTGTCCCATAGGTGGGCAAGAAATAGTTTGGAAACTGGTTTATTTTGTATTAAAATGAAACTTTTATTACATCGTCTCAAATGTTTTCGTCTGTGTGTTGCATGTCGCGTGACGGTCGACTGCGGAGTAGGGATGTCTAAAAGTCTATAATGTGAAAAAAAGTTTCACTTTAACCGTGGTTTCATAAAACCACACAATCCTTTTTTTATATTATTACTAGCTGTGCCCAGCGGTTTCACCCGCTGCTCACTTAGGGGTATGAAAAATAGATGTTGGCCGATTCTCAGACCTACCCAATATTTACCCAAAATTTCATAAGAATCGTTCGAGCCGTTTCGGAGGAGTACGGTAACTAACATTGTGACACGGAAATTTTATATATTAGACTAGCTGTGCCCAGCGGTTTCACCCGCTGCTCACTTAGGGGTATGAAAAATAGATGTTGGCCGATTCTCAGACCTACCCAATAATTATGTACCCAAAATTTCATAAGAATCGGTCGAGCCGTTTCGGAGGAGTATGGTAACTAACATTGTGACACGGAAATTTTATATATTAGATTTATTACTATGCCTGGACGAGTATAATATTGGTTAAACTCTATCCGGTTTCATATCAAACTAATTAAATGTTAATGTTAGAGTGCCATGAAATCAAGGTACTTATGTAAATTTTGTTTGGAATGAGTACAAACCTAATTTTACTATGAATTTTATTTCAAACGCATAGAGTTTCGTATTACTTGAATTAATCAAAGGGGGAAAAATACTCAAAAGTGTAAAAAAATGGTGTCGTTTGGAGGGGTGTTATAGTAAGAGATTAGTTGGATATGGAATTAGAAATTATTTTTTTATTTTGTTATCTGGCTTTTGCAAGACCAGGACACACTCTGCTCACGCTGGGAACGCTTTTATGTTTCACGTCATCATTATACAATGTGTCCGGTCATGGACTAGCGATATTGTTTTAATATACACACTATTACGCTACACACTTGGGTCTGATTTACTTCCCCGCTTTTTGGCAGCCATTTTGAGACATTCTCTATGCGTGTACAAAAAATTATCATATCTCTCAAAGTGTTGGTCTTACTGAGACGACAATAGGTTTATTCGGGCCTGTTGGTCTAGTGGTTAGTGGCCCTGACTGCTGAGCCGGAGGTCGTGGGTTCGATTCCCACCCAGGACAAACTTTGTGTGATGAGCATGATTGTTTGTTCTGTGTCTGGGTGTGATTTATCTATAATATGTATGTATTTATAAATTATATAAGTATGTATATCAGTTGTCTGGTTACCATAACACAAGCTCTGCTTAGCTTGGGATCAGATAGCCGTGTGTGAGTTGTCCCAAGATATTTATTTATTATTTATTTATTCAGAGGGCAACAATATTGTCCATCGTTTAAAATAAGAAATGATGAGATAACATTTTCGTTATTTTAGAAAACAAAATTAAAGTCCAAAAAATATGCAAATCAACGAAAGTTTTGTAAACTTTTTTGTGAAAAAAAATGGTAAGTACTTAGTTTTTTTTAATCAATAAATGACATGGCCAGAATGGGTATAGAGCTATGCCCTAACAAAAAAATATTCATGTACATTGATGTACAGTACGTCATTTTAAAGCTTACATGCAGGGCTTTACAATAGTTTATGATTTATGATCAGAGAATAGGCGAGAGACACTATAAATAGAAAACAAAAATAGCGCCTAGACAATTTGAATAGCAATGATGAAACATTCAGAGTTTTATAGGCGTAACAAAACGAGGAAGACTATTCAGACGCCATTTAGTAAATAGACTAGGCTATTCATAAAAAGGAACTAATTCCACAAGGAAGGCCGATATCATGCAAACAGTTATCGTGCTGTTCTACAAGAAAACAGCGTCGAGATTACCGCTGCTGCAGTGTCAAGTTTTATAGAGACTCGGCTGGAGTCGTCGCTGCGATCAAAACTCACTACAAGAGTGAAATGCATAGTAATGTAATGTAAATGATATAATAGTAAAGTAGTTTGAAATGTTAGAGACAGTTTAATAAATGTGTTTTTTTTCTCTGGATACCCACATATTGTAAAACGTAACTTAAACTAGCAAGTCTAATAAGTACAGCAGTATGTTAATATTAGTAAAAGATAGTTTCAATAGTAACAAATTACGATGATACGTGATAAAATCAACGCAAGACGACAATGTAAATGTCAATCAATGCAATGTCAGAATAATTATAAAACCACACAATCGATGAACAAACATATTTTTTTTTGCATTTTCTCTCGCTTATTTTAGGGAAATGTAATTAATGGGATTATTTTTTATTTATTTCAAAAGGATTTTTCATATATTAATCATTACTGTGCATTATCAGGGAAGGAGCCGCCAGTTATAAAATCAACGCAAGACGACAATGTAAATGTCAATCAAGGCAATGTCAGAATATAAAACCACATAATCAATGAACAAACATGTATTTTTTTTGCATTTTCTCTCGCCTATTTTAGGGAAATGTAATTAATGGGATTATTTTTTTTTTATTTCAAAAGGAATTTTCATAAATTAATCATTACTGTGCATTATCAGGGCAGGATCTGGCCATGTCCTTTGAGTACTAGAATGTTTGTTATATAAGTACATAGAATATCGCTAGTCCGTGACTGGACACATTGTATAAGGTCTTTGCATGAAATATCAAACTACTGATGTTCTAATGAATATATATTTATATGTTTACTAGTTTTTTCCCGCGGCTTCGCTCGCGTTAAATTCGGGGTAACACAGTTCCCCTTGCGTCTTATTGATTTGTAATAGCAACGCTAAGTTTTCCCTTTTCTTCCCTCTTTCTCCCTCACATCCCACTTTTTAAAAAAAAAATAGCCTATGTCCGTCTCCTGGTTCCCAACTATCTCTGTACCAAAATTCATCAAAATTTGTTTAGCCATTAAAGCGTGAAGAGGTAACAAACAAACAAACAAACAAAGTCACTTTCGCTTTTATAAAATTAGTAAGGATGTATATTAAATTCGTCACGATATCTTAGAAACTATTAGAGTTAGGTTAGGTTTGGGTTAGGTAAAACAGGGTTACAACACTTACGTTTGTACGGGAGAAGGGGATTCCTTGGTCGGATTGACTTAAAATTTTACATAGGCATTCTTTCACGAAAATAATAGACTATATAATATCACGCTAAGACATTAAGAAACTGAGCAGCGGGTGAAACCTCTGGGCACAGCTTGTCAGTTATAATTGTGATTAAGTTCTCTTAGGGAATATAATGTTAATAATTATTTCTCATTTAATAAATCTACCAAAAACAAGGCTTTATTTTTCACTCCCACTAGTATCAATACACGATAAATTGGTACTATTAATCCATTGCGTAATATTATAATCTAAGGGTAATAAAATTCAATGAAAACTAGAAAGCGTCACGGAACTAGTTTCGCCAATCATCTGGTAAATTATCAACGGAAAATTGTACGTAATTGAAAAATACAACTCTCTTAAGGGCAAATTCACTGTCCTATTTTTTAACTGTAACATTTTTTTTAAATTATATAATTGAGTGACAATCAGACAGCCACACCACTTAATCGTGAGTGGTCGCCAATGGACATTGTAATAACTGAAACTGGTGCGGTGAACAATTCCAGAGCAAAGCTTAAAATATCCACGCATCACTGACGATAAACTGGTGTACCTGCGTGATCATCCCTATTTTATATAAAACAAATCAGTTATAGTTCTAAAATTGTATAAAACCAATAGCTACATAAAATTTTTACACCCTTTTTACGGATGGTTAGTCATCAAATAACTTCCCCGCTCTGAGTGGGATTTAAAGACTAAAACCAATTCATGTTCCTTTATTTTCACTTTTATATACTACTAGCTTTTGCCCGCGGCTTCGCTCGCATTAAATTCGGGGAAACACAGTTCCCCTTGCGCCTTATTGATTTGTAATAGCAACGCCAAGTTTTCCCTTTTCTTCCCTCTTTCTCCCTCACATCCCACTTTATTTTTTTTTAAATATTAGCCTATGTCCGTCTCCTGGTTCCCAACTATCTCTGTACCAAAATTCATCAAAATCGGTTTAGCCATTAAAGCGTGAAGAGGTAACAAACTCACTTTCGCTTTTATAATATTAGTAAGGACACCATGTACGGTTATAGCAAAAACCCCTTCGTATATCGCATGACGCCTTTATTTTTCCGAAAAGTTCAGCAGAGGCGTACCTAGAGTACATCTACATTTTGCCCTACAATATAACATCACAACCTAGTATAAAACAGTCATTTCTCACTGTCTGTCCCTATGTACGCTTAAATCTTTAAAACTGCGCAACGGATTTTGATACGGGATTTTTTAATGGATAGAGAGTGATTCAAGAGGTTTATATGTATAATATTAGTATCTCCATTGCCTGCTTACTTCATTTTTAGTGCTTGCAGGTGGTCTAGTATCCAAGAAATGGGATAAGGAGCCGAGGTCGCGAAATGAGAAGATGGGAGGATGAATCGAAATTGGAAATAAATAATAAATAAATATCTTGGGACAACTCACACACGGCTATCTGATCCCAAGCTAAGCAGAGCTTGTGTTATGGTAACCAGACAACTGATATACATACTTATATAATTTATAAATACATACATATTATAGATAAATCACACCCAGACACAGAACAAACAATCATGCTCATCACACAAAGTTTGTCCTGGGTGGGAATTGAACCCACGACCTCCGGCTCAGCAGTCAGGGCCACTAACCACTAGACCAACAGGCCCGTCAGTGAAATACGAGTAGGTCCACTTTGGCTAAGAGTGGTGGATGGATTGGAAACAATGGACGGCGTTGGAGGAGGCCTAAGCCGCAACGCACATCGAACTTAGCGATATACTACGATTAACAAACTAGTATTAAGGTTAAAAACTGTTCATGTTCAACATTCGGAATGAAAGGCCTTACACCCGAGCGTTAGTATATCATCTGCATTACACCCGTGCGAAGCCAGGGCTAGTCGCTATCCTTACTAATATTATAAAAGTGAAAGTGAGTTTGTGTTTGTTTGTTACGTCTTATACGCCTAAATGGCTAAACTGATGTTTGATGAATTTAATTTTTTTTTTTTGGTGCAGAGATAGCTGGGACCCTGGAGACGGACATAGGCTACCTTTTTTTAAATATTGAGAAATGAGAGAGAAAGAGGAAAGAAAAGGGAAAACTTAGTTTTGTTATTACAATGAAAAAGCCGCAAGGGCAGAAACTACAGGTAGCAGGTACCTGCAAATCTGGAAAGGGGAATTGTGTTTCCCCGAATTTAACGCAAGCGAAGCCGCGGGCAAAAGCTAGTTTAAATATATTCTCTTTCTTACTACAATCTTCTTGTATCTCAATTTTAAACAGAGATTAACAGTCGCAGCACCTGATACACGAATCTCCGATTTGTAAATTAACCCAAGGTTAACTTAAGCTCATGTTTACTAAGATCAAGAGATTAGTTTTAACGTCCTTTTGATTACAGCCGACTTCCGTGCGACTTCGGAAGTGTATTGTCTTTATAAGTATTCTTTGCTTCTCCGTGATGAATGACTAATTACTGCGGTGATTTGAGTGGGTACTTTTTGATTTCCTAGTTCCTCTTGGGATGTAGGAACTAAGTATTATGACGTCACGTGTGATACTGAAGGTTTAGAAAGATTCAAATTCATGTATTTTGTGAACATAAGGAAAAATAGATGGTAAATTATGGAAGTCAGAAAGTATCTATGTTCCGCCATAGTATTTATGTTAAATTAAATCATATAAAGTAATTAACACAATAACAATGATTACATTAGATTAAATAAAATGTCAGCTAGATTTCAATATTAAAAATACATGCACAAACGTTAGTCATATCAAAATTAGTAATTAAAAGCAAGAACAAATAAATAAAATGTCAACATTAAGAAATTCGCTAACTGAACTGACACTTTTTCAATCAATAATAGTGATAGTCAGTTTTTAAATTCATGGCACTCCTTAATTTGTTTGGGCAACTTATTGTCCAGTCTGGGTGCCATTGCATATTATTATACACTTGTATACATAAATTCTGTTTTAGTAGATACAATAGATAGAATACAATCTTTTAGTGTTAAGGTCTCATCTTAGAGGTTGAAAAGGACCGGAGTTCCAGAGTTTATGTTACTGGTATCCAGGGGATGCGGCGTCCGGGGTTGTGGGTTGTTCCAAAGAGATACCGGTACCGGAATGTAAAGGGCAATAGAAGGAACATGGTTGGGTTTTAGTCAGTACAAGTATAACACCCCCCGCCACTCCACACTAACCGAAGGAAGTTATTTGATGTTTAATCTGCAAAAAGTGGTCCCAATAACGAAATATGAAGATCGTATAAGAACAGTTTTTTTTTTTTAAGTTTATTGACTGGATTTTTAAACTGTCTGCCTCTATTGTGTAGTGGTCGGTAGCGCGGCTGCTGAACATGAAGCCGTTGGTTCGAATCCCGGGCCGAGCAACGTGTTATTGCGTTTTTCTCTCAGGAATTTCATAGTATCTCAAACTCAAAGCATTTTTTCAATTGGACCATTACAGGCACCTTTGAATGTAATGAAACAAAATGATGAAGCTACAGTCCCGGTCACAAGGTATAATAACTTGTGAAAGTACTGTAGTTGCCCATTCCAAAGCGTAGATCTCTATGGAGAAGAATGGGCAAGAAACTCCATGAACACTCTTTTAAATTATAATTTTATTACAAAATCGTATTTACATCATTCATGTTGAAATTATACAAATATGTGAGAACGATGTAGAAAGACGTGCACAGTAAGAGCGTCCAGAGTAAAAGTAAATAATAAAAAGCTAAATTCAATTAAAAATCTAAATAAATTTAAAATGAACCGTGGCAGCTAAAAGGTGACCAGTCCCAACTGACAGAGTCACAGAGAGCCACAGAGTCTGGATTTGTGCCCAGTTGAAAGCAGTAGGTTTGCTTACTATTCATTGGGACTTTAACATAACTAGCATAATAATGGTGCATTATTAAGTACTTCTGCCTCGCCTACCGGGGGTTACAAGCGCGATGATACGTTTGAGTTTTTTTTTTAAAAAAAAAGCTTATTTAGTGACACTCATCTCGTCGAATTTTACGTCTTATGTTTTAATTTTATTGATTTATTTCTAAAATATTTTTTATACAGGGTTATTTGTAAAACACCGACAACCTTACAGGACTGTATTACAATCATCATAAACAACAACTTTTGTTCTATGATTTTTTACAAAATTTTATACATTTACCAAAAACAAATCTTCAAGATTTCGTTGTCCTATCTAACACATTTCAACTCCGTATTTTGCTGTACCTACATACCTACACCAAAGTATAAAGAGGGGAAGTACGTTATCTTCATACAAACGCACCGCGCGCGGCTTGTATGTGTGCGCCGTAGTATCTATGAGTCCCCGCACGCACACTAAACAAGATCTCGGCTCATTTCGACTGATTTCGAGGTGCGCCAGTCGGGGCTAACACTGCACGAGGTTCGCGCGTCACGGCTTTTCGGCACCGCTAAATGAATCAAAAATGTCTGATAATCGCGGGAGAAAGTATTCCTGTGTGTTTGGGTGTCTCAATAATTCATCAATTCCAGAATTGTTTGTTCAGATTACCAGATTACCTATTGAACTTCGCTCGGTTTATTTTATCTTTTTTTTATCACTAGGTGCATAGTATAAAACAAAGTCGCTATCCGCCGTCTGTCTGTCCCTATGTATGCTTAGATCTTTAAAACTACGCAACGGATTTTGATGCGGTTTTTTTTAATAGATAGAGTAATTCTTAAGGAAGGTTTTAGTATATAATTTGTTAAGTTTTTGTATTTATTTCTGTGTACATTAACGATATTCGTTGAAGATGTCGGCAAAAAGTATGCTGTCTGGGAGCTTTCAACGAAAACGCTGTCTAAACCCTTTAAGATATAACTAAATAATGTATGGTGTAATTATGTATCTTATATAGGTCTACAGAAAAGTCAGCGGTGACATATGTCTATATCTTAAGGATAACATACTATATCCATTTTAATACTTTAACAAATGGTCAATTATAAAGCGCTAACTTAGAAAGCTATTTACACAAATACAGTATTAATCCTTATCATTTTAAATAGGTTGGTTGGCATGAACATTTCATGAAGATTATTTTTTCCCTTAACATCATGCAGATTAAATAAATACTTTAGGAGATATAGCAAAATCAAAATAACGCGCAACAAAATTAATTTCGTGTCGCCGTGACTAGGCTGGCCCGCGCGGGCGGGGTGAGGGAACAAGTCGGTCATCGCTCGAGTGCGCGACCCGAACACGGGCAGACGCGTAAGCACAGAGTACGTTGAGTTGACAGGTTCCTCACAAACTAAATTCATATCCTTTATTTGTGAACATAGGTACAATAAGATCTAATTACATCAAATATAATAAAACATAGGTTTTATGAAGTTTTATAATACATACCTATTAGTTAGATCCGTACCATTACCTATGGACGGACGGACAGCGAAGACTTAGTAATAGGGTTTTTACCCATTGGGGACGTAACCATAAAAATGAAACGTACCTAATTTTATTTATACTTTTGTATTGTTATTTATATTTTTGCTATAGGCTGCTTTTTATCAACACACCACGCGGGCGAAGCCGCGGGCGGAAGTTAGTTATAAATAATGCTGCTCTGTATCTTGAATACATTTCTATATTTGATAGGAAAACCATTGTTGAATTTTATTGACTAATAAGAGATGTGTTATCTTTGACAGGGCTGGGCTTTAAACTAATGAATTTGTGATAGTACAAATTAGTGAGGCCTGACAAACCCAGTACCCAGACAATAAAAGTTAAAAATACAACTTCCCGACCCTTGCCAATTTATAGGTACTGAATTAATATTTAGCTAAAAGTGACAACCCTATGACAGTAGGCAATTATATCGCGGATTGGGCCGGAGATAACCTACTTCCCCTCTTTATACTATGCCTACACCGCCGCTTGTAGGTACGTTTGCTTCGAATAGATTTCGTAACATTTAGAGCGTTCAATTTCAATATTTTTATTTTTGTATGAAAATCTGATGAACTAAAATATGATAAATGTTTAAATGTCCTAGAACAAAAGTTGTTGATTATGATGTTAGTAACATGGTCCTGAGACGTTGCCGGTGTTTTACAAATAACCCTGTACAATCACACACGGACTCGTGCAGTTATTCAGTGTAGGGTTAGCGTAAAACTAGGACTTAAACAGTACTAAACGACTTCAAAAAAAGGAGGAGATTCTCAATTTGTGTGATGTTTTTTTGTATCCTTACTAATATTATAAAAGCGAAAGTGAGTTTGTTTGTTACGTCTTCACGCCTTAACGGCTAAACCGATTTTGATGAATTTTGGTACAGAGATAGTTGGGACCCTGGAAACGGACATAGACTAATATTTTTTAAAGTGAGAAATGAGGGAGAAATCGGGAAAACTTAGCATTGCTATTACAATCAATAAGGCTCAAGGGCAAAAACTGCAGGTAGCAGGTACAAATCAAATAAAATCAGGAAAAGGGAACTGTGTTATCCCGAATTCAGCGCAAGCGAAGCCACGGGCATAAGATAGTTCTTTTATAACCCGTATAACTACCCAAGCAATGTTTATCTATATTGCTTGCGTAGTTTATGAATTATCTCTTATAGTACATATTTTTACTGCTACTTTATCTTTTTTAGAAAAACCGGAGGTACAGTTAAGACATGGCATCATACACAGCCCGACTTCACTCACTGGCACAAGCAAAGAGAGGACTACCTATATGCCTATAGGCCTCTCTTGTCCAATTAGGCCTTATGCTAAGCTCACAGATAGACAGACATACAAGATTAAAGCCGAGTGGCAACTCAATGAGGGAAAGCTGCGCTTACAATTGTTATGTATCTTCAATTCCATTGTACTGTGATTTTATATTTAGGTATTATTGTTAAGTAAGCACTATGTACAGCTGTGGAGAGAAAACGAGGGTGGAATCTTTGTGTAGGAGATGTTTTGGCCCTATCTATCTAAGTAAATTAGACAAGTCTGCATAAAACTTTATAAATGATGTTTTATGATGATGTTATTAGGGTTTTCCATAAAATAATACAGTCGGAGATGAATACAAAGGCATGGACGAACAACGCTCTTTTACTTTTTCGCTGTAGCATAGTGTGGGTGACAGACAAATCAATTTTAGTGATAGCAAAACCTTCCTATGGCTATCATGGGTAGTCCTTAACGACTATGATATTCAGGGTAAAGTCTTTATTCAGTAATGATCGTAAATCGCGATAACGTTCCAGATTGAAGTGGAATGATTCATCTAATGTCAATAACCAAACCTAATGTAAGTACCGCTCACTATGTACATTAACAAGGAGGTTATCTATCGCCGTCAGATGGGGGATTGTGTTCGTTTAACACCTCGCCACGGTGTCCACGCAAGTGGGCCAGCTACTGCCACTCATTGAACGAACGGACTTGTTGACTTGCACTCAAACTAATACACAAGTGTTGGAGAAGAGAAATTTCATTGATATATTTATTTCTGCCTTTTAAACACATAATATATCTATGTAAATGGGTGTAAACCTGAATTTGACATCCGTAAAACCCAGGAGTCAAACCCATAACATCATTCGCGCGTGCGATTAGTATATCAAGGAGGCAGGTACTAGCATAAATGTCAATAATATGCATGAACGGCAATCAGACACAACCAGACATAGTGAGACCGTCACCTTACAGTAAACAAATGTTGATAATATTTAAATTCTTACCACAGCACTGCTTCCCGAAGTCCAGCCTCACAAGTTGCACCATGTAGGGCTCCAACAGGTTCACGTACCACCAGGGAACCCTCTCAGCCTTCGTGAGGGTGCAGGTCTCCGCGTTGAAGGTGGCTGCAGTGCTGCCGTCCAGGGCACGCTGGGGAACTCCACCATCTTCCGTGGACGCCTGCATTGGAGCCTTGCCAGCAGCCACGTTTAGGACTGTGGAAGAAATGGTGGAATTAGCTAAGTTATGTAGACTATTAGTTATAGGATTTCTGGCTAAAAATTCGAGAACAACGGTATAAAATTGTCGCTGCCAAGGTGTCGGGTTTTGTTGAGTAGAAACCAATGATTATGTTCACTATCACCACTATCTATTGTTGCTCACTCAAACTGTTTTTAATGTTAAAATGTAAATGGAATGTTGAATCTTCTTAAATATTCTTAAAACCGCTGATATAATGTTAATGAATACACCCGGCAAACGCAATAGACGAAAGTGCACTGAATCCTTACTAATATTATAAAAGCGAAAGTGAGTTTGTTTGTTACCTCTTCACGCTTTAATGGCTTAACCAATTTTGATGAATTTTGGTACAGAGATAGTTTGGAACCAGGAGACAGACGTAGGCATATTACTATATGTGATGGAGAAAGTGGGAAGAAAAGGGAAAACTTAGCGTTGTTATTACAAATCAATAAGGCGCAAGGGGAACTGTGTTACCCCGAATTTAACGCGAGCGAAGCTGCGGGCAAAAGCTAGTATAATATAAAATACTAAGTATGGCCCAGAGGCTAAGCGCCTTGCCTCTCACGCTTTAGGTTTTGGGTTACAATCCGGGCAAGTACCAATGTGACTTTTTCAATTCATATGTAGTTTCTTAAAATTTGTCTAAGACATCACAGACATCCCAGTGATTTAAATAAGGATTAAGATGAAGAATAAAATTAAACCTACTTTTTTATAATTGGAAATTAGAATATTAATTTCTGAAATTGTATAGAAAAGAAACACTAAATAATAACATAATATTATGTAGAAAATAACTTTACCTCCGCAAATCGGTGGCGAAAGAACCAGTGAAACAAACAAAAGTAATTTATTTTCTGCATTATTATGTCTTATATATACAATTTTACAAATATTTCATCAACAACGCCTTAACAAAGTCATCCAAGCTCCAAAAGGACCATGTATCTGTGTCTCTGCCCGGTAGGTACCCTTCTGCCTACGTCGCCATCATTCGATGACAACTGACTTGTAACGGAACTAGGGCTGTGTGGCTTCAATTAACATGTCTCGGTCTGGAGATGTGCCGTCGATAACTGTCTATAACTTGCAAACGATCAACTCACGCGGCCGTAACGGTACTGCCTTAAGCGATATTATATTAGTGTTCATTTCTCGTTGGAATTTTTTGAGACCGTATTCATTTCTGTTAAATCAACTTGTTGAGTGTTATACAGTTGTTCAACGTTGTTCTAATGCTAGTAAGCGCCATTGATAAGAATTAGTTCTTGGTTTATAACCAAGAACTAATTCTTCCCTGGTCAGACAAGAAAAGAAAGAAAAAAATGTTAATTAGACTCTCACAGGACAACACAATGAAAAACAGATATTTTAAAAAAAGAATTAGACTTTCACAGGACAACACAATGAAAAAAAATATTTTAAAAAAAGAATTAGACTCTCACAGGACAACACAATGAAACTAAATTAATTTTAAAAAAAGAACAACAACAACTAAAAAACAATATTTAGAAAACCGGCTAAGTACGAGTCGGAAACTCGAACAAACTTGCGACATAAACAGCCCTATCTTTTGACTGCGTAGACTTAGAGGGCTGATTTTTCACAGCGCAAAGGGACCACAAGGGTGTTGAGTATACGGTTTTAATTTCAAATCGATACCTCCCCGCGTTCCCGAGATAAAGGGTCTTGACAGACAGACATACAGGCAGACAGACGAACAACATAGTGATCCAACCAAAATCTACACATATTTTTCTGACATTTTTTATTTCCTTTATTTTATATTTTTTTCCTGATTGACATTTTTATTCATTTTATTTGACATTAGTAATTAAATATTTTTGTGCTGTTTATTAGTTTGACTTTTTTTGTTTTGTAACTGTAAAATTTATTTGAATCAATTTATTATTTTTTAATTTTAAATACCTTGTTTTGCCTTGTTCTTTTAAATTTGGAAATTAATATTATTTGCATGCCCATAAGACGGTAGAATATGGAGGACCTATTATATACGAAAACATCTATGTAAAAATTACCCATGTTTGCAAAAATAAATGATTTGATTTACACGGTAAAGAAAAAGACCCTTGCCTACCCCTGAAAAGAAAAAGCATGATATTAGGATTTTACATACTATATGCGTTTTCTGTTATTGCATCAATCTTCTTCTTCTATCAAAACAGTTCACCACAAATCAATGCAAAACTCACAACTCACCGAAATAGCTCTTATTGCTACGGAATAAAGGCTGTACCAATATTACCTTGTGGTTGACCATACATGAGGAATAATTTACTTTTAAACGTGCGAGACTTCTCACGATAAAATCTAAAGCTTCGGAATATTTAACTTGTGTAACTTCACGCTTGCATTGCCAAATGGTAAGCAGGAAAGTGATATAAATCTAAGAAGTAATCATTACAATCATTGTTGAAGCGAATGGCTATGTATTATAATACATGCGTTTTTCCCTCGCTACTGCAGAAAATACAGAACGCATTAACTACAAAATAATAGTAACATCATAATATCATCGCGCTTGTAGTCCGCGAAGACTTAGGCAGTGATATAGGTATGTATCGATTTGCTTAATTCAGTCTTCTTAAAATAACAGGAAATAGAGAATGTTCAACCGTGGACATCGTGTTGCCAGTAGTGTACACTACATATAATAACTATATAGTTGTGCCCAGCTCAGCGGTTTCACCCGCTACTCAATTCCCCTACTGAAGAGGACCCTTATCACTTAGGGGTATGAAAAATAGATTATGTATAAACGAATCTCAGACCTACCAATAAAAAACATTAAAATCTTGTGAGGTGTCAAGGGACACCCGGATGGCACGAAGTTATTATTTATTATTACAAAAAAACCTGTATACACTCAACAAAAATAATCGTCGCGACACCACACTGTTCAATGCGAAATAGAAAGACGAAACGAAAATAACTGGCTAGCTTTCTATGAGAGAGAGAGAGAGAGACAGAGAAACAGTAAGCTGCGTGCGCGTGTTTCTCTGTCTCTCTCTCTCTCTCTCATAGAAAGCTAGCCAGCTATAGCAAAAAGTGTCGTTGCAACTTTTGGTCTTAATTTTTCCCGTCTACCCCCTTTTCGCAACGCGCGATAAGGAACTTCATTCCAAAATCGGTCAAGCCGTTTCGGAGCAGTATGTCAAATAAAACTGTGAAAAGAGTATTTTAATATAAGATAGAGATGAAGGTGAAAGTATTCGTGATCCTTTTGAAAAAGATAAAATAAATTGTTCGCGAAGTGGTACATTGTACGATTGTTATTGCTCTATTTAGAAAGAAGTTGCTGAAAGAAATCGTGTACGAGCCGTGTTTTTTGGAACATCATTCCATTTGCTTCAATTTTTTCGATGGTTCTAGTTACCTACATGTTTTTTCATACAAGGTCTGACGGGCAATTCTTAGGGGCGTTGAACTTGTGTTTAGTTGATTTTATTTAGAAGATATAAGAAGGAAAGAAAACATGTTTATTTGTCACTTGGCCTAGTACACACAACATTAAAAACTGGCCAAGTACGAGTCGGCCTCACGCACGAAGGGTTCCGTAGCATTTAAAGGATCTATAAAAGCAACAAAAAAATGTTTGTTGTATGGGAAGGGTCCCATTCCCATACATGTTTTTTGTTAAATATTCTAAAGTTTAAAAGTTATTAGCGAAATCTATCACAAAGACAGTTAAAAAAAACGTCACCCCTCACTAGGAATTTCTCCTGTATCGTGGGTGCGTTTACAAACATTTAAACTCACATACACAAACAGCCAGACCCGAAACAACTATTTGTTAGCCATACAAATATTTGTTCAGTTCAGAATCGAACCCGCGACATACAGCGCAGCAGTCAATCGCTCAACCACTGCGCCAACCGTGTCGTGCCAAAGGAAATTATATATTAGCCGTTTAGTCGTGCAAAGGTACCTAGCAAACAAGCAAACAGACTTACTACACGTAACTACATGATATTAGTATGAGAGTATTCATTAGATGCCGAAGTCATCTTGTCTGCAAAATTTCGCCTACTAATATTTTTAAAGCGAAAGTGAGTTTGTTTGTTTGTTACGTCTTCACGCCTTAATGGCTGAACCGATTTTGACGAATTTTGGTACAGAGATAGTTGGGACCCTGGAGACGGATATAGTTTTTTTAGTGGGAAATGAGGGAGAAAGAGGGAAGAAAAGGGAAAACTTAGCTTTGCTATTACAATAAATAAGGCGCTAGGGCAAAAACTTCAGGTAGGGGGAAGTGTGTTACCCCTAATTTAACGCGAGCGAAGCCGCGGGCAAAAGCTAGTATTAGTACAAAAGTATTTATTAGATGCCGAAACTCTCGTCTGCAAAATTTCGCCAACATTTATTGAAAATAAAGCGTAAAATATCGTACCCAACTACAGCTGATTATGGGGTCAACGCCCTGTGAACTACAGTGACCTCAGACTTGTTAGGAATCCTTTTAAATTTGTTTTTAAACTTATTAGATATCGCTTAAGTCTGTGAATTTGTACCTTGTAAAATTTATTTATTTATTTATTAAATAGGTCCCCAACAGCTTCTGTATAAAAATATCTAAAAAAATAAAAATGACAGTATTGGACTTATACAGTTGCCAATTACAGGTTAACCAACATTTTTACATAATGGTAATAACAATAATAATTATGAATTTATAATAAAAGAAACTACAAAAACAACAAAAAATACAATTTCTTTAGGATATAACAGAAGACAAAAAGAAACGAAACTTGTTACAAAAGGAAAAACAAATGAGTTCAAAATAAAATTAAATTATAAATTAAAAACAATAGAATCCAATTTGAAAAATATCAACGTGAAAGGAGACGGTAACAGAGATTCGTAATTCTACATTGACGTCAACAAGACTAACGTAAGCTTTTCGGAACTTATCAATGATTTTACAATCACCGGTATCGTTATATATTGCAACTTTACCAAACCTGTCCCACTGCTGGGACCTCTTCTCGTACAGAGAAGGCATGAGCGTTGATCACCACGCTTGCTTAAGACCGGTTGGCGATTTCCGAATTAGATTAATTTCAGATTTCGTCACGATGTTTTCCTTCAACGATGTTTGCGATGTCTTAGGCGGAGTGGGGGGAATGTCAGACTTGTACTGACTAAAACCCACCAATGTTCCTTGTTTTGCCCTTTATGTTCCGGGGCCGCGGTATCTCTTTCAAACAACCCGCAACTGTCTGTGATGTCTTTGATAAACTTTGGAAAGCATATATGAATTATTAAAAAAGTCACATTTTTACTTGCCCAGATTTTAACCCTCTCATGTCCTTTATTTCTAAAGCAGCAGCAGCAAGCAGCTTTATACACGTGCATGATCCTGTGATGAATATGGAGAACTATTCATTTAAGACAACATCTACATAATATTATGTCTACTCACATTTGCAAAAATATATGATTATGATTACATTCATTAAGAAAATATGTCGGTCTAGTGTATTTTCATGGAGCGGCTATCGATGTGAGGCACTGGGGCAGAGGCATAAGTCCCGCGCAGTCGAGATGGAAAATGCCAGTCCAACCGTAACGCGACAAAAAAGTTCTAGAGCTACCACTTAAAGTTCGGAGTTCTTAACTTGATATAATTCAACAATAGCACGTCTGATTCACAAGGTCACTGACACCACGGTCTTTTACTGTGTAAAAAAATTTAGAAGTTAAATTTCATCGACTTCTCGGTGTCCGTTTGAGCTAAAAATACTTGTTTAGTTTGGAAAACTAAGCAAGCTAGGTCATGTCATTCTAATCTCTCTAAAATTGGCAACATTCCCTTTGCGTACACAAAAAGTGCTAGTAAAAAACAAAACACACAAATTCTAATAAACGTATTCATGTACCCACCCACCAGCATAATTACAATCTTTATCCTTTTGAAGCGTGTTTTTGTGTGTTTTATTTATTTTATTTTGTATTCAACTGTGGAAAATTAGTATCAGTAGGTACCTATTCATCAAAATAATCTCAGGAATTTAATTTAGGCTAAAGTTTTACCAATTTTTAGACATACATTTGTGTTTTATATTAGTATGGATAGTCAAAATAAAAATCTAATTCGCTGTTCATAACCAAATACCTAAGACTCATTAGCACCAATTTCGTTCGCGTTAGCTCTGGTGTGCGATTAAGTTCACAGTGTTCGCGGTCTCACTCAGACCAGAACAACTTTATTTTTTTACGGTTGTTTTTGGCAAATCTTATTTTTATTTATGGTTAATAAGTAGGCCGCATCTTGGAATGTAGGGAAATAAATACACTAATTTGTTTTTTTTATGATTTATGAGGAAAAATGTATACCTACCGGGTTAATTTTAGATAGCGAAGCTTTATCCTTACTATAATCCTTACTAATATTATAAAGGTGAAAGTGAGTTTGTTTGTTTGTTACCTCTTCACGCTTTAATGGCTAAACCGATTTTGATGAATTTTGGTACAGAGATAGTTGGGAACCAGGAGACGGACATGGGCTAATTTTTATTAAAAAAAAGTGGGATATGAGGGAGAACGAGGGAAGAAAAGGGAAAACTTAGCGTTGCTGTTACAAATCAATAAGGCGCAAGGGCAAAAACTGCAGGTAGCAGGTACTGTGTTATACCGAATTTAACGCGAACGAAGCCGCGAGCAAAAGCTAGTAAATTATAAGTGGTTCGTACATCATAATTCTCTTGCGCTTATCACAATTTATTGGATTTGATTTCGGTGCAATGCTTTCATCATCCATGCTATCTATTATTTATCATCTTATCAGAAACCTCCTTTCTTATCATCATACGTCATATCATCCTTAACACGCATCCTCTTCTTCTATCGATCGTCTACTTAAACGGCGCAACTTATTTGGCAGCTATGTGTTTGAGGCGTTTGGAGTTGAAATACTAAGGCCTTAGGGTCCGACCACCTGGTATATCGAGTTATCCAAGCGGTTGGTCGAGTCTTCACGAGACCAGAGGACTGGTGATCGTATTGGTCAAAGAATCAGCATCATTGGCATTTTTCCTGTTGACAGCAATGCGGATTTGTGCATATTTTCATGATTAGTTTATGTCTATTTGTGGTTCGTAAATTTACTCTATATAATATTATAAAGAGGAAACATTTGATTGGATAGGGCCGATTTAAATAATTTTTATTGAGTGACATAGCCTATATATATTTAATCTGTACGCTGCCTTCAGCAAAATTTAAATTTACAAAAAGATTTCTTGACTATTTGGGCCCATCTCTTTATAACAAAATTAACAAAAGTGTTTATATATATGACCTTCCCTATAATAAATGTAAAACAGTGATCTGTCATTTCTTACTTGAAAAAACTTACGAGGAAACTGAAAATTACTTGTGAACAGGGCCCTAGAGTGGGGCATCACCCTCTCACGTACGCACACACACAATCACACGGACACAAACACAACACACACACACGCCACACACACACACACACACACCACACACACAACACAACATACCATAACATACCTACATGCTACCACACATCACACGCACTCTTATACATAAGAACACACCCACTATTAAATCAGTTACCTGTCATATAATGCTGTAGTACTTATCATACGAACAACTATGTTATGTACTTAGAACATAATTCAAATGTGAACTCCATTTTGGGGGATGGAAACTGCGCTTCCTTAACACAGGCTATTTCTTAGCCTAGCAAGGAAAACAGAATGGCATCCATTACTGTAGTAAAAAGATTTTAATGAGAAGTTAAGTAAAATGTACTACAAATCGTTTTTTGAAATAAATTTATTATTATTATTGTCCTTTATTCAATTCGCATCTTAAAATTACATTTTTAAATATTTCTTAAAAAATAAATTAAAAAAAAAACATTTAAGAATATAAAAATAGGTTTCCGCAGGTAACGGGAGCAGGGTCCAAGCTACCGGTGGTTAGGGCTCCAGAGAAAGGAACCTCCTCACAATGCGGGCCGTATCGAGGAGTACTGCCTTCTGAATCAGGCCCTTGATCCAACCACCTAAGGAGAGCTTCGACAGATGTTCTTCGAGGCTCTTGGCAATTAAGCCATTGGCCGTTACGACAATCGGCACAATGATAGCCGAGTTCACATTCCACATGTCAACAACCTTGTGTGCCAAGTCAAGGTATTTTAGTTGTTTTTCTTTCTCAGCTTTCACGAGGTTCTCGTCATGTGGGATGGTAACATCGATTATCATTACGCGGCGCGCTGATCGGTCTATCACCATTATGTCAGGTTTATTGGCGACAATAGTCCTGTCAGTAATGATAGACCGATCCCAGTACAGCGTAACATGGGCTTTCTCGAGAACTGGGTCGGGCACATACTTGTAGTACGGTACCTCAGATTCAACAAGATTATATTTCAAGGCAAGTTGCTGATGAATAATCCTGGCCACTTGGTTGTATCTATGCACGTACTCGCTGTTAGCTAGACGAGAACAACCAGAAATAATATGTCTGATGGACTCACCAGGACGGTGGCATGCCCGACACACGTCAACCGTCCCATCCCTCATTATATATTTCCGGTAGTTGTTCGTCAACATAACTTCGTCCATAATCGCACAGACAAAACCTTCAGTTTCCCCAAATAGGTCACCGAATCGTAGCCAGGACACGGACGCCAGAAAATCTACATCGGGCCCATGAAGAGCCTTGTAGAAGCGCCCGTGAAGCTCCTTACCTTGCCATATTACCCTGCGGTCAACGGTAGTAAGTACTACAGGTTTGCGCCAATTCTCTTTAGCCATGGACAGCGGGGTGAGTCCCTTGTCCACTGCGACTACATCTCGGTGCATACCCACGTCAGTTTTTAAAAAATATTCCCTGAGACTGCACACCTCTCGGTTATGGAGGGTCTTCGCGTTTAAAAAGCCTCGACCCCCACACTTCCGTAGGATGTACAGTCTCATCACTGATGATCGTGGGTGATGCATCCGATTTCCAGTCAGCAGTGTACGAACTCTCCTATCCAGAGCATCGAGTTCAGTCTGAGTCCATTTGAGTATGCCGAAAGAGTACATTAAAACCGGCATGACCCAACTGTTGAAGGCGCGCACCTTGTTCCCGCCCGAAAGAAGGCTTTTTAATACCTTCTTCAGGCGACCAAAGAAACGCTCCCTCAACAATTGCTTCATGTCAGCTACGTTAATGCCTAACGCTTCCGACATACCCAAATACTTATAGCTTTCGGATGAGGAAAGGGATCTGAGGTGTATGGAATCCGAGAGTTGAATTCCCTCGGATTCCATAATCTCCCCTCGCTTCACATACATGATTGCACATTTGTCCACACCAAATTCCATCCTGATGGCGTTACTAAAAGTTTCAGTTACTTTCAGTAGCTCCATCAGTCGCAATTTGTTGGGGGCAAAGAGTTTCAGATCATCCATGTAAAGGAGGTGAGATATGACCTGACCACCTCTTCTCAACCGATAGCCTAAACCTGAATCCTCCAGCAATGTGCTTAGAGGATTCAGGGCTAGACAGAACCAAAGTGGACTCAAACTGTCGCCCTGAAATATTCCCCGTTTAATCCACACAGGCTCATCGTTTCCCTGGATTTGTCGACATCCTGGATATCGAAGGACCGTCCTCCATTGCCCCATACACGACTCAAGAAAGGCGCGTAGGGTTGCATCTATCTTGTACAACTCCAGCACCCTCTTGAGCCATGTATGTGGCACTGAGTCGTAGGCCTTCTTATAATCTATCCAACATGTCGACAAATCCTTGCGGGATCGACGAACCTGTTGGCTAATGGCCATGTCAATGAGGAGTAACTCCTTAGTACTTAAACATAATTATCGAAATGTTTGTACTATTATGTACGTCTGCCTACCTTACTTTTTTTTTTCGGGTGGGAAATCATCCAATGAC
This sequence comes from Ochropleura plecta, assembly GCA_905475445.1. NCBI lineage: Eukaryota > Metazoa > Arthropoda > Insecta > Lepidoptera > Noctuidae > Ochropleura > Ochropleura plecta. The sequence continues at coordinate 26,468,678 of FR997721.1, read as the reverse complement.
TTCCCCCGCTCTGGGCGGAGCGGGGGGGCATGTCAGACTTGTGCTGATTAAAACCCACCCATGTTCCTTCTATTGCCCTTTACGTTCCGAGGCCGCGGTATCTCTTTCGAACAACCCGCAACCCCGGCAGGTGGAGGCTCTGTCAAACCCCTCTGCTTTGCTGACTCTCTTTGAGGCGCGCGTGAAACACGAACGCGCCGTCGACACGGCCTGTCGTCAATAGACGGACGGACGGTGAGCTACCCATTGCTCAGCCGTCCACAGGCCCGCATCTACGGTGGCCGGGAGTCGTCTCGCGGCGTGCCTACCTTACTTTGTGGGTGATTTAGACTATAAAACAATTTCGTATTAAAAGTTTTATTTTCAACATTACAATCAGTTTTACAAACGAAAGCGAACATAGTAATGGCAATGACGAGACCACACGACATAATATTCGGGGTAATGCAGTTTAAATTGCCGGCGGAAAGGAACAGTAGTGACAGATGTGTGTGTCAAAACATTTGCACTTTCAACTGAGAGACTGAAGACTTGAATCGTCACGCACTTGATTGTAAAGTGCACGATTGTTGCCTAATTTTACATTGTACTTGTGTTTTTTATCATGATGACACCTTACCTTGTACTTTTCACTATGGAATACTTGTTAATTTTAAAATTGTTTTTTTTTTCTATTTCGTTTACTGGTTACAAGCGCGATTGGTTATAGGGTTCGATTTTTCGGTCGGGAAATGTTTTATGAGTTTGAATTTTGTCTCTTTTTGCAATAAGCTCGCTCCTTATACCTTATACTTGGGGCTTAAACATAACTGGCTCCATGTGGCTGTACTAGGCTCTGCATAATCTTTCGTTACAAGCGTGGCTTTTGTAAAGAGTATTTTATTTCGGAAGGTAACAAACTGCTTTCATTTTCGGATGAGATATCATAAAATAACCCCCTCCCGCTCTGGGCGGAGCGGAAGGGAGTGACGAGGACGAGACTTTTACTGACTAAAATCCACCCATGTTCCTACTTTTGCCTTTTGGGTTCTGGGGTCGCGGCTTCTCTTTCGAACCCGCAATCCCGGCAGGTGGTGGCCCTGGCAGGCTCCTCTGCTTTACTGAGATCTCATTGAGGCGCGCGTGGAACACGAACGCGTTGACACGACTTGTCGTCACAAGACGGACCGACCGGTGAGGTGCCATTGCGCTCCGTCCACCGACCCACTTCTACTGTGAGTCTGTGACCGGGAGTCGTCACGCGGTACCCGACAAGCGAAGCGAAGCTTCTCCCGCGGCGGCTGGGTTGGGATTCTCTCCCTCAAACGTCCAGTCACGTTCGATAGCATAACCGCTTCGCAGAAGAAGGTGACCGCTTCCCATTTCTTCTAGCACCGGATTAGGGACTGAACCAGGGCCGGATACGAGAGGTCGCCGCCGCTAATTGCCTCTACTAGGACGGTAACAACTCTGCCTTTCGGTTTATACATCGTGTGCCTGGATGAATGGATCAAATCACCTTGCTGCGAGTGTGTGCCACCCTCGTGCAGTAGCCAAGGCAGTGTCTCGCTAACCCTGCGCAGGCGCCGGGCTAGCTCTCTGCCGATGCCGCGGCACCGTTAGCGACAACTTGTGGCACACTTGTGTTCGCCGTTACTTGCAGGGCTGCCGGCGCCGGCGCACTGACAATTGTTTCTTTACAAATAGTAATTAATACTGCGTTGATATTCTTACTAGTTCAGGAGAATAGTTATAATACAAAGTTGACCCGACAGACGTTGTCCTGTCTAAATTGTGGTATCTGATCTTTTTTTAAATAAAAAAGTTAGGTATTCGGATATTTCTAAACGAAAGAATTTAAATCCGTTCGCTCGTCCAGAAGTAATGTGTTTCCAACGCATTGTATTGTTTTGTAGTTTTTCTTCTTCTTAGCCTGAACCTGCTATTAGTTGTTACAATACTTAATGAGAGCTCAATATAATATGTATCGATACTCACGCAGTCGTATCATCGTGACGACACTATGACGAGAGATTACGGAGACAAAATGTTGTCGCACGCACTTGTCGCTGTGACAAGTCCCCGCTACTCTCGCCAGCCCTGTGCGAGTGTGCGCCCGCGCAGCCGCTCCGTGTTTACTACGAACGGTCCGCGTGAATGGCGGCGACTTGTTATGTTCCACTTTACACTCGTCTTTACACTCTCGCCACTCGCCACTATCCGACCATCTGCACTGCCGTGCAGACGTGCGTGACCGTTACCCCGTGTCTTAAACAAAACGATCCGTTTCGCTAATACGTGATTGTCACGTTCATGTGTCTCTAATTTTTACGACCTGACGACGGGTTCGGGTTCGTCGAACAATAATAACTTCTTGGTGTGATAATCGCTTTGGTTAGATCACGGTCGTATACAATTTTATGACTGGCATGTAATTGGGAGCGAACCTGTTGTTATTAACCGGACGGGGGAATCCACATTCCAGACCACTACTGGGAATACCTATTTGGTAACCAATAAGATTTTTGCCTGATTACCAAATCCACAACCTCATTTTTGCTACCACAGGTCGCAAAGAGCAGACTTTTGCCAACCTTTCAAGGAAAACCCGCATGATACTATATTACAATGTGACACAAATAAAACAGGCTGCCACAAAATATATCCTGCGAACATACCAGGTAAAGATCCAATTACTTTATGTTCCACGAAGCTCGATCAATATTTACACAGACACAAACGCAGTGCTTCATAAACGTAGCGAGCTGTGATTGGTAAACACTAACGCTATGCACACATTGCAGACAGAACCTGGGAATCGTACGGAAGTTCGGTACAGCATCCACAGATGCAAACAAGATTACATTTCGTAGATTAAACCCTAAAGGATGCTACACATAGGCTTAGTCGAAACAGTGTGATGCGGTAATGTAGTTCAGGTACTTATATTGGATTCGGGAAAAAGCCGGTCCGCTTACCTTAAAGGGAGAGCCAACTCGAACATGAACTTACTTATTCACAAAATAATGTATCTTGATATTATCCTTAAATTTACGACAGACTTCTGGTGACATTATTATTAAGTTTGTGTTTTGCATACCGCAAGGTTTAATATGGTTGGTCTGTACTATATGATAAACAACTTAATGTATTTTAGCAAATAAATGATTATGAATTATGAGTAATGGGCCTAACTGCTGGAAGAACAATTGTTGCTTACATCGTCAGCCAATTTTTGCTAAGTACCTTGTTTTTGTAGAGGAATTTATTAAAATCTAAAAAAAATATCGTATATGAATCGGATTGTTTTGTACTATTATAACGGTGGCGATCATCATGACACTTAAAAATATCTTAAAATGATCACATACGCAAATAATCTTGTGAATTGTCACTTTGTGACAATTTTATGAATTTTAACGTAATTCATATTATGATTCTGCTGAAGCCGCCATTTTAGAACCCGCGGAGTTAAGGCGCCACCCCGACCAAAACGCCGCGCAAGCCGTTTTTGTACAGTTTTCTAGAGCTATCTACTTGTTATTTAAAACAAACTAAGTAACAAAAAAAAATACATTAAATTTCTTTATAATCTTGATTCCATTATTGTAGATTTAGTTTTTATTTTTATTGAGTCATTATTTAGTAAATCTCCTTACAACAAAGCCCCAGAAATGAGAAAAAATTTCAATAACATGCATCTCCTCGTAAAGTAAACATTGTTTAATTTTGCTACTGACACTAATGGATACACAATTCTATAATGAACATTTTGGTAGAAATATTTTTTCCAAAAACCCAATACTTAATTGTATGTAGATTTTTTTTCCAAAAAATAGGCATTATTCACTACTGCTCTCACTCACTCACTCAGAGGGAAGCGAATGCTCAAAGTTATTTGCGTAGGGTACGGCCTTAATTGCCGAACCGAATATATGTATTATGCCGAACCGAACACGTGTGTACCACCCCTAATACACGCAAATATATGCATTTGTGTATGGGAGGCGTGCGGATGAATTGCATGAGCAGTCTACAGCTTGATCCTTTTCTATAAGGATTTATGTCATATCACGTTTCTTGCATTCATAAAATTGCTGATTGACAAATAAGAGTTGATGTACCGTTTGTATAGAGTTTGTTTGACCTGACTTCATCTATAACGGCTCTTGTATTTAACGTCATGTCGAATGATTTACAAATATTGTGATATTTAATATTCCATCATCATTATAACATCACGCCAGTGTTCCCTGAAGGGTTAGACAGAGAAGTAATATTATACACATATATATTGCCAGTTATAGGAGCTCGTGGCTAAATAATAGCAGCCGCTTGGGTCGATCTTTAGGTTAAGCCGCGCTTGCCTAGGTTGGTCTGTGGATAGGTGACCACCCGTTACATACCGAGTTTCCTCCGAGCCTCGGAAAGCACGTTAAGCCGTTGGTCCCGTCTGTCATTTGTAGATCTTTGACAGTCGTTACAGGTAGTCAGTGTTCCGAAAATCTGACAACCAGTCTTACCAAGGGGTATCGCATTACCCAGTACTAACTGGGTTGTGGAGGTCAAATAGGCAGTCGCTCCATGTAAAATACTGATATTCAGCTGCATCCGGTTAGACTGGAAGCCGACCCCAACATAGTTGGGAAAAGGCTAGGCAGATGATATATTGCCAGTTATGTCCGTTATGTTATGTTAAGTCCCATGTAATAGTGTGCGTGCCCAATGTCAAAAAAAACATAATATCGTAAATGAACATTTATGTTAAAGAAAGAAAATATGGTATCTTTAACTTTCAAAATAAGTGAGGCTGTTTGTGTATGTAAGTTTCAATAACCACCACCCACGATACAGGAGAAATTCCTAGTGTGGAGCAATATTTTTTAAAAAATGAATCACTAAATAAGTTAATTGAAATACCTAACGCCCACAGAGTAGCAACACACAACATCGATTAAAATCAAGTGATAGCTTTCGCGCCATCAAAGTAACGGTAGCCATATTTTAAAAAAAACCTCTTCTCCAAACTCCGCTGAGATCAAGGGTCACAATAACTTCTAACTTGTGTAGTATTAATAAAAATCGACGGTGCTAAATTAACATTAATACCCGTTTCCACGAATACTAGGCGACAACTAAATTAAAGCACATTTCTCTATTTTCGAATCTCGGCGGTGAATCGAGAATTAAAATCACAGTACAATAAAAAAACATAGGCATTCCTTAACGTATATATATAGTGTCGTGTAAGTGAAATGGCCAAGCGGCGTACAAATAGTTGTAGAGACAACGGTTAAAACAACTGAACGTCACACGGTAGACGGGCTACGGGTAACCACATGTGTGGCAAACTGATGTCTAGGGTTGATAAATAATATATCGTCTACTAGCTGTGCCCAGCGGTTTCACCCGCTGCTCACTTAGGGGTATGAAAAATAGATGTTGGCCGATTCTCAGACCTACTGAATATGCATATAAAATTTCATAAGAACCGGTCGAGCAGTATGGGAACGAAAACTGTGACACGAGAATTTTATATATTAGATTAACAACACATACTGGAAATAATTCAAGACATTGAGGAGATCGCAGCTAAAAACAAATGAAATATAAATAAAAAAATACAGTTTTTTTATTTATAATTCTTACTAATATTATAAAAGCGACAGTGAGTTTGTTATGTCTTCACGCCTAAATGGCTAAACCGATTTTGATGAATTTTGGTACAGAGATAGTTAGGACCCTAGAGACGGACATAGGCATAGGCATATTTATTTTAAAGTGAGAAATGAGGGAGAAAGAGGGAAGCAAAGGGACAGCTTAGCTTTGCTATTGCTATAAATAAGGCGCAAGGGCAAAAACTACAGGTAGCAGGTACAGTCAGCGTCAAAAGTTGATGATCACATTTAGATTTTCAAAATCACTGTACACCGTATTACACCTAAATCGATCAACATGACAAGCGCCAGAAATAAATGATTATCATAAAAGGGCATAAGTAGGTGACCATCACTTTTCAAAAGTCACATAACAAAGTTATATTAGAAAAAGCTAAACATTCTTCGTCTCTAAAGTGTCTGAACAAATTTTTGTCAAAAATAGCATACCATGGTTTATCTCTAAAGTCCTTGAACAAAATGAAATATGTTTTGGGTTTTATGTGTGTGTATTTCGGTACGTATAATATGTGCTTGGTATATAAATTAAATAGACACATGCAAATATAAATCACCACCCTTTTACTTATTATCAACAAAATTAAATTAAATGGTTCGATAAATCAATACCGTAAATTTTATTTTTTGTTTAGAAAAAAAATTGTTGTTTGTAAAGTAGGTTTACGATCGAGATGTTTACGTGATAACGTCTTATTGGTGATATAAGTTTTTGGGAAGTAAGGAATTAATGAAGATAACAATTTTTTCAAATTTTAAATTACATCTATCGTTTTATTCACACTTTTGATGATAAATTTCGGGTGTAAAATGACAAGTTTACTTATTCGACTATGATATACATTTTTCTTCATACATACATTCATACAAACATACTTTTATACATTTATACAAACATTTATGCATACATACATACATACAATACGATCAGTTACAATCTTCACGTAAATTTATCTGTTTCCAATCTGGGTAATTTTGTTCAGGATCGATCGATCGATCGAACGATCGATCGATCGATCAATCGCGCTCGTGAGGTTTTGGTGTGACACAAGTTTCTGAACATGTCACCCGACTAAAACGATTTTAAAGACGTTATCACGTCAAAAAAATATCTCTCCAGCACGTGTGACAGCTATCAATCCTATTTCAAAATTGACGTAATACCAACAGGAATACTAAATTAAATGGCATTATAATGTTTATTTGTCACTAAAGCGCAATTGATAACTGACACCATATTCTTCTGTCATCTTTTGTTTTTAAAACAAAAAATAAAAAGAGGCGTTGACAGCTGCCTGCAATGTTTTTTTATGCATTTTCACTCGGTCCAAGTAGGTTGGTAGAAAAGGTCTATCCATTTAACTTTTTTTTTACATGATTTAGTTTGGATAGGACAAGATTGGTTCTAAAACTCTGAAGATAGTAACGCGCACGTTTTTAGTTTGCAGTTAAGCTACTTTTGATAGAATTAGTTTTTTTTTTTAAACTTTGCTCCACACTAGGAACTTCTCCTGTATCGTGGGTGCGTTTACAAACATATAAACTCATATCCACAAACAGCCAGACCCGAAACAACTATCTGCATTTCATACAAATATTTGTTCCGTGCGAGAATCGAACCCGCGACACGCAGCGCAGCAGTCGATTGCTTAGCCACTGTGCCAACCGTGCCGTCAAAGTTTACACGCTACGTATCCGAAACAAAGTAATGTTCAGTAACTTTTGTTCTTTATGATGTTTAGTTATTTTTGGACGTTGCCGTGATTACACTAGAAAACCAAAACAAGTATTTTATATTGTGCAGTGACTTTTGTAAAACTGAATGTTAAGATGTTTTCGGATATTATAACGATCAGCATTTTTTGTCAAAATGGTGTTCAGTGACCTTTGACGAGTAGTGTTCAGTTAATTTTGAACTTTAATGATGTTCATTCAATACTGACGCAAAATCTTGTTGAGCGAGTTATGGGTGATATAATGCACAGTGATTTTGAAAATCTGAATGTGGTCATCGACTTTTGATGCTGACTGTACCTGCAAATCAGGAAAGGGGAACTCCGGTACCCCGAATTTAACGCGAGCGAAGCCGGGGGCAAAAGCTAGTAAATTAAGTTGTTAAGCCACGCACACTTATTGAACACTTACTGACTTTGCTCTGTGCCTCGGAAAGCACGTTCAGCCGTTGGTCGCCGCTGTCAATTGTAGATCTTTGACAGTCGTTGCAGGTAGTGAGTCGAAAGTTTGTAAACAAGACTGGTTAATCTTACCAAGGAGTATCGTATTACCCAGTCGCTAATGAGATACGTTATAGGTAGGTTGGTATAGGTTCAGCTGTATCCGGTAAGACTGAAAGCCGAAACCAATAAAGTTTGGTAAGAGTTAGGTAGAAAATGATATTTTTTAGGTTTTGAATTTGCCTGAACCAACCGACAGGCTTCTAAACATCTTTAGCAGTATCTGAATAGCTGACACTTCTCATTCTATATTAAAATCAATAAGAAAATCTTTATTTCCAAAAATAGGAGACAAAATGGAAAACCATTTGGTTATAATTTTGATCCCGCCGATGACGACTCATCATAACGTGGGTTATGTTATGACAAATAACTTTAAAATCAATTAAAATAAACATGATAATATCACACTTTTATGGTGAAAGTTTGTATGTCATGAGTGTTATTCCTTCACGCTCAAACGGCTCAACGGTTTTGGATGGAATTGGGTAACAAGATAGCTTATATTCTAGAAAAACATATAAGCTGCTTTTGATCCTGGAAAAACATACTTGTATTGTATGTTAAGGGTACATTGATGATATATATAATATCACGCCTATTCACTCATAGAGAGACAAAGAGCTACATATTTTGTTCGGTATAACTGGTAATTAGGTCACAAGTCAACTGCCTCGAATGACAAACACTGTTACGTATGCAAATCGCCTTAGATCGATACGTCTCGCTTATATTTCCATGGAGTCGATCGATGGCGCCTTTGTCCATGCATTTTTTAACACTGCGACAAAGTGAGTAATTTGTTACGTAAATAACTTCATTTCCAGCAATTACCTGTCTTATACTTCAATTGTTTTATTTGTTTTGTTTTTAAACCAGATACTAAAACCATAGCATATCTATTCCGTCTACGGACGTTTATCCATAGTTGGGATGCCGAATTCAAAATGAGATAGTGGACCATTTAATCCAGTAAGCGAGTCCAGTGTCGACAGTCGTATTATTTTCGTTCATTTATTGATTAATTTTCATATTGACGAATAACTGCCGGAAATTTATCGTGAAAGATGGCACGGTTGACATATATGTCGGGCATGTAACCGTCCGGGGGAATCAATTCGTCACATTATTTCCGGTTGTTCTCGTTTTGCTAACGGAGAGTACTTGCATAGACACAACCTTGTAGCCAGGATTATCCATCAGCAGCTTGCTCTAAAATACAGCCTTGTGGAATCGGAAGTGCCGTACTATAGGTATGAGCCCGACCCAGTTCTCGAACATAGAAATATCACATTGTACTGGGATCGATCCATCATCACCATTATTATTTCCTTAGTAAGTTCCAATCATCATTTTCCTGCCCTTGTCCCATTCTATTTGGGGTCGGCGCAACACGTTTTCTTCTTCCATTCTCCCCTATCAGACGTCACGGCATCATTTACTCCTTTCTCCTTCATATCATTCCTTACACAATCCATCCATCTTTTCTTTGGCCTTCCTCTCGCTCTCCGTCCATCAATATTCAGATCCATCACTCTTATCTTTCCTTAGTAAGTCATTAAAAAAGATAAAGATATCAAATCACTCGACAAGCCGCTCCACTGCATGACATATCGTATATTACGTGTCCACCATACAAATGATTGCCCTGATAACCACTGGTACAATGGCCCCGATGACACCAACCTCTTCGGTTACAATGACATGCAGCGACATGTGCCATTCAATGCTAATTGACGCCTTACTTGCGCCGGAAGTCTTTTGTGGCTGGTCCATTAGAGGCTCGCTTGATAGCGAACACTTAGCTTAATAGGTGGGAATTGAAAGTTATTAATATTAGAGAGTGGGTTCTAAGCCGTTAGACGATTTAGGAAGACTATAACTTTTTCTAGGTTGTATTGTTTTTGTTCCACTTCAGGGCATAAACTTCTTCTGTCTATAGTTTCCCAAGTTTTTTGAGAAATCAGAATCCTGTGACTGTCGGTTGGTATTTCATTCTTGTTTTGCTCTAAATGGACTTATCTATGAAACTACCAAATTAGTGGTCTCTTTACACACTTTATACTCAAATTAAAACTAGAATAAGTATGGATATAACTGCCGCACCGCCTTCATGTTCAAGGCGGTTAATTGGAGGTCAAGTTCAGAAGAGAACGTTGGCCTGTTATGATTACTTATGATAATGGTACGTTGGTCTCGATCGGTAATGATAAGTTACTCTCAGTTGTTGGTCTCCTTCAAAGTACAGGCTTTTCTTAAAATAGTCAGTAGGATTTTTTAAATCTATGACAATTTAAGGTGACTTATTTAAAAATATAATTTATTGAACACAGAAACAGCATCTGTTACCGTTACCACATGTATGGAACACCCACACAGTAATTATGTATAAACGAGGTTCGAATATACTCATTAGTATACACAGAAATTCCGTTCGCAAAAAAATACGCGTATTTTTATGGCAACACCATCGGTTATTAATCACATTTCATTTGTTTGCAGGTTGTAGACCCCATTGGATTGGGGTCACGGCTGACTCAGGGGCGCGAATCGCGTACAAATTATGTGATTATCGATGTTTTGACTGGGTTTGACCCATTTTACTTTAAGGAAAAGGATAATAAAGTTGTTGTTTCTGGTTGATATGATGATTCATTTCTAGCTAAGAATATTTGCTAAGTCAGGAGGAGCTCGTGGCCAAATAATAGCTGCCGCTTGGGTCCATCTTTTGGTTAAGCAGCGCTTGCCCAGGTTAGTGTGTGGATGGGACCATCCATTAAATACCGAGTTTCTTCAGAGCCTCGGAAACAGCATACGTTAAGCTGTCATTTGAAGACCTTTGACATATTTCTATGTATTTGAAAGTCGTTAAAAGTAGTCAGTAGCCAGAAAGTTTGTCAACCAGTCTTACCAACGGGTATCGTATTCCCCAGTACTAACTGGATTGTGGAGGTCAGATGGGCAGTCGCTACATGTAAAATACTAGTATTCAGCTCCGGTTAGACTGGAAGCCGACCCAGACTAATGCAGTTGGGAAAAGGCTACACCTGAACATGCTTTTTTCTACTTGTACTTCGTAATTTTCAATCCAAGAAAACTTTGTTATTCTTAATTAATAAAAAACACACGTCACTTTGTTGCCGTGCGCACTTAGACAAACAATCCTCAAAAGGTGGAACAAAGTTTATGGTCAGATTTTCATAGGATTTTCTGTATTGAGTTCATAGAGAGTAAAAAACATACTCCGACTTTTCTCTAAATTGAATATTTGAAACTTTAAGTAAGTCAATTTAAACAAATAGGTAATAAGGGTAGGACGCCGCTATTTAACAAACAAAAGGTGGCACTAAAGCAACGGTAAAACAAGCCCAAGCCGAGTAACAAAAAATCTTTAAATAAAACTACGATTGGCTCCGTCTACATCAATCTCGCGCTAAAGGCGATATAATTGAATGGTACAGATGAGCATAACATAGCGGTACTACGAGCTATAACTAATAACTATCACTGCAGGTGTGGCCGATAGTGGGGCAGGCAGGTACCTTCGGACGACCGGCTTGTAACTGAGCCCGACCGACCCAAGGAATGTATCAATCGGAGTGATCGTGTTTGTTACAGTATTCTTGAATCATTTTCATCACTCTTCTCCATAAAGATAAGATAAAGAGAAAGATAATTTTATTTTGCAAACATGGGTAACAGTAAATGATGACAAAAATATATTGATAGGTTCAGCCATATTCTACCATTCAGGCATGCAAAAGTTTTGAAACATACAACTTATACTAAGAAACCACTTAAAAATTTTACATAACAATTTAAAATATTACACTAAACAAAAAACAGTTCTAATTCAAAAAGTCTTTCTCCGTAAGGTACTCACTTATATTATAAAAACCTTTCACCACTAAAAAGTTTCGGAGTCTTTTTTTAAATAATTTTAGCGGAAGCTCTTTCCAGCTTTTTGGCAACTTATTATAAATAACTGGAGCCATGCAGTAGACACTTTTGCGCTTAAGTGCTGTTTTAGCTGGCTCCTGACATAGCAAGCTATTATCTCGTCTATTGCGGAGAAACACGTCAGCTACACGTCTGAAACGACTCTGGTTTGCCTTCACAAACACAGCTACTTCTAGTATGTACAGACAAGGTAATGTTAATATCTTATATTTTATAAAGTATGGTTTACAGCTATCAGTGGATTTCATTTTAAACATCGCTCGAATGCATTTGAAGGCAGTTTCTTTTTCAGTAGAGTTTCCCCAAAATACAAAAGTTACTTACGAACAGGCAAAACAAACAATCATTTATCCTTTGATTTAAAGTTTTGCTTTCAATAATGACTTAATGAAAAGTTATTACTTAACTTAAATAAATAATTTTATTTTGACTTTATAGAGCCTAGTGCGCTACAACACCGTGATGACAATTCGAACGATTTTTGAATCGAAATATCGAATCGTCGAACATGATTTGCCAAGCCCAATTACTCGTGTCGAGCAGACGTATTTCATTATCATGTATTTTATTATGAAGCATCGGATTAGTAATTTCCTTTCGAATCCTTCGGGCTATGATACAGAGTATGTTACACAAGAAAGGTCATAGCTCGCTGTAAAGATAGGTTTTAAAAAGATCTATAGCTAGAATTTCGAATACACGAATGTATAAAGTCACAAATGAGTACACAAGAGGAAGTCTAAAGGAAGACTAATTACGGTAGAAAGACTATTATTTGAAGGTGTACATCTGTTCAATGCATTACCGGACGATATTAAAGAGTGCGACAACATGAATACATTTAAATATAAGTTAAAGAAACATGTATGTACATTATAACTGCTAATACTCTGGAGGAAATTTGTATTGTACTGCATTATATCATCATTATTTCTATGTATCTCATTATAGGCGGACTGTACGTTCTTATGAGAATTAATTTTGTTTTAACCGAAGTCTAAAAGTAGCGCCAGTGCAGTCACTGGCGCTACTATTCAGTAATGGTGGTGTGGTATTCGGTTGACTAGGTATGAGCACGTGATGCGGAGGAATGAGGAAAATGTCGTTAGGAAAGTTTTGAGTATGAAAAGGGGTAAGAAAGGATCACAAAGAAGCCTATGAGTTAATCCAGAATATCTATCTTGAAACAAGTAACAAACATACACTCACACATACAAACTTTCGCCTTTATAAGTAATACTAGCTTTCGCCCGCGGCTTCGCTCGCGTTAAATTCGGTATAACACACCAAGCAGACCTGCAATTTTTGCTCTTGCGCCTGATTGATTTGTAATAGCAACGCTAAGTTTTCCCTTTTCTTCCCTCGTTCTCCCTCATATCCCACTTTTTTTAAATAATAATTAGCCTATGTCCGTCTCCTGGTTCCCAACTATCTCTGTACCAAAATTCATCAAAATCGGTTCAGCCATTAAAGCGTGAAGAGGTAACAAACAAACAAACAAACAAACAAACAAACAAACTCACTTTCGCTTTTATAATATTAGTAAGGATTACTAGCTGTGCCCAGCGGTATCACCCGCTGCTCAGCTCCTTTTCTAGAGAAGGGTATGAAAAATAGATGTTGGCCAATTCTCAGACCTACCCGATGCCCGATATGCACATAAAATTTCGTTCAAATCGGTCCAGCCGTTTCGGAGGAGTATGGTAACTAACACTGTGACTCAAGAGTTTTATACAATGTCCGGTCATGGACTGCCGATATTCTAGATTCTTATGTAAAGAGTTTTTTTTTATATACTATTACGATACACACTTGGGTCTAATTCACTTTCCCGCTTGTTGGCAGCCATTTTGAGATATTCTCTATGCGTTTACAAAAAATAATAAATTCTCTCAAAGTTTTGGTCTTACTGAGACGAAAATAGGTTTATTCAGAGGGCAACAATATTGTCTATCGTTAAAATTAAGAAATGATGAGCTTACATTTTCGTAACTTTAGAAAAGAAAATTAAAGTCCAAAAAAATATGCAAATCAACGAAAGTATTGTAAACTTTTTTGTGAAAAAAAATGGAAGTTTGTTTTTTAATCAATAAATTTGAGTACTAGAATGTTTGTTATCTAAGTACATAGAATATCGCTTGTCCGTGTCCGGACACATTGTATATTAGACTAGTGTGATACTGTGATTGACATTGTAGGTTCAGCAACCCTGAGCGTCAGTGGCACGCGCCGCCTGCCAGTGCGCCGCTAGGGCTGCCACTCTACAGTTATTTCCATTTTAACTTAATTATTGTGTAAAAAAATATAGTGAACAAAATATATATTTTTATGCGTGGGGCGACAACAACCTAGTCACTTCTCAGGTATTGTAAATATAAACGTCATACACAATTTTTGATGGAACATAATAATGTACCTACCGTCGATGACGTTGTCACGTAATAAAAAATAAATTGAATTTAGGGAAATGGTGGTATTTTGAAACTTATTTCATTCATGCATTTTACGCAAATAATTATATACTTTAATATTTTATATTATTCTAATTTTAAGGCTCTTTCGGATAGGGTTTTTAACATATGGTATAAGCTCGCCTCTCTGAGATTCTGAAAATGTGAGCGTAGGTATATATTATGTACTAAGTACCTACGCCAGGCAACAGAAGCAGACAAATACCCTATTCGCGCTGAGACTACGAAATTATAAATATCGCTGGCCCAAAATGGTGGTAAACAGCACAGGACAGAGATACTCGTAGGTGGAGATATTTGGAGGAGGCCTTTACCCAATCTGGGGACCTCAATAATTAGCTAAATAGCAGTTATAAACACTATTATCTAGATATAAGTAATATTAAGTATCTAAGAAAAGATAATAGTATTTATAAGTATTAACATTTTGTTATCTAGATAGGTATAAGTAATATTAAAGTAAATAACATAGTAACTAAGAAAAAAAAACATTTTCAACAAAAACATTGTAAGCGAGGTCAAATAAAGGCTTTTTTATTAATATTTTATTTTATTAAGCTATTGCATAGCTTTTATCGCGGGCTTTGTGCGCGGCGACCGAATCGAGAAATTCCGTTACGAAAAACACCTAACACTTTCATTACGAATACGGTCGGTCAGTTATTTCAATTCTATAAGCGTATTATACGATAGAGAATCGGATTGTCTATCGATAGTACGCTGGATCAAACCCAATGTCTTGTTTTTCTTTTTGCCACTTATTTTTTATTGTATTTACTTTTAAAATATTATACTTATTTAGATATATTTTTTGTATTTATTGCACAAGTTGATAAAGAATGCTATGTTTTAGGTGCCGTGGCAGTCCCCGACTGCCACACACTGTGTTTTTTTATTTTATCTACGCAAGGCCAGGTCAAGTCAAAGTGCCGCGACAGTGCGGCCTACTGCATGGGAAGTGTGTGTTTTAATGTTTAGGGCTGTTTATTAATAATTACCGTAATTATTTAGATACTATACATAGTATAATTATTCTCTTGTATACTGCCTGGGTTGCAAAAAACCGCGGGTAAACGTGAGTCGGACTCCCACGGGTTCTGCACTACCGTACAATATTTAACAGTTTTTTTTTTTATAAACGTCAATTAAATCGTTTCAATTATTGAGACCCACTGTTGGAACGAAGTTCCTTATCGCGCGTTGCGAAAGGGGGCTAGACGGAAAAAATTAAAACCAAAAGTTGTAACGACACCTTTTGCTATAGTTGTAAGTCGTGCGGCGTGCGCGTGTTTCTCTGTCTGTCTCTCTCTCTTTCTCTCTCATAGAAAACAAGCCAGTTATTTTCGTTACATGTTTCTATTTCGCATTGAACAGTGTGGTGTCGCGACGATTATTTCTGTTGGGTAATAAAACATAATAAATAATAACTTCGTTCCATCCGGTGTCTCATGACACCTTTCAAGTTTTTTAAATTTATTTGTGAAACAATTACAGTAAAAAATATTGGCAGATGGACAGCGGTAGTAATAATATTGTGTCCCGTTGGCCGCCCTTTAAGGCCAAGTTTTACTAATTTTGAACTTTTTTAACCTATTGAAATCATAAGTAGAACAAAAAAAACTTTACTAAAGTTGTACATATGACCAACCGTTGTGTGAACATCAAAACATAAATAAATTTGTTAAATTGAATGTGAATTAGTACGTCAAACGTTTTTATCTATGAAATTATGTTTTGGAAAAGTATTTGGAAGTTATATAAAATAATAAAAAAACTTGTTAGAGTTCAATTCCTCAAAAGAAAATCTCTGATTCTCTGATTGTCTGATTTTCTGTCACTTAAACCCTTTATCTTGGCAAAGCGAGGAGGCAAGAGATATGCCATTTTAAGTCGCAAGTTTGTAAGGAACCCTTGGTGTGCGACTCTGAAATGGTCTTGAACGGATTTTTTAAAACGTTTAAAAATCATTTTAAATGTGCACTATATTTTTTTAAATAAAATCAAAACTCCTATTTCGGTGCTGCAAAGTCGACATACGCCTGACCAACTGCCCAATGAGCGCTAAGAAAAAACAGCGCGGTAAAAGAGACCCTCAAGTCAGGGACCCTAAAAATTACAGCATACATCTCGACGACGGCGTCGTAATTTCTCCGCAATTTCTTCTAGTAAAATGTTAATAAAGTGATCTCAACAATGCACAATACGTAAAATTAAATTACTTACAATAGCGCACACCCCTGCTCGCTACCCATGACCGACTTTTACTTTTTTCGAGAAAACGCTTCACATGACTCTCAATAGAGACGAAAAAGCGGAAGATTCTTTGTCATACAGTCCCACAGCTCTTAAAGAAAGTGTTCTATCTATGCCCTTTGTGATTTTTATTCTATTCTATTATTCCATTGAAACTTGTACGATTTCGTCACGTTTCTTCGTTGATTATGATTAATTTAAACGCACTGCTGCACGCGGTTCTTTATGGTGTACGGTGAGTTCGACTTCGTGAGCCGGTAATGTATTTGGATTAGTTTGATTAACTTTTTAACTAAAGTTTTTTGTCTTAACTTATTTTTACGAACCGAGGTCGTGGTTTATCGATAACACCGACCTTGAATGATCCACCATACGGGGTGCTCTGGCTTGTTAGATGACATATCTTCGACTTTTTTGCTTCTTGTACATTTAAAAAAAGAGACAAATAACAGGGTTATATCAGGGTCCGTCAGATTTAGTAGTCAATTCTTAAGAACTGATAGACGTCCGTAACTCAAATGAATGAGTTGTTTGTTTTCTATCAAATAAAAACTTTTTATTCATGAACTTTTAAGAAAATCTCAACTGTATGTTACGAGCGCGGTTACTTATCTCTTTCGCTGATTGTACATGACTGTTCCTTTATGATGTATTTATTCACCGTTTTGAGAGACAAGGTACTACAGTACTCACCACAAAAAGGAATGCCATCGGGCGTCCACTTCCCGTTTTCTCCACAGACCCTCCTGGTGGGGCCAAGCAGTTCGAACCCTCGCTCGCACTCGTAGGAAGCGATGGTGCCCTCAGTCAGGGCCTCCTCGGAGAACGTCACCCTTGAGTGTGCTGGTGCGCCGGGAAAGTGACATGTAGTTGCTGACAACCCTGGAAAAGGAAATAGATTGTTAATAAAAAGATTGTGATAGAATACTTATTTCAGCCCTCGGTTGAATCCGCGTATACGGGGATAAAAAAAACATATGTGTTATTTATGTACACACAAGACTTTATGAAAAAAATACATGCAGACAAAAGAACACAAAAGTACTGCTTATTTCATAAAGAAATCTCTTCCAGTAGACCTGCGATAGGACATATAGATAAAACACGTCGATAAAGTGTTTAAAAATATCAAATTAAGCACTAACTTAAATAAACGTTGTTAATCAAAGTTATCGACCAAATTTTGTCCAAATCCGTTTAGCAGTTTTTTTGAAAAAAAATTAACAAACATCCATCCGTCCAACGTAACAAACTTTCGCATTTATAATATTTGTAGGATATTAATTTATACGCGCTTTAACCATAGACTAGCCGGTAATGACACTAACGGACATGTAATTGAAAAGTAAAATTTTAAATTGTATTTTAATATTGTAAATGCAATTTTTGTTTCAATAAAGCTTATAAAATGATCATAAACATTTTATTAACAGCTAAAAAATAAATTTCAATATCGCATACGGCACGTAACTGCAACAGTCACAGGCATTTAAACTGTCTGTGTCCTTTAATTATTTTTTTCTTAGTACATTGTTCATTGATTAAAGTCAATAAAAATATACAAACATTTCCCTATTCAAAAGTCATGCCATAAAACATGACAATTCAAAAAAGGTGTAATTTCATTCCATCAACTGGAATTCAAAGAGTAAAATCACTCTATAAACGGCTTGCGAGTAGAAATTCTAGATTCTCTCTGGATTCCGACCGTCATGTCATCACATCACGTGTGATATTAAATTTGAGACGTGGATGGAAAACAAGCGGCTCAACTTCTGCCAATACCGGCAACCTCTGGATATACAAACCACGAATAACCATGAATAATTCTGAAGTCAGTTGGCATTTCTTATTTATACTTTTATCATAATACTATGTGCAAGTCCCAGCAAAGGCTTGGATATACAACTGTATTTTATTCAATGCGTTTAGGATGCCTAGAATTTTACAATAGTCATGAAATTCTGTTAAAATATTTCGTGAAGATGAAATTCTCACCAAAAAATAAGGATACAATAAAATCAATTTAATAGAATCAATGAGGGAAGCTAAAGACAGACATCACACG
The DNA here is from genome assembly GCA_905475445.1 of Ochropleura plecta. NCBI lineage: Eukaryota > Metazoa > Arthropoda > Insecta > Lepidoptera > Noctuidae > Ochropleura > Ochropleura plecta. The sequence goes on along the minus strand of FR997721.1, from coordinate 26,450,038 downwards.
CATTTCTTTACATCATATCACATATATTTATTAATATACCTACAACTATTATTAGCTAGTAGGTATTTTAAAAATCGTCATGCATCGTTTTCAGTTTACCCTAAACTTTATTGTCAACTAGCGGCTTCTCGCGGATGACACACACACACACACACACCCGCGTTGGAAAAACCTTATTTCAGTTATTTGATCATCTTACGGGCACATTTTTTCAGAATAAAAAGTAAGCTATATGTTAATCCAAAGTATAAATTATCTTAATAACAAATCTCATTTGTATCCATTAAGCTGTTTGATGAAAGAGCAACAAACACTCACAGACACATAACAATTTTCGCCTTGATAATACTTAAATATTGGTGTCTCCACAATCTTATAAATACAACTCATAAAGTAGGTTTACTACAGTCATAGCTACAACAACAGATCTACATCATTTACACATTAATATTAAAATAAGGTCACGTTTGTAAATAGATTCGAAACTACTGATTTAATTCCAAAAAATATTTTACCAATCTGAAGCTACATTATCCGTATGTCATGTTAATGTTCATAAGACATAATTTCCGATCATAGCACCGAAGTCGCGTGCAAAAGCTAGCACAAGCTAGGGTCAAACGAACTGAAACTAATTTGATCTTTGAGCACATTTCCGCTTCTTACAGAGACAATCGTTGCTGAGTGAAGGATTCCAAACCAAAGAGCGGATTACAGTCCTGTGTCTTCGGCTGACAGCCATGGTATTGCTCGTCGCTATTCTGACAATGCACGTGCGCTCCCTGAAGATATTCCGGTGGGAACAGTCTGTGTCTGGAGGCGTATTGGTCACGTACCTGGTTGCTGCCGTCGGCCTCACCCTGTGTGCGGGTTCTGACAAGTGTTACGGCACATCCTTACAGGTAAAGCCATAGAACTACACACGGCGACTCATCAGGCTTTACTATAACAGCATAACATGCCCTCCCTTACTTTGTTAACATTTTCTGTATTATGACAGATGCAAATAAACTGGTTTTGTATAGCTTGATTAGTCGGTGTGTGTACTACTAACTACTCGTGGTGATATACCGATTTGTAATTAGATACAGTCGACCTACTTGATATATTACGATAACATTCAGGGCAAAGAGTAAGCGGGAAATAGGAGCATATAGCGTAAGGTATTGACTGAATTTGCACCACAATTCTTGAGTATGCTTACCAACAGACATATTCGTCCCGTATTAAGCCTTGTGACTACAGCTTCTTCTTTTTGTGTTTGAAAAAGTAAGAAAGTCTATTTGAAGTAACTGTTATGGTTACACCTCCTCTTTAACCACGCTTCTCATCTCCTTCCAGGCATACTTATGCTGCACAGGTGCCGCTCTGCTCCTGGTCAACGCTGGCGCCATTTGGCATCGTTGGAAGCGTTCCGGAGAGGCGACGAGGGCAGTAGTCGAACTTCTGTCTTTATTAGGAGTGGAACTGAAGCGCCAAGTCCAGCTAAAAGTATGCTTAAGTATTTTTGCCGCAATTACGATGATGTTAGACCTAATTGCGGTTCCTTTCTTTGAAGCAATCAATCAAAATTATGATGCAGAAAATAATACAAGTTACATGTCGTATTTTATTTTATTACTGTAGAACCTGTTAAGAATCTCTGGAAATGACGGACGGTTGTTTTAAGACTTCCCTAACATTTTATCTTGATTATTTGAATAATCTTGGCTGAAGGAGCTATGTATAATTTTTTAAAATTTATTAAATGCACAATGTACAAAAGAGTTACACGCTCGGCTTATAACTAGTGAGTACATGACCCTATTAGGGCGCAGCAAAATGTCTTAAAAGAAACTAATAAAATTATATTGCAGAATATATCACGTATGGTAGGAACTTTCACAATATTATATTAATTAAACACATATCTAGCCATAAACAATATTCATTAAACTTATATCTAACCGTAAACATTTAGCATATATGTACTATTGCGCATATTATGAGGTACTACCTGCGCCCCGCGGTTTCACTCGCGTGGTGATAGAATATGCAATACATCTTTATGAATTGTAGTCTATGTGTTATTCTGATATGTAAGCTAAATTATTGTGAAGTTTATTTGAGTAGTTTTTGCGTGAAAGAGCAACAAACGTATTTACATACATCCTCACAAACTTTTGCTTTTATAATATTAGTAGGATACTCTAGGAGATGTCCAATATGTTTAGCTAAAGACTCAATGTTTCACGCACGCAGTGAATACATTGATTTAAGGTCTTATCTTATTAGGAAAGTGCAACGGGACAAAACAAGTCATTCATTAGATTGGTGATCGCAAGGTCTATAACGCATAACCTGAAGGGCTGCGGGTTGTTCAAAAGAGATACCACGGCCCCGGGTTAACACAAAGGATAAAAGAAGGATTTTTTTGTCACGGCACGGTTGTCGCATTGGCAGAGCGATTGGCTGCCGCGCTGCGTGTCGCGGGTTCGATTCTCACACGGAACAAATATTTTTATGGCCTAAAATAAATTTTTCTGGTCTGGGTGTTTGTGTATGTGAATTTAAATGTGTGTAAACACACCCACGTTACAGAAGAAGTTCCTAGAATGGTGCAACATTAAATATACATAGGCATATATTATGCCGTACTATTATGATTCATATTATTTTTTATATTTTTTCTTAAGTTAATAAATTTCAAGCTTTGTTTGGGAAATAACGATTGTATATTGTTCCATTTTAGACGAAAGAGACTGAACCCCACGACACAGGGTATCCTAGTGTGGGGTACAGTGTCATTTAAATTATGAATGTACTTTTCTGTAGAACAACAAAATAAATAAAAATACATCACACAACCTACATAGGTATTAGTAGGAGTCCGTAAAAGTCTGGCACACCTCGACCCGCCTTAAGCGGGGCTAATTATTTGATGATTTCCCAGCCGGAAAAATAACTCTGTAGCGCAAATTGCTTTCAGGTAGCAACTCAAGCCTTTAGACTCGAGGTCAATAGATGGCAATAGTCTGGGTACCTTTTGCTACACACGCTAATCACTCAGTACAACCCTTCGGGTGTTAAAACTGGACTTCATTTGATGTTGTATCACAACAGCACGCCTGTAAGGGTTAGGGAGACATTTCGCGTCGCGTACCTGGCAGTAAACCCACATTTCGCGACGCGTACCTGACAGTACACCCACATTTCGCGATGCGAACCTGACAGTACACCCCCATTTCGTGACGCGTACCTGTCAGTACACCCCCATTTCGTGACGCGTACTTGACAGTACACCCCATTTCGTGACGCGTACCTACCTAACAGTACACATAGATTTCGTTCACCAGTTATGTTTAAATCCCATGTAACAGGGGGCGAGTCTAATGAAATCACCCAGGCACAAATCTAGACTGCGTGGCTGCTACAAAGAAATTCCTGATTCAAAAACCCAATAACATTTTGAACGACTTGGATATCAGATTCAGAAGGCCATGCTCGGTAGTCGCGGTTGCGACCCCTCCACCAACGACGTAGTTATGGTGCTATTATTTTAAAAGTTTTATTATATCCTGGAACTGACAAAATGTTACAAAACAAAGATTAAATTCCACCATCTTACACTCAAATGGTGTGATATAATAGTTAGTGTCATTTGTTTATATTGTGGCGGATTCGAAAGCCGTTAGACATGGTACCGATGTACCGGAGACGAATTGTGTTTGTCCGTGAAGCATCACTAATAGAGTGATCTGAAGTTGGCGAAAGCGGACTAATTCGATCACAAGCCATGTTCTGGCATTGTTGTAACATCTGTATTAAATCAACCTGGCGAAGAAAGGCAAGGAGAGTCAAAGAAAACCTGCATTGATTGCATGAGGAATTATGTGAAAAAACAGTGTTTGCTGACCCCAAATAACGTGGGGTTTTTGTTGATAAAAAAAAATATATATCTTAAATATCTTGGGACAACTCACACACGGCTATCTGATCCCAAGCTAAGCAGAGCTTGTGTTATGGTAACCAGACAACTGATATACATACTTATATAATTTATAAATACATACATATTATAGATAAATCACACCCAGACACAGAACAAACAATCATGCTCATCACACAAAGTTTGTCCTGGGTGGGAATCGAACCCACGACCTCCGGCTCAGCAGTCAGGGCCACTAACCACTAGACCAACAGGCCCGTCAATGTTGTATGTATGCTTAAATCTTTAAAACTACGCAACGGATGTTGATGCGGTTTTTTTAATAGGTAGAGTGATTCAAAAGGAAGGTTTATATGTATAATACTTCACGGTATGACTCTTAGGAGATGAGCAGCGGGTGAAACCGCTGGGCGGGTCGCTAGTAGGAAAATAGCTCCTCAGTTCTGATGAATAGAATAGAATAGAAGATGTTTATTTCCCTGGTTCATATGTTACATTATGTCCACAAGTCGGTCCCCACCGACTTGTGGACATAATGTAATATTATTCTGATTGTATCACATAATATTAATGGTATTCGGCCCGTGGCTCTGTCAGCTACTTTCAGTCTACCTATGTTTGTCTGAAAGAGATCCATATAAGTGTCGTATAGTGTGTGCTGTGAGATAGTTAGTGTGTACAGAATTTTATATAAGTTTATGAGCTTGTTTTATATTGCCCTGTACTATTTACAGCTAATTGCAATTTAAATTTAGTTGATGACTCAGCAGGAATAAAATCAAGTCCTGTCAAATGTAGAAGTAGAAGTTTTGATTACTTTCTTTTTCTTTTTTAAAAAGTTAGGATTCTAAGAATTACCTACTCCTGTACCGTGCGTGCGTTTACAAACATTTAATCTCACAGGCACAAATGTAGCAGTCTATCGCTCAGCGACTGCGCCAACCGTGTCGTCATCAACTACTAATACATAACATAGCACCTGTAATTCTTAAAGGTTTAGGCAGGGGTATAGCTACTGGCTTGGTTGCTTGTGGGTTGGTTCGAAAAATACCGCTGTCCCGTAACACAAAGGGCAAAAGAACATCAAGTCAGTACAAGTCTAACACTCCCTGCCACTCTGCCCAGAGTGATTGAAAGGTATACTTAATAAAAAAAATACCTCTAAATTACGGTACAGTTTTTAGTAGTACTTAGTAGTTAAAGTTCCGAATTATAGAGGCGAGACTGCCATCAATCGGGCGAAAGTCCAGACTCCTCAAACATCCGTGATAGAAGAAACCCAAAAGCTCTATTATGACATAATTATTCATTTAACAATGTCGTTAACGCAAACAACTCACTCCAAACAATAGAAGTAATGAATCAGAACCTCGCTTTTTTTTAATAAAAAATCTATTTGATCTCTGCTGAGCAAAGGTCTCTCCTTGCCCTGCAAGTAGAGATCCGCACAGAGAGAATAGTTTCTCTCTGTGCGAATCTTTCGAGTAAAATTACGCGCAATAAATTTATTCAGGACTCTTGCCGCGCACAGCAACCGATCCAAGGGAGATGCAGCTCGACATCCGTCATGTAGGTGCCTAGATTGGTTGCCATGGATACGGGGGGTGCGGGACCACGTGCAGCGGCCTACCTATCTAGCTAACCAGACTAAGGCCACGACCGGAGTGAGGAGTTACGAGCGAAATCTATTAATTAATTAATTTATTGGTTCACTATTGTTACACTGATAAATAAAAAAAAACCAGACAAATAATTCGACTAAAGCCCCGTTCCAATAAACAAAAACGACTCGTTTTGCTTACGGATAGTTGTTTTTTGACATAAGTCTCATAGAACTTATGTCAAAATACTACCATCCGTAAGTAAAAGGAGTCGTTTTTTGTTTATTGGAACGGGGCTTTAGTGTACAATATGAAGCGGCAAACACAGATATAAGAAATGAAATAAAAATACAAGAATAGGTACAGATAAAACACTTGACAATAAATATATGTTAATGTTACAATGTTAACGTCGGTGTGATGAGATAAGTAATATAGCTAAACAATATTTAGGTGGACTTAGTTCTTGAGTTGCCTGAGTGAAGTGCAACAGATATAGATCTGGTCGTCATGTTTAATGAATGATGCGATCATGTCGAAGAAATATAGTAAACCTCCGGAGCTTAGTGAAGTGGACTCAGCTTCGCAAATCGCGCCGTAATCCGTACTTTTCCGTACTAATATTATAAATGCGAAAGTAACTCTGTCTGTCTGTCTCATCTTCACGCCTAAACCACTGAACCGATTCCAATGAAATTTGGTACAGATATAGTCTGGGACCCGAGAAAGGACATAGGATAGTTTTCATCCCGGAAATCCCCCCGGAACGGGAACTATTAATCCACGCGGACGAAGTCGCGGGAAAAAACTAGTAACTTATATGTAGGTATGCTGTTAACTACTTCTTTTTAAGGTTCCGTACATCGAAAGGAAAAAAAAGTTATTTGGCACATGCTACAAGTGCTTACAACATTAAACAAAGAAAGCAAACAAAATAAAAACAAGTTTGTTTTTAAATCATAATTTGATGCTTAACACAAAAAGGAGAAAATTATTGTATGTCACACGGCTGCACCAAATAGGCCCAGAAGGGTTACCATGACATCTTATAGCAGTTCTTATTCCTGTGTGAGAAAGGGATGGTGCTAGACACCCTGTATAGCTCTGTCCCTTTCCCTTAGTGGAATAGGTTCTGCTTTAAGACGTCATGGTAGGGTAGCAGTTCAGCAAACTGCCGGGCAACTAGTGTCCGACACTAGTTTTCAACTGGATATCATTAGATCTAGTTCATACGTGACTGTCCGACCTAGCTAGCAAGCTTCGTCTATCTATTGTTGTACTCTATGGAGACTCTATGCCAGCTTCAACAACTTGCGATGAACTGGAGAAGCCACTTAATCGCGCCCACGTACCCGCTCCCGCCAGACACCGGATCACAGAGTTAACGTGCCACCCTGAACAAGACATAAAAAGTTTCTATGGAAATGGGGAGATGGGAGCCGGCGGGGGATGTTATTGATTTACAACCCCCTTCGGCTGCATTTCGTCGAAGACCGTGTAATTATTATGCCGCAATGCGCATTGCTTTGATGCCGCCTATGTATACGGTTGAAATTAAATAGAGTTTGAGGAAATCAAAATAAGATATCCGATATTTAGGCATTGTTGCAAATGACATGATGAACGATAACTTAAAGCGTAAGTGTTAATAATAATGTTAGTGACCATGTCAGTTTAAAGACTTATATTAGTAAAAGTCTTTAAACACAACAAAGAAATTAAGAAGAGCTAGTCACAGAGGGATCCCCGTACAAACTTGCGACATAAAAAGCAATATCTTTTGACTGTGTAGACTTATAGGGTTGCTTTCAAAGTCTTTGTGCTTTGAAACCAAAGAGTTGAGTAAATGGTTTTAATGTCAGTAAATGATTTTAATGTTAGTAAATGCTTTTAATGTTAGTAAATGGTTTTAATGTTAGTAAATGGTTTTAACGCAGTTGGTAAATGGTTTGTAAAACTCAATACCTCCATGCGTTTCCGAGATAAAGGGTCTTGACAGATAGACAGACAACAAAGTGATCCAATCAGGGTTCCGCTATTTCTTTTTGAGGAACAGAACCCTAAAATACTATATAAAATAAAATAATAAAACATTCTCTGACATATATAATACAGTACCGCGTAACCGTAAATCAGGAAGTAGAAAATTAACAACAGATCATGATAATGCGGAGACAGTCTCCGAAACTATTAGCTTGATTAAGAAAGCGTGCCTGACCTAGCAATGTAGTCACTTGACTCCAGCGCAGCGGCGGGAAGGCGAAGGCACAGAGAAAATAATCGTCTTTAGCACTACCACGGGCGGTTTGTGTCGTGATTTCTTGTTTCATTTTAACTTAATATGTAACAACTAAGTATGAATCGACGATTTCGAAAAGATTAGAGGTTGAAAACAAATAGCTAATGGCGTGAATTCTGTTGTCACAAGCTTAAAACTTCTCTAAAAACACTATAATTTTGTTTATTCCCGTCAAACAACGATTCCTCTTCTGAAATCGATTTAAGGGACACAACTAAACTATATTATAGTTTGACAGCATTAATGATAGTTTAGTTACTCAATTTAGACAAAATGGTAATCTCGCTATTCTGAATTGACGTTTTTCACCAAAAATAGTGGTTGTCAAGCTAAATCAGACTATCTTTAATCGCGACTTGGTGTGGAATATAATTAGATGTGATTAGGCATGTCATTTTAATTGTTTAATCATTTCGACTATTTTGGCATTTCGAATTTCTGCAACAGTTTTTATTGAATTATTTTGAAAGTCCCGTTGAGAGATATTGTGATACGAAATGCTTTAACAACGATTGTTACTAAGTAGTATAGGTAATTGGTGTTAATATACCCTTAATGAAACCGAAGGCACTTGTTCTCCTTGACATTGTGTTTTTTGTTTGTTCTAGAACATTCTTGGGAATATTCTAGTTACCGTGATATTGGAAGTCAAAGCTGATATTGGAAGTCAAAGCTATAGCACAACTTTTTTAATAAAGTTTTTTGACCCAGTTACTATCCAAAACAACATCCATCAGCATAATTTAATGAGTGTGTGAGTTTTGTTGAGTCCTCCCTTAAAACATGATTGTTCATCCAAAAAAGCTTCAGGCCAGCCGGTATGGAGAAACTGTGGGCACAGCTCCGAACACGAACACCACGGACATCAAATCCGCAAATTTAAATAAAGTCGGTAGGTAAAGAATTAAAATATTTATTGAAATGAATAAACGCACCTACAACATTCCTCGCGACAAGGTCACGGCGGCGCCTTTCTCAAAAACTTTCTACCCCGCGGCCGGCGGCCGGCGCGTCGGCTGGCGGAACAACAAGTTGGTGGGTCGTGCTGCAGGTGGGGTCGTGCTGCAAGTGGGGTCGTACCGCAAGTGGGGTCGACGACACTGTGACTCATCAACATTAGATCATTTTCGTCTCAGCAGGGAGGCGTACGTGTGTATCAAACATTTCTGCGAGGTGTACCAAGGGCGTATCATAATTTTAGACCTGTTCCAGATACGTGACGTCTTTTGAGGTTAAGTTTTTAATTAATTTTCTAAAGGCTTAGTAAATCCTAAAGCCAAACAAATTAAAGAATGGTCGCGTTTATTACTAATAGCCTATGCTTCTTCTCATTCATCTTTCTTATTGGTACCCGCTTTGTCCGCAATAGTTCTAGTTAAAATTAAGAGCAATAAAACCGACAATGGTAGCGATACATACCAGCTTTAACTACTACAGAACTCATTTTAATTCCTTTATATATATATATATATTTATACAATACTTTTATTTCTCGACGGGCCTGTTGGTCTAGTGGTTAGTGGCCCTGACTGCTGAGCCGGAGGTCGTGGGTTCGATTCCCACCCAGGACAAACTTTGTGTGATGAGCATGATTGTTTGTTCTGTGTCTGGATGTGATTTATCTATAATATGTATGTATTTATTAATTATATAAGTATGTATATCAGTTGTCTGGTTACCATAACACAAGCTCTGCTTAGCTTGGGATCAGATAGCCGTGTGTGAGTTGTCCCAAGATATTTATTATTTTATTTATTTAAGATCTCCAACAAAGGATATGCACTGAAAATTAATTACGTACGACAATAGTATCACGTAGGTGTACTCCTTCACTAACAGGAGAACACAGCACACATAATAGAATTTATTTATTTATGCACACACAAAATACTTGACAGGACATTACATAAAGACAGAAGAGCACAAAGGTACTGCTTATTTCATTAGAAATTTCTTCCAACAGACCTGCGAGAGGAAAGTACATTATATACATCCAAGATAAAAACTACATAAATCGTTATCTATTTTACAAAACAGGACAGGATTTCCCCAGATAGTTCATCTCAAAGCTGCTGTTGTGAAACGTTGTCAGTAATGCATTGTTTACATTGCTATCGTTCATTCACCTTGCTACATGCTACTACCACTTCTTATCAAGGATGCATAAAACAAAGAACTATGGAAATGGGAGCTCAATTTGAATGCATGACTCCCAAAAAGATCATGGCCGATTTACTAGACTTTCTAAGTGTCCCTCTTCGTTTTAAAGGACTCAGAAAGCTACTGACGCCGCTATTGGAGTAAATATACTATACGGATAGTATGAAACATACTATACGGATAGTACGGATAGTACGAAGGGATAGAAAGAGGTGTAAACCCATATCACTAGGTATGCCTAAGTCCCATGTAATAGCTTGCATATTGCTATCATCCGATCTGGATTAAAATTATGACTGCAACTGGAATATTCCTAATAAAAAAACCTGAACACAGTTTGGCCAACCCAAGAATCGGACCCAAGGCCCCATGCTATGGCATGCCGCTTGCAACTGCTACACTTATCTTTCAAAAAAAGAGTTCCTAAACTAGCACGAGCTCGCGGTGTAAAAGTCAAGTAAATTTAATCGAAAACACTTTCTTGAATTTTTTTTTATTTCACCCTTTTTAGTTGTGATGGTATCTCATACAAATTCTTATCAAGTTTTTAGTTTTCTTTGCTAATAACAATATACAACGTGTAACGGAAAGGGTATATACATATCAAGAGCAAGGCTTCTTCAAGGCTTATCAAACGATATCGCAAGGGTTTCAGCTAAATATAAAAAAAAAAAAAAAAAAAAAAGAAAAAAAAAAGAAAGAAAGAAAGAAAGAAAAGAAAGAAAAAAAAAAAAAGAAGCCTCGCTATTGGTATGTATATACCCTTTCCGTTACATCCTGTATATTATAGAAGACAACTCATAAATTACCCAATCAAATAATAAAATAATAATATGGGTCCCTCTTCGCGGGTATACCCATTTGATAATAAAAAGAACTTTGAAAATCGGCTCGGGAAAATAGAAAATTGACAATAGCATAAAAACATACAAAAAAAAATACAGTCGAATTGAGAACCCAGCTTTCTTGAACTCGGTTAAAAATACAATTATCCTGTAGTATTTTTGTTAAATTATTAACAACAAGCACAAACAGTATTGATATGAATAAAATCACGAAATTATGAAAATTTTAAATGGGGATTTGAAATTTTGTAAATGACGTATTTACGTTACGTCTACACCAATAATTCGTGTTAGGGTCTCAGTATGGCTCTCGCCACAAACATGAGCGTTCAAGTTAAAGCGTTAAACTTTACATGAACTACCCATCAACATGCAACAATGCATGTTTGTAGCAGAGGCTGTGCTAACGTTGTCATATCATGCCAATCGACCTGCTGATCGAAACACTGGCTGCGAGCCAAGTTCGACTACCGAGATGTTACAAGTCGCACCACAGAGTAAGTAATAGTACAGAATTGTACCTTCATTGGTTAATATTTATCAACCTACTGGAAGTGGTGGTTGAAGGCACACCAACGCGAAAGCCGAAAACGGTTAACACGACTTTTTAATTCGTCGGTCATTAAAAAACAGCTGTTATCCACAAAACTGCATTACCTACACTGTCATATTTTATGTATATGCCTACTCCTTCGACTTGAATTAGTCTATCTATTGCCGAAAACTGCATTTAAATTCGTTTATTAATTTAAAAGATCTAAGCGAACAGACAGCGGAAGCGACTTAATTATATATTATGCATGTTAAAAGTAGTAAGATTCCCATGTCTTATTCATGCAAAACCATAAAATAATTACTAATTCATTCTTTTCATTTCTAGTGTCTAGTTTCTCCCGGATCATGATCTAGGCGCGTTCGCTTAATATATTTCTAGACATAAACACAGTTTTAGTGCTAATAATTATGTTTCTCCGCACTGGCTGTTTTCTCTCAGGGCCAGGGTTACGACCAACCGACCTAACCCTGCCCTTGCGCGAACCGGTCTCGGTGACCCGGTTATAAGCACAGTTAATATTAATATGCTTTTAGGTTAAATTCAAATGAACGGTTCATATGCAAATTGGTCAAGCCTAACGACATTTTTTTTAAATAAAATAGGAGTAAAGTGTTTTTGATCTGGTTATAAAAAAAAATTTGAATAGTTGGTAACGTAGGACGTTGTTCCGGTAGACTTATTTAGGGACAAATGATTAATTTGAATACTAAAAAATAAAATCCAAAGCAAAATTGACAAAGCCCAATACCTGTACCAGTGATTACCTAAAGTGGCTGCGTGCAACAAACTGAAAAGAGTATTTAAAACAGACGAGCAGGTATCACGCGAAGTCACCAGCTCTGCGAACCAGACCGCCATGGCGGCATGAAAACTAAACACAACACAACGCTTCCGCACGCCTTCTGAGAAAACTTTCATAGCATGAGTAAGATAATCTTGACGCAATCCCATCAGCAATGTGAAAGCTTGCACTCTCACACGGTATTAAGAACCTCAATGACAAACATTTACAGTTGATATTCGCTTAGTTTGGTTGTTGCGTTGCGCGGTATTATGAGAAACTTTAGATTTTCTCAATGAAGTCATTGGGGTCGGATTGGCCGGGTGAGCCGATGTAGCAGAGATAGGGTTGATTGTTGGCGTCTTTACTTAGTCTGACGAGTGCAGGTGCACTAAACTTCTTGTTTCGTTGGCTGTTTTGTCTTGGTTTTATTAGAATAGGTATGTGTATTTAACATACCTGCATTTACATAATTAAGATGTAAAGGTATTAACCACAAGCCTGCCGGGGCAGTGAAGAAAGGGCAAACTCAAACTCAAAGCATTTATTTCAATTAGACCATTACAGGCACTTTTGAATGTCATAAAAACAAGAACAAAAAAATTATGCTGCTACAGTCCCAGTCACAAGACATAATAACTTATGAAAGTACTGTAGTTGCAAAAGTTGGCAAAAGAAGGAACATGAGTAGGTTTTAGCCAGTAAAAGTCTGACACTCCCCCGTTCCGTCCAGAGTGGAGGAGGTTATTTGATGTTTCTCATCGGCAAAAAAAAGGTATCAACCACCCTCATTGACATTAACCTTGTCTTTTTATTGTCCGGAAAACCGTTAATGGGGACGTCGCGCGTCTTAAGTAAATTAAACTCGGTTTTTTTGTTACATACGAATAATTGTATCGTCAAATCCGTACGGACAAACTGCAGACACGTATGCCTCCACCGTCCACACAAACACTTATTAATGGTTTCAGACCATTACTTAGACAAAACAAGAAAAGATGATAGATGGTTTGTTTAATAATTGTGACTTAAAGAGATTGAATGGCAACTTTTAGATATGCTTATGATTTTGTTGAGATTGTGTAAAAAAATACGGTCAAACATAGAACCTCCTCATTTTTTGAAGTCGGTAAAAAAGCAGGAGGATAGCGCTTCACAACACCAAGCTAGTACTTAAGGACTTTTAGTAACAGTAATATCTATACCGTTTTTTCTTTCTTTGGTATCGTATACAGGCTTAATCAAAGAACGATTAGTTTCTAGCCTTTTTAGCCAACTGACCGAACATTATTTTTATAGATACACTCAATGTGGTCATAAATAAAAAGTTTATTGCGGAGAAAACAGGAAATGTGTGATTCATTACTTTAAGAGACATTTTTCTAAGTATGTCACAGATGTGAATCATTTGGCGAAAGTAATATGAACTGCGAATATTTCCGTGTCAATGGTGTGGCAATGGATGGTGTGGAGAGAGCAGGAATTAGGAGAGGCTCCTAGCTGAAAGTAGAAGTCTGTGGAAGTCACTGGCTTCTCTTTGGCCTGATCTTTGTAAACTGGATCTATTCAAAGTTCAAGTAAATCGGTTCCTTCTAGGCCACGTCATGCGTGTTATGGCCAGATGCAAGCATACTTAGTGTTAAAAATACGAACAGAGTGGCATTACAGTCTTCTTCACGTATTTAAATTTTAACGAGATGCGTTTTCTAATTGATTAAAACTGATACGAGACAGACTTTTATGAACATCCTTCTGATTTAGCGGAATGTAAAAATTAATACGATTTCCATGTCACATCTAAGTTATTAAACGCGTATTTTACTTAATAATCAATTCTGGTGAAAATAGCAACGAAATAAAGTTTGTTGTCATTGAAGGCTTAGGAGAATTCTATGGGCCATTATTTATGTAGTTAGAAATGTTTAGTTTTAGAAATACGTACATAATAATTTATAAATTAATCACATCGCTTCAGAAATCGTATCAACACGTTATATCAACTTTAAAAATGCATTTTCGTATAGAAAGCTTCTCTAGAATCTAACAACTGTTGTAACTTGTGATATAAGCCGTCCCATTTAAATAAATTCCGAAATCCATACTATGTGAACTGTTGGCAGGCGAGCGGGGCCACATTCTTGTACCGTTATGATTCCAATGCGCAGTTAGTTTGGTTCTAATCAGGTCGACTTCGAACTTGCGCGGCGGTGGAGAGTGAGAAACGCGATTGAGTCGTGGAACGTCGGCCAATTGATTAGACAGGTGTGGGGGTATCGAATCCGGTACATTGGTACTATGAATTATGTTATACTATAGATTTATGGGTAGCTGCAGTTACTTATGACTGAGTGATACTATAAAAATATAGCTTTAAAATCAAGTTCTGTTAATCACGTTACGTACATTTATTTGCGGCTGTAGGATAAATGTTTAAAGAACTATTTTATTAACCAACATTTATGACCTTATTTAATTCAGTTATAACAAAAAGCCCGCCCCTTTAAAACCCAATTTCTTATAATTAAAAGCACTCACACGCCCAGCCTTTGTCGCGAAAGCTTTTACAGCACAGTTTTCATTAAAGGAGTCAAACTCGTCCCTCGATGGAAATTCTAGTCGGTACTTCTCCATAGGAAACGACCGAACCGAATCGTACCTCCCTCTACTTAAGTAGGTATTATATTTTGTTTAGACCTAACGCGATGACGCTTACAAGGTATTTTATTTAAACACGAATATCCTACATACACTGTGCTATCCTTGGTGCAAAATTAAGCTCCTGTTCTCTTACGTACTGTTCGACAGTTGGATGTAGCACTCAAGTTCTCATGAATGTGGTTGTTTGCGGAAATGATTGTCATTCATTGACGGGATATTGCAAGCCTGTAATCACTGCAGTTTCTCTATATTTACTGTTCATTTCCCTAACTTACCTTATAATAAGGAACTTTGGTGTAATACTACCCCGGAAGTATGGATTTACTACTATTTATTTTTGAAAAGGTTCCGTAAATCCTTACTAATATTATAAAAGCGAAAGTGAGTTTGTTTGTTTGTTACGTCTTCACGCGTAAATGGCCAAACCGATTTTGATGAATTTTGGTACAGAGATAGTTGGGACCCTAGAGATGAACATAGGCTGAAAGAGGGAAGACAAGGGGAGAGAAAGATCATTTATTTTCAATCATCACGCAGGTTAACGTTAGCCCAAAGTATCTAACTATGCCACGCGGACGAAGTCGCGGGCGTAAGCTAGTTGTTAATACTTGAAACGGGATATTTGCCATGTTTGTTATTTATTTTGAGATATTATATTTTGGCAATGTTCCAAACGCCATGACATTTACTATTCGTCTGTGACGTGATATCAGTTTAAAGACTTAATATGTTTCGTAAAATTTATCTATATCTTTGACAGACGTTAGAGTTGGTTTGTTGGTCGAGAGTCTTACCAAGGAGTGGCGTATTACCGAGTTATTAACTGGTTGTGGAGGTCGGCAGGAGGAGGAGATAGGCAGTCGATCCATGTTAAATACTGGTATTCAGCTGACAGTAAGACTGGAAGCCGACCTCAATATAGTTGAGAAAAGATGATGTTTATGATGACTTTGAGACAATTTAATGTATAAATAGATGTTATATCCATTATTGATTTTCAGCGGGGTGTTTGTGTATGTCCGGTCTAGCACACCGCGACCAGGCCAGCCCCTCTAGGATATTTTGCTTAATTGTTTTTTGAGGTAAGATTATTCTTTTCAATTGCAGCGAAATTATTTAGGGGCCGACACCCCCCTCTCTCCAAAGTAAGATTAGATGAGATTTGACTCGACCCCCTCCCCCCCTTAAACATCTTACGTAATTTATGGACGCTCCCTACTATATCTAGGTATTTCTTCAGTAATACGAAGGTCCGATATCCGGCGCAGGCGCGTCGCTCACTGGTAAGACGAGTCGACGTCGCGGCAGCGGCGGTGTGGCGTCGCAGCACGGGCGAGGATAGGTCTCTGCGTAGGAGTCGAGGCGCAAGCGGCTATGCTTCCTTCACATTATTAATTCATTCACCATGTCGTCGTCAGAAGACGAAGACGTAATCGAACTGATACAAGTTCTTAATTTAAATAGAAGAAGATTTTGGGTTGGGATTTGGGTTTTTTGGGAACCAAATGACAAAATGGCGGTGGAGTCGTGGCTTGGGCACACTTAGCGCCCCTCCTGCGCCTGCACCTCGCCTCCGCCTCGCCTTCACCTCGCCTCCGCCCCGCCTTCACCTTGCCTCCGCACCGCCTTCGCCTCGCCCGCGCCGCAACTCTTGTAATATGAGCGCACTGCCATTCATTTGTACAGAAAATCTTGTTGCGGCGTGCCTCGACTGCGCCCGCGCCTCAACTGCACCTCGACTGTTAATCGTGTGGGCGACGCGCCTAAGTCTAATCGTAATGGCTGGCATTGGATGGATATATGTCATAGCAATCGCTGTTCTTCTAATAGTTACGGCAGATAAAAGTTTATGTAAAAATAAACTTTCAAAAACCAAAACTAAATGGATAATAAATTTACTCACGGAAGTCGGTGACTTTTGTTTGATTCATAGTATTTTTAATAAGAATTTTGAAAATCGGCCCAAATTGGAAAAACCGCAACAAACATATCTACAAAAAAAAAGAAAAAAGTTACAGTCGTATTGAGAACTTCCTCCTTTTTTTGAAGGTTAAAAAGCTTTCGATATCAATGCAAAATAATGATTGTGAATACTAAATGTAATAAAATAAACAGGTTATTGTACCAAAATAATCAACTCTATTTATATACTACTACCACGTTTAAACCGCAAAAACAGTCGTCTCACTCCAATAAACCCAAGCGGCGAACACTTTCCTTGATATTCGTTATTCGCGTACATTACCTAAAAAGATGCTAAGTTTAAGTTCAAACAATGAGTTTCTCATAACGGACTGTAGGTGGCGTCACCGAGTTACAAAATAGCAGATAACTTAACTTAATTGTGATACTTTCACTCGGCATCTTAACAAAAATTACTTTTACTTGCATGTGGCTCGCGCCGAGATAGCACTTTAGTTTTAAAATGGCGTAAGAAACGTTTATCGTAGCA
This sequence comes from Ochropleura plecta, assembly GCA_905475445.1. Taxonomy (NCBI): domain Eukaryota; kingdom Metazoa; phylum Arthropoda; class Insecta; order Lepidoptera; family Noctuidae; genus Ochropleura; species Ochropleura plecta. The sequence goes on along the minus strand of FR997721.1, from coordinate 26,432,758 downwards.
TTTTGTCAGAGTGATCCTGTTAACATTTTTAGTAAAAACTAATGTACCCACATTCGTTTTACTCTATATATATCTCTATACTCTATATATATCTATATATTATCACTTGAGTCTCCCTAAAAATTACTTTATTAAAAACTAGAATACTGTGAGGGAAACCTCAAAAAGTTACCTAACTGATAATGAGATTCTTGTTAGGTCGTTGACACTCGTCAATCCAGGTCTATTGCTCGAAAATATATCAGGAAGGGTAAAAAATTCAGAAGTTGATTCGAGACCTTTATCTATTGGTACGTATGAAAATCCGTACCAAATACCTTTAGATACTCATTGTTTTCGAAAGACTAACACAAATTTACAGGATTAAAAATTTACTTCCGGAAGTCGGTGAGTTTTGTTTGATTCATAGATTTTTTTTGCCCTTACAAAAAGAATAAGAATTTTGAAAATCGGCCCATATTGAAGAAACCGCAGCAAACTTGTATACAAAAAAGAAAAAAGGTAGGTACAGTCGTATTGAGAACCTCCTCCTTTTTTGAAGTTGGTTAAAAAGCTTCGAGATTCGAGACCTTTATCTATTGGTACGTATGAAAAACCGTACCAAATATCTTTAGATACTCATTGTTTTCGAAAGACTAAACACATGCAACAACAATATACAATGTAAACGATATTACTATCTCAGTAACACTCCATCACAAAACTCATCGGTGCATATTGCCGTCTCTCGCGTTATTTTATTCTGATAAAGGAGGAAACTCGCCCAATAGGCAACAAAGCTGCAACAGGCATAAGCTTCGAGATGGCATCAGAGTAAAAAAAAAAATAAACATCATCTGCCTAGCCTTTTCCCAACTATGTTGGGGTCGGCTTCCAGTCTAACGGGATGCAGCTGAATATCAGTATTTTACATGGAGCGACTGCCTATCTGACCTCCACAACCCAGTTAGTACTGGGTAATACGATACCCCTTGGTAAGACTGGTTGTCAGACTTTCAGGACACTGACTACCTGTAACGACTGTCAAAGATCTACAAATGACAGCCGGGACCAACGGCTTAACGTGCTTTCCGAGGCACGGAGGAAACTCGGTATGTAACGGGTGGTCACCCATCCATAGACCAACCTGGGCAAGCGCGGCTTAACCTAAAGATCGACCCGCGCGGCTGCTTTTATTTAGCCACAAGCTCCTCCGACGAGTATAAAAAAAATAAACGATTTCTAAAAATACACTAAAAAGTGGTAATTACTTTACTTACCAAAATCGGTGATATTCCATTGTTACATTGACATTTAGGAAAAAAAATGCATTATAGAACTACTCAAGTAATCTGAATAAAAATTGCCAGGGGACCGAAAGGGAGTATATCCTTTTTTGGCCTAAATTTATCGGCGAAATTGCGTAACAAACATTAAAAAAAACCGTCCAAGAGCGTGTCGGGCCACGCTCAGTGTAGGGTTCCGTAGTTTCCCGTCCGTCACAATAAGTGTTCCCACTTATGAGTTTAAAGGTGGAGGAGGAAATTATTTTGTACAACTTTTTGTCTTTTTTGTACAAAAACTGTTGTGTCAATCAAGTTCAAAATGATTTTCATAGAAAGTCCTTATAAAGTTCTACTTTTCAGATTTTTTTCATATTTTCTAAACTTATGGTTCAAAAGTTAGAGGGGGGGGGACACATTGTTTTTTACTTTTGGAGCGATTATTTCCGAAATTATAGACATTATCAAAAAATGGTTTTAGTAAACCCCTATTCATTTTTAAATACCTTTCCAACAACATATCACACGTTAGGGTTGAAATTAAAAAAAAAAACACTTCCCACTTTACATATAGGGTGGCTACCCTAATAAAACATTTTTTTCCAATTTTTATTTTACCACTTTGTCGGCGTGATTGATATACATATTGGTACCAAATTTCAGCTTTCTAGTGCTAACGGTCACAGAGATTAAGCGAGGACGGACGGACGGACGGACAGACAGACATGGCGAAACTATAAGGGTTCCTAGTTGACTACGGAACCCTAAAAAGATTACAGTCGAGTTGAAAACCTTTTTCTTTTGTAGAACTAAAATAAAAATATATATTTAGAAAAGAAAACATAGTTTGGGAGAACCTTTGTTCGTCTGCTTAATCCGGGTTTTTTTTTTTTCAAATATATTTGTCCCTGTAACATTCGAGTAGGCTAATTATGACAAATACATCGTTGTATTCCTCAAAAATACACTATGATATCTCATGGGAACAAAGGAATCCAACTTGGCAACAGGTAAGCGTAGAGTGAGGAACCGAGATTTCTATAAATAACCATCGATCTTCCAGAAAAATATTATGGGACTTGTGAAACTGTCCACAATATTATGGTAATGATGCCTTAGGAGTCATTTAAAGATTCTTTAGAAATTAAAACTAGCGCCTTTTCAACTATAAAATATCTCCCTAGCCTTTCCCCAACTATGTCCGGGTCGGCTTCCAGTCTCACCGGAAGCAGCTGAACACCAGTATTTTACATGGAGCGACTGCCTATCTGACCTCCACAACCCAGTTAGTACTGGGTCTAGCCCATCCACAGACCAACCTAGGCAAGCGCGACTTAACCTAAATTTCCACCCGAGAATCTGCTATTATTTTGCCACGAGCTCCTCAACTAGAAAATAATAAGGTGAAAATGAAATTAGTTTATAATATCTTATATTAGAAAAATATGAGAACAAAGAAAATAACAAAAGGTGTTTGTTTTCAATTAATAAAGGACTTATTAATTGAAAACAAACACCTTTTGTTATTTTCATCAGAACAAAACCTTTAGTTCTTAGTATATCAGAAGAGGCATATATGGTACTCTAGGCCGTAATTTTGGTTTAAAACTTGCTAAAAATCACAGTTCCAAAGACAAAGGAATCCTGATACCCGGGTGAAGCCGGCTAGCTCCTAACCGTATCCTTAAATAGATAATCAATGGGGTTTGCAGCTGCGCAGTGAGTGCAGGGTGCAAGCTCGTTGTCCTAGATAGGGCTAGGTGATACGTCATGCGCACTAGGGCGTCTAACATCGATCGTCTGGTCTCGTGTACTGCGGTGACCGGGAGGCAGGTCGGAGACCCGGGCTTTGCGCTGTGCTGATTAATTGCATTTCACGGATGGCAGGTCGGTGGAAAATTTTGTATATAATTCTAACAGCGTTGTTTTGCATGATGATTGCATGATAATAATAATCGTAACATAATAATGGAAACTGAAGACACTATTCTTGAATTCCTATTTTCGCTTGTAATTATGAGCATGAATGAACATGTTTCAAAATGTTTCGCAGGGGGACCTGCAAGGCCCACCACCTGCCGGGGTTGCGGTTTGTTCGAAAGAGATACCGGAGCCCCGGAAAATAAAGGGCAAAACATTTTAGACAGTACAAGTCTGACACTCCCCCTGGGGAACTTATTTGATGATTACCTATCCTCAAAAAAGGTACAAATTTTTTTTTTTAATTTTATAGTATGTAGTCTAAGATTACTTTATTAATTCATATTATTTCGGAGTTATTTGTGGATTGGGTTTTTGATACATCGGTTTTTGACAGTGACACATTTGCAAATTCTACAATGCCACAGAACCACTGCGCCAATCGTGTTATCGAGTTTTAAGTTTGAAGAGAGTTAAGTTTGTAATCACATTTTGTTGGCAAATTTCACGATTATAGGTCACCGGGAAGTACCCTGTAGGTTTAGATTCCTTGCGCGAATGTAGGTATGTCAAATACGACATGAACGGCATTATATTTTAATTACGTCGAGTTTAGACTGTTCATTTTTTCACAGCTCCAAGGCACCGCAGGCTTCAGTATATAGTTTTACTAGCTTTTGCCCGCGGATTCACTCGCTTTAAATTCGGGGTAACACAGTTCCCTTTTCCTGATTTTGCAGGTACCTGCTACCTGTAGTTTTTGCCCTTGTGCCTTAGTTATTTCAATAGCAATGCTAAGTTTTCCCTTTTCATCCCTCTTTAAAAAAAATACCCTATGTCCGTCTCCAGGGTCCCAACTATCTCTGTACCAAAATTCATCAAAATCGGTTTAGCCATTTAGGCGTGAAGACGTAACAAACAAACAAACTCACTTTCGCTTTTATAATATTAGTAAGGATTACAACTCGATATCTTCACGCCTTCCCCATATAAAGGATCTGCAACATTAGAACGGTGAAAAAGACCCTATCCGTTTTTCGATATTACTTTTTTTTTTTTTTGTAATCCACTAGTAGTCAGAGTACAAAGTGTATCTATACTAAAATCAACATTACGTTAGTTATTTCAGGGACCTCTTTGAACCGTGCTACGCTGCCTTGGCGTCAGCTAATTATACGTAAGTTTCGTCAGTTACCGTTTTCTACGGGAAGTTGCCTAAGTTGAGTCGGCGCCTGACATTCGATCGCGCCTCGATTGTGGTTACGGTCCTATTATGAGTCGTGATAGGCACAGACATTGAGCATAAGTACTTATTATGGTTGGGTCAACACACTTATTATATTCACTGTTTTTTTTTTTATCGGGGGTTTTTGTTGCAGCCATGAAATCATGGACAGAGTCCATCTGTCCATGTTATAGTAATATCCTCGCCTATAAAAACACAACTGGCGAATGTTTGACGGCACGATTGGCGCAGTGGCTGAACGATCGACTGCTGCGCTGCGTGTCGCGGGCACGATCCCCGCACGGTACAAATATTTGTATGACCTACAGGTAGTTGTTCTGGGTCTGGCTGTTTTTGTCTGTGGGTTTAAATGTTTGTAATGAGTTTAAAAAAAGACAAGGATTTAAAAAAAAGAAAAATGAAAATGTGACTGCAAGATACATCTCTGCTTATTCTTCGCGATTACAGGCGTGATTTTATGTACTTTTTTACTGTTTTTTGCTACTTTATAGTCGAAATCGTGACGGCCAAGAGGTTAAGGCCTAGATTCTCACGCACGAGGTTCAAATCCGGGCAGGTACCAATGTGGCTTTTTAAATTCATATGTACTTTACTTAGTTTGTCTTGGACATCACTGGCAGCGGTTAAGTAATACAACGTTAGGAAACGTGGACTTATAATCAACTAGCTTCCGCCCGCGACTTCGTCCGTGTGGCATAGTTACTTTTGGCTAACGCTTATGACTTTAACCCGCCTGCTGATCGAAAAAAAAATATCTTTGTCTCTTTTCTTCCTTCTTTCTCCCCCTTTTCTCACATTTTCGTAGCCTATGTCCTTCTCCAGGGACCCAACTATCTCTATACCATAATTCCTTAAGATCGGTTTTGCCATTTAGGCGTGAAGGCGTAACAAACAAACTCACTTTCGCTTTTATAATATTAGTAAGGATTAGTCTAAAATCGCCAACCCGTCTTGAGTAGACGTGGTCGTGAGACGTATGAGAAGAGGCTTTTGCCCAGCCGTGGCATAGCAAGAGGCTGGAATTATTATAACTTATACTAGGTTCCCATATCGCACCGAAGTTGTATTTATTATTCCAAATCTTAAATATCTTCCAAAACCTTTTATGCTAATATACTGTGATCTTTATATTACATCTGCGATAAAAACTTGTTTGTAAATTGTGTTGAACAATAACTTAACGCGTATCAAAAAAGTATGTTTACTGATAACGATGACACAACATGCACTGTCTCCCGTCGACACTCGCTATAGCACCTAAGTTTTTATACGAAAACTAGCTGCGCTCCGCAGTTTCACTCACGTAAACCGCCAAAATAAATTCTTCATTCTTTATGATGACGTTCTTTACTTTACTCGAATTTTATTTCACACTTTCATGAAGATTTAATGCATGTCGCTTTACACGTTGTAAAAATAAACTACCACGCCACAAAACTTGCAGTCGTTACCCCAATGACCTGCCGAACTCGCCCGTGTACCACTGTACGTGCTGCGGAGTGTATCAAAACATGCCATTAAATCAAATCTAGTTCTCTACTGAGATAGTGAAAGTAGTGCGAAGGCTAGCAGTCCCCACGTACCAGGCCGCTCATCAAATGTATCCGAAACGAAAATATTTGGTAGTCAGGTGGTATTCGAACCTAGGAATTATATCTTTGGATAAAGCCTAAAGTCAAACAAAAATAACTTAAAGACACTAAAAAATAATGGTCATTTGTTCTCAACGAATTATAGTATTATACTTTATTGGTAACTAAATTCTCGAGCCGTTTGGGGTTTAAACTCTGGGACCGTGAGTTCGTTGTGTTCACAGCCTTTTTAAGGATATTGCAAAACGTTAAGTAAACACTTCTCGAGATCCAAGGGCTGGCTCTTACTTTGGGCTCTCTTGCTTAGCTAGAGGTTAAGCATTGCCATACAACTTGGCATCGCGGCCAGTCTCTTGGGGACATTACCATCTGACAAAACGAAAGTGAGTTTGTTTATTTGTTACGTCTTCACGCCTAAATGGCTAAACCGAATTTTGATGAATTTTGGTACAGAGATAATTGAGACCCTGGAGACGGACATAGGGTAAAAAAAATAGAAATGAGGGAGAAAGAGGGAAGAAAAGGGAAAACTCAGCTTTGCTATTACAATCGATAAGGCGCAAGGGCAAAAACTACATGTAGCAGGTACCTGCAAATGAGGAAACGGGAACAGTGTTAGGTACCCCGAATTTAACGCGAGCGAAGCCGCGGGCAAAAGCTAGTTTATTTATAAAGTCTTAAGTCCTTATCCTAAAGGTGGTGCGAACGAGTATATGACTTAGAAATGTAACAATAATTTCGGTTTTACAATACTATTTATTCGATTGCGAATGAAAAAGGAGAAATGAATCATGCGAGGGTGAAAAATACGAAACATGATGGGTGGATTGTGTAAGAAATGATTTAAAGAAAAGGTAGTCAATGATAGGGTGACGGTTGACCCGGAATGTAATTAAAAAAAAACTTGTTCCCCGGACCCCAAGTAAATTTATAATAAGGGCAGGACAATCATTATTTTATTCATCTAGTAAAGCAAAGTGTTATGAATATTATGCCATATATACACTATCGACTCAACATAGGAAACAGAACGCTGGCAACACTTTATTTTTTGTAGCGATCAACACAAAGGCATCCGGGACAGGCGACAAAAACAACATTCTTGTGCCGACACACTGGCTTACTATGATCGATCCTTTATCAAGAGAATGCTATCGTTTTTTGTTAAGAAATATGTCAGAAATGTTACATTTTAAAAGGAATTTGTAGGATCTGTCAGGCTTAAATGTGACTTTTTTTTCAACGTATGAAATAGGCCTGTGGGCCTAGCAACATAGTGGAAAAACCGTTACTTTACTACGCGTTTAGAATATAATGCTTTACATACATAATTATAAGACTGACAATAATTGTCTGTGATGTTATTAATAGTGCTTTTACTAATAAACTAAAATGTATAATATGTAAGTTACGAATTTACGTTGCGTTTACATCGTGTGGTCGTGGAATCTTGATATTTTGTCTAAGTTCTTGCATAGTATCATACTCATTGCAAGTCTAAATCATGATGCGTTTATTAATACATATTAAACTCAGTAAAGGTCTATTTTGTGCACAAAGCTACAGTAGAACACTGACTCTTATGTCAAAGGGTTCCCTTAGGTTATTTGCTTGTGCAGTCATTTCTCTCACGAAAGGAATGTACTCATGTGAAATGTATCAGAATTGTAACTAAAGGTCTTTTGTGTCAATAAACTTATATTTTATTTTATAGTCGTGTCTCATTTAGGTGTAAGATTTTACGAGAAAAATTCAGTCGCACATGCGTGTTAGATCGCCTGGGAGTTAAATAATGTATTACATAACCGATGACATCTAGTTTTAAATGTGTAAATTGTCTTACAGAAATATAAATCATAATATAAGAATATCTCAACCATTGCGGTTTTTCAAACGAGAAAACAAGCATAAGAAATACAAACGAACTTTTCAATATGCTATCCCAATTTTTTTAAAGTCGGACCCCAAAAAGATTCCGTTTGAAACGGGTCAGTTGTCTGTACCGGACGCGAGGGTGCCCGTGCACTTCCGGTGGAGACACAAGGAACTTGGGGAGCATGACAGTTATGTCACTGAATTATGTGTTTTAAAACCAATTTATAATTGTATATCGTCTTGCATGTTCAACATTTCGAACGACGAGAACGAATTTAATTGAAAGTTACAGGTTGGAATTTTGTAATGCCACCTGAGGGGAAAGTACTCTTAATACTTTAGATAGAAAATTTTACTTAAAGAAAACATTTCTTTATTTTTGAAAAGAAAGAAAACGGCATTCAAAGATTTTTAAAAATTCGCTTGTCGCACATGGTAACGTAAAGTATTAAGAGTACTTCCCCTTCAGGTGGCATTACAAAATTCCACCCTGTATAATGGTTCTTACTATTAAAAAAAAACCACTACAATTACAGAAATTCTAACATAAAGATGTATTTTTTTTTGTAAAAACATGAGTATGGATGAAGGTCAAAAAATTATGCATGTTTTGCCTCTTTTTCCGTTTTGGGCCTTAACATAACTGACGAGTGAAGTGGACATTTTGCGATCGGTTGTCATTTTACGAAGTTGACATTTTGAGCTGATACGGAAGAATGGGTGTATTATTGTGTATAACAACTAACAACTCTGCCTAACTTTACCATCCTAAATAAATTACAACGCTCACAAAATCACATTGCTTTTACAGTAAATACTAAGAAGTATTTTTGGAAGTCAGTTCAAGTCAGAACTTTTAGAAGAAAAATACGCGACAAGACATCTTTCGAAAAGTTAACTGTCAACCTATGTTACCCTTAACAGTTAGCGCAGTGCTAAACATGTCTAACATGTCCACAGTTACTTACTACCGCGGCATGCTCTATTTACTGCAGAGCTAAGGTTAGACAAGATAGCAGCTATGTTCAAACTCACTGATAACCCTATGTGCAAAGAAAGATAAGAGAAATGAAAAAAATAATAAGATAGCCATCGCCAAAATTATAAATAGACTAGCTGTGCCCAGCGGTTTCACCCGCTGAGGTTTAGGGGTATGAAAATTAGATGTTAGCCGATTCTCAGACCTACCCAATATGTACCCAAAATTTCATAAGAATCGGTCGAGCCGTTTCGGAGGAGTACGGTAACTAACATTGTGACACGGAAATTTTATATATTAGAATATAGAAAAAAACAATCTATAATTTCTAAGCTGTTTTAGAAGACTAAATAAGAAATAAATTGTTACTGATCAAGAAGCGAGCCTTCTCATATGTAGATACTTTATACGTGTTCAACGATGTCCAAAACAAGCTTCATAATTAACACGATACAGATGATGAAATGCATTGATTCCCACCGCGTACATAGCAGGTAGAAGATCAACAGATCAAGATTAAAATAACGTAAAAAATACTTTTAATTAATATCACTTTCATCCTCTTCAAACAAATTCACCGATAATTGCATCACTTATGACAGTTTACAATGAATCCCGAACTCTTGCGCATTAAGTATCCATTTAGTCACGGCTGAAAGCGGCCTAATGTTTGGTTATCAGTCGCGTCTTGTCGATGTAGCCGCTGAACGATGACGCGTGCCGTGTAGCGGGAGATTTCTTGTTTATATCTACATACATAATGGGGCAAAACAACGTAACATGGATGAAGGGAACTGGGTTAGTGTAGTGCTTTTGAATTTCTTTATGCAATATTTCTTTGTCATGTCGGTAATAGGCTTACTTGGTGTCAGACTTTTTATGTCGTCATTCATTTAGCTAAATATGGCGTCGACAAATGTCTCCCAGACATGCTGGATCTTTACGACGTTTCCTTCAGTTCACCGAAGCAAGTGATTATTATACAAAACGCACATGCAATCGAAAAATCGGAAGTGGGGTGACTGGGGTTCGAACTCGAGACCTATGATTTGACAGTCCGAAGGTCATACAACTAAACTATCACTGCTAAATGTACAATATGCTGGTGTATGCACTTCAGCAGGGTACTTATAGAGTTTTCAGCATGGTAATTATATAGTTTATAGGTTATACTTAGTATTTTTGATTTCAAAACTTGTTGGCACAAGAAATAGCCACTTCCATCACCTCCGTCATTTCTACGCTAATTATTCGTCCAATTTTATATTGATCTGTTTAGGTATACATAGGGGACAAATAAACATATAAAATTATTATTCATTTGTCTTATTACTACGACTTGCTCATAACAGCATCGTTTAAGTATTAATAGAAAATGGAAAAACAATTGAATGATGACGATCATGGTGAATGGATAGTCTATTACTATTTCTGATAGATAAAGATGTAGGTAGTTAGTATTAGGTTTTTTTTCTTATTTTCAATAAATCAAAAAACTAAATTTGACTTTCAATTTTAGTAAGATGTAACATTAATTTGCCAGTATTATGTGGAAGTCTGCAATTGTGTCATGTAAAATAATGTTATTCAGGTTAGTGCGAGTGGAACTGTAGGCCAAACATTAAGCTTGACTTATGATGACATGTTCCAAAAAGTAATTCCAATAGTTCGTGCTTTTAAAAGAGATTAACGCAGGGAAGAATTCTGTGCCCAGCGGCGAACGAAGGTTTATCTTTCGACCTCTAGAAACATCACCAAAGAGAAAGCACGAACGTGTAGATCAGGAAATAATATGTTAAACTATCATTGTTAGCGGAGATTTTGTATCACATTATAATAATATTAACTCAGTGATAATATGGGTTTTAAAAGAAACAGAAATATTTTATTTGGAGAATGTTCTATTCCATTTTTTTGATGTTGGCTTTTAAACTAATGATTTAGTTTTTGTATTTAATATTAAACGCGTTAATTTAAAGCAATAGAAACACAAACGCGATGCCTATTTCATTTCTCTCAGACACAATCTGAGCAATTTAAAAAGAGAGACGCGAAACAATATTTGACCTACATTACTCGGAAACGAAAGACGGAAAGAAAGCAGACTATACGCCAATAAGCAAGAATCGTTTAAGGATAGATAATGGTATCTTGAACCCTGGAGAACCAAAGGGTCCTCAAGTTCAAGAAGATTTCTTGATCATTCCGTTTATGTTGTGAATCAGAACAGCACCTAAATAAATAATAATTTATTAACAGAAATATGGGTACAATTCATCGCAGTATTTGAATTTGCCTTTAAACGTTGTCAACATAACTGTTGGTGACTATGCGGGTTTTGATATTTGCATAAATGTTCATAATATGTTTGGTTAACAGCAAAATTCCAAATCTAGAACAATATCAATTAAGTGGTTATTTCTTCCACTCAATAGGCAATATCATCAGATTGGACTAACAGTAAGAAAGCATGAGATGAAAACTGAGCCTCGCGCAATCATCGAACCCACGTCCCATGAAGTTAGAGACACAAACCGCAGACAGTCACTTGTGACTGGCATCATGGTGACCTCAATACCCATAGAAAATTACCCCACATTCACCATCAACCGAGCGGAAAACTATTGCAAATAACAACCAAATACAAACAATAGTATAACCAAGAAGAACACACAAAAAAGTAGAGAAATCTCATCACAACACAACTCTTCCCAAGAAAGTAGTACAGCGAACACTATGGGTATGTGATGGTGGAAAAATAAATGAAAGACCAACCTTGGAGTAGGGACAGGATAACACAGATATACAGTACATCCATTTTGATAATTCACACTGTAATAATATATAACACTCGCGGCGTTTTCGAGAGACGCGCGGTCATGGCGCGTGCAGCGTGAGAGGCTGTCGGAAAGCGACTGAGCGAGCGTCGCGACAACAGGTGCGCGCGCGCACGCAGGTACTTTCTTCACCTCCCTCCCCCGCCGCGCCGTCTCCTCCAGCGGAGCTTTCGCGTGCTGAATAGCCAATTTCTGGCGCTCCAGGGTATTCCATACGTGGTTTGAAATACAGAATAATTGGGTTAGTAGGTGTAACTTGGTATTCTAATTACGGAAGGCTTAAGTTGGATTATGGCGTTGTTCGCTGCCGGTGCGTTTGTTATAGCCTACATAGCTGTATCGGTTATTATTGGTTTGTAGGCTATTGATGACGTCAGGAGATCGAAACTGTATTATAACGTTTCAATAGGAATTGATTATGAGTTGTTGGTGTTTTTGTTCATCATCATGTTTTTCGTGTTTCTTTTTTTGGTTTAGTCATGTGGTTTTGATCACACAATACAATTTTGATATTGTTATTAATAATCTAACGGTTTTGTATAAAAAAAAGTACGAAAATCTATCAGTATAATCCTTCCTTAACACACATATTCAGCGTTGATGTCTTTTGTATGGAGCTTACGAACTATGTGCAACAAAAATATGTGTCTCTTCGTGTTTCGTAAAATATTTATGTGCAATTTAAAGTCTAGGATGTTTTATTTCTTTATAAGTACTCCAATAATGTTAATAAAGATCCTCGTCGGGGGAGGGAAGTCGGTAGGTTACTGATTAGCTCTTGTCTTCTTCAAAGAAGCGTTTGTAGGATAAGATTATCATTGTCATTTCAGCATAACTTTTCGGATTGCCCCGCTCCTGGTATTGAAATTGTCACTTACTTGCATTTTTGAACATGTCTACATGTTGAAAACAGGCCACGCACGACAAGATATAAATGTATCCTATCACTAGTTTATACCCGTAGTAAATTTTTGCCTGTATTTAGGTTGGTAATAGTCCCACGGGATCGTACTACCAGGATAAAAATAATCCAATGTTTTGATCCAAGTTATATAGTAATGTGAGTCAAATTTAATAGAGCTACGCTCCGTGGTTTTGTCCGCGTAGCCTGGGATAAAAAATAGCCTATGTGTTAATCCAAGCTATATACTTTAAAAAAATGTAAGCCAAATCCGTAGCTCTAAGCCGTTTGGGCTTATTGGGATTATATTAATAAAAATAATCACACACACATACATACAAACTTTCGCCTTAATAATATTAGTGTGTTTAGCAGGATATAGGATTTGAGAAACATAACCATATCTCCCTCCAGTCATCAGTCCTCTAGGACAGAAACGTCTACAAATCCTACCTACTTAAATATTGAACCCTCAACAAAAACACAACTCTACACAACAACAACGACACGGTTGGCGCAGTGGCTGAGCGATCGACTGCTGCGCTGCGTGTTGCGGGTTCAATTCCCGCACGGAACAAATATTTGTAGGTTCACCCTTGTTTGGTCGAACAACGTTTGATACAATATTACTAAATCGAACAACGTTTAAGAAAATCATCACTTAGTATAATATTGTTTGACAGAATTTTCAGTTCGTCGAATATTTATTTGCTATTTACAACATTTGTGCTAATGATCAAAAGGTATAATGTTCATTTGATGTAATGTAATATTCATTTAGCATATTATTCATTTACTATATAATATTCATAATCTCCGCCACCCTCAACTATTGTTACCAGGAGAAACTGGATGCAATCTGGACTTTAGGGCACCCCGACTCGGATAGGTTAGGTTAGAAGGGGATGGCGGGGTCGTGTGAGCGAGCGAAGCGAGCGAATAGACCCCGCCATCCCCTTCGTGGTTATTTTTTTATAAACCACCCAGAAGTAGGAGCCCCGCAAAGCGGGGCTCCGTCGACCAAGCCCACCCTCGACCATGCAAAGAATATTTTAAGGTTTGGTTAAGTGCCATTTGAGTTAGGCTAGAACTGTGCCCATTAAACATGAATTTTAGGTCAAAAGAATATATGCATAAAATTAGTGCATTTGAAAATTCGGTGAAATGAAATTTGTTCAAATAAAATTAGTTCAAATAAATAATTATGCAAAATAAAAATTTACCAATGAATTATTCGGTCAAATGAATAGTTCTACGAAATGACTTTATTGCAACTAAAATTTGCCGAAGTGATTTTCGACGAAACATTGTTCGACCAAACAAGGGTGAACCATATTTGTATGGCTTACAGATAATTGTTCCGGGTCTGGTAGTTTTTGTATGTGAATTTAAATGTTTGTAAACGCATCCACGATACATTGGAAATTGCTAGTGTGGATCAACGTTTTTTTTTTTAAAAAGAATTAAAAACAACTAAGGAAAACTTTAAGTGCATCATCATAGTTTAAAAATTAAACTAAATCATTTTCACAAACCAGTTACCTCATTAACCCAGAAACTGTATCAAAGAAATTTCTTTAAAATAGAAACGAAATTGAAACGAGTATCGATATCAATTCACTTTCTCGGCCGAATCGATTCGACAGAGTTGCGTAACTAGAGATCGTGATGGCCGCCGATGAGCCTATTATAAACAAGTGGACTACCATCACGCTGTAGTCCTTCAGACAGATGATAATATAATCTATGTTATACGTAAGCTTTATTATTCGTAGACTATATATATATATATATATCATCCGTATAAACCTTCCTCTTGAATCACTCTATCTATTAATGAAATCTGCATTAAAATCCGATGGGTAGTTAAAAGTAGACCCCAACTATGTTGGGGTCTACTTCCAGTCTAACCGGATGCAGCTGAATATCAGTATTTTATATGGAGCGACTGCCTATCTGACCTCCACAACCCAGTTAATACTGGGTAATACGATACCCCTTGGTAAGACTGGTTGTCAGACTTTCGGAACACTGACTACCTGTAACGACTGTCAAAGATCTACAAATGACAGCCGGGACCAACGGCTTAACGTGCTTTCCGAGGCACGGAGGAAACTCGGTATGTAACGGGTGGTCACCAAAATTTAACAACAATTGTTTTTTTTTTTAATTATCTTAATTAACAAAAAGACGAGTAAGTACTGTAATCACGTAGTACAAAGTAAGGTGTCTAATCAACTAAACTTAAACTAAAATTAAATGGTTGTACAAAAATTGCATAAACTATACAAAATGTGGCCTCCTCTGTTATTGAGAACTTGCTGGCACCGATTATTCATGGAATCGATGAGACAGTTAATGTTATCCTGCGGAAATTGCTCCCAATTAAATTTTATTAAGTCCATCAGTTGTTGGGTGGTTGTCACTCAATCCAAACCTTTAAAACACGTCTCTGGGGCATGTCCCATGCGTGCTCGATGGGGTTGAGGTCTGGCGATTGTGGAAGCCAAGGCAATACCAGGATGTTTTCCCTTGCCAAGTACTCCCGTGTGTACATAACTATATGCGAACGCGCATTGTCATGCATCAACGTGAAATCGAAGCCAAGCGTTTGTGCGAATGGACAAACATAAGGCCTTAGAACATCCACAACGTAAGAGTAACAAATGTCCGTACATCCATCCATCCTCATAAACATTCGCATTTATTATATTAGTAGGATATTCTACCTACCCTATTCTACCACGCGAGTGAAACCGCGGGGCACAGGCTAGTGTAAATAAAATAACTTTATTCGAAAAATTCATGGTTTTGTAAAGAAAATTTTTACTGTACTTGTACAGCCTGGTAACTTATTGCTGACTGCACTTTCATATTCCACCAGGTGTACCGACAGTGCCATCTGATACTTCCTTCGTCAGTTCACTAAACGCTTTTAGTTATTCGTATAACTATCTAATATAACATAAGATAGCAATCTGAATAATTACTATCATCTCATATTCCTAACACGCACGGTGCATATCCCGGTAAAATCTAGAACTCATTTCTCAAATGTGGGTCTTTCTGAACATTAATGCCTGGAAAGCCCACGCTTGAAAAACAGTCTCGTTTCTCGTCTCGTAGTTAGTTATTTAAGATATATGTGAAGTTGAGAGTTGGGGGTTTAGGTTTGGACACAGGCGGATTTCTCAGTGATTTTTGAGAACTTAGGAAAGCTTAAAGGAATAAAACTTAAAGACTGAACAATCAACCTTCAGAGGAATTTGTAGTAATCACTTCACAACATAGTTTCGTCTGCAAAAACCTATGAAAAGCTTGATATAATAATATCATGAAAAAATTTATAAAAGACAGTCACAGTTTGTTTTATTTGGAACTGAAGCAAAGCTAAACGATTCGAAACAATTTATAAATGTTTAATAGATTAATATCATCCAGCTATCGCGATGCGCCAGCTGACTGCGTGTACAATATAACATAGCACCATGAATAACTATGTAATAGGGGCGCGTGTGTTGCCAGGGCAAAAATACAAATCTCATGTGGCTGATGAGAAATTATTGATAGAAAAAAAAACTATAACAGTTTGCCAGTTTAACATCTGCAGTAAGACATGCGACGATGGGGCACCGATCAGATCTAGTTGCACTATTAGCGCTAAGAGTCCTTAAAATAAATATGATTATGCGCTTCATTAATTAGGACATGGCAACAGTCACGAATTGACGTTCATTCAACGGTTTTATTATTTAGTTCAAATTTCGCGCATGAATTGAACAATATCTAGTGCAAATTAATTAATAATTGATTGGTGACACTAAAACCGAACCGTAATGATGTTCAACTGACTGTTGTTTATTCATTAAAAGTAATAGAAAATGGTTTTTAAAGTAACCTTGTTAAATTGTTTCAATTTAACTCCACATATTGTTTAGAAATAAAATTCTGTATAGAATGGACTTGTTTTAAAATTCGGGCACCAAATTATGAATATAAAAATGTCTGACCAATCAGTTAAAACTATTTTTAAACAAAAACTGATTGTGGCCAAGCCGACTAATTTATATCATCTTTTGATTATCACACAGCGGTTCGCCATACGTTCAACTTTGATAAAATGTTTTGTCCATGTTGTTTTACCCTAATATTATTTAGGATTTCCAGAGATTATTAACAAACAAACCTTTTTATTTTAGTTCGCCTTTTAGGGTATTTCAAACTATCATAAATGTTCCCTTACATTAAGATAACACTAGTCAAGACTTGGCATAGCAAAGTGCCAGCTGAGTGGAATTCCAATCACGTCAACCATCTTGGCACCATCATGGCAGTACGCACCAAATGTGACGCAAGTAAAAGTCACTGACATCGTGCACTGAAAGAATTTAGAAATGTTTGGCTCACCCTGTTAAAAAGTAGGAGCCATATTATATTAAAAAATATTGGTTGTCTCAGTGTTCTGTATTTAAATAATTTTTAAAATAACAAACTGTCGTTGCTTTTACTCTGGATGCTCTTCATGGGCTCGTTTTCTACATCATTCTCACATGTATGTATTATATATACATGTGATGTGAGAACGATGTCTCTCAACATGAATGATACATATCCATGATTTTTTTTAAATACATGGAGTTTCTTGCCCATTCTTCTCCATAGAGATCTTCGCTTTGGAATGGGCAACTACAGTACTTTCATAAGTTATTATGTCTTGTGACTGGGACTGTAGTAGCTTCGTTTTTTATCACGCTTTTTATTAGCTTCACTTGTAACTATGTATGAAAGAAAATCTTGGAATCTTAATTTGACCCACTTCCTGGTCTTCGATTAGGATGAAATTTAGCAAACGCTCTGAGTTCTGATGACAATACTTGACTAGTTAAGAAACGTCATTACAAATCCAATATGGCGGCCTCCCCAAGATGGCGGACTGGCTGTTTGAAATGCACCCCCATGATATGGGTATTAAATGAAAGGGTTTCCTGAATGGGATACGAAAAAAAATATCACGTGAAAAAAAAAGCAAAATAGCGTTTTTTTTAGTTTTTTAAACCATTATATTTATTGTTTTCATGACATTCAAAAGTGTCTGTAATGGTCCAGTTGAAATAAAGCTGAAGCTTTGAATTTGAGTTTGTGTAATTATATGACAAATTTCTTTATAAATTATCATCCTCCATTTAACGCCTTTTTTACAAGTACCTACGTATTTCTTTTGCTTCTAAACTGCAAATGTAGTGGCGTTGTCTATTTGTTATGCTTTATATATACACTACTATATACTTTACTAGCTAAGCCTAGCGGTTTTTCTCGCTGCGCAGTTCCTAAGTGTCGTAGTTATGTAACCCTCCTACATTAATAGTTTTTTTTTAATACGAACCAGTTGTTTCTAAGATTAGCACATTCAACCATACAAAAAAAAATGTCTTCAGCATTTTAATATTACATTACATACCTATTATATATTATAATATATAATAGGTATGTAATAGGTGTGTAGATTCTTATAAATATAGATGATAAAGATTTTTAAGTTTTCTAACATTGTTACTTACATAAGGGACACAAAACTCAGCCTAAAGGTAGGTAATCATAAGTAACTTTAACTGAGAACAAAGCCAGGCTTATAACTTATAGTAGCTACAATCAAAGGCGTTTAAGGCTAACAAACAATGGTCCATCAAACCATTAGGGACCATAAACCACTACAGTATTACCCAAAAAACCTGTAATTGCATGTCACTTAAACCTTATTGCTCCTCACTAAGGTTGACTTTAGTTAAATTCACATGCAAGACCGCAAGCTAGCCTAGAATATCTAAACTAAAGTTAGTTAGCTGCATTCATTATGTATCTTTACTAGCATCTAATAGAGTTCGGATTTGTTTGTTTCAAAACAATTTGATACAACAAGCTGACATATTTGAAAGAAGTCGTTGTAACTCTTATTATTATTGAGCTAAAGAACATTGTAGGATGTTCCAACTACGGATATTATATTGTGAGTTAATATAGTTTCCTATCGTGAAATAAGGTGCTAGAATGTTGGAAGCACTTTCCCCTTATCCTTAATAAGGGGTGGGTTCATTCGGCTGATGGCATCCATAGGTGAATAATGCAGTTCTATGACCATAGACATACCTTCAAAACTTTCCATTTAGACCAGGGCCGAAGCCATCAAAAATGGTAAAAAATGAAAAGAAATTATAGTAAGATGAAACCCATTAGAAAAGGAGGGGAATATGATAAAAATGAAAGAAAAAATTAATTACGGTCGATCCGAGTTCAGGAAGTGGGGTGGGTGAGTTTTTAAGGGTAAAAAATGGTTTATCTTGATTTCCGGCAAAACTACAAGTCCTATGGAAAAAAGTTAAATGGCATGGTTGAAGGCAATAAAAAGATCTACAACTGTTGCATTTTCAATTTTTTCAGTTAACCTCTAAATTTAGGTGTATTGTAATTTTTCTCTGTGCGGGGTCTTGTGTCTTATTTTCTCTTATTTCCTACTCTTGTGAAGTCATACTGAATTTTTTTCCTGATTAATTTTATGCGGGTTGTTCGAAAGAGATACCGCGGCCCCAGAACACAAAGGGGAAAGAAAGGAACATGGATGGGTTTCCGTCAGTAAAAGTCTGACCGTCCCCCTCGCTCCGCCAAGAGCGAGGAAAGTTATTTGATTATTTCCCATCCGGAAATAAAAAAGTACAACAGCGAGAAATAGAACACAAATGAAGAAATACCATCAAAATCCTTCATCGCAAAAAGTAAAGTTATCCAAGACTAAATAGACCCCACGAGAACAGTCGGGCACCAGCACACCTGTCATACCACCCGTCCTTCCTGAAGATCCTCCTTATTCATAATAAGGAGGAAATACAAGTTGTTAGAAAAAGTTAGCTAAAGAACCTATCAACCTGTTCTTTACACTTCTAAACTGGTGACTCCGAAGCGAACGCCCGCGCAGCGACGACGCAAAGTGACGTCAACATCGTCAAAATCACTTATTTCAGCTTTCGAGCAGGTAGTCACACAGTCAAACAGCTTGAAATGGCTATCCCTTATCACCAGCATACAAAAAACATTGCTGATCAGTACCCATCAAGCTATCTTAGCGTAGCACACTGCACTTTCAGAATGTTGAGGGCTTGAAATCCTCTCCCAGTCGACGCCAGTAGTCAGCCATTTCAAGGCAAACTCCAGAAGATGGCTGAAGGATGAAGCATGGATGCCTCTTTACACTCCTCAGTCGCCAGAGACGAGTGCTGTAGCGACACAACTACCGTGCAAGAACTTATCCACGACTTAAGACCGGCTTGAAAAAATAAGTTCAAAACCTAAAACCCGACTATGTAAAAATCTCGATCTGAAAAGTACTTATGAAACAAGACAATATCTATCAAGATATCTCTTTTGTTAACCGTACTTAACAATATCTTGTCTGATATTGTTAAGTACGGTTAACAAAAGAGATAAGTAAGCAGGCGTAAATTACTGTTTGTTGTGTTCTGTCTTTTCAATTATAATTATTAGAAAACATTCATTCATTCATTTTAAGAAAATAACACCTGTTTTTGACGAGCCTGGATATTTACATCTTTTGACTGTACTTACAAAAAACCATTCTAAATAAATCCCCTATTAAGTTAAACAAACAACTAACACGTCAAATATTTTAATGTATTTAATAAATATTCATAGGGAAGTTCAGAGGATAGGATATCATATGTGTATATGTATTGTTTTTTTAGGATAGGAAGCATACGACCGATGTTGTTCTCTGAAACATGAGTTTGTCATTGAGTCTTTGAGTTCCCATAAGATTCCAAACATACGTACCTATGTCTTGCTAATCTTTTCCAAACTATATTGGGTTCGGCTTCCAGTCTAACCGGATGCAGCTGAATAAACAATATTTCATGGAGCGACTGCCTATCTGACCTCCACAACCTAGTTAGTACGATTCCCCTTAGTGAAGACAATTGTTAACAGATTTTCGGGTCACTAACGAACCTATGCAGACTCCCAAAGATCTGTAATACTACCGGGAGCAACGGCTTAATGAGCTTTCCGAGGAAGGACACGAAGGAACTCGGGCATGTAATAAGTGGTCTCACCACGTATAGCCACGACCTACCTAGACAAGGGCGGTTTGACGTATAGATCTAACTAACTACCTAAGCTACTAGTCTACTGCTTTTATTTAGCCAGTAACTCCTTCAATGTCTTGCTAAATCCTTACTAATATTATAAAAGCGAAAGTGAGTTTGTTTGTTTGTTACCTCTTCACGCTTTAATGGCTTAACCGATTTTGATGAATTTTGGTACAGAGATAGTTGGGAACCAGGAGACGGACATAGGCTAATTTTTATTTTAAAAAAGTGGGATATGAGGGAGAACGAGGGAAGAAAAGGGAAAACTTAGCGTTACTATTACAAATCAATCGGCGCAAGAGCAAAAACTGCAGGTCTGCTTAGTGTGTTATATCGAATTTAACGCGAGCGAAGCCGCGGGCGAAAGCTAGTACTCTCTATAAGTTTAACTTCGATAAAAATGAATTTACGTAACTACCTACTACCAGTATTATGAACGCCAGCCCCTTACTTGAAGGGCTAAGAGTTTAAAAAAAATGTTCGTTTGATTATATTTTTCTTCTTGAAAAAACACATTACGTAAGAGTACCTACTGACGCAATTCCTTTTCTTGGTGTTGGCTTCTTGTTGGGGGACGTGGGAGGGAAGTTCTTCTGAAGGCCTTAGGTACACGTAAATAGAATTTATAAAACTGAATTGACGCAATTGCCATTACTATTTGCCAACCGCACATTTATCCTCTTCTATTTAAGGAGTTATACAAAAGGGCTCAAAACTTTCCATCATTTCTACATTGGTTTGACTTGCCCGTTATAGCCTATGTTGTTGTTTTTTTTACCGCTTTCAACTTGGTTATAAAAGTCGTGTTTTTTTTCCTGAGGTAGCTCGGTATCTTATGGGTGATTGATCACATTGATCATTCATACATGGAACAACACAACCAAGGCAAGGGTAGCATATCCTGTAGACGTAAGCGGCTGTTATGATTTAGCGACGAGCTATTCCAACACTGGCGCACTCCGAGGCTAAATAATTGTGAGCAATGAAATATTTCAAAAATCAAATTTGATTATATTTCCAGTTGCTGTGAAAAGTAGAGTAGGTACGCTCCTCGCGAATAAATTTATCTTCGTCTTGGGCTAGCTTAAATCCCTCACTTCTTTCAGGATTATAGTATTACTCCCTCGTTTCGCTCTGGAGCCCTAGAAACCCTCTGCGCATTCGGGTTTCAAAATCGTGGCCGTGACTTTATTGGTTTTTCCCCAGGCCCAAGATCTAGGTGCATAATCTGCTAGCGTTCATTGTATTCCATTATGAAATACAAACAGTTGTATTTCATAATGGAATAAAATAAAATTATTTTGACACCTGATTTAAATAAAATAATTACACGCAGGCACATAATGACAGTTACTCAGTTAATTAGGTAGGTAGTTACCTATAGCACTGTTTCATCGGTTTTAAGTTTAGAACTTATAGAATGTAGGTAGAATACTTTTTACCGCTACGCTATAAAACCTTTACAATTATTTTTTTTCTTTAGTACCATCTTCTATCTATATCTATCTTCTATACTTATAATAAATCTGTAGAGAGGTCAATTCTGTACATGAAATATATTTCCAAAATAACTATCAGGGGGTGATTAGTGATCGATACTGATGCCAAAAATGCAATCAGTAAAATTTTTGTCTGTCTGTCTGTCTGTCTGTCTGTCTGTCTGTCTGGATGTCTGTATGTTCGTTATAGAAACAAAAACTACTCGACGGATTTTAACAAAACTTGGTACAATTATTCTTCATACTCCTGGGCAGGTTTTAGTATACTTTTCATCACGCTACGATCAATAGGAGCAGAGCAGTGAAGGAAAATGTTGGGTAATCGGGAGAAGTTTGTTAAAGCTACACAGAAATCATGTATGACGGAAATGTTCTCCTTAAAATTATATAAAAAATATCCTACGACAGCATAGGTCTATCTTTTATGGTTGACTCACAATAACACGTGTAACTCCCGATAACTTAGCAGTTCGGAGCTTTCTGATTATATTTGTCTACTCTTACGTTTATAACACTCCCACTCATCTCTAATTAAAAACAGTTAACATTATTACGTATTCAATAAAAAAAGAAACATATAAATCGGTATACAAACACCAAAGTTATGCATGAAATACGCTAATAAGCCATCGCGCGTGAATACTGAATCATGCTTTAGGGATTATTTTTGTGTAATATTTGGCTGTTGATGCGAATAGATGTTCAGAGTGTTCGACCTTATTGACAGACAATGCTTTCAGCCCGACTTTTAGTCTTTAAATAATTTATATCTTTTGTTGTTATTTTATAAAATAGGTATTAGTTATTTTGGTAGTGTTTAAATATTCGTTCAAATTACAAATTATTCATAGTTTACATTTTATTTCTTTTTAGCTGAAGTGGTAGTAGGTACGCATAGATTTTTAGAAACCGAGTTTCGGCTAATTTATGTTCAGTTTTTTTTTATACTATATTGGTAAAAGCGTAGTTCATTAGGCTATATTAGTCCACTGCTGGACATAGCCCTCCCCTAATGGGCGCCATAGCGTTATATAGTTATATTCTTTATTATAGTTACAGGTATTATTAATTAAAGTATTTATAGGTTTTTATTTTTAAGTGAAGTAGGTATACATAGGTAGATAGTATTGGACGGGTTCCCTCTATCTGGCAGAATCTTGATGCTCCGAAATTTATTTGGCAAAACACACTTAGCATATTTTTCTTTAAACGAACATTTTAAAGGCATAAAAATTATTTGATATAATTATCGTTTGGCATAATATTTAAAACTCCGAATTTACAATTGCATAGTTTTAAGATGGCAGAATTACATTTAGTATAATTACGATTGGCAGAGTTCAAATTTCGCTAATGTCGTTTAGCATAATGTTCATTTAGAGCGACGAGTATTTGGTATAATTTCACTTTTCATACTATGCAGATGGCAGAATTTAATTAAGAATAACTTTAAGTTTAAAGACTTATATGCCTAATAAGTCTTTAAACTGACATGGTCACTAACATTATTATTAACGGTTAAAACGGGATATTTACCATGTTTGTTATTTATTTTGAGTTTCCAATATTTTGGTGTGAACCGATACAGTGAGTTACAATTGTATACAAAAACATATTAAGGCAAAAATAAGATATTTTTGGAATTATATAGAAAAAAAAAGACATCGTTTTTAGTTACCCGGGACTCAACTATTAAGATTAGGTTAATTTGTTGAAAAAAAAATCGTAGGTTAGGTTAGGTTAAAACTGTGACCCCCTACGCACGAGCCGAGCGAGCGGAGCGAGCGGTGCCGCGGCAGCGGCCGGCGAGTGCCAGTAACGACCTGCATTGATAGAAAATGAGATTGTTTTTAGTAGTTTACCCGGAACTGAACTATTTACATTAGAATAATAATTACTTATGGAATTAAATGACATTATTACAAATTCAATTAAATAATAGTTAAAATAAATGATATTATTTTAAAGAAATAAATAATTAAAATAAATGACAACAAATAATAATAAAGATGATTCTAACTATAAACTTTCTGCGATATGACAATTCTGCCGTTTAATGATAACGATATGAAATATATGTCAAAAGACGATTCTGACTGTGAACTTTCTGCGAAATGATGTTTCTGCTTTTTGAATATTATGGATATGAAATTTATGTCTAGAGATGATTCTAACTTACAAAATTATGAGTTTTGAATGTATGATAAATGAGTGTCTGCCAAACAATTTTCTGCGAAATGAAGTTTATGCTATCCGTTGTTATGCAAAATAAAATTATGACATAAAAAGTTCTGCTATAAAGGGTGGACCCAGTACTGGACAGGCGTTTTAGCTTTATTTTAATTTCTTTTTTTGTTACAAGTTGTACTTACCTACATATTTCTGGGTATAATTCTATTAGAGTTATTTAGTTTTAGTACCTACTTTATTTGGTAATTAATAGGTTCTTATAGATAACAGGCATAATTAGATATATTAAAAAAAAAACAAAATTTATATATATAATTTAGTACTTAAATTATTTTCAGGTTAATTATAAATTCAAATTATTATTTTTTAATTTATTTAGCTGTAGTTTTATTTAGTTGTAGCTGTAGTGTATTTAGGATCAGTTTTATTATTAAAGTAGGCACTTTTTTAAGTGTAAGGTAGCTACAGTTAGGACCTCTAACGTAGCTTATTTCGTTAGGTAAATGAATAGGCATTCAGTTACCTTCGGTTATTTTCATAAATCCTTACTAATATTATAAAAGCGACAGTTAGTTTGTTTGTTCTTTCTTTCTTTCTTTTTAAAAGACGTTGCCCCACACTAGGAATTTCTCCTGTATCGTGGGTGCGTTTACAAACATTCAATCTCACATACACAAACAGCCAGACCCGGAACAACTATCTGTAGGTCATACAAATATTTGTTCCGTGCGGGAATCGAACCCGCGACACACAGCGCAGCAGTCGTTCGCCCAGCCACTACGCGAACCGTGTCGTGTTTGTTACGGCTTCACGCCTAAATGACCCAACCGATTTTGATGCATTTTGGTACAGAGATAGTTGGGGCCCTGGTGACGGAAATAGGCAAGTTTTTTTAAAGTGAGGAAAGGGGGAGAATGAGGGAAGAAAAGGGGAGAGAAAGATACATTTTTCGGGTCATCACGCGGGTTAAAGTTAGCGTTAGCCCAAAGTAACTATGCCACGCGGACGAAGTCGCGGGCGGAAGCTAGTGTATACATAATTTTGCTACCATGCTGGCATAATACGGTATTACACCCATTTTTAAAAAGTATCTCATTTTGATCCTAGGGTCCTAGTAAAACACCAAAAAAAAACAAAAAAAAAATTATTCAATCGATAAGTGCCATAAAACTGCATTTCAATTTTACAATTTCTATTTTCGCGCGTAAAATCACAAA
This sequence comes from Ochropleura plecta, assembly GCA_905475445.1. Taxonomy (NCBI): domain Eukaryota; kingdom Metazoa; phylum Arthropoda; class Insecta; order Lepidoptera; family Noctuidae; genus Ochropleura; species Ochropleura plecta. The sequence goes on along the minus strand of FR997721.1, from coordinate 26,407,087 downwards.
AACGCTTGACGCCATGTTACTCTGTGGTCATGACGTCAGTTGGTCATGTAAACAAATGCGCTGTTATTAGTCTTTCTGTTTAGTTGTATATTTCACTATAGTTTATGGTATTATTATATGATAGTATTTATTTCTTCCATGGTATTATTACTATTATTTCAATAAAAATTAAAATGTAAAGTTTTTTAATACAAAAATAGTAATAGTTGCTCAGTTGACAGTTGTCACTTTTTGTTAACAAGACCATGACGTAATAATCATGGCGGTCACTGTTTCGCTTAGTAAAACAACAGACTAAAAAAAGTGAAAACTTTGAAATCAATTTTAAAATTTATTTAGTTATTTTATTAACTAAATTTAACATTTTCCGACTGCTTATTGCCTAAGCTATCTGAATTGTATATTTTTAGAATTTCTTTCATATAGAGTAAAATACCCTATTCTTGAGAGTTGAGACGTTCGAAGTCGATGGCACGTGAACAAATGCAGTCAGCGCCATCTATTGGTTTATTGTTAGCACTCCAAAATAGCGTAAACACCTCTAACAATATTAGTTTTCTTTTTTCCTGGTTTTGTCGTCCAATATTATACCATTGATATACGATGATAGTTAAATTGATGGTTGACTTAACTAAATAAAAAAACAGTTACATTATTTAGTTTAAAAGCACCCGTTTTTTCTTTTAATTAGGTTATGATAAAAAAAAACTGTTACTCATTAGCCGATTAGGTACTATGAAGATATAAAACAATACGGATACAATACATGTGTATTTTTAAAGCCATCACTTTTTTATTTTTAAGTGTTGCCGCCTATTACCTCTGTCAATTTATTTTGGCCAAAAGACAGACTAAACGTAGGTATTATACCATCCTCTTTTACTTCAAAGTGATTGCTGGTCTTTGGTTCTATACACAATGGTCCATTGTGACTTACTTCATTATACATTGCTTTTCTAGTACTCGAAAATTTATTATTTCATGAACAAAGTAAAATAAAAAATAGTAATTATTTATTTTTAGATGACCTGTTGGGTGCGGTCCCTGGTAGCCATGATTAAGTATCTATAGTAGCTATAACAAAGTGGGTGGCGTCCCTCCGCAACGCGCCGGTAGCCTGGGCATGCGTACAACGAATAACCTATGCGTAGAACGGAGCGGTCATGAAACGCGCAGCTGACAGAGATCAATATTTTGTATTTCCCTGAATTATATAGCCGGCTGCGGCGCACTGCGGCTCCCGTGGCCCGGGCTTTCAGCTTCAGTCGTAGTTCGGCGCTCCAGTTAGTTGGTTGTGTTCACTTGACGCTCCCGTGAGCTCCCAGCTCTCAGTGTTTTCTAAGTGATTTTACCAAGTGTAGTTGATTGGAAGATGGCTTCTGGATTATACTACTATCTTTTGGCCGATCAAATACGCACCTGATCCATGATGGATGGCGATGGCTTGCCAAAAGACCCCGCAAAACAATGGGAGGTCTTGTTGTGCATCATCGCTTTCGAGGAGAAAAAGATCGACCGCAGACCAGAAGGTGCGGTCGAGACGCTGACTTACATCTTCCACCATAAGGGAATTCGGTGAGTACTCACTCCAATTACAACCAGCTCATAATTTCGGCGTAGTTCACCGTGCGGCGGTCGATACGGGCTTCGCGCAGGTCATCTAGGATCTAGGCTACTTATCTAGTGCATAAAGTCTGCTGTTGGTGCGAAGGAGAGAGATGAAAGCTGCTACAGCCCATTTGCGTTTATCACGTATCTCTAAGGTATTATAAATTTTAATTCTGTTATTGATTATTACAAGTTATTTTGCGTTGGTGTCATCATATAAAATGTACTGTGTTAGTGTCATCATAGGGACTTGGAAGATTAAAACACATTAAATGAAATATTTCAAAATACCTTAAAAACTATTTTCTATTTGGAATTATTTGGTTCATAAAACTAAATTTAAATCATACAAACAACCCAAACATTGTTTCAGTAAGTTCAGCTCAGTTCTGAAATTTAGTGCTTGAATTTCAAATTCATACATTATGATTCTCCAATTTAAACTTTTTTGGCTCTACCTGCCAGGCTAGGTTGGTATAGGGACAAGGTTTATGAGAATCTGTAAAGTAATACAAAATGCGATATTACTACAAACAATTAATGTGTAAAATGCCAGCAACACTGACAATGCGATCAGCAGCGCGCTGTTCTTCACTCAATAAAATAATGGTTCTGAGCGGCAGAAAAGCATACAATATATATTGTAATTCTGTGCGCAATGTTGTGTTAAAGTGGCGCAACTCCTACTATCACTATTGTATTGTATAACAAATTGGTGTCTGCAACACAATGCATAAGGCGCGTGAACAATCCACTACTATAATACTTTATATTTACCTTTACTATAATCTCCACTCAGTATCTATAATTTTTTTTTGCAAAAAACGATTTAAATGAGTGTTCATTAAGCTAGCTCATTTCAGTTTAATTACAGTAAAAAATATAAGAATTCGATTAAATAACAATATTTTAGATGCACAATATTTTATATGCATATGCACATTTATACAATGCGATACAGGATTTTTATCAATGATGAATACAGTGTGAATATCACTGAAATAACTCGTGAAAATTTATTGTAACATGCGGTATCTGTATTTTAGTATCAATTGACGGTTAGAAAGATAAGTAACATCCAGATTTTTTATAAAATGACTGTAATGGTATGCCAATGTCACTTGAACAAAGCTGGTCTTATTAAGACCACACATATAATACAATGTAATTATCGACTTAATAAATATCCGAATATTGTATGCGAAATATTAAGTATCAAATAGCATTTACAAAGACAACACAATATCTAGATTTTAATATCACATTGGCCAATTGAACAATATATTCAAGTCAACTTTCTTTCCACTAGAACAATCTTCACGGAATGGTTACGACAAATGACACTATGCTACGACAAAAAATTGGCTGTTGACGATACTTCCCGCAAGAACGATGAGATTTCCTTGCTGTGGCGTACGCGTGGAAACGCTAAATTCCAAGCTGAGCAATTTGAGGAGAGCTACGAGCTGTTCACGAAGAGTGTGCTGTATGCACCTAAAGAAAGCCCGATGTACTCTATGGCCCTCGCCAACAGATCCGCTGCATCATTGAGGTTGAAACGTTATAAGGTAGCAATACAATATCTTCACATGTCTCCCCACCGATGAGGAACCGACTAGCTATCGACCATTTTTCTTGTTAATGGAAACAAATTGTAACTCCCATGTGAGTGAAATGCGTATTCCGTAAACGCTAGCAGATTGCTTATTTTTCTCACTCTGGGACACCTTCCGGCTCTAGTAATCGACGAATTATAATTCGTCTTCAGTTACCAAAGATAATATAATAACAGTCGTTACAGACAGTCAGTATTACCAAAGGGTATCGTATTATCCAGAACAAACTGGGTTTTGGAGGTTAGATAGGCAGTCGCTTCATGTAAAATATTAGTGTTCAGCTGCATCCGGTTAGACTGGAAGCCGACTCCAACATAGTTGGGATAGGGCTAAGCAGATGAAGATAATGATTCGCCTAGAGAAAAAGAACTCGCTCAGCGTCTTTTGACGACATGCGTGTCGCGGGTTCGATCCCCGCACGGATCAAATATTTGTATGGCCTACAGATAGTTGTTCCGGGTCTGGCTGTTTGTGTATGTGAGTTTAAATGTTTATAAACGCACCCACGATACAGGAGAAATTCCTAGTGTGGGGCAACGTTTTTTTAAATACACAACTTTGAAATATACTCTGTGCAATGAAAAAAGATTTTTTTGAATCAGACGTCTCAGTAAAAAGTTATGAGTTGTCATACGTAAAAAAAACGTCGAATTGAGAGCCTCCTTTTTTTGTCGGTTAAAAATAAGCGACTGTCTCAGGCATGACACCCCACAGCAACACAAACATCCAAACTACACAGTCGTTTACCTATATAAGTTCGCCAATTATCAGCTTTTCGCTACTTGTCGGCGGGGAGACACGTTCTGAATCATTTACAAACTTTTATTATCTAACACACGCGACATTTTCAGGAAAGTTTGCGCGATGTACAGCGCGCTCTAAACCACAAGTACCCGCCAGACCTCCAGCACAAACTATATCTGCGTCGCGCTGATTGCTTTTTCGAATTGGGGCAGAGACAAAATTGTATTGAGGCCATGCGCCAAGCAGTCAAGCACGATGAAAAAGTTAAACTACACGGCTTTTCGAAAGGTTAAAAAAATATATTACATTTTGCGAAACTCGGCAAATATGATGAGTACGAATGTTAACAGGATAAAATAAAATAGGAACATGTCTTAATGCAGTTACTTCTTATTTAATTTGACTAAAAAGCTGTTCACTTTATTGAGATGATAACGACGATAAAATTATGGAAGAAAAAGATATGCTGCGCCGAATCCATGTGAAATGAGATAAGGGCAGGAGAGAAAAATATTTTTATGTTTGTCGATACTCAGTGGCGACGTCTTTAGCGTCGCTGACCGTTGACACGCCTATGAGGTCCTCGCAAAAATATTTGATGGTCCGTTTAAATCGTTTTTGAGAAATATGAAAAAAATACTGAAAATGAATACAGACTTAAGTTTTGTATGGGCTAAGCCGACGTCCGCGTTTGTTTGGCGCCGCCACTGTCGATACTCATCATTTCTGCTGAGTTCTAGCGACATTAAATCGTCCCTGTATTAAACAGACGGCAAATATTCATATATGCAAATGTTTCAGCTGAGTTCGACAGATCATATGGATTGCTGGTTGATAAATTGCCTAATCTACCCGTCGACAAACCACAGGCTGGCCTAAATTTACCAACACTCTTTATGGGAGAAAATCCGGAATTTATGAATGCGTCAAATGCAGTTGAACTAGTGTAAGTGGGTCACCATTCGTATTTTTAGATTGTAGCTATTGTTAAAGCCACGGTTGACCTGTATTTATAAACTAGGGCTGCACTTCAAAAGTAAGGCTGCCACAGTTGTCAAATGGGGGATCCATATGACAACCCCATCTATTCTAGGTTCGTAACCAACACTTCTTGGAAAATATTTATAGGGTAGAGGATATTAGACTTGAAAAGGGGTGGACGTCCCAGTCGATCATTTTAACATATTGTTAGTCAATTCATATGCAAGCTGATCGAAGGGGACGTGGGAGGCTTTCATCACTTGTCGTCGTAGTCGGCGTGCGGCGTGTCTGGGGGTCCTGCCTCCCGAAGGGCACTGTCGTAGGTCTACTGCAGCAATGCACTTCAGGTGGCGGGGTGTCCAGCCTTCGGTCCTCGGGTCATCTTGTCATACACTTGCTTCACCTTTACATCATTTCGTTTTCTTGTGTGAATTTATGTCTAAATATTTTAAATAGGCATAAAACTACTTTTATTATTTAAAAGTAAAACAAACAATAGTTACATGCAACACGATCGATATAGAACAAATATTTTCGTTGGACGTGTATTCATTTTACGTGACTATTCTCATAATTATCTGACGTAGCATTTTTTATCGTTTTGTAGTTTAAGTCTATGTGAACTTAAGCTGTCTTCATAATATTGGATGAAAGAAGTTGTAGTACTAAACTTAACTTGCACTTCTTTTCTACCACCCTTAGCTTTGCCGAACATTAGGAATAACAAACCATAGCGGATGGGACAGAATGGCTGCCCCCCCCCAGTGTAGATTAGACCCTTACTTTAATATAGGCTAGAAAGGGCCCCGTCTTCTTTTGAATAGAAGTTCTTTTACAGACGTAACGAAAAATACGGACGTCACGTGCTCGTTAAAGAGCCAGTCACTAGGGGGGATGTGATTTTTGCTGAAGAACCATTTGCTTCTGTGAAGCTGTCGGACAAAGACTTGCCCCACCCATTCTACTGCGACAGCTGCTGCTCCGCTGAACATGCTATGACTGGGCAAGTATTCCATCGTATTCAAAATCATGTTCATTTTGGGGTCAAACGCTTAACTTCAAGTGGATGAACGGGAACTATTAGCGCCTGGTTTCGGCTTCACTTAATTGTAAAGCGAACCAGCGCAGCGCTTGCGTTACTTGGCTTTCACTGAATTTCTTCATGATCGCTACGATCACAAGACGTGCCGTTGTATTATAAACAAGAGCACAATAAACAACTGATGACCACCGTGCACGCTATCGAACCTTTTCTAACACCAGCATTGAATTTTTACTCATCATTGTAGGTGCAATGAATGCTCGCGCGTCATGTACTGCGATGAAGCGTGCGCCTACCTCGGCAAGAGCTTTTACCACAAGTGGGAATGCGCTGGAGTAAGAGCTAACATATTCCCTCTCATAGGGATCGCGCACCTAGCATTTAGGTAAGGCTTTCAATTCAATAATAAGCTTCAGTTTAGTCTCTGGCCGGTTAACAACCGGTTTTTGAATTGAGAATTTCAAGTTCAAATAAAATAGCAATTTTCGTTTGTTTTCGGATTAAACCTCTTCTGATAATATAATGGTCGTCCTGACTTGTATGGCGTTTCGTAATAACACAGTAAATTGAATCAGAAACCGGATATTAGTCTGAATTAATTTGCAAATTCCTGATATTAACGCTGGATATTTTTCAGGGTAATGCTAAAATACGCTCATAAGGGTTTCCCTCGGTTGCCCCCGGATGTGCCGACCCCTACCACAGCCAATGCTCTGATGAGAGCGTACACTCGGGTCAACCCCGTTACCATTTATAGGACGGAGTACGAGTCTTTCTACAGCATGTTCAACCTTGCTACGAACTTCGATACCTCGGCTAACATCGATAAAATACAATATGCTCTGGTGAGGACTTTTTTCACACACATAGTACACTTGCACTAATATGCATGACATTGAACAAAATTCAAAAACTGTACTCATATTGAGTTAAAAATCGATTTGGAAAATTACTTTTAAAAGTTGCCGTGATAGCGCTCGTGACGCAAGGTAAAATCGAAGTTAGAATGAAGCATTTTCTACATAGTGGATCTCGTTTCCAGTCATCCACGATGCTCACCCTGTACCTCGAGAACTACACTAAGTTCTTCGAGTTTTTCCCGGAGCGGGTGGGATACCCGCTGCCGATGACAGAGATGAAACTACTGTGTGCTGGACTAATCTTCCGCTCATTAGGGCAACTCGTCACTAATGCGCACACAATCATGGAACTCAGTACTGGTCCGAAAAAAGATGTGCCTAGTAAGTTTCAGTTCTTTAAGGGACAGTTTCGAAGGCGACCCAGTACTCTAGCGACATCCAATTACAATACCCCACCGCAGCGACAGTACTGATGAGTATGAAACTCGATGAGTAGTTTTACGTACATTGCTACCTGACGGTGCGGTCAACTGATGAACAGAACCTCGCTACCATAACGATGTGGCGATATATTTTGTTAAACAACCTTCTTGAGAAACAGAGCAGTTGTAACGTCACATTCTGAATTTAAATCGCAGCGGCACTGTCTGCCGTCGCCTTCGGAACTGTACCTTTATTTCTGTCATTAAGTAAAGGAGCAATTTCTCATAACATTTAACTGGAGTAGCTTGTTTTCTAGATACGAGGACCACTAACCCTTGGCGTAGTGTGGGTACTGGCGTGTATCCCACGGCCTCCATGATGAATCACTCATGCGAGCCGAATATCACCAATCTGTAAGTTTTTTTTTTGATAGATTTCATGCTAATGGAAAATTCATCGTACCGCGCCTGCGAGGAGGTGGCTACCAACTACATCCTTGCTCGATGTTTCTCGAGCAAGGATGAGGACATATATAATACATGGGACCTATTGTAAGTTTGTACAATAGGTCCCATGTAAACAAAGCGATACATCGTATTAGTAGTTATTCGCTGACTGCACACTACTGGTGAGAACTCTCTCACTATCGAAGAAAACCTGACTGAGAGCCTCGACTGGCTAGCAAAGAACTGGGCACGAGAAGTCGCCTCATAGACCAACCTCCATAATATTTGAACCATACACTCTCTAACTTTGTCTAGTTGTTAGTTCTGCTTATCGCCAAACCTGGAAGGTAGGACAGCTGCTATAACATTCATCAAAACTGATGCTGTGTCCAGGTTTTACAAGAACTACCTAATTGTAAAAGTGATTCGCGAGCTGCCGATTGGGGGTGAGATACTGAATTGCTACGGACCGCATTATGCGCGGCAGTCGACCGAGGAGCGTCGCGAGTCCTTGCGCACGCAGTACGGGTTCCACTGCGAGTGCCCCGCCTGCCTCGACGAGGCAAGGAAAGATTTTGTCGTAAGTATTACCACCTATTTGTTTTCTGCTTCAATTAGCTTTGTTTGGAGTACCCAAAAGTAATTTGGAACCTAAAAACTTAGTTAGCTATTAAACTTAAACAGCCATATAAATTGTTAATTCTAGATAGGCACTTGTAGACTAGATTGTCCACGTAGGTAACGTAATACGGAGTTTAGTATACTAGACCGGTATATAAAATATGTTAAAAAAAAAACTGTCCGATGCATCAGATCCGATCATCAAGTAAAAATGCACAATGAGGAAACTTATGGCGACGAGACTCCCTCGGGTAGTGACGTCATAAACAAATAACTGACGATCATACGAATGCCGAAGATGGTGTTACCACGTTTGAATCAGTGTATACATAGTAATGAAAATACGGAAAATTTGATCACAACAATCATTGTTTTAAAATTCACAAACCTGTTAACTTTTACGAATATTTTACTTGTATTTGGTAATGCCATTGATATGCTTATATGCCCTTTTGTATCGGCAAAGGTTTTCTTTTAACATATTGTACATAGAATCACAAACCCTTGCCATGTTTGAGGGATGCCAACGGGCGCTTTTGGTACGTAAAGCTATAATTTTAACGCACTGAGCATCGCAACGCTCTAGCGGTGCCGCTTCGTCTGGCGTGGCGTCTCTCTGTGGTGTGTCTGATCCCCTGACTGTCGCGTTCTTCACCAGTCGCTGTTCTCTGCGTACGCATGCTGGTCATGCAAAGGGCCTGTGACATGGGTGGGCACGCGCATGTCTTGCCACGCATGCCCCAATGAGTTCCCGTTGCTGAAAGCCCAGAACACTGCCGAGACCGCCGAGTCGATGTACGATTCAGGTAATGTAGTTTAGCTTACATTACCGCGCATCAAAACTACTAGTTTTGAGTGTAGTTCTGCCAATATGTTCGCTCATCAAAATTTCACTTGTTATTTCGAAGTTATTTTAATTATGGCTGATATATAATTAAATTAATAAATGTGACTTGGCTCATTATGGCAGAACTACTTTTGTTTCGGGGGTATCGAATGGTTGCGCTTTTATTTTATATAGGTATTATATTTTATAGATTCCTTAATTAATATAACGCTGTATAAATGGCTACATTTCTGATCCGTTTCGTGCGTCCAACAGTTGGACTTTCCCGTTAAGTTAATACGTGTGTTAAATGTCTCAAGTTAAATGAACGTTGTATATAGATAATGAGAGGACTCAACTTTAACTTACGAGCTACATCGGACATTACCTGAAAGTAAAATTAAATAGGCATACAATCAACTAAACTCAACCTGGAAACGCTTAAACAATTTCAGGTCCTTAATAGACCGACGCAACGTCATTTTAATTGAAACCAGGTTTTGTCCGTAATTCTGTACATGAAGAACTCTTGGACATACGGTATCATACCGTCATTCCTATGGGTGTGGTCGCTTTCTGGTAGCAGTTTTCCAACTTATATTGTCACACTACTGGGCCAAGGCTTTTCTGTATATTTTTTTAGTTATAGCTGTACAATGTACTCGTTAGGTTGATGAGTATTATTTAATATCGGAACATATAAGAGAGGCAAGTGAAACGATAGACCAGGAGAATAGTTCTTGCCTTACCTACTTTCAACTTTCGATAAACGTTTTCATTTTGGTGATGTAGTTATCTACCTACTGTTCATCATATAATCAGCGTGTTACGTTCGCCAATCCACTGAGTTTTCTTTCAACATTTTAAGAGCAGTTGGAATAGAATAAATTACTCCAAGTAATGTGCCTACCTAGGTTCGAATCAACGACGCGTATTTCGCGATCACGCGACCACTGTTGAATAACACTCAACACTTACAACCATAGACAAACATAAAGTGAAACGATATGGGTCGTAAAAAAATATTTCTGCGTCTAATCCAATGTGTGTGTGACCTGCGTTAAAGATATAAACCTAGTTCAATTTCAGGATTTTATCCCGAAACTGAAATAGAGATCTCAATAAATACTTTTGTAAAGAGAAAAACTCATTTGTAACGGCGGAACGCCCGACAGCAAAATTTTATAAAGGCATTTTTGTACTAAGAAGAAATCTGATTGGCATTGTTAGGGACGGAGACAATCCGGCACCGCAACGCGACAATATTTAATAAAAACACACAATGTTTGATCTATACTATTGAGTGATTGGCTGTGATTATGGTAGCGGCGGTGCTGGTGTCGCCATTTTGTGCAAATGAGTTTAAAACCAGCAGCACGTCCGAAGGTCGGCTAGCTGTGACTCTGTGTTCTGTTGTCTATGTTGAGAACATGGCAGTACAATACTCTCTCTTATATGTTCTGGTAGTACACTGCAAGCGCTGCCTAAAGGACACCTCGACGCAGGCCATATTAGCCCTCTTCATCCAAGGTCATGACTTCGTGCACGTGGGTATGGTATACTATAATAAGAATGTTTACGTAAATGTCTTCCAATTTCTTGTTCCAACTGCTGTTGACTGCGCGACAAGGTACCAAGGCACCAAGGGGAAGGTACCACGAGCTATAAATTCCAAATTGTCAAAGAACTGCTACAAGTAATGATGTTCTCTGGTACCTTCTCCTTAGTTGGTATGCTAGTGAACCGGTATCGTACGACCAAGCTTTTTTAAAGTTGATTTTAGTTTACTGATTATTTTATGTACTTTTATTGTATTGCGTTTTGTTGACCATTTATTTTAATTTTATGTGTGTCACAGGTGACTTAAAAGCTTTATTTTTTAGTAGATAATACTTTGATTCGTTTATTTGTACGTTGAGATGTGCTATAGTGACGCTTTATAGGTAGAAGCCTATCTACTGTCCTCTGTACTTGTCATGTCGATCCTGAGGTGCTCACAGACATTCCCCTTACAACTATCATGTTATCGTGAACGAGATTCCTTCATTATTTTGGTCTGTAGGCACCTTTGAGCTAAAATGTTCAATGTCAAACTTTTAATTAAAATTAGGTCAGAAAATCTCAGCAATGTTGCAACAAAAATAAAACTTACTGTATTTAATACATTTCGTTTAAATTATAAATGAAGTAACAAAGTTTGCATTGGGTCGCAAAAATATAAACGCAAACCCTTGTAAATTGAATCAAATGTTTCTAGCAAAAAATGTTAAGTATTAAATGTCAAGCCATTTCAAGTTACGCCCATTCTCCATATAAACTATCTATTTGATTTTAGCCATGCGCGCTTCGACCAAAGAGGAGAGGTGCGAGCGAATGGTGCGTTCTTATCGTTTGATGCAGCAAGTCTTGTACCGCCATCATAATATCCTGCGTAAAGCTTCTGATGACCTGGCCATGCTGTATGCTGCTGTGGGTAAGTTTCACCACAAAAATATGTATATCATTAAATTCTCGTGTCACAGTTTTAGTTGGTACACTCCTTCGTTACGGTTTGACCGATTTTTATAACATTTTGTATTTATATTCGATATCGATGGGTATCAGTCGTAATCAATTTTTTATTGGGTTGGGCACATGTAGTATATATGCCCTGAAAAAAAAAACTGGAAAAAGCAACTTTTCCAGTTGAGTATATTAAAATGCTTAACTTTAGTTTGCCCAGAATTGAAAAATTGAAAGTAACTGTGCAATACAGAAAAACACAGCAATATTAAATTTCCAATATATTTATTATTGCCAACAAAATGTTTTCGCATATTAAAACATAATATTGCACAAAATGTTGAAAAATGTTGCACAACTTTTGTATCCCATTAATATAATATATATATTCGCTCTATATATAAATATCCTAATATACTTGTATTCGTTCTTAGGCGACTATACGAAGAGCATGGAGTTGATAAAACAAAACATTCAAAGCTTTGAGTACCAGTATGGATCTTTCAGTGTTGAGGTGCGTATTCACACACATTCCATACAATACTTTATATTTAGAGAAGTTTATAAATACTTATGATATACATATTCTCATTTGTAACAGGTAACTAACGAGATCAGGAAGATGTGGAACTTGATGCTGGGACGCGTTATGAAGTATTTGGACCATCCAGAACAAGAGTGAGTCCATTTTGTATTTAAAGATATTGTTTTATCCCAATTCAGTTTGTGGACTGATTTCACTTATATTGCTTCGAAATAAACCTCTGAGTGAATCAGGGCCGACAAGTGCGCTCACTCCCAACGTGGACTCCGTTCGTAGGTTCTTTATCTAAGTTGTTTTGTAAGTCTCTATCGGAATCCGAATGCTAATCCGTCGTTAGAGTAAATATTTCCACCAGATAAGCATACCAGCCCTAATAGCGTATTTACTTAGAAACAAAATCACCGTCACTCTTTATATATATTCTGACGAGAATTTCAACTCCCTAGCGAGCGACAACCGATGCCTATCAAAGACTGGATCCGAGAGGCGCTGAAAATATCTAGGAAGGCTAATCAGCTGATGCAGCTGAACTTCGGCACGTGGCAGCCGATGTACAAAGTGCTTAAAGTTAACGAACAAGTGCTGGAAGGCCTGCTCCTATGCCCACACCATCATGACCGCACTGAGTGTCATTCCCAGGGGCACCCCATCAGCCTCATATAGCGGTTTAGGTGCCGGTTTTTGTAAGAAGGCCTTGCCCTCAGGCTTGGAATAGACAAACTACCAGAACACGCAAAAACTTGCAATTTAAATGAACTGTTACAAATCCAAAATACTTTCGATGTATGTGTATTCCAGACCTTAGATGGGCATTCAATGTATGGACTATATAAACAGGTGCAATCAAGTGAAATGACTAAAAAAGTATATGTTAAGATGCGTGACTACACAGGGTGTTGCCTGTTTAAAGGTTTTAGATTTACGAAGAAGAAATCGTCAATTGTCGAAAAGTTGGAAGGCTTCTTTCTACGAAAACTGTTGTTAAACGATCTTGGTTTTTTCGTTTTAGCACCTTTGACAGCCGCTTTTTACAAAAAATGACATAAAAGCGCGAAAATTCAACGTTTCCAAAAATTACATTTTATTTTCGGAACATTTTTCAACGATTTTCTACGATTAAGCGTAAAATTACGTTTTATTTCGCAAATTCCTTAACACATATTGTGTAGGAGAGGTCCCGAAATTATTTCGGCGTTAGGGTACCTAAGTAAATCAACTTAAACTATTCTCTAAGCTCTTGCCCAATAAAAACCCCGTTAACAAAATCAATCAAAAAAATTCAAGTGATTAGTGCGCTATCAACAGCGCAGGGGTAATTTCAATCCCAAGACATTGTTTAGGAGATCGTAAATTGACTCTCAAACATTCGCAGCAAAACGTTCAGTTGCACGGAAAACTCGCTGAGTAAACGTTTTGTTATAAGCGATAAGGCCGTGTGGTCCCCGGCTTAGAATAGGATCACTCCTCTCTTACCCGAGGGCGTCGTAAGAGGCGACCAAGGGATTACCGAGAGGTAGGGCAGCAGCTTCCTCTTGTGAAATAATAAAATCTTACTGCGATCACCAGGAACAAGCGGTAATGACACCTGGTGATTATGTCAAAATTCCCTCTGGCCTCAAAATTTTAGTATGCATTCATTGGCTGAAAATTACGTTTCGGCTATTCATTTAAGGAGAGTTCGGATATGAATAACAACCGAGTGACAAGATTCAATCTCGTTGAGTGACAAGTTATTTTGAGACAAATGTCGGCAACAACTATTGCAAGCTGTATTGAGTGGCTAATTGCTCTCCATTGCATTAGCTAGTTAGTCTCGTTGGGTTGAAACATTGCGAAGCTATCTGAGTAGCATATTGTTTTGAATCACGCTTGCCAACAATTTAAAGCTGTATAGTCACAATTTTGAGCGATAACAACAAATAAATTGGGACAAATTTCGGTAAAGATAAAGTTGAATTGTGTGACAAACTGGTCTGTGTGGAATTAACTATTTAGTCTCGATGGGTTGGTATTGGCGGAGATATCTGGATCAAAATAAGCTTTAAATTGTACTAGGGTGACAACGACATACAGAATGTTTGAACTTACAAATAATATTATGTAAGCTGTATAGAATGACAAATTGTTCCGTGTAGTATTCACTATTAATTCTCGTTGGGTAGGAACATAAGGTAGATATTTGGATAGGTTAGTTATAGGTTACATATTATTGCACTTGGCTGACTATAATATACAGGATGTTTGGACATAAAAAATGATACTATGTAAGCTGTATAGAGTGGCAATTTGGTCTGAGTAGTATTCACTATTTAGTCTCGATGGGTAGAAACATTGCGTAGTTATCTGAGTGATTCGTTGATTTGATTAGCGCTTGAGGCAATATAAAGCAGCAGTAACCATTTTGGGTGATAACTGATAACAACACATGAACTGACAAATTTCGGTAAAGACAATGATGTATTGAGTGACAATCTGGTCTGTGTGGAATTAAATATTTAGTCTCGTTGGGAAGAAACAAATGGTAGAAATTTGGATAATTATAAGCTTTATATTGCTCTTGGGTAACAATAACACACAGGATGTTTGAACATACGAATAATATGTAGGTAAGTTGTATATGGTGACAAATTGGTCTGGGTAGTTTTCACTATTTATAGTAGTTGGGAGAAAACATTTGGTAGTTTGTGGATGAATTAAACTTGAACTAATAATTGTAATTTGACATGTTAGTCTTACTTTTTGGCGTCGACAGGTATATAAGATGCGTAGGTTATATTCTTTTCCCAATCATAAACTCATCTTAGTTCAAACTTCGTGTTAAATTTCAAATCTAAACTTTGTCTTCTATGAACTCTTTTTCTCACTTCCCCCAATACTGTAACCTTCCTCCTTCCCTTCTTCATTGAGTCTGTGTTTTCCTCTAAGACTCAAAACGTCGTATCGTGGTAGAGCCTAGCTGCAGTCAGCCGTTGGCTGCAGCTCGAGTGGGCTGGCTCGACCGGGGAAGTACCACGCTCTCACAGGATACCGGCATCAAGCAGTGACCTTGTGTTGCTGCGTGTCGTGCGGTGAGTGACGAGTACCGGAAGCCCAAGTCTTCCTTCCCCCTGCCCCCCAACTCAAATCCTATAACTCTTGTTATCCCCTGATTCCTTTGTTCGTGTTCTCCTTCGAAGACCCAAACCATCTTACTGTCTTTGCCCAAGTCTTCCATCAAACCTCTCCAAACCTCAAACTGTACGTTTTATATCTACCTCAAACTATGCCGCTCACCTTTTTTAACCTCTTCACCATCACAAGAGACCGGCCTCGAAACTTTATTTTAATGCCTATCATTTTAGGCTTTAATGTTTTTGGTGAAAGAATTGACGATTTGCAGCGTGGAGGAAAATCAATTTTGTCGTCAATTCAATTATGATTTTAAAATTCACCTGAAATGGCTCGACGTATAACACCACAACCTGTGTTTGGTAGAGGTTGTCAATTGTAAGGGTGACTCTCCTCACACTAGCATTATTCCATAAAAATTCCCCCCCCCCCACACACTAGCATTACTCCATAAAAATGCCCGCCGCCCCCCCCCCCCCCCCCACTTCGTTGAGTCCGTTTTCCCTGAAGTCTCAAATCCTCATATCGTGTAGAGCCTAGCTGACATCTTAGGGTCTTTGCCCAAATATTTCTTCACATTCTCCCCCCCCCCACGCTTCTCCCCATTACCAAGGCAAACCCTATAATTCGTCTCATCACCTAACTCCTTTGTTCGTGTTCTCCTTAAAAAACTCAGAACATCTTGGTGTCTTAGTCCAGGTCTTCCTTCAACCTTCCCCAAACCATACGTCTTATGTCTACCTCATACCCTACCTCTCACTCCTTTTTTAACCCCTTCACCATCATAACAGTCACTGGGCGCCACACTTTTTTTGCCGTCAATTTAATGATGATTTAAAAAACAAAAAAGTTTATATGGCCCAGTGTAAAACACAACACCAGGTGAAAGAATACCAAATTCCTGAGTGACTACCCACACATTAACATCTACACTATCTAAATGTTCTCACTCCCCCTTCATTGTGTCTGTGTTTTTCTCTAAGACTCATAACCTCGTATCGTGGTAGAGCCTAGCTGCAGTCAGCCGTTGGCTGCAGCTCGAGTGGGCTGGCTCGACCGGGGAAGTACCACGCTCTCACAGGATACCGGCGTCAAGCAGAGACCTTGTGTGCTGCGAGTCGTGCGGTGAGTGACGAGTACCGGGAGCCCAAGTCTTCCTTCTCCCTCTACCCTCACCTTCCATCGTTTTCAAATTCATCTTCTTCTAAATCTGATTATTTTTTCACTCCTTCCTAAGCGTGTATGTTGTGAATCTTGACTCATTCCTTAGTAATGAAAACACCAATTACGTACACTCCATATCCACGGTGAAGTGAAAGCGTATGCTGAAACTCGTTGGTCAGAACATGACACACGTTTATCAGAAGCACAAACAACAGCTTCTGCAAGAACACGCTTTACGCGTTCATTACACTGAGGATGCAAGAACTGGTCACTTGAGGAGCAGGTCTTTTACGACGTCACAACTTCTTCTTGGCGTTTTCCAAGCATAATATTGCATGCGATCCAAAAAACCTTTACACCAACAGGACCCTCAATGGCCACCAAGAATGTTTTTTGTACAATAATTGTCAATTTTCTAGCGAGAGGGAAAAAAGTATTTTGTCGTCAATTCTGTTAAGTTTTGCGGATAAAACATTTCTTTTGTGGTCCGGTGCTTGTCAGTAATTTACAACTAGCTCTGTTTGGTGAAAGGTTACCAAATTCCAGAGTGACTATCCCCACATTAACTTCTACTCTCTCTAAATGTTCTCACTCCCCTTCATTGTGTCTGTGTTTTCCTCTAAGAATCAAAACGTCGTATCGTGGTAGAGCCTAGCTGCAGTCAGCCGTTGGCTGCAGCTCGAGTGGGCTGGCTCGACCGGGGAAGTACCACGCTCTCACAGGATACCGGCGTCAAGCAGTGACCTTGTGTTGCTGCGCGTCGTGCGGTGAGTGACGAGTACCGGGAGCCCAAGTCTTCCTTTCTCCCTTTTCCTACTTCAACTCTTTATACACCAAATGCGTCAAACCCTCTATGATTCTTCATATATCTCATCGCCGCCCTTAATTATTCTTAGTTTTCTTACGAACACCCAAAACATGTTGTCGTATTTACCCAATGCTCCCTTCCCCCTCCCCCCCCCCCCCCTCATTTCATTACCATCTCAACCCTATGATTGTTTTATCCACTTATTCAATTATTCTTCCTATTCTTTCCAAGACCCAAAAAATCATATCCCTTTCACCCCTCACCAAAAACTCAAACTTTACGTCTTACCTACCTCACACTCTATCTCTCACTTTTTTTAACCTCTTCATCATGACAAAAGTTACCAACTGCCAGCCCTGATTATATCGTCAATTAAAAAAAAGACCTAATATGGCCCGGTGTTAACACAACACTTTTGTTTGGTGAAAGGCTATCAATAACAAGAGTGACTTAGCCCACTCACACCCCCCCCCCCTTCTTCATTGAGTCTGCGTTTTCCTCTAAGACTCAAAACCTCGTATCGTGGTAGAGCCTAGCTGCAGTCAGCCGTTGGCTGCAGCTCGAGTGGGCTGGCTCGACCGGGGAAGTACCACGCTCTCACAGGATACCGGCGTCAAGCAGTGACCCTGTGTTGCTGCGCGTCGTGCGGTGAGTGACGAGTACCGGGAGCCCAAGTCTTCCTTGCTCCCTTTTCCTACTTCAACTCTTTATACACCAAATGCGTCAAACCCTCTATGATTCTTCATATATCTCATCGCCGCACTTAATTATTCTTAGTTATCTTACGAACACCCAAAACATGTTGTCGTATTTACCCAAGTCTTCCTTCACCCTCCCCCCCCCCTCATTTCATTACCATCTCAACCCTATGATTGTTTTATCCACTTATTCAATTATTCTTCCTATTCTTTCCAAGACCCAAAAAATTATATCCCTTTCACCCCTCACCAAAAACTCAAACTTTACGTCTTACCTACCTCACACATCTCTCATTGTTTTTAACCTCTTCATCATGACAAAACTTACCAGCTGCCAGCCCTGATTTTATCTTCAAATAAGAAAAGACCTAATATGGCCCGGTGTTAACACAACACTTTTGTTTGGTGAAAGGCTATCAATAACAAGAGTGACTTACCCCACTCACCCCCCCCCCCTCCTCTTCATTGAGTCTGCGTTTTCCTCTAAGACTCAAAACCTCGTATCTTGGTAGAGCCTAGCTGCAGTCAGCCGTTGGCTGCAGCTCGAGTGGGCTGGCTCGACCGGGGAAGTACCACGCTCTCACAGGATACCGGCGTCAAGCAGTGACCCTGTGTTGCTGCGTGTCGTTCGGTGAGTGACGAGTACCGGGACCCCAAGTCTTCCTTCTCCCTCTACCCTCACCTTCCATCGTTTTCAAATTCATCTTCTTCTAAATCTGATTATTCGTTTCACTCCTTCCTAGGCGTGTATGTTGTGAATCTTGCCCATTCCTTAGTAATGAAAACAACAATGATGTACACTCGGTATCTACGGTGGAATGAAGGCGTATGCTGAAACTCATTGGCAGAACATAACACACGTTTATCAGAAGCACAAACATTAGCTTCTGCAAGAACACGCCTTATGCGTTTATTATACTGAGGATACGAGAACTTGTCATTCGAGGGGTAGATGGTCTTTAACGACGTCGTGACTTCCAGCGTTTTTTCGAGCATAATAATGTGTGCGATTAAAAATATCTTTTCGGCAACACGACTGTCACTGTTTACCAAGAATGTTTTTTGTGCAAGAATTGACGTTTTGGCAGTGACACGAAAAATCATTTTTGTCATCAATTCTAATAAAAATTGCGGAAGAAACATTTCGTACATAGTCTGGCCCATGTCATGAAATCACAACTACCTGTGTTGAATGGTTGTCAAATTCCTGAGTAACTATCCCCACATTAACTTCTACTCTCTCTAAATATTCTCACTCCCACTTAATTGAGTCTGCGTTTTCCTCTAAGACTCAAAACGTCGTATCGTGGTAGAGCCTAGCTGCAGTCAGCCGTTGGCTGCAGCTCGAGTGGGCTGGCTCGACCGGGGAAGTACCACGCTCTCACAGGATACCGGCGTCAAGCAGTGACCCTGTGTTGCTGCGTGTCGTGCGGTGAGTGACGAGTACCGGGAGCCCAAATCACCCTCCCCCCCCCCCCCATCTTAAACTCATTCCCTATCATCTTTCATATCTTATCTTCGCACTCAATCGTTCTTCGTTGGCCTTCGAAGCCCCAAAACATCTTAGGGTCTTTGGCCAAGTCTTCCTTCACCCACCCCTCTCCCCATTTCCAACTGAAACCTTATCATTGTTCTTATCCCCTTTTTCTTTTCTAAAACCCAAAACATCTTATCGTCTTATCCCAAGTCTTCCTTCACTCGTAACCAAACCTCAAACTATACGTCTTCTGTCTACCTCACACCCTACCTCTCACTCCTTTTTTAACCCCTTCACCATTTCAACATTTACCGGTGCCAGACATTACTTTGTTGTCAATTTATCAATGTTAAAAAAAACTGATATGGCTCGGTGTATAACACAACACGTTTGGTGAACGGCTATCAATTTTAAGAGTGACTATCCCCACATTAACTTCTACTCTCTCTAAATGTTCTCACTCCCCCTTCATTGTGTCTGTTTTCCTCTAAGACTCAAAACGTCGTATCGTGGTAGACCCTAGCTGCAGTCAGCCGTTGGCTGCAGCTCGAGTGGGCTGGCTCGACCGGGGAAGTACCACGCTCTCACAGGATACCGGCGTCAAG
This sequence comes from Ochropleura plecta, assembly GCA_905475445.1. NCBI lineage: Eukaryota > Metazoa > Arthropoda > Insecta > Lepidoptera > Noctuidae > Ochropleura > Ochropleura plecta. The sequence goes on along the minus strand of FR997721.1, from coordinate 26,387,014 downwards.
CAGTGACCTTGTGTTGCTGCGTGTCGTGCGGTGAGTGACGAGTACCGAGAGCCCAAGTCTTCCTTCTCCCTCTACCCTCACCTTGACACTCACCTTCCATCGTTTTCGAATTCATCTTCTTCTAAATCTGATTATTTGTCTCGCTCCTTCCTAAGCGTGTATATTGTGAATCTTGACCCATTCCTTAGTAATGAAAACAACAATTACGCACACTCCGTATCCACGGTGAAGTGAAAGCGTATGCTGAAACTCGTTGGTCAGAACATGACACACGTTTATCAGAAGCACAAACAACAGCTTCTGCAAGAACACGCCTTACGCGTTCATTACACTGAGGATGCAAGAACTGGTCACTTGAGGAGTAGGTCTTTATTACGACGTCACGACTTTCTGGTTTCAAAATTGTTGTTCGCTTTTCGCGTCTTCGGAAGTCTATATTGTCTATTGCCCTCTTTGTTGCGTTTTCTTTTTTTTATGACAATCTCATTTAACACTTGGTTTCGAGTAAGGAGTGTCGAAGTTAAAATTTATAATTAGAATAACGTGGAGGAAATCGACACAAAAATTGTACAAATTAGAAATGTTGGAGATTCTGGCTGATATGTTTTTAAGGTGTTTGATAAATGAAAAATATTATGAGAATAGTTGAGGCGTAATAAAAATTTGAGAAGTCACGAGGTTGATTATTATGATTAGAACAGGCAGAAGGAAACAAAAATATACTGAACGATCTGGGTAAAGTAATGAACGGAAAGTAGAGCATAGAGTAATAGTATGTCGGAAGTCGTTGGTCGTTGAAAAGTATGTGGAGGTTACTAGAGTAAATATTGTGAGGAGCTGGCAGGAAACTGGGAAACATCATGGATAATCTACGCGGCATAACTGGTAGATAGACTAACGTAGAAATATATATAAACTAACTTTTCATCACCATGGTGGCAAAACCTTTTTCCGTCTAAATAGCGCTCCTCCTTTTCTCTTTAATAATATAATATTTTATAAATATTATGATTATAAAAGATTCTAATATATAAGAACCTTAAATAACAGTTAATATAGAAAGCGGGTAACACCTGATATTTTTAAGATTCTTTGGAGCGTATCAGTGTTGTAAAGGCAAAAAAAATGGAAAGATTTTATAACATCACAGTGATTGTGTACTTTCATTGATCCGTAGGGACATATTCCTATAATAGAAATCAACAATACTTGACTTGTAATTTTTGAGACTTGTTTGGATAAATCATTGTTAATATCGTAAGTTGAACACTGATCGCTCGCTGCAAGTGGCTATGTCATTTGCAATACTGTAAGGTCTTTTGGATTAAACTATTTATAATCTTTAAACATCGAGCGGTGACGACTCATGTCTTACGTAGTTGTATTTAGCGATATGCATATTGGGCACTAATTTATTACTATTTATAATGGTAACCAGACACGCTAGGCAATGGATGACTTTTTTAAATGTATTTGCAAAACTGAGTTCCATTGCTAGGAACGAAACGCACTTAAAACGCAAACTCTTAAACGCCAACAGTTTGTACAGACAAAATTGCACATACATAACCTAGCGTGTTCGGCTATCTTCAACAACTTCTTTTCTATTCTGTAACTACTTCTTATCCCACCCGTTAATGTTTTCGACACAGTTGTCTTTCAATTCATGAGACGGTTTTCAAAAAAGAAGACATGAAACTTTTTTATACTCAGTATCCACGGTGAAGTGAAGGCGTTTGCTGAAACTTGTTGGTCTGAACATGAAACACACTGTACAGAAGCACAAATATATAACAGCTTCTGAAAGAACACGCCTCACGCGTTCATTTTACTGAAGATCTGAGAACTGGTCACTTGAGAGGTAAATCTTTCACGAGTTTTGTTGGCGTAAATTTAGCATAGCGGGTGGGACTCAAAAATCTTTTAACAGCACTGTACCTTCTTCTCTGTTACTTAATCTCTTCACCATCACAAGTCACCGGTCGCCAACTTTATGTTTAATGCCTTTAACTTAAGGTCTTAATGTTTTTGTGAAAGAATTGACGATTTGCAGCGAGAAAGGGAATCAATTTTGTCGTCAATTCTCATATGATTAAAAAAAATAAACTGTATTTGGACCGGTGTACCTACATCACAACAAGCTGTGTTTGGTGAAAGGTTATCTAATTTAAGAGTGACTTATTAACCGATAGTTTTAAGTGAACGTTAATATTACAATTTAGCAATAGTACGGTTTTTGTCATTGTACGGTAAGCAGATGTCGGGAGCTATGAATTTCGTTTAATCAAAAACTAAGTTCTCTTAAGTGCAACGATTTAAATGTTGTAAATTGTATACCTACCTTTATTTGAAAACTAATACTTAGATTAATTCTGAAAAAAAATGTAGTTGTCTTTTATTTTGGGGTATTATTCACTTTGCGAAATGCTGTCGAAAATACGTTGGCCAGAAGAAAACATATGGAATGGCGCAAAAAAAATTACATCGCGGGTTTAGGAGAAAATAAATAAATTATGGATATCAGATCGGATTGACGCTATTTTGGTCTGCATGAAGTAGATACCCTGAAGATTGATAAAAACCAGCGAAAACCGAATCGAAAACACTGCCAGGTTTTCAAATCAACGAAATCCTTTACATGTTTCGTTAATCCCGACCTCTCTGCTTGCCTTTAGAAGTTAATAATTGTGTGTTTGTAGAAATGCCGCAGGTAACTTACAAACTTAAGCACTTTATGGTATTTCTCTAGATTTAAGTTTTTTTTCATAATAGATTTCTTATTGTTTTCTTAATTCACCTGCGGCATATCAATGTCTAATAAATCAGCATTTATACTCTTTTAATTAATTAAGTGTCTATGATATCATGTAATCGCTAAAAATAAAATCGCTTATTAAAACTATTTTTTATTTTATTTCAGTAATTGTTGATCCTTAATACACACTACACACTAAAGAGCCCCGAACAACTACTAAGTTAAACTGTACATGTCCATAAATTTAATAATAACATAACATAGAGCAGCCAGCAGCGGTGTCTCACCACCATCAACTGGGCACATTCATACTCAGTATTAAACCGGGGTAAACACACACGACACGGTTGGCGCAGTATTTGTATGACCTACAGGTAGTTGTTCCGGGTCTGGCTGTTTGTGTATGTAAACACACACACGACACGGTTGACGCAGTATTTGTATGACCTACAGGTAGTTGTTCCGGGTCTGGCTGTTTGTGTATGTAAACACACACACGACACGGTTGGCGCAGTATTTGTATGACCTACAGGTAGTTGTTCCGGGTCTGGCTGTTTGTGTATGTAAACACACACACGACACGGTTGGCGCAGTATTTGTATGACCTACAGGTAGTTGTTCCGGGTCTGGCTGTTTGTGTATGTAAACACACACACGACACGGTTGGCGCAGTATTTGTATGACCTACAGGTAGTTGTTCCGGGTCTGGCTGTTTGTGTATGTAAACACACACACGACACGGTTGGCGCAGTATTTGTATGACCTACAGGTAGTTGTTCCGGGTCTGGCTGTTTGTGTATGTAAACACACACACGACACGGTTGGCGCAGTATTTGTATGACCTACAGGTAGTTGTTCCGGGTCTGGCTGTTTGTGTATGTAAACACACACACGACACGGTTGGCGCAGTATTTGTATGACCTACAGGTAGTTGTTCCGGGTCTGGCTGTTTGTGTATGTAAACACACACACGACACGGTTGGCGCAGTATTTGTATGACCTACAGGTAGTTGTTCCGGGTCTGGCTGTTTGTGTATGTAAACACACACACGACACGGTTGGCGCAGTATTTGTATGACCTACAGGTAGTTGTCCCGGGTCTGGCTGTTTGTGTATGTAAACACACACGACACGGTTGGCGCAGTATTTGTATGACCTACAGGTAGTTGTCCCGGGTCTGGCTGTTTGTGTATGTAAACACACACGACACGGTTGGCGCAGTATTTGTATGACCTACAGGTAGTTGTTCCGGATCTGGCTGTTTGTGTATGTAAACACACACACGACACGGTTGGCGCAGTATTTGTATGACCTACAGGTAGTTGTTCCGGGTCTAGCTGTTTGTGTATGTAAACACACACGACACGGTTGGCGCAGTATTTGTATGACCTACAGGTAGTTGTTCCGGATCTGGCTGTTTGTGTATGTAAACACACACGACACGGTTGGCGCAGTATTTGTATGACCTACAGGTAGTTGTTCCGGGTCTGGCTGTTTGTGTATTAAATGTTTGTAAACGCACCCAAGACACAGGAGAAATTCCTAGTGTGGAGCAACGTTTTTTTTTGTAAAGAACGAAAAACCGTTCATTACGGGAGGTACCGTAAATCTGACCCAAGTCATTTTATATCGGCTAAAAACTTTCTACATACTGTAACTTTGGATCCCCCCCCCCCCCCCCTAGGTGTGGACGATTACTTTCATTTGGATGATCAGTTAATATTAAACGACTAAAAATGATTTTTATTCGTTATAGAAATGCGCGCTGACTCCCATGTGTCCCACAATGGTTAGATCAATATTCCTGAATTCTCCTATTCCTAAAGATGCAAGCTGAGTTCTACAGGCTGTTCTACCAAGCAGGAATCCTAGTTGCAGTTATGACTATGGGATGTTCAAGGAAGGCGGTTAGCTTAGAGATACCGCGGCACCGGAACATAAAGGGCAAAAGAAGGAACATGGGTGGGTTTTAGTCAGTACAAGTCTGACACACGTCCCCGCTCCGGAGGAAGTTATTTGATGATTTCCCAACTGGAAAAAAGTTAGTAAATGGTTTATTCAGACTCTTACTATACATAATATCACGCTTGTAGCCTCTGAAAGGTAAGGCAGAGGTATACCTATTGGTTTACCCACCAGTAACGTTTAAGTATGTGCACAAACCCAGGCTCCGTGAAACTGCACGCAAAAATGGCCCACTGCCTCCCGTAACAGCGGTTATGTCGATATTACTGAATTCTTCTACCACTGGCGTTGCAAGCCGAGTTCTACTAGCTGTTCTGCCAAGCCGGGATTCGAATTTCAGCTGTGACTCTTCTATATGATATAGGTGGGGATATCCAGACTCAGGGCTCTGTTCCAGAACCTATTACACTATCCTACTAGACTAGACTAAGAAATTAAACGTATGTGCTATCGCGTTTTGGACCACTTCTCTTAAAAGGCAAGCCAGCCCTTCTTTTTATGATAGATTCAAAGCTAAAGACGACTACAATCAAAGATTTACTGTGATGCGTCTCGTGCACATGTATATCGCAGCAGTGACCACTTACCATCAGGTTGTTATCCTTACTAATATTATAAAAGCGAAAGTGAGTTATTTTGTTTGTTACGTCTTCACGCCTAAACGGCTAAACCGAATTTGATGAATTGTGGTACAGAGATATTTGGGACCCTGGAGACGGACATAGGCTATGAGGATATGAGGGAGAAAGAGGGAAGAAAAGGGAAAACTTAGCTGTGCTATTACAATCAATAAGGCGCAAGGGCAAAAACCACAGGTAGCAGAAACCTGAAAATCAGGAAAAGGGGAACTGTGTTACCCCGAATTTAACGCGAGCATATCCGTGGGCAAAAGCTAGTAAGCTTATAAAGATGACAGCAGCAGACCACTAACATAACATAACATCACGCCTGTAATACCCAGAGGATTAGGCAGAAGTGAACCTAAACCTAATAGTACACCCACCTTTAGCCAGTTATGTTAAGTCTCATGAATAGGGGGCGACCCTATTCCCATCAACCGGTCACAAATCCAGGCTGTTACTATGAAATTCTTGATAGAATAACCAAATAACACTGTCCGAACCGAGAATCGAATCAAGGACACTGCTCAGCAGTCCCGCTTGCAGCCTCCACACCAACCAGGCAGACATAATCATCGGTCGATCATACCTTTTGAGCACCAGAGCATAAACGATTTTTTATGCCAAATGTGTCCTGACTTCTATGATTGCCGTCAACTGCAAGACGATATAGACGCCGTAGAGGAGTGGAGTGAGGTAAATCGTCTTTGCTTACCTACCTAAATGCTGCAAAAGGTAAAATTTAGTCATCGTTCTCGCGCACCTCTGCACTTTGACTATAGTCTGGCGGCAAATTCGAGACTTAGGGCTGACATTATCAGTGGCGGTCTGCCCAGCTTGGGCGGAGCACCGCCGTGCCCTCGTAGAGGCGATCGGCGGCGGCGATCTCGCGCGTCCGGCCCTGGTTCAGTCCATGGTCTGCAGCGAGAGGGAGTGGGAAGCGGTCACCTCCTTCTGCGAAGCAGTAATGCTAGAAAAGGAGGTGGCCGGGCGTTTGAGAGAGAGAACCTCAAACCAGCCCAGCCGCCGCGGGAGACGCCCCGGGCGCCGGGCGCCGCGAGACGACTCCCGGCCACCGTAAATTCGGGCCTTTGGACCGCCTTTGGCCGTCCGTCCGTCTATTGACGACAGACCGTGCCGACGGACGGCGCGTTTGTGCTTCACGCGCGCCTCAAAGAGATGTCAGCAAAGCAGAGGGGCTTGCCAGAGACTCCGCCTGCCGGGGTTGCTCGAAAGAGTTACCGCTCCGCCCAGAGCGGGGGAAGTAATTTGATGATTACCCACCCCAAAAAATAAATAAAAAAAGGCTGACATTATATACACGACTAATCTTTAGTTACCACATACCATCTGCATGTGTGAGTACTAATAGGATGCTAGGGTTTGTCATGAGGGTTTCCTTCGCATTTAAGGGAATAAAAGCCCGTGGCTAAATAATAGCAGCCGCTCGGGTCAATCTTTAGGTTAAGCCGCGCTTGCCTAGGTTGGTCTGTGGATGGGTGACCACCCGTTACATACCGAGTTTCCTCCGTGCCTCGGAAAGCACGTTAAGCCGTTGGTCCCGGCTGTCATTTGTAGATCTTTGACAGTCGTTACAGGTAGTCAGTGTACCGAAAGTCTGACAACCAGTCTTACCAAGGGGTATCGCATTACCCAGTAGGTACTAACTGGGTTGTGGAGGTCAAATAGGCAGTCGCTCCATGTAAAATACTGATATTCAGCTGCATCCGGTTAGACTGGACGCCGACCCCAACATAGTTGGGAAAAGGCTAGGCAGATGATCATAAGGGAATAAAAGCTGCCCTAATGCTGTATAAAGCATACATTCGTATTATGCTAGAATTTAGTGCCATATTACAACAACAAACAACGAGCAAGTTCAGAAGAAATTTGCTCGTTTTATGTATAGGCGTATGTACGGGTACTACCCGTAGCTATACCCTTTACATCTTTGTTTGTTATAGGGTTGGTGGAACTAGACAATTTAGAACTTAGGCGGAAATTACTTTTACTAATTTAGGTACTACCACCGTCACCTGACAAACAAAGTTGATAACCCAACTACGCTGGAGCGGGTAGATCTAGCGGGTGTGCCGTTACCTTGTGCGAGGTGATGGCGTGGAGGGTCCTCGTCGTCGGAGAAAATTGTTCGCCGCGCCCCCGGGAGTGCGCACACGTCGAGCGGCTGCTGCGCCCACAGCTCGAGCTGTCACACTGCTCAATTCTTTGCTCACTCAGCACATACATCTAGATATCTTTCATGATAAACCTTATGAAAATTGTAAATATATATATACCTATTCATTTTTAAGTTTGTTTTTAATGTTTGTGTTAAGAATTCAGAATATAAGTGTTTTGGTTACACTGTTAACTTGTATTCTTTTAAATAAATAAAAAAAACCGGTCAAGAGCGTGTCGGGCCACGCTCAGTGTAGGGTTCCGTAGTTTCCCGTCCGTCACAATAAGTGTTCCCACTTATGAGTTTAAAGGTGGAGGAGGAAATTATTTTGTACAACTTTTTGTCTTTTTTGTACAAAAACTGTTGTGTCAATCAAGTTCAAAATGATTTTCCTAGAAAGTCCTTATAAAGTTCTACTTTCAGATTTTTTTTCATATTTTCTAAACTTACGGTTCAAAAGTTAGAGGGGGACACATTGTTTTTTACTTTTGGAGCGATTATTTCCGAAATTATAGACATTATCAAAAAATGATTTTAGTAAACCCCTATTCATTTTTAAATACCTTTCCGACAATATATCACACGTTACGGTTGAAATTAAAAAAAAAATCACTTCCCACTTTACATATAGGGTGGCTACCCTAATAAAACATGTTTTCCAATTTTTATTTTACCACTTTGTCGGCGTGATTGATATACATATTGGTACCAAATTTCAGCTTTCTAGTGCTAACGGTCACAGAGATTAAGCGAGGACGGACGGACGGACAGACAGACATGGCGAAACTATAAGGGTTCCTAGTTGACTACGGAACCCTAAAAACGCACGGGCGTGCCCGCCAAAACCACCCATTTCATCTCAAATATTGTCACATATTTTTGTTGTCGGGGCCAGGGCACGCGCTTGCTTGTCACAAATGTGTGACCATGGCGATCAAAAGGTTAAAATTGAAGTTATTAATCAACGGCCGGCCGTTCGAATCGATCGGTCAAGAGATTCTACGGTTTTAGAAGGCAATCCGCCAATCTTTGAGAATTTCCAAGAAGAATCGACGCAATTTTATTGTAAAGTTAAGACTTTTAAGGTAGATAGGTCTAGCAGATAAGTTCAAACAGAATTTTCAATATTTGTCTTCAAAAATAAATACCTATATATTTGTAGGCAGAACCCACGGAACGCCACCTGCTACGCTTTATCCTTGCAAACTTCTCATCTAATATAATACTAAAATCTTCACCTGGATCTTCTGGAACTTACGGAGTACCAAAGATGACGGACTAGTAGAACCAAATGAACCGGGAAGGGGGAAACCCGAGAAGATGTCCCAGAAATAACCCATCACATCAAAACATTAAGGCTTTTTTTTTCGTTTCTGGGCCAAGAAGAGGGTGTCAGACTTGTAGTTACTAAAACCCATCCATTTTCTTTCTTTTGCCATTTGTGTTCCGGGGCTGCCGTCTTTCGAACCTAACGAGCACCTCTGCTTTTCTGATATCTCTTTGAGGCGCGCATGGGACACGAACGCGCCTTCGACACAGCCTATCGTCACTAGCTGGAAAGCAGTGAGTTACCCATTGCTCACAGTCCACAGACGGAGTGGCCGAGAGTCATCACGTAGCTCCCGACGCTCGGAGCATCTCCCGCGACTGGGTCTTGTCGAGGATCTCTCCCTCACTCAATCACCTCCTTCACTAGTATGACTGCTTGGCAGGATGTGACTGTTTCCTATTCCCTCCCATAAGATCACCGACCATGGATTGAACTAGGGCAGGATGCGAATGGTCGCCGCTGCCGAACCCTAAAGCTGCGTTCTCATTAAGTTTATTAAGGCCAGTGCGCGCCTGACCGCTCACTTTAAGTTCGCCACTGTTTTTTACAAGCGTAAATCGTATCCCACCGCTGGGCTACATCGTGTGCCACTGCAGGCCTCCCCTTCTCCTTCCACACCTTTCTATCCTGTGGCAGCTCAGGCCGCGTAAGCGCTGCAAACTTTTAACAGACCGTCACGCCACCTTCGCTGCAGTCGACCTCGACTAGGAAGACCTCCCTCAGGCATCCAGTGAGCTACGATATGTCGAAGAGTTTTCTCCGACACTGACTTTTTGCCAGCCTTTATAGTTTTTAATACAGTGTGCATACCACATTACTACATGCAACATAGCGAAGTTTCGCTTGCCTACTCATTCAGTGAGCTGCCGCTCCACACAGAAACTTTGCTAACACTGTTCACGCACCTCAGCGCCTAATGTGCACTACAGTTCGCTCACTCTACATTGAGTTTGCGACCGATTCACAGACTTTTTTTTCGAGTTTTCTTTCAAATAACCTGTATCGCGAGAAGAAGTCAACGTGTGCCTAGCCTTTCCCAATGTTGAGATCGGTTGCCAGTCTACCCGTATGTAGCTAACTAGTATATTAAAGTTTGTAGTATTTGAAATGGAGCGTCTACCTATATTACCTACACAAGGATCATGTACGCCAAGATGGCAGGAACCCACCACGTTTTTCGAATACCATGTAAATAGAATTTAAAAACCAAAAAAGGCGTGATCCTTAAACTGTTACGCAACCAAATGTTAATGCGATGCTGCGACGCGACGTAGTGATCAGTTGGCCTCGCGGTCTCAAGCGCGACTGCCGAGCTCGAGGTCCGGGTAACGATTCCCGGGACGTGCCGTTTTATTGGGTTTTCCATTAGGAGTTTCACAGCAGCAGCCCGGATTTGCAAGTTGGCGTGGCTCGGCAAGTGAATTAGACCCAAGTGTGTATCGTAATCTTAATATATATAAATCACGAGTCACGTTGTTTGTCCGCGATGGACTCCTAAACTACTTAAGCGATTTTAAATTAAATTTGCACACCGTGTGCAGTTTGATCCAACTTGAAAGATAGGATAGGTAGGGTAGGTAGAAAGGTAGAAAATTGCATTGCAACGCATGCGGGGCACAGCTAGTACCTAGTATATTAAAACACTCGTTACAATAAGTATCTAGAATATCGCTAGTCCATAACCGGACACATTGTATAGTACGATTATGTTTGAATCGTTATCAAATTTCTCGTTCTTGAAAGTTGAATTTGGTGGGGACCAAATTCAATTTTCTGAAGCTATTCTACAAAAAAGGCACACCCTACTTTTTAGGTTTCCTACTAAAGATTCTTAGTTTGGAATGAAGCAACAGTACATACAGTTATCCATTTATTAAGAGAATAATCATGCAGTAATGTAAAGTGAACAACAGCAAGTACCTAACAAAAATTTACAATATAAATAAAACTTTCTGATCATCTTTTGCAATTCACCTGGTAAATTTAGCAGTTTCATTAAGATGGATTCTGTCCCACATTCGTATAAAAACTTTACTACGAAACACAATTTTTGTTCTAGAAAACTAACTTAACATAAAAATCACATTGAACATAGATCTACCTATTACATTTATAAGTTAAACTTTCCTACAACTAAATTTTGTTTTTTTTTACAATCAGTGCCAAACTATTTTTTATTTAAATTACTAATACTATTTTTATGGCTCTTTCTAACAGAGCCATCGTGGCGGTTCTAAATTTGCAGCAATAGTAGAATAGCATCAAGGTAGCTGTAAGTAGCAGGCTAGGCAGCGGCCTTCGTCCTGCGTTGTTCGTTGGAGCTTGGAGCCCGGTGACAGTACAAAACCGTCAGGATGGCCTTACTGAAAAGATCCACGTTAACTACATAATCTCGATATTTCCTGTAATTGTATTACATTGAATAAAACATTTAACTACACATAAAGAGTTTGACTTGAAACATAGACTGTTACTACATTTTACGGATTGAGAAAGAGTGTTTTCAAGAGAAACTATTTTGTTTGTTTCTTAGTTAGTTCATGGTGCACGGGAAGTCGACGACCAAATCCAAGGAATTTATCCACGCCAATTTATTCAATTAATGGTTAGTTTTCGCGTCGATGTCCCTTGCATTATGCATAATTCAATTAGATAACATGTAGAGAAGGCTGCATGAATTGGGTACCCAATTTGTTTTAAAATAAACTATCAAGGGGACACCCAATTGATGCAGTCCACCGTACACTTAGAAGGATAAATGTCCTTGTGACCTACTGGGCTGATTAAAAACACGTATATTTTATATTGTATTCTACATATATAGATGAGAAAAAACACCCATATCATGAACAACTTGAATTTGTAACCATAACTTTTTTTTACTATTTTTTTTGTTAATATTATCTTCGGTGTCCATTTTCCGGAACGATACTCAAGCATAACACTTATGGGAAACTCTTTTTAATGGCAATATGCCATTCTACCCTGATGATTTTACAGTAGTTAGAAGCTGTTCCATAACAAAACTTGATCCATTTCCAAATTACGTCCTCAGCGAATCGAATATTTGGGATGTTTCGCCCAACATTCGGCAGCGTTTGCTACTAAGATCTCAAAATCAATATTTTACATTAGTAATTTGTTCTATGGAATATTTTGGTTACCTCTAAAATAGATAAGGACATTGTGGCATTGACTTAAATCGATTTAAATAATATGAATAATTAATGGCTCAGCTATTGACCAGTTAATCTCCAAAGCTTTGCCACGAAGCTTTTATTTACGAGAAAATGTATCAGTGTATGTTCAATCTACATTCAAAGCTGAATTCTGACTACAAAATCCTGCGAATCATTTACTTAACCTGAGAATTAATCGATCCTTGATGACAAGGGAAATCTACATCTCCAGATGACCACCTACCGAATATAATTGCTTCCACATTAATCGTACAAAAAATTAGTAATTTTTCGTCAAGTTACAGAATCATACAACGATTCTCCGCTTATAGATTGAAACCTATACGTCTAAACGGTCTACTTACAAAAACCTTGACCATAAATTAAATTTTGCTAATTTATTGCATCAACGGACGATTTAAAGATGATGTCCAAGTGTTTTCGTAGGCACGCCCTGCCGGGGTTGCGGGTTGTCCGAAACAGATACCGCGGTAAAGAAACATGGGGGGAGTGTCAGACTTACTGACACCCCCCCCCCCCCACTCCGCACAGAGCGGGGAAGTTATTTGATGGTTTCCCATACGTAAAAAAATGTGATAGCACGTATTACGGCATTATTTCGACATGCCGTCCATGCCAAAAGGAGCGAAACACGTCACTGAACAACCAATTTGTTTACCCAGCTGATGATATTGCATTTACCCAACATAATTAACCTAACTATTCGATCTAACTCAAATTTATCTGAAAGGAATCAATATCACTCAATCAAGTTCATAACTCTTTAAAATAATAGTAAAGTAAGAGGCAAACGAATGACTTTCTATTACGTATGCGATCAACACCGCCACAGGGCTTGCTGATGAGTTGCCGATCACAGGTTATTTTTCAGTGTCAGAGGCCGTATGACAGCGCGTTGTGGTACAGTTTACCGTGCTATCATTTGGATTAATCTAAAAGCATAAAGTATATCAAATTAAGATTCTGACGCGAAATGCTTTAGTCGCAAAAAATACCTGTTTTGGAAATCAGAGAGGCAAACATAAATAGGCGCCTATTCATCATGGCGAAAAAGCAAGGCAACCACGAACGGCAATGCGTCGTATTTCAACTTTCAATCGATAATATTAAGTTGCTATAGTATTGCCATACGGAGTACAGCCCATGCTCATACGCCATATTTAGAATACACTAGTATTGCTATAAGAAAAAAAAAACAATTCTTATTCTTACCCGCGTCACAGCGATCATAATGTTAAAATTACAGGCCAACCAATATTTAGCTTCGACATCGCGGGGCGGAGCGAAGGTGAGACTCCCAACATCGTCATTCCGTTCCATCACAACCCAACGATTGCTTGTTTTTGATGAATTTATATTATGAAATATTATGTTGGTGTGTCCTTACAGGGTCCATAATTGTACTTTAGCTATAAGACTCATGTAACATACTTTCACATTATGGCATGCAAATAAATATGAATATGCTTGTTGCAAAGTTTCCGTTAGTGTCCTAGAGCTCTGCGGAGACTTTAGCGACGAGGGCTAAATTGCATCCTCACACAAACAGACTCAATAGTTATTTGAATAAACATACGCTGCTTCGAAGAGATATACATAAAAAAGTACCCAAAACAAAAGTAATCTATATACTTGAATCCCCATTTCCCTATGTCCGTAAGGATTGAGGAGCCACATCTGATTTTTAAAATCTGATCTCACCATTATTTAGCAGCAATGTAGCTTATTTTGCTGCACAAATTCTAGATTTAGCAGCAAAATATATCACTAGTTATTTTAATGCAAAAGTGGCTCCTCAATCTAAACATCTGAATTGAGGAGCCACCTGGAACTCGTTAAGTAATAGATGAATCTTTATGAAAATTTTGTATCATTTAGTAGCAATTTAGCATATTACCTTCTAAAAATCTAGCTTTTGTAGCTCTAAAACGAAAGAAAATACAATACTTTTTATATGGCTCCTCAATCTAACCTCAATAAGGGAATTTCTATTGGATGTGAGCGATCAATTAATATAATCGACATATTGATCATTTAGCAGGTTTTGTGTTTGTTTTGCAGTATACGTGTAAAATTGAAAAACACAGTAAATTTTGTATATGAACACATTTTCTTTGGCTCCTCAATCCTGACGTTCTAATTATATATGTTTGACTGTAGCCACCTGAGATCTCAACGGAATCTAGAACCAGAGATACGAACATTTAGCAGAAATGTCTGCTAAATATATCTGCACACTTCAGTAATGTACATATTTTGGATTATGAAAAAACAATACTTCACTACTTTTTCGTAAATTCTGTGTGTAGGGTGACCACATTTTGGGGGTACCTACAAATTAATATTTCACTTACGTCAAATAATAATTATTACTACTTTTATTAATATAAAATTACTACTTTTATTAATATAAAAATTGATAACATGTGCAAAAAAAAGGACGAATCCTTACTAATATTATAAAAGCGAAAGTGAGTTTGTTTGTTTGTTTGTTACCTCTTCACGCTTTAATGGCTAAACCGATTTTGATGAATTTTGGTACAGAGATAGTTGGGAACCAGGAGACGGACATAGGCTATTATTTTTTTTAAAAGAGTGGGATATGAGGGAGAAAGAGGGAAAAAACGGGAAAACTTAGCGTTGCTATTACAAATCAATAAGGCGCTACCGAATTTAACGCGAGCGAAGCCGCGGGCAAAAGCTAGTTATTTATAAAATGGAAAAATGATCCAACAGATAAAATACTACGACTAGAATATAATAAAACAAGAAATAAAACTCATAAAAAATAGAAAAATCTCGGAATAAATATTATATTATGGAACAAATAAATAATAATAAATTGAATGAAGCAATATTAAGAGCGTTCAAAAAGAATGATACAGGAGCGAAGTCCATAGCTAATAACTTTGCGATAGAATTTAGGAATAGTGTTAAAAAAAATTGCCCAAGTGTGACCATCGGCTCCTAAAAGAATCAGACTATATGTTCCCTCAAGACAAATCAATTTACTTCAAAAAAGCCTCAAAGGACGGTGTCCTTAAATTAATTAGAAACCTAAACACAAACAAAGCTCCCGGGGCATATAATATTAGGTGTGTTGAGTATCGAGTATCTAAGTGGGCCCACGATGCTGGACTGGTTCTGAGTGCAAATAAATAAAACCAAAATCATTCATGTACACTCTAACCATCTAAAAATAATAGTTGTTTTAAGGCAATTGTGCACAGTCATAGCTGTCTCCACTCCACTGTTTCAGGGTCCTGCAAATGTGAAGCAATTGATGAAGTGACGCATCATACCTACTTGGGACTTTGGTGGATAGTCGATTTTGTTGGAGCTTTCACGTGGATACTGTCTGCGATAAACTGCGAGCTATTATGGCAAAATTGTATGTTCTCAAACCTAAAGTTCCCTTCAAAGTTCTTCTGAATATGTATGTTGCTCTGGCAGAATCGATTATAGCATACGGAATTACAAGCTATGGGCGAACATTTAAAACATACATTGAACGAATTTACACACTGCAAGTTAGGTTATTAAAGCTCACTGTACCAAGAAAAATAAAAATCCAACGCAAGGATAACGAACGTGATAGAATTATTTAAATATTGTAATATATTGCCCATGCAAATTAGAATCCATATGGCCCTCCTAATTGAACAATTTATTAATAAAAAGCTGTCAAATACCCATAACTCACATAATTACTAGAAGTATTTCCAACAACATGTTAAATAAATAAATAAATGGATGGAACCCAGTAAATGTGATATCGCCATGTTCGTTAACTGGGTCGGGCACATGCTACAGGCTTGTGCCCGACCCAGTTACGGCACGGTACGGTACGGCACTTCCGATTCCACATGGCTGTATTTTAGACCAAGTTGCTGATGGATATTCCTGGTTACAAGGTTGTGTCTATGCAAGTATCTTCCTTAGCAAGACGAGAACAACCGGAAATAATGTGACAAAATAAATAAATAATTATTATTTTCGGTACGTAAGTGAAATATTAATTTGTAGGTACCCCCAAAATGTGGTCACCCTACACACAGAATTTACGAAAAATTAGTAAAGTATTGTTTTTTCATAATCCAAAATATGTACATTACTGAAGTGTGCAGATATATTTAGCAGACATTTCTGCTAAATGTTCGTATCTCTGGTTTTAGATTCCGTTGAGATCTCAGGTGGCTACAGTCAAACATATATAATTAGAACGTCAGGATTGAGGAGCCAAAGAAAATGTGTTCATATACAAAATTTACTGTGTTTTTCAATTTTACTCGTATACTGCAAAAACAAACACAAGACCTGCTAAATGATCAATATGTCGATTATATTAATTGATCGCTCACATCCACTAGAAATTCCCTTATTGAGGTTAGATTGAGGAGCCATATAAAAAGTATTGTATTTTCTTTCGTTTTAGAGCTACAAAAGCTAGATTTTTAGAAGGTAATATGCTAAATTGCTACTAAATGATACAAAATTTTCATAAAGATTCATCTATTACTTAACGAGTTCCAGGTGGCTCCTCAATTCAGATGTTTAGATTGAGGAGCCACTTTTGCATTAAAATAACTAGTGATATATTTTGCTGCTAAATCTAGAATTTGTGCTGCAAAATAAGCTACATTGCTGCTAAATAATGATGAGATCAGATTTTAAAAATCAGATGTGGCTCCTCAATCCTTACGGACATATTTCCCTAGGTCACGGCATCACGCGTGAACGGCTGGAACAATTTCGGTTATTCTTTTTTGTTGTGTTGGTTAATGTCAGGAGAGGGCTCTTATGAAAAAGTAGGGTAGGTAGGGTAGGCAGGGTAGGTAGGGTAGAAAAATTGCATTGCAACGCATGCCGGGCACAGCTAGTGTAAAATAATATCCGCGTCATCCATTTTTGTTCTGTGTATGCAAGACATTTAACAAAAATCAAGACTCAGAATATTTTGACCGCACGCGTAATGTATTTAATAAAAAAGGAAGTATTTTGTGCGTTGTTTGTGCATTTTACGAGTCCAGTTTAAGCAACTTTTTGATTTATAAAGTGCAACACAGACTGTGCGTGCTAATACAGATATAATACACATAATACAAGAGTGTCGAGACTTGTACTAACTAAAACCCACCCATATTCCTTCTATTGCCCTTTATGTTCCGGTGCCCTGGTATCTCTTTAACAACCCGCAACCCCGGCAGACAGCATACAAGCTTAGCCACATAAAAATAAAACAAAATAAATAAAATAAAACAAATAAAATAAGTTGCGATTTGCCATTTATCGAGAGGAGTTTTTTTACATGAACATCGTACTATACAACGAAATATTACTTTAGAACGAGTGATGGATCTAAATAGAAGGTATAGTACAACAAATGGAGATAGAACTTCCTGAAAAGCAAAGCAGAATAATACACAAGATTGAAAGTTGATCAAGTTTTGGATGGCAGGTGGAGCGATTGGTGTGCCCAGACCCGGCAGGATCACACTACGTGGTGTCGCGTGGTGTTCTGGCACAACTTCCGCACCACCTACCCCTAAGGACCAGCTACTGACTTACTGCGCACTTCATCTTTACATCTTACATTAAATCATCTAAATCTATTAGTAAAGTTAAACTAATAACATTATTAAACATTTACCAGAGCAAATCAATGCTTGCTTCTTCATGATTTATAAAGAATCCACGTTCAAAATCAATTTCCGTCATTAAAATTGCAAATAAGAACTATGAGGAAAAATATTATAATATTTTAGGATTTAACGACTAACGACTTAATTTATATATATAGATATTTTTTTAAATCGGAATTATGACTAATTCAAGATATTTTATAGACACAATTAATCATTTTAAAGTGTTTCCTTCATAATTATGATGATGACATTGGATGTGTGGGCAAGTTGCGAGTTAAACCCAATGAATTGCACATGCGACACTATAGCAATATTGGAGGTAACTGTAATCTACTCAAACATTCACTGCTTTTAACAATAGTAGGACAAGCAGCTAGCGGCTGTGCGATAACAACACTTGTTGGACCGGGCTCCCGACATCAACTTATCCACAAATGTGCGATTATTTCTGCACGACACCATAAACTAGTACACGGTCAACATTGTATAAACGTGACATCATAATCGCCTCTTCATATGATTTAAATAACACAAATAACAATACAGTTAGCCGCTAGCTTCGAGTTCTTCATTACATTTTTTTTTATTTCCGTATTCAAACGGAATGTTATGTTCTCATATCGATGAGACAACGAAAGTACGTAACTATGTCGATTTTGGATTGCGGGGCAAGTCTGGTGGTAGTCGGCAGTCAGGGGTAACGACGCGACAACACCTGTTTGGTATGACGACAGATATTCAAGGAACCAAAACACCGCGTAATCCTCTATGTTCACAATAAACCTATTTAATAAATATTTATAATTCTAGTTACGCACTTTCGTTCATGACCTCAATTTTAAATAACGATTGCGATAAAATTTATTTGGTACAATCGATGCGTAAACCAGTCTATCGGCATGGTTTCTTCTTAGAGTATAGTTGTAAGTATCAAGTGACCGCCCCGGTTTGTGCTTGCAAGTGTGAAATAGTTGCTCACTAGTGACGGTGGTACGAGTGTCTGAAGGCGCGGTGCGTTAACACGCAACTATACTACTTTCGCTGTTGCAAGGTGCACGTGACATTAGATGAAAAAAGATGTTTAGTGTTTTAAAGTAATACATCCCATCACTTAACATGCCTGTGGGTAGTCCTATACGGCTATGATATTCAGCGTAAAGCCTTAAAGGCTTTCAGTCAAGACCAGAAATCGAGATAACGTTTCAGATTGAAGAGGAATGGTATATTTTACTAATGTCACCCGCACCATGCATACAGCAAAAACAGTATAAGTAATACAATAATATTGTGAAACGAGAATGAGAACACATACAATGTCACTGAGCTATGCGTATGTTACGGTAAAATGATTAAAGGCGGTTATTATTATTAATAACGGTATCAATCGGTGAATGTAATACATTCAAAAATATAGAATAATCACATTAAAATACTTAAAATTATTCATAAAAACAAATGAAATTATAATATTACTAAAAATCAGGTACTGGACCAAAATTACTTTTATTTGAACTGAAAGATCTCAAAACATACATAGAAATTAATACCTGACCGTAACATAAGTATATACCAACTGGGTAACTGGGTGATCCACAGACATGCATCATACATACAGATAATATCACGAAACGATACATTAGTATACGAGGTCGTGTCGTTATACAAGTGGTGGCAAAGCTCTGCTGCTGACCGTAATTATTATCTTATCATAGCTTCAATTATAAAGTCGAATAAACTGTTATCAGGACTTTCCATCCATTATTTGTCAGTAGCATTCGCCAGTCTGAATGTATGTCCGGTTGATGGCAATACGTTCAGCCTATTCATGGGACTTAAACATGATTAGCATAACACCACGACTGCAAGCCCTAAAGGGATGAACAGGATACCTATAGTACATCCATTATTAACCAGTAATGTTTAAGACGCTGACAAGAGCCAAAAAGGCTTGTCTCAAAACATTTTTTTGCCAAATCTATACAGTTTGTGACAGCGGAAAAAATATATGTTAATCTTGAACATATTTCTGAGAACCCTGTTGCTTTCAAAACACGTTTTTGAGAAGTTTCCTCGATACAAAAAAATTGTAAACTAACCTCTTAAAATGATCTTCCAATAAAAATATCTGTATTACGAAGCAATGTACGTTGGTAAAATTTATAACAATAACGTATTACATTTAAATAAAGAACTTGGTTGTTTTTTATTTTTGACTACTCAACTCATTTTAAAGTAATCAATTTATTCTATGGTTTGTAAAAAGTTACGAACGCACGTCATCACGCTTCTCTTTCTTACGTATACAATCCGACAGTGATCGCATAGACGCGCAGCTAGACGGACGCATGCCGCATGTCGCTCTGCCCCGCTATCCGTTTTATATATTGATATTTGATAACTTCAAACATACATTATATTTTATTTAATTCCTAAAACTACCTATACCAAGTTGTAAAAAGATTGGCACGAAAAGACATTGTATGGGATATAAGTTTGAACATAAATTAAGTTGTGAAAATATTTGCTGTGTAAAATAGGAAATTCACAAAAATGCCGGGGGCGGGAAAAAAGCGCTACTATACTAACAAACAAAAATATCTCATGCAAGTAGTAAAGTAATATTATAAGTTTATATTGTAATATTGACAAAACGGGTACGAACATAAATGAAATTATAACCAAATAGGTATTAAAAAGGCTATTTTGTACCACCCATAGCCTAAATTCGTTGAATCACGTAAGATTCGGCTAGTCTAATGGTACTCGCATGGATTCCGAACGTCGAGTCTCGAGATCGAACCCATGTTGAATTTTTGGAAATTGATTTGGATTCTTTTTATTTACTTATTTTTGTGAAATTTACATTGTTTTTGAAGTGAAACTTCTTTATCGGGGTTGGAAATAAATTTAGTGTAACGTTTTTCAGTTACGCGCCATCTTTTTCTTATCCCTACGAATGTTCCTAAGTTTTTTTCGTAATTCTTCGTACCATCAAAAAATATTTCATATTTTTGAGATATTATGAGACCTTACCTCCGGACTTGACGGAGTGACTTGAAGGTGTACTTCGGTGACTGCTACTGGAACTCCTCGACGGATTGAACTAGATGTGTCGAGTTTGGGCTCATTTTGTGAGTTATGATGAGACCTTACCTCTGGACTTGATGGAATGACCTGAAGGTCTACTTTGGTGACTGCTACTGGAACTCCTCGACGGATTGAACTAGATGTGTCGAGTTTGGGCTCATTTTGTTAGTTATGATGAGACCTTACCTCTGGACTTGATGGAGTGACCTGAAGGTCTACTTCGGTGACTGCTACTGAAACTCCTCGACGGATGAAACTAGATGTCTCGAGTTTGGGTTCGTTTTATAAGTTATGATGAGACCTTCCCTCTGGACTTGATAGAGTGACCTGAAGGTCTACTTTGGTGACTGCTACTGGAACTCCTCGACGGATTGAACTAGATGTGTCGAGTTTGGGCTCATTTTGTTAGTTATGATGAGACCTTACCTCTGGACTTGATGGAGTGACCTGAAGGTCTACTTCGGTGACTGCTACTGGAACTCTTCGATGGATCGAACTAGATGTGTCAAGTTTGGGCTCATTTTGTTAGTTATGATGAGACCTTCCCTCCGGACTTGATGGAGTGACCTGAAGGTCTACTTCACTGACTGCTACTGGAACTCCTCGACGGATTGAACTAGATGTGTAGAGATTGGGCTCGTTTGTTAGTTATGATGAGACCTTACCTCTGGACTTGATGGAGTGACCTGAAGGTCTACTTCGGTGACTGCTATTGGAACTCCTCGTCGGATGAAACTAGATATGTCGAGTTTGGGCTCATTTTGTTAGTTATGATGAGACCTTCCCTCCGGACTTGATGGAGTGACCTGAAGGTCTACTTCGGTGACTGCTACTGGAACTCCTCGACGGGTCGAACTAGATGTCTCGAGTTTGGGTTCGTTTTATAAGTTATGAAGAGACCTTCCCTCTGGACTTGATAGAGTGACCTGAAGGTCTACTTTGGTGACTGCTACTGGAACTCCTCGACGGATTGAACTAGATGTGTCGAGTTTGGGCTCATTTTGTTAGTTATGATGAGACCTTGCCTCTGGACTTGATGGAGTGACCTGAAGGTCTACTTCGGTGATTGCTACTGGAACTCTTCGACGGATCGAACTAGATGTGTCGAGTTTGGGCTCATTTTGTTAGTTATGATGAGACCTTGCCTCTGGACTTGATGGAGTGACCTGAAGGTCTACTTCACTGACTGCTACTGGAACTCCTCGACGGATTGAACTAGATGTGTAGAGATTGGGCTCGTTTTGTTAGTTATGATGAGAGCTTTCCGTTACGCGCCATCTTTTTCTTATCCCTACGAACGTTCCTAAGTTTCACTTCTTACGAATGTACGCTAGTACACGCACACATTTTTTTTATTAATTTTATTTTTATATTTTCAGTATAATTATTACGTAACGCTCGGTTAGTTTAGAGGTACTCGGAAAGAATCCGAAAGACGAGACTCAAGTTCGAACCCAAGCCTTAGGAAACTGATTTGATTACTTTTTATTTACTTATTTTCAGTAAATTTAGATTGTTTTTTTTATATTTTTAGAATAGTTATTACGTAACACTCGGTTAGTCTGTGGTAGTGGTACTAGCATAGAATCCCAAAGACGAGTCTCGAGTTCAAACCCAAGTTGAATTTTAGGAAATTGAAGTGGATTCTTTTTATTTACATAATTTTGGAAAATTTACATTGTTTTTTTTAATAAGTTTTGAAAATGTCTGGTTTGGAAATGTATGAGTTACCGCACGAGGCCAGGTTAAGCAACCTTTGCCAAGGTTTGGAAATGGATGGGTTACCGCACGGGCCAGGTTAAGCCACCCTCACCAAAGTTTGGAAATGGATGGGTTACCACAGGGGGCCAGGTTAAGCAACCCTTGCCAAGGTTTGGAAAAGCATGGGTTACCTACCACACGACGCCAGGTTAAGCAACCTTTGCCAAGGTTTGGAAATGGATGGGTTACCACAGAGGGCCAGGTTAAACGACCCTTGCCAAGGTTTGGAAAAGGATGGGTTACCACACGGGGCCAGGTTAAGCAACCTTTGCCAAGGTTCGGAAATGGATGGGTTACCACAGGGGCCAGGTTAAGCAACCTTTGCCAAGGTTTGGAAATGGATGGGTTACCACAGGGGGCCAGGTTAAGCAACCTTTGCCAAGGTTTGGAAATGGATGGGATACCACACGGGCCAGGTTAAGCCACCCTCACCAAAGTTTGGAAATGGATGGGTTACCACACGGGCCAGGTTAAGCAACCCTCACCAAGGTTAGGAAATGTATGGGTTACCACAGGGACCAGGTTAAGCAACCTTTGCCAAGGTTTGGAAATGGATGGGTTACAACAGTGGACCAGGTTAAGCAACCTTTGCCAAGGTTTGGAAATGGATAGGTTACCACAGGGGGCCAGGTTAAGCAACCCTTGCCAAGGTTTGGAAAAGGATGGGTTACCACAGGGGCCAGGTTAAGCAACCTTTGCAAAGGTTTGGAAATGGATGGGTTACAACAGGGGGCCAGGTTAAGCAACCTTTGCCAAGGTTTGGAAATGGATGGGTTACCACAGGGTGCCAACTGCCAGGTTAAACAACCCTTGTCAAGGTTTGGAAAAGGATGGGTTACCACACGGGCCAGGTAAAGCAACCCTTGCCAAGGTTTGGAAAAGGATGGGTTACCACATGGGGCCAGGTTAAGCAACCTTTGCCAAGGTTAGGAAATGGATGGGTTACCACAGGGGCCAGGTTAAGCAACCTTTGCCAAGGTTTGGAAATGGATGGGTTACAACAGGGGACCAGGTTAAGCAACCTTTGCCAAGGTTTGGAAATGGATAGGTTACAACAGTGGACCAGGTTAAGCAACCTTTGCCAAGGTTTGGAAATGGATAGGTTACCACAGGGGGCCAGGTTAAGCAACCCTTGCCAAGGTTTGGAAAAGGATGGGTTACCACAGGGGCCAGGTTAAGCAACCTTTGCCAAGGTTTGGAAATGGATAGGTTACCACAGGGAGCCAGGTTAAACAACCCTTGCCAAGGTTTGGAAAAGGATGGGTTACCACACGGGGCCAGTAATAGAGTTTTATTCAAAGTGCCTTCGATCCTCGAATTCATAAACGATGATGAACACGAAAACGATGTCCTTTTGGTAAGTCCACAATGAAACAGAATAATGATGTTTTCAATGACATATTTAGTTCCTATCACAATCTGTTCTTTTCTGCATATTACTCTTACAAATTATGTCGATGTTTCACATCTGCTAGGCGTCCCGTGACGGCTCACATTTTTTTATTATTTTTAGAATTTTCGTAAAAAAAAACATTTAAAAATATAAAAATAGTAGCCCACCGGTATCGGGAACAGGGTCCAAGCTACCGGCGGTCAGGGCTCCAGGGAAAGGAACCTCCTAACAATACGAATTATTATTACGGCGTCGCCGTCGGTTAGTCTTGTGGTACAAACTTGCATAGAATCCGAAAGACGAGTCACGAGTTCGAACCCAAGTTGAATTTTATGAAATTGAATTGGATTATTTCTATTTACTTATTTTTGGGAAATTTACTTTGTTTTTTTTATATATTTTTAGAATAATTATAACGTAACGCTCGGTTAGTCTGTGGTAGTGGCACATCCATAGAATCCGAAAGACGAGTCTCGAGTTCAAACCCAAGTTGAATTTTAGGAAATTGAAGTGGATTCTTTTTTTTTACTTATTTTTGGGAAATTTACATTGTTTTTTTTTAATAAGTTGAGTTGCCTGTAAGGTCGGCAGAGTATGTTTTTATTTTCCTTATATTTATATTGTTTTTAAATTCAGTATTAATAAAGTATATACATACATTCATTTTTACTTGCCTTATCTAATTTGTTTTTAGCTTTTCATACAGAACAATAAATATATAAGAGCGCCATCTATTGGTTCTTGTTAATTATTATTGACCGCGTCCTTTCTTTCTTACTTGTTAGTTCGCTGTGTCGCCGCCCTTTAAGAATGGCGCTAAGATACCGGAGAAATAGTGGGCGTGGCTAAAAATACCGAAACATCGCAGCTCACTAACGGCATTCATCGTCTTAAGTCGCACGTAATAAAAGGCTAGCGTGCATTAATCAACCGTGACCAATATTCCCATTTTGGGAATCCAGTAGAATGTCATGTTCAGCAGTTAAACTTACGACTTTTAGACCATCATATAAAGCAAAAAAAACTTGTTCTGTTTTTAACTGTCGATTTTTTTTTGTTTCTTGTTCGAGTTGTAACAAAAAATAAAACATGGTTTTCTTTAAAAAAAAAAACAAACTGCTTTTTTAACCATCTGGCTGTTACAGATAGACTACACTTAGGTGTCGCCAAGTACTACAATGCCTTGGATTCCGTTCAAATCAAAAGTAATCATCACTTTTGTTGCATCAATCCAGATCTTGTTTCTTGAGCTATAATCACTGATCATACTTACATAACTAAATCTGGTATTAGTGCCACAAGAGCATTTAAAAAACAGGAAATAAAAAAGTGAATAAAACCGTGCAATGTACACACACACACACAAGCACACAAGTAAAACTGAGAAGGTCCTATGAACTATGTACCGTCATCTCGCCTCCATGAACGGACTACAGGCGACAAGCCCGCGTGGAACATTATAAATGTTTAGTAAAGTGTCATCCCATGCCGATAGCCTGTCCGACATATAACATCCCTATTGCACTCGTCTAAACTAAACGCAATACCACTTTATCTGTATAGTTGACATCGACATCGACATCAATATCATCATCGGGCTCTTCTTCTTCCTCCTGAAATAGAGAAATGAAAACAATAAAGACAGTATTCCAAAAAAACCAACAGACTTCACAAACACTTGCACAGCAATATAGAAGGACACAATTAAGAAAAAACTTGTGTTTTAGACCAGTACCCATCTTATTGGTCCAGCGAGTGCCCGGTAGATACGACTTTGGCAGGACGGCTGAGGTTTCGCGACAAAGAATTAGCTGCATAAAGGTGCTCCCTCACCGGAAGCATTCACGTGTATTGTAATATTTTACATTTGACTTTGAGCATTACATTACAATAATACCTCCCTGACTAACGAACATTTGCGTGTAATGTAACATATAGATTCGACTTAGAGCATTTCATAGCAAGATGTTGGTGATATATTGGTGTCATGAATTATTTCAAAACCGGCAAAATACAGGTATTGTAATAATAATGCGCATTGTAATGCTCGCATTGATGTTACAAGTTGTATCAAGATATTACACATTGTATCATTACAAGGTGCGCATTGTAATGCACGGTTCTCCTCCTTCACTGATGTAATGCTCAAATCTGTAACGTTACATTACACGCGAATGCTCCCGGTGAGGGAGCACCTTTAGTGATACGAATACGAGTGTATAGCTCACAATGAGGACAAATCCTTAGAACAGTGAGCTCGTTCAGTGAAGAACGGCAGATTTGTGTAGATGGGCGGATCTAGGTTGGCTTTGTAATCCCCAGACAACGGACCGACAGCATGTCTTATTGCAATCTTGGCAGGCACGTGGTGCCACCACCCGCGGTTGGTGTACAGCACGAGCTTGACTATCACAACTACAGTACGCATGGACGTTCTTCAAATCTGTCGGGTACCTCTAACTTCCACATTGCCAGTAACGTACGAGTCAGTATTCATCGTTGATATTAAACTTGTCACATACGCAAGGCTTGTGTCCCTGTGGTCAGCGAAAATCTTCAGAAATTCCATATCGATATATCGTAAAAACCATTTCAACCACTATTTTCAAGATGGCGGCCGTGGGACAAGGGTGGCGACCCCACAAACTTGGTTTTAGTTTTACACTGACCCCCCATACACATCAAAAATATAAAATTGCGTCCTCTAAAAAACGCAACCCCAAATGTAACTTTTCAATGGACTATAACCGGAATACTAGCTCATAAAACTAGAGAAAAAACAAATACGTATACTTCTGTACAAACTTTATTTCGGCTCGGAAGTTATGACGTCAGCACATTACACAGTCAAGACGATGCTTTTTTTATGTTGGGCCACTCGCAGTTCTACTCTCTTGAGTTGTTAGACTGCTTAAACGGACTTTCCTGTGTGACCTCAATAAATTAAGGCCCCCAGCCAGGGCTACAAAAACTACTGTTATACTAAGTGCACGCTCGCTAAGGGCACCCCCTGTGGGGTACGGACCTCGGCTTAGGGCGTCACTGAGGGAGGGCAACAAAGGTGGCTGGGTCGATTAATTAGGGACTTTTGGATTTACTGCTCAGCATCGCGGGCTGGCTTGTAGACCAAGAGACGGTTTCGTTACTGGGGGTTTCGCGACGGGCCTCGGCGGCGAGGTCGGAAGACGGATCGCGGTCTGTACTTGTATTTACGAATTGTACTGGTTTCCCTACTGCTTTCCTGCAGGATTGTAATGGGGTCATCAGGTGTGATGAGGGTATGCCTTGGTCGGCGAATTTTCCCTATCCTAGTGGGAGTATAGTGGGTTGCCCCTACTATGAGACTGTTGGGGTGCCTTTCAGCGGCATCGAAGAAACGCTTCGTGAGGCGTTTCATCGTTTGGGCTATTGTCGGTATTTTAAGATCGACATGTAGTCGTTCATTCAATAAGTACCAGGGAGCTCCCACGGCCTTTCGGAGAAAACGGTTTTGGAGGGTTTGCATCCTGTGGATTCGGGACGGGTTAATGTGCGCGAACACGGGGCACGCGTACGTCATGATTGGTCGAATGCACGCTATGTATATACGCAGCTTGCACTTCAGTGACAATTTGCTGCGTGCATTCAACAGGTAGCGGAGTCTGCCTAGAGCGAAAGCGGCGCGCGAACACACCGTCTTTATGTGCTCTCCGAAGTTGAGGCGATTGTCCAGGATTACACCAAGGTATTTGGCTCGCTTCACCCAAGGGATCGGCTTGCCGAACATGGTGATCGGATCGGGGTTGCGAGGGGCGGGTCTGCCCGGTGGGTAGAAGTATACCGCCAGGCTCTTGTTCAAGACGATGCATCTACTGCGCCCTACTTATACATAAAATTGACTCCTGGACAGCTTAACGTGACTGTCACTAGTAGTTTTAAGTTTGAATCTGCAATGACCGTCACACGCAGCTGTCTTCCAAGCCGCTACAATAAAGTATGAACAGAATTCTATGAGTAATATTTGCAGTATCGACAGTAAAGTACTTACATCAAATCCAAAGCATGTGTCGACCTCCTTTTCAAGTTTAATGCTCTGTGTGGAGACAGTGCTGCCCTTTATGACAAAATCCCTGACCTTTCCCTCATCTTCCTCCTCCTCTTCTTCTTCTTCCTCCTCTTCTTCCTCCTCTTCCTCTTCCTCTTCTGGAAATTGACAAAAAAATAACATATAAATAAGTTTGAGTTAATTGTGCAATTTAGTACAAGCTGTAATTTGGAAAATGAGAACACTTCTAAAATACTTAAATAGTCAATGTCCCAATTAAGATAATCCAACAGTTTTTTTGTCTCAGTCTAGAATCATGTACACAGTTAGCATATACAGTCGTGGTCAACTAATTAGGGACATTCAAGATAGTGAAGAGCAATAACCGGTTATGTACATATAAATATAAAACCCTATTGATTTTTCAGCACCTATTATTTGCATAATTTGGTCCGATTACTATACTATAAATGGCTGTAAATAAGAGAATAATTAAATAGAAAAAAGTATTTAATATCAAAGGTTGAACATGTATTAAATTTTAAGGTATAATTATGTAGCTGGACATTTAATTAAGGACAGTAAAGTATAATGATGAATAGAGTTAAACAAAACGAATAATCTCCAGTATTATAATATTTTTAAAAGCTCCATTTTATTACGTGTAAAATCAGTACCCAGTAGCAAAACCTTTGTTAGTAATTACCGCTTGACACCGATGTGGCATAGACATTATCAGTTTCTGACATGTTTCGATAGGAATGTTTGCCCATGCCTCACAAAAAGTTTGATTAAGTTGATCTAAAGTTGTGGTACGATAAGTTGAAAATTTTTTCTTGATTTCGTGCCAAAGGTGCTCAATTGGGTTGAGGTCCGGGCTATTTGCTGGCCAATCTAGCACCGATACTGACTGACTGGTAAGAAACGACTTGACTGAACGGGCGGTATGTTTCGGGTCGTTATCATGCTGAAACGTCCATATAATAGGGAGATGCTCCTCAGCATAGGGAAGCATAGTTTCCTCCAATATTGTTTTGTATTGATGTTGGTCTAAGTTACCCTGAACTTTTCTCACAGGTCCCACTCCACGTCCAGAAAATGAACCCCAAATTTTAATGTTTCCACCGCCATGTTTCACCTGCTTTTTTGTGAATCTTGGATTCATTTCCGCTTTTACAGGACGCCGTACGTATTGCCTTCCATCTGAAGAAATTAAATTAATCTTGGTCTCGTCAGAGAATAATACATGTTGCCATTGGGCGTAGGTCCAATGTCCATATTTACGTGCAAACGCCAAACGAGCATTTCTATGTTCTTTCTTCAACAACGGTACTTTGCGAGCCACTCTTCCGAACAACCCTGCTTCTACCAGACGTCGTCGAACGGTCCTCGCTGATACACCGGCTCTTTCGTCTGCCCCAAACACTTCGTGTTTAATTAAAATAGAGCCTAGAAACGGATCTTTCTTAGCTAACCTGGTTATCATTCTATCTTCTTGCGGAGTTGTTTTTCTCGATCTTTTTGTCCTGGGCACATTTAAAGCTGTGTTATTGCGCCTGAAATGTTGCACTGCATTGCATACCATAGTTTTTGAACAATTTAAATGTTCTGCTATCCCTCGGTATGACCAACCACGCTCGACAAACTTCATGATAATTGTTCGTAGTGTTGGATCGCAACTTTTATTTTTGCCCATATTTCTTCAAAATAATTCTCAAAACTTAAAATTAAAAATCTGGATTGCCGCCAAAACTACCACAAAACAATAAAAGAAGAAATAAAAAAGTATTGAGATTCAAATTTTGAAAATAGAACGCAATATCTCAGTGTCCCTAATTAAATGGCCAGCCAGCATTCTTTGAACAAATAGCACACTGATAATCTATCAGCTATACTGTAAAGAGGTTTAATGTTTAAGAAGTTGTTATTTTTTGTATAATCGGGCACATCAATGACTAATTATACTTACGTGTAAAAGATATGGAATATTGTTAAGACTCGTTGGAAAATAAAAAATAAATTCACAATTTGGCTTAACTAGAGATTGTCCCTAATTAGTTGACCACGACTGTATATATATATATATATAGGGTTATTTGTAAAACACCGACAACCTTGCAGGACTGTATTATAATCATCATAAACAACAACTTTTGTTCTATGATTTTTTTACAAAGTTTTATACATTTACCAAAAACAAATCTTCAAGATTTCGTTGTCCTATCTAACACATTTCAACTCCGTATTTTGCTGTACCTACATACCTACACCGCCGCTTGTAGGTACGTTTGCTTCGCATAGATTTCGTAACATTTAGAGCGTTCAATTTCAATATTTTTATTTTTGTTTGAAAATCTGTTGAACTAAAATATGATATATGTCCTAGAACAAAAGTTGTTGATTATGATGTTAGTAACATGGTCCTGAGACGTTGCCGGTGTTTTACAAATAACCCTGTATATATATATAATATATTATCTCGTGAACTAACGGTTTTTGCTTTGAGATAAGACCTAATTCCCTTTCAAAACCGTGTGTTTATGAAAACGTGTTCATGTAAAATGTCTTCTAAAAGTTGTTACGTGTGGTCGTGGCTATACCTGTACAGAATGCTTTGTGAAAGTTCTGTGTCATGATTTCCATTTCATTTTATTGTATAGTAACTGATGCACGCGGCTTGATCTGCGAGAGTTCGGTATTTATCCTACAGGATCTTATTTCGCTTTTATTTCTTTTTTTTGTATTTGTTAATTTATTTATCGGTTCATTTTATTTATATTAGTCCCTATATGTATAAGTTTCCGAAAATAAGTTATATAATTTTTTGGAAGTTACTTTTGTACCCAATAATAATGTTGTCCTATTTAACCCAAAGGTTGATAATTGGTAGAGAATGCTTTAGTCCGCCTGTGTCTATTGTGTATTGTTGTTTATTGTACAATAAAGTATAAGATAAGTATTGTATTTTTTTTAAGTTATTTTAAATTGTGTGGAAAATTTCATCCTAAGCCGTTTAGTGGTTTTTGCGTGACAGAAAAACAAACACCCATTCCTACTCACTTTTTTATAATTTCTTTAGAAAGTAGGATTTTTAAAGTGACATTATCTTACATAGCAATAAGTTACAGAAACCCAATTGTTGCACAGTACCCCCAGACATTCAAGTTGAGGAACTTAACACCCTATCTGACTGTGCATGTCTCTAGGTACCATTTTTGATCAACAAACCCATTCTAAAAAGATTTTCCTTCTGTGAGTTCGGTATTAGGATCGTCAGGCAACACGGCATGGCTCAAATTAAACCTATTACACCTGGAGAATTTGTACAAACTAGTACAAAGACCAATCCCATAACAGTTGAGAGCAAGGTAAATTATATATCTTAATATATTTATATTTTTTCTTAATGGAATTTAGAAGAAATATTGTGTGTATATTTCAATGGGTTTCTGGGTGGTAAAAACACAATCGCACCCGGTGTACAGGTGGCTCTGCTGTCAGTATATCACTCAATTTGATTTGCTGTATAAGGGGCAGGAGAACCTCTGCCGGGTTCACCATTATTACATAACTTTGATATTGCGTACTCTGCCTCAATTAGGCTACACACACACAATGAAAAGTTCAAGTGGGCAGCGAAAACTACGCGTAACGGCTCCTCGAATGAATGGCGTTGCTAGGCGACTTTTAGACGACGTTTAGGGGATCAATTGTGTATATCGCGAAGGGATTTTTATTTTCAAAGTTTTACCTGATAAAGCTCTCGTTTCAATTAATTGAAGCCGGTCGTTACGGCTTCTAAATGAATATGACGCACGTCAAGCCTCAGTTCTTGGTACGCAGTCCTTTGTCCGAGGGGAAAGATTTCAATGACGTCTTAGGTTGACCTGCACAATATTTTGTTAAGTATTTTTGCGGGCCACGTCATTTTTGTTTTTCTTGGTGTATTTTATTTATTTGTATAACACAAACAACAGTAATGATATTTGGGTGTCTGTATATTTGTCATTGTTACTTGACTCAACTAAGTTTGTAAAGGATCACCGGCACAGCTCGGCAGATGATGCTTAGCCTTGCCAATTATTTATTATTATTGACCGACGGGTGTAGCCGTCTTTATTTATCCAAAAGCTCGTCCCCGCAAATACTCTCCATAGCTCTAAAACCAGTTACTCACCAGCGTCATCCTCCTCAATGAACTCGGGTGCCACGACGGCCACCTGCTGCTCGGTGCCGTCTTCGAGTTGGATGACCTCGAGCACCACATACTGGTGGCCCTCGCCGTCGGCCACGGTCACGAACTCGCCGCGCTTCAGCTCGTTGTTGCTCAGACCGAGTTTCACCATGCTCTCGGTGTCCGATGGGTCCAGGACGCGGATATTATCCTGAGAAATTCAATCATTTTGGTAATTAAGTTTAGTCAACCAACAACAGCCTCAATAATTATTTTTCCAGCGTGCACTGCACAGCAGTAACATAATCATATGGCACAGATTGAAATATAGTTTGCATTTTGCAATGCCATAGTATAGTCATTTCCTTCGAAAATGTATGATTGTAGTTTATTTGATATTGCGGTGTGTTAATGCGCGCTATGTCTTTTTTTATAAAATACTGGAGCCTTTATATATTCGGTAGGTTTGAGAATTAGTCGTAATTTAATTCTCATACTGTAAGTGATAAGAGTGGCCCTCGGCAGAAAGCAACCAGAGCAGCGGGTGATACCGCTGGGCACAGCTGCTTATAATATATATTAACCCTCGGCATGCCTGGTAGGGTCTGTCAGACCCACCACGGCATAAAAACCGTTGTATTTTATTCAAATTTGGAATTCTGAGCGCACCCGCAAGCTGTAGCTGGCCGTTAGGAACTACTCAATGCTTTCCGCCCGCTACCTCAGTCCGGGACGCGTTCCCACAACGAAAAGACTTGTTTAAAGTGCTATCTTTACTTTTAATTTATAATACTTGTTAACAAAAAGCTCAAAGCTTAATTTTATGTTAAAAAAGAAGAAATTTTTTGAAAATAAAAAATAAAGATCGTTGATTTGTAAAATGATTTTTATTTCTAATCCTAATATTAGTAAGTATGTAATTTCATTTTAAAACAAATATTTGTATTTATTTACTGCAATATGTCTAAGAAATAGTGATCCAAAACTGGGTCTGTCAGACCCACCAGGCATACCGCGTCACTTCTCGCCACCAGGCATGCCGAGAGTTAACTATTATTTTATACCAAGATTGAGAATTGCCTGATGAAATAACCCAATAACACTTTGCCCGACCTAGGACTTTAATCTAGGACCTTAGGCTGAGCAGTTCCTTTCCTTTGTCAGTTAATACTGGTCTATAACATCTTAATATTTATTTATTTTTAACATAGAGATACCACCTAGATGATATACTTAGATCTCTATAAATGATCTTATTGAAATCAATTATTTGTCATCATATTAAACCTGCCTTTGACAAGTTGGAGAGCTAAGGCGTATTCCCGGATAGTGTAAATAATTAAAAATGTACGCACAGAGTGTAAATGATTAAAATAATAAAACTACGCACAGAACAAAGAATACAAGTAGCAAAATAAACATAAGCCAGGCACAGGAACGCACAGTGACATAGAGCACAAGGGAAGTGCTACTAACATAGTCAGAAGGTTATTTGAACTAACACAAGTTGTATTTTATCATATGTATGTTAGTCTGTAATGTATTTATGTATAGGACAAAGTTGTAAAACAATAAATTAATGCTATATTATGTTAGAGAAAGAAATTTTGAAATTTAATAGCAGCCATTATGCACTGTCATTATATAAGCTATTCAATTTCAATATTTCACTTTTTATTTCGCTAATGCATAACCAAAGTTACACAAACGAGATTTGAATTAAATTCTACAGAAAAAGGCAAAATGCGCTTTTTTTTCGGGTGGAAATCATCCAATGACTTCCCCCGCTCTGGGCGGAGCGGGGGGCATGTCAGACTTGTACTGACTAAAACCCACCCATGTTCCTTCTATTGCCCTTTACGTTCCGAGGCCGCGGTATCTCTTACGAACAACCCGCAACCCCGGCAGGGGCAAAATGCGCTTAAAATGAATTTAAGTCCTGTTTGCACTTAAATGTGGATTTCTCTTTCTCATGACCAGTGAAATAGCAAGCATTTTTGTGTGAGCTAGACTGACACTAACTCTTAAACTACTCTTAGCGATCTTTGGCAAGGAAATAAAGCAACAACACAAATAAACAAAAAAATCGCAATAACACAGGCATAAAATAATGGTAGGTATAGGTTGCATACTTCGCATTGTTGTTAAATCTAAGAAAACAAGGAAACTAAGAACTTAATTTAGTTTTCAATACAAGCTTTTTAAAATTAAACTTACTACTGCAAGAGAGAAAAACATTCTATTGAAATGTATTTCACATTAGAATAAAAATTATACTAAAACAATGTGTTTCATTTTATACTTCATGTATCAACAATAGAGATAAGTAACCAAAACGCGCCAGATACTGTAGAGATATACTGTTGTTGTTTTCTAAGAAATCCTTTTATTTTTTGGAATTTATTTTATACAAAACACAGTTCTCATTAAATTTGAGTTGATCACATCCATCGGTTTTTTTTGTTGACCATACTATTTATGCTAACTCTACACACTAACCACAAAGTAGTTCCAACTTTTACTAGCTATCTTAATTGACAAGTGTTTTTTTCGCTGAGGCTGTTAAACCAAGGATCTTTGCCGCCAGCTAAGTGTATAATGGAAAGATGTTGGTAGAAAAATATACTGGAAGCCATAGTAACATTTTTAATGCATGTGTGACGAGGTTTTTAGCTCTTGAGAAAGTATCATGTAATTCCGAGAAGTTTTATTGATATAAACCAACATTAAACATCTCTTTTTTTTTCTTTATTTCTATTAGAATGGTCTACATGTACTTTTGAATGTCAAAAACAATAGGATGAACCTACAGTCCCAGTCACAAGGCATAATAATTTGTGAAAGTACTGTAATGGCACCATATTTCATAAGGATCCATTATTTATTTATTCAATACTGATACTACTGCGTCATCCCACTGCTAGGCAAAGGATAGTTTAGACAATTATGCGATTATTTTGAAAAACACTCATACATTTTCCATGGAAGCAAATCCAACGCAGATCTGTCACCCTAGTCGTAACATACTAACGTTACCAGCAGCGGTGGTCCAACCTCCTACGAGTATAAATTATAACGGTACTCACCCTCATAGGTTCTCCATCGACGAACCGGACCTTCCTCTGTCGTCCAATCTTTAGAGCGAGCGCGCGCTCGTGATGGCCGGACTCCGGGTCGTGCACGGCCAGATGCCGGATGAGGTTGCCCTTGTGCGCGAACATGCGCTGGCACTCGTGGCACGAGTGCGTCTTCTCCTTGGGCGGCTTCGGCACGTAGTTGGGATTGTGGTACAGGTTCTGGTGACGACGGAGCAACTGCTTTTGCCTGAAATATCAATTTTTTCATTGTTACTTATAAAGATGTAAACAACTGATCAGATGTGGGAGTACTAATTCACCTCTGATTTTTTCCGGAAATACAGGCACGTGTTTTTATGAGGTTATAAAACAGCAGTTAGCATATGGATTTTTTTTTCTTGATGGTTTTTTATTAGACAATAAAAAACTATCAAGAACTAATAACAGGGTGTGGCGAAACCGAAACGGAAGGGTCATTGGCTTTTGCTATATAACCAATCCCTTTTAAAATGTCTGTCACAGGGACCTTCAGTTTCATCCTCAGGTTATCTTGGAGAACTTATTGATTGCAAAAAGTTGATCCCTTTTTTGATTTGTTTCTATGCAATCAAGTGTATTGTGTGTGGTGCCCACCTGAAGGACTGGTCGCACATGTCGCAGATGAACGGCTTCTCGTCCGTGTGCTTGAGCATGTGCGTCTTGAGGTGGCGCTGCGTGGTCGACGCGTACGGGCACAGGTCGCACTTGAAGCATTTCTCGCCCTCGTGAGTCTGTAAAACAACAAAATTGTTATAAATATCAAAGTCAAACTACCAAAACATTAATTACAGTGATAGTGACTCATGTTGCATACCTTATTGTGCACCTTGCAGGAGTAGCGATCGGGGAAGGACTTGCCGCAGCGGCGACACTTGAGCGGCTTGTCGGACGTGTGCAGCTTCTGCACGTGGATGCGCAGGTCCGTTTTGCGGCCGCACTTGGCCGGGCACAGCTCGCATGAGTACACTGGCTTCTCGGATACTGTGCACATAAACACATCTTATAGAAAAGACCAGTCTTTCATAGAGGCTTGTGTCCCAGTTTAGAGAATGTCGTATTCGGGAAAGCTACAGAAAAGATGCAACAGATTGTATAACGTTTAAGAAAGTCATAGCAGTGGGACATTAGAAGCTGTTGATAGCTTGTACTTACCGTTGTGAATGAGCCGGTGGGCTTTCAGAGAGTTGGACTGCGTGAAGCACATGTTGCAGTGCTCGCACTTGTAGGGCTTCTCGCCCGTGTGAGTGCGCAGATGGCGCTTCAGCTTGAACGTGTCCGGCGACGCGTATGTGCAGTGTGGGCACTGGAATAACACAACACCATGTTAATTTTCAATTAATCATCTCAGTACAGCTACTCGCTCACATTTTCCGGTCGTTCGAGAAAAAGCAGCCTTGGATGGTGCCAAAGCAACACGAACATGATGATTCAGCGATAGAATATCGTTTATCTATGTATAATAAGTATGTTTTATGTCTTGTAAATAGGTGGATTAAAGACTTTTTTTTAATCATTAGTCTAATTAAGTAGGTTATTTTCACCCAGTAGTTGAGCACATTGATCTCAACTTCTGTAGCACCCCAAAAACAAAGGCATGGTGACTCTGGACGCCCCACCAATGCCCTAGGGTTGGGAGCAGCACAGCTTCTGGAGCTGTGGTACGTTGCAGGGTTGTGCTCACCTGGTAGGGCCTCTCGCCGGTGTGGCAGCGCACGTGGCGGCGCAACTTGGACAACTCCACGGAAGCGTAGTCGCACTCCGAGCACTTGTGCGGCTTCTCGTGCGTGTGCTTGTAGCGCACGTGACGCACCAGCTCACCTGCACACAGACACCTCAATAAGTACTCCGTATCATCTAACATTCAAAGAGTTTAAGATTCTCAATGTCAAATAGTCATCTATCCGCTATTTTGAATTGCGATGCACGTTAGAATTGAAAAATATTGCAAGAGTTCAACTTAAAAAAAAAAAATGTTTTTATCCAGCTTTTGCCAAGCAGATGATGAGATTGAGAACAGACTCAGCTTCTAGTCTAAACGGATGCAACTGAATACTAGTATTTTTTTTATTTAGTCTCCTGAGCCTGTTTTTAACCTGTCTATGGGGCAGATGAATGATGATAGGTAGCCTGCTAGAAAACTCACCCGAGGTAGTGAAGGGGCTATTGCAGTACTTGCAGACGTGCGGCTTGATGCCGTTGTGCATGTTCACGTGGTTCTGAAGTGACGCCAGCGTCTTGAAACCGCGCTCGCACACGTTGCACTTGTGTGGCCTGTCCTCTGAGTGGGACTTCATGTGACGTAAGAGGAGATACCTGGAGGAAGAGTGAATACGGTTATAGGCTGATTCTGCTCCATAGAGATCAACGCTTTGGAATGGGCAACTACAGTACTTTCACAAGTTATTATGCCTTGTGACCAGGACTGTAGATTCATTTTGTTTCTTGACATTCAAAAGTGCCTGTAATGGTCTAATTGAAATAAATGATTTGATTTGATTTTGATTGAGGCGTGAACCGGTTACCACCTGTCACAGAAGAAAGTATTGTAGCAGTTGTAGTGTTGTAGGCAATGTGTTTTTATCATTTATTTACTATCAGACACGCAGTTGAGATAGGTGCCTGTATCCCTATGCTGTTATAGTGGTGATATTTACCGGCGATGACTAGTGTAATTGCAGAAGTTGCAGGTGAAGTGTGGGCGCACGTGCTTGCTGCGAAACTTGGTCGAAGCCTTGGGTTTGGTGCCATCTGCCATCTCCGTATCCTTATCCTCCTCTTCCTCTTCTTCGCCGGCTTCCTCTTCGTCGAAGTTGTACACGTCATCGTTGGCTTTCTCCTCAGCCTCGGTCTAATAAAAATGCCATCATACATTAGTGGACAGTTTGATGAAGAAAATAATATAATCTCTCGTATAGTATAGAAAACCACTAGGATTTATCAGGAATGGGATGGGATTCCATCAATAATTTATCAAAAACATACTCATGCTCACCCAATTACATGGAACGGAAACATAACTAGCAAATTTGGGTATATGTGAATACACCTCTTCTGCCCACTCTGTGATGATAGCAGGCCTGATGTTATGAAAAGATTATTTACCCTACAGCTGGCTATCTTCCTATAAAATCAGAAAGAACAGCGGTAGACACGTTCGGGATAGTATATTCATTCTAGTGAAACATCCACAACTCCTTTTAACCCGACCGGGACAAAACTATTTTTTTTTTTTCTGAAACTAAAACTAATCTTCTGAAAGCCAACTGGCACGATATTCTGGTGCGGCCTACTTTCAACAATTTATTCTAGTAACAAAAACGATAAGCACCTTGACGTTCTCCCGGCCCTGGTCCACCTTGAGTTCCATGTTCACGACTCCCCCCTTGTTCTCTTCTTGGACTACAAGCACATAACTCACTTCCCCGTTGTTCTCCGTGGGGAGGAAAGCGACTGTTTGATACGTTTCCCCTTGCTCGGTCAACATCGGGTCCGACGATTCAGGAACCTCCTTGAATTAAAATGTGAATTAATGTTCGTACTGGAGTCTTTATACCTAACTAGTTTCTACCCGCAACTTCGCCCTTTAAAAATAGCAATAAGCAATACTGTATACAATACAATTATCATAACCTTTCAACATAAACGGTCGCATTTTTTTTTAATTGGATGATTTCACAGATCGCCTCTTTCAGCGAAACATAGAATCTTTAAGTACCTCTTTATTTTATAAATCATGAGCTAGTTCCTATACATCACATAAGAAATCCAAAATTAAAGGTAGTAAAAAATTCGAAATAACTTGTCTTAGAAGCATATTTATACTGTGAAGACGCTCAAGTAATAAAGTGCAACTGGGTCATTGATTGGTTCATAGCTTCTATTCGGATCATGGTAAAGCATCTGCACTATTCCCATAGAATATGATCCATTGTCAATAATACTAAGGGTACAAAACGAGCGAGTTCTATGTTAAAAATATTATTACAGCACCACTTATGAATAAAAAAAATGACCAGACTATCTGTAAATGTAAAATTAATTTGAATTTAAAAATGACTTTTATAAACTTTGTAAACAAAAGCCATCACTGGTATACTGAATAATCTATTAGAGAATTAAGAACAGTGTTTATAAAAAATAAAAAACCCCAGGGGGAACTTACCTCATCCTCTTGGTTGCCTTCAGTATTCATGACTAGGGTCTGCCCTCCCACCGCCGACTGATAGTAGTACTTCCCATCTTCATCTACGAAATACTCCACCATTCCAGTAGGCAAGCTTTTATCATCTGTAGCTGCGTTGACTTTAGGTTAAAAAAAAGAAAAGAAAAAAATGACTACATTTCTAAGACAGTTATTTTAACTCATAATCAAAATAAGTACTACTAACAAGTCTGTCAGACCGATATTGATCTTTATACTCCTAACATAAGGTTATTGTTGGAATGGTGTTGTCAGAGGTAAAATAACTGTGGAAGAACCGAACTTGACACGTCACATCTCAAATAGGACCTTACACAACTGGTTATTTTCATTTACATGTGACACACACAGTATTAAACAAGAACCACATAGATTTGACTGCTGCTAATGAATAACTGTTAATTGTAAATATATTATCAATTGTAATACGGACCTGTAATATAAGAAACAAACCAATGTGACAGATGAACGGACAGCATTCAATAATTCAGAAAGACAAGAATAATATAAATGGGGTGTTTGACTCCACAATTTTAAATGAAATATTAATAGCACCTTTTCCTAACAATGTTGAAGTAGGTATCCAGTCTTAATCAGATTCGATGACGAATCAGACAACTACCTACTCTATCCCTTATTTCTAATATTAAAATATTACTAACTGGATTGTGAAGATCAGATAGGCAGTTGCTCGCTAAAATAGTATGGACAAGGATAGGCATGATGACGCACCTGTGATGACCGCTCCTTGGTATGTTTGAATGAGCGCTGGCTTGTTTTTCTCCTTTTTAATTGGAGGTGGCATGGTGGATTTTTCTTTAATATCTTGTAGAGGGAGATCTTCCTCTGCGCAATTTTGGCTAGCCAGGTTATCCTGGCCAACTTCTTTTTCTTTTATAACTTCTTTCTTTGGAGTTATCACAATATCTTTTGTTATTTGAATTTTATTCTTGTCATGGGTTGGCGGTGGTAGCAGGTTTTTAATAATGATGTCCTCCTTAGAGGTATTCCTGTAATAACGCTTCAACTTGATTTCTTTCTTCTGCTCTGCACCTGCCACGCTGCCTTTGCTTGCCAGGTACGCCTGGCTCGCCTGCTCGATCTGCAAAACTTTCCCCTCGGTGGTGGGGGATAGGGGCGACTCCGTCACGCTGTTTTGGCTCAGCTCGTTGTACGCCTGCACCTGCTGACGCTCAAGCTTGAAGCGTATGGGATGGCCTCCCGGCCAGTCTTAAACAAACAAAATGTAAATTGTATAATATTGTTGAGTTCTATGGTGTTTTATTTGGACCCCTGACCACGTGTCAGTGGTCAGGGATCCAAATAAAACACTATAATTTTAATTGCAATGATCCAATATCAACTGTTTATACAATATTGTTTATCCTCTTTTACATTTTATATTAGGTACTATTTACTAAATGCAATTCTTTAGAAGTATATTAAATTACAACCTAATGGGCTTTCATCAATAGTAGATTTTAACTCTACCTATTTAAAATAATTGAGATCAGTACAGATGTTTAACTTCTTTCAGTAAATTTATAGGTATTATTATTTTGTTTAAGATATGATGTGAGGTGGATATTGTCGTACCGATGATAGCTAGATGCGGGTATTGCAGTAAATTGCTTGATATTTCTGTACGTTTGTTAGGTATTTCATTTTTGACCAATATTGCTAAGAACAAAAAAATGCTGCAAATGTCAGCACATTCTGCATACTGTTGTAATTCAGAACTAAATTATGACCAGAGTTATAACTATCAAATTTGTAATAGTGCATATATAATAGTAAGTGCTGTTTCTCACAGCTGTCGTACGAACGTTGACGCGTACCTATACAACGTGTAACGGAAAGGGTATATACATATCAAGAGCAAGGCTTCTTCAAGGCTTATCAAACGATATCGCAAGGGTTTCAGCTAAATATAAAAAAAAAAAAAAAAAAAAGAAAAAAAAAAAGAAAAAAAGAAAGAAA
The DNA here is from genome assembly GCA_905475445.1 of Ochropleura plecta. Taxonomy (NCBI): domain Eukaryota; kingdom Metazoa; phylum Arthropoda; class Insecta; order Lepidoptera; family Noctuidae; genus Ochropleura; species Ochropleura plecta. Next base: position 26,345,584 of record FR997721.1, on the reverse strand, counting down.
AAAAAAAAGAAGCCTCGCTATTGGTATGTATATACCCTTTCCGTTACATCCTGTATAAGCGTGAGCCACAACATTTGATACAGAAAACTATACCTGCAACCGGAAGAGAAGATTTCGGAGACATTTATACTTTTCGGTCGGCAATAATATAATTATTGGACTGCCTTGTTGTTCTAGTACTCGCAAACGCGACTGCTGAGCATAAGGTCATGGATTCGATTCCCAGAAAAGACCAAACACTCAATTAGAGCTTTCTTGAAACAAAACAGAACGCAGAACGCGGGACGCGAGACGCGAGAAGTGTTAGGAAGAAAGAGGGTCTTAGCACTAGAACATATTCTTCTCTTCTCAACTCTTCCTTACAATCGCCACTCATGCACCAGTAAGACCCCGAACACAGACAAAAAAGTATTAAAATGATATTTGCTTACTAAACTCGAGGAAATCCATATTTATCCGCCGTGCAGTAGCACGTCACCGATCAAATTGACCCACGCGACCCAATGTATAAATGTAGAACAATATAACGACTAGGGGTGAACGGGGAAATAACTGGCCTCTATATAATAACGTCATCTCGAAAGCGTTGAATATTCACAAAGGATTGGCAAATCACAGATTTAATCTCATGATTAAATCTGTGAGCCATTCGAATCGATACTTGTCAGAAGGGTGGTTCAAGGTCAATCCAACGGCGAATTTGCAACAGTGCATGTTAGTGGAGCGGTATTGAGATGGCAGAGATCTGGTCGAAGCTTATTTAACACTAAAGGAAGAATCGACAACACCAAGAAGACAAGGTAGTACATTTTGTTTAATTGTAATTTCCCTAGAGTAGTGACTCTAGGGAATTTCCCTAGAGTAGTGACTCTAGGGAAATATAAAAAAAAAAACTGAAATCCACGCGACGTAGTTGAGTAGGGACTCAACTACGTCGTTTGGATATCGGATATTTTCCAATAAATTCGAACCGTCCCTATTAGATAATCTACCGGTGCTAATTGTTCGAAACAAGATGACAAGATTTTTTTTTTATTTTATACTTAATAAATGTCATGAACTGCAGTGGCCTGTAGATATTCTAGCATCATCAAGCCATCCTAAACACAATACCAGTGTGATGCCCCTTTGCAGGATATGCCCTACCCTCTTTCCTGTCTATGCTGCACTACCACTTGCACCTATCAGGATTTAAACGAAGGAAATGCAAGAGGTGTGCACACTGGTCTAACACAATATAAGTTTGAGAAGAAAGCAAAGCAGAATGGGATTTGTTGATTCACAATTTTAATTTATATATCTTGTTCAATTAATAACTTTGTAAATAAACTCTTCGCTCCGGTTTAAGAAAATGAATAAACAATCTAGGTAATTAAACTAAGTATTCTATCTCTAACCTCAACAATACCCCAATATAATTATACTTAGTGTTTCCTTTAACATTAACATGCTATCTCATGAACAAGTTATGTTTGTCCTATACATATATCTCTCATTACTCATTTACCTCATAAATTAAGGAAACCATTTGAGTTGTACTATGGTCCACATGATTGCTTTTGCATCCCGAACTTCTCAAGATAGGCGTTTGCATTGATTGCAATAGTCTCACTACTATTAGATGTAACTGAAGATGGGGAATGTGGTTGTTCTGTACTTCAGCCCTCTTCAGGAAATACAAGCTTTGTTAGAGTTTTTTTAGTTCTAACAAAACATACTTGTTTTAGCTTTACAAAAAATCAATATATTTTTCAAGTAATAGTCAGACCGACATCACTTACCTTAGAAATCAAAATTCTTAGCTACATAATGCATTCTTAAACCTATATGGAGATATGGCATAGAGCTGTGGGGCAGCCATTCTAACATTGATATTTTACAACACTTCCAAAATAAAGCACTAAAAGCCTTAAGTGGTGCACTTTGATTTACAAATAACAATGAAGTACATGAGTACCTACAAATACCAAGTTTCAACCAGATTGTACAAAGATCCTAAAAGAAGTTTAAAGAAGACTCCAATGGCACAGAAATGAACTGACTGTGACACTCTTAAAATCCTCAGAGTATGAATTGCGTCAATCTAAAAATCATTGACTAACAATAAAAGATAACATCATTGGACACAAACAATCTCATACCGCGAGAAGAATTACAATATCTGATTAGATCACGGGCTGATAGCAGATTAAAGAAAAAGAAGGATATAAAATCAGGTTGAAGTCTTCATGTCAGCAAGAACGAACAGTCTATTGTGGAAGATTACAAGATACATCCACTAACTTTAGTGGTGACTTCATTTTAATATTCTTTCTTTTTTTTGTTTGCTCTTCTAGATGTTTAAAATGTATTATATCTACATCTGTACATGATGTAAATCTCTTTCAACTGTTTAATTTCTATAGTTTTTCTCTTATCTTATATTTTCCCTTTCCTACTCAAACATGTTGATACCATAATAGCCGACACCACTTTTAATTCAACTGAACCTCTTTTTGGCACCCTCTTATGAATTCATTCCTTAAATTATCCATTATCATTACACCACACAACCAGGTCTTGAAAAATAATAAGCTTAATTCTTGTAAATAGAACTCCCTTTCTTAGTTTTACTGATCAAAGTTAATATATTCTATAGATCATAAGCACAAGTTTGTTTTGAAAACTGTAGCCTTTTAGGCACTTACTTAAATAAAGGTTTTATTAAACTTGATTTTACTAATTGGTTTGACTGATTAACTTGAACATTTGAAAATAGTTTGTATATTGGCACTTAGAGATCACTACATTTAGTCATTGTTGGTGATTTCCGATGCCATAATTATATTTAAATTGGTTCTGTTATTCAATGATAAGATAATATATAAGCTAGTACTTACTTTTTGTCACCAACGAAAAATTAAAGATTTTCGAAAGATTAAAAAGAACCAAAATAAACTGTGTTTTATTTGCTTAGAATCTTGCCTAAATCACTTCTATTGGTTCATAATTGTATGAATATTGAAATTATCGTCGGAATTTGTTGTTATTGTTTTTTACATTTTCAAGTTAGGTAAAATGCAAATGTCTCAGTTGTAGGCATAATTTTGTATGCGCATTAATATTTTACATCAAAACGAACAAAAGACACTTCTACATAAACTACATAAAATGCACAAATATCGCAGCTCACTCCAAAACATCACAAACATTGGTTTCTAGTGGAATAGAAACCTACGTCGAACAGAGGTTTTTATTCTCATCTGCCGATATTAGTCCGCCATTTTATCAACGTGTTAGACACTTTCCACAATAAACTCCTGCCCTGTATGTTTTATTTGTTACCTAACGATAAAACATAACAAACTATGTGACTTATAGCAAATTACCGCCACCGACAGATTGAAAACCATGTTTAACCAAAAGGTAGACGGCGCTAGCGTCAGTCAATATTCAAGTTATAAGATTTTATTCCAAAAGGAAACTGCCCATTTTCATATTTGTTCAGAATGATCAATAATCCCATAGAAAAGTAATTCTGTACTTATTAATTATCATATTAAATATAGGAAACAACACACAATTTACCTGTATCTTGGTGGAGCTTCTTTATTTTCTCAATGAGGGCGTCTCAATCAATTCCAGTATCACGGTGCGATAGTGACGCCAAAATGGCGGCAGCGAGAACTACAAATTGCTGAAATTGCTCAAACTCCGACCATCTGAGAAATCCAAAGGAAACTAGCGCTTGGTGTTGCTACACTAAAATTATAATTTTGGATCTATGTAACTAGGTGGCGGTATAAAGAGTATTAAAATAACATAGTTTTTTTTTCAGATTCAAGAAAACATTGTAATTATTTGAAAACAAACTATTTATTTAGAGAATGATTTCCAATAAAGTAACGGTGGACAAAAAGCTATTAATAGGCAAGAGCTATTAATATCCATACGCAAAATACGCGCCTCAGACGTGGAGTTGCGGACATCAGCCCGTTATACAATAATAGGCAAGAGTCATAGCAATGAATTCTATGTAAGTAAGTAAGTAAGTATTTGTTTTTGTAATTTTTAAAAAATGTTCGAAAATTAATTTTGAAAAATGTTACGCCACAGACTACCTACAGTACTGTTTCTCCTCTTCTTAAATCCATCCAAAGGTTGTCTTGAAAAGATCGCTTTTAGCGATAAGACCGCCCATTGTGTCACCCTATTTATAAGTTTGTCTAGTGTTATTCTTGTTACTTGTATGGTGTACATAATAAAGAATATTCTATCTATCTATCTATCTTATAAGCCATACCGTAGGCGCGCTGCGGGAACTAAAGAATGGAAATTTAAATTAAGTACATTAGGACGCTCGGAGCCGGTAATGTTGGCGATAATTTGGCTCGCTAGATTGTCGATTTGTGGGATTTGGACTCAACTATCATTGTCCCGATAGTCGTAACAGCCAGTCGCTTAATTGTTAAGCCCCCGACCAACACCTGAGGAGACACTCGTTAGACGGCTGCATCAAATCGGATGAAAGGGGAAGGGATACATGGATTTTATCGTTAGGAAGTTCCTATCTCTGAAGCTCTGACTGACGGTAGCTTGGGCCCTGTTCCCGAAAACGTCGGACTACTATTTTTTTTTATTTTTAATGTTTTTTTTCTGTTTTTAATAAGAAATATTTAATAATCATATTATGTGTAACAATGAATAAAAAAGAAAGATTGTTTAAACCAATGACCTTCCACAGGTTGTGTGGCGCAACGACGTGTAAACAGTTACCACTTACCTATTCAGTCAGTACATCGTTCAGAAGAAATTCACACATTGACAAATTACCCTATATTAAGTTTACTTTAATGCAAATTACAGAAATAATTGTCCCCAGAGCTATCGTGTGCGTTTGTAGCAACAGCATATTGTGAGTGAACATCGTAGTGTCAGGCAACAGGAATTTTACTGAGTAAACACATACAGGACACTAATTTTGTGTTGTAACTATATGTTAACCTTCCCTCCTGTATGGCAGAAAATTTTGTTCGGCGATTCGTTCTAATCTTTCTCCTGGGGTTATTTACTCTATGGCAAAAGACTGAACGACATTTCATTTTCTAGATTTATGCCTTGAGCAATGATACCAGATTAGGAGAAGTCCCCCAAACCTGTGGTTCTTTTACAATTATGGGGGACAGAATTTTTTGAGGGACACGTGGAAGTAAAATCCGCGATTTGGGGAACTGGTGGATTTCACCTCTCACCAATTAGTTCAACTTAATTTAAGATCAACAATGAATAGAATTCGCAGGCAGCACAACTTATTGTATTCTGCTTTTGCTTAAAAGAAAGAGCCAGTACTTACTCACATATATAAACCAAGTCGCGGGTTAACGTTAGCGATAGCCCAAAGTAATTATTCAACGCGGATGAAGTTTTGTTCAAAACCTGTAGTTTGGGGGGATTTTGAGGAAGGTTTGGGGAGAACGCGTGGCATTCGTCTGTCAGCACTACCCATGACTGACTATAGACAATTAATTAATAAACAAATATAAATGTCACCGGAAAATAACAAGATCCGTAAGTTTATCAATTTACTAGGAAGTTTATAAACTTTCGTAAGATTCTAAACGGGAGATAAATTGTAATATTTTACGTCGTTACTGGCACTCGCGATCTCTTTTTGTTTTTGTGACTATGTCAAATGTGAAAACTTGATGTTGTTGTGTTAGGGGATTGTTGAATTTACCTCGCAACTTCACCTCTGAGCAACGCACAACCGTCGTCGGCTGGGTCGCCTGCCTACGTCGCTCAGCCTGCGGTTAGCCAAATGGCATCCATTGCACTAGTGCAATGATTGATAACTTGGGGAACTTGCTTGTGTAATAACGTTCAAGAAGTGCTGATCATCAGCTTAGTTTGAATAAATGACTTTTGATTTTGGATCCAGGCTGCAGCTGCGGTGAGGAATTAAATGGATAGAGTTACTTGAAATTAAATTCAAGGTGTCCCGTTTTTTAGTTTGAAATCTGTCACAGCTCATAGATCAAAATGGAAAAGACTGGAAGATCAAAATGCTGACCCAGTGTTGGAAATAAAACGAAAGGGAGTCAAGAGATATAGGTCAGTGGGTCATCTTAGGATATTCATCAAGAGATATTTATTTATCAAGAGATATACGCAGATTTATATTGAGTAATAAAAATATGTTAAAACTGAAAGGACATTAATTTTACGTATGGAGGATAAACCTATTTACAACACCTAGCCATATGGTTTACATTGGAACCAAGTAGAGGAAAGTGAAACTGTATGTGACTGAATAAATACTTATGGTTTGTCTAATACTGGAGCCATTCGCCAAAACAAGGGAAGAAGGGGATCATCATTGGTGCTCATTTGATTTTTATTGGAACCCTGAGCCACATGAAGTATGTTTCACTGGTCATAAGAGTGACAAGTCATTGCTTCCCATGCTATTTTCTAGTGTGGGGCAGTGTTCAGCTGACTGATGCCTCATCATGGACCAATTCATTTGCTAATTAATGCTGCAAAAGTACTTGCATGGACATATTCCAGTATTATGCCATTTGGACTTTAGATTACACTGCAAAGTGCTGGAAAAGTACTTAAGTAAAGATAGAAATAGTGCAATGGTTTAGATAGAATCCAACTACTTCCACTAATATTGTTGCCCGAGAACTTAGACTACCGCAGTGGAAAGTGTGGTTTACAGTGAATACTGCAGGCCTTTATCCCTATCATTACACGCCGGTACATGATACCGAAGAAGGAGATCCTGTGAGGAGGTTAGATTTCTGCTCAACACAGATTTAAAAAACCCAGCATTTTAAGACACATCTTGTGGACAGATGAGTCGAAATTTGATAAAAACGGCAACACCAATTATTACAATGCACATTTTTGGGCTCCGAAAGAAAACAGAAATCCTAATAAGAAGAGACCAAGGGGATCACAAAGACGTTTCAGTTTAAATGTCTGGATGGGAATAATCTCAAACCATTTGATTGGGCCATATTTTCTGCCAGACAATTTAAATTACAAAAACTTTTTAAGAAATTCCCTCAATTTAATTTGTGATATGTGGTATCAACACGACGGTTCTCCTGCACACTACCGAAGAAGTGTCAGAGAGTGGCTAGACACTAATTACTCCAACAAATGGATTGGAAGAGGTGGACCCATACCGTGGCCAGCCCGAAGTCCTGACCTGACACCCATGGATTTTTATTTATGGGGCCACATGAAAAGTTTAGTTCACAATGAACCTCATCCAATCTCATCTGTTGATGTTTTAAGACAGCATTTTATCGATGCGGCAAACAAAATTAGAAGAGACATAACAACTGTTGTGGTGAAAAGTGGACTGAGGCACAGAATGCGAATATGTGTATGGAACAGAGGCAGAGATGTAGAACATGTATCGTAAAAATTATAATAAATGTTATTAAAGCTACATATTTAGTTTGTTTTATTTTGTTTGCTGACCCAAGTGATAACTTTCTCCTTAAGTATAGTTATTTTTTTACTACTGCCTGAGAGCATTACATCACAGTTTTTTTCTGAATATCATGTTGATACCATAGTTTGTTATACCTTGTTGGATAGCTAAAGAAACTTAGATATTTTATTTAATACATCTGCAGCATTACTGTCATAGACATTTTTTGAAATATTAAAAGAAAAAAATATATAAACACGCTTGTGGTTGCTAATAAAAAATGAAAACTTGTGAATTATTATCACACATTTGAAATCAGCCCAACATTGAGAAAACTATTGGTATTATCTATGACTAGCTTTTGCCCGCGGCTTCGCTCGCGTTAAATTCGGGGTAACACAGTTCCCCTTGCGCCTTATTGATTTTTAATAGCAACGCTAAGTTTTCCCTTTTCTTTCCTCTTTCTCCCTCACATCCCACTTTTTTATAAAAAATATTACTCTCTCTGTACTAAAATTGGTTTAGCCATTAAAGCGTGAAGAGGTAACAAACAAACTCACTTTCGCTTTTATAATATTAGTAAGGAATATGGGCATAAAAAGTTGTCTGAATAGATTATGGAGAGGCCATAGACGTAATAGCCCATTGTCTGATTAGGTTGCATCTAGTGGCAAGCAATCATCCCAACCATTGAACTATTTTGAAACCGCGGGCAAAAGCTAGTTATTATTAATTGCCTTTGGCCCGCGGTTTCGCTCGCGTTAAATTCGGGGTAACATAGTTTTCCTTTCCTGATTTCCAGGTACCTACTACCTGTAATTTTTGACCTTGCGCCTTATTTATTGTAATAGCAATGCTAAGTTTCCCTATTCTTCTCTCTTTCTCCCTCATATCTCAATTTTTTTTAATAATAAAAATAGCCTATGTCCGTCTCCTGGTTCCCAACTATCTCTGTACCAAAATTCATCAAAATCGGTTTAGCCATTAAAGCGTGAAGAGGTAACAAACAAACTCACTTTCGCTTTTATAATATTAGTAAGGATACACAATTCCACCATACATTATTTTGTTATATCTAAAAGGGTTTAGGCAGCGTTTTCGTTGAAAGCTCCAAGACAGCATATTTTTTGCCGACATCTTCAACAAAATATCGTTAATGTACACAGAAAAAATTCAAAAACTTAACATATTATATAGGTACTAAAACCTTCCTCAAGAATCACGCTATCGACTGGAGAAAATCGCTTAAAAATCGGTGCAGTAGTATTTGAGTTTATCGCGAACATCCAGACAGACACATAGGCGCAGCGGGGGACTTTGTTTTATAATATGTATATAGATATAGATTTTAATAATAGGAATGTATTATATTATGGCAATCAGGCAATTTAATATTTAATAACAAATCTAAATAATTAAATTAAATGAAATATAATTATTTGAGTATAAAATAACAGATCAATAAACTAAATTAAACTAAAATTAAATTCAATATTTGGTTTCCATCCTCGTGGCTAAATAATAGCAGCCGCTCGGGTATCGACCCGAGCGGCTGCCTAGGTTGGTCTGTGGATGGGTGACCACCCGTTACATACCGAGTTTCCTCCGTGCCTCGGAAAGCACGTTAAGCCGTTGGTCCCGGCTGTCATTTGTAGATCTTTGACAGTCGTTACAGGTAGTCAGTGTTCCGAAAGTCTGACAACCAGTCTTACCAAGGGGTATCGCATTACCCAGTAGGTACTAACCGGGTTGTGGAGATCAGATAGGCAGTCGCTCCATGTAAAATACTGATATTCTGCATCCGGTTAGACTGGAAGCCGACCCCAACATAGTTGGGAAATAGGCTAGTACTAGGCTAATGATTTGGTTTCCATTAGGCAATAATCAACTAGTCTAGTTTCTAAATTAACATATTGGCAACTCACATTATGTCTTGGTTACGAGAATAGTATTAAATAATGAATTTACAAAATTTTTTCTTGCTATGTGGTGGGCTATAAATCGGTAGCCTTTTTTTCTGTCGCTGTAGCCAACAAATAAGTACCTATTAGCTTACGTGACTTTCCATCAAGCTTAGTTCTATTTTCCTTAGGAATCAGCACCATTGCAGAACATACGAATATTCTCATATGATTCAAATTTGGCTTCTTTCCAGTCCAGACCTCATGAGGTTACAAAAGGAAAATGCAACGAGAATATTCAAAAACACATTTTTTCAAAATCAATTGATATTAGGAATAAGTAAACCATATCGAAAGATTTGGGTCTCTAAGTCTAAACCATAGCTAGGTATCTACCCTATATTGTTTTCCCTTTTCAGCTAGCGGTACCAAAAACATCGAAATTATATGTAGGTTTTGCTCGCGGTTTCACTCGCGTTAATATAAGGGTAACACAGTTCCCCTTTCCTGATTTGCAGGTATTTTTCGTTAGTAACAAAGAGTGTGTGTTACACCGATTTTTAGCTCCCTACCTTGAAAACTGCGAAAAGTCTTATATATAATTTCATCCCCTCTTTTAAAGGGTTGCGGGCAGATTTAAAAAAAAATGATGCATGATGTTTTTGTTGGTGACATATCACATACCAATTTTTAACTTCCTACCTTGAAAATTGCGGAATGCTCCATACAAACTTTCACCCCCTATTTTAGGGAAGTGGGGTTTAGAAAAAGACAAAAGTAGCTTATTTACGAACATAGGCTACTTTATAGTTGAGACCCTGGAGCCGTCTCCAGGGTCTCAACTATAAAGTATCTCTGTATCAAAATCGGTTTTGCCATTTGGGCGTGAAGACGTAACAAACAAACAAACTCACTTTCGCTTTTATAATATTACTAGCTTTTGCCCGCGGCTTCGCTCGCGTTAAATTCGGGGTAACACAGTACCCCTTGCGCCTTATTGATTTGTAATAGCAACGCTAAGTTTTCCCTTTTCTTCCCTCTTTCTCCCTCACATCCCACTTTTTTTCAAAAAAGTTAGCCTACTTCCGTCTCCTGGTTCCCATCCTATCTCTGTACCAAAATTCATCAAAATTGGTTTAGCCATTAAAGCGTGAAGAGGTAACAAACAAACGAACTCACTTTCGCTTTTATAATATTAGTAAGGATATTATTATTATAGTAAGGATTTAGAAACATTCATAAAACGCAATCTTTAAAAAAAAACTGTGTCAAACTACTAGGTACTAATTTCTCTTGTATCTTGTGTTCGTTTAAACTGAAATACACAAACAGCCATCGGGAACGTTGGTAGGCCAAACAAGTATTTGTTTCGTGCGGAAATCGAACTCGCGACATGCAGCGGTCAGGTCAATTAGAATAGCCTTAGTAGTAAAATATATATTTTACTTGTATTTACTTTTTGTGGTACGTCCGTCAAGACCCTTTGGGGTATGGGTCGTATCTTGAGACCCACTATCATGATTGAAAGTCAAAGACACCAGAGGACTACTTAAATGTATTTCATAATTATAAGTTTACAATAGCTTTTTGCAAAGATCGACACGTCAGGTCGGAACGTGTGTGTTGCCCAACCCGATATATTACTTTCCTCTATGGTGTTGCCTGTTGAGCGAGTGTAATGGCGCTATATCCGCCGCACAGATAATATAATCTAAAACTAGTGTTGTGACACAATCCGCCACAACCCTTTTTCTCGAGGACGCGTGGAGGTATCGAGTTGAAATTAAAACCATATAGTTAAATCTGTGGTCCCTTTGTGCTGTGAAAAATCAACCCTCAAAGTCTGTGCAGTCAAAAGATATGGCTGATAAACAGCCGTCTCAACTTTGTACGGAACCCTCGGTGCGCGAATCTGAGTCGCTCTTTGCCGTTTTTATTTTATTCATTCAGTAATCGTGCCACTTACACTACAGACTAGTTTTAATTGGTACAGAAGAATCCTCGATCTGAGCTTGATGCTGCTAGCATGATGACATCATTGGTCAGAGTATGATGGAATTAGGAGTCCTTTTTTTACCCGACTGCGCACCGCAAAGGAGGGTTATGTGTTCATCAGTCTATGTATGTATGTATGTATGTTTGTTCCTTTGAAGCACTATACAGACTAAACGCCTGGGCCGATTTTTATGATTCACACGTCATTATTCAAAAACTAGCTTTTGCCCGCGACTTCGCTCGCTTTAAATTCGGGGTAACACAGTTGCAAATCAGGAAAGGGGTTTCCTGATTTGCAGGTACCTGCTACCTGTAGTTTTTGCCTTATTGATTGTAATAGCAATGCTAAGTTTTCCCTTGTCTGCACTCTTTCTCCCTCATTTCTCACTTTTTATTAAATTTTAAAATAGTTTGCCTATGTCCGTCTCCAGCGTCCCAACTTACTCTATACCAAAATTCATCAAAATCGGTTAAGCCATTAAGGCGTGAAGACGTAACAAACAAACAAACAAACTCACTTTCATTTTTATAATATTTATAAGGATATTTTATTCGTTTCTATTGCCGAACGCTTAAACGAGGCGGTACATACGCCGCGCCGCCTCGTTTAAGCGGTGTAATTTTAATCAGGTATCACCATTGCCTATGGCTGCTCGCAAGTCCTTAGCTAATGCTGTTGTCGTGTAGTCTTCTATCCGGTTGCACAGGATGCAATGGCAGTGTCTTTCATTTTGATGATTCAACACTATTAGGTACAGTAGAGTACCTACTACTTACACTGTCAAGGATTACTAAAGAAACCATGGTTGATCTGTCAGAAAGATGATATTCTAAGATACTTAGGTCAGTACCTAACTTTCTTCTTTTTCCATATTTCCACGACGTTAAATAAATTGGCATAAGGCCAGTACAAAGACAGTGAATATTGACGATATACAGAGTGTCACAGAACTTGCGACGAGGTGATGCTTGCAAAAAGGCTGCGGAAAGGGAAAGAGAGTATGCCTGTCACTCTTCCCGTACCAGAAGAGCAGTTAGTGCCGAAGGGCTCTTGACGAACCTGAGGGCCCTGGAGAACTTAGGGCTTAGAACTTAAGTTTTCGCCCGACCAGCCGGTAGATGTGAAACGCAATGGTATCTCCAGGGCCTCCGACACATGGTTGAAGTAGATAGTGGGGTTTAGTCGAATAGATTCCGACATAACGCCCTGCTCGTCTCAAACTGAGGGTAACCATGAGGATAGTCCTATTAAAAAAATTCAATAAAAATCAGACCATGAAACGAAACCAATTTTGTACTATGACTTTAGCAGCTTTCTTATCGCAGAAGTTAGGTTTAGTGCAATGAAAGCACACGGCGATACTACTTAGGTACTTTCATTAAAAGAGCTGCTACCCTACCATGACGTCTTATAGCAGAACTTATTCCACTGAGGGAAGAGACAGAGCTATACAAGGTGTCTAGCACCATCTCTTTTTCACACAGGAATAAGAACTGCTATAAGTGTTATGGTAACCCTTCTGCATCAATTCTAGAAAGTCTAATGAGAAAATAGAATTTCAAGAACTCGTAGAAAAAAGTTGTTCTGTTTCATGGTTCGAGCGTTTATTGTGTTACAAAGATTTTCTTTTCTTTTTTAGCTGTAGCTACCGGTTTCACACACAGCTCAGCTCCTAAGTATTGGCGTGATGTTATATAACCTATAGCTGCAGCCTAGACTGGGATAAAAAGTAAGTAGGTCTATCCAGAACTTATTGAACAAACCAAACTGTTCGAGCTTGGGGGTTCGAATCAAACGCCTGCTCGTATTTACTGAGCAAATCAACGGCGCAATATATTTTACTTGGGCTAATTAGTTGTAAGGTTCAAACGATGTACTGTAGTGACTAGTATACTACTATTTAAAATAAAGCGCATATAATATTTTTAGGAATATAATTTAAATAATCTTTTAATTTACATGTCACACTTCTTATATCAAAACTTCCATCCTATTCTATTCTTAAAACGACCTGAGTATCTGAACATTACCTGTGCTATATTTAAGTTACATACTACGGATCGCACACCGTAGTAGAGAGATCAGGTTAAAATGGTTTTGTGTAGGTTGATGTGCCGTCGTGTTTACATATGTCTCACTTCATCTTTTGGTTTTTGTCATCAGCATTTTTGAAGTTTCCTTGAAGAGTCGATAAAATTCCCCAACACAAACTGTTGGAATTAACACCACCATGAATTTATGCAAGCCTAGTAGTTTTATCATAAAAGTCAATTCGGCCACGGAATCTCTTTGTCCCATACAAACTGACACTCTGTTTAAACCCCCTAGGGCGCGCCATCTGCCGGGCTGATTTGTGAATCTAAACCATCCAGGGCGCCACCTAAACGTTTATAAAAAAAAAACATTCAAATCGGTCTAGCCGCTTAGGAGGAGTTCAGTGACATACACACGTACAGCAGAATTATACTAGCGGACCCGACAGACGTTGTCCTGTCTACACGTCTTTAATTTAAAATTTCAAACTTTTTTTAATAAGCTGTCTAATTTGACACTGCGATGGTAGCGCCGTCTGTCGGATCCAATGTAAAACATTCCAAAATCAACAACTACTAATAAATTAAAAATTAATTAAAAAAACATTGTCCAGCGGACAAAATTGTGAATCTAAACCATTCCCAGATCCCCTTGAACACACACAAAAAATTTCATCAAAATCAGTCCAGTCGTTTGAGAGAAGTTCAGTGACATACACACTCACAGAAGAATTATATATATATAAAGATTTTACGCGTCCTTCAGGTGTGTCTATAGAAAACACACACACAAAACACAATATCTATAAGATATATTTAATCTGACAAGGGACAGGCAGCATTCACGGGAAATTCCGAGATCCAGAGAAAGTTTATTTAGTGGTTAGGTTCGTTACGGGTCCAACTTTAGGTGAAAACATTTTGTAAACAGTAGCTCTGCTTACTCCTTCAGAGAATACTCGGTTAATCATATATATATATAATCCTGGTAAATCGCTGAGAAAAACAGATCTAAACTCCTTGCATCACGTCTGGAAAGTCATAGAATTTTATAAAAATAAAACGACATAATTTTTTTATCCATTTATTTTTTTAATCTTACGACAATAAATATTGCCAAACAGAGCAGTTGGAAAACAAAAATTTTTTTTTTTTATCACAGTGAAACTTATTTTTAATAATTCTAATAACAAATAAGACACATTTTCACTCTTAAGTGGTCCCTACGGTTTTTTCAGCAATTTCAGTTTCAGATAAGAAGGACCTACGCTACGTACCTTGATTCATCAGTATGTTTTTTTTAGGATTCCGCACCCAAAGTGGAACACGGTACCCTATATACTAAGACACCCTGTACGTCCGTCTGTCACCAGGTTGTATCTCATGAACCTTGATAGTTACGACAGTTGAAATTTACACATAATGATGAATTCCTGTTGCCGCTATATTAACAAATACTTAAAAAACAGAATAAAATAAATATTTAAGGGGCTCTCATACATCAAACATGTTTTTTTGCAGTTTTATACTTAATGGTATACCTACCATTCAAGCGCGCGCGCGTCGACTCACACTTGTCGGTTTTTTTTTTAAATATAAGTAGGAAACGCATTTTTTTCAGTACTGGCCTTATGTTAATTACGTTTAGTAGTACCTAGTAGGTGTCAAATATTACTTATTAAGGCGGTTTAAAAAAGTAATTAAAAATAAGACCACTTAAAATTCAACGTATCCGCTGGCGCAATGCTTACTTGCTAAGAAGGATCAGAGAATAAAGAGGTACGAACTGTACTTTTATTCCATTTCATGAATAAAGCTGAACGTGATCATTACAGCGCTTGTACGCAGTTTCAATGTGGTGCCGGTGTTCAGCTTCTGGTCTTCTTGGTGGAATTCGATATATTAAAAATAAACCAGAATCAACAAAACCAAATTGTGTTACCAATTTTGACAACGATTCCCATTAAATGGAAACTTTAATAAATTTGAAACTATTTTTCATAGACAATCAGACGACGGTGTTTAACAAGAACAGAATCAATTTTGGAGGTAAACCAATTACGATACCAATTCAAATTACAAAACACTAAGTTACTTTCGAATTTAAAATCAAGTTCTTAAGTCAACATCTAAGCAGCTTTAACCATGTAAATGGAATGTCAATGGAATTTGCGCCAAAACTTCTTTTTTTACTTGCATCGATGCCGCGCCGTCTGAGTCTCTGTTTTATAGGACATACCTATTTTATTGCAAGTAAATCTAATGGCTTAAGTTGGTACCTATTATTAAGTTTTCTGATACAACTGAAACTCACCAAACCGTTCCTATAGAAGTCTAAAACTTAAATTAAACTTAAATCCGTCAACCTTAACTAAATTTCGATACAATAAAATACAAAATAAATCAAACGTCTATGTAAGTTAGAAAACAGTTTTTGAGTCCTTTACTCCATAGACATGTTGAAAATTGTTTTAAACACAAGACCACTGTAGCGTGAAACAGCATAGATTTAGATTCATAGATGTAAAAAAAACAACAAAACCAGTAAGCGGAAAGTCAACAAATAAAACAAAAAGAGTAGCACATGATATTAACATGAGGTAAGAACTTATTAATTATTTATAGCACAGATTAAAAAACCAATTTTTAAATAACCAGATGATTATACCTACATAACCTACACAAAAAAATTGGTTGTTTGTAAAGTAGGTTTACGATCGAGATGTTTACGTGATAACGTCTTATTGGTGATATAAGTTATCACCAGTAGTGACATCTAAAATGAAATTAAGTACTAATTTAAAGTTTTTTTTTCGAGCCAAGTAACAGATGGCGCTACCATCTTTATGAAATGTCGCTCGTGAGGTTTACAAGTTTCTGAACATGTCACCCGACTAAAACGATTTTAAAGACGTTATCACGTCAAAAATACATTAGATATTGTAAAGAAATTGCTCGTGCTTCTTTATAATTACGAGTACGAGTTAGAGATTTTCTTTATGTTCAGTTTTGTTCATTTAATTATCTACATAGTTTCAGGCGGATTATCGCGTGTAAGCAAAAATAAGAGGGGCGCCTTCGGTCTCAAGTGTAATCTAGCGGTACAGTAGGCCGCACATCACATAGAGCGCGCTTTCTGCTTCACTTTTAGCAATAAGGACGGCTTTAGTAGTGCAAGTGTTAGCACTTGTGCAGTTGATTTTAAAAAAAAACGATGATTCAAAAGAATGTAGGTTATAAGAACGAGCGAAGTTCGAAAATCCACGAAATCGCTTAAAAAAAGTGAGGTTGATTCTACTTAAAATACCGTTTCATTAGGATAGCAAAAGTATAACTTAAAAATAAATGGCGACGCCCATGGTCAGCATACAGTTAATATCGTATCTAGGTGCGGACAAACGAGCCATAAAAACAGCAAAGATCCAACGGGAGAGTTAGAGACAATAAATTAAACAGTAACTAAAAACAAAAGATGGAACGTACACAGCTAACCACACGTCATAATAGAAGTCGAAAGGAAAGGACAAGTTGAAATTGCCAGATTGGTCTATTAAAACCATTCTTACTTGTTAATTAAATGTCCTCATTTACCTATCGAAGACTACCAAAACTATTCGACGTCAAAAGTCAATACTGAAAATACCGACATAACATGACGCCTGACATCTCTGAAGGGTGTGATAGAGGTGTACCTTATAGTACCATAGCACTACATGACGCTGGCAGAATAGTCGACATCGGCTCAGTTGCCAAAGGGAAAAAAAAAATAGTACCACATTTCGCTCGTTGAGGAGTACTTAAAGCCCGAGCTCCACCAAAGCGTAGAGGAGCGGAGCGGAGAGATGTGCAAGATTCTATGATTGATTCATAGAAAAGGTGAGAGACGCGATGTAGATTTCCACCAATGCGATTAGTCGGTTTCCGCGCATCTCCAGTCGAGTCTGCTTTGATGGAGTCCAGGCCTCAGGATCGTATCAGATGACGTTACGTAGTTTCTTCCTATCCCCATTGGAAAATTGGGTTTCTGTATTCGACAACCAGACTACACGTTAGTTTGAATAAGATTTTTTTAAGAATAAGGCTTAAAACTTGATCAAAATTCCATTCGTTAAGGAGCTACGATGGCACAGACAGAAGACACATATAACACTCCTCTTTTTTCGTTCGGGGGGACCGATGATGTTATTAGTTAATAAATAAGAAGACATAAATACTATACACTTTTGGTTGTCCCAAAAATTTACATGCCAGCGGCACTAATTAGGAAAGGACTGTATATTTACATCCCAATTTTGAGAAAGGAACGTTTTGTCAGAGAAATGTGATACTACTCGGTTGGTCGAACAGCAAGGAAAATGTAAGCACACGAAAGAACGTAAAAGCGAGCCTAAAATAAAGCGAACGAAGCAGAAAATAGAATATAATAGGGATTGTCCATTTTTCAACAATTTTGCTAATTCGTCTCAATCTTTGCTTTCTAGGTAAAATGAAAATACTTCTGTTTTTATTTATATTTTTGAACAAATGTGTTCAACCTTCATTGACGTCATCTCAAGAAATAAGATAATTATTTAAATACGCTTTAGCTCCATGTGGATTAACTATTTAAAAAAAAACAGTGAACAGCGTGTGATTCGCTGAGAACTCACTTGACTCACACTTATTAACACAACAGTGACCTGTTGTGTTAATAAACCATTCGTTATTAAGGCGCTGTACCAAGCAAACACTTCGTAAAACGGCTAGATTTTCGTCGCTAAGTTAGCCGTATCTGTACATGCCACTAGCCTAAAAAAATTACCATATATCAATACATGAAGTAAAGACTTAAACAAAATCAGTTTACAAAAGTGGTCTAGTACTACGAAAAAAAAAATGATTAAAAAGACCACGAAAAAATTTTTTTCGTCTCGAAGTTCTCAATTTTTTCAGCGACAACCATCATATTTTTTATATCTATAACAAAGGAAATTTTATAGACTAAAGAGATATCTAAAATTTTTCAAACACGGAACTGTATTATATTCAATTAAAACTGCAAAATGACCTACATTTTGGCGGACATGATATTTAAATAAAATCAAACACCGAAATATTTTCGACCTTATTTCTATTCTTTCGATGCAATACTGTCAGATACTTGTGTCAGACCATGCCTAGTACACACGACGACAGATCAACCTATACAAAACCAGTTTATGCTGATCTTTCAACTACGAATCGTACGCCGTAGATTTCCCGTACGACGAGATATCCGCTTAAACTGGTTTTGTATAGGTTGATCTGTCGTCGTGTGTACCTATGCAGCTAGCCTCACTTCCGCGAATACCTAAAGATTAGCTTGTTACGTACCGCGCCTTAATGTAGAAATAGTGCAGTCGTGGAATATAAAAATGCATATACACTGATATGACATTTGATATTGTTTTTTTTTCTTTCAATATGTTTTTCTTTGAATTAAAAAAGGAATCCATTCGAGTGATGACGAC
Source organism: Ochropleura plecta (assembly GCA_905475445.1). Lineage (NCBI taxonomy): Eukaryota > Metazoa > Arthropoda > Insecta > Lepidoptera > Noctuidae > Ochropleura > Ochropleura plecta. Next base: position 26,326,736 of record FR997721.1, on the reverse strand, counting down.
GTAACTCCATGTTTTATTTTTATTAAATATTAATAAACAAGCCTTGGAATTTCATGATAGTTCAAATTAGTTTCTTGAAATACTAAATAGTAACTGAAAAAAAATTTTTTGTGTTTTGTACAATGCCCACTATCTAAGTGTGGTGTGTAATATTTACCTCTTAATTCTGGCATAAGGCCACGTGTATACTAATTAATTATTTTTGATTTATTGACTAAATAGTAAAGTATTCTATTGCAGCGCGTTTAGAACTATTAGGTATATTACTACTGTAAACAATGTGTTTGTCGTGACAGACATTTTAAAAACTTGTCTGGCATACACAGAAAATAACACCCTAGCTACCAAAAACGTATTATTTCACACACATAACCGTAGATAATGACAATAATAAATAAATAATCTAATGTGTATTACATACACGAAGCTATGTACATACATAACTCTAAAAAAAGCACATAAACTACAGACAGGTAGGACTCACGTAAAAACGATAAAGCATAAAAACAATAAAACCAAGCAAAAATGTGATTTGCTTACACGAAAAAAATTCAATTATTATAAGAAATCAACTTTCTGTGGAATATTATGACACTTCTACGACTTTCGAAAGATAATTTTAACAAGATTTTACAATTTACATTCATTTTCATAATGTCTGTACGGATTGGGGAGTTGACCTATGCTAACAACCTTAGACACAAGCCGAATGCGAATGCCATTCAATTCAGACGAACAGACAAGAAAATTATCAGTATAGTAATCCCTGAAATTACTTATGCAGGTAAAACTAAGTAAGATGAGATCTCTAGAAAGAAATCCAAGACCTAGTCCGCAAATATAAGTAGCCATAAAACAGACACCAAATTTGAGACCATAGATTATATGCAAGCATAGATAAATGATGCGTATAGCAAGTAAGTATACCTACTCTTTTCACTGTTGCATGATGCGGGTGTGATGTATAGGTACCTATGGTAGTCCTTTGCAGTTATGATATTCAGTTTAAAGCCTATAATCAGTGATCATGACTCATTATAGGTTTTATACTCCATAGTAATAATACATCTCATCACTAAACATGTCTTTTCATCAAATGTCACAACCTACGGGTGACATTTGATGAAAAATGACATGCTACAGCGAAAAAGTACAAGTTGAAAAATACGAAACTTCAAAATAATCTTGACTTGCTGAGGATCCCTATTAGATCAAATTATAAGTACCACACCCCGCCACCGGGTTCAAGAATGTTTTGGAAAAATTATGAAATCAGAGTACCTAATATTTATTATTTTCTAAAGAAGTATTTATGCTAAGTTTCATGTTTCTAAACCGAACGAATAAGAATTTTCATAGAAAACGCATTCCGGATTTTTTTATTTTTGAAAAATTGTTTGATAGTTTTAATATCTGGAATATTAATGCCCGTTTTTTTATATATTGATCGAAAGAAAGAGTTAATTGCTTCCTTTAAAACTTCATTACCCCTTTTCAAGTAGTTGATTATTTACGAAAAAATCAGAAACAATTATTTTTAATCTGTGGGTTTTTTCCACTAGCAGGACTATTTGGTAAGACAGTGGTTGTTATCATAATAAGTATAAATAGTATTTATTATATACGTTGTAAGAATATACTTTTGTAAAGCATATTTTACATATTTTTTAAACACAACCGTATTACTGCATAAGGACGTGTATTTTTTTGATTTGCCAGTGGGGCTTAAAATTTAAATCAAAAACTACTGAGACACTCCCGAATTTCTATTGTAGATACGACTAAAAATATTATGCTACGATATGGCAATAACAAAATTGTACATATATGATCCAGAATTTATAAATTCATCGAATTATTTAAAACTATGTAACGACGATATAATAGAGATGTCGTAACAACCAACTTCAAATTCTTTAGAGCTTCGACTGAAAACGTTAAGTTTTATTTTTTTAATGGAGCACCCCTTTTGAGGCAGAAATATATATATCAACTAACTGACTCATCATACAATCTTAGAAACGGCAATTAGGAGTCTGCTTGGAGGATCCTGTTAAAACGTAGGTGTTCACTAAGACGGGATTTTGCAAGAAAGAGTATGGCAAAGTTTGTTCAGTATAAAGATTTAATTTAAATTTAAGTCGAAATAGAACCAGAGGCTCAACAATCTTATAACTAGGTTGAAACTTTAACTTTGTACCGCCCATTTATAAGAAAAACTTAGTATACGTAAACACTGAAGATATCGCTACAAGCCTGCAATGACGTTATCTGTTGACGTAGGTACCTTTGTGTTTTTTTTTGTACTTTTAGTAAAACTTTTTTTTAGGAAATAGGTAAATGGTCAAACCATTCTGTTTCACTAAAAGCGAAGAAATTCAGCCAGCAGTGTAGGCAAGGCAAATGTCGAGTTTGTATCTTAAAAATACTTACAAAGTTATTGTTTTAGCCTGCTTTTCTTCTAAATAAAGTTTCAAAAGCTTACCATTTGTTAATCTAAAACATAAATATTAACAGCGCAAATATTACAAAGCGATAATTTCAATGGCACAGAACTAAACAACATATTTTTACAAATACAACATTATTGTACAAAAAAAATCCGAAGCACAGAGATTTTTGAAATATCTCTGCATAACAATTAACAATCAAACAAAAATACGGAAATATATTTCAAAGGTTGTAGACATATCGCATTGCGCACAGCTGATTCATTTGACATCGCTGCGGTATAAACAACAAAATCGCAAACTGGCAACACACAATCGCAGGCAAGAGTCAAGTCAACTCTGCGCAGCAATGAGATATGTCTTACTAAAGACAGCCGCCTCTGGAGGGCTCTTACTAACCAAACACCAATTAAAACAATAGTTTAACTTTGGAATGAAAAGATCAGTCTCAATAATATAGATGAGTAATGATAGAATGAGAGCGTCTCAGACTTAGGCAGGCTGCGGGCGGCGATTGTGCGTGCGCATGTGGCGCGTGATCATGTCGCGGCGGCAGGCGGCGTAGGGGCAGGCAGGGCAGCGGTAGGGTTTCTCGCCCGTGTGCGTGCGCTGGTGCGTGGCCAGGTGGTCTGAGCGCGAGAACACCTGCCCGCACGACGCGCAGCCGTACGGCTTCACGCCACTGTGCAGGCGCGCGTGCCGCGTCAGCATGTCGGAGCGCGCGAACTTGCGGAAGCAGACCTCGCACTCGTATGCGCGCACGCCCTCCGGCTTGCTGCGGTGCCGCGACGCGATGTGCTTCACCAGCCGGTCGTAGATCGAGAACTCTTGCCCGCAAGCGTCGCAGCTGAAAAGTCCCGTTGTATCTCGAGGCGACTTCACACTCAAGTCTAGAGGAGCCTCGTCATCTCCTCGCGTTTCGTGGACTAGCCAGGACGGCGTCGGGTAGTTATTGTTATTGTTGAGCTGGACTGCCAGCTTATCGAGAAGGCGCGACAGCCGATGCTTCTTGTGCTCGAAGATGGGGGTGTGCGCGGGCGGCAGCGGCTCCATGCTACCTGCATGCATCGCCGGCATGCTGGGCCCCGCGCCCGACAGCCCGAATGAGGCTGGTTGCCAACCTGTGGGCAAGAAACCAAATGATAGTTTAAAACTGGTGAAAATATACAAAGCAGAGGTTGTTAGTCTAGACAGTAGGTATAAGTTAATATAATTACAACGTACTATGTTTATAACGTAGAAAATGCTAATAGTGTAAGTCGTTTAAGTGTCCTAAAGACGAGCGGAGAGAGAGAGATATAGAAGTTAACTTATTTTCTAGAAATTATTTTCCATGACACGATGTTATCTATCGATTTTATCTATGAACTTCATGACTTTACAAATTCAGTCTGTTTCTCTAGAACCGCACGGCTATTCAACGTTAATCAAAACGAATGTGTCGCCTCCGAAACGTATGATTATGACGCTAAGGCATTGTGTGACTGCAGGGTCATTAGTGGTTATAGTGATCAATAGCAACATAACTGCAGTGTAAGGTTGCTAGCTCATCACCGTATAATTTGTTGATGATGATGCCTGGGTAGTTCCAGCCTTGATAGTGGTGGGAATCAAACAAGTTGCGACATGCATGACAGATGCGTTTGGTCAACCGGCTCACGGGCTATAATGAAGGCTACGAGACCCAGCCTCCATGAGTTATGCTGTAGTCTTCTGTTGAGGAGACAACGCTGCGAACACTGCTGGGTTGTGCAGCGATCTAGACGAGTGGGTGGTGGTGGAGAGTCTACATGTTTCGAAAAATAAACTTTTCCATTTTCTATAACAAAATCATAAATCAATCTGCAAATTTCTCACAAAATTCTGGTTTAAGATCGCCGTTGTACGCTCGCTTTATTCATGAAATGTGTGCATATTTTTTTTAACGCATTAATGAATAGGAATGCAAATATTTATGGCTGATATTATTTCATTTTGTGTAGGCCTTCAGGCCGCAGAGAGCACTTAATAATAATGAAACTAAAGGATGATTATAACATGTCCGCATCGCCGCCGTCGTACTAGTTTTGGAGATGGTTAGTTTATTTCAAAGAATAATATTTAAATTTAGTTTCAATATCATAGGTCAGATTGGTATCGCGTTATTTTTTTCAAAAAAAAAACTTACTAAATAAATGATTATGTCATTTATTTACTAAGTTTTTTTTTTGAAAAAAATGTGGATGTTTACCACATGTGCAACGTTAAGAATAAACGACCGTAAGAACAAAACATCAAAATCTATTAATTTATCTTTCAGTTACTCATTTACACTTTCTCACGTAAAATATGAATGGAAGGACAGTATCTATCCATACTGGAAAGCGGCAGTTTATTTTAAAACAATTAAGAAATAGGCACACCTAATTATCTTCCCCTTAAAACAAGCTGCGCGATAGGTTTAACTATAGGGCAGGTGTAGTTTTTTAAACGTAATTTAACGTCAGGCAAATAACGATAGGACACCATATGCAGCTTTAACGCATCTGTCTTTGTATAAATGGGCCATCTTATCCCGCACCGTCTATTGGCACTAGGTAAGAAACTTTAGACCAATCACGTCTCAGATGGGTATTAAAAGAACCCCAAATAGGGGTTCGAACACTGAATCAACCATCGAACACTGGCACAACAGACTTTTTTCTTATAGTTTTGTTGCGAGAGGCGTTAAAGATTTCCGTTTGGGGAGGGGCTGAGTTGAAAATCTTGACGTTAAAAGACGAATGACCATTGTAAATTGATATTGTATTGTTCAAAGTATAACATTATTTGAATTTTATGACGAGAAAATTTAAAATTTATATATTAATAAAAGAGTAAATCTTATAAATATTTAATTTAAAATTTAGAAAAAACGACACTTTTTCAAGAGTAGTGCTGTTAAAATCTAGTTAGGACAAAACATACGAATTCACGATTCTTTGTCAGTTCAATCTATTTTATTATATACATATATTAATTTGCTTTGATGAAAAATTAATTTAAATTAAATTTGTCAAAGCATTACATCAGGACACATTTTTCGGCACAAAACTTGTGTCAGGATAACTAAGGTCTCTACTTGCTCTTTGTCTTTCATTGCTAGGATACATCTTGCAATAAATATTTTCAACGAACTAAGTAGGTAAGTATACAGTAAGTAGGGTTATGTTTTTCGCGCGTATTTTTAGGGTTTCCTATCGGAAAAGACTTCTTTATTCTCATTCGGTTTTGTTGTCATCGATTTGTAATGAATCTAATGAATTTTGGTTCCTCGATATTGATGGTATGTAGGTACAGAATAGTTGAAAGAATATCGTTAACTTGTTACCGACCTGTGATGGTGAAGGGATAAACGCATGTTTTAAGAGAATCGATACTAATAATATTATAAAGCATGCAGAAAATATTTAAATTATCTTCTTTTTTTTTAATTGAACACTCTAACTTTAGGAAGTACTTACTAGTTTGAATTCAAAGATATTTAAAATTTGGATAACCCATTTATCCTATCTAATGACTTCCCCCGCTCTGGGCGGAGCGGGGGGGGCATGTCAGACTTGTACTGACTAAAACCCACCTATGTTCCTTCTATTGCCCTTTACGTTCCGGGGCCGCGGTCTCTCTTTCGAACAATCCGCAACCCCGGCAGGCGGAGGCCCTGGCAAGCCCCTCTGCTTTGCTGACTCTCTAAGAGGCGCGCGTGAAACACGAACGCGCCGTCGACAGGGCCTGTCGTCAATAGACGGGCGGACGGTGAGCTACCCATTGCTCTCCGTCCACAGGCCCGCATCTACGGTGGCCGGAAGTCGTCTCGCGGCGCCCGGCGCCCTGGGCGTCTCCCGCGGCGGCTGGGTTGGGCAGATGTTCTCTCCCTCAAACGCCCGGCCACCTCCTTTGCTAGCATTACTGCTTCGCAGAAGGTGGTGACCGCTTCCCATTCCCTCTCGCTCCGGACCATGGCCTGAACCAGGGCCGGACGCGAGAGATCGCCGCCGCCGATCGCCTCCACGAGGGCACGGCGGTGCTCCGCCCAAGCTGGGCAGACCGCCACTGTGTGCTCCACCGTGTCCTCCGGGCGATCGTCACAATGGTGTCACCCGGGCGTTTCCTCCCGCCTGATGATGTGCAGGAACCTCTCGAAACTTCCGTGTCCGGTGAGGACCTGCGTCAGGCGGTAGGTGAGGACGCCATGACGCCTCTCCAGCCACTCCTCAAAGAGGGGACTTACCGCCACTATTGTGGCGTGCCCTGTCGAGGAAGGCTTAGGCTAAATATCATCATGCTACAGGACGTAGTAGCTGCGCAGTGAAAACCGCTGTGTAATAAGGGATGGGCCATCACGAGAAGAGGAAGACTATGAATTATAGGAATACACACATCAAAAGTATCTAGGGATCAACATATATTTTTGCAATAACTTTTCTCCTGATTGATATTAATTAAAATTTTCTTTAAGGATTCATCAAATAAAGTGTTTTCGTTTGTCACAGTAACGATAAACCAAGTCACCTTTGCATTAATAAAGAAATTTGCAATTTTCCTAATAAAGGGATTTTTGACATTTGAACCACTAACATTAAAGTTCGAAAAAAAGACTGAAATAACAGTTTTCTTTAAAATTTTATTGGGTAACTTAAACAATTAATAATCCGTGTTTCTACCGCGAACACTAACAACACAAGAACATCGGTTTGGCATACTCAAAATGAGTTCATCCAAATCACGCTGTGGAATGGCCGCCCATGTTCGTTGCAACAACAAAAAAAGGTCTTCTTGCGACTGGATACCCTCCATATTCGGCAGAGCTCTTCTCTGTAGCATATCCCATGCATGCTCAATCGGGTTCAAGTCTGGCGACTGAGCAGGCCAGGGCAGGACATTGATGTTAGCTGCGGCGAGAGTCTGTCTTACAACTCTTGCGGTGTGCGGTCGTGCATTATCATGCATTAACTGAAATAAGGGACCGATTTGCACTTGTAGAGGAACGATGACGTCTGATACAATCGTCTCAGCATAAATTTGAGCGTTGAGGTTGCCTCTGATCCAAATCAACTCAGTTCTTCCGCCGATCCAAATACCCGCCCATACCATGATGGTTCCACCACTATAAGGATGGACTTCCTGGCAGGATTTTAATCGCTGTTGGCGTCCAGGGGTTCTCCAGTGTCGTATACGTCTTGTATCCGGTCTCATACCAAAACGAGACTCATCAGAAAAGCACACGAAACGCCATTGTTCTTCTGCCCAATTTCTGTGTTCAAGAGCCCATTGATATCGAATCCTACGATTGTGCATTGCTATAGGTGGTACCCGTAGCGGTCTTCGGGAATGAAGGTTCACTTCATGCAAGCGGTTTCTGACTGTTTGGTCGCTAATTAAGTTCCCTGAAGAGTGATGAAGCCTCACGGCTAACATCATGGCGGTTATTGTTGGAGCTCTTCGAGTTAAGATTTGAATGTATCGGTCTTGTCTCCGTGTGGTGCAGCGATACCGTCCTCCATGGCGCTCAGCCACGGTACCAGTGCTTCGGTAACGTGTCCAAAGTCGACTGATAACACTCTGACTTGTATTCAGAGCTAAAGCTACAGTACGTTGCCGGGAACCAGCTTCTATCATTCCCACGGCTCTGAGCATTTCTTCCCTGCTTAAATGACGTCGCCGCTCCATAATAACGTTGGTTTTAATCAGTAGTAGGGAAACAGTAGCACTAATAATGTCTTCGATGCGTTGTATGTTTTTATAGGGAAAATATTGACAGCTTATTTTCATCTTTTACTCGAATTTGATTGAGAGTTCCTGATTCAAATTATGAAATGCACCAAAAAGGATCCATATAAATTTATAAAATCATAAATTTATTACAAAGCCACATCTCAATCTCAAGAAATCCGCATAAAAATGCTTGATCCCTAGACACTTTTGATGTGTGTATGTGAAAAATGAAAAGAATCAAAAGGGACTGAATTATAGCCTGGATTTTTCTGAGGAGAATGGGAGAAGAAGACATGTTCAGTAACCCCAAGTAACGGGCCAAGGGCAGGTGATAAAGATAATAAACTCATTGTAATTATTAGCATAGACACGGAATAAAAATAAACAATCTTATTTTACGCGTACAAGCATTGTAGGCACTGCAATTAACTTCAGTACTGTGCCTATATTATACCGACTTATTACTAAAAAGTGTTGCCAGTACTATTATTAGAATAAATAGGTAATGGCATACTCTTGGCTTCCTGACTGTCAGAAAATAACATGTTCTTAGTACTATATAATATCGCTACCACGTTTTTGTCGTATGCCTATATACCTACTATGATCGGAGGTAATCTTGTTGAAGTATTTTTTTAAGTTTAAGTGATAAGTACCTGCCAGCCCAGCTGTGAGAGGGTGTGGATAAATGATGAATGACCTGTTCCTTTTTTTTACAATTATTTACCAAGGAGACTTGCATGTTATTTGAAAGTATAAAAAAATATTTTGGTATTTGTTTTAGGATCTTAGGTAGGTCTTGCCTGAGTCGGCAACAACAATTGGAGAGTTCTAAGCACTAGGTTTCTTTAACAAATGTTCTACAAATTGCATCCGAAACAACCAGCATCTTTACTCTATCCAAATATTTACAATTCGAGCTTCTTAAACCAACAAATACATGAAGGAATATCCAAACTCATCTATTAAAACGGTTATTATGCTTACTACCGGTTACTAGCCACCTATACCTGGTCTAATAAAATAAAAAATATACATACATATCTCAAGATGTCTCGAATGCAGTTTCCAACGTTGAAAATCAGATACATCTATCCAAAACAGGCAAATTGATACAATCCTTTGGTGTATATTTTTTTGATGCACTTAGTTTTAGCACAAGAGGTGCGTGAGTGAACGGTACGTAAGGTCGTCGGGTCGTGCGACCGGTCCAACCGCCCCCGCGCTCGCGATCACCGAGCACTCATGCGTGACACACGTCCGCTTCGCTGCGCTCCGCCGGCCCGACTGGCGCGCCCTCCCCCGCACACCTGCGCGTGCGCTGTGTGCACTGTGCAGCGAAAAAATTGCGATGCATTCACGCAAGTCGCAACGCATGCGCGTACTCGTACCGACAGCGACATCCGTTAACTAATAAACATATTAGTCGTGATTATACCGCGCTCGCGCACGCAAACGCAGCTGTAGAAGAATGATTAATTTTCAAGTAGGTATTTAGTAAAAGAGTAAGTAGAAAAACTAGGATCAAATGTTGAGTCTCTTCTTAGATTTCCCAAGTGCTTAATCACTGTTTTATGTAAGTTAACTGACATGTCGGTAGAGTCCGGTAGAAAGTTAACTGCTAAGTTCAACTCATTCACTCGCGTGCGTGCGGTCCCAGTCCGGCCCCTTGTGTTGTGAAGTAACCTATAACTCTCGGCACACTACCTACTTAATATTATAGATACCTATTAAAGGCGCGAAAAGAAGTATCGTTGACAGCGTAGTGCTTTCCTAAATTGTTAACAAACATGCACTGTAAATTGAGACACCTAGACAGTTTTTTTCCTCTTGTCTGATTCTATTAAACACTAATCAAACATGTTTCATGATTTAAGTTTCTTCAAATAAAAAAAAAAACATCCTGCATTCTAGTGGAATAACATTAATCGGAACACAATATTGATGTTGTACCTATTGTTGAAATATTATCAGTGAAAAAAACCATTGTCTTTGATTTGACACGATATCGTTATTACTATAGGCTACAATTAGCTTGTAGGTACTATTAAGTATTCTGAGACTATATGGCAACAATACAGAATGTTGTTTTTTTGTAGAAATAATAACAGGTTCGAAGCCTCTTTTCGGCAATAGCATTAATTTCAAAAACAAAAAGGGACTGGGTAGTAAAACAGTATTGTAATATTGTTCCAAACACTCATATCTTTAGGTGAAATTAGTGTACCTACTCGAAACAAACAGTGCAATCTGGTGCCCTCATGAAAAGTTTATAAGTTGATAGGTAATTGAAAAGGTCCAGGAGTGTTTTGTCCGTTACCTCTACTTGAAGTTATATGGCTTGTACCCTTATATGTTTTCTACGCCATTCGTGCCAGGTATGGTGATTTACCAAAGCTTAGAAGTCAGGAGAAATCTTGCTCTTGTTAAGTATACATAGTGTAATCCGCGGTTCCGTTTTCAATTCTTCCTTATTACAAGACATCTCCTTTAACGTCCTACCACCTATCAGGCGCAATTTTCGCCCTCGCCAACGTTCTCTTTTTTCAATTCCTCAATCTAATTCTATAACCCTTAAGACCAGTCTGCTGTTTCTAGGCCTTACACATATTAATAACATTTTAATGTACCTATGACAATACCACAGATATATTTGCAAGTACTGAGCTGAGATTCCTGAATACTGCTACCCGTTACTTAAAGTCCATTACTACCTACTTGGGAGTAGTATAAATGTACTATCTCCGTAAATTAAATAATTTTGCACCTAATTGCATTTATATTTATAATTTGCTATTTTTTTCCTATTATTGTTTTGTGTGACTGTATTTAATTTTCTTCTCTTATGTACGACTGATAACTTATATGTGTGGTGTTTACTGTTATTATAAGTTATTATATAGTTATAAATAAATAAATAGATAATTTGACCTTGTCCGATGACAAGCGTACGAGAAAGGTACCTAGGTTCTTAGGTCCAAATCAAATCCAAAGTGATTTAATCAAATTAGGCTGATAAACAGCACTTTTTGAACGTCACATTACAAGAGACAGTCCCACAAAAACGCCCCGCCCTTCGCGTCCAAATCCTATGGCGAGGAAACTGATTGACGCGAACGAATTCTTAGAATATAACTACATTCTATAAAAGAAGGCCGATGGACAGGCTCCATCAAATCTGCCACATAAATCCTTGAAGCAGAATTCACTGGCCATGCAGCCAGTAGAAATCAGAGAGAAGAAAACGTGTTGCGCCGACTCCAAATAGAATGGGAGCAGGAAGTTGAACACTAACAACATCCTTATCTACTAATATTATAAAAGCGAAAGTAAGTTTGTTTGTTTGTTACGTCTTCACGCTATAAACAAAAACCAAAACCGTACTTCATGAATTTTGGTACAGAGATAGTTGGCACCCTGGAGACGGACATAGGATGTTATATCAGATGATGAGAAAATTAAGGATAGGTGGAAAGGTTACTTTGAAAGACTGATGAATGAAGAGAATGACTGGAATAGTGTGCTTGAAAATAAAGCAGTGAATGAGGGACTAGTAAGAAATGTTAGTATGGATGAAGTGAGGATTGCAGTGAATGGAATGAAGAGTAAGGCATTAGGACCGGACGGAATACCAGTTGAAGTATGGAAGTTATTGCGGATGGACGGATGGAAGTGGTTAGCTTTATTCTTCAATAAAGAGAAGAAGAAGCTTGCTGGAAGAGGCCATACCTGACGAATGGTGTAACAGTTCGCTGGTGCCAATCTTTAAAAACAAAGGTGATGTGCTGGAGTGCAACAATATAGAGGAATAAAGCTTATGTCTCACAGTATGAAAGTTTGGGAGAAAGTTATTGAAAGGCGACTGAGAGAAGAAAGCGAAATTCATCAGAGCCAAATCGGTTTTATGCCTGGTCGGGAAACAACGGATGCCATTTTCGCTATCCACCAGTTGTGCGAAAAACAGAAGTGCACATAAGAACTTGCACATGGTGTTCACCGACCTCGAAAAGGCATACGACCGGGTACCACATACTTGTTGTTGTGGGCTCTTAAGGAGAAACGTGTACCTGGGAAGTATGTGCATTTGATCCGTGCGATGTATAGTAGATGCACCTTCAATGTGGCTGTCGGTCTGCACTAAGGGTTGGTTCTTAGCCTGCCTCTTCCTGGTGATAATGGACGCTGTCACGTCGGACATCCAGAAAGAGGCTCCCTGGTGCATGCTGTTTGCTGAAGACATTGTTGCCGAGAGCGGCCAATGCTGTAAAAATGGTGGATGAAAAACGATTGCATGTAGCGAACATGAGAATGTTGAGATGGATGTGTGGACTGACAAAAATGGATAAAGTAAGGAATGACTATATTAGAGGAAGTTTGAAACTTGCGCCTGTTACAGAATAAATGAAAGGTGGTCGTTTGTCTTGGTATGGACATGTAATGAGGAGGGACGAAGCACATGTGACTAAAAGAGTTTTGAATCTGAATGATGAAGGACGGAGAGCGAGAGGAAGGCCAAAGAAAAGTGCTAAATTAAATCAAGCAAGCACAGACAAGATTGAAATAAACAATTTAATTAACAATACAAGTTTTAAGAGATGAAAATTATTTCCGGAAATTCCAGGACCTACTTCAAATGAAAACGTTTGCACAAGAAAGACATTTTTAAATTCATAACCATTTTTATCACAGATAAATAAAATAATAAATCTAATTATGTTCTGATATTTTTCGATCGCTGAACACTTTGTTTCTCTGTTCTCACCCACTAGTATCCTTACTATAATATAATAATAATATTATAAAAGCGAAAGTGAGTTTGTTTGTTTGTTTGTTTGTTACCTCTTCACGCTTTAATGGCTAAACCGATTTTGATGAATTTTGGTACAGAGATAGTTGGGAACCAGGAGACGGACATAGGCTATTATTTTTTTTAAAAGAGTGGGATATGAGGGAGAAAGAGGGAAGAAACGGGAAAACTTAGCGTTGCTATTACAAATCAATAAGGCGCTACCGAATTTAACGCGAGCGAAGCCGCGGGCAAAAGCTAGTTTAACATATTTCAAAATCAAAATCAAAATATTTTTATTTTACATAGGCCTACATGGGCACTTATAAAACGTCGAGAAAAGATGCATTTACTAAGATACATATTTATTTTTGCATGGAAGAAATTTATCAAGAACTACGTAGTACCTTTTGCACTGTGAATAAAATAAGAAACCACTCAAATCATTATCAAAAACTCCTCCAAAAACACAAAAGGAATAAAAAATATTATTCTGCAACTCACTTTTTGGTTCCCTGTCAAAGTTCGTGAATTTCTGCGTCTCCATTTTGATAGAAGAAAACATTCTGAATTCAACTTTCAAGCACTGATTTTTCAAGAATAGCGCACGATCACCACATAAAAAGTTCCGAGTTAACGAAGTCACCCGAAGTCGCCCGAACTATACCGAACGCTGGCGGAGCGAGATGTGTCTCTTACGAAAACGCGCAAGCGAATGGGACTGGGGTCCGGTGAAATCAGTGCAGGGAGAAAAATAATATTGAATTCTTAAGATGTAGTTAAGGGAGTGGACAGATGTAGGACTCGTGGGAAAGCAGGGGTGCGCGTGCGACGCAGTGAGTAGGTGTCGCCCTTTCTTACGTCTGACACCTCCCACTAACGGTTTTTCTGTTTGAAAGAAGTTGTATGCTTTTGGTTGGCAAATCCATTTTTTTTAACTTAACTGTACCATGTATACAAATCTTATAAGTTCATTTTGACCTATTTTCTGGTTGCAGATTGACCTGTAATTTTTCATACAAATGTTTTTGATTATATTTTTTTGCCAAAAAATGTTTTGATCTCTTTGCATCACAAAAAGATCTAGCACATAATAAAACAATAAATATGTAAAAAAAAGCCTTTTATTTCTTGAAGATTAGGTACAATATTTTTTTTTACATTTCCTATGTGGTAGTTGTATGTTAGTTATTTTTCTTATTTCTAATGTTAGTATTACTTTATGTAAATTTAATCTGTAAGAACCCCCTTTTGGGTGTGGGCCTCCTCCAAGGATGTCCATATATCTCTATCTTGAGCTACTTTTCCCCAATTTGGACCGGCTATGTTTTTTTTGATTTTATCCTCCCATCGTGTGATGGGTCTGCCCCTAGTTCTTTTGCCTTGTGGGCCACTCCAAAATGTTACTATTTTTGTCCATCTCTGGTCCGTGATTCTTGCTTCATGGCCAGCCCACTTCCATTTTTGTTTGAGCGCGAAGTTTAGACAGATAAAAAAGTAAAAGTAAAAAAAGTTTAAGTTAAGTTTTTTTTAGTTGCTTTTGTTATTTTTCTTATTTTTGTGTGTCATATTTTGTCTATTTTCTTTATGTTCAATATACTGCGTCCAAGCCCTCTCCGACAGACGTTGATCTTCTTTTCTACATCAGCTGTGAATTTCCATGTTTGGCATCCGTATGTCAGACACGGCAGTAGGCTCGAATTCATTACCTTTGTTTTCATAGTTGTTGGCATATATTACTTTTGAAGATGTCTTTGAGGCTCCAGTACTTATTCCATGTTAGTTGCACTCTTCTTTCTATCTCCAGTTTCTTATTTTTTCTCTCGAGCTTATTCATTTTCCCATGGCAGGCAATGACAAATAGCTGGGAGAAACCAATGCTAAATTATAAACCACTGGAATACGTAAAATCATACCTATGTTTACCTGGGAATAAAACAATATCAAATTGTAAAAACATAAAATGTCAATCAACTTGAAACTGACTACGAAATTCGGTTACCAGAATAATAAAAATCTTATCCTAAAAAAAGCCTCTATTCCAAGTAAGATCCAGCCCTTGCACCACGAGAAGCTTCAAAAAAGCGTTTTGATAGTACGTTAAATAGGTTGTGAGAACTCGGCCCAAGAGTTTAAACCCCAAAAGGCTCGAAAATATAGAACAGTTCCCACCAAGGTACAATGTTACCACTGCTTGAGGTTCTCTGCAGCCAAAGCGGCAGCCCCAGCACAAACTCATCTGTGTGTTGTGTGTACAAATCATAATTTCTTAGAAAAAAAAAGCTTTTGATCCCTTAGTGACCCCCTCGGTCAATAAGGGTTCAATTAACTAATTTAACATTTTAATTTTTTTTTTAAAGCACCAATTAATAGACTTTAGCAAAGAATTTCGGTAATGGAAGTACAGTTACGGCTTAGCAATTCGCGACCATACACATCAGGAAAACCACGAAAGAAGGCCATGTTATACTGGAAATTTATATGGTTAATTGTCTATGGCCTCGTGAGTTTGTTTCGGCAGTTTCTTCTTAGTGCACGAAACAGCGGCCTCATCTAGTTTAAGAAAAAAAAAACGACGTGTAAAAGTGTTTGTAAAAACCTTCTTGCAAAATAAACTTAACTTATCATCACTATCAATTCATAGTATAAAACAAAGTCGCTGTCTGTCTGTTGCTATGTTGTAGGGATGCTTAAATCTTTAAAACTACGCAACGGATGTTGATGCGGTTTTTTAATAGGTAGAGTGAATCAAGAGGAAGGTTTATATGTATAATACTTCACGCTATGACTCTTAGGAGGTGAGCAGCGGGTCGCTAGTTTATTAATAACGCGCAAATTGCACAACACAGTTATAACATCAGACCAGAAACTAGCGGCCGTTCTATTGAATACTCGGTGCTGTGTGTGGCTTGTTGTATTTGATCACTGAATTGCTCACAAGCTCAAAATCTTGTTAGGGTTCCGTACACAAAAGGAAACTATCGGAACCCCTAAAAGATTACTTTGTTTTCCGTCTATCAGTCATAACCTTTTATATCGAGAACGCGTGAAGGTATCGAGTTGAAATTAAAACCTTATTCTCAAGTCTTAGTCTAGTCAACAAGTGCTTTTTTAGTCAAAACTTTTTAAAAGGCTCGGAAAAATATGGTTGAGGGCTCATTCGATTCGGGATCGAATCTAGAAAGTTTTTGAAAAAATTCAAGACCCGCTCGAAAAAATTGCAAAAGTTATTAACAAACTAGTAAACAAAAAAAAAGGGGTTTAGTTTTTTTGGTATATCTCGAAAACTATTTGATATATTTTGATTTTGAAAAAAGATTCAAAAAGAGGAGGAAATTTCCTAAAAGAAACTCCCAACTCGCGAAATTGTAGGACCAATATTAAAAATTTTACAGGGAGCTGAAAATACGCCTGAAAACGGGTACTCGGGTTTCCGCAAGCCACGCCCCCTTCGAGCGCTTTAATGAAAAATATTATTTAAACATATTAAATGTTGATATTAAAATTTGAAAAAATTCAGACATGTACAGGACAAATTAAGGAATGAAATACCGTAAAAAAAATATTTTTATCGCGATTTTATAAAATGTTATCCATAAATTAATTAACAATTTCTTCCGACTGGGCTATAAACATTGCAAGTTGCATAATTGTTAAACCAGAAATTTCAATTTTTTTTCCTCTCGTGGAGCTATTCTTCAAATATTAAAGAAAGGATTTCCGTTGAGTAAATTAAAAAATTGTTAATTTTCGATTTGTTATTAACAAATTACCTAGGCGGCAAATTAAATATTTAAATAAATGTTACAAGAATTATTTTTTTTTCAATGTCGATGATCATTCGTTTTTCTATCAATAAAAGCTACCTAAAAATATTTTTTTATAAATTTTAATTCTTTTTGTTTATAAAATTGTTATAAACAAATAGGTTATTTATAAGATAATTGAATTTTTTTTTTTAAAATAGATTCCTCGTAAAAAATTATGAATTTTAAGATAAAAAACGACGCTTAAAAAAATTTTTTTATTGCTAAAAAACCGTTTTGTTAATTAACAATTTTTTTTTACCACTTGTTAATAATATTAAGGTACGCTTTTTTTTAAAATATCATTATTTATTATCCTCCTTAATAATCAAAAAAAAATTTCGTTTTTTTATAAAGGAGATTGCCCGTTTTGTAAGGGAAGTTCGGTCCCAGTGGAAAATGCTTGTGCCCTGAAGTATTTTATTTTACCTAATAGTAAAAACATAGCATTTTCATAACCTGAAACCTTTTTTCATTTATTCACCCTGGTTCCGGAGATATCATTAATTTTCTGTTTTAAAAATCTAGGTTATAATTACAAACTGACATAGACTAGGTATACCTACATCACTATTACTATATGCAGATTTCCATACTATAAGCATGTTTATGCACAAAGTAATGAAGACATAATTAGGTATCGTAAATAATAACTACGTAAATACGGGATTCAAAACTCAACGTAGGTATCTAAACGAAGCAATCACGAACGAAACGAATCTCAGAATCAACAAAGTGCTGTGACATGCGCAAGTAAATGTTGCCAGATCAATTATTTTTAATCCATTAGTAAATCGATTTCAGTTTTTTTATCGATTAAAACTCTTGTTAATACGGCGTTTCCAAAATACTTTTATGTTTGTGGAAATCGCTTTTATGAACATCTAATCAACAATATAGACTTATGAAAATAAGCAACCTATTGTTGTCATATTCCATCGCTATTACTCGCAGACTATAAGCAGTGTATATCCACTAGTTTACGTCATTAAATATTTTACATAATTAAACTCATACTTGGCCTACACCTGTCTTCGTGCATTCCAGATATAATACGCTACAATAATAAGTACCTATGAAAAAAACAGGGTTTACACCATTCTAACTCATCGTCGAGAAAACATAATGCCAAATCAGTAGCTTTGAAGTTGTCAAATATTGAGACTTACATTTAAATGTTGCGACGTAAACTAGCTTTAATAATTATTGTTAAAAATATTTTTTAATTATCTTTTTGTTTTGATATCGATTACTCCATTGATTACTATACGTCATTTTCGATAGTTATTTGTTTTCTGGCAACTTTTTTTTGTACACCTATCAAACGGATGTCGATGTAATGTTTAACTATTAATAATAATTAACTTTATTCCCAGGGTGAAAGAAATTGTATAAAAAATAATTTGCACACAAAAAAATAAATAACATTTTTTGGTTATTATTCCAATCAGGCACACGATTGCACAAAAGGGACCTGCCCCGTGGCAATGTCCTTTTCATTGTTTATTAAATAAACAATTTGTTATAAACAATTAATTTTTCTTTGTATAATTTTTTTAGAACTCTTTACACTAAAATAAAACCGACCAATAACCGTTTTGCGGAAAAAAAAAATTAATTCGAAAATAAATATAAATATTTTTTTTTTTGCAAAAAGGTAATTAGTCGGTTTTATTTTAGTGTAAAGAATTCTACAAAAATTATACAAAAAAAAATAATTGTTTATAACAAATTGTTTATTTAATAAACAATGAAAATTTAAAAAAAAACGATTTTTTTTTTGTTTATTAAGGAGGATAATAACAAATGATATTTTAAAAAAAAGCGTACCTTAATATTATTAACAAGTGGTAAAAAAAAATTGTTAATTAACAAAACGGTTTTTTAGCAATAAAAAAAAAATTTTAAGCATCGTTTTTTATCTTAAAATTCATAATTTTTTACGAGGAATCTATTTTCAAAAAAAAAATTCAATTATCTTATAAATAATCTTTTTGTTTATAACAATTTTATAAACAAAAAGAATTAAAATTTATAAAAAAATATTTTTAGGTAGCTTTTATTGATAGAAAAACGAATGATCATCGACATTGGAAAAAAAATAATTCTTGTAACATTTATTTAAATATTTAATTTGTCGCCTAGGTAATTTGTTAATAACAAATCGAAAATTAACAATTTTTTAATTTACTCAACGGAAATCCTTTCTTTAATATTTGAAGAATAGCTCCACGAGAGGAAAAAAAATTGAGATTTCTGGTTTAACAATTATGCAACTTGCAATGTTTATAGCCCAGTCGGAAGAAATTGTTAATTAATTTATGGATAACATTTTAAAAAATCGCGATAAAAATATTTTTTCTACGGTATTTCATTCTTTAATTTGTCCTGTACATGTCTGAATTTTACCAAATTTTAATATCAACATTTAATATGTTTAAATAATATTTTTCATTAAAGCGCTCGAAGGGGGCGTGGCTTGCGGAAACCCGAGTACCCGTTTTCAGGCGTATTTTCAGCTCCCTGTAAAATTTTTAATATTGGTCCTACAATTTCGCGAGTTGGGAGTTTCTTTTAGGAAATTTCCTCCTCTTTTTGAATCTTTTTTCAAAATCAAAATATATCAAATAGTTTTCGAGATATACCAAAAAAACTAAACCCCTTTTTTTTTGTTTACTAATTTGTTAATAACTTTTGCAATTTTTTCGAGCGGGTCTTGAATTTTTTCAAAAACTTTCTAGATTCGATCCCGAATCGAATTTCATGAGCCCTCAACCATATTTTTCCGAGCCTTTTAAAAAGTTTTGACTAAAAAAGCACTTGTTGACTAGACTATCTGTGGTCAAGTGTGAGGAGCTCGTGGCTAAATAATAGCAGCCGCTTGGGTCGATCTCTAGGTTAAGCCGTGCTTGCCTAGGTTGGTCTGTGGATGGGTGACCATCCGTTACATACCGAGTTTCCTCCGTGCCTCGGAAAGCACGTTAAGCCGTTGGTCCCGGCTGTCATTTGCAGATCTTTGACAGTCGTTACAGGTCAGTGTTCCGAAAGTCTGACAACCAGTCTTACCAAGGGGTATCGCATTACCCAGTACTAACTGGGTTGTGGAGGTCAGATAGGCAGTCGCTCCATGTAAAATACTGATATTCAGCTGCATCCGGTTAGACTGGAAGCCAACCCCAACGTAGTTGGGAAAAGGCTAGGCAGATGATGACTCAAGTCTGTGGTCACTTAGAGCTGTGAAAAAATCAACCCTCTAAGTTTACGCAGTCAAAAGATATGGCCGTTTATGTCGCAAGTTTGTACGGAACCCGTGTGGGAGTCCAACTCGCACTTGCCCGGTTTTTTTAGGGTACCGTTGCCGATTGGCAAAAACGGCACCCTCATAGATTTGCCCTGTCTTTCTGTATGTATGTCACAGCCAGTTTACTCCGAGACTATTAGCATCAGAGTTGAAATTTGGATAGGAGACGCCTTCTATGAACTGCTACACAAATATGGCTCTCTATACATGTAAGAAAGGGTTAAAAAATATCTTCGTGTATAATTGTGGGATGTCTATCGGTAAGTCTTAAAAATAATATCGATCTTTCTTGTTTTTCATTAAAACACTATGAAGAACAAATTAAATTTTGCGGTTGAGTGTGAATTTCCATTTAATTTGAATGAGCCTAAATAATATCTAATATTTATACTAAACTAGCTTTTGCCCGCGGCTTTGCTCGCGTTAAATTCTGGGAACCACGGTTCCCCTTTCCTGATTTGCAGGTATCTGCTACCTGTAGTTTTTGCCCTTGCGCCTTATTTATTGTAATTGTGTATTGTAAAAAGTTTTCCCTTTTCTTCCCTCTTTCTTCCATATTTCTCACTTAAAAAAAAAAAGGCCTATGTGTGTCTCCAGGGAGGACCCTGGAGACACACACTTTTTTTTTTAGAGTACAGAGATAGTTTGGAAACTATCTCTGTACTCTGTAAAATACATCAAAATCGGGTTAGCCATTTAGGCGTGAAGACGTAACAAATAAACAAACAAACACACTCACTTTCGCTTTTATAATTTAAGTAGTAAGGATTCTCATGTGGCGCCGGTGTTAACACACTTCTTCGAAGTGGCTAGACCGATTTGTATTAAATTTTGTGATTTTGTGTTAATATCGTGTAGGTAGGTCTGAGAATCGGCCAACATCTATTTTTACATGTAACAAACAAACAAACTCACTTTCACTTTTATATTATTAGTATAGATTTGTGGTGATGGTTAGAATTGTAACTTTGATGGCTCATATCTCGGTAACATTGCGCTTGGCCAATTTTGTCTGATATAAAACTTGTTTGTGCTTGTTGTATGCTAGCTATTAAATAATGCAGGTTATGTGTGAACACAATTAGGCAGAGCTAAGCCCTTTGTTTTAGGTTTTGTAAAATCGAACAAAACAAACTGTCATTAAGGGTCCTTTTCGTTCAGAGATGTGTTAAGCAGCTATGCTGCGAGGATGTGAAAGGTTAGCTACGAAATAACATGCTAAGCTATAAGAACCAATGAATATTTTCAGTGGATATCATACGCATCCATAGCAACGTAGCATAATGCTGTTCTAAAGGTACGAGAAGCTACGAGCTTGCTTGCCAGTGGCAAGCTTGCTACGAACTCCGTGCTACGAACAGCGATCGCTCGCTACGCCCGACGAAATCGTATGGTCGGCTAGACCCGTTGAAAAAAAAAGAATTATAAATAACGGGCCAAAGATGGTGGAGTAATCAGTGAACATACTTACATAAAAAAAACCGCCCAAGTGCGACTCGGACACGCGCACCAAGGGTTCCGTACAAACTTGCGACATAAATTAGTATGTCTTTTGACCGTGTAGACTTGGACGGTTGATTTTTTCACAGCTGTAAGGGACCCTAGATTTGAGTTGGTTTTAATTTCAACTCAATAACTTCACGCGTTCCTGAGAAAAAAAATCGTTCAAACATAGAACCTCTTCCTTTTTTGAAGTCGGTTAATAAAATAGAAGCCCTTGCCCCGAGGCCTTTTTTGCGGATGGAAAATCTTCAAAAACAACCCCGCTCTGGGCGGAACGGGGGGGGGGGTGTCAGACTTTTACTTTCTAAACCCAGCCATGTTCCTTCTTTTCCCCTTTATGTTTCGAGGCCGCGGTATTTCATTCGACAAACCGCAACCCCGGCAGGCAGGCCTACCTAGTCCTAAAATCCCCACCGTCCTGCAATTCATTAACGGCCTTTCCAAGCGTATCTTTGTCTCTGCGAAAAATATCATATGCGTAAAATATCGCAATTCCCTTATCGTCGCATCGCCGCATCGGCCGCCCAATACGAGCCCTAGCAAATTAGCAAGATTCGCCGTAAGGAAACCAGCACCCTAAAGAAACTCAGACGCAAACCATTCATTCATTCATCTAAATACCAATCATTCCGCTCTCGTGGCGTGTGCCTGTCCTTGCCTCACCCGTCCTTTGCTAGAGCTAGTCTGCGACGTTGAGCCAGTAGTTTCAATAAGGACACCACTCAGATCCAGCATTCTTCTAAAAAAAAAAGTTGAGGGTTGTCGTGTTTGCGTGAAAGAGCAACAAACATACTTACATACATCCTCACAAACTTTCTCTTTTATAATATTATTAGGTTTATACATTTAAACCTTCCTCTTGACTCACTCGTATCTATTGCTGAAAACTGCATTTAAATCAGTTGACTAGTTCAACAGATCTAAGCGAACAGACTGCGGAGGCGACTTCATTTTATTCATGTTAAGATATTTAACATCAATCTTCTTTAAGTATTAAGATAAACGATCCCACCGTACCACCGTTACCATTACACCCCAAGCCTATGCTCGTACCCACAGGGGAGACGCTAAGTTTTAAGTTTCGTTTTGTCCTGGCTAGAGGCCTAACTCTTACGCACGCAGATACCATACAAAACAAACATCCACCAACAGTACCAGCACTTAGTGCTTCGGACAAGTACTCAGGGCGCCGGCGCGCGACTCCTGTATAATCAACTACGTATAGGTAGAATTGCCGGTTTGCCGCAAGTCTGGGTTTCGCGTCAGACGGCGAGAAGATCAGCGGCGGACGGACGTCCACTGGTCTTCTTGTTTGTCTCTATAATACCTTGTTATAATACCGTCGACTAGCTGACTGGCCAGGCGGCTTCACCCACGTAGAGTGGGATATTACACTTATAAGCCTTCCTATTAAATCACTATCTATTGCTAAAACTGCATTAAAATCCGTTGAGTAGTTAAAGTTCTAAGCGAACAGACAGCGAAACCTATATATATATACTATATAGCTTTCGCTGTCTGTTCGCTTAGAACTTTTCTTAGATTAAAAGATAGGTCTATATGGATGATCTGCTAATCTTTTAGAAACCATGGAAAATGAATATTCGACAAAAAAAATATGGGGGATATTATCATTATAACTAAAAATGCTAAAATAAAAAACTTTTTACTTTATTTATAAGCTTTTTTCTTAAAATTATTTCAATTTCATTTTTGTTTAGCCTAACGATTTGAATTAAGAGATTTTATGTTGCATTTGATTTTATATTCAGGCTGTTGTTCAACGTTACTAGCACGTTACGGCTAGAATCGTCTAGGTCCATAATAAGATGAAATGCAAAGTTAAGAAAAAAAACGAGCTTGTGCCGCCTCACTTATAGCATAGAATAGAACCGATCGATACACATTGCTTCTATATGCGTGCAACCCCACAAATATTTTAAATTATTTATCTGTTCCATGCTATACCTAAAATCTTATCATTTCAAACGACTTGCTCTTTCACAAATTCTCATCAAACATATTATGTATGTACGACTCACCATGATATTAGTACAATGTCTTGTCCAGTGTTTGCTGATCTCCCATTGTATAGGCTTACCACAAATTGAAGGATCAGCTTATTTAATGCTGTAATCGGAAATGTGTATATTAACCTAGGTTGATTTTTGTCATAGTTACGTTGCTGGGTCCAGTCTTAGGATGACCCTGCCGGGGTTGCGGGTTGTTCGAAAGAGATACCGCGGCTCCGGAACGTAAAGGGCAATAGAAGGAACATGGGTGGGTTTTAGTCAGTAAAAGTCTGACATGCCCCCCGCTCCGCCCAGAGATTTCCCACCCGAAAAAAAAAGTCTTAGGATGACAGCTGTAAACGTTATTTAGCACTAAACGTGCAAGACTAAGCACAAGCCCATGATAGGTCCCGTTTAAGACTAAGCACAAGCTCATGATAGGTCCCGTTTAAGACTAAGCACAAGCCCATGATAGGTCCCGTTTAAGACTAAGCACAAGCCCATGATAGGTCCCGTTTAAGACTAAGCACAAGCCCATGATAGGTCCCGTTTAAGTATCAACGCTGTAACAGATTTAGATATGAGGTATTCATTTTAGAGCAATCCATAAAAAGAATAATAAATAAAATTTAGTTGCCAACCGATTTTACATTTATCGTGCCGTAGTGAATTAAAATTTATCTTTGCAAATAAATCAAACAAAACATCTTATCCCATGGCAATTACTATAGGTACCTCTATTAATTAAATTCAAACCACCCTCGAACATCCCCCAAGCAAACGCAGAACACAATAACAGTATTACGAGTCATTCAAGAAACTAACAGTAAACACAAAGAACGTACGAAATAATAATAATCAGTTGTTCGCCGCCCGCTGCAACCGTGTGTCCCCCAAGAAGGGCCCACGACTCGGTTCTCACGCGCTGCGCAAGCGCACCTGGCCCGCGCCGCCGCCACCGCCGCCGCCCCTAAAGTGGCGCTAATTGATCCCAGCATAAAACGTATGACGTAAAGATGTGACGTCATCTTTGTTGTGGAGTTTTTTTGAGAAGCGCGTGGCGTAGTTCCGTTAGGATGAGTCAGGATTAGTAGGATGCTGCGCGATATGGTCGGGGAATGCCGCTTTTTTTGCTGGTTTTTGCCGATAATACAGCTTGTAGGAAAATATAAATAGAGACGTTGACAATTTTTTTGCGATTAGGAAAGAACTGACTGAGGAGCTTTATATTTTCCTACTAGCGACCCGCCCAGCGGTTTCAGCCGCTGCTCATCTCCTAAGAGTCATACCGTGAAGTATTATACATATAAACCTTCTTCTTGAAACACTCTACCTATTAAAAAAACCGCATCAACATCCGTTGCGTAGTTTTAAAGATTTAAGCATACATACAACATAGCAACAGACAGACAGCAACAGCGACTTTGTTTTATACTATGTAGTGATGCTTGTATTATTTTCCTTATAAAACTCGTCTTGACTGTGTAATATGCAGACCGTCACTCGCAGTCAACTACGAGCCCACATACAGTTTGAACATATGTAACTTACACAAGTGGCACAACTTACGAGTTGCATTCATCTGTGTGAATCATGTAATAAAAGAGTTTGAGTTTCTTTGTTACGTCTTCACGCCTAAATGGCTAAACCGATTTTGATGAATTTTGGTACAGAGATAGTTGAGACCTTGGAGACGGACAGACTTATTTTTTATTGCTACATAGGCATTATTTTTTTAAAGTGAGTAATAAGAGAGAAGGAGGGAAGACAAAGGAAAATTTAGCTTTGCTCCTTTAATAAATAAGGCGCAAGGGCATAAACTACAGGTAGCAGCAGCCTGCAAATCAGAAAAGGGGAACTGTGTTACCCTGAATTTAACGCGAGCGAAGCCGCGGGCAAAACCTAGATCCTTACTAATATTATAAAAGCGAAAGTGAGTTTGTTTGTTTGTTTGTTTGTTTGTTTGTTTGTTTGTTACCTCTTCACGCTTTAATGGCTACACCGATTTGGATGATTTTTGGTACAGAGATAGTTGGGAACCAGGAGACGGACATAGGCTAATTTTTATTTAAAAAAAGTGGGATATGAGGGAGAACGAGGGAAGAAAAGGGAAAACTTAGCGTTGCTATTACAAAACCATCAGGCGCAAGAGCAAAAACTGCAGGTCTGCTTGGTGTGTTATACCGAATTTAACGCGAGCGAAGCCGCGGGCGAAAGCTAGTATTAAATAAAAAAGCGGGACTAAGTACTCCCGTGTGATGCTCACATGATCTTACGTAAGTGTCGGATCTTACGTGAGTGTTAAATTCGAGGTAACACAGTTCACCTTTCCTGATTTACAGGTACCTGCTACCTGTAGTTTTTGCCCTTGCGCCTTACTTTTTGTAATAGCAATGCTAAGTTTTCCCTTTTCTTCCGTCTTTCTCCATCATATCTCATTATTTAAAAAAAAAAATTGCCTATGTCCAACTCCAGGATCCCAACTATCTCTGTCTCTCTCACTTTCATAATATTAGTAAGGATAACTCATCCCGGGTAGTTCGTGACTGTACACTAATGTTAAACAAATCAAAGAAATTATTAGTATTAAAGTTTCGTCAACTTATGCAATTTCTCCTCCATCTATTGCAATCCCACCCCAAGTCAAGTCCGTCGCCTATTATTATCGGGCGGAGGGCCACCAGCCCGCAGGTGTTGCGCCGTGAGAACGCACTCCCCTAGATCAAGGGAGTGGGTTTGATTCCCACGCCGTTAACTATCGGTAGCTGAGCTGAAGTCAAGGTACCCTAACCTACCTACTGTTTAACTTCAAAGCGTGGGGTCGCAAGTTAAGACGCTCACCTACTACCACCGTTAGAACTGATGACATGTCTTTACTGTACGCTAAGGATTATTATGAAATAACTGCATTTTTTTATTTTTTTTTAAATAAGGACTTGGTATATAAAAATAGAAAGTCCAAGCTATAAAGTTCTACGAGAAGTCTGAGAATATCTCTATCATGATATTTTATCTATATGTATTATTAATAAATGTAGACCTAGAAAGAAGAATCACCTAGAAGTCTAAGAGAACCTTTTAAATATTTCATAAATGGTTGACAGAAAATTGCTTCTACAGTGTACAAGAATTTGTGCAAAATAAAATGTAATTTTAATGTATTTACCTGTTGTCTTTTGAGCAAAATCAAAATATTTTTATTTCACATAGGCCTACATGGGCACTTATAAAACGTCGAGAAAGATGCACGGTTCGGGTTGGTCGTTTCCTATGGAGAAGAACCGGCAAGAAACTCCATGGTTACTCTTTTAAAATCATATGGTTTTACAATGTTGTTGTTACAGCGTTAGTACTTAAGTATGAGAGGACAGCGTAGGCCCGACAATAAGTCAATGCTTACTTTACAGAAAGTAAAATAAAATAAAATGCAATGTTGTGTCAAGTTTTATTTAATAATTAGTTTAAGAATTTTTCTACAGTCTTACCAAGGGGTATCGTATTACCCAGTACTTACTGGGTTGTGGAGGTCAGATAGGCAGTCGCTCCATGTAAAATACTGATATTCAGCTGCATCCGGTTAGACTGGAAGCCGACCCCAACATAGTTGGGAAAAGGCTAGGCACATGATGATGAGTTTAAGAATTTTTCTTTTTTCGTTTAGTTTAATCACGCATTAGTTTACTAAATGTAAAACTAAACAGGGAAAATATGGTTTGTGCCTCAACTACCAATATTTACACCTATATTTTAGGCAAATAAATATAACCTTTAAAGATATTTTAGTTCAAAGTCCATAAATTTATATTCTAACATAGGTACCGAGTTTCCTCTGTGCGTCGGTGTACACCAACGTTAATCCATTGGTCCCGGCTGTCATTTGTAGATCTTTGACAGTTGTTCAAACTCTGAACTGCTGACTGGCTCGAAACTCTGACAACCTGTTTCATCAAGGGGTAAATAACCGAGTACTAACTGGGTTGTGGAGGTCAGATAGGCACTTAGGCAGTCGTTCTATGTAAAATACCGACAGCAATATAGTTGGGAAAAGGCTAGACAGATGACGATAAAGATAGTTTCATGCATGTACCATAATTAATTGGCAAGTTACATCGATGTTCGTCATCGTCATGTAATACTGACCGCAAGTGTATCTTCCTCGGAGCACCACCAAAAGTTCAAAATCCACTCCACGCTTATTAAGCGTTACTCAGTGTTAGTGAAAACAGGCATAAGGGAATTTCGCAATAAGTACACGTGCTTACTTAGCGACCCCTCGTCGTTTAGTAGGCAATACAATAAATCATATTATTTTGATAGCGGATTTGCTAACGGACTTATAATTTTATTTTAAGGCAAATAGAGTTCATGTAGCCTTAATTCTTGCAGGTAATTGGTATGCGTATGTTTTGTATAGGATACAGCGCTGTATTCGAGTTACGCTTATCAGAATCTATTAAGATTCGTGAGAAAATGTGCCGTGAATGTTTCAGTACCTAAAAGCTTATTTATCGTCCATGAAATATATATACGTTTATGTCTAGTACTGGTCCATGCTCTAACCGAACTAAAACATGAAAAAAAAATAACAATTTTTTAAGTTTTTTTTTTTAAAGGGAAACTTTTATTACATAGTCTCAAACTTTTTCATCTGTGTGTTGCATGTCGCGTGACGGTCGGCCGCGGAGTAGGGACGTCTAAATGTCTATAATGTGAAAAAAAGTTTTACTTTTACCGTGGTTTCTTAAAACCACACAATCCTTTGTTTTTGTTAAGTCGGAAAAACGAGTGAAGAGCTGCAATAACTTTCGGAGGTTGCGGGACCGCGGCCCCGGAACAAGGCAAGCTCGTACGGAGCCCTACCCTAAGCCGCTTTCTGAATGTTTTCGTAGAATAATTTTAGCGTCCTCTCTTCACGCGCTACTCAGCTTTCAAGCAGATTATTACGCTTACCTACTAAACCACCCATTGGGCCATAAGTGTGTGGCAGTGGTGAGGGATGCATTTAGTTGAAAAAAGTACATTTTGATTCAACCGAGGAAACTTTGTCAATCTTGTTGACAGCAGTGACGAATTCCCATGTGAATCAAACGTCGTTTTTCAATACCCTTACGCAGAAATAACAGATACAAAACGTAGCAGAAAGAAAAGCATTTTTGTTATTACCACTATGAAACTTATGATTTAACTTGTTTTTTTCCAAGCCTTTGGGCTTCTCAGGCTGAAGTAGAAACAATGGTTTGACGCCACTTAACAGTCTAATATTAAAAATAAGAAATTAAAATATTTTTAAATTTTGAACTCAAATAAATGTCATTTTGTTTTTATAAGCACATTATTTTATAAATGAACACGTTTATTTCAGAGATTCTGTTGATAAACACAATTTAATTTTAAATTACGCATGGGCCTCCTTGGATTAAAAAAAATAAAATCACTGCCGTCTATTAGAGAACAGTAGTTTATCTGTGTAAAATCTGCAACAATGAAAGACCTCGCTGCGCAAAGGTGAAAAATATGTGGAATACATTGCAAATTTAACCTAATCGTAGGACAATAAGAGCGTGTTTTCGAGGAAGTGTATTGAAAATAATATTAAACACGTTGCACGGGTTACACCTACATATGCGTTTGTTCTGTTTTGGATGCTTTTATCAAAATAGACATCGAAAGGTATTTTCCTTTTGACACGAGGCGACTATCGATATAAATAAACATTAGAGATGTACCGATTGATTATACGTATTTTAACAAACTTCTGAGAATAATAATATGTATAACCGCAAGGTGAGCGAGCGTCTTAGCGGTATAAATGAACAGTCAACCAAGGAGATAACTGACCAGGCTCGTCAGATACAGTTGGAGTTTCTAAAAAAAACCCTGTACCTATGTTTTACAACATTAGTTTTACTTTATGCGAAACCCGAAACACGTGCCTAGTATTTTTATCTGAAGAATCTATGTACAAAATTTCAGAACTTTATCATGAAAAATCAGAAAGTTATAAGCTTGTTATTTTACCTGGTTGTCCGTACAAAACCACGGTCACCGCGCGGCACAAACGGCACCGCACCGCACGTGTGTACTGTCGCTTTGACCTGCCGTGACCTTGTTGCGCGCCGTATGATTTCGTATACCTACTCAGTGTCCAACTCGTAACCTATTATTAATATTTTTTGGACAAAATATAACATGGTGTAAAAACTATTGGAATCGATTCAGTTACCTACTTATTCTGAACAAACTATATTCAGGTTTTGCGTATACTAAAAATAATGT
Source organism: Ochropleura plecta (assembly GCA_905475445.1). NCBI lineage: Eukaryota > Metazoa > Arthropoda > Insecta > Lepidoptera > Noctuidae > Ochropleura > Ochropleura plecta. The sequence goes on along the minus strand of FR997721.1, from coordinate 26,296,869 downwards.
TGTAGAACAAAGTTATATTTATTTGATGGAAAACACACAGTTCCTTAAATAAACTAAAAATATAAATGTAAACGTACTATAAATATAAACGTTACTATACTAACTTATAATTATAAATGTAGATCCTAATATTTAATAACATATGAACGGCTCGCCAGCACACAGATAAACCCTGTGAGGTTTGCGTGTATGGCAATATATTGGCAAGTAAGTGAATAAGTGTTTTAGAAATAAATAAATAAAAATAAATAAACTAAATTTGAGTTGAAGACGTGCATCGGTTTCTAAGAAAAAATCAACTATATGTTTTGATGTGCACACTGGTTCCCAGTAACTCAAATCTCAAACCCCTTATGAAAGCAATCGTTCGAAAATGTGTTACATCCCTAATGTGTTGAAAATCTTTCCCACATAAACAATCATTATTTTGTAGAGTTATAATTATAATACCCATAAGAAAAACAAGCGTATCTATATAGAAAATCTGCGTTGCTCTCGTAGCACCGTAGCTGCTCTACGTAGGCGTAGCGCTGTTCTACGAGCTCAGCGCTACGCCCGCGCGCCCGCTTTTATCGAACAACTAGCTTTCGCCCGCGTCTTCGCTCGCGTTAAATTCGGTATAACACACCAAGCAGACCTGCAGTTTTTGCTCTTGCGCCTGATTGATTTGTAATAGCAACGCTAAGTTTTCCCTTTTCTTCCATCGTTCTCTCTCATATCCCACTTTTTTTATAAAAATTAGCCTATGTCCGTCTCCTGGTTCCCAACTATCTTTGTACCGAAATTCATCAAAATCGGTTTAGCCATTAAAGCGTGAAGAGGTAACAAACAAACAAACAAACTCACTTTCGATTTTATACTATTAGTAAGGATATAGGTATTGCTGCAGTTCAGTTAAAATAAAAACAAATAGATCAGATAACGATTCTCAGACCTACCGAAAATAAATACAAAATATCATAAAAATCGGCGAAGCCGTTTCGGAGGAGTAGGGCAACTAAAACTGTGACACGAGAATTTTATTATATTATATAAGACTAACTGTGCCCAGCAGTTTCAACCGCTGCTCAGCTCTTTTACTGGAAAATAGATTATGACCTCATCACGGCTGATTCTCATGCCTACCGAATATAGAACCATAAAAACTCGGACACTATCGTTAGAGCCTTATTTAGCAAAGTCAATATTTTATAAGAATAACCATGGAGGTTCTTGCCGGTACTTCTCCATAAGAAACGACCAACCCAAAATGTGCGCCTTTTTTCGACATTTATAAGTGCCCATGTAGGCTATGTGAAATAAAAATAATTTGATTTGATTGATTTTATTTGAATTATTTTGATTATTCTATAATTAACTAATATACTGTCAATAGTTAGAGTATTCTTAATTGCTCTTACAATACCGCTGGGTCTAGAACCTTGCTTCGGTACCACAGGAACAACTTACCCACTAAATGTTTAAAAAAAAAAGTTGCCTCACACTAGTAATTTCTCCTGTATCGTGGGTGCGTTTACAAACATTTAAACTCACATACACAAACAGCCAGACCCGGAACAACTAGTTACCTGTAGGTCATACAATTTTTTGTTCCGTGCGGGGATCGAACCCGCGACACGCAGCGCAGCAGTAGATCGCTCAGCCACTGCGCCAACCGTGTCGTCAAATGAACGTGACGTGAAATCAATAGTTTTTTGTAGTTTTTTAGTTTGTCTTTTAGAAAACTTCCCTTCATCCAGATGTTTAATACGGCCTGGAAGATGATATCAATTTGTCATTTTAGCAGATAGTTTATAAAGATGAATGACTTGCATCAAGAAAATACTACATTTCTAATCAGCTCTTTATGTCAAGGGGGTTAAAGTGCGACGAACTTTGTGATATATTTTTTGCGTGTAATACGCGCGTACACGCAAATATTTGCAGTTAGCAACCATGATAAAGATTATGACTGGCCCGCACCTGTAAATCATAGTGGCGGACTGCGAAAATTGTTAAACTAATTGTTTTTTTTTTTTAATAACTAATACCAACTGGGTCTCACAAACTAGGGTCCAGATAATTGTTGTCTTAGATCATGTAATCATTTTTGCGAATGGGAAATCATCTTCCCCCGCTCTGAGCGGAGCGGTGGGAGTATCAGACTTATACTGACTAAAATCCACTCACGTTACTTCTTTTGCCCTTTATGTTCCGGGGCCGCGGTATCTCTTTCGAACAACCCGCAATCCCGGCAGGCGGTGGCCCTGGCTTTCTGCTAAGATTTGCGTCTGAGATAATCTTTTGCGTTGACAGTAGTCCAGAACTCAAGGACATTGACAATCTGATGAACAATATCATAGACAGTCCATATGGGTAGTTCGAAGTCCGAAAAGTACCACAAGTGTACAGTGTCAAGTGTGTGTAAAAGGTTTATATGTAGTACGCCGGTTACAATAAAGTTGCTGCTGTGAGATGTAAAATAACTGAAAGTATTGTTGGTACTTAACAGTCTAATCTATTAGCCTAGTCCTATGGCAACAAACGATTAACTATATTGAGTAATCCTTACTAATATTTTAAAAGCGAAAGTGAGTTTGTTTGTTTGTTACGTCTTCACGCCTAAATAGCTTAACCGATTTTGATGAATTTTGGTGCAGAGATAGTTGAGACCCTGGAGACGGATATAGGTTATTTTTTTTAAAGTGAGTAATGATGGAGAAAGAGGGAAGAAAAGGGAAAACTTAATAAGGCGCAAGGGCAAAAACTACAGGTTGCAGGTACCTGCAAATCGGGGAAGGGGAACTGTGTTACCCTGAATTTTACGCGAGCGAAGCCGCGGGCAAAAGCTAGTTATATTAATATAATTGGGTATCTTGTGTGAGCTTGCGAGTTAACTAGCACCAATGCAATTTAAACTATGGATAACAAGAAGCCGGATCTCTGAAATGCTGCCTTCGTGTTAAAAAGTCAAACGGTTAAGTACTAGGTACATACAGGGTGTACAAAAAACCATCACCCACCTACCCATCTTCTAAGCATTACATTATTACATCTGCAATGTACATACAGGGAAGGAAGGATAATTTAAAAAATAAAGTTTTTTTACTATGTTAAGTTATATAATAGTTAGTAAGGTTGTGTACATTAACGTTGTATAATTTCGTTTTTAATTTATACACATTAAAGTATTTAAAATCATATAAAACTAAAACTTTTAACTACTCGTCATCGTCAAAGAAATGTAAAAGAGTTGAACTTTGACCTTCAATATCTTCAAAACTAGAAGGTTTTTAAGTATGCAAAAATTCAAAAGAGTGGGAGAACAAGTTATACTCTAATTCCCCTTCCCCCATGCATTCTGCACAAAGAGTTTTTTCGAGACAAAATTCAAATTCAATATCGACGATTTAATTTAAAGAATACATTTTTCAGTTTCGCTTATCTGAATCAAGGCGGAGGGGGGAGGGGGGTAAGCGCCATCGTTTCGTGGGAAAAAACTTGGTTGTGCAAACAACATGGAGTAGTGCGCAACACTAGTAGTTCCTTCCTTGTGTACGATATAATATCGATGTAGTATCGGTAAACAGTTGTTTAATTTTATTATATTATACTTACGACTTGTACCTACCTACTGTATTGATAACGTGTCAATTTATTGAAGTACGCATGTATGGGCCAGTGGCACTTTTTTGCTATTTGTTGATTTATTTTGAAGACGTGTAATGCTTTGTTTTCGGATGTCAAATCAGTAAATAATTCCTCCCGCTCTGGTAGGAGCGAAAGGTAGTGCAGACTTATGCTGGCTAAAACCCTTCGATTTTTTCTTTTGCCTTTTACAATCGTGAAAAAGCTGACGTGAGGTACGTTTTAATCTTCGTTTATTTTTTACTTTTCGAAAGCATATTGATTCCCAGAAGTATAACTGGCAATATGTGTGTGTTAGAAACTCCTAGGGAAGAAAAGGGAAACGTTAGCTATGCTATTACAATAAATAAGGCGCTAGGGCAAAAAGTACAAGTAGCAGGTACCTGCAAATCAGGAAAGGGGAACTGAGTAACCGCGAATTAAACGCGAGCGAAGCCGCTGGACACAGCTAGCACATTATTATACTAGCTGTGTCCAGTGGTTTCACTCGGCTGCTTAGTGTCGTTGCGTAATGTTATATACAGTCTGTTAATTTCGAGAAAGAATGCCTCTGCAAAATTTTAAGTAATTTAGGCAAAGGAATCGCGTTCACCCACACAAACTTTGCCATCTTGTTTCATTCTCTTAGGGATTGAATTTTGCGAAATCACGGTAAAATTGGTGAGTACTTCCTACAAGGATTCTCCATGCAAAATTTTAGACTCTACCAATTGTAGTCTCAGAGATATCGTGATGAGTAGTGAGTGATTTTTCCCTTAATGAATCCTTAATTCCCTTGAACACGGCATAACGCGTGAACGGGTTTCGCTAATTTCGCTAATTCTGTTTGTTATTGTTAGGAGAAGGTTCTTATGAAAGGAAAAAATAAGAAGGACTGGTAGGTAGAGTAAAAATACAAGGAGGTAGTAGGAGGGGAAATGGCATCGCGAGGCACAGCTAGTAGAAATACATTAAAAAGTCACCGGGTTCCGTACAAACTTTCGACATAAACACAGTCGACAGTCACATCTTTTGACTGCGTAGACTTAGAGGGTTGATTTTTTCATAGCAGAAATGGACCACAGAGTTGAGTAAATGGTTTGGTAATTTCAACTCGACACCTTCACGCGTTCCTGAGATAAAGGGTTTTGTCAGACAGACACACAGACAAACAACAGAACAGGTACGGTCCCTAAAAACAGGCGTATCTGGTTTACTTCTGATTGCTTCAAGTTTGAATTCAGTTATACAAAGGTTAGTACTTTTTTTGCGGATGTGAAATTATCAAATAACTTCCCCCGCTCTGAGGAGTTTCAGACTTGTATTGACTAAACCCACCCATGTTCCTTCTATTGCCCTTTATGTTCCGGGGCCGCGGTACCTATCTCTTTTGAACAACCCGCAACCCTGCGGTGGTCCTGGCAGGCCCCTCTGCTAAAGGTTAGTAATTACCGATGGACCTGCTTAGAGGACTGCTTTTAAGTCATTAAATTGCACTGAAAAGTGAATAAAGCGGCTAAGTGCGAGTCGTTTCTTGTTATAGTCGCATCAGAAATACGTCATCTATGAAAACTGTCAAACTATCACGGTTCTCTCTTTCGGAATCGGACAGACGGACGGACAGCGGAGTCTTAGTAATAGGGTCCCGTTATTCCCTTTCGGTAAGGAACAAAGTAGGTACCTTCGTATTGCTGTACGGAATCACAAATCTTTCTCACAGTCTGCATACTGCTGGTTCAAAACAAACAAGCCGGTTAGACTTTCCTCTCTAGACGAGCCACAATAAATCCTTATTTATTTAGATAAAACTTATTTTAATAACCTAAAGGTTTCAGCCTTCGTTACATTGTTGTTTTAATCATGTTTTGCGTTTCAAGGGCAACGGCATCTTTAAAGAAAGAGTAATATAAAGTAACCGTTATTTCTATAGCTTCCAAACAGTCCCCCTCGTTTTCTCTGCGGGGGTTAAAATATGGACGGAGTAGGGTGCGCGCGCAATCTGGCGCAATCTCACGACGGCGACGCCGGTGTTACTATTATTACAAAATTATAACCATTTTCTACTACGCGCCTTTTTGAACAAATGCAACTGTAGTTGGAGTACGCTATGTGATTGTTTTTTGCGGGTGTTGCAGATTAAAGAAACGATAGTGAGTGAGTTTCTCTTTCATTTCATTGTTGCAAAGAAGGGATGAGTCAGTCTTTGTGCTTTGTTGTTTTTATAATATTTACTTGATAAATAAATCCTACTTAGGTACCTATTTCTGTGGGCTAAGTTTTTTTATGCTAAAATCATCATAATGCCTACGCGCATTAAACGTCTCATTTTAAACCTACTTGGAAATACGTCGCCGTCGTAAACAGTCTACTTGTGTAGTATCAATATTCATATTCATTTTATATCTTTATTTGCATTCCATAATGTGTAAAGATCTTACAATCTTAATTTTGGAATCAAATACAATACAATAGAATAATAAATACAATAAAAATCGTAAGATCATTGATCATGAGGATGCAACGACTTTAGGAGACAAACTTCTTCAGTTGACGTTTCTGGATTATTTACCTAATAGAAAACGTGTTTGCATGTTGCGACGTCCACACAAACGTTCGTTGCTGTGCTTGTGTACGCTCAGTCGGTGCCAATAACGTCATTATTTGGGTTAATTGTCGTACGTAGTCCGCATCTTCAATCTCTGACTACCTACACGGTACGAAAAAATCAGATGGTATCCGCAGTGTGGCTCCATAGGTCATAAGCGCGGGACTAAGGTAGTTGCCGTCCCGTATTGCGCTACGTAGGCCAAGTAATACAGTGGGCAACTCGTCTGTCCATGTAGTTGTGGCGCCGCGTGCCATGAGCGTTGCCTTCATCGTTCTGTGCCACCTTTCGATTTTTCTATTTGCTTGTGGATGGAAAACTGCAGTGCGTATTCTCGTTATCCCGAGCTTTTTCATTAAGGCGTTGAACAGCTGCGACTCGAACTGTCGTCCTTGGTCGGTTGATATGCGTAGACAACCGAACAACCGAAACGCGCTATCCAGCGTTCGATCTCAGCGGTAATTTCTCGTACAGGAATTGCTTCGGGCCAACTCGTATGTATGTACCTATTGATAATATTATATTATAGTATTATCTACCAATCACAAGGGTTGCATTTTGTCGAATAACCTCGCGCTGTAACTTAGCTTGGTCGGGACAATATCGCATTTTGCGCACACTTGACATACCTACTTAAGATTAGTTGAGATTAATACTTGGGAATCTCCCTTAAGATATATGCAGCCATATTGTGTCGTGTATTTCGGTGCAATGCAGATAACATTGACAGCCTTTGTTGTAGGATATTATATCCCATATAAAAGCTCAGGCAAGTTCAGGCATATTGATTTGACAGTATTGGCTCCATAAGTAATGCTCGTTTATACCCACGTTATTTTACTCTGCAAACTTCATTCCACCTACACAGTGCGTTTATAAACACCCGTCTGTGTCATCCTTTTAACTGCCGCAGTTGTGTTTAGGGTTTGCAAAACTTATTAGTAGCTTCAAAATGTATTCTAGTCATAATTAATCTGCTATGGTTCACAGAGATTACAGATATTATATTTTTAGATTACCAAGATTGACTACAAAATCGTAGGGCAAATTGGTACCCACACACGAACAGACCAACACTGAACGTTTGCAGTAATTTAGCTATACTGAAAGTAAATCAATGCATATTTATGGTCATTTTCTGTCGGGCTTTAACTGCACATCTCAGTTGCATAATTATGTATTCGATGTCAATGTGGCTTGACAACCCTAAACGTTAAGCACGTTTTGCACTTATTATTGCGTCTGCGCCGGATCTAAACATAAACCGCACATGCCTGACCGTCTCTCGGGCAATACGCTCATGATACTACTTATTTGTATTAAATTAATATCACACTACTATTTTCTACTGAAATTTTCATAATCATCACATTTACCTACACAAAATATTTATTTCAACTCTTTTGGTCATAATCAGAACTATGCCTCGTAAAGTCCCCTGGTAATTAGAATGGTACCTACATTTTGACTTCAAATTGGGATAATATTCCCCATTGCGGGCGAAGCGGATTTAACGCGATTTTTTTGAGGTATTACGGAGCAAAGAACTGTCGCTACAAATGGGGCACGTGGAACACGTCATTTTTCAATACGGAGTGTATTAAAAATTTACAAAGAGACACAATAACAGATCGAAAAGTATTTTTGTCAATAATCACTATGAAACTAATACTTATTGAATTTAGGACACAAATAAAGAGGTTATAATAGTAGATTATTAACCAAGGGGATAAAGCAGTGTCTTCTGTCGCGGGTGACGATTTAAATCGCGAGCGTTACGAAGGACCCGAGGTTTACTCCCGAGCGTAGCGAGGGTGTTATAAACTTAAATCACGAGCGAAGCGAGGGATTTATGACGAGTCCTGAGTGTAGCGAGAGATTTAAGTTCACCCAAGACAGCTTTATCACCGAGGAAAATACTCTACTTTTCGTACCATTTGTGAAAAAATTAACACAATAATAATATGAGATAAGCATTTATTAAAAATAATGACAATTAAAAGTAAAAGTTAACATTCGAAACATTGGTCCAATTATTGATAGAGAGAGTTACATTTTTGTTTGGTACATTTATTGTTGATGAGTATAATTGCGGCAGCATTTGCACTGATGGAATCCGACAATTCACTGTCACTGTCGCTTTGATTTAACATCGTAACGTATTTTTAGAACATTAACTTATTTATAAAAATAAATTAAAATAAACCTAGCGTTTATGTATTTGAAGAAAACAAAAACGAGGCAAATACATACCTAGACTAATATTTTTTTGTCGGAAAAGCAAAGGCATCAAGCTCATACGGCCTCGTCGGTTTTCGTAATTTTATTTAATAATCATACAATACATTATAACTGCATAATAAATGCGTATTCCTTTTTCAAAAAGATGCTTAATGCTATATAATACAAACTCAATGGTGTAAACACAGCTGATGTAGTTCAGCATAATGGTAAGTATTCCAAATTTAAATCACATTCTCCCCCTAGCTAGAGGATGAATGAAATTCAGTACAATTTTCTTTCCCTGTTTTTAACAGATTAAAAATGACTATTGTTATGTTCGCTTTTTGTGGCATAGAATGTCACTTTTTTGAGCAAGTGGTATGAAATAGTAGATTATTAACCAAGGGGATAAAGCAGTGTCTTCTGTCGCGGGTGACGATTTAAATCTTGAGCGTAACGAAGGACTCGAGGTTTACTCCTGAGCGCAGCGAGGGTGTTTAAAACTTAAATCACGAGCAAAGCGAGGGATATAAGACGAGTCCCAAGTGTAGCGAGGGATTTAAGTTCACCCATGACTAAGACAGCTTTATCACTATCTCTATCAGCTTTATCAATTTGCATCTATTTAGTAAACGAGGTAATAGACACAAGTATAATACTAGAAATAGGGACCAATTGGTTCAGCCGGGTTTCAGGTTAGCTAAAATAGACTCAGCTTTCATGGGGTACTGTTTGAAATGCTACAATAAAATACCTCCCCACATTCTTCAACTGAATGAAACGAAATTTAAATCTTGTATTAAACGTACACTATGTAGGCAAGCATATTATAAGTTGGGGGATTATATTGATGATAAAAATGCTTGGCTCAATGCTGGTCCTGCTCCACAAGCATAGGGGTAAACTCATTGATTAGTATCCGAAGCTATAGTGGAAGCTGCAGAAGATTGTAAGACTATCTTTGCAATGTATAGAATCAATTCTCTAGTATTGTGTAATTATTAAGCCCATATGTGAGTGCTATGTATTATCATTGACTTGACGAAGCCCTGGTAGTTGATAGTGTCATGCTCACTTAAATGTCTCGCTGATGGTGGCGGGTGTGTCGGGTCATTTAGCTCCCTTCAAAATGGTCGAGCTGAATGGGGCTGATCCATACGTCATGTTCGTGAACGGGCGCTGTCAGTTGGGACTGGTCATTTTTTTAGCTACCACGATCATTTTTAATTTATTTAGATTTTAAATTGAATTTTGCTTTTTATTTACTCTGGACGCTCTTACTGTGCACGTCTTTCTACATCGTTCTCACATATTTGCATAATCTCAACATGAATGATGTATGTACCTACTTAAATACGATTTTGTAAAAATATTATAATTGAAAAGAGTGTCCATGGAGTTTCTTGCAAATTCTTCTCCATAGAGATCAACGCTTTGGAATGGGCAACTACAGTACTTTCACAAGTTATTATGCCTTGTGACCGGGACTGTAGATTCATTTTGTTTCTTGACATTCAAAAGTGCCTGTAATGGTCTAATTGAAATAAATGATTTGATTTGATTTGATTCACCGAGGAAAATACTCTAGGTACTTTTCGTACCATTTGCAAAAAAATAACACAATAATAATATGAGATAAGCATTTATTAAAAATAATGACAATTAAAAGTAAAAATTAACATTCGTACATAACATTGGTCCAATTATTGATAGAGTGAGTTACATTTTTGTTTGGTACATTTTATTGTTGATGAGTTGATTTGAATCCGACAATTCACTGTCACTGTCGCTTTGATTTAACACCGTAACGTATTTTTAAAACATTAACTTATTTATAAAAATAAATTCAAATAACCTTAACGTTTATTTATGACTGTATTTGAAGAAAACAAAAACGCGGCAAATTCCTAGTCTAATATTTTTTGTCGGAAAAGCAAAGGCATCAAGCTCATACGGCCTCGTCGGTTTCCGTAATTTTATTTAATAATCATAACTGCATAATAAATGCGTATTCCTTTTTCAAAAAAATGTATAATGCTTTAAATATAAACTCAATGGTGTAAACACAGATGTAGTTCAGTTTAAATTTCGATAAGTATTCCAAATTTAAATCACATTCTCCCCCTAGAGGACGAATGAAATTCAGTACAATTTTCTTTCCCTGTTTTTAACAGATTAAAAATGACTATTATGTTATGTTCGCTTAGATAGAAAATGAAAGAGAAAAATGTGCTTCAAAATCTATTTATTTCATAAAACTAATATTGTAGCACTAGGATAAGCTACATAACTAACAAGAAGACTCAAATTATTACATTTTATCTTTCTGATTTATCAAAACGAATACGAAACTCAAATGGCGCCAGATTGGGAGAACATGGTAGAAATTTGAAATTCGTTTTTGTAACATTGTCTTTTCCGTCAGTTAACGTCAAAGTCAATCAAACCCGCCCGTCAAATGCAAATCATTACTCAAATTAAAGATGGTTGCTTGTGTTAACTTAATGTCGGCTCTATATTGATTTCTCACACACCTTCACAGTGCTCAGTACATTAAAATTTAATAAATATCAAGTATTTGACTGTTTCATTCGCCATGTCGGTAAAAGTGTTTGAGGCGCGGGAGCACTGCAAGGCGGCTGAAAAATAGTGAGTCAAAATTCAATTTACCTTAGTTTTTATTATTTATATTTTAGCGAAGGATGTTGTTATTTTGTTAGATTTTGTAATTATTTATTTGTACTGCTGTGTTCTCATGCTTTTTATCAATATCATGCTAAAAGTACCATATTCATGCTATTTTATAACTAATGTTGTGTGCTTGCTTGATTTGCATGCTTGAATAGAACTTTACAAAACAAAAAAGTTTATTTGTTACAATTAAGTTTGTTCAGCTTCTTGTACTTTAAAGATGGTTCACTGAAATTAGAAAGTCTTGTTGAATAAGGAATTTAAAATAATTAAAATAATGATTATCAATGTAAATGACATAAACATACTTGTTTATAACAAGGGGAGTGTAATCATTTGTGTCTAACAAGTGTTTAGTATCAAGTTTAAATCTATGTATAAAACTTTGTCTGATATTTCTCAAATTCCTTGGAATTCAGCCTGTTCCTATGTTATAATAGCCATCAAGAAGCACAAGTTAAAACTACTAGCAAGTAGTACTGAGAAATGTCAGATGGGAAACCCAGGAACACTGAGCTTAGGCAGTCTTGTAACACATTTATTTAATTACAAGTGAACTACTCTGGTGGTCTCATGGTTAGCATTACCATTCAGTTTTCCTTTTAGATTTTTTTTAGTTGCAGCTTGGAATTTAGACTTGGCAGTGCATGCACACAAACACACACACTGTTGTGCACTATAATGTGTTGCCAGTTGATGCCACAGTGGCAGGAAGGTGGCCTATTTCCCAGCAGCTAATTAAAATCCTCCTTTTAAAAGCATAATCAGAGAAAGCTTTCAATAAGGATCAAGAGAATAATAAACTTTAAGCTTTGTGTTGATTTTAAATGAAGTAATATAAAAAAGCAATATGAAGTTTTGAAGTGACACTAATTTTTAGGTATTTTATATGGATAAACCCTAATGAGCATACTCACAATATGTTTATTTTAATGGCATTATTGGCGCAGTTGCTGAGCGGTTGAATGCTGTGCTGCATGTCACGGGTTCAATCCCCGCTAGAAATTCCTAATGTGGGGTTAATTCTTTTTAAAAAAGAAATAACCTCTCTGAGCAAGCTCTAAATATAAATACAAATAATTCTCAAAATCATAATATTTTATCATATTATAATATATTTATACTTCAAAGAACCAATAAAGTATCTTCTTAAGCTGAATAACATTATTTTTTCTGGAATATCAGTAATCTGAAAATATGTTGTTTTTCAAAGAATATGAGACTGATTTGACTACATATAAATGACTATACCACAACCAGAAAAAAAACATACAAGCATACAAGCAACCTTTACCCTAATGTGGCATTTTGTTGTGAAGTTTTCAACATAAAATAACACCAGTCTTGTAATACTAGCAGGGTTAGATGTGTGGAGGTGTATATGAATTATAATTCCATATCCAGTTTATAAAGCTGTGCTTGTGCGATCTTTCAATTTAGGTACTAATAGAACACATCAAATGACAGATGAATAACAGAACCCTGGCTAAATGTGGATATCTATCAATTAAATCTGGTTCTACTAACCTGACAGACAGATGTGTTGCTGGGGAGTTTGTTTCGCCACTTCTTCTTCCCAGTTAAAACACTAGGAAGTGGCGAAGGGCAGGGCGTGTTTGTGGGACTGTCTCTTGTAATGTGACGTTCAAAAAGTGACTTATTATCAGCCTAATTTGAATAAATGACTTTTGATTTTGATTAAACAGAGGAATATCCCACCTGTACAAACAGCAGGGGTAGCCTGAGGCGTGCCTTCATATTTCGCCAGCTATCACACTACTTATGGATGAATGTGTAATAAAATATCTGAAACTTTACATTTTAAAAGACTTAAAATACAATTAAACTATGCGAGCAATGGCGCGGCCGAAGCTAGTATTAAATAGAATATAGTGCGATTCTATTGTCATCAATAACTGTGATCAATTTTGGATTCAAAACTTCCATACTGATAAATCTCATAACACTGGTTGTTGAGGGATCTTATACTGAACCCCTTCACCCCTACCAGACACTATACAAACAACACATACCTACTATAGTAAACGCAATCAAGGGGAGGCTGACTTGTTCCCAATGCAATTACTTGATGCTTTTGTTGTTTTATATTGTTCTGTAACTGCACTGCGAAACTTATGTTTGTAAAAGTATTTGTGTCGCGCCATGTTTTAATGTATTTTAGTATCTCTGTTTTGCCTAGTAGTGAAGTAATATAATGCTTATTTTATTTTTATATAGGTATGTTAGAAACCAGTATTTATCCAGTTTTGTTTTTGCTAGCCTTTCTTGTATGACTTCTGGGCAAAGGCCTCCCTCGCCTTTCTCTTATCCTGTCTCATCGATTTTAATAAAATGACATCTTATGCATATGTTCTTGGCAGCCTGAAGACCTCCTTTATGCGTTGGAAGGCGGACTATGATTCGGCAGCTGATGAATATAGCCAGGCGGGTAAGTTTTAACGTATATGCTTAAACTCACACCTTTTTCCGTTTGTTTTGGCAGATACTCTGTCTTTAACTACCAAATAAACTCCTATTTAGCAGGCCTGTTGATTTTACTTATGGCTGAATTGGCAGATGTAATGCCGTCGGCATTTTGTATGATTCGTTAATAAACAAACGGTGTTTTTTCGCGAACGGTCGCTGTCTTTAGAAATGCCGAAGGCAAATTAGAAAATCCCTCGTCACACGAAATGGCCAAAATACTGTGTCATCATAAATAACTCCAGTGTTGTCTTTTTAATATCATCTATGATAGTGATTTCGATTACAAGTGACATACAACCTCAGGCTGGTGGCTATGACTCGACTATACCTTCATCTTTTCTTTAGAATTTAGATAAATCATCATCATGCTACCGCCCTTACTGTGCACGTCTTTCTACATCGTTCTCACATATTTGTATAATCTCAACATGAATGATGTAAATACAATTTTGTAAAAATATTATAATTTAAAAGAGTGTCCATGGAGTTTCTTGCCCATTCTTCTCCATAGAGATCAACGCTTTGGAATGGGCAACTACAGTACTTTCACAAGTTATTATGCCTTGTGACCGGGACTGTAGATTAGTTTTGTTTCTTGACATTCAAAAGTGCCTGTAATGGTCTAATTGAAATAAATGGTTTTGAATTTGAATTTGAATTTTGAATTTTTGAACTTATCCCTTTTATTCGGGGTCGGTGCAGCATGACTTTTTCCTCCACACTTCCCTATATCCGTCATCTCATCAGACACTTCCTCTCTTTAATATCATCTTCCATACAGTCTATCCATCATTTCTTTCTTCCTCTACTTTTATACCCATCCATATTCGTCTTCAAGCACTCCTCACGACTCCGCGTGTCGTCCCCATACCAAACCAACCTATTCCCACACAACTTTTCAGTTACCGGCGCCACTCCTTCGTGTACATATCCCCCGTAGCAAGCCCAGCATTATGATATTTTGAAAACTGCAGTTTGTAAATAGCTAATATTTTTCAGCGCAATGCTTCCGTATTGCCCATGATCTGCCTAACTCGAAGGCGTGTCACATGAAAGCTGCGGAGTGCTTCAAAAAGAACAACGCGTTTTTCCACGCAGCCAAGGCTCTGGAAAACGCCATGATCGTCTGCAAGGAAACCGCTCCGCCCCAAGAGGTGAGTTTTAGTACTTTCTAATCCTTACTAATATTATAAAAGCGAAAGTGAGTTTGTTTGTTTGTTACCTCTTCACGCTTTAATGGCTACACCGATTTTTATGAATTTTGGTACAGAGATAGTTGGGAACCAGGAGACGGACATAGGCTAACTTTTATTTTAAAAAAGTGGGATGTGAGGGAGAAAGAGGGAAGAAAAGGGAAAACTTAGCGTTGCTATTACAAATCAATAAGGCGCAAGAGGAACTGTGTTACCCCGAATTTAACGCGAGCGAAGCCGCGGGCAAAAGCTAGTTTTCTATATAGGACAAATGGTCTCTCGTGTGGACGTCAATTGAATTCCTCTTCATTTGCTATCCATGACATTTTTGGTACGAAAAAGAGTTAAAAGTAGCGTTCAACGTAAAAGATGAAAGGGAGCCGTCTGTCTTGGTACGGACATGTGATGAGGAGGAATTCAGCAGATGTGATTGAAAGAGTGATGAATACAGATGTTGATGGATGGAGAGGGAGAGGAAGTTCCAAAGAAAAGATGGATGGACTGTATGAGGAATGATAAGGAGGAATATTAAGTAAATAATTGACGATGATTTGACGGCACGGTGGCTGAGCGATCGACTGCTGCGCCGCGTGTCGCTGGTTCGATCCCCGCACGGAACAAACATTTGTATGACCTACAAGTAGTTGTTTCGGTACAGGAGAAAATCCTAGTGTAAGGCAACGTTTTTTTTGAAAAATATACATAAGAAATGTTAGCGTGCCTATTGTCAGAATTAAAAGAAAAAAAAAAAACATGGAACAAGGAAGGAAGATGATGGTAAGACAAAGGGACCTGCCAGGGTCACTGCCTTCTGGGGTTGGGGGTGGTTCGAAAGAGATAGATACCGCGGCTCGGAACACTTATGGCCAAAAACGCACATGGATGTGTATTAATCAGTAAAAGTCTGACACTCCCTGGCGCTCAACATAGACCGGGGGAAGTTATTTGACGATTTCATAGTATTTTGTGAAGACGATTCCCGTATTTAAAAACGTCTAAAATATAGACGTTTTTTGTTTTGATTCGCTATTCGTATTTTGTTTCGCTGCAGTAAATGTTAACATATATTATAGGTAAATTATATTTATTTTTTATTGATTGAGACAGTCTAGAATGTGATCTTTACGGAAATGCCTGATATCTAACGGTTATCTCTAGACAGGCTTATTTACTTCAATTAAGTTATAACTCAAAGTTCATACTACTATGAAATACTAATACTAATAGTGTACTTCCCCTAATAAAAGACCGATTCTTTTTCTATTTCTATCAAGTCTAGACGGCTCTATTTCTTATAGCAGACATCCTGCTGTCTTTACCTGGGATACGCCGTTGACGCGTATTAATTAAGGGGTGCTACACACTTATACGAGTCGGCACATTCATTTTTTGGTATCAGTGAACATACCCGAATCACTACACATATTACGCTATCATGCAGCTCGTACCGATCGGTATATTTTAGAGTTGTCACATAACTTAAATAAAAAGATTTTAGCCATTTTTGCTAAATTGTCTTAAACAAGGCAACCTCAGAATGAGAGACACTAAACTGGAAACTTGGCATAAACCTCACCCTCATAAATAAAAACACAAAAAAAAAATCGGTCGAACCGTCCTCAAGTGATACTCCTTCATACATGTGGCAATTATTTTTTAACCGACTTCAAGAAAAAGACGAGGTTCCCAATTCGACTGTTTGTCTTTTGCTTGTTACGCGATATCTCAGATTTTCAAAATCGTTTTATTAATATAAAAGATAGATTACTGATTTAAATTTATTTTACTTTACTAAACCTTCTACTAAACCACTAGTTAAATATCATAATTTTGAACCAAAAAAGATTTGCTAACTTTCGATAGATTCTACTATAGAAAAGTCAGTCTAACGATGTCTAATATAAAATAAATTCTGTTTAGACGGACGACACGCCCTTGAAATAAGCAAGGTGAACTTGAAGTACAAAAACAATGAATAGACACGTCGTAAATATCATACACGGTGGGGTAGCTCACCCACGCCACGTTGCCGTTGCTAGGTAACCAATCCGTGCGAGCTGATAAGGGAGCAGGGTGGGCGCCACCCCAGATTAATTGGACACTGCCAAGTGCTACATTGTTGCGCATATACGAATATACCTAACAATTTTTCAACGACACGGTTGGCGCAGTGGCTGACCGATCGATTGCTGCGCTTTTTTTTACGGGAAATCATCAAATAATTTCCTTTCGGGGAGTGGCACGCTTGTACTGACTCACACCGAACCATGTTCCTTCTATTGCCCTTTATGTTCCGGGGCCGCGGTATCTCTTTCGAACAACCCGCAACCCCGGCAGGCGGTGGCCGTGGCAGGCCCCTCTGCTTTGCTGACATCTCATTGAGGCGGGTGTGGAATACTAACGCGCCGTCGACACGGCCTGTCGTCAATAAACGGATGGACGGTGAGCTACCCATTGCTTACCGACCACAGGCCCGCATCGTTGGCCGGGAGTCGTCTGGTGGCGCCCGACCCTGGGGCGTCTCCGCGGTGGCCTGGTTGGTTTGAGTTTTTGTTCTCACTAGTGCTATGAAAAACTTGCACTTATGTGAAACATTATAACAGTTTGACGGCACGGTTTGCGCAGTGACGCTCGACTGATGCGCTGCGTTTCGCGGATTCGATCCCCGCACAAAACAAATACTTGTATGACATACAGGGGCCTTAGTCTGCTATTACAATAGTGTCAGAATGGTCGATCACTGATCTCATAATGGTTGATTTTGACATCTACTACATACTAAACTTGTCAAAATCAACCATTATGCGATCAGTGATCGACCATTCTGACACCATTGTAATAGCAGACTAAGGCCCCAGGTAGTTGTTTCGGGTCTGGCTGTTTGTGTATGTGAGTTTAAAGGTTTGTAAACGCACCCACGATACAGGAGAAATCCCTAGTGTGGGACAACGTATTACCTAAAAGAAAATAAAAAGGTTCCGGCAAATACACTTGAGGTGCCTTCATTTTAAGATTGATGTTAAATATCTTAACATGAATAAAATGAAGTCGCCTCCGCAGTCTGTTCGCTTAGACCTTTTGAACTAGTCAACTGATTTAAATGCAGTTTTCAGCAATAGATACGAGTGAGTCAAGAGGAAGGTTTAAATGTATAATCCTAATAATATTATAAAAGAGAAAGTTTGTGAGGATGTATGTAAGTATGTTTGTTGCTCTTTCACGCAAAAGCTAGCTTACATATCAGAATAACACATAGGCTACAATTCAGAAACATTATATTGTATATTCTATCACAATGCGAGTGAAACCGCTGGGCGCAGCTAGTATTAGTATAATATACATTGCACCTGGGAGAAGCCGGGACGGGTTGCAAGTAAAACAAAAACAAATTCTACTAGACTGGAGATTCGGACTATTTGAACATCAATTAAACAAGACAGTTTCCCAAAACTGGCGAAAGGTATGCACTCTTTGCCAGTTCCTAGTCTTTTAGCTAGAAAAAAAAAATGAAAATGCCTACTTATAGCTGAACGTTTATCTATCATATGAAATAGTTGACCTCTGCTCATCCCGTTGGGGATTACAGTCGTGATGGTATTTTATAAAATAGTACAAAGCAGTTATGTATCGAATAGTTTCATCCATATAAATTGTTTGATGATCGTGTTCAACTGTGTAGCGTTCTCCCAACTCATATGGTATCGGCTTCCAGGCTAAGTGGATGTAGATATCTGATATTGGTTTGTAAAAACTTTTGGGAAATCAATTCTGACTTTCGAAAAAACATACTTTCTTAACACTATCACAAACTAACTATTTAGTTCTCATAGAAATTCTTATAGAGTATCCATTAACCATAGCTTCTAAAAAATATAAACAGTTCATCCACATAGCTGAAGAAAAAATATGTATTATAGAAGGTACCCAAGCCATATAAATAAAATTGTTAGTGATAAATCGGGAGTTTGTTCCCTTTTGATAACAATAAAAAATAGAAAATCGGCTCAAAAAAAGCAGTCTAATCCTTATCCTTACTAATATTTTAAAAGCGAAAGTGAGTTTGTTTGTAACGTCTTCACACCTAAACCGATTTTGATGAATTTTGGTACAGAGATAGTTGGGACCCTGGAGACGGACATAAGCTAATAAAAAAAAAGTGAGATATGAGGGAGAAACAGGGAAGAAAAGGGAAAACTTGGCTTTGCTATTACAATAATAAGGCGCAAGGGTAAATACTACAGGTAGCAGGAACCTGCACATCAGGAGGGAACTGTGTTACCCCGAATTTAACGCGAGCGAAGCCTCGGGCAAAAGCTAGTTGAGAAATAAATGTATCTACGTATAGATAGTCCTGTTTGTAATTTTTGTCTCGGAGTCTGTAATATACGCAGAGGTAGCTATTGTAGAAGTATTATCCTTTGTGCGCGATTATTGCGTAGGTAGACCGACACTCTCACCGCTGTCTTATCTTTTGTCATCCACACTATTTCAGTTCTATTGTATAAAGACAGGGTGGGACGGACACTCACGCTTTTAAAACTATCAACTCGTATTCAGAACATCAATGTAAAACATATATATACTCGTATAGTCAAAATGAATGACATACATTGTTAAACCTTTCATCGATGAGAAACTCTTATGTGGAGAATGGGGAGGGTGATGTTTATCGTTTTAGCGTTGCGGTCATTTTAACAAGGGTCCTGGGTTTGATTCCGGGTCGAGCAAAGTGTTATCAAATTGGGTTTTTTCCATAAGGAAATTCTTAGTAGTGGTTTTAGTGGTAGTTTTCTTTCTTTCTTATTTGTACTGGATAAAACCCACCCATGTTCCTTCTATTGCCCTTTATGTTCCGGGGCCGCGGTATCTCTTTCGAACAACCCGCGTGCCGGGGGGCAGGCGGTGGCCCTGGCATGCCCCTCATTACGAGCGAAAAAGCACGTTTTCTTTTTAAAAAAAATGTAAAATATTGACGTTACCCTGTATGTACATTTTCGAAGCTACAGTATTGGTAAAATTTTAATATTTATTTATTTCTATTTTTTGTTTGTTTCAGTCCCATACTAACCCGACAAGATCCACGTGGTGTCAAAGAATTTAATTTGCGATCTTGATTAAACTAACATTAGATTCATGTTTTTTTTTTTTTTTTTTTTTTACCTTGCACACTTGTTTTTCCAATTCACTGGACATTGGCAGAATAGTCGACATCGGCTCTAATTGCCATTAAACAAAAATAGAATAGAATAGTATTGGTAAAAAGCAACCCAAAAGTGTTTCCTAAGCTATCAGACAGAAATGACCGCAGTCGACGGTACGCCAATATGTTGTGTTTAAGGCAATCCAAAACAGTACTGATAGGATGGGCAATAGTATCTATATACGTTATCTTGGGCGATATCAGACTTATTTTAGTTTTAAGTCCACATTTCCTCATTTAATCACAATAATCTATATCTGCCACATAAATAAAATAGAATTGAAAGAAATCTTGTGGATTTCTATTTGACACAAGATAGACTGCGCTTACAGAGCTAGTCTACCCACGCAACATTATATGGGGAGGGGGAGCAGAATGATGTTGGTACTATTGTTTTAGAGTCTGTGTGTTTTGCACCATGTATAGGTTTAAACACGACGTATAATGTACATCATCTTCTTTAATATTAGGTATATTGTATATAAATCACGTGTCACGTTGTTTGTCCGCGATGGACTCCTAAACTACTTAATCGATTTTAAATTAAATTTGCACACCGTGTGCAGTTTGATCCAACTTGAAAGATAGGTAGGGTAGGCAGAAAGGTAGAAAATTGCATTGCAACGCATGCCGGGGCACAGCATATATAAAAATGAATCCCTATTTCCCCTGGTCACGGCATCACGCGCGAACGGCTGGACCACTTTCACTATTTGTTTTTTGTTTTGTTGGTTAATGTCAGGAGGAGGTTCTTATGAAATAAAAAAGTGGGGTAGATGGGGTAGTTAAAAACACAAGGAGATATTTTTAGGTAGAAACATTGCATTGCAACGCATTGCACCGGGGCACAGTTAGTCTATTATGTATAAGAGAAAATCACGATTGAAACCACGGGGCGCAACTAGTATACTAAATAAAATGAAATACATAAATCTAACTTGAATTTAAAAAATAAATAAAGTTTTACTCCAATTACACTTCAAAATTTCTGCGCATTTTCCGATATAAATAGTCATACATTAATAATTCAGTGAACAGCAGGTAAGTACTTTTATATTTAAGAGCATGCATATTTATAGATACCTGCCACGTTAAGCCTTTAAGTTATTTTAATCAGAAAGTGGTATGTAGGTGTTTCAGTACAATGAGATCTGCTATAATTTTTGTGTATGAATAATTACTAGGTTCGGCAGACGCAACCACATAAGCCAAACTTATGTTGTTTATAATATCGTAAGATGTGAAGAGAATGGTAACGTTGAAAATGTATTCATTGTAGTTTAAACTGCAATGACCGGCTGTGACTTATGTGCTTTCGTCGGTCGATGTATTAATTTAAATAAATGTTATTGCATTAATAATAACAAAAAGCGAGCAAAAAGACTTATTGTGGTTTAGTCTGAAGACCCTAGTTTAGGAACATAGAAAAACAATCAAGGCGTTGGAAAGATACCTAATTGTTAGGTTAGCTAGACAATCATAATTGCGTTTTATTAAGCAACTCTATCCTAGAAGCTCGTCTCGTTGGCCTATGTACTGGCGAGCCTAGGGTTCAATTCTCAGCTTGAGCAGTGTTATTGGGTTTTTTCCAACAAGAATCGGGGAATTAGACGCGTGATGTAATAACATACATTCTGGTTATGAACAGAAGAGCTATAGTAAGAGATGAGATTTGATTAGTAGGCAGCTAGGGCCTCGTGTCGTGATCGCTTTTCTTACACCTCTTAGTCTATTTTACTCTAAGACCAATGTGACAGGCAGTACTACAATGGTAAAGATTCAATTACTCGAAGTTTTTACCAGAAGTAGTGAAGAAAAATGAGGTTCACGGAACAACAATCTTCTGCTTTCGTACATCAAAAGTGAAATGATCCTAATAGGATCATTTTGTTGTCTGTCAGTCCGTCAAGACTCTTTATCTCGAGAACGCGTAGAGGTATCGAGTAACATCACGCTACGACACTGGAGCTAGGCAGCGGGTGAAACCGCTGGGCTAAGCTAGTGCAATGCGTTTCTGCAATCCTTCTACAAATAAACTTTAACTGTACCGAATCTCATACTCCTGCATCCGCATATATTTCATAAGACAAGTACAAAGAAGGAAGTACAAATTTTTGCTTTAAGTAGGTATTATAATTGAATCTATTTTCGTTCCAGATTTTCGACCTAGCCATGGAATCTTCGAGCTTGTACCAACAGCACGGTTCGGGCGACAGCGGTGCTACAGTTCTCGACAAGGCAGGAAAAATTCTAGAACAGCAGAACCCGGAGCTGGCCTGCAAGCTGTTCCAACAAGCGGCTGATGTCTCTGCGGTAAGTCGGCAATATAGTCTATATTTACCATGTGGTCACGGACTAGCGATATTCAATGTACATAAATAACAAAATTTTTTTTGGACTTAATTATTTTTTTCTAAAGATACGAAAATATAAGCTCATCATTTCTTAATTTAAACGATAGACAATATTGTTGCCCTCTGAATAAACCTATTTTCGTCTCAGTAAGACCAAAACTTGGAGAGATATGATTACTTTTTGTACACGCATAGAAATATCTCAAAATGGCTGCCAAAAAGCGGGGAAGTTAGACCCAAGTGTGAATCGTAATTGTATATTAAAAAACTCGTTCCATAAGTATCTAGAATATCGCTAGTCCATGACCGCACACATTGTATATACATATATAAAAGAAAGTCGTGTTAGTTACACAATTTATAACTCAAAAACGGCTGTAACGATTTGGCTGAAAATTGGTGGTGGGACGGTAGCTTAGAACCAGAAGATGGACATTATACAATACATTTACAAAACAATATTTTGATCCTGTTCGGTAGGGTAGGTAGTATAGTAACAGGTGCATTACAACGCATGCCGGGCACAGCTAGTCTAATATATAAAATTCTCGTGTCGTGGTATTTGTTATCAAACTCCTCCGAAACGGCTGGACCTATTTGTATGATATTCTGTGTGCATATCGGGTAGGTCTGAAAATCGGTCTACATCTATTTTTCATACCCCCAAGTGATAAGGGCGACTTAAGCCACGGGTGTAACCGCTTGGCACAGCTAGTTATTTTATATCAATCTCTACATAATATAAAACAAAGTCGTATCCCACTGTCTGTACGCGTAGATCTTTTAAACTACGCAAGGGTTTTAATTCGGTTTGATCAATAGGAGAGTGATTCAAGAGGAAGGTTTAAATATACAACTGCAGTAACTACAGTACTTTCAAAAGTTATTATGTCTTGTGACTGGGACTGTAGTAGCATTTTCTTTTGTTTTCATGACATTCAAAAATGCCTGTAATGGTCTAATTGAAATAAACGATTTGATTTAATATATAATATATGCACATTAAAGTAGAGAATTCCAACTGCTGCTCCAAATGGTGATGAAGGTGACTGGCCAGTATGTGCTTGTGAACCATACTGTCCGATGTTGTTTGGCGTGCTACGTATCGTCAGCAAAAGAGACAAGTAACCAGGCTCGACAGCTCCAGTTCAAATTTTCTTGAATGTTTTCGAATAAAGTTAATTTTAGGGTTCCGTTCTTCAAAAGAAATAAACGGAACCCTTATTGGATCACTTAGTTGTAGCAATGCGTGCGAGATATAGAGGTCTAGTTATTAAGTACTAACATAGGCTTAAGCCCCTTAATGCTGCTTACGCCTGCTTACGGATAGTTGTATTTTGACATAAGTTCTATGAGACTTATGTCAAAATACAACTATCCGTTAGCAAAACGAGTCGTTTTTGTTTATTGGAACGGGGCATAAGTCATATTGTTACTAACACACTGGACCACATTGTAGTCGGAAAATAAATGAATAATAATAAATAGAGTTGCAATTTATTACTATTTAAAATCACATACTCAAGTCTATGGTCCACTCTATGCAGTTAATATGTATATGGCCATTTATGTCGCAAGTTTGTACGGAACCCTCGGTGCTATTGTGACTCGCTCTTGGCCGGTTTTTATAGAATACAAAGAGTTAAGTCTCATAACTTTAATAATTTTGATTTAAGTATCTATTTGAGTATTTATTCTTTTACCCGCTGCTCACCTCGTAAGAGTCATAGCGTGAAGTATTATACATATAAACCTTCCTCTTGAATCACTCTACCTATTAAAAAAACCGCATCAACATCCGTTGCGTAGTTTTAAAGATTTAAGCATACATACAACATAGCAACAGACAGACAGCGACCGCGACTTTGTTTTATATTATGTAGAGATATATATTTATAAAAATAATTATTTTTAAATATCCTTTTTTTTCTGTTATGGCACCTACTGTGTCTTGTCGCATCAGCCTAAGGTAGACTGGTAGAAAATACCCAAGGCGTTAAATCCGCCTTTGCACAAGCTTTATTTGTGCATTAAGTTTTAATAAATAATCTTGACCAGGAATCTCATGCTAGTCGAGAAAAGGTACCAAATGACCTGATTGATGAATGAAGAGGCATTGTCATTTGTTTTCCAGACTGAGAGCAGTCAGCACCAGGGCTCCGAGTACATCAGCAAGGCTTCCCGCCTTCTGGTTAAGCTACAATGGTAAGTTAAACGAGTTTAGTTAATTTTATTAACCTTAAAGCTTATTTTTCAAGCTTTTAATGGACAGATTATTTCTTAAAAAAAACATGTATGTTGCCGCGATTTTGGCGTGAGTTGATAAGTTTGCTCGCAAGTGTACTGGTAAATAGTATGATGCCAATAAAATAGAATAAAGTCAGGTTCGCGGATTCAGTTAGGGAATGAATTCATTAGTCCGTGGAATCATTTTTTTGCAGACCTTCTTTTTAACAGCGACAGGCGCGATGTCATTCCTATTCTCACTTGAACCGCATTATTTCATTGCATCCCAATTAAATCGTATAGTGTGATGGCTGTCGATAGGCAGAGATAATTAAATCCAGTTGAAAAAAAAATGAAATCAAATACCTAATGATTCCAGGTACGACCAAGCCGTGGATAGTATCCGCCGCGAGATTGGCTTCCATCAGGAGTCTGGTAACACGGGCGCCATCGGCAGGCTCACCGTCGCCATAGTGCTGGTGCAACTCGCTCGGGGCGATGCGGTGGCCGCTGAGAAAGCGTACAAGGTGGGTTGTATATATAGCATAGTGTATAGTCAAAGTTGTTTATTTGTAAAACATAGGTAATTATGGTATAAAAAAATATGTTGTTTCACTATGTTTTGTCTTGCAAGGCGTACAAATTAATTACAAAAACTTGAGAGGTGTCATGGGACCCCCGGATGGAACGAAGTTATTATTTATTATATATGTTACTGTAAAAGCCCGAACTACGGTAAATCTTAAGATTTTCCAGTAAAACCTAAGATTTACCGATTATAAATGGTAAATGTCCAAATATGTTTGGGATTCGAACTTTTACCATCACTTATTTGGTAAATCTTAGGATTTACATTAAAGGAACAGTAAATGTCGAATAAAATCGGGTAAACCCTTTAAAGCAGAACTTTTACTATTTTATTTTGCATAACAACGGGTAGCATAAACTTCATTTCGCAGAAAATTGTTTCGCAGACACTCATTTAACATACATTCAAAACTCATAATTTTGTAAGTCAGAATTATCTCTAGACATAAATTTCATATCCATAATATTTAAAAGTAGAAACATCATAGCGCAGAAAGTTTTCATACCAATAATCATTAACCGGTAGTATTGTCATATCGCAGAAAGTTTATAGTTAGAATCGTCTTAATCATTATTTGTTGTCATTTATTTTAATTATTATTTATTTCTTGGAAATAATGTCATTTAATTTAATAATTAATATTATCCTAATCTAAATAGTTCAGTTCTGAGTAACCTACTATAAACAATCTCTTTTTTCTATTAATGCAAGTCGTTTCTGCCATTCGCCGGCCGCTGCCGCTGCCGCTGCACAGCTCGCTACGCTCGCTCGGCTCGTCCGTAGGGGGTCACAATTTTAACCTAACCTAACCTACCCATTTCTCTTTTTTTTAAAGGAATTAACCTAATCTAAATAGTTGAGTTCCGGGTAACCTACTAAAAACAATATCTTTTTAGGGTTCCGTAGTCAACTAGGAACCCTTATAGTTTCGCCATGTCTGTCTGTCCGTCCCGTCCGTCCGTCCGTCCGTCCATCCGTCCGTCCTCGCTTAATCTCTGTGACCGTTAGTACTAGAAAGCTGAAATTTGGTACCAATATGTATATCAATCACGCCGACAAATTGGTAAAATAAAAATTGGAAAAAAATGTTTTATTAGGGTAGCCACCCTATATGTAAAGTGGGATGTGATTTTTTTTTTTAATTTCAACCCTAACGTGTGATATATTGTTGAAAAGGTATTTAAAAATGAATAGGGGTTTACAAAAATCATTTTTTGATAATGTCTATAATTTCGGAAATAATCGCTCCAAAAGTAAAAAACAATGTGTGTCCCCCCCTCTAACTTTTGAACCATAAGTTTAGAAAATATGAAAAAAATCTGAAAAGTAGAACTTTATAAGGACTTTCTAGGAAAATTATTTTGAACTTGATTGACACAACAGTTTTTGTACAAAAAAGACAAAAAGTTGTACAAAATAATTTCCTCCTCCACCTTTAAACTCATAAGTGGGATCACTTATTGTGACGGACGGGAAACTACGGAACCCTACACTGAGCGTGGCCCGACACGCTCTTGGCCGGTTTTTTCTATATTATTCCCAAAAAATCTTACTTTTGCGTTAATATTTTTGTAACTCACTGTATCAGTTCACGCCAAAATATTGGAAACTCAAAATAAATAACAAACATGGTAAATACCCAGTTTTAACCGTTAATAATAATGTTAGTGACCATGTCAGTTTAAAGACTTATATGCGTTTTAAAATTATTCTTAATGAAATTCTGCCATCTGTATGATATGAAAAGTGAAATAATACCAAATAATCATCGCTCTAAATGAACATTATGCTAAACGATATAATGCTAAATTTGAACTCTGCCAAACGAAATTATACTAAATTTCATTCTGCCATCTTAAAAGTATGCCATTGTAAATTCGGAAATTTAAACAACCAAACGATAATTATATCAAATAATTTTTACGCCTTATTATTCCTAAAACCAACATTTACCAGTCCACATTGGTAAAACCTAGCATGTACTGAATTAGAATGGCAAAAGTCCGAAAAAGTCGTCCCTTTATAATAAATACTTACATTTACCAACTCATGTCGGTAAATCTTAGGTTTTACTGGAAAATCTTAAGATTTACCATAGTTCGAGCTTTTACAGTAACATATACAAAAAACCTGTATACACTCAACAAAAATAATCGTCGCGACACCACACTGTTCAATGCGAAATAGAAAGATGAAACGAAAATAAATAACTGGCATGCTTTCTATGAGAGAGAGAGAGAGACAGACAGAGAAACACGCGCACGCCGCACGGCTTACAACTATAGCAAGTGTCGTTACATCTTTTGGTCTTAAGCAAAAATTGTCGTTATAACTTTTGGTCTTAATTTTTTCCGTCTAGCCCCCTTTCGCAACGCGCGATAAGGAACTTCGTTCCTAAAAGAACTTGCTAGGTAGTAGTAGGGTAAAACCGTTTCATATACAAAATAGAATAACATAGATCGTACAGTTTTATCTTATCTTTTTATCATCTGAAAACTCATTAATAGAGTAGTATGCCTTTTCAATCAAGATTTTAGATGAGATCTCATCTTTAAAGTTTTAGGTATTTTATTTAAAAAAAACTTAGGGCACATGCCTAGACAACTCTTAGAGAAAAGCGCAGTATTATGTATTTTTGACTTTAGTGTGCTTTGACGACGTCTAGTATTAAACAAATATTGCAATTTCGTTAATGTATAGAGATGGAAGCATAAGTATTTTTAAGCTAACGAAATATGGTTTGCAGCTTTCTTTCGGTGATTTTTAACTTAAAGGAAGCACTAGTATTAAATTAAATACGTTACTTTTAAAGTGCGTTGGGCGTATAACTTATGCCACGGATGTAAGAAAGACATGTGAGTGAGAACAGGCATCTAGCCAATGTCACATATATGTGACAAGCAAGCGCGTGCTTTGGGTGCCAACGACACAAAAATGTGACATTTGGGGTAAAAAGAGTGGCTCGGCGTGGGACGCGCGTGCTTTTATGCCATGTCTATGCTCTGTTCAAAAGGTTAAAATAGTATTTTAGTTATTGTAAATTGGACACTTATTAAGCATACAAACTTATGTCTCTTCTAAACTTTACAGGAATGGGGCAGCAACTGCGAAGTAGCAGAGATGCAGACCCTGGAGCAGATCCTGCAGGCGTACGACGAGGAAGACCGCGAGTCCGCCAAGCGGGCACTAGCCAGCCCCTTCATCCGCAACATGGACGTGGAGTACGCGCGACTAGCGGCCACGGTGCCCCTGCCCGAGGCCATGGAGCCGGCCCCCAGGGCTGCGGTGAGGGAGAACGCAGCCCCATCGTATGTCAGCCCTAATGCGCACGCGACTACCACTGTGGTAAGAGTG
Organism: Ochropleura plecta; assembly: GCA_905475445.1. NCBI lineage: Eukaryota > Metazoa > Arthropoda > Insecta > Lepidoptera > Noctuidae > Ochropleura > Ochropleura plecta. The sequence continues at coordinate 26,268,341 of FR997721.1, read as the reverse complement.
ATTTTACAAATTAAAGTCGCTTCATAGTCTTTCTACCCCTTTTTTGTTATTTTTTTCGCATGAGGAATCATCAAATAACTTCGCCCGCTCTGGGCGGAGCGGAAAAAAGTGTCAGACTTGTACTGACTAAAACCCACCCATTTTACTTCTATTGCCCTTTACGTTACGGGGCCGCGGTATCTCTTTAATCAATTTACCAGGGGGTAAATTAATTAAAGAGATACCGCGGCATTTCATTAGTCCAGTCATTCATTCCATTAATGTCGAAACCTGGGTCTACTATTTGGGACTCGTCTGCATAACCCGTTAGTGATTTAGCCAATTACTGTATATATTCAGCTTGATGCTGTTAACAAACTTCGCATCTACTATCCCTGAATGTTAACTTTTGCACTTAAGGGGTGCCACACGAGGCACTGTCAGTGGAGGTTTATCTGTCAACGTTATTTACTTGACAGAAAATGACGAGTTAACACGTACAACCCGGTCACATTATCGCGAGACCTGGCGTTGATGACATCAGGTCGCGTCGGCGCTCTGGGGCCTTAGTCTGCTATTACAATAGTGTCAGAATGGTCGATCACTGATCGCATAATGGTTGATTTTGACATCTACTACATACTAAACTTGTCAAAATCAACCATTATGCGATCAGTGATCGACCATTCTGACACCATTGTAATAGCAGACTAAGGCCCCTGATATGATGCGAAAAAAACAAGCATCCTCTAGTAGGATATTATTATAAACAATAAGATTTCCAACAATACAAATATTGTGTCAATTATTGATATATATGATTTAAATGATGATGTTCGCATTCCAGTGAGGTCTCGAGATAATGTGACCGGGTTGTATACGTCTTAAATTATCATTTACCCCGTCAGGAGTGACCTCGCGTAGGGTTTGATCGTATGTTCTAAGATGGTGTTTACGCGGCGAAAATTCAATTCAATTAGTGTTATTTTTGGAAATAAAATATTACAACTAATGTCTGTGTCAACGGCAAAAAAAAAAGATCAAATTCGAAAGATCGATAAATAAATAATTAATCAAATCATTTATTTCAAACTGGGCTATCTTAGATTATGACAACTGTTTGGACAAGGTGCCTTAATCTAAAATACCCCAGTTTATAATATGATGTGGGCGTCATATTATAAACTGGGGTATTTTAGATTAAGGTAAGGATGTTCATTACTCTTTTACATAAAAAGTACTGAACAGATTTGGGTGGAATTTGGCAGATAGTTTATGACATGAATCGATCTCATGGGACACTCACCAAATATAAGTGGGCGAAGCCGCGGGCATAAGCTAGTTATAAATACACAGTGTATTTATAACTAGCTTATGCCCGCGGCTTCGAACTGAACATAAAACTAAATGATTGGTTTTTGGAACAGGAATAACTATGTAGTAGTGAGTGCCCTGTTGATGTCATTAGGCTATCCCCCTATAACATGGGACTTAAATATAACTGGCGAAATGGGGTTGGACTGTGAAGCACGTTTCTGCTCATCCCTTCGGCTGTATCAGGCGTGGTGTAATTTATGTTTTAAATTGCGTCTTTATCAGATTTAATTAGGTATCGCATTGGTGTGTTGGCAGAACCAACTTAATGATGCAATCGCTGTTGTTTTACAAGACCATTGGATTTTAATTTGTTGGATGTTTTGTTTTTATTTGTTTGTAGTATAAATTATATTTTAATAACTATACTTCTGATTTGGTTACGGCATTTTTTGTAGTTGTTGTCGTATTTTAAAAAAAATGCTAATAAATAAGCAGTGAATTCTCGGTTGAAGGTTAGTTTTGTGTTTGGCTGATTGTTTTGCAGTAGTTTTATATTTAAATGTATAGTTGTAAAATTTAATTTTAATGAATTTGTTATTTTTTTTATTTGCCGTTTGTAATATTAGTGCTTAATTAATGGTACATCTATATTTTGTTAGATATGTTTTAGTTCTATTGTAATTGAAAACTAGTCTTGTGATATTAATGGAGCATAAATTTAGATTCGGTGGTTTGTTCCTCGGGAAAGTTTTGATGGTAAAACTAACTTTGACGTCGGACTCGGGAATTGAACCCAGGATTTTATGTTTGGTTTTATTTTATAAGTGTAGTACTGTAAAGTGAAGTGATTTATTATTTTTTAAATAAATTATTTGATTGATTATGAATTTCGTTGGTGATATTGATATTAAATACTAGCTGTGTTCAGAGGTTTTACCTGTTGCTCAGTTCCTTTTCTGGAGAGGAGTATGAAAAATAGATGTTAGCTGATTCTCAGACATATCCGATATGCACACAACATTTCATATAAATCGGTCCAGTCGTTTCGGAGGTGAATGGTAACTGACATTGTGTCACGAGAATTTTATATATTAGATTTGATACATATTGTAAAAAGAAATAGACGACTGGTTCTAGAAGAATAAAAATGTACTTGTAGTCAATTAAATATTTTATTTAAATCTAAATAGCTTCTGGGTTTCTAATATTATTTTATGGTATTTGTCATTATTATTCTCATAATGTTAAATACTATAAAATGGGAGTGTTTGAGCCGCCGCCATCAGCGACGTGCCGGGGGCCTCGGTGGCGTCCACCTCTGGACGGGTGTTGGGGGCCGATGTGCGGCCAGTGGCAGTCGTGGTGGCGACGGTGCCCGCTCGCCTGCTACGTGCCTCCGCCTTGAAGACGGGGCACGGAACATGTGAGGCTGGATAGTCGCCCCCACAGGTGGCGCATGTTGCCGGCTCCTCCCGTGGGACACTTATTAAATAACAGAACGAAAAGTATTTTTGTTATGGAATCGCTACGAAACTAAGATATTTTTTGCCACCCTTTTTTTCTGTGGGTGAAAAAAAAAGTATGGTTTTATATATTATATTTCACATTCATTTAAAAAAAAACATGACCCCACTAAGAATTTCTCATGTATCTTATTATTTATTCTAAATACTAATGTAATAATTGTTTCTTTTTTACAGAACGTGTCTAATGAAACACTGGAAGAGTCTCCGTACGCGACAGTCACTTACGCCAAGAAGTCGGATGATGAAGACGGATTGTGTTAAAAGTTCAGTAGTCGTAGTTTTTGTTCAGTTGCCTGCTGCCTACCCCTCGGCTGTAATAGCCATAGCGCGGTAATATAACTATAACTCCATTGTATAGACGTGGACGAAGCAAAAAGGGGTAATTAAATTTGTTATATTATGTAACTTTACTGCCTACCACAGCTAAACCCTTCGGACCGGGGATTTCTATAAAATAAACGATCTTACTTAATTTTAATCTATAAAAAAACAAAGGAAATAATTTGTTACCAGGCTCGTCAAATACAGTTGAAATCTTCATAAAGATCCATTTATTTGATAGAAAACAAACGGTTCATAAAGTAAATTAAATGACCGCATCAACGCAGCAGAATTTTAGTGGAGTTATTATAGTGCACGCGTTTGTGCGCAAGCACAGGTGCATTTTAGGTTCCCTCACTCTCATAGTCCGATGGGACAAAATCCGTCACGACCAGAGAGAGATCAGCAGGACCAACAGCTTAACGTGCTTTCCGAGGCACCGGGTATCTTACCGTAAACTTCCAAACTCCGGGCTGCTTCTGTGATGTTCCAAGTGGAAAAACCCCAATTATTTTTTTTTGACTGAACTGGGTATGGATCCCAAGACACAACAGTCTCGCTGACGACTGCGAAACCAACAGAACAGTCCAACGGCCCTTAACTAATGTTATGACCGTGAGTAATACGAGGTAGGAAACGACTGAAACTTGGGCCGAAACTAAGATTTTGTGCTTAGAGAGTAGACCTCCAGTTCGTAGGTCTTGTGGCTTTTCAAGCTTCTCGTACAATCACTTATTCAATTTAATTTAGGTATTTAATTACTACCTATACTTAAAAAAATATAGATTAATATTCCCAACCCTCAAATAATTGTACGAGGAGAAATATTTGCCGTCGTGAAATTAATATTCCTTTATAGTAAATATATTTCCGTGCTATTGTAAAAACACATCATATTGTGTTAAGCTTAGTGGCTATAATGCCTTACGTGTTATTTGTGTATATGTTGGCTATATACGCCCTTTATTCAAATCACTATCACATTTTCACATCCTCAAAAAAATCTCCATAATATAAAAAATCATGACTGATCCAAGCGCAATATGAAAACGTGTAAATTTGAAAGTTAGGCCTAAATTAATACAATCTGCATCAAGCTTAAACTTTGAGTTAAAGCTAAGCAGGTTAGTTGGTCGGTATCGAGGAAAAAAATAAATGTTTAAATCATTTTGGCACGCATAGTAAATTAACGCAAGTAATTATTAGATTTAATATATCAACGAGTTAACTAAAGTTATTTAACAGAATCAAAATAATGTAAAATTTGTTCATTAAAAAAACGAGTTACTAAATATAAAAAGAAATAGCAATAATGAAACAATACTTTTAGCATTAATATATTATTTACATTAATACATTATTTACATAAGAAAAGCAATATCATGAAATTCGGTACTTATTAATAAAAAATAAAATTGTTGTAAAATGATTCTTAATATCTTCTTGCTACAGTTTCTTCTAATCGCTTCTTACATTCTCGTTGGCACTCGACGTCAATTGATCTTTGTAACTAAAATATCCACTATTTATGATAGAATGATACTTAGGAAATGAAAACTGGATATAGAAATCAAAATTATGGACGAAATTCAACAATGAAACTGAACACGTTTAACAAATCTAACTGCGTTCAAGAACTGTCTTTGATGTCGAATATTAACTCTGATAGTTGTTGAACGCGGTGTAGACACATTCGCGTTCAGTTCTATTAGTGAAATAAGCACTTGGCTTTATTCACAAATTGAAAATCAGTCATTTGTATTAAAACATTGAAACCTAGACACTACACAGAATAACTATAGGACACCTAGATCAGTCTGGAGTCAGTTATTCTGGTTTCTGACGTAAGTTGTTCTATGACAGCTAAAAAATGTTAAAAGGCGTTGTCAAATTGGGGGCTATCGTTTTTGAGCTCACCAGACCTTGTCATGAATTCTAATTAGTAACAAAAACCTTATAAAAAGTTTATTTTATAACGAATGTATTGTTAATTACAGATAAATATTCACAATATTGTCTCTGAAATAGCTAACACGAAACGTTTAAAAAAAACATCATAATTAATTAGAAATGGTAAAATTTTAAAATATACTTGACTACAATCGTGAATATTGATTAATAGTACATTACGATATTAGTGCGTTATGATGGTTATAACATGCGAGGCGGAATTTCAGCCCGAGCCGAAGGCGAGGGCGTAATCGAGCCGAGCATGTTATAACCAATACGCACGTATATCGTACGACGTTTTTTAACACATTTGCGAGGAAACAGAAAAAAAACATTTCACAATACAAGTACAAAGAAAAGAAAATTTGAGAAAAATGGCGCGAGGATTATTTTCTGCCGTGGCTGCGTGAACATGTTGGCAAAGACACTAGACTTCACTAGAGCATGCAGCCAAGTTTTTAAATTACCGAATAAACTGTTTTTTTTTTTATTTTAAATAAACTCAATCTGTGAATGCACACTGTTGCTTTCGTGGTTGCTTTAAAATGGCGATTAGTTCGAAATTTGAATAGCAACAGCGCGCTGCTCACTAGCTGGTCAGTCGTGCGGCGGCGATCAGTTCCAAATTTGAAATGGCAAATAATACTGTTATGGAATTTGTATAGACTATAACTTAACTATTTGCTTTGATAACACACGCGTTTTTTATGACCCTCTTTACATATTTAAAACCGGTGGAATTACATCAGCTTTACGAGCAAGGGTGTTAAAAAATACGTTCTTATAAACGCGAATATTATGACATCTGACATTTCAGAACACCACACTACCCGAACGCAAGTAGCGGCGAATTCATGCACTATAGCCCCCATTATGATATCCTGCCGCGTTCAAAATCAGTCGGTATACCACATCGATTGAGAAAAGTACTTAGTATTTGTGTTAAGAATAATCAAATTATATATTAAATATTAAAATTATATTTGAGAAGAAGAAGAACTTCATAATAAAAATAATATAATATACTGAGTTTTCTATTGTGTCTTACATGGGCTTACTAAAAAATTGTACATCTTTAACTTAAGGACGGCAACACGCGGTTGCGATCCCGACTGAAACTGGTCGCACGATGACACTTGCTTGCGTGTCGGATCTACGAGAGTCGCACAACGCCGTGGTCGTTACCGGGTAGTAGCAGATCCCTTCATGCTTCCTTATCTATATTAGCGGCTGGATCGCCTTTCGTTTGAGGTCAGCCTGCATAAGCGTTGACGGCATTTTGATACAAAACCTCGTTGAAGTTTAAAGATAATTTTATCTTATTATATAATAATATGTATATAAAGCTTATGTTATAGTCTCGGCTGTTTTTGTTACTTTTGACTGAAAAAGATGTATCTTCTGTAAAATAGCAGTTTAACAAATGTTGTTTTGTATATTATTACAAAAGTCCTGTTTGGCATAGACCTGATAAAGAGTGAATATATATTATTATTATATATATACAAATATATGTATATAATTGTTTAATAAGAGTACACATAGTAAAGAACTGCTGCTCTTTTAGCTCTTTGTCATTTTCAATAGGAATAATATCCAAGCGGATTTCGCTCTGCATTATAAAAGATTGATTGATGGATAATTTAAAACAAATAGTGTCTAAGTTATTTAAAATTGTTAGTTAAACATGATTTACCAGTTCAATTAATGAGGCGCATATATCTTAAATAGCGCACGCTTATGGTGCTCCCTCACCGGGAGCATTCACGTGTATTGTAACATTTTAGATTCGACTTTGAGCATTACATTACAATAATATCTCCCTGACTAACGAACATTTGCGTGTAATGTAACATATAGATTCGACTTTGAGCATTTCATAGCAAGATGTCCGACGAAGCGGTCGTTGTGCTGAGTGCGGTAATATTAATTCGACATTGTTATTTACGTAAAAAAAAACACAGAAGAAACGATATTGGTGTCATGAATTATTTCAAAACCGGCAAAATACAGGTATTGTAATAATAATGCGCATTGTAATGCTCGCATTGATGTTACAAGTTGTATCAAGATATTACACATTGTATCATTACAAGGTGCGCATTGTAATGCTCGGTTCTCCTCTGTGTGCTCAAATCTGTAACGTTACATTACACGCGAATGCTCCCGGTGAGGGAGCACCTTTAGGTATTACTGGCATACTCACAAGTTATAACATATACGATAAGACACTCTCGTTTTAGTACTGAGTAAGTATTTGTTAAAATCCAAATCCTGTTTAGGCTTAACACTTTGGATTACACACAATTAAAACGGCCGGTTTTAAGGGATTCATACAATAGATAATATTATATTATAGGTGTTCACTGCTGTTGTAAAAAAACAAATATTTTCTCAATGTTTACATATTCTATAGTCTCGTACTGTATTATTCATGTTTTCCAGATTAAACATCTATTAAGGAAATAGTCGGTAAAGCTGAAGATCCCTTGAAAGTCGTCGTCTTAAAGCCGTGCACTTCTAACACAAAGTATAAGTATCGAAGGTACATTTCATGCAGCGCGTGATGGCAAAGACTCGACACCTCGGATAATATAGTGGTTTTCAACTTTAACATAATCTGTCTGGATATTCCCTACAAAATGCATAGTTCTCTAAAAAAGCCTACAATGATCTGCGTGGCCAATATAACAACGCGTTCAGAGGTATGTTGGGACTCCCATGGCGGTGCAGCGCCTCCAGCATGTTCGCCAGGCACAGCACGGATGGCTTCCAAACGATGCTTCGCTAATGATCCTCCTTCCTGTGGTCTCGGCTAAAGAGTAGCAACAACACACTTCTGATTGTGTTGTCGGACAGAGTGGACAGCCAAATCCTGAGGCAGTGGTCACTCATGCAAGTCCAATAATTTTGAATTCACGGTTGGCGCAGTGGCTGAGCGATTGACTGCTGCGCTGCGTCTCGCGGGTTCGATTCTCGCACGGAACAAGTATTTGTATGGCCTACAAATAGTTGTTTCGGGTCTGGCTGTTTGTGTATGTGAGTTTAAATGTTTGTTAACGCACCCACGATGCAGAAGTAATTCATATGGTGGGGTGACGTTTTTTTAAATAAAAATTGTTTTATATATTTTCAACTACTAACATAATATGGACTTGGATCATTACTCCGTATTTGGTTAGAAATAAATATTTTCATCATGCATTTACATCTCCATTAACCAAGGTTGGTAGCATACAATCCATTTCAAGAGGGAATGTCTGTCACTCTAGGGTTAAAGCGAAACTACTGTATTTTTTTTGTATCCTAGGTCTGCAAAGAAACGAATTTGAAGTTACCTCTTACCTTCAATGTATCCATTTCTTGAGCCTTATCAGCTGAGAGTGCTGACAGAAAGTCAAACAAACTTCTTTCGTTGAGCATGCCAGCACGCTTTGTATGGAGCACACCTATGCCTATTTTGTGCTATATATATTATTGACAAAAATGAAATTATGTAAAATATAACGAATTGTTATATCAAATGAATGTAGTGAGATCTAGTGATATAAGTGTTAGAGCGTCGAATATAAATTTAAGATAGGGAGTTCATTCAAGCTCAAGTGCCGTAGTCAAAATGTGCTTATCATAGATTCTCGCTAGGTTTTTACTATGTAATCTTGTGTTTGTGTAATATTCAGGTATTAGATTTAACGAATGACATACTTTAAGACGTCGTTTCGTACTAATGAATCTTGAAAGAGTTTTATTGTGAGAAAAACTATGAAATCGAAAAAAACTGCTTCATGAATTGAAAAAAAAAAAGTATTTTAGTGTTACCATAGTAAGCTTATTTCAAATGAGTATTAAAGTATGCCCGTCGTTTTGCCTAACATCCTGTACATACACGAAATAGTCTTGTAAGTTTATTATTTGTATGATTTATTGATAAGACTATATTTATATTAATATTGTTGTAAATCGTTATCATTTATATTTTATTTTAGTTGAGTGTTATTGTAATATGGTATAATATGTATAATTTTGTTGAAGGTAACATTTAGGGAGTGCACTGTTGATTAATTGAAAATGTTGCCGTGCAAATCTGTCACTTATTTGAACAGGAAATCGTTTCTGATCTGCAAAGGAGTAATACCTATGTAAGTCTATTTTTGAAAATTCATTCTCAGGATTTTTATAAATTATTTTGTTTCGTGTTCTTAGTCTGGCTTGCATGAATTCATTTTATCAACAGTGCATAAGGTAAAGTAAGGCGTGCTGCACACATTCGGGTTGGCCTGATTCCGTAAATTGATATTGATGATGTGTGATGATGTATATTGCAGCCAGCTGTGCTGAACCAAGCCAGACCGAACGTGGGATTCACTACGACAATACGAGAAAACAAACAAATCACATTTTGTCTAGTAATAATGTCTGAATTATTGACCTGCATCAATTTGGTATCCCACTTGTATTAAAATTAACTTTCAAAGGGAGTACCCAATTGAAGTAGCCCAGTTATTAAATTCAATTAAAATTTTAAGATTTCTAATATGGAGGCCAGTGTCTTTCCTCGATGTGCATTGTTAAATAGATGTGTGCACACAAAGTTTTAGTTTTCTTAAAGACCAATGATGACTCAAATAAACTCTACTCGGGTTCACTAAGCTACATTTGAGCTCGATACTGATTCTTTTATATATTACATTAAAGAATTTGGACAAGTACATGGCCCTGGCTGACGCACGTCTTCATGTTTGTTTTTTTTTGTTATTTAGGCGTTTAATTAGGTGTCGCATAATTTTATCTGACACTAGTGTTGATGGTCATATTTCTCGTAATGTCATAGTAAATCATTTTCAGAAAGACATGTAATTATTAAATTCATGTAAGATTGTTTATGATGAATTAAATAAATGTAAAGTTGTAATCAATCGTAATCGAGTTTTATTATCGACTAAATTACATAATAATACAAAATTATAACTTAATTTTAATAACTATTATTATATTACCTATAGGAATAACTTTGACAACTATGTATTTCGTACCTACAGCACTAATAAACGTTAGACATTCATAATTCTTAAAAAAATAACTAAAAGCAGTACACAGGTGAATGTACGAAATGGAGAGAGGCCTTTGTCCAACAGTAGGACACCCTTGCCGCTAAAAAGGTCAATTACGTAGCAGAAAACCTTGGTCACAGTCCAACATAAAAAAGACTTAGACACGATATCCCTCAGAACATACGTACAAACAGTTTGCGTAAGAACCAGCAGAAAGAGTTTGTACCTAATTTGCGCAAATACTCCTGCAAAAGTCCCTTTCCTTTACTTTCCTACAATTTGCGCAAACATTTTAATTAATCATAAATACAAGATTCGATTTTTCACTAACGTTTTCACAGTAATACTATATTTTCAAAATAATTATGTTGAGTAAATAAGACAGCAAGATAAAAGATTGATCATTCAAAATTGTGGTTCAAAGCTGTCAATAGAAGACCAAATAAAATATAACTAGAATTACTTAGTATTCCTCCTCACTTTCTACTTGAATACCATGAGGCTACATTCACTCTAGCCTACAAAACCTAAATACATTTTCTTACTAAGAGATCAAGCTGTACATGTCTACAATTTGTTTTGAAACCTGTAAATTAACATGATACACTAAGAAATCTGTATCACCGTTGCCGCGAGATACGAGTACAGTCGGCAACGTTGTGGAGTCAGCAATCAACAATTGATACACTCTCCCTTTACTGACAACAATCTTTTGTATGTTTCTTGAGCAAGATAATAGTCTACAGCACCTTGTTGGCGGTGCTGCAAGGTCAGCTGTTAGCAGTGTCATCACTAGTGATTAAGACATAACTAAATCAATCATCGTAATCCTTGGTTTTCACTTTGAATGTACAAAGATTGGCACAAGACTCAGTATTGAGATAAAAAATCTATTTTTTATTCTAAAAATTATCTTTACCTGAACCTTCTAGACTTGCTTCCGGACAAAAATTAATGGATTGGATTAGGGGTACCAATTGAATTTATCTTTGATCAATTACTCTTGAACCATATAAATTCATATCACAGAGGTGTGCGTTCGCGCAGCGGAATGTTGTTGAATTTAAAGATTTTAATTATGCAGATATTTAGTGTATGACGTCGTGTAATTGTGTATGGTAAAAAAAAATTTGTGCACGCAGCCATTGTGGAGAAATTCACCAAAAACTGATTCCGCTGCGCGAACGTTGTCCTAGCGGAACTTTTTTTGAAATATAGACTTTAGAAGAAAAGAGATGTGTCTAAAAATTAGTGTGTATTTGTGTGTAATTGTGTATGTATGAATAAAATTTGTGCATGCATAAACTTCGGAGAAATTCAAGTTTCCGCTGCGCGAACGTTTGGCCATTAGCTAGTTTTCATATAAAGCGCTTACATAGAGAGCTGTAAATTTTTACATACGTTGTTTTGAATTTGTGTATATTTGTGTAAAAAACAGATTAAGAAAAAATCATAGGGCTTAAAAGATAAAAATATAAACGTAAAATACGCTTATTAGGTCTTAGTTCTTAAAGTATGCACTTTGGGGTCTAGATTTTCACGTTTATACAAACCTTGTAAGTGTCTGCAACATGTTGCCAAGTATCAATGATGTTCCGTTAGTAATTAAAGAGTTATAGGACCATTTACCATGAATAGATCACTGTTTACAAAGCAGTCAAATATCACGACGTTCTAAAGGAATTGCATGGTAAAATGTATGCCAATAATTAGTGTATTCATTCAACTATTCACATGCAAAATTTCATGTCATTAAATTCAGTAATTAAAGAAAAACAATTATAATGCTGACGAAGCATCGAAAACCTACATAACCCGACCAAGTTCGGATGGCTACAAAAAAGCGGCCGTGCCATATATCTAACAAACGTTCTTAACCTTCCAATATTGTATTTATTAATTTGGTACAGTTGCGTACACAAGCGCTAGGAAAAAATAAAGCAATTGCATTTGAATGAAAAATATTTTAAAATAATAACGCCACTATCTACGATAAAAATAAATCTTCAATTATCAAGTACTTCTCTATTTAAATATCCGTGCACAAAAATATTTTTAATTCCATATAATAAATTATAATAACGTTAACAAACGCTTGCAACGACAGCAATAGACTTAAACGTAAGTATAATATTTCGAGCTTCAATAAAAATTAAAATCACACCACATAACTAGACTGATCCGTGAAATCTTCAATAGAAATTAGTTGTATGAATTTTATTTGTCCTTAACAATATAATATCTAGATTATATCTCAAATCTCAAGCGCATACTTAAATAAAGTACCTACGTAAATAGTACCTACTTTCTGTCATAGTCAAATACATTTAAAAAAGTAGGTGTACAAAAATAAATGACCTATAAATTATATCAAAACAACAATTGTGTTATCACTTATACCAATTCAATACCGGTATTATACTGTAAATTTTGGGATGTTACCTAAATATATTGCACGGCCGCTTTTTTGTAGCCATCCGAACTTGGTCGGGTTATGTAGGTTTTCGATGCTTCGTCAGTATTATAATTGTTTTTCTTTAATTACTGAATTTAATGACATGAAATTTTGCATGTGAATAGTTGAATGAATACACTAATTATTGGCATACATTTTACCATGCAATTCCTTTAGAACGTCGTGATATTTGACTGCTTTGTAAACAGTGATCTATTCATGGTAAATGGTCCTATAACTCTTTAATTACTAACGGAACATCATTGATACTTGGCAACATGTTGCAGACACTTACAAGGTTTGTATAAACGTGAAAATCTAGACCCCAAAGTGCATACTTTAAGAACTAAGACCTAATAAGCGTATTTTACGTTTATATTTTTATCTTTTAAGCCCTATGATTTTTTCTTAATCTGTTTTTTACACAAATATACACAAATTCAAAACAACGTATGTAAAAATTTACAGCTCTCTATGTAAGCGCTTTATATGAAAACTAGCTAATGGCCAAACGTTCGCGCAGCGGAAACTTGAATTTCTCCGAAGTTTATGCATGCACAAATTTTATTCATACATACACAATTACACACAAATACACACTAATTTTTAGACACATCTCTTTTCTTCTAAAGTCTATATTTCAAAAAAAGTTCCGCTAGGACAACGTTCGCGCAGCGGAATCAGTTTTTGGTGAATTTCTCCACAATGGCTGCGTGCACAAATTTTTTTTTACCATACACAATTACACGACGTCATACACTAAATATCTGCATAATTAAAATCTTTAAATTCAACAACATTCCGCTGCGCGAACGCACACATCACAGAGATCATTTTCATTTTCACAAAAAAATATGGATAAAATATAATAGAAGGATTGATTACAGTTATACAATGTTTTCTGTAAAGCTGCCATAAAATAAAATTTCATGAAAGTACAACTAATTCCAAAGAATAATTTTATATACATCTATTACCACAAGCCTAACGAGTTTTTGAGCTACTTTTTTATGAGTTTTGCCCGCGGCTTCGCTCGCGTTAAATTCGGGGTAACACAGTTCCCCTTGCGCTTTATTGATTTGTAATAGCAACGCTAAGTTTTCCCCCTTTTCTTCCCTTTTTCTCCCTCACATCCCACTTTTTTTTCAAAAAAAAGTAGCCTATGTTCGTCTCCTGGTTCCCAACTATCTCTGTACCAAAATTCATCAAAATCGGCTTAGCCATTAAAGCGTGAAGAGGTAACAAACAAACTCACTTTCGCTTTTATAATATTAAGTAAGGATTTGGTGTTACACAGATATAATATTAATACCCTACAAGATACTCATATGCATACATAAAGAGGTGATATAAGAAATGTTCAAACTGACATTTCATATATACACAAATATGACAATATAATTTATATATTTGTCACGCAATTCATTCACGACTAAAATTTTACTGCCCTGCCAATTCACAATGCCAACAGACAAGTTATAATCTAGCATTCTGAGAGTCAAATCTTCCTGAGTTATATTTAAGTATGAGATTTAGAACATAGCCTCAATAGAATCTAACTTAATATTCTTGGACATAATTAATGTGTACTTACAAATAAATCAAAAGCGCTGGATTAAAACCAGTACACACAGACACCCAATACACACATTTTTAGTAAAAAAGAGCTTCTGTCTGAAGACTTAAAATTACAATACTTTTTTATTATCAGCAGTTTTTTATATGAAACGTTTTGTCTAGTCTATTTAAATGGAAAATCAAAACATGGAAAAATTAAACAATGTTAGTCCAATAGCCTGTTGAGATGATGATTGACTTCTGTAGGGGACGGCCCCATCTGTCACTCATCATAAAGATCTAGAAGTCTTTTTTTAGCTTGAAAACAATTGAAGGTGTTTGCTGCACTTTTAATCTCTGACGAAACAGTTTTTCGTTTCGTAAGAAGGAAACTAACAAAACACTGCCCTACTGGTCTACATTTACGATGCTACAACCTACACATAAAATCTATGATTGTATATTCTTGTGACTGAACATGGTATGTATGTATGGCGCCACCATCGGGGGAACGGATGATGTCGATTCTGGAGCTTGTTCCTTATCTTTAGTGTTCTTGGTCTTTCTAAATTGGAAACCATTCTTCCTGAGAATCTTCCGGAGCGTTTCCCTCGAGCCTTTGAAGTTTATCTCTTCTTTTAGTATCTGTAGGAGTTTGTTAATAGTAGGTACCTCCTTCTTGAAAGCGTAGAATTCGTGGATCTTTCTGCGGATCACTTGGAGGTCGTATTCATCAACTTCTATCTTGCCTTTTGTTCTGACGCGTTTCTTTGGGGATTTCTTGAGAGTCTCGGGGTCTAGCAGACCTTGTTCTACGAGTCTTGCTTCTTTTACTATGTTCAACACTGTGCGTTCTGATACACCTGAAAAGATACATTATGATAATGAATAACTTACTCAGGACTAAATAATTCGTCAGGACAGAAGCCAACTTGCTAATCTGTGAATATCAAATTGTTGATACTAATCAAATTGATTAGTTTACCTCTGTGGAATTGTATATTATGAAATTATGCATAAAAAACGACTTATTCATTTCTTTTGTATGCGTCTCAGGAAAACAATTTATGCCCAAGTATTTAAGTAAAAACTACGAAAATTTCACATTGGGTAGTTGACCAACAATGTTAGCTCTATAGCAGATTGCATTATGCAGTTGCCTCCAATCCCCAAAGGAAAATGTTGTAAATGGTATCTATATTTGAGGTTGATGGATATTGAGTAACATGATGAAATAATACATGTTTACATGCACTGCCAACCCTAAATAATACATGTTTACGTGCCAACCGACGCAGACTCGAATGCGACGGGCCTGTTGGTCTAGTGGTTAGTGGCCCTGACTGCTGAGCCGGAGGTCGTGGGTTCGATTCCCACCCAGGACAAACTTTGTGTGATGAGCATGATTGTTTGTTCTGTGTCTGGGTGTGATTTATCTATAATATGTATGTATTTATAAATTATATAAGTATGTATATCAGTTGTCTGGTTACCATAACACAAGCTCTGCTTAGCTTGGGATCAGATAGCCGTGTGTGAGTTGTCCCAAGATATTTATTTATTTATTTTTTATTTATTAAGTTATTTAATCATTACCCGTCCGAAAAAATAAAACCAATGATTTTGTGTTTTTTTAGACCTATTATTTAAACTTATGACCTAGTTTAACAAAGGAGTTCTGTAAGGCTAGCCAGCTTAGCTCAGATTACTGATTACTGTGTGCATATATTTCGATATAATTGACTTAGATGTGATTTAGAACATACAATACAGCTTAGCCAGTATGTTGTTCCCATAGTATAGTTTTTGCTCACCATAGGTGCAAAGACCAGGCAAAAGATGTACATTTAGTTGTTTAAAAATAATGAGTGAAAACGTCTATGTTTAACACAGTTTACCATTACTAGATAAATTCGTATCGCATTTTTCGGCTAACGGTTATAACACACGAAACTTTGCAATGTTTGCAGAATTTGGGCTTCAGTTGTCAAAACCCATAATGCACTGATATGTACATACTTTATTTATTTTAACAAAGACGCCGATTGGAATGTTATGACAAATTGCATAAAAATAGTACAGTTTTATTTGAAAATTTAATATACTACATTTATTCGATGAAAAAATCATGGTAGTAACTTTTTTACGGCTAATTAATAAAATAACATGTTCACAAACCTGTAGCAGCAGATACTCGAACATAAACTTTACTCAGAGGTATAATTGGCACTTGCATTCGTTTTTCCTCGTCCATAAACTCCTTTACTTTCAAAATTATCTCCCGGACTTCGGTTGTGATATTCTTCGGCATCTTGTAGGGTAATTGTTGTGATATCTCAGACCCACAGAGCAGACCAAAACAGTGATTGAATCAGATAATCAGATCCTCAGCTTCAAATGGCCACTGTTTGACTTTTGTCAGTGTTTGACATTTCATCGAAAATGGCGGCCGCCTAGGCTGACATTCTCATAATACCGGTGTCAAATGTATTTCGGATACGGTCTTTTCTTTTTAAGGATGGGAAATGGTCAAATGATTGGGGAGTGCCAGACTTGTACCGACTAAGACCCATCCATGTACCCTTGTAAGCCCCTTAAATGCTAAGTCCCTGCATAACCGTGAGATATGCAGTCTTAGGGAATACTTCTTAGAAGCCGATGTGGAGAAGCACCGAGATGTGGTCTCAGTAGACAAGGGCCTTTCCCCGCTCTCCCTGGCTAAAGAGAACGGGCGCAAGCTTAAAATATTAGATACCAATGATCGCAAGGAAGTATGGCAGAGCAAGTAGTTTTATGGGCGGTTTTACCGGCCTTCTTAGCGTCCGAACCGCCAAATTATTTCTTGATGTTCTTGTTTTGCAACCGGAAAGTACTTGCGTAGACACAACGACACAACCTCGTTGCGATCGATTGAAGCGTACCTAGCGCTATGATTGTTGATATAACGGTCCCACATGACGTGAAAGATAAGCAATTCAAATATCTAGACCATGATCATGTGGCCCGTAAATACGTGCGACCCGTGCCGATGGTCGTGTCGGCTAAAGGCTTAATAGCCAATAGCCTCGATCATCATCAGAGAACAATGTCGCTTGGCAACTGGATCATGGGCTTGATTTAGAAAGCAGTACTTCGAGACACAGCGCGTATTCTTAGGAGCTGGCTCAGTTAAGAGCCCTGAACCTGTTCCCGATGCTGGTGAACTAATTTGTGAATATCTAAAAAATATGTGTACAAATGAAAAAGCGAAAATGTTTATATTATATAGATCTTGCAGCTTTGCGTTATCCTAACGTCGTTAGTTTCAGATTCCGCCGCCTAAGGGAATTTTGTACCTGCCGAACGTCGTCGTCGTCCAACATCCCAAGTAGACTTTATGACGTACAAGTAGGTACTCGGAGCACAAATCATGCAGAGGTGGCTCCCAATGTGCACCAAACGTTACTTACGCCAGCGTCACACTAGGGGAAAGAGACAGAGTTATACTATGGAAGACTAAGAGAACAAGAGAGGAGAATTTCCTAAGAGTATAGCCTTTAAAGGCGGCGAGAGTGCATGATTTTCATGGACTGCTTGCTCCGCCCCTAACACACTAACAAACACCGTTGACTTTACACAAGTAGAAAGATGGGAGAAATATTTGACGTTTCTGTAAGAGAGAACAAGAGATAACCATCTGTTAGTAATACTTGCAGCGGGGGTTGTATATTTACTCTTTGTAAAACGGATGAATATGAACATGTGCTATTAAAACTGCGAATGCTCGAGCGATAGCATAGTACTTATACTTATCTATGGATAGCATTGCTCACCTCTTTCCTTACACTATCTCTCCATACACCTGTCCCTCTCTGTCGTTGTCAATTCATTTAATTGCCGCGGGTTATCAGGCTCACTGTAATGCATCCGATACAGACATGCAATAGCGGGCAGAAAATGTGACACGTTAGAGATTGCGAACTTTTTGAAGCTTATTTAAAACAAACATGTTTATCAAAACAGGAGAATCTGGTGTTTTTTTAACATAATTTTGTTTTTGTTGGTGGATTTTACGGTAAAAGTATTTGTCAGCGTCGCATTGTCAACAACAGGTGCATCGGGCCGCACTACATCATTTCCCCACTACTAAAACGTGCTGTGTCATTCTGTAGCTGCTAATGCGCTGTGTCATTACCCCCGCCTAGAATTCCAGTGTATAAAAAAGTCACGATGCGGCAAAACGGGAGTCGAAGGGAATAAAACGACTCAGCTACTGGCGCCGCCAAAACGAGTGAATTCACAGCTTGCGCCATCCGGCTACTGATGGACCTTATCAAGGCCATCAGGCAAGGCCAGGACGCGGAGCTGGTGGTGCTCGACGGCCTGGCCGCTCTACTCACCCTGATCCATGGCTAGGCCGTTAAAGATCATACACTGTAATGCCCGCGGCCTTCGAGGCAAGGTCACCCCCCTCCACCGCCTCAGAGAAGAGGACATAGACGTGGCGCTAATAAGCGATACGCACCTGGGGCCCGAGAACCGGCTCAGAGTCCCGGGGTTTCTTGCCTAAGGAAGGACGAAAAGTCGGCACACACAGCCCGCTACCATGGTCTGGCGGTGCTAGTGAGGGGCGAAGAGTCGTCCACTAGGAACTCCCCGTGCCATCGCTCGGTACATTCTACGCGCTGGGTGTGCAGCTGCACGTCGCCGGTGAGGACCTCGCCCTGTATGCCTGCTCCAAGGCGCCTCCAGCCAAACTGAATCTTTCGAAGCTGAGGGCCCTTCTCAATGACAGCACAGGTGCGATGGTCCTTGCCGGTGACCTGAACTGCAAACACCCGGTGTGGTACTCCGCAGCCAACAACAGCGAGGGAAGACGGCCTTCGCGGCCGCGGAAGCCTTCGGATACTCAGTGTCCGACCCCGAGACGCCCACACATAACCCGGAAAACTCACAGCACATGCCGGACGTGCTGGACGTTGTGGCCTACCGAGGGCTACACTGCCAGATCACACAGCGAGTGTTGGACGACGATATGCAATCTGACCTCCATCCTGTTCTCGTCGTCCTATCGATGTATATCCTATGTCGACCCGACAGATGCCTGCAGTGCCACGTCGAAAAATCTGCTGGGACAAGTTCAAGGAGAGGATTAATAATAATAATAAACAAGGTGCGCGCCTTCAACAGTTGGGTCATGCCAGTTTAATGCACTCTTTCGGCATACTCAAATGGACGCAGACTGAACTCGATGCCCTGGATAGGAGAGTCCGTACACTGCTGACTGCAAATCGGATGCATCACCCACGATCATCGGTGATGAGACTGTACATCCCACGGAAGTGTGGGGGTCGGGGCTTTTTAAACGCCCTCCACAACCGAGAGGTGTGCAGTCTCAGGGAATATTTCTTAAAAGCCGACGTGGGTATGATGCACAGAGATGTTGTCGCAGTGGACAAGGGACTCACCCCGTTGTCCATGGCTAAAGAGAATTGGCGCAAACCTGTAGTACTTACTACCGATGACCGCAAGGAAGTATGGCAAGGTAAGGAGCTTCACGGGCGCTTCTACAAGGCTCTTGATGGGCCCGATGTAGATTTTCTGGCGTCCGTGTCCTGGCTACGATTCGGTGACCTATTTGGGGAAACTGAAGGTTTTGTCTGTGCGATTATGGACGAAGTTATGTTGACGAACAACTACCGGAAATATATTATGAAGGACGGGTCGGTTGACGTGTGTCGGGCATGCCACCGTCCGGGTGAGTCCCTCAGACATATTATTTCTGGTTGTTCTCGTCTAGCTAACAGCGAGTACTTGCATAGGCACAACCAAGTAGCCAGGATTATTCATCAGCAACTTGCCTTGAAATATAATCTTGTTGAATCTGAGGTACCGTACTACAAGTATGTGCCCGACCCAGTTCTCGAGAAAGACTATGTCACGCTGTACTGGGATCGGTCTATCATTACTGACAAGACTATTGTCGCCAATAAGCCTGACATAGTGGTGATAGACCGATCAGCGCGCCGCGTAATGATAATCGATGTTACCATCCCACATGACGAGAACCTCGTGAAAGCTGAGAAAGAAAAACAACTAAAATATCTTGACTTGGCACACGAGGTTGTTGACATGTGGAATGTGAAACTCGGCTATCATTGTGCCGATTGTCGTAACGGCCAATGGCTTAATTGCCAAGAGCCTCGACGACCATCTGTCGAAGCTCTCCTTAGGTGGTTGGATCAAGGGCCTGATTCAGAACGCTGTACTCCTCGATACGGCCCGCATTGTGAGGACGTTCCTGTCTCTGGAGCCCTAACCAGTGTACGTTACTCCAGCAAGAAAGTATCTCCTAGAGTTATATGAGTAGAACGTATAGTTTGTGCCTTATCTGCTGTAAATGTGCCCCTACATAAAAAATGTGTGCCCCCTGTCGTTTTGAAAAAAAAACGGAAAAACGATTCTTGCTGGGGTAACGTTTTTCTAGCAGGAAAATTCTAAACGAGTGATCGGAGGGAAAAAAATTGTGCATGGCCAGAGAGCTTATATGTGTGCCAAAATGTGCCCCAAAAAATAAAATCTGTGCCCCTTCAGGTTTTCGAGTTATTGCGTTTCCTGCTGGAGTAACGTTTTGATGAATCGTATATCTCTAAAACCATTGCATGTGCCCCTGTAGAATAAACATACACGAGTAGCTCTTAATGTGTGCCCATTTGTGCCCCAATTAGATTTAAGGAATAATTTATAGTTTTTAAGTTATCGCGGTTTTATCAAAACCCGAAAAAACATCGCAGCGCCTAAATGAGGCAAGGCATAAGTTCACTGAAAACTGTATTCGGTCCTTCTTGGCGCTAATAATAACCATAGAAAGTTTCAAAACTGTTCATGCACGCGTTTTTGAGTAATCTTGCTAAAAGTCAAAACGATGGTGTCACAACTTTGACGGCAAAATACAAGGAACTGGCTCAATCTCAGATGTGTAGGTGTAAACCAAAATCATGTGCCTTTAGTCAAAAATATATGGTGAAAATATTAAGCTTGGAATGTTTCGCATTAAGTAAATATAAACAAAAAACCAAATTAAGTAAACAACGGCTGGTTATCCGACCAAATTAAAATAACTACTAAAAAGCGACGGATTCATACATATCGATGACCTTCTTTATTGGACGTATTATACCTAAGCTGTTGTCCGTACAGTTGCGTTCAAAAGTTTTGGGGGCTAATTAAAAAATATATTAAATGCACCTTGTTATATTGTTATCATATTAATGAAACAGCTTGTTTATGTGGAAATTATTATTTACTTACCTAAGTTTTAATTCTTAAAGTAATTACTGCATCAAATCACAGATCAAATTTCCTACGTATAAATATTAGAAATAATTTGCACGTTGTGTGGTCATCATTATTATTTAAATCACAGATCAGTTCTTCATCTAAGTCTAACTTATAATTAGTAAATTCGCATCACAAAAAATTACAGATCAGTATTAAGTAGGTATAAGTTTAGGATTGTGTAAAAAAAATATTAAATTTGAAATCACAGATAAATAATTCTCTCACGAGTAATTTGCTTATCCATAGATTCAGATAAAGTGTGTTATTATAGTAAACCGCATAAAGATATAACTGTAAACATCGAATGTGTACAAATTATCTGATGGTATTTGGCTATAACTAAACGTATTTATCCCATATAGGTACCTACGTAACAACATCATCACCTGACTGTGGAATGACACTTATACAATTATCTAAAACGCCATCAAATCAAAATTATGTGACACTACATCAGCTTTAATATAATCGTTGGTTAATAATTATAAATCCAACATAGGCACGTAATACGACATACAAAATGGGAACACGTTGCGACACAGATCATTGTGCGGTTGACTATAGGTATACACGAATTACAACTCTCAAAACTGTAGGTACCAAAATTTATTTGGGCGAAATTCAAATTTTCTTACGTTTTTTCAATTTGCAGGTCAGTGCTAGCTAGGTTGTATGTTCATTAAAATATTATTCGCGGCTGTAAGACATGTAGTTAAAGAATTATAATCAACAAAATCATCAATACAACCCTCCAAGTTCATAAAGGCGTAGGAACAAAAAAAAAACAGAAAAAGTCTTTCCTACAGCTTTATGAACTTAGAGCGTTTAGATTTTGAATTTCGCGGGCTGGTTGGGGCATTCCCCTTAATGATGAAAAATTTTCTGTTAATTTACCTAACCTACGGCTTATCAATAAATATATATATTCTAAAGACAAATACGGGCTTTTTATTTATTTGCCAAAAAGAGCTACCTCTTTTTAGTAGTAGATCATACATTTCATGAACTATATATTTTTTAAACATTGGGACCAATCAAATAGGTCAAAGACCTGACAAATGGCAAATATCTGGATGTATTTCTTTCGTTCACACATAAATTACTGGATGTATTTTAATGAAATTTAAAATGGAGAAGATAGTTTACCTTGGAATAGCACTTAGGCTACTATTTATAATGTACTTAATCATGTGTAAGGTCATAGAAACAGCTAGTAGAACATAATCCAATAACAACTTTATTTTATTATTTATTACTTTTCTACTTCAGTGTACTCAGGCACAACACGTGTGAACCGGTTAGTGAGTTAAGTAAAGAAGGTCATCGATATGTATGAATCCGTCGCTTTTTAGTAGTCATTTTAATTTGTTCGGATAACCAGCCGTTGTTTACTTAATTTGGTTTTTTGTTTATATTTACTTAATGCGAAACATGCCAAGCTTAATATTTTCACCATATATTTTTGACTAAAGGCACATGATTTTGGTTTACACCTACACATCTGAGATTGAGCCAGTTCCTTGTATTTTGCCGTCAAAGTTATGACACCATCGTTTTGACTTTTAGCAAGATTACTCAAAAACGCATGCATGAACAGTTTTGAAACTTTCTATGGTTATTATTAGCGCCAAGAAGGACCGAATACAGTTTTCAGTGAACTTATGCCTTGCCTCATTTAGGCGCTGCGATGTTTTTTCGGGTTTTGATAAAACCGCGATAACTTAAAAACTATAAATTATTCCTTAAATCTAATTGGGGCACAAATGGGCACACATTAAGAGCTACTCGTGTATGTTTATTCTACAGGGGCACATGCAATGGTTTTAGAGATATGCGATTCATCAAAACGTTACTCCAGCAGGAAACGCAATAACTCGAAAACCTGAAGGGGCACAGATTTTATTTTTTGGGGCACATTTTGGCACACATATAAGCTCTCTGGCCATGCACAATTTTTTTCCCTCCGATCACTCGTTTAGAATTTTCCTGCTAGAAAAACGTTACCCCAGCAAGAATCGTTTTTCCGTTTTTTTTTCAAAACGACAGGGGGCACACATTTTTTATGTAGGGGCACATTTACAGCAGATAAGGCACAAACTATACGTTCTACTCATATAACTCTAGGAGATACTTTCTTGCTGGAGTAACGTACACCCCTAACCACCGGTAGCTTGGACCCTGCTCCCGTTACCGGCGGAAACCTATTTTTATATTTTTAAATGTTTTTTATTAATTTTTTTATTTTCTAAGAAATATTTAAAAATGTAATTGTAAGATGCGATGTAAATAAAGGAAATAAAAATCTTTATTGAAACTAAAGCTACATATTTATATTGTGCTAAAGCCTACAACTAAATACAAGGTAAAGTTAAAATGATGGGTTAGACTTATAAAAACATTAAAACCCTGACCTCTAAACTAGGTAGAACCTGTATCTTAGAGATCAGTGACCCCTGCGGACAATGTTTGAAGCCAAAAAACAATTTAATTACAGCAATATGTAGGGGAGTGCGTGTGTGTGGTGTGCGTGTGTGTGTGTGTGTGTGTGTGTGTGTGTGTGTGTGTGTGTAGTGTGAGTGTCCCGAGTGTAAGTATGTGGGTTTGAGTTGTGGAAGTTTGCATGCATCCATAATATAGATTGGCAAATGCATAAGTGGGAAATTTATAGGTGGTCTTTAAGAAGTTCCTCAGTATTTTGTTGATTTAGTTTGAACAGATAAACAGTTTGTGTTTTTTTGCTTTCATGCTTTGTTTTTTAAAACAGATTCAACTCTTTGTTTATGCTGTTTATGTAATATTGTTACCTGGCAAATGAGGCCCTGTGAGATTCTTGGGGAAAATCTTATCCCTATGTTCTAGTTCTGCCAGCTGGTGCCGTTAGAGGGCGGGAAGAGTGTTTCCGGATAATCATTTGAAGCAGGTAAAGCTGCCTGACAGTCAGCACGCCACATTCAGCATAGAGCTGAAAAGTGGGATACCTTCGTGGACGAGACCTCATAACTTTCAAGACCGCCCTTTGCGCACGTTCGAGCCTTATAAAAGCGTTTAAAGTGGCTCCCCCATGCTGGAATGGAATAGGTCAAAACAGACCGGCACAGTGCAAAATAGACTAGTTTCAGGGTACTACTGTAAGTTGATTTACGTAGTTTTTTAAAGACATAGATTAGCTTTCGGATTCTGCCTGCGAGTATAATTATCTAAATGCTTATGCAAGTTCTGGTGTCGATCTATGTGA
Source organism: Ochropleura plecta (assembly GCA_905475445.1). Lineage (NCBI taxonomy): Eukaryota > Metazoa > Arthropoda > Insecta > Lepidoptera > Noctuidae > Ochropleura > Ochropleura plecta. Next base: position 26,243,630 of record FR997721.1, on the reverse strand, counting down.
ACGCCGAGATATTTTACACAGGTAGACCTAGTTATGTTGAGACAGTCACATTCGGAAGGGTGGGTTAGGTGTGGGTGGGCCTTCAGAACAGACATTAGTGGTGCGGAAGATTGATCTGATGGCAAAGGGAACATATATACAGTTTTCTGAATGATAAGAGAAAGCAAGATGTCAGTTAACCAATTCATGACAAGTTTCAGTGCTTCCATAGCATTGGGCCCAATCTACTCCAGCTATTAATTATCAAAGCAGACTCATCTGCAAACTTAAAAATTTTGTGTTTAGAATCGACATTTTAGAATCAATTAGAGCGAGACCACACGATGCGGTATCATTTTAATTATTTATTTTATATTTTGAGCTATAGGGTGCGACGGCACGGTCACGGTCCGTGCGGCACCATAGTACAGATATTACTATATATGACGACGCAGCGACACTGCTTCGGTGCCGCACCGCCGCCCGCATCACCCCTTCCCGCAGGTCTCAAATCCGGCGCGCTTACGGTACAATGCCGCACATAGTGTTTAGTATAGTAATTTGTTTGTTGGATGACGTTGCGGCACCGCACTGTTACCGCATATTGTGGCTTCGCTCATCTCTGCGCCGCAAGACGCACCACTCATTGTTATAGTGCAGTTCAGGGTGGTGACTGGTGTTGCTTGTCATGAAAATTTGCATCGATATGTCAAACTTTGTATTTATTTCTTCTTTGTTACCGGAATGCACAGTTGGTTGAAGTATAAATTTATGATATTGGTACCCATAGATAGAGTATGTGGTACATACTATAAGCATTCTACTCTTTGGAATAGATTACGACTAGTTCTACTGGAATATATGCATTTTGAGTATACATTCTGACACATTAGTTTCTTTAAAATTTTGATTTGTGCTATGCATCTTTATTGTATTGTGTCTCTCTGCTATTCTACTCTTTGCATTTTGTCCTAACGTTTTGGAAAATATTTGTTCAATATAAAATAAATCGATTCATAGGGAATTAATATTTTTTCAAAAATGTACAAAAATAATGAGTTTAATGATTCATACTACTACCATACTTGCGTAGTGGCTCCTGAAAGGGATGTGCTGGATACAGACATCGTGGGTTCCGGGTGTGTGGTGTGCCTTAAGCGCTGGTGGCACGACCTGTTTCTACTATCTTACACGTCCGGAAGGTCCCGGGGTTTCTACAACAGCTCGCATGCCATGAAGATTGAAAGGTTCAGGCAGTTCCGCAAATATAAGCATCGCATACATCCAATGAGCAAGTTCAGGTTTGCAATGTTATTTTTTCTTTGTGTGGTTAGTACCTGGTCATTTGCATAGGAGACATAATGTAGTACGGTATATAGTAGGTACCTACGTGAATACTTTTATATGATAATTAGAGAAGTCTTGAGGAGATCTTCCTGCTTTAACAAACTGAGAGACAACCCTTATCTCCATTATTCTTCTATATTTACGGTGAAAATAGATTATCTTCATCAATCATACATCAAGAATATATATAGCCTATAGCTTATAAAAAGTACCTTTGTTTGTATACTGACCAACGAGCGTATGTACCTACTCCACGCATCAAATAGTTTTGGCAACATTCTCTGCACGAATTGATACCTAGGGTCATGTGTTCAACAATGAAACACTAAAAATTCAAAGTCTCATACACCTTTTGATTTTACAGATAGAAGTCTAATTTTTTACAGGTCTATAGGCAATTTTATTGGGTATCGGATGCTGTTTATGGTTTTTTAAATTAAAGTGTAATCAATCAACAAAAAAATAAAAACAAAAAAATAAAAAATGTTTCATTGTGTCCACAGTGGTGTACACAATGAAACACCATAAATTCAACAATGAAACATAATAATTAATAGTGTTTGTCTCATATTTTGTGAAATGTATGGAGTAGGTGAATGATAAAAAATGCTTGAGTCCAATCAAAAAAGGATTTATTACTTATTTCACTATAATCAGTCTCTTCAGGTTACTTTTAATTGGTAATAACAAATTAAGATAACGCCCTACTATTTTGATTTTTGGTTTCTTTTTCCTCCTTTCCTTTCCGCCTTTCTTTCTTTTTAGAGATTTCGTACGCGCCATCTTAAAACAAAAACAAATATCAAGTGATAAAATTATTTTCTAGCCTCAAAAATGATTAATTTGCACGAAAAATAGATGTGGTTAGCTGTTTCATTGTGTCCATTGTGCAACTGTTTCATTGTTGACTACATAGGGTTTATTTTACTAACCTCAAAAAAAGAAAACTAAATTGTAACACTTTTAACATTATGATCTATTCCACATAACCTACGAAATATGTTTAACGCTACGTAATCATGAAAAATATGAATTTTTCAACCATAATTTAATGAAAAATCTTTAAAGAATGCTAAAAATACTTACATTTTTGTCAAAAAACTTAACATACTCCACAGACACGTCTTCTCCCACGTGGCGCCGACGCAAACTGGGGTAGGGCGGGGGGTTCTCGAGAGTGTCCTTACGCGATCTAATGGACGGACTGGCAACGCAGCGTTTTAGAAATATCACTGTGTTTTATTGTGTACCACTGTTTCATTGTTGAACATCTGACCCTACTCGTATTAAAAAAAATACCTGATTGAAATTGACAGTGGTTAATGAGCAAATGGCACTGGGTATTCATATACAAACTCAAAGCATTTATTACATTAGACTATTACAGGCACTTTTGAATGTTATAAAAGGAAAAAACATGTTACAGTACAAAATCATGGATACATCATTCACGTTGAGATTATACATATTATGTATAAGTGAGATCAATGTAGTTTAGCGAGCTCACCAGAGTAAAAGCAAAAACAAGAGTTTAATAGACGAATTAAATATATACCTACTCACGTAACTGTACAAACGCAAAATAGAACAAAAAAACGGGATTCGTCGCCGAGAGAGGCCTAGAAAACGCTGGCGTGACTTAGAGGTGTTTTCTCCGGCCAATGCGGCCGGAGAAAACAACACGGGGAGAAAAGTGGAAGGCTATTGGGGAAGGCCTTTACCCAACAGTGGGAAAATAATGTCTAAATGAAAAAATATACATAGCTGTGCTCGTGTTTTGCAAAATTTAATTTAAAGATCAACATAACATAATTTATCATTGTCAATGTGAATTAATGTTTCCAGAACAAATTCTGTACCTTTACGAATGTTCGCGCTGGGTAACACCAAACATTCTTTGACGTTTCAGGAACTGCTGGGACTTCCTAATACTCCACGTCTTTATCATGAACAAGATTCTATTCATATTCACGTCTTCCTTTATTTTCAATGGCCTACCAAAAGCTCTATATGAAATCGGGGCATTTTTCGAAATAATTATTATTGTAGACCTATATGTTAACGTGAAGACTGGTTACATTCTAAGCGAAGCTAAAAGAGTTATCTTAAACTCAGATAAGATCCTTATGAACTACTGCTCAGGGAAACTGTTCATACACTGGGCATCCGCCATGCCGCTGCATTGGTTGATGTTCTTAAAATATGGAGCTAATATAGCATGTGGTTTGTGCAAGTCTAACAGCTTCATCTGCGCTTTGAAGATCCTCAGCGTCTTTAGCCTGTACAGGGTTGTCGAAACATCCGCCTATTGGACTCGTAAACGTCGTTCTTCTAAAAGTAACAACTTCTTTAAGTTCTTAAGGATCGGGGCCATTGGTTTCGTTACCTTGTGCCAGTTCTACGATCTGAGCGACGCTTTAATTTTTCTTATATTTATGATAAAAGGAGAAATACACCCGAAGTCCATCATAGGCGTCAGAGCGGGTCTCAGGTACGGAACGCAGAAAAGTACAAACCAGAAGTCGAGCCACTTCTACATTGGTTTAGATATGAACAGGATTATAAAATCTTTTCAGTTACACAGCTTTGGAGTCGCGGAGAAAATCTTTTATTTGGATAAGATGACCGCATTGGCTGGTTTCTTTCTCTGTCGAATATTTATTGCTTGGACTGTGATGGAGTGTTATGGTTTCATAAGCCCACTTGTATATCCGCAAGATAAATTTATGCACCTAAGGCAAAAGGTTTTAAATTTACTTGATTCTCGTCAGATATCAGATGAGTTGAATATTAAGGTGCGACATTACTTCAGCTTCAGACCGACACGATTTGAAACATTGCAGCAAACTAACGAGTTGTGTAGGATGTTACCTGAAGTATTGCAGAAGGAAACTAAGTTAAGTTGTTACTTGAAGCTCATCATGCGGATCCCGTACTTCGCTGATCTACCCTTGCCCCTTCTAGTGGAGATCGTCATGCTTTTGAGAGAGGAAATCTATTTGAGAAATGCTATCGTAGCGGAAGTGAGTATGTTGACATATTTCTTTACTTATACTATTAGTACGAGAGCCCATGACCAAAGTTATGTCTATGTCGTTCTATGACTAAAACCGTATAACAGCGTTAAATTAGATTAATCTGAAGCCACCACATGACATTTAGAGAAAAGATGCTTTTCCCCTTATTTTTAATTTTCTCATACTTGTCCGTAATACTATTCTTCTTGCGTACCTACACCCAATGCTATTGGTGTCTGAAATAGTTATTTTTGTTTTCAAGTTAAGAATTTATTGACAAAGTCACACGTGAATCAAACGACGTTTGTCAACTAAGTGTTGACAAACGTCGTTTGATTCACGTGTGAAATTAGATAACAGAACGAATGCGATAAATGAGAAAAAAGGCACGAGTGTTAAAAATACATTGCATGTTGATCAGTGGACCTAACGGAAGCGCAATAACAGTCAGTTTTCGAGGAAGTGTATTGAAAAAAAAATATTTTATCGGTATCTGTCGTGTACCTACCTACCTTCTGAAAATCAGACAGAAAGCTATGAACACGTTCGATATTTTTGCAATACCTACTTATATATTTTCATACATATTTGCAATGCATACCTACATAATTTAAAAACGTGGTCAGGTCAGACTAGATGGAGTGCAAACTCCTGATATTAGTATTTTTGGTATCGGAATAACCAAATCTAACGATTTTATACGATTTTGTTCATAAAACCACGAGACAAATAATTAGGTCTCGCGCACTCTTATTCTTAGCATCTCTAAACACAAACATAAAATATTAAAATAATACAATATTTCTAGTTGATATTGATTCAGCTAAAAATATTGTACTTTTTATATTATTATTCGATGTTTTTATTTATTCGTAAAGATAAGATATTTATTTTGTATAGAGAAATCATACAGTGTCCTTCATTATGTAATAGCTGTTGCAGAATCACGAGTTACAACGTAATTATGTATTTAGTATCTATCATTATTGTCCTGCCCTTGTCCCATTCCAGTCGGGGTCGCCGCAACACGTTTTCTTCTTCCATTCTCCCCTGTCCGACGTCACGGCGTCGTTTACTCCTTTCTCCTTCATATCATTCCTTCATATTCATCCAGCTTTTATTTGGCCTTCCTCTCCTCTCTATCCATCATCATTCATATCGGTACTGTTTTAGTCACATGAAGAATACTAAATAGGTAAGTACCTACTTATTTAACTTTGTAAATGTGATTCTTCAACAGCTTTTTTAACAAAGATAAATAAGTGTCATAAAGTTTGTGTAATTATAAGAGATAAAAGAATTCACCCAATGTATTAATATAATAATATTATCAATTTACGTAAAGATATATATTTAGGCTTGGGTGCAAGCAGTTGGCCTGATGATTATTGACAACGGAGTCCTGGCTGTGTACTCAAAGAACCACAGGGAACAGGGTCACCTCATCGACGGAGACTTCTTCGGGGGGTTGTCTTTGGTCACCGACCAAGAACTCTGCATGTCTTACGTGGTGGCTATTACTACATGCACTGTAAGTTAAACTACTTGTACCGTGGTTTCACTGAAAGAATCATGCGACATTTTTGTTTCGTTATCGCTAAAGTATTCGTCTAGTCTAGCCTTTTCCCAATGGTTTTATTTAATCTTTAATTGAACAATAAGTTCTGCAACTCTTTGGGACATTTTGTTCCCGATATGTATATGACTGTACGTTATTACGTACAGTGTAAATTGATGGTAAAACAATGTGGCTTTGAGTTACATTGTTACTAATCGGTAATTTTTTCCCAATGGGTAACAGTGTAACACAAAATTGGGAACGAAGGACCCAAAACGCCTGGTCGGAAAATCCTTCCTTTTGTGGAAGATGAGGAACTTTCCAAGCTGTTTCTTAACTAAGTGTTTTATTTTTAGATCCTGATATTAGATAAGCTGCGTTTTAGAAATCTCATGAGAAACCATGCTGAGCTATTTATAGAAATGAAGATGCAGTTGAAGGACGGATATCAATTTAGACACAAGGACCTGGTGACAATTAGCACAACATCCGAGCTGAGTGAGCCGCCTCCTGTCAAACACTGGTTGAACAAAGAGAAGTCGTAACTACAGTGGTATCTGGTTGTGAAATTGTATGCAGTTGCAATTGTATTGCAGTGGTAGTTGTATCGGTGTTTGTTCTCAATATGTTCATGCACCAAAAGAACTATCTACATTATTGTAAGTACATCTGCGTTATCCGGGTCGGCAATCACCTCATCTTACTTTCACAAGTCGAACCCGATCCCGGTCCCAGCGAAGTCGGAACTTTGCTTATGGTGTGATGCAGTATGGTTTCATAGAAAGAACAGTAAACGTTGGAGTTGAGGTTGGGCTGAAGGTCTAATCCATAATCAGTATTACTTAAGAACATAAGAGCCCCTAACTGATCTTATGTTCTTAAGTAATACTGATTAGGAAATGACTGAAACTTCGACTGAACTGAGACGTGGAACAGAAATACAATTTACATGTAAAAAAAATAATTATTAAAAACAACCTATAAATAAACTCAAACTAAGAATAAAAAATATATACAAGTAAAAAATGGAAAATTACAGGGCGTCATAAAAATTCGTCCGTATCGCAGTCAACAGGTAAAGTGCCCAGAAGGCTGGCAGCATTGTCGCGTTGGATGGCAATGCTTATTTTTTGTGCAAAAAGCAGGCCAGCCCTTTGGTCACGAGAAGAGTCGACCAACCGCTTGACGATTTCTCGAAATACTACATGGGCAATCGGACCCCATGGCCCTAGTGTTTTTTCAACCCCAAACAGCTCAAAAAGACTTGATGAGACTTTAATGTACAGTTGTCTCTACTTTCGAAATATAAGTAAAGTACGGCCAACGAGAAGCGATACCAAATGTAAACAAAACCCATGCTAAAACCCCATCTAAAATGGCCGCCCGAATGTTGGCGAACCCGTCTTAACGTTGTCATGTTTTTGCCGGGAGAACGAGACATTACGACAAAGGCACAAGATGGAAAGAGATAAATATTAGATTGTCAACGCCACAGTTGTTTTTTAGGTTAATGACCTTTCGTATCGCTGCTAGTTGGCCTTATTTTAGGGCCTTTCATTTCGAAATACCTATCGAGCTACTTTCAAAACAGCCCGTATCTTTGGTGATAGACATAGAGTAGATCCCTGATCCGGTGACGTGCTTTACGCGTTCTTTTAGCTTTTTAAGAATAATGGAGAAGGTAACTAATTAACGATAAACAAACACTTTATGTCGTGGCTCTAATTTGATAGTTGCATGAACTGAGACTCGATACAGAAGACGCTAAACTCTTGGCTCGTTCTGGGTCGACTCAATAAAGATTGCCATGCATAGACAGACTCCTTTAGGAGATTAAAAATGGAAACATTCGGAGATTCCAAAACTTTTCCGAGATAAAGCAATTTATCGTATCTTGACCACACCTTGAATGTTATATATTTATTATTTACTAGCGACTCGCCCAGCGGTTTCACCCGCTGCTCACCTCCTAAGATTCATAGCGTGAAGTATTATACATATAAACCTTCCTCTTGAATCACTCTACCTATTAAAAAAACCGCATCAACATCCGTTGCGTAGTTTTAAAGGTTTAAGCATAATACAACATAGCAACAGACAGACAGCGACAGCGACTTTGTTTTATACTATGTAGTGATTATAGTAGCTACCTACCTTTTATAAATTCTAAATGCGTTTCCAACTCCTCCGCTGTTTTATTGATTAACTACGATGCGGGATCCAAAACAGTCAAATTGATTTTCTAGGAGTTCGTAGAGTTTCATCGTCTGGTGGTGACCACCACCACACAGACACAGTTCTGTTGAATCAAGCTTTCAAAAGGTATAATGGTTTGGGAACAGTGTGGTAGGCTTACCTACCTACCTAGTACCTACATTTTTTTTTATTTTTTATAAAAACTTTGCCCCACACTAGGAATTTCTCCTGTATCGTGGGTGCGTTTACAAACATTTAAACTCACATACACAAACACCCAGACCCGAAACAACTATCTGCAGGTCATACAAATATTTGTTCCGTGCGGGAATCGAACCCGCGACACGCAGCGCAGCAGTCGATCGCTCAGCCACTGCACCAACCGTGTCATCAAAAATTTTAATATAAAAAAAAATATATATTATCACTAGCTTTTGCCCGCGGCTTCGGTCGCGTTAAATTCGGTAGCGCCTTATTGATTTGTAATAGCAACGCTAGTTTTTCCCGTTTCTTCCCTCTTTCTCCCTCATGTCACACTCTTTTTAAAAAAATAATAGCCTATGTCCGTCTCCTGGTTCCCAACTACCTCTGTACCAAAATTCATCAAAATCGGTTTAGCCATTAAAGCGTGAAGAGGTAACAAACAAACAAATAAACAAACAAACAAACAAACTCACTTTCGCTTTTATAATATTAGTAAGGATTGTATTTACTTGCTGTCTATGTGGGTCGTTTTAGGGTATCGTACTTCAAAAAGAAACCCTTTTATAATCACTTTGTTGTCCGCCCGTCTGTCTGCCAAGACCCTTTATTTTGGGAACGCGTGGAGGTATCGAGTTGAAATTAAAACCGTAACTCAAGTCTGAGGTCCCTTAGTGCTGTGAATGTGAAATCAACCCTCTAAGTCTACGCAGTTTTAAAGATATGGCCTTATATGTTGCAAGTTTATACATAACCCTCAGAGCGTGAGTCTGACTAGCTTTTTGCCGGTTTTACATAATTTCTAACATGTCGTAAAAAAAATAAAAGTCGTTACTTAAATAGATTTTACGTTAACGAGACGCTCTGACTTTTCTGAACGGAACATCACCGGTACCTAAGGTATTTTTTTTTATTTTAGGACTTAGAATTACCTCCCAGAACATCTAGTCTAGAATCTAGGCCGCTCGAAATCTGCTGTGTAAAATATTCTGTTACAATTTATTATCATGTCTAGCAGAGCCTTTGGCTTTTCGGTTAAGTTATTTATTTTAGTAAATAAGATTACCAATTTAAGTTGTTTTAACGTTTTAACAATTTGTTTAAGTACGTATTAATTGTTAGTTCTTAAAAAGTTTCTCAGTTTCGTTTTCATTAATAAAAACATTGATTTTTATTTTGGTGTTTTGTACGTCTCCTCAAAAAGGAAGATTTTGTTTTCAGGGTTGATGGATGGAACGTGTAAATTATAATAATAGCCGCAGTCACCTTCGAATTAATCGTTAAATTAGCTGTAGGTATGTACTACAGAGTCTTGGTTTGTACTATAGAGTCGTTTTGCATAAGGAGCTCGTGGCTAAAATAGCAGCCGCTCGATCTTTAGGTTAAGCCGCGCTTGCCTAGGTTGGTCTGTGGATGGGTAACCACCCGTTACATACCGACTTTCCTCCGTGCGTCGGAAAGCACTTTAAGCTGTTGGTCCCGGATGTCATTGTAGATCTTTGACAGTCGTTACAGGTAGTTAGTGTCTCTAAAGTCTGACAACCAGTCTTATCAAGGAACTTACCTATGTGCTACAAAATAAATGTTTGATTGATTGAAGAACATCGTATTACCCAGTACTAACTGGGTTGTGGAGGTCAGATAGGCAGTCGGTTCATGTAAAATACCTACTGATATTCAGCTGCATCCGGTAAGACTGAAAGCCGACCCTAACATAGTTGAGAAAAGGCTAGGCAGATGATGAGAGTGGTTTTGCATGTAATAGACCATGATTGACTGTTTTGTTTAATTATTAATGTAAAAAAAAGTTGCCATCTTAAAGGTGTAAAAATGGTAGAAAATTAGGGAGTTGAAAATTCCCATGTTTACTCTGAAGTCGTAGAAATATCGTTATGTTTCGATAGAACTGAGCCCATATCGGTATAAATACCGAAAAATCGGTAGGTTTGAGACCACTGTTAACATTCTACATTTCTACGTCAACAAGTTTATGCCCTCACTTGGACACAAAGAACTTTGTATCCACGGTCTTGAAATAAATTTAAAAAAAAATCAAAACGGGCAGAAATGCTTCGCTTTAAGTCCATAGATTAATAAAAGCTATATAATCTGTGGACTAATATAATAAACTTCAGTTTTTTTCTTCATTCCTTAATATTCTTATTCTTAAAACTGTCGGAAAGCGCGGGAAATTTGGTTCAACCAGGTGTATTTTTGAAAGCATTTAAAAAAATTGTTTTAATTAGATAATTGCTTCATTGGTCTTTATGTAAATATATATTTTATTTTTAATGTATTGCAAACATTTTTGTAATGTATCTATCGCTTTGTACTGGATTATCAAGACGAATCCCGGGTTGTATGAACGACCCGCCTATTATAGATGTGGGGGACTTAGGGCTTAGCTTAAGTACCCCTAAGTAAGTAATTATGTTACAATTCCCAATATTACAAACAAAGATTTAAGTGGTATGGACACTGCTGAATCTGTAGCCACAGCAAGTGGAAGGGAAACTGATGCGTCGACTTCCGGAAAAGTCAGTGTTTCACGCAAGAGGCGCTCATATAAACATAAATCAATCTGTAAGTAGGTATTGTAATAAAAGAAAATTCAGTCAGTCAGTCAGTTTTGTTTTATTTTTATGTTCCTCAGGGATCGCCTGGGAACCTCTTCTGTTGAAACTAATTGTTTTTGCAATTCCAGCACAGAAGTTAATAACACTTTAAATACTAAATCCTTACTCAGATAATAATATATTTATACAGTTCACAACCTAAACCCTCAACTTCTTCATCTCATAAAAAGACTGTCTTCCTTAAACCGCATGCTCCTTCCAAATCAGTACAGCGTTATGATAGAGCAACTCATAACGCCCTTATTATGAAGTTTCAACCCCCATCTTGTGAGTACTGGCCAAAGACTACAATAATATATATGAGATAGACGGTACTCTCGACCGTGATTCCGTCATTATACGAGCAGTGCCATCTATCCGCGGTGGTGGTTAAACTAAATCCATAACTATAGCTACGTACCTACCTATAGATATGACCGCTTCAATTATATTCTGGTAATATCGACTCTTACCCGTAAATAGATTTTGACTTAGCTCTGTAAAAGTATTGTCAAAATCTATTTACAGGGAAGAGACGATTTATCGATTTATTGTCTTTAATGAAAAACGTTGTAAATTACTTACACACTTTTATTAAAACAATAAGGTTTACAAAGAATTGTCTAACTAAATACATAACAAGTAGTAGGTATTCAATTAATGCAAATCTCGCTTGCTACGATCCTGATTATATCTTTAATTTTGCAGGCCTAGGCCAAATACATGTTTTATCATAGTTAAAAATATTATATAAAATAACTTTTATCATTCTCACAAGTTGAAAGTACATAATAGTCTGATTTTATTGACATACTGTGTCAAAAGATTAGCGTTTGGTAGAAATATTATTTACTTATTAAAAAGAAATTTATCAAAAATATAAAGAAATTTATAATAAGTTGACAAAAAAAATATTTCTGCTAAACGAAAAAAAAAACAGCTATAACTCACGGGAAAGCATCGTAAATACTTCGACGATTATAGAATAATGTAAGAAATCTATGTTTAAAAAGTATCATTAATCATGCAATGTACAATGTAAATTATGCAATGTAGGCAATCTAGTAATGACACTTTTCAAAGATTTACTTCAACACCAGTTTGCCTCATTCTCTTCCTCAATTTATATTTTTGATGGTGGTTCCAGGCCTGAACTTTTATAGGATCTGTTGGATTACTTAATGGTGCCTTTCCACACAATATTTGGTTTACCTCTTTGCACCAGTTATTAACACAAAATAATACATTTTTATTTAATAAATATTCTATAAGTTGTTCTTTGTGGGTTTGACATGATATGAAGTCCCACTGTATATGGATACTTATAATTGTTTTTATATACTCTACAATTCTTGTATGTTTTTTCTTTAATATTTCATATGTTATTGCTTCAATGTGGGCAAAATTATCAAATAATTCCCGTTTGGGATAGCACAACCAACGCTTATTATCATACTCCTTAGCTTTGATAAATTTGTGAAAATCGTTTGTCTCGTCACTTTCCAAGTTGTGTTTACAATTTGCACATGATTTATAAATTTTCTTTTTTGCCATTTTTATCAGCCAGCCGCTGCAATAGCCAATAGCTGCACATTTCTCCCGATCCATAGGAGATTCACTCTCAATCAGTTTATTTAGATCCTTCAGTTGCATAAATAAATGCTCCTCAGCAATTTCTATGTTTTCATGTGGTGACTCCTCAGTGTGGTTTTTTTTAAACAAATGTTTTAATGATTTGAGACATTTGTGTTCATCTTTCTCACAATTGGATCCAACTGAGTGAGCCGACGACATATTATTTATTAATAAAGTTTTATAGGCTGCTTGAAACCCTACAGCGGTTGGCATAATGTTGCTAGAGCCATGTGCTCGAATGGCCCCGAAAAAGTTTTCCAAGGGGTCTTGGTTAAAATTTCTTAATAGAAGGGAATTCACGCCTTTAGTGGACATTGTTTTAACAATAATCTGAAACCCTTCTATTGTTTTTACCCAACTGGAGAGTGACGGAACTTTTGCCGATTTTCCATCATTTGTGACAAATTTCATAGATTTAAGAATTGGCAAGCTATCTATCCATAACCTATGATGTGGCGATCTTGGCGTTACAGCTGCTCTGTATATCTTCCCGTTTTTTATCTCACTGAAACTTCCATTAACAGAGTCAAACAATCTGTCGAAAATCATAAGAATTGTCGCAGTTTCTTTCGCCGTGGGTTTCAGTTTACCTTCATCTGAAATTAAATTCAAAATAACATCAAACATGTGGAATTCATTCATGTCCGTTACCTATGACTGAAAAGGGACCCACACTGGCATGGTGTGGAGTTCATTAATTTTACAGCAGATTGCCGTCTCATACTTATACTAGCTGCTGCCAGGGGCTTCTCCCGCTACAACTCGAAAATTAACCCACGGGAAGGTAAATTCGGGATAAAAATTATCCTGTGTTAATCCAAGTTATGAACTATCTTTGTACCAAATGTTATCCAAATCCGTTCAGTATTTTTGCGTGAAAGAGTAACAAACATCCATCCATCCAAACAAACTTTCATGTTTATAATATTAGTAAGAAAGATTATGACAAGATAGTAAGAAGTAAGATGTTCAAAAACCTTTCTGAAATGAGTTTATAGTACAAAAAAAGTTTTAGTGTAAAAATACATTGATAATAAACTATTATTGTCAAAATTACCTGCCATCACTGCCATTGCAACAGAGACAGTACTACTAAAAACTTGAGTACAATATTTAACCCTCATCTTGGGTATCATGCTTGGCATCACATGTAGTAAGGTTAATTTGGGAACTACAGTCACCCCCATGAAGCCTGAAGCACGTTGGTACAATTTTGTTATATCATCCCATTTTGCCACACACTGCTTGTCCTCATATTTGTAGTGTAATGTTTTTGTTAGTAAATTATTCCGTACACCTTTCAGTAGATGTGGAGGGTCATAAAGGGGAATAATTTTTGTGCTATTTATTTCAAAAAACCCCCCTCGCCATTCTTCATTCCTCCTAACATATTTTTGTTTTGTCTCACTTAATAAGGTGTTTATTGCAGCCACATTTGTAGAGCCCTGGTCGCATACAGTTGCCACAACTTGCAGAGTTGTTTCCTCCACAGCTTGAACCACAGTTTTGATTAATCTTTTTAAGTCTAACGTTTTTGTGGACCCGGCACAGAAGCTATAAGCTACTGGCTGTTTATATTTCTTTACCACCCCTCTCACCATAAAAACTAAAACATGATCTGCAAATTCTGCTGTCTGTTTGTGTCCATCATTCACAAAGCCAATAATGTTGTCGTTTTTCATGTCGTAGTTCAAGCTGGGAGCAATTGCCATCTCATCAAAAATTATGGTGCAGAACTTATGCGTTTTTGGCAACTTTAAAACCCTTTTTTTCAACTGCTTCATCATAATTTGATTTATTCCAGGTTGCAGTGTTAAATTTTGAAGCACACCTTGTATTGTTTTTCTTTTTGGCAAAATGAAGAGCTCACTTAAATATCTATAAGCTTTTGGACTGGCTTTAAATAAAGACAGAGCCAAAACTTTTTCATCAAAAGTGAAACGTCTTCCCTTAAGTTTTTTACCGATTTGGGTAACCTGCATGTTTAAAAAAGTTTTGGTCGCTTTGGACATATTTCGGGTAAGGACCTCAAATGCCTTTGTATTAATGGTTTTTGTTGCTATTGACAGCCTTTTTTTGAAGGTAAGTTTTTGTACTTTGGCTCTAATCAAATTTGATTTTAATTGGCGTACTGTTTTTCTTAATTCCATTTCTTTTCTCGCACGTTTCTTTAAAGATAACAAATGCTTGTTTTCTGAAAAAAATTAAGCTATTAAATCAAAAGAATAAACACAGAATTATAATCACTCTTTCGGCCAATTTAAATATTAGGAAATTATGACATAAGTAAACCTTTATGAACAAATTCTCCAAATAGTGGTAAAAACCTCATTAAATTCACTGTTTAGAACTTAGCAGACAAACAGACACAAAAACCAAAAAAGTAAATTTGAGTTAATTAAGTTTTAAATAATACAATGACAAACTGGTTCAAGTAAGTACCTTGCTTTTTCTGGATTTTGTTAGGATTATCTAAAGGCGTTGTTGGTTCTGAAGACACAATTTCCATAGGCATGGTGTTTTCTTTACATGACCTTGAAGTGGATGGTTTACCATCAGCAATATTAATCTTAAATCCAGCATCTAGAAAAAAAATATTATATTGTGCCATTATTAATTCAGTTTAGTGGTGTAATGTAAATGTTCTATTTTTTACAACTTTGTCAATTAACATCAAAGCCAGGATAAGTGCCCACCAATTGTCACTACCTACTGGCACCCACGAATAGGCCAAATAAAGTTAATAAAAATGAAATACAACATACTTGATAGGCTGATGTTGGTTATGTCTAATAGAGCTGAAGTTGTTGAATGCTCAACACTTAACATTTGAGCAGGCTCTTCTTGATTCAAGTGCATGCCTGAAAATGAAATCAATTTTAGGTATAAAAAAAATTAAAATCACAACTGTGTTACTTTTTAATTTTTCAGGCATTTATTTATCTTAAGTTTATTATTACTTTCCAGAATTTAATCTTTGTTTGAATGGTTAATAATTGAGCATGTGTTTTTTTTGCAAGCAAATGTATATATTTACCTTCAATTAACAATGTGGGTACTGCCAATTTACTTAATCTGTTCTTTGGGTAGTGGAAGACCGCTGCAAAATGTCTTCGGCATACTCTTCGGTTGTTATAAATGAAGAATTCATCAAACTCTTTGATGGTATCTCCCACACTTCTAACCCATCTCTGGAAGCGTTCTCTTTCAATATTTGGGTTTGGAAATTTGTGAAGCACACCTGGAATTTTTTTGATGAATTACTTTTGACTGAGCTTATTTCATGTAAAATAACAAACAACTATATAATATAATATGATGTATTCTAACCGTCTTCTGTAGTGATCGTACAGCCAGGCACACAACAAGACATGAAAGACATTGTACGAGTGTAGTTGGACACCAGAAAATTAAGAATAACTGAAGAGTCAATTTCTCACTACACTAACCACGAGTCCTATCTCCAACAAGAGTCAATTTCTCACACTTATCACTTACTACGAGTCCTATCTCAAACCAAACAAGAGACAATTGCTCACACAGAGTCCTATCTCACAAAACAAGAGCGGAGGAGCATCGGCTCAACTCGAAGTGGAAATCCAGGATCAGCGGCTCAACTCGTAGTGGAAATCCAGGGTCGGCGGCTCAACTCGAAGTCTAAATCCAGGGCAAAACGTTTTACAAACAATCTCACCCGAAATTTCGACTGAAATCAAAATAACGCATTTTTATAGGTGACGTTCTACGTCACTTACCTACTTGGTGTAACCATGACAAAAAACGATGTTGATTGAAATCGTTGTTTTACTTTTTCTATTTACTAAAATAGACTAGCGTAAATTAAATGAATAAGGTTTAATAACATAAATATTTATGTATATTATTATATTTGATTAAATCATAACTCTTTTAATGAAGTGGTAACCCAACGAGTAAATAGTTTTCACCACGAGGGATAGATGGAGCTAGTTTCCATACAAAAGTTTCAAGCAGGCTGCAATGTTCTAAGAGAACATAGCATGGTACTGGCCACCAGGCGCTTCAATCTTAGTACAAAAAACCGGTGAAGTCAGTGGTTACAATGATGCTAAATCACGGAGTATAACACGGGCCATAAGTAAAGAAGTTGGCAGCGGTTTTTGTATTTTGTCGGATTATAGCAGTGATATTTTCCAACTAAAGGCAAGAGATGGCAGCTCTGGACCATATTACAATGTAATTCCAACAGATGGCACTACTCACAACCGAACATAGACATTTTAAATTAGGCTTTTTTATAATTTGTGTTATTAATGATTTGATTAATCCCAAAGATTTTTTATGTGA
Organism: Ochropleura plecta; assembly: GCA_905475445.1. Lineage (NCBI taxonomy): Eukaryota > Metazoa > Arthropoda > Insecta > Lepidoptera > Noctuidae > Ochropleura > Ochropleura plecta. The sequence goes on along the minus strand of FR997721.1, from coordinate 26,226,756 downwards.
AAATCTGTTACTATTTTAGGAATTAACTGAAAGTAATCTAAAAAAGCGCATTTAATGTTACGATAGTAAAATTTTGATTAGTGGTTTATTAAAACACTGGTAACCCCAAATTTAAAATGTCTGCTGATGCCTGACGCTTGCGCCGGTATCGTGCGATCTTTTTTGTGATTTTTCTGTTTTTCGTTGTGTATTCGTCGTTGAGTTGAGCTAAAGTTCCTCCGACTAATCCATAATTGTGATCAGAAAAGATTTTGTGTGTTTTTATACCAAAACTGAGACAGGACTCTGGTGTAGTGTTGTTATTGAGATAGGACTCCTTTAGTGCATTTGTTAAATTGCACATTGCACCATGTCTTCGGACAAGCAATGCTGTGTTCCGGGGTGCAAGGAGAGTGGAGGTATGTCGATAGTATCTTACTTAAATTGTTGAAAGTACAAACTTCTTAATATTGCATTAAGGGGTCAGTGGGTCGTCTTAGGGGCAGCTTTGCACTAACTCCCAGTACATACTGTAGCAATCTGTTGGTTAATTTATACTCCATTCTAATATTATTTGGTTAAATCATATAACATTAGCAATCATCGGCCCAAAATTCATGACAATGTAGCAAAGGAAATAGCCTAAGTGTCATCTAAAGAGGATAATAATATAATGCTATTGAATCTATATGGTCAAGATCTTGTTTTATCATCTCAATAGCCTTTTCCCAACTACATATTATTATGTTGAGGTTGGCTTTCACCCGTATTGTATTCTGTATGATATTAGTGTTTTAAGTGAAGCAACTGCTTATCAGACCTCCACAAGCTCAAACAAATCAAACTGGGCGAAATGATACCCTCAGATTACTAACTGGATAAATTACCTGGATTCTCAGCATCCGTAATGACTGTCAAAGTTTAACAAATGACAACTGGGACCAACGGCTTCACTTATAACAAATAAATAAATAAACATTCTGTCCGAGGCACGGGATGTCAATGATGTACATACAAATTTAAAAAGTCATATTGGTACTTGTCCAGATCTGAACCCACAACTCTAACCATTAGGCTTTCATGAGATATGGTTGAGGTCTAGACTAAAACCAAAATTAGTGTGTGTAAACTTGACTTAGTTATTTTCCAATTTTGAGGATTTCATTATTTGTTTTAGGTGCGCATAAAGTGCTCCATGGGTTCCCAAACCCTGAAAAAGACAGAGAACGCTTCAACACATGGCTTTATGCAATTGGCGGTGATATCTTGGGTTTGGAAAATGCGCGCATATTTAAGTACCGCCGTGTATGTCACTCACACTTTGAAGCTAAATATCTATGTCGTAACAACAAAATCAGCAACATTGCAGTGCCAACACTTAATATGCCAGGTATGTTTAAATTATCATGTACATAAAAGAATATACTCCACTGTGCTGTAGATGTTCCTGTTTGGATTTAGGTTAATACTTTAGTACCTAATCATTTGCAGCTCTATTTATTAGATAGGGGGCGTCCATAAATTACGTGAGGTGTTTTTTTGAATTTTCTGTCCCTCCCTCCCCCCCTGGTGAGATGTCGTGAGATTTTATTAAACCCCCTCCCCCATCCCCCAATCTCACGTGAGATTTTTCAAAATGTGTGTTTCTTACGTAAACGTGTTGGATTGTTATTGTAAAAAGAAAAAAAAAATTTGCTTCGTGCTTTTATTTACGACTAGTTAAGACTAGTAATCATTATTACTGAGAGTTTAAGTGTAATAAAAATCAACAATCTGGATTAAATGGACCAAAATAGTATATTTTTTTTTGTTTCAATCAGAAAAAAAATTGCGTGATATTTGCCGAGACCCCCCCTCCCTCCAACGTAAGATAAGATGAGATTTGACTCGACCCCCTCCCCCCCTTAAACACCTCACGTAATTTATGGACGCCCCCATACTAAGACTCTAGGACTTCCACCTAATATAGCCTATTATACTCAAGTAATAATGTACCATTCTATGATGAAAGAATTTTTGGAATCAATCCAGTGGTTTGAGGTTATTTGTTACAAACATGCAATTTTTTTGTCTATAAAATATTATTTATATAGATGTGTTGTCTTTCTTTCAGCACTATTGTCACTGAAGAGATTTACATCTGTTAATAGAATGCCATTGCAACAAATTTTGGAGCTGCCATCAACATCATCAGGTACTTTTTTATAATTTTAAATTTGTAAAAAGCATTCATTTAAAATGTTCAAATGAAAAGTCATTTCATGATTTATTTTTCTTCCAGATCTCACTTCAAACATTGAATATTTGCCGAACACATCAACGAATGTTGGAAAGGAAATACAAAAAGAAAATATTTGTAAGTTTTTTAATTTGTAACTTAAACATTATTTAGATCTTTGCTGATTGTTTCTTACACTGCATTATCAGATTGTACAATAAGATTTGATATTTTAAGAAACCTGAATAAGTGACAGACATAGTCCTAACCAATTTTAGCATAGAAAATATCATAATATTCTTTTTATCCATACTAATATTAGAAAGCTGAAGAGTTTGTTTGTTTGATTTAACACTTTATTCTCAGGAACTATTGGTTTGAATTGAAAAATTCTTAGTTTTGCAAAGCCCATTTATTAAAATATGGTTAGTTTAAAATGTTAAAATTAAATTAACTCATATTTCAGCTCCAGACACTCCAGTGCATCAGCATATTATTGTGCCACTTGGACATCCTTCAATTCCTGAGATAAATGTTGAACAAAATATTGGTAAGTTTATTGGTGAAAATCTGCAATTGGTTAATTTTGAAACCTATCCATTTATGTACTAACAGGTGTTAGTTTTCCTTGTACTACATTAATAAATAGGCTAATTTTTTTAAACATCTTTTAATTTGATTCTTGATAGTTGTTTTTTTTTCTATTAAATATTATTACAAACAAAAAACCTGATTGTAACTATGAAAACAAGTATTCAAATTGCTAATAGCAGTCGGGACCCTAAGTGGATAAGGAGAATGGGGGTAGGGGGGGATTTTAGTTGACATTGTTTGCGACATTTATTTAAAAATCCTTTAAAATACTGGCCACTTATTAGCCTTGCAAAGTATGTACTACATTATTAAAATATGGTTAGTTTAAATGTTATAAAATGAAATTAACTCATATTTCAGCTCCAGACACTCCAGTGCATCAGCATATTATTGTGCCACTTGGACATCCTTCAATTTCTGAGATAAATGTTGAACAAAATATTGGTAAGTTTATCTGTGAAAGTCTTCAATCTTCAAAACAGTTAATTTTACTTCTATAAAAAATATTATTACAATAACAAAAAACCCAACTCAAAAGATCAAATCCTTCAAGTTGCTTACAGCAGTCAGGACCCTACATGGATAAGGAGTGAAAGGGTCCCGACCTGCAGGGTTGCGGAATACTTATAATGGTTACAGTGGCCCCAGAACATAAAGGGCAACCTAAAGATCAAGAGTGGGTTTTAGTCAGTAAAAGTCTGACACAAAAAAATATTTGTCCTGACTACTTATAAGCAATTTGAAGACATCTTTTGATCTTTTTAGTTGGGTATTTGTTTTTGTAATAAGAAATAATTTCCATTGTTTTACTTCAAAATTACATTTATACAGATATATATATACATACACCATGACTGGTGAGACAAGAGACATATTGAAGGGGGCTATTCAGTATTCGATTCTTAATCCATATACATAATTATGTATCAAAAGTCCTTGAATATGTCTCGTCTCACCATTTATGGTGAATGTATGTATACAGGGTGGATACTTGAGATGGGGCAGTAAGGGGAGCTACCTTAAACGTTGCAGCTACACGAAAACTATCGGGCTAACCATCTTTGGAGCGCTTAAAAACTCAGAAATCGCAAAAAAAGATTGCAAGTTCATATTCGAATTCCAACAAAATGTATCAGAAAAGCTGTTTGCGATTTCTGAATTCTTAAGTTCTCCAAAGATGGTTAGTCCGATAGTAGTTTTTAACCACTATTAGAAGCAGAATCAACTAGCATAAAAAATGTTTTTTATACAAAATGTAGGTACTTATGGGAAAAGTTTTTTGCAATTTCTGACATTTCTAGTACTCCAACCTGGGTTAGCCCAAATAAAAGTTTTTGATCAGTATTAGAAACAGGATCGAATGGCATCAAAAAAAGTTTTTTTTGTGAAAAATGCCCATTTTTTTGCTAACTGTACATTTTTTCGAAAATGTGTAAATGGGAATCGGAATCACACAAAAAATTATGGATAGTCTCCTAGAACCATTTTCGTGTTGCTGCAACGTTTAAGGTAGCTCCCCTTACTGCCCCATCTCAAGTATCCACCCTGTATATATCTAACTAGATGTCCCCTGCGGTTTTACCCGCATCATTGATTACTGCTCCGCTCCCGTAGGTCGTAGCGTATAATAAGAGTATTAGTATAGATATCTACACTAATATTCGTATTATAAAGCTGAAGAGTTTGTTTGAACGCGCTAATCTCAGGAACTACTGGTCCGATTTCAAAAAATCATTTTGTTTTGGATAGCCCATTTATTGAGGAAGGTTATAGGCTATATAACATTATGCTACGACCTACGGGGGCGAAGCAGTAATAAAAAACGCTTGTGAAACCGCGGGGGACAGCTAGCATTATATTCGTAATCGTGGCTTAAATCCTTTATTTTGAAGATTTTGATGTGTCCGGTGTCACACAACTAATACGAATCTAATGACACATTTTAAGTAAAAAGCCGTTTCGGGTGACTGTCTACCGGAGCGGAGCGAAGCAGTGGAGAGGAGAAACGGAGAAATATTAACCTATAGAATTGCATAAAATCTCGCTCGCGATATTCTATGCAATTCTATTGGTGGTTTTTTCTCCGTTTCCCCGTTCCGCCGGCTCGCTCCGCTCCTGTAGACAGACAGCCTTAGACCATAGAACGCGTCAAAGAAATGTACATACACGCACTCAAAAAACATAATCCTCCTTCTGGCGCAGTCAGATGCTATTAAGATATGTGAAAAAAATAACATGTATGTTTCTATTTTACAGGGAAAAAGAGAGTAATCAAGAAAACGATTAAAAAAGTTTTTTTTACGAATGCAGAAAGAGAATTGCATAAGAAACTTATTGCAGCGAGAATAAAAATAAGTAAAATAAAAAATAAAGTCAGGAAACAGGCAGCCAATTTAAAAACAGCCCAAAAATTAGCGTCTAGTCCTACATTCCTAGAGACACTTGAAAATTGCACAAGTACTGCAAAATTATTGATACAAATGCAATGCCGGGAAGACCAAAAAAAGGGAAAAGGGCGGCGATTTACATTGAAAGAAAAAATTGCTGCTCTGTCAATTTATAAGCAAAGTCCCAAAGGCTATAAATTTTTCAGAAAGATTTTTATTTTGCCTGCTCAGCAAACGCTTGTAAAGCTCATACAAATGAGTAATCTCAAGCCTGGCATAAACGAAAACATTTTCTCTCAACTGAAATCAAAAGCTGATCTAATGAAAACAGAAGAAAAGTTATGTGTGTTAATGTTTGATGAAGTCTCATTGAAAGCCAATATTACATACCAGGAGAGAAAGGATATAATAACAGGCCTTGTGGACAATGGGCATGAGAGAAAGGGTGACTTTGCAGATCACGCCCAAGTTTTTATGGTGCGTGGTTTAATTTATAACTACAAACAGGCAGTTTCTTACACTTTTGCTTCAAGTGCAACGAAGGGACCCGAGCTAGCAAAACAAATTAAAGCAGTTGTTACAGGCTTGCAAGAAGCAGGGTTGATAGTGGTTGCCTCAGTATGTGACCAGGGAACCAATAATAGACAGGCTCTCAAACTATTGGTTGATGAAACCAGAGGAGCCTATTTGAGAAAAGGGGAGGAACCAAAAAAAAATATAATGGTGTTGAATAGCCAAGAAATAATACCTCTGTATGACCCCCCACACCTTCTCAAAGGAATAAGAAATAATTTACTAAATAAAAATTTAGAGTATACCATAGAAGGTGTTACAAAAACCGCAAAATGGTCACATTTAAAATCCTTGTACAATGAAAACCCAGGTTACAAGGGCATTAGATTAATCCCGAAATTAACAGAAAATCACGTCAACCCAGAAAAGCTAAACAAAATGAAAGTCAAATTTGCCTCACAAATTTTCAGCTGCACTGTGGCATCAAACATGGGATACCTAGCAGGTAATGTCTGGCTTATTTTATACTAGCAAATGCCTCGCATGAATGTCGAACTTACGGATGTAAGTTCGACATTCAATAAAGGATTTTTGACCCCTAAAGAGGTAAGGTGGATACCTTACCTCTTTAGGGGTCAAAAATCCTTTCTTAGTGGATACTTACTCTTCACAAAGAACATACCCTCCAAATTTACTGTCTCTAGGACCAGCGGTTTGGGCTGTGCATATATCAACAATTCGTCAGTCAGTCAATTTACTGTTTTATATATGAAGATGTCAGGCTAGGGTGGTGATATTTTAACAACAATGTTGGGGTTGGCAGCTAAATACCTGTATTTTACGTTCAGCGACTGCCTATCTGACCTACACAATTCAGATGATGTGTTTTACAATAGTATGACTGCTTGTCAGATTTTCGGGGTTCTGATCTGATGACCCGTAGTGACTGTCAAAGATCCTAGAATGATACCCGGGATCAACTTAAAATCCTAAGGCATGGGGTCCAGATATGTAAAGATGGGCAACCAAGCTTGGCAAACAAAGCTTAATCTGATTGATCAACCGGTGCGGCTGTCATTACTTACTTAGTCACAAGCCTTGCCTACTTATCAATTCTGTAATAAATAATATTGTGACTATGGCTTACATTGCACTGTTGGGAGTACTTATTACTCCAAAATGTTATGTAATGTCTTTATCTTTATGTTTTATATAGGGCCTGATATTGCTTTAAATTTCAAATACAACAAATCCATTACATTAAGTAGTTTCCTTGGATTATTTTATTGAGTACTGTTATTTAATCTTTTTTTTGTGGTTGTTTCAGATAAGAAGATACTTCCTGCAGAGTGTAAGGAAACTGCGGACCTCTTGCTCTTCATGGACAAAATATTTGACTCGGTGAATGGAAGCCATGGCAAAAATAAAAACGCCAAACCCCTACTTGGCCCAGCAACGCCGAACTCCGTCCACCATAAAATGTGGGTGGAGGGCATAAAAATATTTAATTCAATGAAATTTATAAATTCAACTGGTAAAAAAGAAACTGTACCCTCTGTAACCAATTGGGTGTGGACACTGAATGGCATACAAACTTTATTAAAAAAATTAAATAATGATTTTAATGTGAAATCAGTATGGTTGCGACACCTTAATCAGGACCCCTTGGAAAATTTCTTTGGCGCAGTGAGAAGCCAAGGGTGTCGCAACATCAACCCCACGTGTGATCAATTTGAGTCTGCGTTTGCCACACTTTTAATAAATAATTTAAGCAGTGTCCACACCCGCGGTAATTGTGAAGGAGACTTTTGTGATGCACTGCACTCTCTCATCATTAACGAAAATACCAAAGCAACGTCGACCTGCTCCTCATTCGATTTTTCAAAAATATTTGATTTTAATTTTACTCCAATAGAGGTAAAAGAAAAGGATCCCAGAATTATTGCTCCGATCCAATACATGAGTGGGTATTTCCTTAAAAAAACCAAATCCCAAGTTTTTAAATGTTGCACTGATTGCATAAATGATTTACAATCGAAAAATGAAATAGAATACATAAAATATAGGGAATATGCAGGTCGACGTTGGCTTTGCACTCCCAGCAAAGATTTAATAGAATTAATTTCAAATATGCAAGATATTATTAATGAAATTATGAAAGAGAACATAGAAAAATGTAATATAAAAGAAATTATTAAAACAGTAATTACAATATTTATTGATTTTAAGTTTATAACTTGTAAATTACATAAAGAAAAGGTTATTGATTATTTAATTAAAATTGTCATACGCTGTATGATATTTAATTATTGTAAAAATATTAATAAAATATTAACTGGGAGAAGAGAGGTTGATGATGATGAGGACAGTCTGCAAATAAAGGCTAAGAAACATAACAAGTGTTATAAACGACACAAATAAATAAGTTTTGATAAAGAAAAATAAATTGTTTCATTTATAAATCCACTGAAAATCAAAAATAACCTTTGAATGAAATGAAAGTAGGTACCTGTACCTATACACAGGTAAGTATAGCTATGGCTATATACATAGGATAAAAGTTTCCAACTTGTGCTAACAGATGGCGTTAGAGGCCAGTTAAAAGTAGTTACCCATTTTACGGCCGAAGATTGGTCTCTATTTCAGTATAGTATAATGTACTCTGTGCTGGCCACTCAGTACTTGTAATGACACCGCACGTCGTTAAGGCCTTCTGCCTTAGTTACCTAAAATAACAGTTGTGTCATATATAATAAAATATATTATGATTTGTAAAACGTTTGCGTGTTTATTTAAAACCTCACAAATTGGTAGCAGAGCGTGGTTGATTGCATAAAAAGTGTTATGATTTTTCATTTCTACAGGACGTTATTTATTCTTCAAGGAAACACTGATCTTTAATACTGCATAATATACTTTTAATAACGTAAACTAATTATAAAACAATCATGACCGGTCTTCGTAAATAACTCTAAACATATGATCCCACTCTGTTCTCAAAACCAAACTAAACAGATCCCCAATTTTCTCATGACACATGCTCTTGTCAATTAAACATTCTTATTTTAAAATACATTTTCTTTTTATATCAAAGACAATTAAAATTTCTTTCTCTAACATCCCCTCTAAATTTTATATAACTCAAATAATATCTAATTTAAATCACCTTACATAAAACTTTAACAATCATTTAGGACAACCTGTTAATAACTTCAACAACACTCAACATAGGCCCATCATAAGCCCAACAACACATCACATAATACAAAAGTAAAAAACACATAGTAGTATTCACTTCCTAACAATAATACTACTAGTTTCTTCAATCAAATTGTCTGCATCTTCAAAGAAACATACAAAAATGTCCCCTCTCAAACTGACATTCACCATCAGTTGTTTTGCTTCTTACAAAATTTCTCCCAACTTTTCTTCAACAACATACAAAACTTTATAAAAAATTGACCTTTAACATCAATTGTTTTTCTCCTCCTTCTTACAAAATCTTCACCAACATACAAAACTTTATAAAAAATTGACCTTCAACATCAATTGTTTTTCTTCTCCTTCTTACAAAATCTGAAGTTTTCTACTCCCAAGTCTTCTTCAGCAACATATAAAAATCTTTATAAAAAAATTGACATTCAACATCAATTGTTTTTCTCCTCCTTCTTACAAAATCTGGAGATTTTCTACTCCCAACTCTTCTTCAACAACATATAATTGTTTTTCTTATCACAAATCTTCAACAACATATAATTGTTTTTCTTATCACAAATCTTTAACAACATATAATTGTTTTTCATATCACAAATCTTCAACAACATATAATTGTTTTTCTTATCACAAATCTTATCTTCTTCTTCTTACAAAACCCCCCAGAGTTTCCACTCCCATCTTCTTCTTCTTATAAAATCTTGTCTTTCTACTTCAAATTAATTTACTCAAATTTAAAAAACTCCGAAACATCATTGTCGCGCAGTGGAAGCATGCTGGGCCCATAACCTGTTAAAATTTTTCATTTCTACAGGACGTTATTTATTCTTCAAGGAAACACTGATCTTTAATACTGCATAATATACTTTTAATAACGTAAACTAATTATAAAACAATCATGACCGGTCTTCGTAAATAACTCTAAACATATGATCCCACTCTGTTCTCAAAACCAAACTAAACAGATCCCCAATTTTCTCATGACACATGCTCTTGTCAATTAAACATTCTTATTTTAAAATACATTTTCTTTTTATATCAAAGACAATTAAAATTTCTTTCTCTAACAAAAAGAATATGGCATCAACTACGAATTATCGGCACGTAGAACTATTAAACAAAACCAATTACGACACATGGTATTTGCATGCCCAAGCAATCCTAGTCAAAAATGATTTCTGGGACATAGTAAGCGGCACAAAAATATCACCACCAGCTACGGATGCGGCGGCGAGAGCGGCGTTCAACAAAGAGGACTTGAAGGCAAGAGCTGAAATCCTACTTTTATTGTCACCGTCCGAATTAAAACAAATTAAAGCCTGCACGACATCGAAAGCTGTATGGGACAAGTTGAAAGCTACTTATCAAAGTAGTGGACCTGCGAGGAAAGCTACCCTATTGAAAAAGTTGGTTCTAAAGCGAGTGACCTCAGGGGAAGATATACATGACCACTTAAATAACTTCATGGACATCGTAGACAAACTCGCAGACATGGATATTAAAATACCTCCAGAACTGCTTAGTATAATGCTTCTCTATAGTTTGCCGACAAATTTTGAGAACTTTAGAATAGCCATCGAATCTCGAGACGCCCTTCCTAATCCTGAAGATCTAAAAGTAAAGATTCTGGAAGAATACCAAGCAAGGAGCGGAAATGAACAGCCTGATAGCTCAGAAGCATATCATGTCAAGAAAAACAGAAAAAGTTTGTACTGCAAGAGCTGTAAAAAGAAAGGCCACACTATCGAGACATGTTGGGGTAAGAAGAAAGATAACGGAAACAAATGTAATTATAACTTTTGTCTTAACACCGTAAATTCGGATACTGGTAAAAATGTCTGGTGTCTAGATAGCGGCTGCTCATCACACATGTGCGGCGATGAATCGTTATTTTCAACCATAATCCCTCAAAATGGCACCCTAAAGTTAGCATCAGAAAAATATACGAGTCAAATTCAAGGTAAAGGAAGAGTTACAATCAGTATCGATAAACAAGGCTTTGATTTCAATGACACCCTATATGTTCCCGATATATCAGTAAACCTTTTATCCGTCGCCAAGATAACGGACAGAGGACATAAGGTCGTTTTTCATAAAGAGAAAGCCATCGTCGTAGAAAAAACCGGCAAAAGGATACTGACTGCTCGAAAGAAAAATGGACTTTATTACTTTGAACCTGAACTAAAAGAAACTGCAAACTATACACCAAAAGATAACAGTGACATTATGGAATGGCATCGCAAACTCGGCCACATTAACGAAAAAGATCTGAAGAAGATGGCGAAAGATAACCTTATGTATGGCTTAAATTTGAATGATAAAGACATGGAATCTTGTGAGGCCTGCATTAAAGGTAAATTATCCAGATTACCGTTTGTAAGACATGATGGTCTATACACAACTGATAACCTGGAAATAATTCATAGCGACGTTTGCGGACCATTCGAATGTGAAACACTAGCAGGATCAAAGTACTATGTTACTTTTACAGACGACTATAGTCGCTATTGTCACATATTTCATTAAAAGAAAAAGTGACGTATTCAATGTTTTCAAAGAATATAAAAATGAAGTTGAGACTTTCCATAATAAGAAGATTAAGAACCTGCAGACCGACAATGGCACAGAATACCGCAACAAGGATTTTGATATTTTCCTCAAATCGCATGGCATCCAAAGAAGATTGACCACTGTTTACACCCCTCAACAAAATGGGATTAGCGAGAGAAAAAACAGATCATTAATAGAAAAAGCCAAATGTCTGCTAATAGAGGCCAATGCACCTAAAAAGCTCTGGGCGGAAGCGGTAGCAACCGCAAACTACCTCATCAACCGTAGCCCGTCCAAAGCACTCAATGGTGAAACTCCGTTCAAGAAATGGTTAGGCCGAATACCAAGCGGAAATCATCTGTACGTGTATGGTAGGAAGACCTTTGTTTTGAAAAAGAACAAACGAGGCAAATTAACCCAGAATGCCAAAGAAGGCGTATTCATGGGGTACTCAAAGACCTCAAAGGCTTACAGAGTGTACATACCCGCAGAAGATGATGTAGTTATAAGCAGGGACATTAAAGTCATAGACAAGATGTACTTCGAAAAAAGTCAAATCTATGATCAACTTATTAAAGAAACGGAAGACTCTCAGATCAGTGGAAAACAACAAAAAATTGATAAAAATAATAAAAAGGGAAAACAAATAGAAATTGAAATAACGGAAAATAAAAAGGAAAATACGTTACAAAATTTAAATGAGCAGGATGAAGTTTCTTCAGCAGATGAAACAGAATTTTACGATGATGCATCAGAGGTTCCAGAAATATCCGAAAATGGGAGGCCACAAAGAGCGAGACACCCGCCTGCGTGGACCAGAGATTTTGTACTGGACCAAAGTGAAGAAAATCACGTAGTCTCGGATATATCATATGAAATAAATTAGTATCATCTTTTATGAATGTATTTATCTGATTTGGCCATTTGTTTTGACCACGTTGACTGTGGGTGTTGCCCATTCCAAGGGGGTCGTATTTGGATCAACTTTAGTAACTATTCCGTCGTCCACTAAACGCTGAAGTTCTCTTTCTATGTTTTTGCGCATAGCGAACTTAACGGGTCGGGCAGGGACGTGTTTAGGTACGGTACCATGTTTGAAATGGATGTTAACGGCGTAATTTTTAACTTTTCCTAGTTTGTTGTCAAAAAGAGGCGAAAAAGTGTCTAAAACCTGTTGAAGTGTTCTGGAATCTCGTTGAGTAGATTTAACCGAATAGACTGGCTCTGGAAACGTCATGTCGTACATCTCGCTCCACTGGAGACCAAAAAGCATTGGGTTGGCGTCTTCCATAACTACAACGGGCAAAATTTTCTGTTTTCCAAGTATTTCAACTGTTACGTCTGTAAGTCTTTTTGGTTTGAGTTTGAGGTTCCCATAGGCACGTAGTTTCGGTGCCTTTGTTAAAGGGGGTGCTCCAATACGTTTCCAAAATTCTGTGCTAATGATGGAGTATACTGATCCTGGGTCCCAGTCCAACGTACATCTGACACCGTTGAGTGTGACGTCAATGCGCTTGCTGTTCTTGCTCCTTTTGCGTTCAATCTTGTTGACATCGTCACTATCGTATGACGTTGTAGAAGATTCTGATAAACACTCGTCGCTGACAGTTTTCTTAATTTTGTGTAATTTGTTTTTGTTTATGATTGCTCGTTTCTTCCCTGACTTGGTGCTCGTCAAATATGCTCTCCCAGTCTTGATACATCAATCTTCAAAATGCCCTTGCGTTTGACATTCCTTGCAAGTATGGTCTTTTGCCTTACAATCGGCCACCTTATGCCTATCATAAGAACCGCATCGACGGCACTGATCTAGACCAATCCTGCGTAAAAACGTACTCTGTTTGTTGTGATGCACCATGTTGGTTTTTGTTCTGACTTTGTTTGTGGCAGCAGGTAAACCGACGTGAATGTCACCCTCAGCAAGTTCTCTAGACTTCGAGCTACTGCAAAGAATTTGGCAAATGAAACTTCAATAGTCTTTCCATCGTAATGTTCTTGTAGGTCGGGCCATTTCTGTTTCAGATCCACTTCTAGCTGCGGGTGGTTTATGCCGGTCGCAAATCGATCACGCAGCAAACGTTCGAACAAGTCGTCCTTGTAGCCACAGTCGGTGGTGAGTTTCTTGAGCCTGTTAGCGTAGTGTTCCATAGTCTCATTGCAGTCTCTTACGCAATTCCAAAACTCAGTTAAAGCTTTGAATTTTGTTGTTTTAGGTCGATATAAGCCGAGTAGTTTAAACTTTACGTCTTTTTATAGACTGTTTTGAAAATCGGGTATGAGTGCTACTTTCAAATCATGGAAGACTTCTGGGGTTAAGCAAGAGAATAAGAGTTCTTTCCTGATGTCGTCTTCACTTACGTCCCAGATATCGCATTTTCTTTCAAAAAAATCTAAAAAATATTCTACCGACGTAGAAGTAGGGTTAAACGTATCGCACTTGAAATTTTTAATAATTGTGAGTTTGTTACAGTTGTTGTTGGTGTTCGCCGAGCTGGTAGACTCCGTACCAGGTGTTGCTGGTGTGGGGGCCGTCGCTGTCGGTCGCTGTTGTTGTAACACGAGTTGTTGCAAAACGTCTGATATTTGCTGTTGTTGCTCCCGTTGTATTTGTATAAATTCTTTAAATTGTTCCGCGTCCATTTTGACTACTTAATCCTCGTCGCCAATGAAATAAATTAATATCATCTTTTATGAATGTATTTATTGACGTCGTAACTAAGTAACAATGACAATGTCACGACCATAGAGCCACTATATATAGGTATATAACATCATATATATCCGATGAGAATGAAGATGATGAATACTGGCATGATGCTATAAAAGCTGAGATTAAAGCACATGTTAAGAACGGAACCTGGAAAATAGAAAATAAAAACAAAGACATGAAAGAAGTGGATTACAAAATGGTTTTAAGGAACAAAATTGGACCCGACAACAGTATTACAAAGAAAGCCAGACTTGTAGCACGGGGCTTCACTCAGCGACCAGGAATCGACTACAACGAAACATTCGCACCTGTAGCTAAACTGAGTACGATAAGATCTGTTGTCGGAATAGCCATTGAAGAAGGTTTAAAATTGAACCAGATGGACGTTACAACGGCGTACCTAAATGGCGAACTAGACGAAAAGATAGTAATGAAGTATCCTGACTATTTAGAAAAATACCTCACTGAAATCATGGTTGAAAGTAAACAAGAAAATGGAACTTTGTACAGCAAAACAAAGAGAATGTTAAAAGACATTAAAAACAATCCAAAAGGAAAAGTTTGTCATCTCATAAAAGCTCTTTACGGACTCAAACAGGCAGGGAGGCAATGGTACAAGAAACTCGACACAGAACTAAAGAACATAGGTTTTAGAGCATCAGAAGCTGACCCATGTTTATACTTACTACAGAAAAGAGGAGTTAAAGTAATAATAGTCATATATGTTGACGATTTACTAATTGCCTATTCGTGTCCTAAGAAGCTAAAAGAAATAAAAGACCTGTTAAATACGAAATTTGAAATAAAAGACTTAGGAACACCTAAACGGTTAATAGGGATAGACGTTGCATATAAAGGTGATGATATCAACCTTAACCAAGAGAAGTTTATAGAAGACACTCTTAAAAAGTACAAAATGGAAGATTGCAAGACCACGTCTACACCTTTAGAACCAGGTCTTAAACTTGAAAAAGGAGTAAAAGGTGAAAGGAACGATTTGCCCTACAAAAATTTGATTGGTACACTAATGTATCTGGCAGTAGCAACTAGACCCGATATAATGTTTGCCATAAGCTATCTCTCCCAATTTAATGATTGTTATGGAGAAGAGCATTTCAAGTGTGCAAAAAGAGTGCTGCGATACTTAAAGGGGACAAAAAGTGTTGGTCTCACATTCAGAAAAACTAGTCAAGAATTACATGGCATGGCTGACGCTGATTGGGGCTCATGTAAACTTGATCGGAAATCTTTTTCGGGCTGTTGTTTTAAATATGCTGGAACGGCCATAAGCTGGATGTCGAAGAAACAAAAGTCTGTGGCTCTATCGACTGCCGAAGCGGAATATGTCGCTTTAACTGAAGCTGCAAAAGAGGCTATTCACTTGAAAAATCTGTTCAAAGACTTCGGGGCCAACTGTGACAGTATAGTCATATTAAATGATAACCAAGCCGCCCTCAAGTTAAGCGAAAACACAATGGTCACGTCTAAGTCTAAACATATTGATTTAAAAATGCATTTCATACGAAATTGCATAATGGATGGAGCGATAAAGGTCAGGTATCTGCGAACTGAAGATATGGAAGCAGACATCCTAACCAAAGCCCTAGCCGGCCCGCGGCTGTTGAAACTGCGAAATGGCTTAGGAGTATCCTGAACTCCTGATGACCACGACGTTGCCGTGAAGAGGAGTGTGAGTACTGGCCACTCAGTACTTGTAATGACACCGCACGTCGTTAAGGCCTTCTGCCTTAGTTACCTAAAATAACAGTTGTGTCATATATAATAAAATATATTATGGTTTGTAAAACGTTTGCGTGTTTATTTAAAACCTCACACATCTTTTGTGATAAACTGCGACAGAACGAGAATGAGCAAGATGTTCATAAAAACCTTTTTTAAAATGTTATTATAATAAAAGCATATCTTTGGAACCATACGACGTGGAACGCTGAACTAATATAAAATATTACTAAACAAAAACAAAAAAGATTGACACATTAATTCAATGGAACTGCCGATCAGTAATACCTAAAAAAATGACCTATTAAACTTATTAAATAAATTTAAACCAAACAGCATTTGAAACCTGGATTAAAAGTAATCAATTATTGTATTTCAGGTTTTGTTTGTGTACGCATTTCGTACCCTCTATATTAATATACTCTTTGCATTTCGTGCACAAACATTGCGTACTTCGCAATGACAGAACCATAGATAAGTATAAGGTATAAGTACTGACAGAACTGACGGATATGGTGGTGTGGCCATATTTATTAAAACAATACCCCATTTTCTCATGTCTCTCTTCATTCGTGTTCTTATATTGATATTGTTGGTAATACTACAGTTTTGATTGACATACAAGAACTTAACAAATGTTGTCATACCTTCATAGACCATTTTTAGTAAGAGCCCATTCACGACTTCGGTCTTAGCGGCGAGCGGCGCGGCGGGCGGCGCGGCGGCGGCAAGCGGTGCGTTTTACACGCCACGTACTCTCAGTAGCGGCGAGCGGCAGCGGCCGAGGTGGACGGATTTAGGCAGTCAGAACGTGCTTAATATCTAAATATCGTGCTTAATAACGTGCTTTATCTATAATATGTATGTATTTATAAATTATATAAGTATGTATATCAGTTGTCTGGTTACCATAACACAAGCTCTGCTTAGCTTGGGATCAGATGACCGTGTGTGAGTTGTCCCAAGATATTTATTTATTTTATTTTTTTTAAATAATGGCGTTATCAAAATTATCCCTTCTGTGTTTAGAGAGCAGTATATTGCAGTAAATGCACGAACTTAATATAGATCGATATTTAAATGGCGAATTTCGTGAACTATACGAAGATTACAGAAAATATGTTGTTGTGTGTTGGGGATGTCTGACATCCATATAGGGCGTCGATTTAAAATTTCTGTTATAAACGCCTCGGTATCCATTACCGACACAAAATCGTCTAAAATATTTTTTTCATAAGTTCGCCACCGAGTCCGTCCCGTCTACACCGCTGTCCGCGCCGCCCTGTTTCGTGGCGTCGCACTCATTCTCTTGTACTTTTGATCCCGCCGCTCCCCGCACCGCGCGCCGCTACGGCAATTCGCTCGGACAAAACCGCGCGCGTTTTCGCTATGAGCGGCGACTCGTGGCGTGCTTCAAACATTTTCATACTTTTGTTCTCACCGCTCGCCGCCACCGCTTTCGCCGCCGCTCACCGCGGCAAGGTCGTGAACGGGACGTAATGGGTGATTTTAACTGCCTCCATCAGTGTTGGAGAAGTGGTGAGACAAAAAAATTTTTTTTGTAAAAAATAAAACCGACTTCCAAAAAAAACACTAAAATCTGGAAAATACAGTAGAATCCGTTTATTATGACTCCGCTTATAATGACGAACCGCTTATTATGACGTATTACACAGCGATGTTTGGTTTTCATTGAAATATTAATATTTAATCTCTTTCTCATATAATTAAATTAATTACTAAATATATACAACCTATAAATGTACACAAACTAATAATAAAAATATGTACAAGTAAAAAATGGAAAATTACAGGGCGTCAAAAAATTCGTCCGTATCGCCGTCAACAGGTAAAGTGCCCAGAAGGCTGGCAGCATTACCGCGTTGGATGGCAATGCTTATTTTTTGTGCAAAAAACAGGCCAGCCCTCTGGTCACGAGAAGAATCGACCAACCGCTTGGCGATTTCTCGAAATACTACATGGGCACTCGGACCCCATGGCCCTAGTGTTTCAACCCCAAACGGCTCAAAAACTTAAATCAAATTGTGATACTTGCGCCGTTTGAGGTTTTCAGCACCTGCAGCAGCAGCTCCAGCGCAACCCACCGTGCTAGGAAGGCGGGATGGTGCAAGGGTGTCGACACAAGTTGCATCCCACACCAAAGATCTACCCAACTTCCATGGCATTATGGTCATACCATCTGGTCTCTTTCCATCGACGCGTACCAAGCCAGTTGGTTCTAAAACAGCTGGCACCCCGGCGGTGGCAAGAGCACGACGGATGAGATCATTAATCATTAATCGCAATACGACCTGCACTTTTACTGCAGGAAAGGCCATGGTGTCCGAGGCAGTCGACTGCTTCCCCACATTGACAGCGATGCGGAGCCCCACAGGAAGCACCCAATCGCAAACACGTAGCGAGCCGGAAGGTTGTGTCACCCAACAAAGTACCTATGTTAGGTGACGGTAACGCCTGTAGCCAGAGGCCCGATTCCCACTCACCCACAGCCAGCAAGCGGGCACGCTCAGCAGAATTGGTGGACTTATTAATAAGGTTATTCCGTACCAACCTGCAGCGGCTCATCCCACTGTTTTCATTTAAAGTTCTTTAAACAAAGTCGGGTATAATGACTCCGCATTGAGTGACAGTTCGCTTATTATGACCCATTTTTAATAAATTGTGTCCAGTTGATGTAGACATTATTCCCAACACTTTCGACAGTGTTCGGTTTTATATATTTTTTTTTTTTGACTTGTTTCTATTTTGCCTCTCTCCTTACTGACAAAAACAGGAGATTGTTTATTTCGCACAAAATGTTTTTATGACGTCCGCTTAATATGACGTGTTTATTATTTCCCTTCAATGTCATTTTAAACGGATTCCACTGTAACTTTATTTCCGGAAGTCGGTGACTTTTGTTGGTTTCGTTGAATTTTTTGCCACCGATTTCCGGAAATAAAGTTATTTTCCACTTTATAGATTTTTTAGTGCGTAGGTCCCATGTTAATTACAAGTTTTAGTTCCACATCACGCTATAGTATTAAATACTATTTATTTATTTATTCATTAAATGCACAATGTACAAAAAAGTTACACGCTAGGCTTATAACTAATGAGTACATGACCCTGTTAGGGCGCAGCAAAATGACTTAAAACTAATAAAATTATATTGCAGAATATATCACGTATGGTAGGAACTTTCACAATATTATATTATTTAAACTTATATCTAGCCATAAACAAAATAAACAATATTCAGTAAACTTATATCTAGCCTTAAACAACATAAACAATATTCAGTAAACTTATATCTAGCCATAAACAACATAAACAATATTCATTAAACTTATATCTAACCATAAACATTTAGCATATACATAATTATATTTAAATATTCTATTTTAACTTTAACTATCTATAGGTATATATTAAACTTTAGTATAAAACCAATTCAGAAATCAGAATCATCGCCTAGAGGGATATAGCTGATACGTCTTGATCTGATGATTATTTCTTAACTAGCTTTTGCCTACGGCTTCACTCGCGTTAAATTTGGGGTAACACAGTTGCCCTTGCGCCTTATTGATTTGTAATAGCAACGCTAAGTTTTTCCTTTCCTTTCGTCTTTCTCCCTCACATCCCACTTTAAAAAAAAATAGCTTATGTCCGTCTCCTGGTTCCCAACTATCTCTGTACCAAAATTCATCAAAATCGGTTTAGCCATTAAAGCGTGAAGAGGTAACAAACAAACAAACTCACTTTCGCTTTTATAATATTAGTAAGGATAAGGATGACTAGTTGAGGGGTGGGGGAGGGGATACGTTCACCCTTCCCCCACCCACCTGCCTACCCTGGTGAAACCTGTTATAATCTTCGCATTTTTACAGGATGTTATTTAAACACTGATCTTGTATTTACTTCATAATATACTTTAATAACGTAATAGACATAACAAAACAATTAGAACCGGTTCATGTAAAATTCTCTGAACTACTAATCCCCAATTTTCTTATGACAAAAGCTCTTGTCAATTAAACATTCTACATTTTAAATACTTTTCTTCTTTTAACCAAAGACAATAACATAGTAAAATTTCTTGCTATAACAAAACCCATACTAATACATTGTGATTGCAGCAATCACGGCAGATTTGCTGTCATTTATTGAAGAGTTCCGTTGTATATCACTGAAGATCTTCACCAGAATATCACCAAATTAAAATACAATCTCCTCAAAATACTGCGATTGCCTTCTAAACCATAGTATGTATGTACATAGCATTTTGTCAATAAGTCAATCTAATACGCATTATTAAAGATAACTCAAAACCACTGGCCGGATCTTGATAAAATTGTATGGGACCAAACGACAACCACCAGCTTTCGAATAAAAAAAATTGGTTGTTTGTAAAGTAGGTTTACGATCGAGATGTTTACGTGATAACGTCTTATTGGTGATATAAGTTATCACCAGTAGTGACATCTAAAATGAAATTAAGTACTAATTTGAAGTTTTTTTTTCGAGCCAAGTAACAGATGGCGCTACCATCTTTATGAAATGTCGCTCGTGAGGTTTACAAGTTTCTGAACATGTCACCCGACTAAAACGATTTTAAAGACGTTATCACGTCAAAAAGAATCCTCAAAATCGGTTCAATTCAACCCACGATCCCAATCAAACCATGGTTTTGTATACGGCTTGGCCACGTTTGTACTCCATTCCACCTTGCTAAGTTGGACATTGTGGATAGTAATCTTTGTGAGTGTGGAGATGATGCTGGTACTTCTCCTGTTCCCGTCATGATCGTTTATCCTTCGTCCGTTCTTTTGTTTCCCATAATGTTCCTCTTCCAACATGTATATCTTGTTTAGTAATGAATCCTATTGAATATTTTAATTTGATATCTATTAGTTTTTTTTGTATTTTTATTATTTGTATCCGTTTTTATCCTAATATAATATATATTGAATGAAATATTTCCTTTCCAGAACCTTATTTTAAAATTCCTATTTCGACGATTTTTTAAATACTTCCCTACCCTTTAGTACCCGAAATTGGCACTAAACAACTCATGCCACATTGCCAGTATTGCCACACAAAAAAAAACTGTCTGAAATGTCTGTCACACACAGAGTACTTTTATCTGTACAGAAAACGGTATGCATTGTTTGTTTATTTGTTGAAATAATTTAAATTATTATTTTACAACAATGATAATTACCTACTGATATAATCTCCAGCGTTTGATGGTCTACCATAGTATCTACGTAATATTGGAAAAAAATTATTTGCCTTATAAGACGTATAAGTGAAGTGAACTAATATATTGCGCGATCTTGGAACGACAGCCGGTCGAAATTCGGAGTCTAGCATCGGTTATAAATAGAGAAGTCAAAGAAAAGCTTGACCTCGCGAAGAAATAGCTAAGGAGATGCGACCGTAAGTAATATTTTTATATCGTAAACAGCAAGTAATTACAGCGATGTTTATGGATTTTGACCGCGGCTTTTTTGACGCTCCTGCCATTTTGTATTTTGTTGTTGCGGAAAGTTGTTATTAATCCTAAAACTGGTTTATTGTCTTGTTTGCATTATTAGCAAAGCAATTCGCTAGTTCTGTTTTGGTTAATTATTCTATAAATTAATATGATATCGATCTATTTCAGTCATGAACTTAGTGTATTTGTTAACACGAGCATCATATCAAGTTCACAATAAAATAACATTACCAATAAATTTGTAACTGCGATGCTATAAATTGGTATTAGCGTTATTCTAAACAATATGCAACAGCATCTATATTTTACGAGGATTACTTACTCGTGGTAGTTTACTACTAGTTTTGCGTAAAACTACAAGTCATAAACATACCGGTTACTTAAGACTGTGCGCACTAAGACATTAAAGTGTCACGGATAACACTAGTTTAAAAAAACTCCACTTTTTAACTGATGAACTGTAAATTTTGTGCGTAATATTTTTCACTTAAGACATGATCCTAGCAAATGTACCTTAAAGTTTTTGTGCAACTCGAATTGCAATGCTGTTGACATTCATCATTTCTGCATTTTTATTTGTTAACTAGCTTTCGCCCGCGGCTTCGCTCGCGTTAAATTCGGTATAACACACCAAGCAGACCTGCAGTTTTTGCTCTTGCGCCTGATTGATTTGTAATAGCAACGCTAAGTTTTCCCTTTTCTTCCCTCGTTCTCCCTCATATCCCACTTTTTTTAAATAAAAATTAGCCTATGTCCGTCTCCTGGTTCCCAACTATCTCTGTACCAAAATTCATCAAAATCGGTTTAGCCATTAAAGCGTGAAGAGGTAACAAACAAACAAATAAACAAACAAACTCACTTTCGCTTTTATAATATTAGTAAGGATAACATGGGTATTTCAGTGTGATAAGTTGTATTTCATAAGTTATTGCGACATGAGTGGTTCAAAACGAAGTTGTTTAAATAACTCTAACCCTTTTTGCTACATATGTGAAGAATTACATACTAAAAGATTACAGAAATGAATAGTTTAAGTTATGGAAAAGTGGCCAAAGAAGTTGACGAGAACCAAAAAATCATATAGACTCAAACTCAATCATTTATTTCAATTAGACCATTACAGGCACTTTTGAATGTCATAAAAACAAAAAAGATACTGCTACTGTCCAAGTCACCAGACATAATAACTTCTGAAAGTACTGTAAGTCCCATTCCAAAGCGTAGATGACTATGGAGAAGAATGGACAAGAAAATTCATGGACACTTTTAAATCATAATATTTTTACAAAGTCATGGGATACCTACATCATTAATGTTGAGATTATACATATATGTGAGTATCATGTAGAAAAACAAGCACATTAAGAGTATCCAGATTAAAAGCAAAAACAAGAGTTTATTAGATGAATTAATCAATTAAAACAAACCATGGTGGCTATCAGATGACCAGTCATATAAATGAGCCAGTCGTATATGAGCCCCATTCAGCTCAACCATTTTGGGGGAATTAAATGACCTGATACACACACCACCATCAGCGAGACATTTAAGTGAGCATGAAAATCTCTCAACCAGCAGGGCAACTGTTGAGTCAATTAAATTACATAGTACTCACACATGGTCATTACAATTATACAATATTAGGAAATTGAGGCTATACAATGCAACAATAGTCTTACAATCTTCTACAGCTGCCACAATAACTTCAGAGCTGATCAATTAGTTTGTCCCTATGGTTGTGGAGCAGGACCGGCATTGAGCTAAGCATTACATTATTAATGTAATCCCCCAACTTATAATATGCTTGCCTGCAAAGTGTGCGTTTAATACAAGATTTAAACTTCAATTCATTCAATTGTAGGATGTTTGAAGGCATTTTGTTGTAACATTTTAAACAGTACCCCAATACTGTTTAAAATGTTACAACAAAATGCCTAAAGAGGAGTACTTTAGCTAGCCTGAATCCTGGCTGAACTAGTTGATCCCTATTTCTAGTGTTATAGTGGTGTCTGTCACCTCTTTTACTAGTACTCTTAATACTTTAGATAGAAAATTTTACTCAAAGAAAACATTCCTTTATTTTTGAAAAGAAAGAAAACTGCAATCAAAGATTTTTTAAAATTTGCTTGCCGCACACGGTAATTGAACTGACTAAAATCCGTAAAAGTTGCACCCTGTAGGCCTACCATCAACTTTTAGTTAACCATTCACTTCCGATGTAATCCAGTATAAGTACCTAAACTAAATCGCGCAGATTCGTACCATGAAGTGCCTTTAGCTGACAGGAGTTTGAATCTTCACAGACTGAATGAAAGATCGAAATTTGTCTGTGGTCCGCGGTGTGAGAAAGAGATGACGCTATACAGACGTTGCATAAGTCTGTCTCTTTTACTCACACCATATGCGTTGCGTTTCGAAGCTCAATCTGTATAAATATTACAACAAAAACATTTTCAAATTACGTTTTCTAGCTTCAAATTATATACCATTACGCCATATTTAGTACTCATTAAATAATAGTAGTTAATATAATTATTTAATTAAGAAATATAAAAGGTTTGCTTAGTGTTGTTGTTAAAATAAATTTATTAAGACGAGTTAGGAACGCACCTCCACAGACTAAGTAACCTGTCGATGACAAATGACGTTCTGTTATACGTAGTTGAACAAAACGTTGATCTTACATAATTATTTTTTATGACAAGAATCCGTAATAAAAATCAGTATATTAATTGATTTAATGTTGGGACGGAATAATGGCTGAAATACCTTGTATTACGTATATTATCACAATTTTTATAAAGTTATTAACAAAACGACTCATTTCACGCCAATAAATAGCAACTTTTTTTGAATTAGTTACTTTGACACATAAGCTATCCTTTTCAGGTTGATAGGTCACGTCATGGTATGAAAAATGAATGAACGAAAAGAGTTTCGAAGCAATTGTCGACTTGATTTGGCGTTGCCTAAACTGGATCATATTAAGGATATTGTGGTATGAAATAGCAAAACAGTTTATTTTAGGCCATCAATTGAATCGCAATAACAGTTGATGGTAAGCCTCCTGAACTTTTATTGCATCAATCGTTAGGTTAACCATTTAACTCATTTCTTAAAGCATGCAGCTGAAGTTCTGTGTCTGAGGATGCAAAAAGCATAATTTGGAACTTAGATTTGACAGTCTCATCTTGCCAAGAACAATGCCTCCTACGGTAAAGGCAAATTTTAGAAAGCGTGTTCCGCAGTTTTTAGCCAAGCCAAGCGGGAGAAGTCATTTGATGATTTCCACCCGAAAAAAAGAGGGATTTGTATTGGAGAACGCGATTCCTTGACCAGATTGATTTGAAATGTTACACACAGACATCCTTTCACAAAATTAATCGACAACATCATGCTACGACAGTAAGGAGTTGAGCAGCGGATGTAACCTCTAGACATAGCTGGTACTGGATAAATGGATGTCTTATTAATTTCTGGATGCAGTTGTGAGACACATTTCGTTTTCGTATTATCAGGAGTTATTTTGACTGCCTTGCGAAATCAGAACTTAATAAAATACCAAAATCTATTACACTAGTAGCTGTGCCGGCATGCGTTGCAATGCAATTTTTCTACCCTACCTACCCTACTTGGTTAAGTAAGGTAGGTAGGATTATCGATTTTTCTCGCCGTAATAACCATTTGGACTTCAAAAAATATAAAAAAAAGAATTGGTCCAGGTGTTGTTGAGTTATGTATGCGCTTACCAACACATTTTGCGATTCATTTTTATATTATAGATAGATAAAAACCTTTTAACTGTTAATTGAAGTCGTATGTTGTTGTTAATACGGAATGTGATATTTGTCAAATCACTGAAATATCGCATAAACCAATAGTTGGGTTATGTTTTTCAGGGCACGCTCTCGGCGCGTGCAAGCGCAGCGCAAGTTCGCGCAGGGCGCTTACGTGCCGCCGAATGCCGCCGCCGCCGCCCCCACTGACAGCCGGCGCGACGCCACACAAGACCCATCCAATGTTACACGAAATCACATGACGGCGCCTAGTTTATTAGACGTTGTTTCTCTCCAGTGTAAGTTCACATTTTTCTATAACAAGGATATCCGTTGCGGTTTTTTTTGAGGTTTTCGTCTACCATTGACTCCAGAAAATAGGTATATTAAAAACCTATATTTAATTATTCAAGAACTGCCGATAGGCCCCCCATACAATTATTTACGTAGAATTTTCTTTTGTAGCCCTTTGTAACATGGATGGAAAGGCCACTCCTATACAGTATGTTAGTTTAAACGAGGGACATATTCAAACCCACAATAGTGCAAACTTACATGATACTAATAAAAATATGAACAAAAAAAAACACAAATAAAAGACAGAACCATACCAAAAATTTCGCATAAGTCTCGCAACGTGTATATACCCTTGCGCTAGCGATTTAATACTATCGCAGAACATGTGTGCATGTCAATGACCTTTAAGTATAATCCATTTTCCCTTCATACTTTAAACCTGGCTTAGGACGCCTTTTCGGTAGAATCGGCGCGTAGGTATTTTGCCGCGTGATTTACTTCACTGTTTACAAGTTTACTTCTCTCGCGCTCAGTGTTCATGAATAATGTATTTTATTGGACAATTACGTCAGAAATTAAGGTTATAGGTTTTTTACATATTTGGGACGAGAATCGAATACTGAATACCCTCCCTCAATAAGTCCCTCGTTTAACCTAACACTCTGTATATTATAATTTGGCACAGTTTACTTTATTGTACGTACTTTTGTGTAGCGCTCTCAACAGTCGAAGAATAAAATGACTGAGACATACAGACAGGGAGCACGTATCTATAAGAGTTAGGTCTAAAGCACCATCGTTTTTTTATGTATCTTTGTGTAAAAAAATATGTTTTTATTTTCTGTATTTGCCTGCAGGTGCATCCAGCTCATCCGAGCGGCAACGTAAGATCTCATTTTAATTTACTAAATTATTCATTTGTAGATTGACTGTGTAGTTTCATCATAACAAACGCAAAAGTATGTAACTGTGATCGTACTCGCAATTAACCCACTAATTTCTGAATCATCAGTACCTACATCTCAAATCTTAACGATTTTTTAATATTTTTTTTACAAACCAAAACATAATCCTTTTTTTCGGAAAACTGGGAAAATGGCGTCCTTCTAAAAGTAAGCTAGCAAAATAAGTTACTATTACGGTCCTAACGAAAATAATACAAAATTTTAAATGATAGAAAAAGGATTTTTGAAAACATCATACGTCTCTTACTCACTTAGGATGCAAAGTAGTATTACATTTAGAGCAGTTTAACATTTTTGTGACATATAAAACAGCGAAGTTGATTTTCTCTGCCCCCTCTGAAAACCTGTTTGCGTTATTTTTGGGTTTTTATATAAGTTTTAAATAGCAAATCAACATGTTTATGAGATCGCCAAAAAATCTTTCAAAATACTGTATGGGAGTCAAGTGTGTAGCAGGAATTACCAGCATGTCCAGACATGGCTCAAGTTGGCTGAATGTCTCGCGGAAGCAAATTGACGGCACGGTTGGCGCAGTGGCTGAGCGATCGACTGCTACGCTGCGTGTCGCGGGTTCGATTCCCGCACGAAACAAATATTTGTATGGCCTACAGATAGTTGTTCCAGGTCTGGCTGTTTGTGTATGTGAGTTTAAATGTTCGTAAACGCACCCACGATACAGGAGTAATTCCTAGTGTGGGGCAAAGTTTATTAAAAAAAAAGTATGCTTTATTCTTCTATTTTTTTATGTAACTCGGTAAATCATTGTTCACTAAAATTTTATTAATCCGGTGTCCTTTTAAAAGTGTGATAGTAATAAGTGGGTTAATTCGAAGTGGCTTATTTATTTCACGCTACTTAAACATATTTTTTGACAATTAAATTGCAGTAGATAGTCAGCCCCAAAAAGATGTAAACACGGACAAGGATCTATTATATTGTGTACAACCATTGTAAGAAAACATAGTAAACAATTCATGTTTCCTTTCGTGTTTACATGTTTTTCGGGTTGACTATATGTCGGAGCTGTGCTGATTCTGTACATCACTGTCATCCTGGGCTTCTGTCATCCATCACACATAAATATTATTTTTTCGGTCATATACGTGAAGGGTCTTGCAACCCGTAAACATGTATAAAAGGAGTTTGTGCAAGCAAACTTATTTACTTTAAGGTATTCTGACTGACCAGGCTATATTCCGACTGGCACAGAATACCTTTAAGTAAATAAGACGTGCAAGTTACATTAACCACGTATAGTCATATTCAAACATGGCGGCTCGGAACATCGTAACATAAACCTTCTTGATTTAATTAAGTTTAGGCTTTAAAATTTTACAAGTTATTTGATTAATTGACGGTAGAATTCACACCAATCTTGATTATAAATGGATTCATCTCATTTTCATGTGAGATCGGTGTATTTACTTTTTTTTTTGTTTTTGCTTTAACAATTAAATCAGTCGTACCTATAGCATAATATTTGGATATTTTAGGGGTAATTAAAATTGGAATGTAATCATCACCGCCAAATTATCGTCTGGTTACTTACGTAGATCGACGCTCGCACTAAACTTTCGAGCCGCCATAAAGTTCGAATCAAACTGTAACCGGGCCTAGTCGCTATTTTGAATATATTAGTGACTTATATATATTTAGGTTTGCACTACCATTTGACTTCACAACCTGTAGTGCTCGTCGAGAGGCTGCGCAGCCAGCAGGCGGCGCGCTGTTGGACGACCGCGCCATCCACGTCGCTGAGAGACACTTCGCAACCATGCTCTAATGTAAGTGATCTCTTTTTTTGTGCTTCAGTATTTGTTATTTGGATATATCGTTTTGATTATTTCTCCCGCACTTAGTCATAATGACTTTTACCGCTCTTGTTATCCATCGCCTCAGGAAACAATGCATTTACCAGTGGTAGGGGAGCCCATGCGGGGATTTCGGGATTTACTAAAGCGCGGCAGATTAATATACAGGGGGATACCTTGTACCCGGTTAAGTACCTCCACAAAACATGAGGCCCATATATAAGGCCGCCCGTGAAGGATACAGGATCAGATTAGTAAAAAAAAATTGACCATCAGAAATTCTCGAGCGCGTCAGATTAAGGTAGGGTGAGTTAATTACATCCTAAAAAGTGTATATTCCACTAATCTGACAATTTGAGAGTGACGTAAAAAAAGGGGAGGGCAACAAAGTTGTAAAATTAAAACGTCATCTCCACATTCTCGAGCGTAGCAAATTTTTTTTTATTTTGAAGGAAAAAAATCAAGAATAATGAAAAATATATAATCTGACGATTTCCGCAAGCCGAAATAACAAAAATTCGTCGATAAAGTTAAATGCGTGCAGCTGCGTGATGCCTACATTTCCTTCTCCGCGTTTCTATTCCTCTCTCACTCTTTCTCTATCTATTACTCTCTCACTCCGTCTCCACTCTGATTTCTGCTGCCATGACGCCATCACAGGAATTCGGGAAGTTATTGGTTTTACCCCGTTTTGCGAAAATCGAGTTTTCATCAGATCTTGACGTTTTAAGGTCATAGGAAGCTTCCCTGACTACCCCCGTGATGTTATCACTATGTCTATATGTACAATTATTATATGTGTGTGTGTGTGTGTGAGTATGTGACTCGCTTATAACTTTTGAACGACTAAACCGATCGGAATCCACTAAACGGCGTTCTAAAGATTTCCCTCAAAATTAGATTTCCTGTGAATTTGAACCAATTCGGACCGATAGATTTTGAGAAATTTTGAAATATCTCAAAAAAAAATAAGTTTTTTTTTTTTAAAGTGGTTTTTTTGGAATAACTTTTAACCGGCTTTATCGATTAACTTCAAAACTTATCCGCCTTTGAACATGAAAAACCACCTTGATCGCCACCAAGCTGGTCAAAATCGGTTGATTCGTTCGAGAGATATCGTGAACGAAAGAAACCCGAAAACGTGTTTTTTCGGGATTACTCCGAAATTTGTGGTTCGATCAATTAAAATTGCAAAATGACTTATGAGGATGATAAAACTGCGTCGAGTGCCGCTAACCGCGTGAAAATTGCTTGATCCATTCAAATGTTATTGCGGTTTGAAAATTCCAAAAATAGTGTTCTATGAAACTGCTATCAGACTTTCGAGCTGAGAGAGCTCAAATGCATAGAAATATTATTTCTTTGAACTCAGCGAGCTCAAAATATCCGCCCAGGAATGGAATTAGCGGGATGTTGCAGGGATGGCCTTTAAGGTGAACCGTTTTTCTAATTTTTTTTTTGTCAGATCAGGCGAATCCCTCTAGATAATCGTCAGATTATGAGACAGTACGTTTAGAACATAAAGATGAACCATATATATCTTAATCTGACGCGCTTGAGTATTTCAAAATGGCGATTTTTTTTTTCACATTATGAAAATGGCCGCGAGTTTGCGTCCCATCGAAATCGTCAGATTAGTGAATGAGAGCTTTTATTTGGTGCACTTAACACTCCCTTAGAAAATCTGACGCGCTCGATTATTTTTTTTATTTTTCATTTTCAACCCTTAAATACAACCACCCGCACCGTGCAAACGATCAGATTAACATACGTACATTATTAAAAATACGTAGGGCATTGATGCTATCAATATCTGACGCGCTCGAGGATGTCCATGCAACAATTTTTTTTACATATTTAAAAATCTATAGCTGCTTCCCCCACCGATGTAAAGGTATAATCATTTAACATTTTTTTCTTCTTATCATCTAAGCTTTGCATCCCAATAGGTCTCTACGACGCTCGAGTAAATCCCCATTTAGCATCGTGGGCTCCCCTACTACAGGTAGTTAGGTACTTTTTGTTTATAAATTTACCTCTAAAATTCCAACTAAGTGGCATATAAAAAAGTCACGAATTCCCTTTGTGGGGATTCGTGACTTTTTTGCACACCTATTTCGATCGCTTAGAACCACAAAAACGTTGCGATGCACACAAACAAACGCAAACGTGCCGTCGCGCGTCGATGATTTTGTTCACTCATCTGCGCAACTTCTCGCACCCTCTTACATAAAACAAATATAAAAAGCAGGGATTACTGATCAGGAACCATAATTTGATTTGATTTATGATGTCTTAATGACCATTTCCTGAATATCGAAGAGGATGCAAATCTGCACCTTGATTAATAAATAGTGCGTGCGTAGACCTGCTTCGTTACTAAAACAGTTATTTTAGATTTGGTATTTATGTAGTACTTTTGCATTCAGGCGGACACTGCATGCTGGGCAAAAGTCGCAGCCTGACTGGTGTTCCAATTTTTCACTTATAATACCACAAGAGCTTGTAAAATCGTCAAGTTTTTCAGGAAAAATCACTCGCGCTTCGCGCTCGTGATTTTTTAACCTGAAAAACTTGACTCCTTCATTTGTTTGCAACGAACCTATCGGGAAATGCCAGATAATTTTGAAGCTCGTGTGGTATTCGGGGGATTATTTTTCCGTCCCAAATGTCGGCCAATAGAATTGCACAAACTCCAAATCGACTCATTTTCATGCAAAATCTCCAATTTTCACAATTGAATTCAACCTGTCAGTTTGACGTGTGGTTAATTTGACTGGATCATGTTTTGTTTTTTATGCATAGCAACGACCAGAGAAAATTTTCAAAAAATTATCAGTATAATACCATGTAGGTTGTACCACGTGACGTCGAATGGTGCAATTCTATTGGTCGATATTTGGGTCGGAAAAATAATCATATATATCTGTTTTTAACTGCATGCATTTTTTTTCTCCATATGTTTTTTGCCCATCTGTGGGACAAAAAGACTTAAAAAAAGGTATATACACTCGCCGTCACAAAAATCGCACCTCTTTAAGAATTCCCTTCAAAGTCATTTTAACCCTATGAATAGTAAACATATTTTCGTTTTATTCTGAAAATTAAATAAAGCAATTTATTTAATTTTCAGAATAAACCAATAAAATTGGTTTTTTTGTTTATCAGGGAATAAAAAGCAAGCTAATGCAAATGATTAAAAAGTAAAATTTTATTTTATCAGCAAACATTACAACAAAGTCCTTAAAAAACAAATTAAAACCTAGCGCTATTTTTCTTGCTCTACTTTTCACGCGTGTTCACTTGAAAGGTTAAATAGCGGATGACCCACATTTCGACTCGACTTGACTCGTAGATGTCGTAGCGAGTCCACATCGGATACAGGCGAGCGGTCGGTGGCATTGGTGGGATGAGTGCCTAAACTTCTGGCACCGGTGGCATTGAACGGGCCCACGTTGGCTCCGCCATGCTTCGATCTTGACACCTCTCATGTTTAAAAACACAGAGGTGTCGAAAATATTACGATGATCCGAGGTCCTTTTCAGGATCACGTGGAACACGTAGCCGGGTCTGCCCTTGCTCGCCTTGATGTGGCGGACATATTCCGGCTTGTATCGCAACCTGCGGAGCTCCTCCTCTATCTCCTCCCTGAGGATATCTGCAGGCAGCCCCCTGAGAGCCATCTTGAAGCTGCGCTCTACCGGCAGCGAATAGGCTAACCAACATACGCCACTTTCCTTTTCCAGGCCCGTCAGATAGCCCTGGACCAACCAGTACTCAACCTCCAGTTGGCGGGAGAAACGAACACCCGTCCTGTAGGGATGGGCGTTCTGAGGGTGACCCAGCTTGTCTTTTAGGGCCCTGCTTCGGCTTCGGCCTGAAGGTGGCCCCTGTCGCGTTTCCGCTAGGAGCCGCCATCAGAGGGTAGAATCTGCGAAGGTGGAGAGCAAGGCGGCTGTGCCCCGGCCCCGCGGTGGAGCGCGATTGCGGTGGGTCGAGGCAGTATTGCTTCGCCCCTTCCCGGACACTTCTGTGCTGCGCCGCTGTCGCTGCCGTGCGGGGCGGCTCGACGACGCGGAGGGCGCAACGCGCGCAGTCGTCGACGACGTCGATGGGCCGGGCGCAGCCGCTGACGGGCTTGCAGCGTCATCAGGCATCTCCTTGGCCTTGTTGGAACCTCTTCTTCAGTCCCCCGCTGGGAGGGGGTTTTTGTACTGCTTCCAGGGGGAGGGCGGCAGAAGCCAACCGGGTCCAGGCCGAGTGACTCAGCATCGATGTTGGGCATCGACGTTTAAACCGGGTCGCCCGTTTTATACCATTGCATGGAAGGTGCAATTAGTTTCCTTTGTGATGCGTATTATCACAACATTTTTTTAACGTTACGTGCTAATGAGATCTGTTGCGTTAAGGAATTCTAACTATTGTTAATTACAAGGTTGTTAAACATATTTTCAATTGATACCAATATTAATTGGGTTTAATGTATTCGTTGCTGGCGGGACGTGCTTGAAACTTATTTTCGAAAAGGTGCGATTTTTGTGACGCCTAGTGTTTTTTCTCCTACACAACAACATAATGTAAATGCCATAAAACGTATTTATATATTTGTCATAGGAATATCAAGACGAGAGGGTGTCTCCGACTCCTGTTGAGGGCAAATTGCGAACTCCTAAAAAAGCGAAAGAATATAAACGAGTACACTCTATGTCGTTGCGTTCAAAGCGCCGGAGCAAACTAGAGTTAAAAAAAAATCTAGCAGAGAGTGGTACTCAACTGAGAAAGGTCACTTTTAAGAGGAAACGGCACTCTTCTGACGAAGATGAACCCCTCATTTATCAGAAAAGTAAGAATAAAAAATCGAAACTTTCGCTAAAACGAACTGCTGCCAGTGTGAGTGCTCCTTTAGTTAGCATTCTTAAGAATAGCGCTCCTATGCTGCGCATTACTGAGCAGTGCGTACTTAAAGTTTCGTCCGGCAATGCTAAGCAAAGCGTTCCCAAGAAGCAAACCACTCATAAGGTGAACAATCCTGAACACAGTTCTCCTGAGAAAACACCAAAGAGAAAAAGAAAAATGAGCTCGCCCGACAAAGGTTCAAAGAAAACACAAGCCAAAAAACGCAAAACAAAAGAAAAGAAAATATTAACCAAACATGTCGCTCCAGAACCGAAGAAGAGGGACGCAGAGCCAACGCCTGCTATACCTGAGCTAGAAGTCACTATCGAAGTCAAATCAGAAAAAGAACCCTCAAATGATGTAGTTTTCAATGTTGCTTCTGCCGTGCACCGGGCGAAACCAGAGGACAGGCTTGTGGATGACCCACTCGACACAGATGTCGTAATTGTTGTAGATGACACCCAGGGTGCGCGCGCCTTAGATGAGCTCGCCATGGATGACACGGCCGCCGAAGAGGGCGCCGTCGCCACAGACGCCATGCTCGCCACAGTAGACGAGCTGGTAGATAACATGCTCGGCACAGAGTACACGGTCGCCTCAGAGGGCGCGTACGCATTAGATGGCATACTCGCCACAGAGGACGAGCTCACTGTAGATAAATCTGCCGCCAAAAAAACTGCGCTCGGTATTGACAGTATGCTTGAGTTAAATGACACAAATAGCGCTCGCGCAGTGGTAGGCATGCTCGAGTCAGAGAATGAGCTCGGCAGAAATGAAACTGTTGCCAATGACCGCCCGCTCGCCCTTGGAGGCATGCTTGCCACGAAGAGCCCGCTTGATGTTGTTGCTAACGTTGCCAAAGATGGCGCGCTCGCCGCTGATGTCATTCTAGTCACAGAAAGCCCGCTTCAAATTAATGACAGCTTCACCAAAGAGAGCGCGCTCACTATTGAAGGCATGCCCAAAATAGGGGTCGACCTCGCCATAGATGTCACACTTGCCCCAGGTGCTTCAGGCGCCACGGATGAGCCAGTAATCCCGTCCGTACAGGTTATTCCGTCTTTGGAAGAAGATGATGTTGAATCAATAAGGTTACGGTTTGACGACAATTCCGAAGATGAACCAGCAGTGCTGGCCAAGTTTGGAGATATGGAGGAGGACCTGGGCGATATATCTGAAATACTTAAGGACCATGATAACCCTAGTGACCCGGTCGTAACTAGTGACATGCTCGGGAAACGTGGTCTTTCTCCAGGTAAGTTGCATATTTTTCTGTTACGATGTTTGGCCATAATATGTAGGAAGGCAGATTTAACTAATGTGCAGTAACTTATAAATACGATTTATATGGATATTCAGGATGGATAATAAAGACGCGAAGGTATTGTAATTTTGCAAAAAAAAACTACATATTAGCAAATCTATGTTCCGCAAACCTTAGATTTTGATGAAAGTGGTTTGAATTAAATGGCTTGCATGATTTCCACACTCTTTGTCGAAGATGTGGCTGCGTATGTGACCTATATTATGGTCGTCATGTATGTTCAGATAGTTTTCCACCTCTTTAACAATATACATGGGTACTAGTTATCAGTCTATCGAAATAAAATCAGCGCCACCTCCAGTTCCATATCCACTTTGTTAATTTTATTTTTTTCTTTGTTTTAGAACCTGGACCAAGTGGTATGCAGTATCAATTCAGCGCATACGATTCAGACACTGAAGAACAAGAGTACTACAGTGATACGAAAATGTACTTAGGTAATAATATACCTGAAAGATATCTTAATGAAGTCTTTCTTAATACAACTCTTAACATTGAGCGTGAACGGAACAGAACGCTTCAAAAGAAGATTTGTGTCGGGACAACGTTGTGCTCCGACCGGGATGTTATAAACGCATCTAAAGAAGTATTGGACTCGCGCTGCAAAGAGTGTAAAGCCTGCATCAGAATTGAGAAACTGATGAAAATTTGGGCATTACTGACATCAAAAATAGAATTAACGAGAAATACTAACGGACAGAATAACAACGTCGAGGCCCCAGACAGCGATCTAGTAGAGGGAGAACAAGATGAGATTGAAGTACCTTCAGATTCAACGGACGAAGACCAAAACCAAGATCTTTACTTGGATCTTATGCCGAAACATTCTGGTTTAATGGTGAAAATAGGAACAAACGTCCAACACGGAAGAGAGCTTTTAGCGGTTTGTTTGATACCGAAATGTAACTCTAGGAAAACTGTCTTTTCATTGGAGGAGAAAGAAAAAGTTTTAGATGGTTTAATTGAGACCCTAACACTTAATCAAAACGACAATACGAAGGTGACAGATGACAGTACAGAGGTTCGAATCGACAATGCAGAGGCTCGAAATGACGGTACACAATGTCGAAAGGACAGCACAGCGAACATTACTGAGAGTCGCAGAATAAGCCTGTCATCGGATAGCGAATTGAGCGATAGTACCACTACTGCCGAAGAAGAGACAACAAACCGCGTTCAGCATCACAAAATAAAAACTGCTAAAAGACGGTTAGCTAAAGCGAAGCTGATGCAAGACCGCATCATAAAGGAAAAAGAAAAAGAGATAGCGGCGTTTGAGTTACAAAAGCGAGCTGAAATAGCACGGATTATGGCTGAAAAAAATATTTGCGAGGTGGAGATAACCCGCTACCAGGAGAGGTTTACTTCGATGCAGAAGGTGAAAGAAAAAGAATTTGTTCGCCTTAAAACGGAGATCAGAAAAAAGGTGAAAACAGAGATGCAGAATCGCAGTATGTTCGATGAAGTCGACGGTTTGGCGGAGGAACTTGATTATGAAAAGGATGCCAAGAGCATGGACCAAGAAGAAGATGCAGATTTGGATCAGCCTAGCACCAGCGGCCAAGCATCAGCCGAAAGCGGGGTGGTGGTAGATGCGCCTGTGTATTACCCTACTGCAGAAGACTTTACTGTAAGTACATTTCATAAATAAAAAAAAAACAGTAACAACTTTCTTGCTGACGTTATTTCGTGATAAAAACGTGTGTCATGTGCTTAATTTTTAGGATCCCCTTATATTCTACGAGAAGATCTGGCCGGAAGCAGTTCGATTTGGCATTTGCAAAATAGTGCCACCTCCTGGTTGGCAGCCGCCACCCCTTAAAGAGGATGACGAAATGAGATTTGATGTCACGAACCAATATATTTCGCGACTGTTCAGCCGCTGGGGACCTGCCGCAAGAGAACTTTGTGCTATTAAGTTGTGCCTTCAGCAACAAAACATTTCAGTTAATCGATTACCAAATGTAAGTAGACATGATATGTTAATAAAGGCAATGCATTATCGTTTTGTATCACAAAAAAAACACGCGCGCTTTAACTGTACTACGAATGGAAGAATAATGTCATAAATAACGCTAGCGTGACTGTATCAATTTTATTCGATTGTTAACGAAAATAATATTAAACTATGTTTCGCAGGTGGATAATGTTGAAATTAATTTACCAAAATTATACCACACCGTACAACGGCACGGTGGTCTTGAAACGGTGATCAACCAGAACCGATGGGGCAGAGTAGTAGAAGATCTGAAATTTACTAGAGGAGCCCTTAATGAGAGGAGATTGGACCAAATCTATGTGAAATATCTCCTTCCATATGATACGCTGTCTCATAGTAAGTTCTTGTTGAAATCAAAACTCTTATTGGGGTTGGTGTTCTTATTCAGTTATTTTTATTTCTTCTCTGTTCTACAGCGGAGCGTCACGAAATAATGGCTAAAGTAGAATTGGCGTGGCAACGAAAATATCAAAAGCTTTTTGACCGCGCGTTAAATCCGCTGTACCGCCAGCAGCGCATGCTTGGCGGCTTACCGGAAGAATCTGAAGAGGAGGAGACAGAAGATCCAGCCACTGTGAAAGCTCTCTCTGAGTCAGAGGATTGCATTATAAAGGGTGGAACTACGACCCTAGCTAAATTCAAAAAGGTGGGTACCTCATGCATATTATTATGTATGTACACATCTATCACATAATATGTTAAAAATACCTTGTGCGGTCCGATAAGAGCATATTGGAATCTACCAATCTAAACAAGAAACATACTTTTCATGAAAGCAAACATATTAATTATTCATTATATAGAATTGAATAACCACAATTTGAAATAAAAAATACATACATCTTTATGGCGCTAGTATGTTCGATCGTCCATTGTTTGTTTATGATGTCACTATCCAAGAAGCCATCGAAATAGTTATATTCTAGCTATGTCACGGCTAGTAGATAGTGTTATCTTACTGTGCCATATACAACCCATGAGAACAAGTTGTCATTAACAGCGCGGATATTGTGGCATTTAAGTCTTTTCGTACATCAAGTGTAACAAGCAGTTAGATGGTCATCTTCCCGAACGTTATTTACGAAGGCGATTGATCTTGAGCATTTTATTGAAACATTGAGTTGGGTATTAATCAGCTGTTGCATTTCGCAGGTCGCCTCCTTTGCCGAGAGCGCATTCGGACAAGGCTCGGAGGGCGGCCCACCTCCTAAGGTGAAAGATGTCGAGGAAGAGTACTGGCGCCTCGTGACACATAGTGCCGAGCACCTGTGCGTCAACAGCGCGGCCATTGACACAGGCGATGAAGGCTACGGCTTTACTAAAAATAACAATGACCCTTACAGCCTCCACCCATGGAATCCCAAGGTACCCTAAATTCAACCGACATCGGAATTAATTTACCAGTTTTAATATAAAACAAACTTCGCTTATAATCAATCTATCATATTAGTTACATTGATCTGAAAGCCAAAGTATTTTATGTAATATTATATTGTTAAATTCTAGTTTTGATAGACACCTGTGTATTTGTACAATTTCATGTTTATGAGCAATACAACACAATAAAATTGTATGTTAAAGGTCTTATATTATGTGGAGTTACATGTTAAAGAACAAATAAAAGATTATGATTATCGTGTAACTCTCAACTTTATTTTAGTAAAGCAATTCCGGGGCCGAGTATAGTGTGACATACTACTGTAGCCACAGTTCCAGGACTGAATCACCCACAAATTAATTCCAGGTGGTCAGCCAGAATCGTCGCAACGTGTTGTCTTACTTAGATGCTATAATTGGCCTAACAGTACCTACCTTGCTACTGGGAATGCTGTATTCAACATCATGCTGGCACAAGGATCCCCATCAAATAGCCTGGTTAGAATACCAACACATAGGACCACCTAGAGTATGGTAAGCTTGCAATGACTTTCAAGTAATCAAAGTTCCAAACGACCTTCGTATGTGTGTTTTGTTTGTGTCTCAGTAGCAGCCACAGAGTCTCGTGCCCAGTTAATGTTGGGCAATAGGTCACCCCCTATTACGTGTGCCTTAAACATAACTGGCGAAATGTGGCTGTACTATTAGGTACACCTCTGCCTAATCGTTCGAGGATCGCAGGCGTGATGTTATGTTTGTGTGCTTGTTTTTAATCTGTTTGCTGAATGTTTGTTAACGCACCCACGATACAGGAGAAATACCTAGTGTAAGGCAAAGTTTTTTTTAAATTAACTGTCAATATTTTAGAGGAACACATCGGGGGTGTATTCGACCACCCCTATGTGTCCCTGTCTGTCCAAAACAAGACTAATTTGGAGGCAAGGCTGTCAAGGTGCGGTACGGTATGGTTGTGCCGGCTGGGCTGCCTGAATGGCTACCTACAGAATTGGCATAACCTACAAAAATCTGGCTGATAAAATGGCCGCTATTTTCAATCATCGTCATTCAAAAAAACAAAATCTTTCACCGCGAAACCGTTCGACACCAAATGTACCTCAAAATTTGGCGCATAATATGACGACACGGTCACGTTAGGATGACCTTATGACGTCACACGACAGCGTTACGAAAATAAGCCCTTCACAAAATGGTGTTTTCTTTCTTTTCTTATCGATATCATAGTACAACTATTATTCCTATAGTAGAATAATATGCCATCTCCATAGGTATTCCTCAATGGTCCCAAAACTTCTTTTATTAATTTCACTTCATTACGATTATCAATTAGGTTGAATGCAACTTGATTGATGAACGGGAATTGATTGAACGTGATTTTTTATGAATTTATATTATGTAAAATGGCAAAAATAAGAATGCAGATGGAAGGTCACTGATTTTATTTTGCATTTCCGTTTTTTTATCAAAGGGTTGTCAAGTGTATGTACATTATTTCCAGCGTATAATACCTAATTTTTGGAAGGGTCGAATAATATGTACTATACACACATATTGCAATAGATGGACGCCGTTTTACCGACCTTATGAGGTTTTGGAAATATAAACCTCAAACTTATCGTATGAAACAGCCGCTGTGATTTATTTTTAATAACAAAATTGAATGTATTTTTGGCGTTTAAACCTCTATTAACATCTTCTGCATAAAATGTCGATGACTATCTAAATTGAGTCGGCACAATTTTGGCGACTAACGGTAAACCAGCATTTATGAATAAACGTCGTAGTTGCAGTTATCAATTAATACCTTAGTGACGCTTATACCTACATTTATTACACTTTTAAATTAGAATATTTCAATGTCAAGGAATGCGATACCAGAAGCTGAGTCGGAGACCTTCAGGAAGGCCGTGGAAATTCTTTGCCCAACTGCAGCCCAAAACAAAAGCCTGTGGCTGTCGACCGACATCTCGATGATCCCTCCGGACATGCTGCGCAAACACAACGTGACGCTGTCGCGCGTGGAGCAGAGTCCAGCCGAGTACATCATGGTGTTCCCCAACACCTACACCAGCTGCATCAGCACCGGCTACACGGTTGCCGAAAGCGTTTACTTCGCGCCGCCGTCCTGGCTCAAGAGGCTATGGAATGTCTTCAAGGTAATTCTTAGGCCTTGTGCCTATTACTTAAGTTCATTGTAAAAAAATATACTTTAACATTATTTTTGTTAACAGGAGACCCGTGAAAGTTGCGAACCGACAATGTTCGCAATGGAACATTTATTGTACAACATCGCAAGAGACGCTACAGCTGACAGAGAAATAATGCAAACCGCGCAGCCACTATTCGAAAGAATGTTGCACGAAGAAGTGACGAACAGGCAGATGCTGCAAGAAAGGGGTGTCACCTTTGTGCAAGATGTATGATAATAATATTCTTACTTCTAGTTACCAATCCAAAGCACTTTCTCTTAACTCAACAACCATCATCATCTGCCTAGCCTTATCCCAGCTATGTTGCTTATATAGAGACCCTGCCTCCCCAACCCATTCACAACTGGGTAATACATTACTCCTTGGTAAGACTGGTTGTCAAACTTTCGAGCCACACCTGTAACGTTTGTCAAAATTTTACAAATGACAGCCGGGACCAACGGCTTAACGTGCTTTCAGAGGCACGGAGGAAACTCGGTATGTATCGGGTGGTCACACATCCGCGGATTAACCTAGGCAAGTGTAGCTTATTCTCAAGATCGATCCTAGCGGCAGTTTTTATTTAGCCATGAGCTCCTTACTTACCAACCAACACTACCTTAACTAAACCTGTTTTACACCACTATCATTTGATTATATTTATAAATGCACCGAGAAAAGATATTAATTTAGTTTGTTTTCATAGCTGTATAGCTCCGATGTACCCGCACCGTCTACTTCCAGCGGGAAGAAGAAGGGTAAACAGCAGTACATCCCGCGAGACCAAGAGGAGTGCGAATACTGCCGGGCTACGTTGTACCTCTCTAAGGTAAATCCACACACCTCACTTACCTGTCCTTGGCAATATTACTCGAGGCGGACAACACTCTTTATTCTTGCATACTCCTCCTCTTCTCTGTAGCCTATCACTGGTACCCCCTCAATTAAAAGTAATGGTTATAGTTGGCTTTTTACATTTATACAATCGTCTGGGAAAGAGGTGCGTATCAAGATGTTGAAGGGAAAGGAAAGACTGCCTTTTTTTTCGGTTGGGAAATCATCCAATGACTTCCCCCGCTCTGGGCGGAGCGGGGGGGCATGTCAGACTTGTACTGACTAAAACCCACCCATGTTCCTTCTATTGCCCTTTACGTTCCGGGGCCGCGGTATCTCTTTCGAACAACCCGCAACCCCGGCAGGAAGGAAAGACTGCCTTAGACCACAATGACAGGCAAT
Source organism: Ochropleura plecta (assembly GCA_905475445.1). Classification (NCBI taxonomy): domain Eukaryota; kingdom Metazoa; phylum Arthropoda; class Insecta; order Lepidoptera; family Noctuidae; genus Ochropleura; species Ochropleura plecta. Next base: position 26,185,464 of record FR997721.1, on the reverse strand, counting down.
GTTTTGCCTGTACGAGTTAGAAGCTTAATATTTTTATGCTATAGCTGTTTTTCATTACAGGTAAAGGGGCTGACCAGGCGGAATACTCTATTGTGCTTAGAGCATGCCCTAATGATGTTGGACACAGACAAGTTTAGAGATGCCGACATAAACCACGTCCAGGTTCTCGTGCACGTGAGTGTAAAGGAGCTCAACACCGTCAACGATGACATGAAGCGGCGCTTGCGCAGCCCGTAAAGCACAGGCTCCAGTCGCGATTCCAGTGCTAACATGTAGGTGTACCAAGTCGCTATTAACTAATTAGTAAAAAACAAAACAAACGAAATTTTGTATGGTGGTAAATCTCAAAAATCTGACAGAATTAGGTTTATTTTTGCTGCGTGATTTTTGCGATGGAACTTCCACTAACAATTCAGTTTATAGACAGTGTGGTGTGCACCCTTTCATGCCTAGATATAATAAATATTATCTCACACCGCGCATGTTTTGGTTGGGCACAGGAAAGTGCGCAAGATTTTTTGTTAAATGTCAATAAACTTTAGGCCAACATTCATAGTCATTTATAAGTAACTAGCTTTTGCCCGCAGCTTGGCTCGCGTTAAATTCGGGGTGACACAGTTCCCCTTGCGCCTTATTGATTTGTAATAGCAACGCTAAGTTTTCCCTTTTCTTCCCTCTTTCTCCCTCACATTCCAATTTTTTTGCCTATGGCCGTCTCCTGGTTCCCAACTATCTCTGTACCAAAATTTATCAAAATCGGTTTAGCCATTAAAGCGTGAAGCGGTAACAAACAAACAAACTCACTTTCGCTTTTATAATATTAGTAAGGATTGAATACGGCGGTTTGTAAAGTAGTCATAACTGGATACCCTATAGGTTGGAGCAGACCAAATGCTTGCTCGCGGTGTCTTTGTGCAGGCGCTGATGATATGAGATTATGGAATATATCAGGCTGGCTGCTCGGCATGTCCGTAACGTCACGCGGCAACGCGTATTTGATCTGCTCCATCCTTTAAATGGTACCTAGCCCTTGGCACACTGATAAGGTGTAAGGAGTAAGGTGTATAGTTACCGGCACGGTTCTTGAGCGCTGACCTTCACTTGCGCAGAAGTGAGTTATTGGGTCTCTTTGGTGGTATGAAGTGAGGCGCGGGGGCGGGGAAAGTGCAGTGATTGGCCCGTAGCGCATCGCGTCATAGACATCACTCGGGATTCGTTCTTTTACTGCTGCATGTACCTCACGACGACGAGTACAATTCCGGCCAATTTAATAGACAACAATTTAAATTATGTTATTCAAACATGTAATTTTTTATTAAATATACCGTTGGAATTATAATCAAAGGTGATATTTATCAAAAGCAAAACGTGGAAAAAAAAAATGTCAGTTTGTAATTAGCAAAACTATTTTTCATTCAATTATTTTATTTGTACTTGTATCGAGATGTACTATATTCAATAGATAAAGTTTTTATCTACAACAAATAAAACTCGAAGTCAAAAATGCTAACAAAAAAAAATACGTAGTAGTTTTTTTTTGTAATTTTTGACAAACTACAAGAACTAAGTTATAATTTTAATTTAGAAATACTTGTTAATTACCTACTTCTTTGATCTCAATTTCCATTTCTCAATTTAATGAATCACTATTTAATCTTTCTTTCAACCATAGAACCAGTAAGAAATTACGTAGGTAACTTAGAAAAAATAAATAATCAACGGGCGTGCGTTTTATTTGCCATATGTGTACGATGCGCAAAGCGATCCCCACCCTTCCGCCGAGCGCTCAAGATCCGTGCCGGTATCTGTATCTGTATATAATCTGTGTGTCTGTATATAATTAAATATTTTATTTCTTCGCTTCATTCTTCAGATGTAGGTATATCAGGTAGTCCTATTAATCTACAAGATAACATGCACACTTTAAGAGATTTATAAAAATCGATGTGAGAATCGACTTTTTACAATTTAGTTGATTCTTTTTATACTGACCATACACTAGTCAAGCTGTCATTCTTTTAGAGATCCATGTGTGTATGACAAATGCAAAACTTATTGTTGTATTGTAAAATTAATTATTATATTTTTAAATTAAATTATTTTTAAAATAATTATTTTATTATTTTAAGCGAATTGTAAAAAATGTTACAGGAGCAACGTGTGCAACCGAAAAAGCTCCAGCTGAGCCGCTCGAGCATAATAGTGTGCCGCAACGTCTGTTTTCCGATGTGCCAGCAGTATAAAGTCGGAACCTCTGCCTCGTGGCGCGAAAACGCTGGCAAAATCCGTTGCGCCATTCGGATCGTCCTCATTAATCAAGACCTGGATGCCCAATCGGCAGCACTCGATAACGAGTAAGAACAGTTGGAATACAGTTCACTAATGGATGGGAAGGATTTCAAACGGGCGAGTTGCACGCGCAAGTACCGTCGCCGCGCACCGAGCACGTGGCCGGCCGGCCGCGCGTCGCAGCAACGGCGCCGCCACTAGCCGACGACTCCGTGACTGTGCTAAACAACGCGGTTCTTACGTTGGCTAATGCTTTCAAACTTTCAAAAAAAAACCTACTTACTGTGCAAACAACGTGCCGCAAGCCAGTTTGCTCAGCCGCATGGGCAAATCTAAAGATTTATCGGAATACTCAGGAGACCAGTTGGATTGGCTTCAATTTAAACAAGCTTACGACGAGTCCACGGCGTTATGCAAATTCACGCCCATAGAAAATCTACGGAGACTTCGAAAATCCCTACGAGCACAAGCGAAAGACGCTGTAGCCACATTGTTCATAAACGCCACGTCGCCTGCCAAAGTGATATGGACGTTGGTGTTTCGGTTTGGCAGTTCTGACTGCATTATATCAAGAATACTACAAGACATAAAGAAGCTTCAGTCCCTACATTAGGAATACCATAAATAAATCGTCGGGTTTTCTGTGACAGTGCAAAATGTAGTGGAAGCAGTACGAGCCGTCGAACGCGAGTACTTACATGGTGTCAATATCTTATATTCTGTCCATGCTTCCCGCAGTGCTTATCTCCAAGTGGTCCGATTACAGCTATAAAATAATCATCAAAGGAAACAAACAAAGAGGTTGGTGATTTCATCAGATTTTTTATACGAAGAAGCTGTAAAGATACTACCACGAACAGTATTTTTTACTGATTTTCGAAGACTAGCATTTGAAAAGTAAAACAAGTACATACACACGTTCACAGACCGTGCTAGTTCAAGACAGAAGAGTGTTTTACCGCGCAACGGTACATAATCTCAGCGACTGCAAACAATTTAAGAAAGCACCACGTAAGGTACGGTGGCAACATGTGAAAAATCATGGACTATGCTACAAGTGTTTAATATCCAAACACGATAGAAAAACATGTTCAGCCCCTGTGTGCGACAAGGATGGCTGTAAAGAAGAACATCATCGTCTTTAGCATATTCTACAAGTAAACAACGTGAACGCTGATAGAAACAATGCGGCGTTTACGAGTACTACGACGTCAGCTGACGTGCAAGGCGCCGAGCTTAACGCGCCTTCGGAAACTATAAAGTATACTAACTTTTTTTTCTGAATGGCGTCTTGCAGTTCAACCTAGGAGGTTGTCGTCTGCTAAACCGGGCGAATCCCATGGATACCTTAAAAATTAAGACCTCCAGCCAGGGTAAAAACTTACAAACTAAGCGACTACACGCTAAGGGCACTCCCTGTGGGGTACGAGCCTCGGCGGACGTCGCTGAGGAAGGACGGCAAGGGACAGGCTGGATCTGAGTGATATTATTTATGGACTGATTTAAACTTACTGGCTCAGCAGCGCGGGCTGGCTCTTGCAAGAGACGGGTGGGCGTATATTAACGCGTGTAGCGTATAATAAATACCGACACGCTTAGTGGTAGGGCGAGCGGTGGTGGGAGTGCGGTCTGACAGTCGCTGCACGGACCGCACACTCGCTTCTGGTCCGCTGTGCTAGTAATACGTGCTCGTTAGAGTCACACTGTTGTTTAATTTAACGTACCTAACACCCTAATATTGTAACATGTACAAGTGGCGACCCTGGCAGGATCACACTATCGCAGAAGTGTAAGGTACCAAAATTCGAAACATAATATTGAATTCAGAGGTAAATCAGAGACTAAAAGTACCCGTCACGAGAAGCTATAAATTATGTAAACAAACATCTTTTACTAAGTAAACATTTTATACTGCGAGATAATAATAAATTGACCATATTCAATCGACATGAAATATAAACGGGGTATATGAAAGTAACGACCTATTTAATTTAGTCGGATCATATTTTAACGACGCAAAGCGCTATCGTTTGTGTTTCTTGGTACCGGAACGCGTTCGTCGCAGGGATTGTAAACTATCGGGACGCTATTTTGAAATAAACGCGTCATTCGAGTTTCGAATGCGTACGAGTTTGTTTCATTGCTTTGCATATATCGCGGATCTGGTTGTTATTGTTAATTTTGTTATTGTTTCGTTATCACTTTTTTATTGTTGTTACTTTAATTGTTGCGTTAATTTTATTTGTTATTACGTATTATGGAGCCAGTAGCCAGTACATCTAAGAAAATAAATTCGCCACGAAAAAAACGTCAATAGGTGCGTAATACAATTTATCTAGTAAAAAATGTTAAAGACAATTTTAAAACTTATGTAGTGGACGAGCTCGCAAAAAAATATAAGGTAATAATAGGAAGTATTGAGACTCCCGCCATATCATTGTGAGCTTAATCCAATTGAGCTAATTTGGGCCAACGTAAAAGGATATGTTGCTCGCAAAAATACAAATTTTAAATTTGACGAGGTAAAACAATTATTACAAGAGGGACTGCAGCAGATTACTTCGGAAAATTGGAAGCGTTGTGTGGAGCATGTTATCAATAGTAGGGGAGCCCACGATGCTAAATGGGGATTTACTCGAGCGTCGTAGAGACCTATTGGGATGCAAAGCTTAGATGATAAGAAGAAAAAAATTTTATATGATTATACCTTTACATCGGTGGGGGAAGCAGCTATAGATTTTTAAATATGTAAAAAAAACTGTTGCATGGACATCCTCGAGCGCGTCAGATATTGATAGCATCAATGCCCTACGTATTTTTAATAATGTACGTATGTTAATCTGATCGTTTGCACGATGCGGGTGGTTGTATTTAAGGGTTGAAAATGAAAAAAAAAAAATAATCGAGCGCGTCAGATTTTCTAAGGGAGTGTTAAGTGCACCAAATTAAAGCTCTCATTCACTAATCTGACGATTTCGATGGGACGCAAACTCGCGGCCATTGTCATAATGTGCAAAAAAAAATCGCCATTTTGAAATACTCAAGCGCGTCAGATTAAGATATATATGGTTCATCTTTATGTTCTAAACGTACTGTCTCATAATCTGACGATTATCTAGAGGGATTCGCCTGATCTGACAAAAAAAAATTAGAAAAACGGTTCACCTTAAAGGCCATCCCTGCAACATCCCGCTAATTTCCTCAGACCAATAAAAAAGTAAACTTTTTTATTGGTCTGAGCTAATTTCATTCCTGGGCGGATATTTTGAGCTCGCTGAGTTCAAAGAAATAATATTTCTATGCATTTGAGCTCTCCCAGCTCGAAAGTCTGATAGAAGTTTCATAGAATCACTATTTTTGGAATTTTCAAACCGCAATAACATTTGAATGGATCAAGCAATTTTCACGCGGTTAGCGGCGTTCGACACAGTTTTATCATCCTCATATAGTAATTTTGCAATTTTAATTGATCGATCCACAAATTTCAGAGTAATCCCGAAAAAACACGTTTTCGGGTTTCTTTCGTTCACGATATCTCTCGAACGAATCAACCGATTTTGACCAGCTTGGTGGCGATCAAGGTGGTTTTTCATGTTCAAAGGCGGATTAGATTTTTTGAAGTTAATCGATAAAGCCGGTTAAAAGTTATTCCAAAAAAACCACTTTCAAAAAAAAGTAATCTTATTTTTTTTGAGATATTTTAAAATTTCTCAAAATCTATCGGTCCGAATCGGTTCAAATTCACAGGAAATCTAATTTTGAGGGAAATCTTTAGAACGCCGTTTAGTAGATTCCGATCCGAGTTATAAGCGAGTCACATACTCACACACACACACACATATAATAATTGTACATATAGACATAGTGATAACATCACGGGGGTAGTCAGGGAAGCTTCCTATGACCGTAAAACGTCAAGATCTGATGAAAACTCGATTTTCGCAAAACGGGGTAAAACCAATAACTTCCCGAATTCCTGTGATGGCGTCATGGCAGCAGAAATCAGAGTGGAGACGGAGTGAGAGAGTAATAGATAGAGAAAGAGTGAGAGAGGAATAGAAACGCGGAGAAGGAAATGTAGGCATCACGCAGCTGCACGCATTTAACTTTATCGACGAATTTTTGTTATTTCGGCTTGCGGAAATCGTCAGATTATATATTTTTCATTATTCTTGAATTATTTCCTTCAAAATAAAAAAAATTTAGCTACGCTCGAGAATGTCGAGATGACGTTTTTTTTTTACAACTTTGTTGCCCTCCCCTTTTCTTACGTCACTCTCAAATTGTCAGATTAGTGGAATATACACTTTTTAGGATGTAATTAACTCACCCTACCTTAATCTGACGCGCTCGAGAATTTCTGATGGTCAATTTTTTTTTACTAATCTGATCCTGTATCCTTCACGGGCGGCCTTATATATGGGCCTCATGTTTTGTGGAGGTACTTAACCGGGTACAAGGTATCCCCCTGTATCTTAATCTGCCGCGCTTTAGTAAATCCCGAAATCCCCGCATGGGCTCCCCTACCACAAGGAAGAAGATAATTTTTATTCCAAAATCGATGAGATGATTGATAAAACTGTAGACAGCTTCTTGATACATGTCACTGTTTCTGACACAGAAATGGAAACATCTGAATCTGACGAATAATTATTCTTAAATAATGTATATTAATTAATATTTGTTACTCAATAATTTATTAAATCTTAAACAAATTCATTTTTTTTGTTGGTCCAAATGTTGTGAACTCCTGAACACTTGTTTACAAAATTTATAGCTTCTCATGACGGGTACTTTAATCAGTTTTTATTCATTGAGGTATTCCATGTAGCCTATAGTTATTGAAATAAATAACAAATCCATACTAATATTATAAATGCGAAAGTAACTCTGTCTGTCTGTTACTCTTTCACGCCTAAACGGCTGAACTGATTTTGATGAAATTTGGTATGGTGATAGATGATAACCTAGAAATGGTCATAGGCTATAAATAATCACGCCATCGTTTTTAGGGGGTAGGCAGTAGGCAGATAACTAAATTGAGTTAGTGATTTTTAGTCGTTTTTGTTGGGCTGAACGGATTTTGATGAAATTTAGTAAGGTAATAGATGGTTACCTAAAAACGGATATAAGATCAAAATGATCACGTCATCGTACTTAGGGGGTAGGAAGTAGGCAGAAAACTGAATTTAGTGATTTTTTTATGGTTTTTGCTGGGAGTTTTGCTCTATCATGCCTAAACGGCTGAACGGATTTTGATGAAATTTAGTTAGGTGATACATAGTAACCTAGAAAAGGATATGGGCTATTAATATTCGTGCTATCGTACTTAAGGCGTAGGCAGTAGGCAGAAAACTAATTAAGTTAGTGATTTTAAATCGTTTGTTTTAAAAGTTTACCTCATTCACGCAGTATGTAAAGAGGTGAAACGATGTTCACCCGCCTAGCCCGCCCGCCCGCTAGCCGGCGGTGTGGCCTGCGCTTTAACGTCTGAACGGATTTTTATAAGACTTTGTTAATTTAAAGATAGGATCCTAGGCACGGACACAGGCTACTTTTTACGGCGGGAAAATACCTCATTCCCGCGGAAATCTAGCGTGATCGTGTCAAGAAGCGCATACGCCATAGCTACTGAAATGATCTTGATGTTTTTTTTTAAACTGAGTGTTACTAAGACTTCACGTTAGTATTTGATCACTTTTCTAACTTAGAGGGTAGGTAGGCGCCATAATTTAGGGAATTTATGATAAAATTTTGATGCAACTGTCTTTATTTAACAGTTTTACTTGGATCGAAACTTAGCGACATTCCATCACACTACTTAACTTATAGGGTAGGAAGGTACCAAAATTCAGACTACTTTTTACTTCGGGAAAATATCTCATTCCCACAGGAACCCATACATAGCTACCTATCTACAACATTAAAACTCTGTCTAGAATCACATTACGCCAAAACTATTGATCTGATTTGTATACGATTTTTTATTCAACTGACTGTTACATTACATACAGATAAAATCTAATTACCTACACCACAGAATTAATATAGTACCTACCACATAACTAGCTACGCTTTAAACTTGAGGAGGTAATGGACATTTATACGAACTTTAAGCCCAGTAATCAATCATAGTGATAAGTTAATACTCATTTTAGACAAAGAAACGGATAGGTAATCAGTTCATCACCGAAATTATAACACCTACACTTTGTTTACTATTCAACGAGGGAAAATAATTCAGTATAACGCAAACCTTCAAATCATACGTCGTCGTAGTGAACATTCGGAACTATCCATTATGTGCTTAGGTTGCTTTTGAACAAATTTTGATGTGAAGTTGAGGACCGAAACACGATAGTGGGACATTGTTGCAGGGGGACTTACAGCCGGGAGAAAACAAAAAAACTTATGCGGACGAAGTCGCGGGTTAAAGCTATAATTGATAAAATTGATGGAAACACAAAAAAAACAGTATAAAAGCGAAAGTGAGTTTGTTTGTTTGTTACGTCTTCACGCCTAAATGGCAAGACCGATTTTGATGAATTTGGTACAGAGTTAGTTGGGACCCTGGAGACGGACAGAGGCTATATTTTTCTTTAAGTGAGAAAGAAGGAAGAAAAGGGAAAACTTAGCATTGCTATTACAATAAATACGTTGCAAGCGCAAAAACTACAGGAAGCAGGTACTTGCAAATCAGGAAAGGGGAACTGTGTTACCCCGAATTTAACGCGAGCGAAGCCGCGGGCAAAAGCTAGTTAAATATAATTTTGGTTATGCCACAATAATTAAAATGATTGGCTTAGATAAATTTTGATTAATTTACGTAATTTGTGTGCGTTGGTTTCACAAAAGGAATATTTCAAGGTAAATCTGGTTTCGTTATGTAAGTACTTGATTGGTAACTAAATAGTCGTTATTGACTAATCGATGTACCTGTATATCAAACTATACCACGAATAAAAGTCGTTGACAGAAAAAAACTGTTAAAGGTGTTATTGATTTGAAAGTGGTCAAAAGTCAAAAGTCATTTATTCAAATTAGGCTGATAATCAGCACTTTTTGAACGTCACATTACAAGAGACAGTCCCACAAAAACGCCCTGCCCTTCGCCACTTCCTAGTGTTTTAGCTGGGAAGAAGAAGTGGCGGAACAAACTCCCCAGCAACACATCTGTCTGTCAGGTTAGAAGAACCAGATTTTATACAATTTATATTATGACAAAAAAATTATAAAAAAATAAGAAATTATTCATTCATTGTCACTTGTTAGCTAGCAAACACCAATTATATGTAAAAACAAAAAAATACCCAAGTCTAAATAATAAATTCACCAGTCTAAAGGGTGTGCCCGCTTACACGTGCAGTGAAGAAGTCACAGGTGATAAACTAGGACCATAGTGCAAAAGAAATAAGCTAAGCATAAAAAGATAAATATAAATAATTATATTCAGTCAATGCTCGAGGTCACTAGTTAACCACATGCCAATAAGTAAAAACACACAAAATGAAACAAGTATATAAACAAAAGAAAGTAAAATATAAAATTACATGACGAAGACATGTAACGTATCAATAAGCTAATTTGGCGAAAAAACATGAAGGAGAAAAAAAATAAAAATAATCGTCTTGAGTTCAACACAGTGACCAACTATGCTTATCATCTAAATAGTCGTTAATGGAATAGTAAGCTTTTAAACAAAGGTTAGATTTTACTTTAGCTTTAAATGCATTAAATGGCAAATCTAGAAAAGAAGCAGGTAGCTTGTTATAAAAAGTTATACCAAGCCCTACAAATGGTGTTTTCGAAGTAGCGGTTATTACAATACACGCTTTCATAAATATTATAAAATCTTATCCATTATACAAACTTTATGAAAACTTATAGCTTACTTACCTGTATACAGTATACACATAAACATGTCTTATTACACGACTGCCCCAAAAAAGAAATGTCACACCCGTCGTAGCAGCCACTGCGCCAACCGTGCCATCAAAAAAGGTAACTGCGCCAACCGTGCCATCAAAAAAGGTAAGATATAAAAGGCAAGAGAGTGACTGATGAGATGACTAGTAGAGGAGTATGGAAGAAAAGACATGCTGCGGTGTCATAACAATGGCGATACTCACAAGACAGCGCTCGTCCGCACATTCGGGGGGAGGTGGCGCAAATGTTTTGGCGGTGCGGCACAAGGAGAGGTGTTGCGCACTGTAATGCTGTCGCGTGGTTGGGCGATGTGTGTCGAGTAAGAATCGCCTTTTTATACACGGTTTATGTGCTTGGTCATAATTGCAGCAGTGTGGAGAGCGGCACGAGTGCGCGGACGCGAGCCATTTCGCCTGTCCGCAGTCGCCATCATACAAACGCGCGCATTTACTAGATATCTTGTTAAAAAATTAAACATTTCATCCATCGTTTGTTTGGTCTTCTTCTACTGTTAGTCATCATCTTTCATATTCAAAACTTTCACATGTACATATTCCCTGGCCAACCGACTGCCACACAACTTTTCAGTCACTGGCAGCACTTTCAGAATTCCATTTTAGTATGTGCTCATATCTAACTTTCTCCATTTATATTACACACACCTTTTGAACCATATCATTCCGATCATCTTTAATGTCACTTGTATGGCATCTGTCTAAATGGAGTGTGGAAGAAGTTAAAGAAAATATATCAACTTACATAAGTACCAGTGAAGTATAGAAAGTCAGATGCATCAACTACAAAGTTCAAGTGAATGGGTCACCCATATGGAAACCATACCAACATTGTTGTAATAACATTTGATGGTCAAATCCTACCTAACAGAATTTATATGTTACTAGCTGTGCGCAGCGGTTTCACCCGCTGCTCGGCTCCTTTTCTGAAGAGGGGTATGTAGGATAGTAGCTAATTCTCACTTACAGAATATGCATAAAAATGTTCGTAAGATTTGGTCGAACCGTTTCGGAGGAGTGTCCCGTTATGATGCGACAGATATCTACTAGACTATTCTACCGATTTCTACCCTTTGAAAGAGAGACCAATGTCGTGTTTAGATGACCTGCGCCGACCATTTATGCGCGGTGTACACCGTTGTGCCCGCTTTACATCGTGCAAAATCAGCGTACCTATTTAAAATGACACGCGTCGCACCCACCCGTAAGGTTAAATTACACGCAGAGTAGACACGGGGTTGGCTTGGCATAAGGCGGGCGTGTGGTGAGGTTGAATTTCGATAAATTGGCTGGTTGTGCGGAGAACCTGTAGCGATGCTTCCCAGTTTTCAAGTCGATATTCATCAGTCACGAATAAATAAAAAAATGCAATACGTTGGAAAAAGTTTATTTATCAAATGTTACAGTTGGCAAGGTTACATTATGACAAATACTTTGTACCCGTTAGTCCTGACAGGATATGAGATTGTTATTCCTCTGAATACATAATATATTTTCATACAATCTTAAACGTTCTAGGAAATAGTGGCCGATGTTTGACTGAGCGAAATATATAATTCAAAAAAAAGTGTAGAAAAAGGATAGCTAGCTACATTTGCACTTCTTGATAAACAATTCAGGTGCAATTGATATATGGATGATTTGAGGCTCGTCGATTATCATTCGCAACCTAGTAGCAAGTTATACACTGATAACCAGTAAGCATTGATAACTTGATGTTTGATTACACGCAATACAACATAGTTCTATCGGTTTATTTTGATAAACCTTTTGTAAGTCACAAATTCACACGCGCGCGCAATGTTTGCACATATATGTGACAAAGACGTTCAAAAGGTAGTGTGACTTGAAGCTATGTTTTACATAATTAATTGTTCGATAAACTACTCTCGAGTAAAATTCAGTCTATAGTCACCTGTGGCCCTGATCAGTAACATGGAAATAAAGGTCCAACAAAGTAGGGCCGGCAGAGGGAATGTGAACATACGCCTACACTTACAAATATTAAATAAGTACGATCAGTTACAGCTATGCTTACCCTAAAGAATCATAAAGTAGAAAGTCTCGCAATCGAGGTGTTCCATAATTGTTTCTCCATACAAATTGTTTAATAGTTATAATCTTAATCGTATACTAGAATGATCGAAGTGAGGTGGGCGCTTGCCGCTGTAGGCCTGAGAAAGTGGGGGCTAGTCGCGGCGCGCTGCAGGGAGGGGAGGGGAGGGGAGGTATGCTGCAGCGACAACGATGGTTCACTGCGCCTTATGCATTTAATAGACCACCATATTCCTGTAAACCTAATATAAGTGTCATTTGTTGTTTCCCTCCCTGTAACGCGCTGAACGCTTATGTTTAGTAAGACGCACAATTAAAACTATAGAAAAGATGTGGAACATTGAAATACATGACACACCTTCTACGACACCTTTACAAATTTCGCAGGACAGTTAAAATAACTCCAGGCTAAGTTTCTATTGTCAATCACAGTGTAATGAACTTTAAAAAATAAATATTTTTTAGTTTGATGAGAATAACTGACTTCTTATTTTGAATTGCCACTATTATATCTATGGTTGGGTTTAGGCAACAACCATACAGCCCGTAGACGCCGAAGTGTGATACTAGGATCACACTTTAAACTCATCAATTAGTAATCAGCTTTGTAAGGATTTCTTAACTCGTCTAATAAATATTTAGTAAACATTTTTATAGCAAAGAAAAGTTAAACAAGTTAAATTCGAATTCGTTATCGAATGGTGGTATACATTTAAAGCATCAGTGAGTTTTATTAGCACAGTGGATGATCGTCTGAAGCTGTAGAGCTGGTAACTTGGCCATGGTTCACGATTCTTTTACAGTCTCATCGCCCTAGCAACTGAATCCAGCTGTTAACAAAATGTCTGTTGAATGTGCCACGAAATTCGTACAGGCTCGACATCTATACACATAATAATTTATTATTAATATTACTTTATCTAAAATCTACTTTTAATGTTTTAAACCTTATTTATAAAAAAAGATTGATAAATCGATTTCCTAATTGTTATTATTATTGTAGAAAAAAAAAACCTTACTTTAATTCGATGGACACTTTTACTTGTACTTTGATAACCAGATTCATAGTCAACTTAAAGAGAAGGACATTAATGAGTCCTGCTCTGAGCGATTGTATTTAAAATAATTTAACTACATGTATGGCTCGGTCCCATTCGCAAGCAGAACACAGATAATATTATCAGAAGGACTATTGACGTCAAAATTTGTGTTGTAGCTTACCAACAAAGGTTTTCCTTGCAGATAAGGCCTTAACAACATAAGGGAATGAGTGTACAAAATATAATAAAGCTTAATCTGGAGGTCAAAGTACAACAGTTTCCGCAACTTACACCAATACAAAATCATAAAGTATCTTAAAAAGTTAAACAAAGTGTTTGTTAAAATCCAAGTCAAACTGCAATAGGCCTGCTATTGTGAAATAGTGACAGCTTTGGTTTATTGAGGTTGAAATATGTTATTGTTTTGAAAGAGGAACTTACCAATCTTGCTCACACAATGGGAACTGCTATCCTACTATGACGTCTTAAAGCAGAACTTATTCCACTGAGGGAAAGAGACAGAGCTATACAAGGTGTCTAGCACCATCTCTTTCCCTCAGCGGAATAAGTTCTGCTTTAAGATGTCATGGTAGGCCTGCTGATCTGCAGTACCAACCTTCTGGACTGAATGGGCTCTTGTTGTTCTTGGCTTTTTATTTTAAGGGGAGATTAAACCAGAATGGTCTTTTTATCGCCTCTACTAAGCAGAGACGTCGCCTGCGTCCTAGCTCCGCTCTGAGTCAATGCAACAAAATTTTCAGACTGGTTGTTGTACAAGCCGCCACATAAATTCGTTGAAACAAGTTGAACATACTATCTCAACCTCAATAAACTACGCTTAAATAACTAAGAGGCGACATTCTTAATTTAGGTTAGTTTTTTATAAAGCTTGAATCTTAGTGTAACAATACTTGAATTAAAAATGCTTATTCATGATAATTATCAGTAAAAAAATTGTTCAGAACTTTTTAGACATTGACATATAGTCAGCAAAAGACATACGTAATCAGGCTTGTCAGATATAATTAATCTTTTCTTTGAAAGCGATGGACGTGTTAAAGTTGAATTTAATTTATTTAATGAACTGTTTGTTTTCTTTGAAATATATTTACTTTATTCGTAAACAGTTCCCGCCATTAAACTGTTACGCAGTTTGGCGGGTTTACTAAATGTGCAACAATTTTGGTCTAAAACAAATGATATACCTACATAATAAAAAAAAAACACTTTCTGACGAGCCTGGTTAGTTATCTCTTTTGCTGACTTTACATAAAACGCCAATATTGTTGTGGCGACATTATTTTGTGTTGCAGAAAATATATTTTCAATATCAATAAGTTTAAGTTGATAAATGTCGTCCCTTAGCGTGGGGTTTTACGAGTGGTCGTAGCTCGGTCGGCTACGTCGCCGCATCGTGGTAGAGCTTACGGGTTGAAGACGGGCAGAGAGGCCAGTTTGGCCTTAACCTCGTCGCCGCCGTCGTCACACAACAGCAGCGTGTGAGAGTAACCCATGGTGACCTGCGTGATGTTGAGTCCGTCCATACGCGTCACTTCCTTGGGCCGCGCTGAAGACTTGTTGATGTCACCTGTGCCCTGCAAGTTTCACAAACTATTTAGAAATGATGACATCATCTTTTGTATTGTATAACGGGCTGGTGTCCGCAACTCCACGTCTGAGGCGCGTATTTTGCGTAAGGAGACATGATCATGATGATGACATCATCCTTTTGGAGGAAAGTTTAGAAAGCAAGTGTTAATAAAAATAAATGCTAAGCAGGCAGTCATAGTATAGGCGTGAGTACCCACCAGTTCCCCGTAGGTGGGTGACACGCCCCATGCGACCAGGGAGTCGTCAGCTGCGATTACGATCGAGGTGTTGCTTGTGCCGACGCAGCGTATGTTCCAGCCTGATACAGAAACGTTATGGAATAATTGGTAAAATATACACTAGTTTATAATACTGGTGATAATTGTGAATGTTATTATAAACATAGACATAGGGGAATATGTATATAATTTTATTCTTTACTTAAATCCATAAAACACAGTACTGTAAGAGGTTTTATACAAAGCCGAATGCTGGCTGGTTCTCCATGACGTTCTAATATTCAGGTTGTTTAAAATAATTAAGATGAAGACTAGAGAATGGCGTAGGAAGTGTGAGATGTATCTTTAAAATATAATCTAAAATGATTTTATGTGCTTTAATTATAGTATATTAGCGCAATCTTCACAGTACTATAACCCAAAATGTTCTCAATAGCTCTGCTTGTTGCTAAATAAATTTACGCCGACAGTTCAAACGTGCGTGATTGTCGCGGCATGTCCGCGACAATCACGCACGTTTGAATGTGACGTTATTTTTGCCCTTAATTGAATGATATTATTAATTGTTTGAGATTTATTCAAGCAAAAATTGTAATTACAATATTGAAACAAAATATTAAGGCTCGACCGAGATCTCGGTCTCGGTCTCGGCATTCTCGGCTACAAATCCAGCCGAGAAATCTGTCTCGGTTCTCGGCTAATAATAGCCGAGATTCTCGGTCATGGCCGAGATTTTAACTTTTTTCGGAATGGCATTTAAATTTTACCGCGCGCAGTCATGCGCTGCCAGCGCGAAGTTGATTGGTATGAGTCCGTGAGAGAGCTGTAGAAGTTGAAGCGCTGATAAAGAAATGACATAAAGTAGTCGGCATTTTCACAGGAGTAAAGCTAGCAAGCTCGAAGACATTTAGGTACATTTCAAAAAACCTTAAATTTACCGGAACATGCGTTCTTTTAAGATGTCGAAAGTCAGTGGAACCTATCTACTTAATGATGGAACTAAGACTGCAAAGAAATGCTAACATTTTTGAACAAATAAGTTTTTTTTACGCCGCCTACTAGTGTAGCAAGTGAATGACTTTTTAGCAAAACTGGACAATTAGAAGACATGTTTTATGTTATAATATAATGTTGTTCAATTTTGATTATTAAAACAGTTACTTTTGTTATATAGTAAGTACTGTATAACAAAATAAACCACAACAAAAACATCCATAACAAAAAAACTGTATGAAAAATTAACAGCATTCAATATTTTTTTCACGCTTTGTCTATTCTCGGTCTCGGCCGAGAACGAAAAACGCATCTCGGTCGAGCCTTACAAAATATTAAGTGCTTAAGACGGTATTATCAGGGAGGATGCCTTTTTAGTAAGCGCTCCGTTTCACCTAATATACACTACATCAATTTTATTAATAAATACTAAAAATAAGTGGTCTACTACCGAAAAACTACCGGAAATATATTATGAAGTGTGTTAGTGTGTCGGGTATGCCACCGTCTGGGCGAGACCATAAGACATTTTATTTCTGTTTGTTCTCATCTAGCTAACGGCGAGTATTTGCATAGGCACAACCAAGTAGCCAGCATTATTCATCAGCAACTTGCCTTGATATATAATCTTGTGGAATCCGAGGTACCGTAGTACGACTATGTGCCCGGCCCAGGTTCTCGAGAAAGACCATGTCACGTTTTACTGGGAACGGTCTATCATTACTAGGCAATAAGCCTCACATAGTGGTGACAGACCGATCAGTGCGCCGCGTAATGATAATCGATGTTACCATCCCGCATGACGAGAACCTCGTGAAAGCTGAGAAAGAGAAACAACTAAAATATCTCGACTTGGCACACGAGGTTGTCGACATGTGGAATGTGAACTCGGCTATCATTGTGCCGATTGTCGTAAAGGCCAATGGCTTGATTGCCAAGAGCCTCGACGAACATCTGTCGAAGCTCTCCTTAGGCGGTTGAATCAAGGGCTGATTCAGAAGGCAGTCCTCGATACGACCCGCATTGTGAGGAGGTTCCTGTATCTGGAGTCCTAACCACTGATAGCTTGGATCCTGCTCCCGATACCGGCGGACCACTATTTTTATATTTTTAAATGTTTGTTTTTATATGTTTTGTTATTTAAGAAATATTTAAAAATGAAAAACGAGAGGAAAATCAAGATAAAAGATAATCCTTAGTGGTCTACCACTAGTATAACACATTTTTGAAAATAATTATTAACTAGTATAAATCTCGGAGAGAATACCGGAAGGCTGTGGAGGAGGCCTCTGCCCAGCAGTCAATTATAAAAAAGAAAAAAAAACTCACCACTAAGATCTTGCACCGGCTTCGGATACATGTTCGCTTCGCCGGTACGCTTGGTCTGCCCGAACAAGAACAGGCCACCTGGAGTGGATGTGAAAGGTATGTTAGTTTATTCTATTATTGAAGTTCGTTTTCTCTAATAACTATTAAGAAGTTTATACCTCACGCGGCATGTGTCAAACGGTATCTAGAAAGAAAGATAAACTAAATGTTTATCTCATACGGTAGACTGTGACTACTGTGTTGACACTGCATCGTTCTATACAGTGTGAGTCTTTATAATGTGCACATATTGAAATGAGAGAATCTATGCTTAATTTTATCGACAGAAAAAATATAAAAAAAAAACTAGATATTTTTTCACATTAATAATTCGATAAAATTAAGCATAGATTCCCTCATTTCAATATGTGCACATTATAAAGACTCACACTGTATACAAATCAGAACCGTCACACAGTTAATTTTATTGCAATACAGTTTTTTGAAATACGCTGCGACTTAGTAGTGTCACCAACACTCTTACACCGCTCGGTAGTAAAGTTTGTAGCCTTCAAGGGCTCTTAGACATAAATACGATACGACGTCGCGACGTGCTGCGACCAGACATCGACCATTAAAGATACAAAAGATTTACAAAAACGACGTCGTATTGTTTACTCACTGCGTCTAGCTGTTACTCACTGCTTTGCAAAAACCTATTCATACAAAATACTGGAGTGGTGATCCGCACTATGCTTCCCTTACAATGAGCGCATAGCCGGTACACAGGTAGCCGGCGGCGTATTACCCAGCTCGTTGACGGCGAGGCTGTAGGTGCCGCCGCAGTGCACGGAGCGCACGCCGCGCGACATCGACTCGAAGTACTTGATCATGCGCGGCACACTCTCGTCCTTCTGCTCCGCGTGCCCCAGCCGCCCGAACCCGCCGAAGCCCCAGCTGAACGCGCGCTTGCGGGAGTCTATCGCAACCTGCCAGACAGTACATACTCATTTATTTACTATTAACTAGTGACGAGCCCCGGCTTCGCACGGGTGCGATTTCTTTCGGAACACAAAATCCGGCCAACTGCAATTCGTTACTCGCGCAGTACAAGTTTGTAGAGTCCCTCAGACTCTGCAAACTTGCGATATAAACTGCTATATCTTTTGACTGCATAGACTTAGACGGTTGATTATTTTATGGATTAGTATATTGTTTTAATTTCAACTCGATACTTCCACGCCTTCCCGAGACAGAAAGACGGCCAACAAGGTAATTTTCCTTTAAGGTATGAAAAAAAAACAAAAAAAAAAAAAACAGTCAAACCATATTAGAGCCATCATCAAGTTATGCTCCGTCATACATTGAATTTTTATTAATATAGATACACTAAATTTAACATTAAATTTAAGAAGATCAGTGATGTTTGCATAAACATGTCATTTACACAAATTATGCATCTTTATCTGATGCTTTTCTTTAACTGAAGTTTGTCAAAGAAATCCGAATATTTCTCCTTGTCTTCTTTCAGCTTATGCGACAGTAATATAAATTGTATTCATTCGCATTTTCACGAGATGGTGGCTCATAGTTCAGTTCAGCTTATTGGTCACAAAGTAATGTAGCCTTTGCCCAGCAGTGGGATGGTAATACCAATCTAACAGTAACATACCGTGTGGTTATTCCCGCAAGAGAAGTCAACGATTTCGACATCCTTGACGATGTTGATGTGACCCTCCTTGGTTTTCTCGAAGAAATGCGCCACATGCTTCGGAATGGTCTCGAAGTGAAACGACAGCTTCGTGGATGTCACGAAGTACTTGCCGTCCGAGTTGTGCCCTGTCAAGTGTAAGGTAATGCATTAAATATAACATCACGTCCGTATTTATTAAGGGTAACTTTTTTTTCTGAATGGCATCTCGCAGTTCAACCTAGGAGGTTGTCGTCTGCTTAACCGGGCGATTCTTGTGCAAAAAACTTACAAACTAAGCGACTACATGCTAAGGGCACCTCCTGTGGGGTACGAGCCTCGGCTTAGGGCGTCGCTGAGGAAAGGCTGGATCTGAGTGATATTAATTTGGGACTGATTTGAACTTAATGGCTCAGCAGCGCGGGCTGGCTCTAGCAAGGGACGGGTGGGGCAGTTACCGGGACGTCGCGACGGGCCTCGTTTATTAAGGGTAAGGCAGAGGTGTGTCTTAAGAACTCTGCACCAATGCTGCTGCCGACTCGCTGGCATTGTTGTGCCCGCGACTTAGTTTTCGATGGGTTATTGGGGATTTCCAAATCATTGCAAATCGGTGTTTAGACTTAAGATCTTTTAAGTTTGAATTGAATTAAATCTTTAGGTTTTTATAAATATATCCTGCCGGGGTTACGGGTTGTTCGAAAGAGATACCGCGGCCCCGGAACGTAAAGGGCAAAAGAAGGAACATGGGTGGGTTTTAGTCAGTACAAGTCTGACACTCACCCCCGCTCCGCCCAGAGCGGGGGAAGTTATTTGATGATTTCCCACCCCCAAAAAAAATATTTTTAAATATATATAAAAT
The DNA here is from genome assembly GCA_905475445.1 of Ochropleura plecta. NCBI lineage: Eukaryota > Metazoa > Arthropoda > Insecta > Lepidoptera > Noctuidae > Ochropleura > Ochropleura plecta. Next base: position 26,165,461 of record FR997721.1, on the reverse strand, counting down.
AAGTTTTTTGGTAAAGCGATTCTTAACTAAAATTGTTTGCCATTATTACTAACTATCATCTGCTTTGCCGAAAAGTCATTCTACTATAATGCATCTCCTTGGCAAATTTCATTCGTTCATCAGCCTATGATTAAACTATGGAAGGATACACTTAGTCGATTATGTATTTACTTTATGTGTACGAGTTTGCACGATTTTTAAGATTTGCTTTTTCGGGGTCGGCGTAGCATGTATTTATCTTCTACCCTACTTCTCAATTACTAATCAATCATACATACATACACTCTGGTCTTTTTCTACTCGTATATCAGATATATATCATATCAGATAACTTAAAACTAATAAGTACAGTCTATTGGGCCGCAGGAGCAACAAGTTTACTTAATTCTATACTGTAAGAAATGCTTGCAATGATTGGTTTCCCTCACCAATCGGTATCAAAAGCTGAGGTGAGGGATAATGATAATATGCCTTACCCAGTTGGCCATACTCGGGCAGTCCGAACGAGTGCAGGGCTCCGTTGCAGTCCAGGATCATGGAGAATTCAGCGCCGCAACCCACCTTCACTACAGGAGCGCCGCTGTAAACGATTATACTGAACTTATATCTGGCAATATCTAATGTCTAACTATATGAGCAAGATGCATACAGGAACATAATATGTCTGCTTATAAAACACGGTACTGTGATATTTCAGTAAAGTAGATAATAAGTATGTTTCTTAACCGTAATAACTCAGTATGTTAGGTTGGTTGAGTACTGAGTGACATACGAGAACGACGTACCTGTACCGAACGCGCGTTGGCTTCAGCACTTGCGGCGTGGTGTTCCCGATGCCGCACTGGCCGCACTTGTTGTCGCCGCACGCATACACCGTACCAGTGTCTGTAACACATTCAACAACACGCTACTACTACAAACAAAACCATAAACAGCTTGCAACCTCCCCACTGCAGAAACACTGGAATAGAATACAATACTCTTACTATGTTATCATCACCTGGTCGTAGTACTGGCTAATACGATACCCTTTGGTAAGTCTGGTCTACTTGTAACGACTGTCAAAGATCTACAAATAATTTTCAGCCGTGCCATTAACATGCTTATCAGGGCACCTAGGAAACTCCGTATGTAATGGATGAGTGCCCATCCATGGACCAATTCAACCAATCGTGGCTTAACCTAGACCTTACCTGTGACGAAGAGCGTGTGGTGCCTGCCCACGGCTGCGTGGATGATGTTCTTGCCGCGCAGCGACGGCACCGGCTCGGGCACGTTGCGCGTCACCGTGTCGCCGAATCCCAGCTGTCCGTAGGTGTTGCGACCTGCGCAAAAACTCTTGTTAGGATCATTCTATCAATCCTGTGTTGCAAGGAAGTAGGTAAGATTCTTACTTGAACTAATGCAGTTTACATACTAAAGCAGGCATGTTTGCTGAAGCAAGATACTACTAGATAGACTAGATAGATACTAGATGTACTAGATATACTAGATAGAGACTACTTTTATGCCGTCATGCGCAAGAAATGTGCATCTATGCTGCGGCAGTTCAGGATCAGACCTTCTAGCATTCTAGCTACACTGGGCAGGTAGACATGTGAGTGCACACATCCTTGTAGCCAATTAAATATTGATATTGTTTTTAATGTACCGTTTTCGCTGTAGCATGGTGCGGGTGACATTAGTCAGAGGAACCGTTCCTGTTCAATCTGGAATGTTACAGTGATTTACAATCATGACAACATTCAGGCTTTACAATGAATATCATAGCAATACATCATACATTCCATAAGTAAACATGTCATCTTGCTACAGAGAAAACAGTGTTACAATAAGTTAAGAAAATACTAATACTCTATGGCTATTTTCATTAGTACAAGAACGAGAAAGCAACGTCATTAATCCTTACTAATATTATAAAAGCGAAAGTGAGTTTGTTTGTTGGTACGTCTTCACGCCTAAATGGTCAAACCGATTTTGATGAAGGATGATGATGAATTTGGTACAGACATACTTGGGACCCTGGAGACGGACATAGGCTATTTTTTTTTAAGTGGGAATTGAGGGAAAAAGAGGGAAGAAAAGGAAAAACTTAGCATTGCTATTACAATCAATAAGGCGCAAGGGCAAAAACTACAGGTAGTAGGTACCTGCAAATCAGGAAAGTGGAACTGTGATACCCCGAATTTAGCGCGAGCGGCTTCGGTCGCGCTAAATTCGCGGGAAAAAGCTAGTGACAATATATTTTTGTCAAAGTCTTCAGAAACCTTGCCCAAGTGAAACCAAATAAGGGTACTAACCGAAAGTGTAGACCTCGCCTTCCTCGTCCACCAGCACTGAGTGGCCGGCTGAGCAGCTGCTAGCGATGAAGCGGTACTGGAACCCACAACGTTACTCCTGTTACTGACTGCTAAACACGGTACATTTGTCAACAAAATGACTGCAATGTTTCATTTCTTCATTTGGTATAAGTTCGAAGGAACATCTTCGGGAAACGGTTACCACGTTGTAGCGGTTCACCATGATGCTGAACTACTCCCACATATTTTTTAAGATTCCGTACCTCCAAAGAAAAAATGGAACCCTTTTTTTTTCGAGTGGGAAATCATCAAATGACTTCGGGGGGGGGGGGGATGTCAGACTTGTACTGACTAAAACCCACTCATGTTCCTTCTATTGCCCTTTACGTTCCGGGGCCGCGGTATCTCTTTCGAACAACCCGCAACCCCGGCAGGCGGAGGCTCTGGCAGGCCCCTCTGCTTTGCTGACTCTCTTTTGAGGCAAAATGGAACCCTTATAGGATCACTTTGTTGTCTAAACTTAAGCCTGTGGTTGTGCCTTGAAAAGTTCAACCCTTTAAGTCTAGACAGTCATAATATATGGCCGTTTACGTCGTAAGTGCCTTCGGTGCGCGTGTCTGACTCGATCTTCGCCGGTTTTTTTTAATAAGCAAAAGAAGATCTTGCAACGCATGTTTGGTGCTTACCTTGCGGTCAGTAAACTTGTGGAAGGTGTACAAGTTCGGGTGCGTCCTCTTGGTGGGGTTGTTGTCCCGGCGCGCCACCAGGTCCCACGACACCAGCCCGGCAATCATCAGCACGCCCGGAGTCTTGTACAGAGCTCGCAGAACTTCCTACAACATAACATCACGCTTGTGATCTCCGAACGATTAGGCAGAGCTGTAAATTGTCAAAAATATATCGTTATCACAGTTTTCGTTGCCATACTACTCCGAAACGGCTTAACCGAGTTTTATGAAATATTGTATGTATATGTATAAGGCAGGTTTGAGAATCGGTCGACACAGCTAGCAATAATAATATATCTATACCTAACATAACCTCAATGTTTATCTATGCCAACAGAAGCAATGGCAACACTGACAAACAAAGAGACGCGAGCGCAGACGTAAAACAGATGAAAAAAGGTGCGCCGTCCGAGGTGTGAACGCGTTGATCATAAAGATGGATAGAAAACGTTCTGTGTTACCTCGGGTAAGCGTACGGAGGGCTCCTCCAGCATAGGAGAGGGGCTGCGCTGCGGGTGCTCTTCCTGAGGCTGCTCCTCCACCGGCGAGTCTTCGCTCTCCTCATCCTCCGACACGTGCTTCTTGGGCTTGCGGTGCTTGTTGTGGCGGCTGTTGCGCGGCGCCGCGTGCCTATACGGCAACAGCTTGTTATCCTTTGTCATACTGCCCCTGGGAACTAACGAATACACAATTCAAATTAGCCGACTATAGCTGCGTAGGATGTGAGTGACCTACGAGTGTTCGCACACATGAAACACCTGATTTATGAAGAATTTACTAAAAACTACAAACTTATTCATAACGACGATAAGAGATGTGTACAAATTATTGATAAAGATCTAAATCGGTCAGCGCCAAAAGAGTATACGAGGAGTTCAGATCATACAGAACATGGGTTGAAGAACTTCAAGGATCTACACAACCTCCGCAAGCAGCCCCCGACTTGGTCGGAGTTAGACCTAATCTTTATACAAAAAAGTGACTAATAACATAGCAACTACAGACATATCAGCCTACTGCATTCAATATACAAATTACTTCCATCCCAATTCGAAAACAAATAACTTATTAAACAGGCCGGTTTCCGCAGAGGATCCACCACTGTCATCCATATCCATTTACAAGAATTGCTGATTGAGAAGATCCAAGAGCTCCAAAGACCGTTTTACGTAATGTTCATAGACATGGCATTGATTGATCATTAGCTAATAAGACTAGAGTACATGTAGTATAAATATCAATCACCAATTGCTTAGCCTTTTTCCAACCATGTTGATCGCCTTCCAGACTAACCGAATGCAGCTCACCACAACCCACCAGTACCCAGTATCCACAACCCAGTTAGTACTGGGTAATACGATACCCCTTGGTAAGATTAGTCGTCAGACTCTAGGGAGTAGGGACACTGACTATCTGTAACGACTGTCAAAGATCTACAAATGAAAGCCGGGACCAACAGCTTTAGGTACGTGTTTCCCGAGGCACGGAGGAAACTCGGTATGTTATAGGTGGTCACCCATCCACAAACCAAATTAGGCAAACAGGTTAACCTACCGAGCAAGTAAGTATATAAACAATTTGATATTTGGAAAGGTTTATTTCCAGAGAATAAGTCAATGGTAAAATCACTACCCTGACAAAGTAAAAAAACGCGATTGGAAATATACCTTAGAAGACGAACAAAATGACAAAATACCTATTGATTTCGAAAATACGCCGCTGCAATATGTCAACAAGTACATTTACCTACCTTGGTAAACAGATCTCATTCGAACGACTAAATAACAAAATGGTAATCGAAAGAAGAATAAAAATGACATGGAAAGTTTTAGTCTTTTTTTTTTTTTTTTTTTTTTTTTTCGGGTGGGAAATCATCCTATGACTTCCCCCGCTCTGGGTGGAGCGGGGGGGCATGTCAGACTTGTACTGACTAAAACCCACCCATGTTCCTTCTATTGCCCTTTACGTTCCGGGGCCGCGGTATCTCTTTCGAACAACCCGCAACCCCGGCAGGCGGAGGCTCTGGCAAGCCCCTCTGCTTTGCTGACTCTCTTTGAGGCGCGCGTGAAACACGAACGCGCCGTCGACACGGCCTGTCGTCAATCGACGGACGGACGGTGAGCTACCCATTGCTCACCGTCCACAGGCCCGCATCTACGGTGGCCGGAAGTCGTCTCGCGGCGCCCGGCGCCCTGGGCGTCTCCCGCGGCGGCTGGGTTGGGCAGATGTTCTCTCCCTCAAACGCCCGGCCACCTCCTTTGCTAGCATTACTGCTTCGCAGAAGGTGGTGACCGCTTCCCATTCCCTCTCGCTCCGGACCATGGCCTGAACCAGGGCCGGACGCGAGAGATCGCCGCCGCCGATCGCCTCCACGAGGGCACGGCGGTGCTCCGCCCAAGCTGGGCAGACCGCCACTGTGTGCTCCACCGTGTCCTCCGGGCGATCGTCACAATGGTGACACCCGGGCGCTTCCTCCCGCCCGATGATGTGCAGGAACCTCCCGAAACTTCCGTGTCCGGTGAGGACCTGCGTCAGGCGGTAGGTGAGGACGCCATGACGCCTCTCCAGCCACTCCTCAAAGAGGGGACTTACCGCCGCTATTGTGGCGTGCCCTGCACGGGGTAGCGACAGTCGCTCTCTCCATGCCACCATGAGATCGCACCGGAGGTCTGCCCGCCGAGCGGCAACTTGCCGTGGCAGCGGGTTTTCCCCCCGGTGTAGTGCCTCCGCGCGCCACTCAAACAGGCGCGCAAAAAAAAAAGTTTTAGTCTTAAGGCTCATTTACGGAGATGCAGGGACAAATGTGGTCCGCTTTAAATTTAAACATATATGGCGATTGTTGATGTATAAGAGCGTTTACGGAGTAGTGATTTCATAGCGTTTTGTGAGCGTTGGAGGCAGACAACACCGCGGAGTCGCGCGCGGCCTGCATTTCGACTTATAGTTTATGCGATATGCGCGGAAGAACGTATGGTACAGTAAGCAGCGACTTATTGTCCGACCTACGATGTCCTCTCATAATCTCTCAGCTTTCAAAAGCATTAAAAATTTTGTTTGTTAGCCAGTATAAAAACATTTTGGCTAGCTTGCTTGCTGCTAAAGCATACCTCGGTTTAGGTAAAAGTGATCTAATTGAAGACGGTGCATTACAACATTCTTCATGACCTACAAGATACTGCGAAAGAAGGTTCTTAGTATTCAAGCAAACTAGGGCGAAAAAAGCATTCGATTAAAAACTTTGTTTGCTCATGAGTAGAGATCGGAACAGATAGCCTTTTTGCCTGAACTTCAACGAAATAAGTAGAACGTGAACATTGTGAATAATGTCTCCTTATTCCAAATCCCAGTATTTCAAAAATAGAGCTGGCTCTTTTGATTTTGTAGCTCCGGAGAAACAATAATATTAATTTATCGGTTTCAGAGTGCGTCCGAAGAAGCTCGCTCGAGTGCACTTTGACTGTGCGTGCTTACTGCGTTAATTGGGGGTTTAATTCCCAACAAGATGGCCACCCATCCATCCACCCATCAACCCAGACAAACCATACAAAACTTAATCTTAACTTTCATGAGGTTTAGGCAAATAAACGCCGACCTTATCACGATCTCTTCTCATGAGTCATAAGTTCAAAACTGCGCTTTAGATCACATTTATATACATCATCACAAGTACTATTCCAGAAACTCATAATTTGCATCGTTGTCCAGACATAATATATTAAAATACATGAATAAGAATTCAGACTGAACCTGAAAACACTACCTACCCTAAGTGCGGATCAGAAAACTGACCTACATTTTATACACTAATAAGTAATTATATTAAGGACACCACTACACATACTATTATGACTATGACTAAACATGGCCTTGGATCACTAATAATTGCTGAAAATATACTGCATTAAAATTCGTTGAGAAGTTTAAAGATCTAAGCGAACAGACAGCGAAAGTGATTTCATTTTATACTATGTATAGAAGATAGTTAGTAGAGTGTGCCTTATTTAAAAATTAAATTGACTGCAACCAAACAAGATTCGCCCTCCTTTGCAGTCAGGTAAAAATCGCCTTAGGACTGCTAGGAGGTATTTCAATAATTCAGATTCCTAGATACTCATAGAACATCCACGAAATACAAGGCAAATCGTTCGTGTAACATATTGATCGCAGTTCGCGAAAACTTGAATTAATTACCTCTTACCTTTAAACGCCCTTTCCAGAAGGTTTAGGAGTAGGTATTGAAAAGCTTTTCCTCTCGTGGAGAGTTAGAATACTAGCTTTTTATATTTTGTAGTTGTTTGAAGTTTTTTTTTTCGGACAAAATCAAATCCTTAGGTAAGTAATGTATTTCTTTTTGAGGTTTATAGACGTCGACCTTTGAGTGTTACTTAGAGTATTTCGTGTTGAATCACAATACAAAAAGATGGTAAAGCATTAAAACGTTTGGTTCAAACTTAAGATTTTAGGAAGCCCGCGAATAATACGGAGCGGAACAGGTACACCCAACAACCTACTCAGGACCCGCTATGGTTGAAAAAAAGGCTTTCGTAAATAAGAGGCCTGTGTCACAAAATAAAAAACAGACTGATACACGTCACATATTCTATTTGATCCTTTCTTAGTTCTGCATTGCCTGGCAAGTATGCTAGGTTGCAAATGTATAACAATAAATCAAAAGTGCATTGCACTGGTTGACACGATCTATTAGCAAAGTGTTCAGCCAATTGGCCACAAGTGCCCATGAGTGACAAGTTGTTAGGATACCTATTATATGCACCCCATTTCCGTTAGTCTTGTGCACAGAACTGTAACTTATATCTAAGTCGTGACGTAAGCATGACTGATTGCCCAGGCTCTCCATTGTACGATCATAACAGCGATTTAAATCATATATAACGGCTTTGTGGCGAAGTGGAAGGCAAAAGAAACGATTGTATAACTATAATATTAATGGAAATACTACTGAGAGGCTTTTAGGGAGGTATGGAGGAAAAAGGCATGCTGATATGTCTCAAAAATAAACTGGGATAGCGACAGTGGTCCGCGCTTGCCTAGGTTTGTTCGTGGATTTGTGACCACCCATTAAACACCAATTTCGCGCCCCGGCTCGGAAAGCTCGTTAAACTGTTGGTCACGGCTGTCGATTGTAGCTCTTTGACAGTCGTTACAGGTGGTCAGTGGCGGGCACATACCAGTAGTGATGGTGCGCGCGAATGTACTTGACTTCCCAGGCTCACGACACACGGTAGTAGAAGGTGCGGTGGGATTTTAGTCAGTTAGAGTTCGACATAACCCTCCGCTCCCCCAGACGGAGTTTTCATGAGGATCATCATCATCTGCCTAGCCTTTTCCCAACTATGTTGGGGTCGGCTTCCAGTCTAACCGGATGCAGCTGAATACCAGTATTTTACATGGAGCGACTGCCTAGTTTTCATGAGGATATCCTTACTAATATTATAAAAGCGAAAGTGACTTTGTTTGTTTATTTGTTTGTTTGTTACCTCTACACGCTTTAATGGCTACACCGATTTTGATGAATTTTGGTACAGAGATAGTTTGGAACCAGGAGACGGACATATTTTGTTTTTTTAAAGTGAGATATGAGGGAGAAAGAGGGAAGAAAAGGGAAAACTTACCGTTGCTATTACAAATCAATAAGGCGCAAGGGGAACGGGTGTTACCCCGAATTTAATGCGAGCAAAGCCGCGGGTAAAAGCTAGTTCCCAATAAAAAAAAGGTTGTCAGTGGCTCGAAAATCTGACAACCAGTATTATTATATTTATTGAGGAAAGGCTATTATACTATTGATGAGTTCATAGATGAAAAATTACATTCTAACTTATGATTGGTTGTACCTTCATTCAGTCTTATTATTATTATTGAAATTCTAAATGTATTTTAATGAATGCTAATTTAAATTTATTGTTTTAAATTTTTATATTTTCAGTACAATTTAATATATTGTTATGAAATAAATTACTTATCACCCAGATATGAACTGAATTGTAGGCAGTAACTCCATGTAAAATACTGGTATTCAGCTGCATCTGGTAGGACTAGAAGCCGACCCCATTGGAATGGTTAAGCAGATGATGAGCTACAGCAGGTATAAGGTCATTTATTATATTGTTGTTATCGCAATGCAATAATATCTAACTAATAATCAATATTCGACGAAATATATACTAAGATGGTAATTATGAATTCAAAGCTACCTTCTACTACTTCTTGAAGCTACCTTTGTGCTTCAAGCATATCAATTCGTAAAACCTAGAAATACCACTGATTGATCAAGTATTACGCCTACGTCAAAAAGCCGGCCAAATGCGAGTCGGCTTCAAGCACAAAGGTTCCGTACCAATATCAATAAGCACGGCAATAAAACCATGTCTGTTGTATGGGAGCCCCTTTACATATTAATTTAATTCTGTTTTTTAGTATTTGTTGTTGTAGCGGCAACAAAAATAGATCATCTGTGAAAATGTCAACTGTCTAACTCTATCACGGTTGATGAGATACAGGCTGTTGACAGACTGACAGACAGCGGAGGCTTAGTAATAGTCCCCCTTGGGTACGTAACGTTACCCTAAAAACCACGTGAGACCTCAATACGGCAGTGACGTAAGTAAGTTGGGCATATTCAGCGATCTTATTTTTACACCGTTTTCCTGTAAACAAATAAACAAATTAACTCTTTCCCAATAAAACTTTTGCGGGAAATTGAAAAACAATCAACAGTTGCTCAACAGAAAAAAGTATCGAGACGTCAAAATTGCGAAACCTTACAAATAAAAATATATCAACAAACTTTTGCTTTGCCTTTTAAATGAAACCTATTAAAAATTGTGAAACGCATAGCTTTCGTATAAAATAAATAAGGGGCCATTTACTTACTTCGTAAGATTTTTTTTGCTAGTTTTTCGCCTCTCAATTTTATCATAATATTAGCTTTGGCCCGCGACTTCGCTCGCGTTAAATTCGGGGTAACACAGTTCCCCTGCTACCTGTAGTTTTTGCCCTTGCGCCTTATTTATTGTAATAGCAATGCTAAGTTTTCCCTTTTTCCTCATTTCTCACTTTTTAAAAAAAAGTTAGCCTATGTCCGTCTCCAGGGTCCCGACTATCTCTGTACCAAAAATCATCAAAATCGGTTTAGCCATTAAGGCGTGAAGACGTAACAAACAAACAAACTCACTTTCGCTTTTATAATATTAGTAAGGATTTTACATGTTTATGTTTTTTGTAAGTACAGGTTTTGTATTCAAAGTCAGTCTTAAATTATTCACATAGCATGGTTTCACTAGTCCATTTTTTTACTATGTAATCAATATTAAAAATAGATCTACAATAATTCAGGTCAGTTGTTTTCTATGGAGAAGAACTGGCAAAAAACTCCATGGTCATTGAAAAATACGTCGCGTGCGTACACATAATTTTATTTTCAAAATAACGACCATGTTTTAAAACTGTATTATTTATAGCTGGTATAAATACGATCAATTTTTGTTTAAAACTAAATCCTCTAAAGCATCACATTTCCTAGTTCTAAGATATCAAAGTCATCCATCAATACAAACAAGTACTTTGTTGGCAGCAAAATGTTCTAAAGCGTCCGATTTCCGAAATCAAGCTACTTATCTAAAATTCTAAATGCTTGGTGCTTTTTTGTGTAATATTTTGAAAAATATCATCTTACTTAGATTGCAACCATGATGGTTTATATTTCGGAAACGTGATGCTGAACAAATTTTGTATTGATGCCATTGAATTTTTTTTACACATTTAATGTATAGTGCTACTTTGCAAAACCATAAGATATGAATGAAGTGGCGGAAGTTAGGCAGCCCAAATAATTCAAGGCCCTTTGATTTATGCCAAGCAGCAGTTTTGGTCTTTTTAGGTTTACAGCCAAATGTTAAAAACAGAACTGTTATCATTTTATACCGTCCAATCTAACCATAAAATGTAAAATTTTAAACAGTATTTTTTTTAAGGTTCCATTGTCAAATCGCAAAAAAAGTAACCCTTGTAGATTCGCTTTGTCCAACTCTGTTTGTATGTCACAGCCATTTTACTCAGAAACTATTGGCACTACAAATTTGAATTCTGGATAGAAGGTGCTGTTTATAAACTGCTATACAAAGGAATACAATGTGAAATAGTGAAAAAAATAAAATAAGGGCTGCCTGCTGCAGTTTATTCGAAAGGGTTACTGTGGCCCCAGAACACAAACGGCAAAAGAAGGAACATGGAGTGGTTTTAGTAAAAGTCCCTCTAACTCCGCCCAGAGAAGGAGAAGATTTTGATGTAAATCAGCGGACAACTTCTCCTGTTTAAGAAAAAATGGCTAAATTTGTGCCTTCCACTCTCCTCTAATTTTTAAAGTAGAATGAAAATTCTGAAACAATTCAGGGTTTATAGTTCATACAGAAACTTTCAACGAAAATTGATTTGAACCCAGTTTGATGTTTATATAGGAAATATGGTACTTTATAAGCTATTATGAAAAACAAAAGTAGGTGTAAATTTATTTTGTATGAGCATTGAAAGTATTGTTATTATATTGTTTGGTGCTACAGAACCCTGTGTGTGCAAGTCCAACTCACATTTGGCTGGTTTTTCTCCAATGGTTTTATCCACCACATTCACATAACCATGAGATGTAAATAAAAAGTGCACTTTACAAAGTTTGGCCTAGTTGTTATAGTTAAGTTGGTAACTTTAAAAACATTTTTAAACTTGGCTTGTCACCAATAATCTGTTATTACTTCATGAGAGCATTCTAAAGAGCTTAAACATTTTAATACCTCTGCTGGAGTAGTGAGCAGTTGGGTATTCAACTGATTACAGATGCTGCAGCATCAGGTTAGGGTTGCCACATAATTGTAATTTTATACCAAAAGAGTAGTTTTATAATAAAATATAAAATAATCTGCTACATTTTGCATCATAATTAGGCTTAGGTAGACACATATTGAAATAACAAAAATCCAGCAATGTAGTAGGCCCAGAAGATGGCTTGATGATTGGGCAATGATCTTGATCAAAACCAGTTCAGCCATTCATCATCATCATCATCAGGCTATATTAGTCCACTGCTGGACATAGCCCTCCCCTTGAGGAGCTACAATGCCACAGACAGACACACTTTAAACTTATATCACTCCTCTTTTTTAGTCAGAGGTCAAAGCAAGCGGGAAGAAGAAAATGAGGCCTTTGCTTGGGAGTGGACATGAAAAGCTCATTATAATAAATAAAAGGTATATTTATTTACTACATTAAAATTTGTAGCAGAATTTTACCTAAAAGATCTTTATTATTGCTATGTGGATTTAATTCCATGAAAATAGTAATTACTAAAGTTTATAATACTTATATTAGAAGTATTTGTTATCCTCAATCTTTGCTCAGTTTAGAGTGCACACACAGCTTCTCTGTTACTTTAAAATCAATTTAAAACTGCTAGATTTTCTTTTTTACATGGTTAGTAAATGAGTTGGGCCAAAAGTTACACAAACTGCATCAAGTAGTAAATTTGCCCTAAAAAATAATATGCTCTTTTAGTTTGTAATCTGATTATGTCACTTAAAATAACACATGAACCAAGTGACCCTAAACTGCAATCAAAACTTGTACTAGTAGTTGATTTTATTTTATACCTACTCGGGCGTTTTAAATAAGTTATGTACCGCATGTATCGCCGCCACGGCATTTTTCTCCAGTAGGTAAGTAAGGTTCATTATACGAAACACACACAAATTAATAATCACGGGATGTTTTATCGCATTGTTGTTATTTTCAAACAACGATTTCAGTAATCACAGTCAATTTATTTTTCTTCGGCCCTACCCTGTTCTGAAGAACAGACATAATTTCCAAGAGCGTCCGATATGAGTGAGTAGGTAGGCATAAGCATCTTTGATACAACAATGAAAAAGAAAACCGTTATGTTACATTATAAAAAATTAGCGTTCGCCAACCCAATGAAAATGGCAACCGGTTCGCTATACAACAATTACTCACTTAATCAGGTAACTAAGAATTACTCATTTACTTGTTGATGAGAATAAAACATTTTTTAACTTCAGGGAAAAGATTAAAGCCGACACGTGCAATGTTATCAAATGTTTTTACATTTACTTCAAACAAATGAAAGAAAACATAACAATCACACAAATAACACATTACTTTAATAAATAGAAATACTCACTCATTATTGTAGGAGAAACAAATGTTTAAAAATAATTATTCAAAAATGTCTGTCACACAAGCTCGGCACGACAAAATTGGAAGTCTACTAGTGCTGAGCACAAATCAGCACAATACAAACAGAATGAATGAATAAATATTGAGTCGTTTTGGTTCATTCTTTGGTTGGTGCAGACTCAGAGTAAATATCCCCTAGAGATAACAAGAAACTGAACTTATAACTGTGCCAAGGTATATTGGCCATAAAACAAGTTCATTCGTTGACATACGTAGTTCTGCTCTCTTATTATTTGAATTGGCAGATCGTTTTTTGTGCAAAAAAAGCGCTAGGCATTTAAGCACGGTGTAGTAGTTTGCGACACAACTCCAAAAGCACACCCCGCTAAACCTATGCTTCACCTCATATTCTGGCCTCTTAGCCCAAAAGCATACAGCCTAAAAAATCTCTGCGATGCCACAAACACCGCACCACGATGGAAGCGGTTAAGTTTTGGGCTAACAAAATAGCAATAACAATCAGCCAGCGACACAAAGAATAAAAAAACTGATTAACACTAGACTAATAAATTATATGAACAAATTTAACATAATTTCTGACTCACAATACGGATTTAGGCAAGGATTATCGACAGAAGATGCAGTTGCAGACATCACCTCTCATATTGTTAATAATGTGGATACGGGGAAAAAGTGTCTCACTATTTTCCTGGATATAAAAAAAGCCTTCGACACCGTCTCTGTTCCTATCCTTGTGCGCAGTTTAGAAAACGTAGGTGTAAGAGGAGTCCCTTTGGCCCTGCTTACAGATTATCTCCAGGATAGAAAGCATCGTGTAAAGATAGGAAACCACGTTAGTGATGAGTTAAGAGTAAGCTTCGGTATCCCGCAAGGCAGCGTTCTTGGGCCGACGCTTTTCTTAATATATATAAATAGCCTTTGCGAAATGAAGCTAGAAAATGGGCGTGTTTTTTCCTATGCAGATGACACAGCCATAGTTTTCACTGGAGATGCTTGGGAATCTGCTTATAGATATGCTGAAAAGGGACTCATAAAAGTTGCTAGGTGGTTAAATATTTTCTTAATTAACACTAAACACCTCTAAAACTAAATATATTGCATTCACAAATTATAACAACAGTCAACCTGGACCTAATCATAATCTTAGACTACATAGCTGTGATGACCCCACTAGCACAAATTGTTCTTGCAATAAAATAGAAAAAGTGACTGATATAAAATATCTTGGTATCATAGTAGACCAACGGTTATCGTGGCATTTACATACGGACATGGTCATGTCTCGTACTAGAAAACTCATTTGGATTTTCAAGACTTTAAGACATGTTACCTCAAAGACTCTACTAAACCAAATATACGTGTCGCTGGCCCAGTCAGTTCTAGTGTATTGTATACCTATTTGGGGCGGGGCTACTAAAATTAAATTCCTTGAACTTGAAAGAGCGCAAAGGTTTCTTTTGAAAGTGATGTATTTTAAACCGTACAGATTCCCCACTGAAAACCTTTACTCACTTAGTGGCCTTCTCTCGGTTAGGAAATTATATGTACTCCATGTCACTCTAAAACTACACAAATCCCTCCGCTATGACTCTAGCCTTAACATAAAAAGAAGAAAATAGCTTGTTGCACCAGAAGTGTCGGTTAAAACCTCATATGCAAAAATACAGTACACCAGGCAATCCGCCTTCATCTACAATAAACTAAATAAACTTTTAAATATTTATACTATGACATATACAGAATGTAAAAATAGTTTAATACACTGGCTAAAATATAATAGCTATGACGACATCGAGACACTGTTACAAAATAACATAAGATAATATAATCTAACCATAAAGGACACACTCACGCACACACAACATACACCACTCCACACCACACCACACCACACCACACCCATCACACCACACCACACATACATACTTGCCTAGATATAAGTTGAATTTCTTTTGCGTAAATGTGCACTACTAAATTATTATTGTTACTAGTTTTAGAAGAGCGGGGTCTCCTAGCACAGGTATCCACTACTTAAAAGGAGGCCTCTATTGTAAAAAATTGTGTAAGTTTGTAATCTGGGAAATGAAAAAAAAAATTAATATTATGTGCAGTAAATTATAAAATCACTGAGAAACGTGTGCTATTGCAGTTTTGGTGTTTATGTCAGTTTCGGGAGCTCTTCACAATAAACACAGCTCTAACAATAGTAAATGTTTATTAGTATAAAAACAATATAAAAATAACAAAATTAAACACAGCGCGATAGCAAAGTAATTATGGTTTTGACATGGTAAGTGAATGGCTTAGAAACAATCTGCTCGCACTGAATATCCCGAAAACAAAAATATTAAATTTTACGATTCGCAATACCAATGTTTCAGCAGCATGTTTACTGTATGTCGCTTCCCAGTTTACTCATTCAAATGGAAGTAGCGACAGTAATGTCACTCATGATCACAGTATCTGAAATAGAACGAGTCCCGTCGATTAAGTATTTTGGGATTGTGATTGACTGCAACATTACTTTCAATGATTACAGAATTAATTTTTATTATTTTTTATTAAATAGAAATCTCACTATATTCACATCGAACGCCCACAGAGAGCTGTGCTTAAGGTGTGCTGTTTTCAGCCAAAACTTTAATTCCACCGTTAAGCTCTATGAATATTGTCAAGTTCGCACCATTAGAAAATTGATCGTATTGGCCACTGCTATCAAACAACACGCTATTACCAACAAGTCTCAACCATCTAGTAAATTCTAGTAGTTAGAGCTACTCCTCTTATAAACTCTTTTTACACGACTGCCCCAAAAAATTAGTGTTATGTTTTCCGGGTTCATGTATGTATGTATGTGAGTTTCTTTATTCCATCATTACTTCTAAACGCCTCAACTGATTTACATGTATGGTGGGGTATCATTAGAATCCTTGCAAGATCGCCATTTTCTGAATTGCGGTGTTAAGATATTCGGCGAGTATTTTGTGTGGTATAAAATATTTTTCGTAGTTGGTTTAGTTTTTTCAATTTTTTTATTTATTTAGTTTTTAAAAAAGTTGGTTAGGTCTCAGCAAAATGTATGTGTGTGGCCATTTGCGCCAAAACGGTGCAGAACCTACTAATGTGGTGCAAAATGCATCTTGCAAGTGATGAGAAATATTAGGGGCACTGGCATAAAGCATTTACAGATTTAATTTATTTATTTTGTATTCGTTTGTTTGTTTGTACTGTTAATAATAATATTAAATCTGTACGAATGAAAAATTGGGAAAGCGATTTGGAAGATTTATGGTTGTCTGTTGAGTTAACAAAAATACCAAGAAAATCTCACTTTGTGTTGTTTATATGCCCCCGCCTATCAATCTGGACTCTCTACAGTGTTTTTTAAATAATGTTAATAACGTGCTCAATCATGTTGACGATGTTGTGATTCTTGGGGATTTTAACTTGGGTTTTATTGAGTGGAACAGGAGGGATGATGACCTACATCTATCACCATCAAAGTATGAAAACTCACTGGGTTACTCATTTGTAGACTTTTTGTCAGTTAATGAACTCCACCAATTCAACACTATTCTTAATGCAGACGACAGAACTTTAGATTTAGTATTAAGTACCATGTCAGATGTAAAAGTTACCAAACCTAATGACCTGCTGAGCAAATTGGATTCCCATCACCCAAACATGCTTATTTCTATTCCACTCTCAAACCTTGAACTTTAAAGCCGACTATGAACAAATAAAAATTTATCTCAAAAGTATAAATTGGTATGATGCCTTGCAAAAATGTGTTGATGTTATTGAAAGGATTGACTTCTTCTATAATGTGATACAGAACGCTATCGATAATTTTGTACCCAAATATACGAAGAAAAAATCTAAATACCCATCTTGGTACTCTAACTCACTTATCAGGGCTCTGTCTGAAAAAGAGAAATTTAGGCAAAAATATCGCAAATATAATAATCCCCGTGACAGACTCACCTTTGAATTGCTTCGTAGTCGCTGCCATACGTTAGTAAATAACTGTTACAATACATATAAATGTAAAATAGAGAACGATATTCCCAAAAACCCTAAAGCTTTTTGGCGGTTTATCTATACTATCTATACTAATATTATAAAGCTGAAGAGTTTGTTTGTTTGTTTGTTTGTTTGAACGCGCTAATCTCAGGAACTACTGGTTCGAATTGAAAAATTCTTTTTGTGTTGAATAGACCATTTATCGAGGAAGGCTTTAGGCTATATAACATCACGCTGCGACTAATAGGAGCGAAGAAACAATGGAAAATGTGGAAAAAACTGGGAATATTATTCATCTTTGAGGGCTTCCGTTGCGTGCGCTGCGAAAACGGTTCAAGATAACAAAAAAATATGTACGAAAGAATTATTTCTCTTGAAATGATCTAAAAAAATGTCCGTGACGGTATATGTCTATCTTTTAAGATTAACTCACTAGAACCGTTTTTATGGGAATCAAATTTGGTCGAAATTAATGCATGATTATTTGTTAGAGTTGTATCAACATAATAATATTAATCTCTATCCAAATAAATGTGTTGTTGATTAACAGTATTTAATTGTGAACAAAATTGTCTTTGACATCACTTAATTTCAATGAACATCTTAGAAGATATTACAATTTTAAAATAACTCCGATATAAAATTCACACGCGCCGCATGATGTGCAAAACATGACGCTGCGCCTGGCCGGCGGGCGCGGCGGCGGGCGAGGAGAGGCGTTGCTTGCGGGCGACGCGGAGGCGGGGTGTAGCTCTACGATTGTTTTATGGATTTTATTTTGGTTGATAATAGTTTGGTAAAAAAAATGTTGTAGATAATACCTGTAAATAGGTGTCATCTACATAATTATTCTTAGGGCTGTTTATTCAATAGTCAGATAACTTTTATCTGAGGTATAAAAATAGCAGTTTGACATATTTTCTATAGATGAGCTGTCAAACCGCCATTTTTATTCCTCAGATAAAAGTTATCTGACTATTGAAAAATCAGCCCTTATTAGGTTAGGTTTTAGTTTAAGCACACAGTTAGTTTACCTTATGTTTTACGTAAGTACCAAATACAGGTAAAAATAATTAGGATCCTAATTATTAACCTTACGTTTGTTTTTCTTGATTATGAGTTACGGTTTGGTTAAGTTTTCATTTCCTATTTTCTTTCTTCGTCACTATAATGCCTAGAAAAAGAACTCAGCTTTCTCGGCAGACTGCTACCGCAAAGCGGCTGCGAGCTTTGCGCAGCAATGAAACAGATGATGAAAATATGCATAGGTTGGCTACTCAACGAGGAATCAGTGAACAAATCGTGCTAATGAATCGATCGTTGAACGTTCGCAGTGTCTAGCCTCACTAAATTTCCGAACTTCGGCAAACCGTCAACGGAAACTACGGGAAGCAAGCGCTGAACGTTTATCCTTACAAAATTTTCAAACTTTGGCAAACCGTCAACGGGAATCAAGCGCTGAACGTTTATCCTTACAAAATTCCCGAACTTTGATAAACCGAGAACGGGAATCAAGCGCTGAACGTTCTCAACGTTTAGCCTCACAGAGTTCTCGAACTTTGGTGAACCGACTACGGGAATCAAGCGCTGAACGTTCTCAACGTTTAGCCTCACAGAGTTCCGGAACTTGGGCTAAGACGCGGACAAAGTCGTGGGTAACAGTTATAATTTATAAAGCTGAGGAGGTTGTTTGCAAAAATAAATATGATGCCCAAAATACTATTCCACGCGGACGAAGTCGCGGGCACAGCTAGTTTTATATATAAAACAACCTTTTTATCTTCTAATCTAATATATAAAATTCTCGTGTCACAATTTTCGTTCCCATACTCCTACGAAACGGCTGGACCGATTTAAACGAAATTTTGTGTACATATCGGGTAGGTCTGAGAATCGGCCAACATCTATTTTTCATACCCCTAAGTGAGCAGCGGGTGAAACCGCTGGGCACAGCTAGTAAAAGATAAACGTCGTGGGGAATCCTGCATACCTGCTGACATGTTTATGAATGATAGGGTAGCTAGTAGTGGTCCTGAAATAGCTAACCTTTTTGCGGATCAATTTGTGTCTGTTTTTAGTCAAAACCCAGTTTGTCCTTACACTACTTCCAACGGATTTTCAGGTATTGATTCTGTACTAAGTAATATTAATTTTACGGAAAGGCAAATTTTTAATAAGCTAAAAAACTTAGACGCCTCTAAAGGGGCTGGGCCTGATTCCATACCACCCTTATTTATAAAACGCTGCTGCCATGAACTTGCCCTACCGTTGTGGTTTATTTTTAAAACTTCTCTTTCTGAAGGAATCTTTCCTGAAGTATGGAAAAGCGCAAGAATTATACCAATTTTCAAAAAAGGGGATCCTACTGATGTCAAAAATTACAATAATCTCAATATTATCATGTTCTTCTAAGATCTTTGAGTTTCTTGTTTGCCCAATCATTACACACCACACTGATAAAATTATTTCACAAAGTCAGCATGGTTTTAAAGCTGGTCGCAGCGTAGAAACCAACCTTGTCGAGTTTGTTTCTGATGTAACCCAAGCTCTTGACAAAAGATTTGAAGTAGATGCCGTCTACACGGACTTTAGCAGTGCGTTTGACAAAGTTGACCATTCTCTCCTACTGTCAAAGTTAGAATACAATGGTATACATGGCTCATTACTAAACTGGTTTTCATCTTATTTATCCCGTAGATCGCAAATTCTTGTTGTTAATGGTTATGAATCTTACACGTACATTGCTGTCTCAGGAGTTCCTCAGGGTTCTCACCTTGCACCAGTTCTGTTTTTATTGTTCATTAATGACATATCAGATCAGATCCATCACTGTAAATATTTAATGTTTGTAGATGATCTCAAAATTTACAAAACTATCACATCAAATGAAGATGCTTCCTTAATTCAGGAGGACTTGGATAGAATTGAGCAATGGTGCAACCTGAATCACATGAGTCTTAACGTGCAGAAATGTTGCCACATACGTTTTTCCAGGGAAAAGCTATCCAATACTGTATTTTATAAAATAAAAGGAGCATTATTACAAACTGTAAATGAGGTCCGCGATCTTGGCGTCATCATGGACAGTAAACTTCAGGAGCCATATCGATAACGTCGTTACGAAAGCGGCACGGTTGCTAGGTTTTCTTAAGAGAAATACTAAAGGGTTCAAGCTGGTAAGAACTAAAATTGTACTCTATAACGCCCTAGTTTGCAGTCACCCAGAATTTGCCAGCGTGGTGTGGAACCCCCACTATGCAGTACACTCACAGAGAGTCGAAAGCATCCAGAGGGCATTTACAAAACATCTTACGTACGCCTTCGGTGGATTATCTGCCCGGTGTCCATACGAACAACGTCTTCAATCGTATAAAATGAATACTCTGCGCGATCGACGACTGACACAGGACCTCATGTTCTTTTTCAAATTAGTAAATAATAAATTGAACAGCTAAACGTTGGTTGAACAAATTGGACTAAAAGTACCCTATAAAATACCTAGATATCCTAAAACTCACTTATTCCACACTAGAGCATCCAACACAAACATCGGTGTAAACTCACCTCTGAATAGACTCAGTCGAGAGATGAATTGTTTTATGAAATCCGCATCTCACGTTGATATACACCTCGATTCATTATATTCCTTTAAGACCCAAATACTAAAGTCTCAAAATAAATCTCCTAAGGACTTGCAGTTTTAGTAATAAGCCACCTACATCTGGCAATTTGCCTACCCAAATTGCATTTTATTGTTTCTAATTTAATTTTGATCTCATTTGTTTTTCCTTTTGTACCAAGTCTCGTTCTTTTTTTAGTTTTCTGTTATACCCTATTTTTTGTTGTTTTTGTAGTAGTTCTTTTATATTTTATAAATACATAAATATTATTGTTATAACTCATTATGTAAAAATGTTGGTTAACCTATAATTGGCAACTATATAAGTCCAATACTGTGCAATTTTAATTTCTTAAGATATTTGTATACAGAAGCTGTTGGTGACCTTTTTAATAAATAAAATAAAATAAAATTCGTATAAATGCTTACAAACTTAGGTGTTATTACCTACCACAGGCACCAGCGATCCACAACCAAAAATTGTCTGGCTTTTTGTGTAAATATTGTCTGTATTTTTTGGCTTGTGGTGAAAAATAAACATTTTATTACACATTATATTGTTATCAGACAATCAAAATATTTTTAATAGCAATAAAATGGTCACACCAAATCCATAGACAATCCCCGCTACAGTGATGTGATGAGTGACTGTCAAAAAGTACTCTGTGGTGACTGTGATGACAGCTAGTAAACCAAAGAGTATAATAATATAGAGGGTAAAGAGAGCCCTCTCGAGGAAATTTTAAGCATATCGATTGAAAGCGCCCCCTGATATTCTGAACAAGAACTAACGCCAATATATATACCCATACTATAGCTATATGTAGGTATATCGCATAGTCCTTCTGATAAGAGTTATTAATGTTACTTCCCAAAAAGCTATTTTGGTTTAGCAAGTTATAGAGACTATAAATTACTAAAACAAAATAGCTTTGGGAAGAAACATTAATATCTCTAACGAAATGATTACTAAGGTAAGTAACTCAATAATAGAAATAAAACCACATAATAAAATAACAAAATAACTTTTTTATTATTATTTCAAAAAAACAATGACAAAAACATTTGTCATTGATTACAAAGTAACTTACATTAGTTAAGTTCTTATTTTCTATTTTTATAATTCCTATGTTTATTATAGTAGATTTGGGCAGCAATTTTAATTTCGTCCTCACCATCATAATTAATTAGTTTGCCTGATAAAATACGATTGACGGATCGACACCAACTGTATGTTAAAATATTTACCATCGTATTTAAAAACATTTCTTTTAAACAAGTTTTATGTTTTGGACAGCTAAAATTACAGTCTACGAACATATCTATAAATGATAATATTGTCCGTTTTAATTTTTTTTTCGGAATATTCTTTTTTAAAAATGAGCAAACAATAGTTTGGGAATCTCTAAAGAATTTTTCTGTTTCTTTATTAGGATAGACTAGCCACTTTTTATTTTGATATTCTTTGGCTTTTATATAACTATTATTACTATTACTACATGTGTTGTCAAGTAAATTTAATTTACAATGTTGACATCCTTTTACAATGCTTGTAAGACATTTCTTTATTACCCAACCACAAACATAATTGCTTTGACCCGCATCCTCTTCACATGATTGAATTAAACATATTTCATTATCAAAATGAATTATTTCATTTTCTTCAGGAGCATCAGGAGTTCTTGTTTTTTCTTTTAAAAAAAAGTCTAAATTTTGGAGGCACTCATTGGAGTCCTCTTCACAATTTGCCTTTCTTGAATGTGGGGAATTCAAATTATTTAGCATTAAGGCTTTAAATGCCCCTTCAAAGGCTAATGTGTTTGGTGCAATATTTCGTGCCCCATAACTCCTGATGCTCCCAAAGAAATTTTCAACTGGGTCTTGGTTGAAATTTCTAGTCAACATTGCATCAAAACCATATTTATTAGACAACACTTTCCATAGAAATTCCATTCCCACTATAGTCTTAATTAAATTTGTAATTGATGGCACAACTGTCTCCGTCAATTGAATTTTATCACCAACCTTTCTTTTTTTCACATATTTGATAGTGTTTAATATATTTTTGGCTTTTCGCCATAATTCATGGTGAGGCGAATTCCTTTTCACAGGCCCTTTAAAATTTTTTCCATCAGGTATGGAGAGACTGCTTACATTTAAAGAATCAAAAAGATTATCTATTAAAATAGTAAAGTCTATCAATTGACGGCATTCCTCAGGAAGATCTCCTCTTGCCGTCAAATGATTTGTTACAACTGCAACACTATGGCTAAATAATTGTGTAGCCGATTTTACACGCATTTTATTTATTTTATCGGGATTAACGTGTTCTTCAGTTAGTTTATTTAGCAACCGCAGCTCTCCATACAACTTATCTGCTTCATAAACCATTTGGTAATAGTCCCATTTAATAATTTTCTTTTCTTGGCCTATATAATATATAAGGTCTTTAGATATTAAATTATTTCTAAGACCTTTTATTAAATGTGGTGTATCAAATAGTGGAATTATAATTTGGCCTTTTATTGATATTAAATCACTATGCCACTCTTTTTGGTGCTGTAAAAAACTAGTTTTGGTATCATTGACCAGTTCATTGATGGCACCAACATTAACCTGGCTTTGATCACACACCGTGCATACAATTACCAATCCCGACTTAATACAATTTTGAATTACAGTTTTTATTATTGTTTTTAATTCTGATTTATTTATTGAATTGGTGAAATAGTAAGCTACGGGTTGCTTAAAGTTACATTTAATGCCCTTAACCATAAAAACAAGGACATGATCTGAAAACTTGTTCTCTTTGTTCATTGCAAAACCTTCCAATTGGTCTTTATGACAATTATAATTAACCTGCGGTGTAATTGACATCTCATCAAAAATAAGGCTGCACAAGCGGTCTGAAGTAACTTTATGTTGAACAGTACATTTTATACGTTCAAATATTAAGGGATTGATGCCTGGAGACACCTTAATTTGACTAAGTAGGCTTTTCATTGCCTTTGCAGATGGTAGTGTGAATAAACTTGACAATAATCTGTAACACTTCGGGCTCTTTTTGAAGAGAGCCAAAGACAAGATTTTTTCGTCAATTGAAAAACGTCTACCCTTAGGCTTCTTTTTTGTTTGAAGTTGCATTCGTATAAACAGTTGTGCTGGGTTTGTCACCTGTTGGGTAATACGTTGCAATGTAAGGTCTTTCGATAATTTGTCTGCATTCGCCAATCGTTCTGCAAAGGACTTGCCTTTTTTTCGTAAACGAGATATTTCACTACGTAAATATTTAATCTTCGTCTGCAATGGTTTCATCTGCATGCATTTGTAAACTGCAGTTGTTTTGGAACCACCTGAAATAGTAAAGAAATTAATGATAAAAATGTCCTTTCTGGATTTGAAATTTGATTATAAAACCAAAAATTTAATTCAAATAATTAGACAAAAAACCGGCTAAATGCGAGTTAGACTCGCGCATGGAGGGTTCCGTACCATTATCGGCAAAAAAAATCACGTTTGTTGTATGGGGCCCCTGTTAAATTTCTACTTAATTCTATTTTTACAGACAGACAGACGGACAGCGAAGTCTTAGTAATAGGGTCCCGTTTTTACCCTCTGGGAACGGGACCCTAAAAATTGTCACCAATGATTATTAATTTACTTTTATATTGAATGTCCAACTTGATTAAAGGATATTTTTGTGAAAATTAGCTGTCCCCCGCGTTTTAACTGCGTCGTTCCCGTGGGATTTCTGGGATAAAAACTGTCTTATGTTCTTTTTCAGACTATGTTATGGGTAGACTATCTCTGTACCAAATTTCATTTAATCTTTTGGCCACCATAGTCATGTATAGATGACAAACCAAAATGTGCCCAGCACACCACAAATTTCTATACGTATTTAAATAGCTAGGGGCTGAGGGCACGATTTCGGTGTTTTGATGTGGTAGTCAAAGGTTAAATCGATTCAGTAGTTTAGGCGCGTGAGTGTGAGGTTTGTTCCCAGTAGTTTTACAATATGAGGTGTAACAAAATAGTAGAACTAGTGGGAAAAAAACCAACTAGTTCCACGGGAGGACATAGTTATATCCTGCATTCCTAGTACCCCTCAGCCTCATCGGCAAGTCATGTAACCACTGATCTGGCCTGTCATTAACGACACACATGTCAATGTGATGTCTGATGATTTTGTTATTTAATCTGTGGTATGGTTGTAGTCAACTTGTAAGTTCAGTGGTCGACAAACCGTACCGAGGCCAGACAAGTGGATAACTGAGAACTGATATAATGCATTCCCGGTACCGCTCAGCCTCGCACCTTGGTCCGCTCTCTGCTTAGTGGTCGGCCGGAATACTGAACCGAAACTGCTGTTGGGGCATAGAGGTACCAGTGATGCAGGAAATTAGTTCTCAGTTATCTGACAATTCAATATCTGTTGAGGCTGAGAGGTACCAGGGAAGCAGGATATCAGTTGTTACTGTGGAACTGTTTGGTAGAACTAGTGGGTTTTTTCCCACTAGTTTTACTATTTTCTTACACCTCATATTGTAGAACTACTGGAAACAAACCAAATATAATAATAAATACCTTCAACAAACGGAGTCTGATTGGGATTGCTCAGCATACAATAATTATGCTCCTTTGTCACAGTAGCCCCTGTAACACCATGATGCCGTAAACCTGTAACATAGATTTTACGTTCATTTATATATATTTCTATTCTAGTTAATATATATATTTAGAACTAATTTGCAATAACTACATTCGAGCATTCCTGAGAGTACCTAGAACTAAAAAATATGTTTTCAAAGGTGCTTCTAATAGGCCATACTCAAAATATAGCAGCAATTGTGCTTCCCCTTTTAGATGCATCTGCCATTTTAATGTCATTCAAGTAATTATCATAGTTTTTTCCTATATGAATAAAAATTGATGAGCATAGTACCAGAAATATTAATATGTATGTATAGCTACCTGATGCAATAAAAGTGGATTCAATATTTGAAGTGTCAGGTTGTGTATCTCCGCCATGGTTCTCCGACTCTTGAGGGACAGATTCACCTGTAAATAAAATAAAGAAAACAGTTAGTGTCAGTGGTTTAGGCGTGAAAGCGTAACAGACAGAACATACCGCACACTTTTTTCGTGAAAAGTAATTATACATGAAAGGGGTCATATTAAAGGGGACATTAGACACAAATTATTATTAATATATTTTTTTAATTTTAGGACTTAAATGTTAATACCTAATATTTAACGATGTTCCATACATCACAGGAATGGTGCAAACTCAGAGAATCCTAATATTCATGTCTTCTAATGATTCCACAAAAAATTACAACTACAGGAATTACTTCCAATCTTTTTGCCAATTTGACTAGACTAGTGTCCATGCAGACGACAATGTGCTAACATTATTAATACCGACTGTCTGAATAATGACTCAGTTACCTGATGCAATAACATCAGCAGCAGCAAATGAAGTACTAGGCTGGTTATCATCACGGTTCTCAATTTCCCGAGACATAGGTATACCTGGAACAGAATACGAAATATTAAACTCTGAAGATCTCTCAATGCAGGATCTCATAGTGTTTTTATGTGAAGCAATTTATAACTCACCAGGCAAATGTAGTATTGGCATTGCTAATGCATTGAGACGTTTATTCCGATTTCTGTGTTCAGGAATGAAGTGAATATCACAAATTCTCATTTTCTTGAAATATTCATCGTCCAAGGGTATTTCCAGTCTTTCTCTAACAAGATCAACCCAAGCTTTAAAGCGCTCAGGAAATTTGTCAGGATTTGGAAACACATGCATTACAACATCTGAAAACAAGAAAAGCATCACTGTGATTATTCTGCTAATGTTGTAGTTTGCTATTCTGTTGACTTTGTTAACATACTTTTTTTTAAATTTCAGTCTTGAATCAAGATAAAAGATACAAATTCAAATTTAAGATGAGTAAAATGAATAGTATTGATGTTTTCAAGTAAAAAAAAGGGATGGCTCCTTAAATCACATATTAGTTAGGTATAATTATATTGTAACAACAAATGTACACATTTATTTATTTGGTTCACCAACAATTGCATACACTTGTTATAAACAAAAAGCAAATCATACACATGAATGCAATAAACACTTTCGAGTTTGAGTTTATACATATAATAGTTACTGCAATTATTTTTCAATTTCATGTCATGTTAAATCAAGGAAGTTTAAACTTCTGCTTTGTTTGGTAAAGCCATAATAAATATCCACAAGCTAAAATCTAAATTAAAAACTACATAGGTACTTCCAGATCGTTTTTGAACTGACTTTGGTGATAGTCTAAAATTTATTAAAGTTATTAATTGTCAGATTGTAGTAGGCAGCTCTTGATATGCTGACCATCATACCATATCCCTAAGATAAGTGGCAGAAAAATATCACAAACTGATAGAATGCTTAAAAGAAGTTTTAGGATGAACATGTGCCTAGTTAGTGAGTTTTAACAAGGGGGGGGGGGGGCGAACATAAATAGCTTTTTCGAAGGAGAAGCTATAGGCAGAAATCTCTACTGATTTTGGATCGCCAAACAAAAAATGCCGGTTACCAAGGGGTTATAATTACTTACCAGTGTTCTTACATCCAAGCGCACAGCGATGCGGCATTTTGTCTATTTTACAAGACACACACACAGAACACAAGCGTCTTTTCGCAATTCTAATACTAAGTAATAGTGTATCTCACAATTTCTTGTGAAATCACAACAAAACAAATCACAGCGCACAGGGCACAGGTGCAACACTGCGAAGGTTGAACTGGTTTCCGGGTAAGCCTGATTATCAGGACGGAGGAGGTCGCAAGAGATCTCAACTCAACGTCTGTAATACAGAAATTTACTCGAAAACCAAGAAATACACACAAAATGAATACGAAACAAACAAACGCAAGCGCAAGTCGTGACGACCATATTGTGTGTGCCAGTGTTTACATTACCAAAAAATATTAAAAAAAAATAAAAATAGATTGCCATTATAATAAAAATATATATGCTTTGATTTTAAATTTTAATACAGCGGCACCTATCGGCACTGCTAAGAGAACCAATATTTATTATCGCTGTTAAGAATAACAGATGTCACTAGTATTTTTACTTTTGCTACTGATGTTCTAACTGTACCCCCCCTGTAGTAAACAATAACAAAGAATTCAACAAAGTCTCGAAAGTTATAAATTCTACGTATTTTCTTCTGAATCAAAAAGCGTATTTGGCAAGGCCATCATATATATGTATGTGGGCTATTTTAATGAGACACGCTCATTATACAAAAGAAGAATTGTCCTGTAAACGTAAAACACTACGTGCTGCACATACATGTAAACATTAATAAATAACAATACATGAAACCAGGAAGCAGTAGGAAGCCGGATCCTAAAATTATTCGAATATTTGCGAGCGATAGGCGAGACAAGACGAAGAAAATTGTAATTTAATACTGACTTTCTACTGTAACAAGCATATCTAACCGAGCACGTACGTACGACGTAGCTTACGCAGGCTGGATAAGCGTAGCTCAAGTGGTATTTACATCGTGAGAATTTTAAATGGTAAATGAAATTCAAATTTTCTTAGTTTTTTTTAACTAGGTTATATTCCAGTTGTGTGGGATAGAAGATGACCTATTTAAATCGCTCCTTGGTTGACAAATGTGGGAGAGAAATAAGTGCTGAGATGAACAAGTTTATTTATTTATTTTTAGGTAAGTCCATAAAAATATTATAATTACTTACTTCTAAAGTGGTTTCACTTTAGAAGTCAATGTCAGTAGTTTTGTATCTGCGTCTGCTTGCCAAAAAACAGAAAAATAATTGATGTAATAGTAAAACAAAAACTATATTCTGTAATTGACATCAAAATATTTGGAAAGTTCAAAAAAAATACTTGAAGAAACAGTTCTTGAAAGAATATGGCATAAAAATAAGCTACTTCATAATAGACACATCACCATTCCTTATTGTTTCTGATGGATATTGTTAAAGGAAGACAATCTTCAGGTAGATTGAGCAAATCATTCAAACATCCTTCATCTAGTACATCTAATCAATATGACTGATGATGATCCAAATGTATATAGTGCAGTTAACATAAAAAAATACATGTGGCACTCGGGGACTGCCGCGGTAAAGCTATATTGCATAGCATTTTTTATCAACTTATGCAATAAATAAAAAACAATCTAAATAAAATATTTAAAAAGTACTTCCAATGAAATAAAGTCGCAAAAAGAAAAATTTTTTTATCAACTTAGACAATAAATAAAAAACTAAATATAATATTTAAAAAGTACTTCCAATGAAAAGAAGTCGCAAAAAGAAAAACAAGACCTTGGGTTTGATCCAACGTAATGTCGATTGACTATCCGATTCTCTACCAAACACGCTATTAGAACATAAGAATCGGGATTGAAATAACTGACCGTATTGTGTAAACGACGTTAGACAAGCCACACCTCCGTGCCCGTCGGAGTGGGAGGCGTCAGGTTTTTTTCGTTACGGAATTTCTGGATTCGGTCCCCGCGCTCAAGGCCCGCGATAGAAGCTATGCAATAGCTTAAAAAAAACAGACAAGAACAAACAGACTCGCACTGAGGGTTCTGTACAATCTTGCGACATAAACAGCTGAAACAAGATAATATATCTTTTGACTGCACAGACTTTTTCACATCACAAAGGGTCCACAGAGTTTAGCATAATATAAACTAACAGACGGGCAACAAAAGTTTTTCCTTTTGTGGTATGAAACCTTAGAGAACCAAAACACATTTGTCTGCTTTCAAAGAGAAAATGCTGGAATAAATGCAACAGCACAGTAAAATGCTGATGAATTACATTTATATTTTAAAATATTTTGCCTCTTGTAAAATTCTACTAGCACATTTCATTTCGAAATGAAAGCAATACATATATTGCTTTCATTTCGAAATGTTACTCAAAAAACAGTTGACATTTATGCGTGGTACCAGTATGTGTCAGTGAATAAACATAGTTTATATCACCCCATTTTTATTTTTGTGTTGAATACATAACATGTTAACATTTCGCCATTAATGATAGATAGAATATTCTTTATTATGTACACCATACAAATAACAAGAATAATATAAAACAACTTATAAATAGGGTGACACAATGGTTGGTCTTATCGCTAAAAGCGATGTTTTCAAGACAACCTTTGGATGGATTTAAAGGAGGAGAAACAGTACTTAGGTAGTCTGTGGCGTAACATTTTTCAAAATTAATAGTTACATTTAAAAACAAATACTAAAATATAAATACATATAAAAAAATAATCATGAAGAACAAAGAAATATTTAATATTGCAGAAATAATTAGGTAATGCTTTATTTTAGATTGAGTGTGGGAAAAAGAATATTGGGGTAATTACGAAACTTGTTCTAGCAACCCACGTGGTAGCCAAGTCGCCATACCATTGGTTCTTTTAACGCCGTGTCGCCATCCAATAGTTGAAATTGCAATCGCAACTTGTGGTGGCGCGGCGCGCGGCGGTTGCTTGGCTTCGCGGGACGCGGCTTCACAGTCAGATTTGAGTTTAGTTGGGTGAGTCGTCTGTGTTATTTGTAGACTGCTGCGGCAAGGGAGGCTAGCCAAGTGTATCCTTATCATTAGTATTAAGGTCAATTGAAGCTCATCACGTAAGATAATCAATATTAGTAGTTTAGTTAGTTGTCACGTACAGTTATTCGTCGTTGAAATTTTATGCTTATTCTATGTTGGTCCTAAAATTAGTAAACTAATCAGTTTGTAACTAACAATTTGATAGGTTTCGCAAGTTTCTTAAATTATTTAAACATGTCTGTGTAATTATTAAACATGCAAATGTTTTTATTCAGATACCTACAAACAATTAAAAAAAAAAGCAATTGAAATTTTAAACAGTATTTTTGTTGAGCACTCTGAAAACCTTACAATATTGCTTAAAACACATAATAAACGTGTAAGCGTAATAAAAAAAATTGTAGGCATTGTGTTGTGTCAATGCAAAGTGCTTATAGAACATATAAATATTAAGTTTATTTGTGTGAACTTACTGGTTCAAATTAAAACATTCTTAGTTTTAGTGTTGGATAGCCGATTTACAAAACATCATGCTACGACAATAAGGATATGAGCGGCAGGTGACACCGCTGGCTACAGCTATATTATATTCAAGTCCACACTGCGACTTTTACAAATTGAGCATGTTTTTAACATCTGCTAGCTGTATATTGTTTGTGTAGTATTAGCAGTAGGTGCACCATTAACTACCCCCCGTTGTATTTTTATATTCGAACAGTCCCTCCAAAGGTTGTCTGGAAGATATCGCTATTAGCGATAAGACCGCCATTGTAACCATAGATATAGCATTTTATTGTAAAACAGCTTTACTTCAATTTTGGTGTGCAATAAAGTATATTCTATTCTATTGGCCATTGGGTGGTAGCACGCAGGTATGCATACGTTCATAATACATACTATCGAAACTTGGTCATCATCTGCCTAGCCTTTTCCCAACCATGTTGGGGTCGGCTTCCAGTCTAACCGGATGCAGCTGAATATCAGTATTTTACATGGAGCGACTGCCTATCTGACCTCCACAACCCAGTTAGTACTGGGTAATACGATACCCCTTGGAAAGACTGGTTGTCAGACTTTCGGAACACTGACTACCTTTAACGACTGTCAATGATCTACAAATGACAGCCGGGCCCACGGCTTAACGTGCTTTCCGACACACGGAGGAAACTCGGTATGGAACGCGTGGTCACCCATCCACAGACTAACCTAGGCAAGCGCGGCTTAACCTAAAGATAAACCCGAGCGGCTGCTATTTCTTAGCCACGAGCTCCTCCTTATACTATCGAAACTTGGTACTTTTGTTTATTTGTTAGTTATTTAATCATTTTAAATGGTTTGTTAGCCCTGCAACCTTAAAAATATTCTTGTTAGCCACATTTGACTAAGAAGTTACATACAACTAATTTCTGGTCAATGGGTCCTCTAAAGCAGCCTATCGCTGTCCATTGATGTGGGAGCCAAATTTAGAATTCTAGATACCCAACTTGCCCCTATATAGAAATATAGTGAATAATACCATATATAAGCTGTTTTACAGCCTTTACGAAACGGGTCATCGATATTCTAGTAGTTGTAGAACATAGGCTATTGAAAAAGTATAGAAATGCAATGTGGCGGGTATGATAAATGAATGAACACCTACACTTTTTTATTTATTCTGTTAATGCACGTGATTATCGTCTAGGATTTGACGAGTTTTATCCCTTGGGTATGGTACCCTAAAAATAATGTGTAGCTTGGAAGAGGAGCTTAGGACCCGATAGGTGGCGTTGTTGTTAGTAAATTGTACTTATTTATTTTTATTTAAAAAAAAAACTGCCCCACACTAGGAATTTCTCCTGTATCGTGGGTGCGTTTACAAACATATACAAACATACACACTCACATACACAAACGGCCAGACCCGAAACAACTATCTGCAGGTCATACAAATATTTGTTCCGTGCGGGAATCGAACCCGCGACACGCAGCGCAGCAGTCGATCCCTCAGCCACTGCGCCAACCGTGCCGTCGTACTGGACTTCTTCTCTAGAATACGTTTAAAGAAGTTGTAAGGCCAAGTCATAGTTTGTACGGTTGTTATCGTGCGTGCTGCACGCGTCAGATAACTCATGACAGATGTCAAGCATAACTGTTCCATGGCACACTGGCGCTAGAGTAACACTTCTACAATGGTATAAGCATTCAAGTGTTTGCTTTATACTTATTCACAATGGAAGTCACAAACAAAATTATGCAATTATTATAAAAGGTTTCATATTAAATATTATAGTTTTAAATATATAAAACTATAAATTTTATAATATATATATAATATTTTATAATACCTTATAATGTTTATAAGGTATTATAAAATATTTAGCGGACCCGGCAGACGTTTTCCTGCCCTTTGTATAGCAAATCAAATTTGGTGACATAGCAGCACCACCTACCAGGTTCAATTGTGTTTGCATACTATATCAATGTTGCCGTTTAGGAGTAAGGTGGCAAACACACGCACAGTTATTTTTTTATTAAGATTTACAAAAATAGGTTTTTTGCAAGATTCATTCTTAGTTATTTTTAACCAATGTAAAGAAAGGAGGAGGTTCTCAATTCGACTGTTTATTTTTTGACGTGATAACGTCTTTAAAATCGTTTTAGTCGGGTGACATGTTCAGAAACTTGTAAACCTCACGAGCGACATTTCATAAAGATGGTAGCGCCATCTGTTACTTGGCTCGAAAAAAAAACTTTAAATTAGTACTTAATTTCATTTTAGATGTCACTACTGGTGATAACTTATATCACCAATAAGACGTTATCACGTAAACATCTCGATCGTAAACCTACTTTACAAACAACCATTTTTTTGTATGTGGTTATGCGATTTCTTTGCCAATTGTGGGCCGATTTTTGATATTCTAATTACTGGCGGTTTTTTTTAAACGTTGCCCCACTCTAGGAATATCTGCTATATCGTGGGTACGTCTTCAAACAAAACTCACATATACATCAACTAGACTCAGATGAACTACTTATAGGCTATATACTTATTCCGTACAGGGATCGAACCCACGACACACAGCGCAGCAACCAATCACCCACTCAGCCACTGCGCCAACCGTGTTATGTTTAAGAAGTCTATGTAATAGGGAGCAAGCCTATTACCATCAACCAGGCACAAATCCATGTGTCGTTGCTGTTACTGAGAAATGGAAAAACCTAATAACACTGCCTAATCGAACCCAGGGCCTTACACTTGACTAGTCCAGTCACTATTAACTTAAAATATTGTGAACACTGTATAACATGCTTTATTGGAGTTTACTCCTTAAGAATCGATTTTCATATATAAGGCGCCCGGTATGAGAAAAATGTGAGGTGTAAAATCTACTGATGAATGACCTCGTTACGTTTTTGGTGCACGCGCACCAAAAACGTAACGATACGTACAGTTGAATATTACTAGATGGCGCTTTATGAAATTTGTCGTCCGTCAGTGATATTTTTTTTTTTGCTTAAGGAGTAAACTCCAGTCATGCGTCGGAGCTGACATACACACTTTTTTTTTATTTTCCAGCTGTCGTGGTCGTGTTTTCCCGAGACACATATCTCATCTGAGTCTCCGTGTTGCTGTTTAAGTAACTTATACGTATATGAGCGCCCCCTTGATCACATGCCAGTACCCCCTGCAGCAGAAGGTAATCCTTACTAATATTGTAAAAGCAAAAGTGAGTTTCTTTGTTTGTTTGTTACCTCTTCACGCTTTAATGGCTAAACCGATTTTGATGAATTTTGGTACAGAGATTGTTGGAACCTTGGAGACGGACATAGGCTAACTTTTTTTAAAGTGGGATATGAGGGAGAACGAGGGAAGAAAAGGTAAAAATTAGTGTAGTTATTACAAATTAATAAGGCGCAAGGGCAAAAACTGTAGGTAGCAGGTACTGTGTTATACCGAATTTAACGCGAGCTAAGCCGCAGGCAAAAGCTAGTAATATATAAAAGCAAAAGTGAGTTTGTTTGTTACGTCTTCCCGGCTTAATGGCTAAACCGATTTTGATGAATTTTGGTACAGAGATAGTTGGAACCCTGGAGACGGACATAGGCTAACTTTTTTTTAAACTGAGAAAGAGGGAAGAAAACGGAAAACTTAGCATTGCTATTACAATAAATAAGGCGCAAGGGCAAAAACTACAGGTAGCAGGTACCTGCAAATCAGGAAAGGGGAAGTGTGTTGCCCCGAATTTAACGCGAGCGAAGCCGCGGGCAAAAGCTAGTTATGAAATAGTTTCACCTACTGTCATTTGGATAAAGTTCTCGTTTGTAAAAGTGAACAACGCAAAAAGAAAACAAACCGAAACATCGCCCTGAAGGCTGAACAATTTCTACTATAGAACCAAATAACTGATCGGGTAAAGGAATCGTTGCTCATACGTGTATGTTCTATCTAAGGCAGCCATTTAATTTTTCCATTATATTTCGTAAATGTTTATCAGCACCGCTCTCTTGTCTACCTCAATAGACACTATAAAGGATTTAGATTCTACTTGAAAACGGCTTGCTCTTGTCCTCATTCTTGTCCTGAATATAGAGACGAAGACAATGGACATCCTTTTAGCACTGTTGGATACACTTTTATTTCAGACGTTTTATATCCCATTCCAGGCCCCACCATGTCGGTGTGTCAGTCTTTACTCCATGTGGATATCGAGATAAAGTGCAGTAGTGTGGGGAACCACGCTGCTGATCCTAGACGCGGTTGGACGGCACGTCGGATAGCAAGCAGCTGATGGCGCTATTTGCTTGTGAGTAATTGTAGTTCATCATTCTGCTACCCTCATCCCAACCTATTTGGTGTCACAATATGTTTTTAGAGGTACATTTTGATGTACCCCTAAAAACATATTGTGATACCGGAAAACGGAACTCGGTCTAGGATCACTTAGTTGTCTGTCTATGAAGACCCTTTATCTTGGGAACGAGTGGAGCTAACGAGATGAAATTAGAACCATTTACTCAAGGCTGTGGTGCCTTGGAGCTGTGAAAAAATCAACCCTCTAACTCTAGTAGTCATACGATCTTATACCGTTTATAACGTAAGTTTGTACGGAATCCTCGGTGCGCGAGTTCGACTATTATTTGGACGGTATTTTCTTTTATACTTCGCTATATCGGTAGATAGGTACTCATAATTTGAACAGTCACCTTTAGACCATCCTTTACACAGCCGATCCATTGTTTCTTTGATCTTCATTTATTCTTCTACCAATCCACATTTTATACTCAAAACTTTCCTCATGCCTTTTTCCAAAAACAAAAGCAAATTCAAGAAAATGTTAGGCTAATTTCGGCCTGCCGCGACTCAGTTTGTTCGGCATTAGGCAGACATGACCTGCCCAGTGCCATTTCAGTTTGGCAGCTATTTGGGGCACGTTGGCTATATTTTTAAAATTTTAAATAAAACCCACATTACAGTAGTGTTCAGTAGGCAATCCCCGGAAATTAAGATAACAGTTGGAACTGCTCTCACTTAAGTAGATTTTTTAGCATTATGTGAAGTTAATGAAAAACTAAAATTGGTCATAACTGTTTCACTGTCAATAATCGGAGACAGACATTCTCAGCGCTAAAAGTTGGAAATGGCCTTGTCTATGCCCCTATTTCATTTGATCCTTACTTCCAGGGACATTGTAAATAAAAATCTCGTTTTACTATATTTGTACACTAAACTGCTAATCTACAGATTGTATACCAACCCTTCACGGAACCGTTTGCCGTGAACCATACATTCTGTACATCAAATAAAGTAACTTTACGCAAAAATAATTCCTGGGAAACAGGGAAGTTAAATTTAGGGGGTGAAACATCACACGTGGAACTCAAAATATATGTATTGAATAGTACGGAGGTCGGGGAGGTAATTTTAAGTTATACTTAATTTAAATCTTTCGAAAAAAGATCCCTCTTTTAGGACGTAGGTGCTCACTAAGACGTATTGCAAATTTAACCCCTAAAGGGGTGATTTCCCATCCGCAAAAAAGCGGTGAAACAAAGTGACAAAGTTTCTATGGAAAAAGACGATTTCTTGGCCGGATTAACTTGAAATTTTGCATTGCACAGCACAGCTGTGTATTTAGGTGTGTGGTATAACCACAGACATAACAACGTCGTGCGTGCTGCACGCGTCAGATAGCTCATGACAGATGTCAAGCATAACTGTTCCATGGCACACTGGCGCTAGAGTAACACTTCTACAATGGTATAAGCATTCAAGTGTTTGCTTTATACTTATTCACAATGGAAGTCACAAACAAAATTATGCAATTATTATAAAAGGTTTCATAATAAATATTATAGTTTTTGAAAAACTGCGGGATTACAGGCGCGATGTTAATATGTAATTTAAAAAAAAAAACAGCAAATTGGAGAGGATGACTGAAAGGCGAATAACAAAAGTCATTCTTATGACAGACGACGACGGGGGGAGACGCCCTAGAAGGACATAATACTGACTTTATTGGCGAGGGTTAGAAATGTCAGTTGTACATGCAACCAGCGTGCGTGTATGATCAAGGCGTGTATAATAGATACCGCGGCCCCGGAACGTAAAGGGCAATAGAAAGAACATGGGTGGGTTTTAGTCGGTACAAGTCTGACACTTCCCCCCGCTCCGCCCAGAGCGGGGGAAGTTATTTGATGATGTCCCACCCCAAAAAAGGGGGTGTATAATGGCCGGTTTAGCAGAATCATAATAGAAAAAAAATAAATTAGAGTTTAAATTTATAGTTATTTATACATATATGTATGTTGGCAGGGATGGCTTAAGGTGAGAACCTTCACCAGAAAACATATTGTGTGTGTGGGCAATATGTGGGTAACTAACGGGTTACGAACGATATTAATTTTAGCGCTAAGTTCATAGCTAACGCTTGCGTCTCGTTGTCAAAACAGCTTTCGTACTATTAACTTCACCGATATATTGTATATAATATTATTTTTTTTTTTAATATTTTTAATGTCCTCTATTTCTGCTATCGCACCTACTGTGTTTTATCTCTGCATCACCCGAATGGTAGGCTGGTAGAAAATGCCTAACGCATTAACGCCCGGTTCCAATAAAAAAAACGAGTCGTTTGCTTACGGATATAGTAGGATTTTGACATACGTCTCATTATGTCAAACCGGGCGTAAGTCCGCCTTTGTACAATTTTTACTTGTGCATAAAGTTTTAATAAATATATAAATAATTTTATGAATTACTTTAAAATTCTTAAAATGGTGACAGACGCAGTTAATATTTTGAATTGTTACTTTGTGACCATTTTTCGAATGGTCACGTAATTCATATAATTAATCTATTATGATTTTGCTTAAGAACCATTTTAGACCCCCAAATGTATGAAAGGAGTATGTATGGATCGTAGTGGGTGGCGTTCTTTAGTTTCTGCTTACCACAATGGAAAGAAGGCGTGAGTTACTTCTCCTATAATGGCTGGATCGATATTGATGTCATAATTATTTCTTAATTTCTTTTTCGTGTGTTGAATGCCTATGCTGGTGTCCGAGTTTGTATGCCGCCCATGGCCCTTTGATTTGGTTTAACATGCCGTCGAGAAATATCTCTTAGGTATGCTGGTATTCTAATTTTTATTTAAAGACACTTCTTCTTCTATTTTTATTTAAAGAAATTATAAGACACTTCTGTCGGGTCTAATAGTAATATTACATAACATAATCATACAAAACGTGAACATTGAATTCGGATAGGATGATTCTTAGTTATCTCTTCTATTAAAAGTATTGTTTATTTTTCTAGGCACACTGAAGAATTATTAAGACGACACACACGACACAGCGGCCGCCCCCGCCTTGCCGACAGAGTGGGTCTAAACTAGGAGCAAGCTCCAGCCTAGCTCGCGACTAGGTTAGTCTAATGAAGACAGGTGCAGGAATGCTTTCAATAGGTATGCTCCAGATACATAATTTATGTTATTTTATGTGTGACTTCACGCTGTAAACGTTGCTTTGTTAATTTAATACTTAAACACTACATAGTATTACTGTCTACTCGAGTGCAATTGGTGTAAGTATTTTTAAAATAAATAAAACTACATGTCGGAAATAACAAGTTTTTTTTAAATTAACCTGTTACTGGATAGTAAAAAAAAATATGTTGATAAAGTCCGCTTGTATGATGATTAAATTATGATTTGGTACTTTCAACTTAACTGATACGTAATGTAATATTGTCTATATAAAAGCGCGTGGCACTGAATGCAATCGAGACTGAATCTCCAGGGGCCGGACGGATTGCACAATTTCTGGATTAAGTGGATTCAAAGGTCGCACGCTCGTTTGGCGTCCCTATTTGAGTCAGCCTTAGAGTCAGGGTCGCTACCCGAGTACCTGACTGGAATAACCCACCTGCTCCATTAATAGGGTAGTACGGTGCAACCCAAAAATTATAGACCAATAACGTGTCTTCCGGCAGTCTATAAAGTTCTTACATCCATTTTGAGAGTTAAAATCACTAAACACATTGATGACAATTTTATTATGTCTGCTTCTCAAAATGGATGTAGGAACGGGTCCCGCGGTACTAAGGAGCTGCTCCTTATTGACATGAACATTAGTGAACAGGTTCGCTATTCCCGAAGGGATCTGTCGACATGTTGGATAGAGTATAAGAAAGCCTATGACTCGGTACCACATACATGGCTCATGAAGCTGCTGGAGCTGTATAAAGTAATTACGCAATTAAATGTATGGGGCAATGGAGTACAATCCTTTGCTATCCAGGATATCGGTAGATTCAGAGGAATATCGAGCCGATAAGGATAGCGCAGGGTATATTTCAGGGTGATAGTTTGAGTCCAGTTTGGTTCTGCCTAGCCTTAAATCCTCTAAGCTCATTGCAGGACGATTAAAAAAAATACCGATAGCTGCAAACCATATTTTATTATGCATTATGTTTTAAATTTACCTTCTTTATGAAAAAGCTAATTTTGTCCAAACTAATCTCAATATATTATAAAATACAGAAGTTACGTGTCGCAGTCGTTGTGATAATAACGGGCTACAAATAATAAGGCCGAGTGTGGCACTGATACCTCCTACTATTAGAGCAAGAGCCCACGACCGCCAGAACTTCGAACTGTTATTTTATAAAAGCTGTAAATGATTCTGTGCGTGTCTCCTATACAGGTAAGAACGACTAGCGACTGTAGAGTTCGGGCTGGGTTACTTTGTCAGGAAACAGGTAATAAAAGTGTATAAAATAGTAGGTACCTTACTTTCGTCAAAGTATAAAGCTCAATTTTGTTGTTTTTCGGGATAACTTTAGAAAACTCGTTATCCACCGCCGGACACTAATGACAGTTGATACCCCTTACCCCACACCCCTAAACATCAATAAATTATAATTATACTTTCGTTATAGTAAGTATAAAAGCTGAATTTTATATAATTATGTTACTTGGGGACCTATAAAAATGTTACCTCAATAGCCATAAAATAAAATTGCGCCATGCGTTCTAATGACTACCACCCTCCTGACCTACCAACCTACCAATCGACCAGCCTATCTACCTAAGATGATAAACGCAAAGTAACTATTGCTTCCTTCAAACATGTTTAGACATTACTGTCAGCATCACTCAAATGAGGGAAAATAATATTATAATTTCAAGTACTAGTATTTTACGGGTTTATTACCTCTCATATAAACCTCATAACAATGAAAATAAAGGTCACTGTATGTGACGGTGAGCAATGGGTAGCTTACCGTCCGTCCGTCTATTGACGACAGGCCGTGTCGACGGCGCGTAAAGGAGGCCATACACGCTAGGTTTTGCATGATGGTTTTAGCCGTGCATGCATAACCGACAGGCAAGCCCTAGCGTGTATGTGATTAAACTGTACAGTTATCGGTGCATGTAAACTCGGTTATGCTTGTCGGTTTTGCATGCACGGCTAAAACCATCATGCAAAACCTAGCGTGTATGGCCTCCTTTAGTGTTCCACGTGCGCCTCAGAGATGTCAGCAAAGCAGAGAGGCCTGCCTGGGACACAGTTATACGAAAGAGATACCGCGACCGCGGAACATAAAGGGCTATAGAAGGTACATGGGTGGGTAAT
Source organism: Ochropleura plecta (assembly GCA_905475445.1). NCBI lineage: Eukaryota > Metazoa > Arthropoda > Insecta > Lepidoptera > Noctuidae > Ochropleura > Ochropleura plecta. Next base: position 26,124,820 of record FR997721.1, on the reverse strand, counting down.
AGTCAGTACAAGTCTGATACTCCCCCCGCTATGCAATCAACTGTTCCACATCGTTGTCATCCGGAGATATGTCCAGGAATCTGGCAGCAGTGCCACCAAAACAGGGTCGTATGTCCTTAGGTGCACTTTTCGGTAACATCTTACATCAACCAGTCACTAGTGAAGGTGCTGTGCAATGTCATTTTTAGCCTAGGAATGAGGCATACACGCTGGTTACGCGAACTGGTGACCAACCATTCTACAAGAGATTTTGTTAAAAAAAAAAAGGCGCATTGGGTCTTCATGACTGTGTTGGTCATGAAGCGTACTTACTTTATGATTACCAATGAGGATATACTCTTTTAGGACGTTGTCTGCGACTTTGTTACATGAATGTTTGACACCAAAGAGTAGAATAGGCACTATACTATTGACAGATTGTCATATTTGACATAACAATATAGTCACATTTTCAAAAATGTGAACCGTTAAAGTTTTTTCATAGAAAAATATATATTTAAAAACCTTGAAATGTACCTCCAGTCCCTACCATAAGTTGTTAATAAGTTAATTTGCAAGAGATTTCAAAAACATTTCCGATTTAAGGATATGACAGGTATGTTATATGTAACGGTAACAAGAAGATCATCCCTTCTTATTCGTATATAGATATAATCTCGAGATAGAGATATAGATATCGTCAAAATCACAAGCAGTCGCACGATTCAAACAATTGGAACACGGTTAGCTCGCGATAAAAACCTCGCTTCGAACTACAGGATATTTACCGACGAATTACTACCTACTATTAAGCACTAGGTCACATGAGAACATGTAGGTATAAAGTCGGATACACCGAGCTGTTTTTTACCCCATAACAGAGTAATCTGGCCTGATTCAAAAGCAAATAAACTCCGAGTAGTTTTCAATATATTTCCAAGCAGAGAACGCAGTCTATTCTAGAACACAACGCATTAGTCTAATGAATGAGTGGAATGCGCACCAAATGACTCGTATCACACACACTTACATCATTGTCTTACATAATCATCCCCTAATATAAAACCACATAAAACTCTTCTAAAATCTTTACCGACTCACGGACTGAGTGCCCAAAAAAGAGTTTTTCGAAATTGCCCCTCTAAAGAGGGTGAAATTGGGTTTGAATTTTCTGTGAAGCTTTTTATTGTCCCAGTCTAAAAACTTAGTACATATACTTGAATTTTTGTTTCTGAGGAGAGTCTGTATTTTATTCCGAGGACTCGTCAAAGACCATCGATCTACCCCTTTGTTCCGGATGGGAAATCATTAAATACTTCTCCCGCTCTGGGCGGAGCGGAAAGTGGTGTCAGACTTTTACTCAATCAAAGTACCTCAAGAAATTTAAAATTAAAAGAAAGCAGTTGCAAGAAAAATGCGAACTCTTAATTTAGCAGTAGTAGATTTAAGGCACACTTCACACGGCCAATAATAACTCAAAATGGTCATTCACTTAAAAAAAAAATGTTTACTTAGAAATACTGCGGTAGGTATGGTATTAAGTTGTAAACAATATTATTAATTATGATGTACTTCTGGTGGTCTTCTCACTAGATCTTTTTACACACGCTTTGCGTTCTGTTAAAAACCATACTTCTTTCAACCTAGAAAATATTTTACGGAGAACTTTGTCCTTGTTACTTTGTTTGAGATACCTATTGTCAGATTGTATATTCGATTGAGAGTGAGTAATAGCGCTTACTATGAATGTGTGTGAGACAGAAAATGTCATTTGCACGCGACGCGGGTGAAGCCGCAAGCAAAATAAAGTGTGAAAGGAAGGAATACAGGAGACAAACATACAACATTTCGTTACAAGTTTACTTTGAATACAGCAAAATTCCCTACTTCACCAACACGGCAATAGAATCACACGAAAGAGAACTAAATGACTGTAATAGGCAAAAAGAGCTGTTTATTGATGAAGAAGAACACACAATGCAGGTCACACCGTTATATAGATCTACGGTTTCGTGACAGTCTGCGGATCTTTTTTCAGCACAATGGGTATTCTTCAAGGTTCTTAAGGATTGTGCGACTGTCTCACACGAGAAAACACGGTTACAACCAGAACTCAAGGAAGAAATTGAATGCCCAAGAACTGGTTTAACAAGAGATTATCGAGCACTAACGGGCTTGCCGAAGTATCAAGGTGGAATTTGGAACATCTCCATGTATTCCACAAATTTCAATGTATTATGACATTTGTGGTTTCAAAAATCATAAATTATTATGGACAACGTACGCGGGGATTGCTAATTTTAACATTGTTGAATGAGTTACCAATGCAGACCAAAATTGCCTCTAAAATGGTCTAAAAAAGTATTGTGGAAACATTACTTACGTTTATGTCCATAGTGCATCAATTACAATACTAAACAGCTTGCTACTAAGGCATGTATGTACTCGTGCGTAGTACAGACATCGTGGTTACGCTGGAACGAGTGGGACAATGTGTAAACATTCTCCTAAAACTGTCTCAATCTACAAAATACAGTGGAACAGCACCGAGTGTGTAACGTCGCGCGTGCTTGCTGGACACAGCGGCAGCGGGGCCATTATGGCCACTTAGCTGTTAAGCGCACTATTACTTAGTACCTATAAGATAAGTGTACCCACGAGAATACTGCCGACAAACTGCTCTGAATTTTGGCAGAACATATCTGTTGATATTTGCCCTACATTGCTTTACGTCATTTTGTTTACTTTTTAGCTAGCAGGATCTACGAGCATGGTCACACACCAAATTGTCATTATTTTTCCTTTAACATGATAATAGCTCAAAATTTTATCGCGAAATAGACTATTGCCTAACACGCGTAATTGATGTAATCTAGGTTTTCTAGGATAATATTTTATAATAGTGTGATCAATTACCTCACTGAAGACTGTGGTCAATAACCTCACTCAACTAGTAGGCATGCTGGGTATGCATCACCCACGTTCTTCGGTTAGCAGACTGTTTTCTAGAAGTCGACGCGAGGATGCATCAAGATATGGTTGCGATGAACAAGGGCCCACCCCGCTTTCTTTGCTCGCTAAAAATACTTTCGCAAACCTGTGCTTGAAATTAATGACCGCAGGAAAGTATAGCAGAGTAAGGAGTTCCATGGGCGGATTTTCCGGGCTCTGTTTGGACCCGATGTAGAACAAACAGCATCCGTACCTTTTTTTTTTTTTTTTTTTTTTCGGGTGGGAAATCATCCTATGACTTCCCCCGCTCTGGGTGGAGCGGGGGGGCATGTCAGACTTGTACTGACTAAAACCCACCCATGTTCCTTCTATTGCCCTTTACGTTCCGGGGCCGCGGTATCTCTTTCGAACAACCCGCAACCCCGGCAGGCGGAGGCTCTGGCAAGCCCCTCTGCTTTGCTGACTCTCTTTGAGGCGCGCGTGAAACACGAACGCGCCGTCGACACGGCCTGTCGTCAATCGACGGACGGACGGTGAGCTACCCATTGCTCACCGTCCACAGGCCCGCATCTACGGTGGCCGGAAGTCGTCTCGCGGAGCATCCGTACCTTGCTTACGTTCTGGCCACCTATTCCGAGAAACCGAAGATTTGTCTATGCAATTATGGATGAAGTTATGATGACGAATAACTATCGGAGATTTATTGTGAAGGAAGGTACGGTTGACATAATCATAATCGCTCATGCTACCAGAGACTACTTGCATAGACAACAACAACCTTGCCGCCAGAATTTCCGAAGTTTTAGAAAATGGCAGTATCACTGGGATCAATGAATCTAATATATCTGGTGGTGCTATAATTGGAGCGGCGTGCAATGATTGTTGACATAACGGTCCCTCTTGGCGAGAACCTCGTGAAAGCCCAGAAATATAAGCAAATCAAGCATATTGACTTGGCTCGCGAGGTTGTCTTGTCGAAATGTGGGCTGTGGATTCAGCGATCACTGTGCCGATAGTCGAAAGCGATACTCTTGGACACGGCGCGTATTAACAGGTATTTTTCTCTGGAGCCCTGGCCGTTATAGCTTGCACCCTGTACCCGGTACCGGTTGACTACTATACATTTATATATATTTATAATTTCATAATGTGTTTAGGTTTCCGTACGTTCGAATATGAAAACAAAGCGCTTATAAGACCACTCGTCGTCACAGGTAATTTTCTCCGAATCTACTTGACCGATTATGTTATTAGGTACAAATATCGATTCCTGTGACCCAAATGCAGAGTTGTAACCAGAATTGATGAAATCTAAATATGGTCACATATGGGGGCAAGAGGTAAAATCAAAATGCGTCGTGTGACATGTTACAGGAAAAGCAAAGTTTAAAAAAAACTTGATTGATAGCATAGTAGGGAACCCTCTCCACGCGAGTTCAATTTGCAAGTGTCCCGTTTTTAATATTGATGTTAAATATGAATATTTCAAAATGAAAAAACAAGAATGAAAATTAAGAAACAAAATTAGTAAATTAGATATAGTGGCGATAGACCGATCAGCGCCGCGTAATGATAGTCGATGTTACCATCCCGCATGATGAGAACCTCGTGGGAGCCGAGAAAAAAAAAATTGGTTGTTTGTAAAGTAGGTTTACGATCGAGATGTTTACGTGATAACGTCTTATTGGTGATATAAGTTATCACCAGTAGTGACATCTAAAATGAAATTAAGTACTAATTTAAAGTTTTTTTTTCGAGCCAAGTAACAGATGGCGCTACCATCTTTATGAAATGTCGCTCGTGAGGTTTTGGTGTGACACAAGTTTCTGAACATGTCACCCGACTAAAACGATTTTAAAGACGTTATCACGTCAAAACAAATAAAATATCTCGACTTGGCACACGAGGTTGATGACATGTGGAATGTGAACTCGGATGTCATCGTGCCCACTGTTGTGCCCATTATTTTGCCCACTGTGCAACAGTGAGTTACAACAGTGAACAACTAAGTACACCTAAGAACTTGTACCCACATCTGTCTCGGCTTTTAGACAGTTCGACCAAGAGCCTGATTCAGAAAGCAGCACTCCTCGAAACGGCTAGTATTTTGATGAGGTTTCTATCTCTGGAACCATTACCACCAGTAGCTTGGACCCTGCCCTCGATACTGGTGGATCACTTTTTATATTTTGAAAAATATTTAAAAATGTGTCTGTAAGATTTATATTAAAGAAGAAAATGTGTTTTTTTTTCAGACTAAGTATTTAACTCACCCCAAGCAATTTTATTCACAATTTGTGACAGTAATAATAAAAATATACAAAACAATCGTAGTAATGATCACCCGGTGACTGTTGTGCCAAGATAAAACCACAGGAAAAGTATTATGGCATACTAATGTAAATCGAAAGAAATAACATACAATTTATAAAGCTTACTACAGCAACATCAGAATCTTTGTCTGCCTCTGGATTGGTAAACAGTAAATAAAATCAACCAACATGAAGGATACGGATATCAAAGAATCGTGTTATGAACAATTAATGCACGAATATGTATACCCTACTCAAGGAAATATTACATGTCATGGTATCGAAAATGAGAACATAATGGTTAGTAAAAAGAGATTAAAAAAACGCAAACAGCACAGAGTACTCAAAAATGCTCCACAACCAACAATAATAGCTTTTCGTTTATCAAGATTTAGCGCAACCAAGAAGAAAGTTTCAATTACCAAACACTCAAGCTTGCCTGATCTGTACAAATGTACAAGCCGAGTGTCCACCCGCCCCTCACAAAATACAAATGGTCGTGAAAAGAATGCAAAACAAAACAAATACAAACAAAACCCGTTTCGATCAAAGTTTATTGCAAATATAGTTGCTGAACATAGGTTTGATAACTGCTTTTCGAACCCATTTAACAATCCTGCACAAACAAAATGGAAAGTATACAGGTGTCAATTAGGTACCTCATCACGGGATGTGTGTTGTTGTTCTTGTAACTCTGATGCTATGTTTGAAGTGATGAAGGGTTTATACGACTGTTACAAAGCAAAAAATTGCGATAATTGTTGGTGTGTACTTTGTAGTCATAAAACAGAAGAAGAGAGAAAGATTGATGAATTAAGAAAATCTATGACATCCGTTGCAAGGGCTAAAATTTTAGATGGTAAAACACCAGAGCAAAAGGAAACCATTTTGAATGCAATGGCTAAGCAAAAAATACCTTTACCGGAAGGAAAGACGGCATCAGAAAAAGCTTTGATCGACAAAGTAAGAAACGATCTTGGTCTACCACCAGCTCCTAAAAATGCAGCCGAAAAAGAAAAAATGCGAAAAGCCGAGGCCGCTGGTCTTGTTGTTCCTTTACAAGGAAAATCGCCTGAAGAGAAGGAAAAGATATTAAAAGATCTCCAAGAAATGGGGGTCCCATTACCTGAAGGGCGTACAGCATCAGAGAAAGCTCTTGTAGCTAAAGTCCAGGCTACGCCCCGTGCCGTAACAGTTAAACCACCAGGTTTAATGACACCACTAGCGGGCAAAACACCAGCAGAAAAAGAGAAAAGCTTACGAACGCGTGCTATGGCAGGTTTACCTCTCCCAGAAGGTCAAACAGCGTCTGAAAAAAAAATTATTGATAAAGTTCGTACTGATCTTGGTCTTCCTAAGGAACCTACAAGTCCATCTATTAGAGAAAAACATGAGCAAGCAGCCAAAGCTGGCTTACTACAACCATTGGAAGGCAAAACTCCAGCAGAAAAGGAAAAGATATTACAAGGTCTACTTGAAAAGGGTATCCCATTACCTGAACCGCGGACTCCGTCAGAGAAATCTCTAATAGCTAAAGTAAAGACAAAATCCTTTGCGGCAGACTTAGCACCTTCTGAACGAATGCGAAGAGCGAAAGCGGCAGGATTACTTACTCCTCTCAAAGGTAAAAAACCAGAAGAAAAAGAAAAAATTTTGAAGGGGTTGGCTATGGCAGGTTTGCCTCTTCCAGCAGGTGGCACAGCGTCCGAAAAAAAACTTGTTGACAAAGTCCGCGCTGACCTTGGTCTACCTAAGGAACCTTCAACTAAATCTGCTAGAGAAAAACTTGATAAAGCAGCTAAGGCTGGTTTGCTGCAACCACTGGAAGGAAAGACTCCTGCAGAGAAGGAAAAGATACTAAAAGGTCTCCATGAAATGGGTATTCCATTACCCGAAGGAAGGACACCATCAGAGAAAGCTCTAATAGCCAATGTGGCAGGCCCACCTCGCCTGCCTTCGGTGAAAACAGCAGGTATGATGACGCCACTAACGGGTAAATCACCAGCACAAAAAGAAAAAATCCTAAAAAAGCTTGCTGAGAAAGGGGTACCACTTCCTGAAGGTCAAACCGCATCAGAAAAAAAACTTATCGATAAAGTTCGCGCCGACATGGGTCTACCTAAAGAACCTGCAACTAAATCAATTAGAGACAAACATGATCAAGCAGCTAAAGCTGGCTTACTACAGCCACTAGAAGGCAAGACGCCTGCAGAGAAGGAAAAGATACTACAAGGTCTCCATGAAATGGGAATTCCACTACCCGAAGGAAGGACGCCATCTGAGAAAGCTCTAATAGCCAATGTGGCAGCTAAACCTCGAGCCCCTTCTGTGAAAACAGCGGGTATGATGACGCCACTAACGGGTAAATCACCAGCACAAAAAGAAAAAATCCTAAAAAAGCTTGCTGAGAAAGGGGTACCACTTCCTGAAGGTCAAACCGCATCAGAAAAAAAACTTATCGATAAAGTTCGCGCTGACTTAGGTCTACCGAAAGAACCTGCAACTAAATCAATTAGAGACAAGCATGATCAAGCAGCTAAGGCTGGCTTACTACAGCCACTAGAAGGCAAGACGCCTGCAGAGAAGGAAAAGATACTACAAGGTCTCCATGAAATGGGTATTCCACTACCCGAAGGAAGGACGCCATCTGAGAAAGCTCTAATAGCCAATGTGGCAGCTAAACCTCGAGCCCCTTCTGTTAAAACAGCGGGTATGATGACGCCACTAACGGGTAAATCACCAGCACAAAAAGAAAAAATCCTAAAAAAGCTTGCTGAGAAAGGGGTACCACTTCCTGAAGGTCAAACCGCATCAGAAAAAAAACTTATTGATAAAGTTCGTGCCGACATGGGTCTACCTAAAGAACCTGCTACTAAATCAATTCGAGACAAACATGATCAAGCAGCTAAAGCTGGCTTACTACAGCCACTAGAAGGCAAGACGCCTGCAGAGAAGGAAAAGATACTACAAGGTCTCCATGAAATGGGTATTCCACTACCCGAAGGAAGGACGCCATCTGAGAAAGCTCTAATAGCCAATGTGGCAGCTAAACCTCGAGCCCCTTCTGTGAAAACAGCGGGTATGATGACGCCACTAACGGGTAAATCACCAGCACAAAAAGAAAAAATCCTAAAAAAGCTTGCTGAGAAAGGGGTACCACTTCCTGAAGGTCAAACCGCATCAGAAAAAAAACTTATCGATAAAGTTCGCGCTGACTTAGGTCTACCGAAAGAACCTGCAACTAAATCAATTAGAGACAAGCATGATCAAGCAGCTAAGGCTGGCTTACTACAGCCACTAGAAGGCAAGACGCCTGCAGAGAAGGAAAAGATACTACAAGGTCTCCATGAAATGGGTATTCCACTACCCGAAGGAAGGACGCCATCTGAGAAAGCTCTAATAGCCAATGTGGCAGCTAAACCTCGAGCCCCTTCTGTTAAAACAGCGGGTATGATGACGCCACTAACGGGTAAATCACCAGCACAAAAAGAAAAAATCCTAAAAAAGCTTGCTGAGAAAGGGGTACCACTTCCTGAAGGTCAAACCGCATCAGAAAAAAAACTTATCGATAAAGTTCGCGCTGACTTAGGTCTACCGAAAGAACCTGCAACTAAATCAATTAGAGACAAGCATGATCAAGCAGCTAAGGCTGGCTTACTACAGCCACTAGAAGGCAAGACGCCTGCAGAGAAGGAAAAGATACTACAAGGTCTCCATGAAATGGGTATTCCATTACCTGAAGGAAGAACGCCATCTGAGAAAGCTCTAATAGCCAATGTGGCAGCTAAACCTCGTCTCCCTTCGGTTAAAACAGCGGGTATGATGACGCCACTAACGGGTAAATCACCAGCACAAAAAGAAAAAATCCTAAAAAAGCTTGCTGAGAAAGGGGTACCACTTCCTGAAGGTCAAACCGCATCAGAAAAAAAACTTATTGATAAAGTTCGCGCCGACATGGGTCTACCGAAGGAACCTGCAACCAAATCTATCAGAGCTAAACTTGACAGGGCAGCAAAAGCCGGTTTACTACAACCGCTGGAAGGCAAGACTCCTGCAGAGAAGGAAAAGATACTAAAAGATCTCCATGAAATGGGTATTCCATTACCCGAAGGAAGGACGCCATCAGAGAAAGCTCTGATAGCTAATATCGACGCTTTGCCTCGAGCTCCTTCTGTTAAAACAGCGGGTATGATGACGCCACTAACGGGTAAATCACCAATACAACAAGAGAAAATCTTACGAAAGCTTGCTGAGAAAGGGGTCCCACTCCCTGAAGGTCAAACACCTTCAGAAAAAAAAGTTATCGATAGAGTTCGTGCCGATATGGGTCTACCGAAGGAACCTTCGACAAAATCTGGTAGAGATAAACAAGAAAAAGCGGCGAAAGCTGGTTTACTACAACCTCTCGAAGGGAAGACACCTGAAGAGAAGGAAAAGATACTTAGAGGTCTTCATGACATGGGTGTTCCATTACCTGAAGGAAGGACGCCATCTGAGAAAGCTCTAATAGCCAATGTGGCAGCTAAACCTCGTGTCCCTTCGGTTAAAACAGCAGGTATGATGACGCCACTAACGGGTAAATCACCAGCACAACAAGAGAAAATCCTAAAAAAGCTTGCTGAGAAAGGGGTACCACTTCCCGAAGGTCAAACACCATCAGAAAAAAAAATTATCGATAAAGTTCGCGCCGACATGGGTCTACCAAAGGAACCTGCAACCAAATCTATCAGAGCCAAACTTGACAGGGCAGCAAAAGCCGGTTTACTACAACCCTTGGAAGGCAAGACTCCTGCAGAGAAGGAAAAGATACTAAAAGATCTTCATGAAATGGGTATTCCATTACCCGAAGGAAGGACGCCATCAGAGAAAGCTCTTATAGCTAATATCGACGCTTTGCCTCGAGCCCCTTCTGTTAAAACAGCGGGTATGATGACGCCACTAACGGGTAAATCACCAATACAACAAGAGAAAATCTTACGAAAGCTTGCTGAGAAAGGGGTACCACTCCCTGAAGGTCAAACACCTTCAGAAAAAAAAGTTATCGATAGAGTTCGTGCCGATATGGGTCTACCGAAGGAACCTTCAACAAAATCTGCTCGAGATAAACAAGAAAAAGCGGCTAAAGCTGGTTTACTACAACCTCTCGAAGGGAAGACACCTGAAGAGAAGGCAAAGATACTAAGAGGTCTCCACGACATGGGTATTCCATTACCTGAAGGAAGGACGCCATCGGAGAAAGCTCTGATAGCTAATGTTGCAGCTGCACCTCGTGTCCCTTCGGTTAAAACAGCGGGTATGTTAACGCCACTAACAGGTAAATCACCAGCACAACAAGAGAAAATCCTAAGAAAGCTAGCTGAGAAAGGGGTACCACTTCCTGAAGGTCAAACACCGTCAGAAAAAAAAGTTATCGATAAAGTTCGTGCTGACATGGGTCTACCAAAGGAACCTTCAACTAAATCTGCTAGAGATAAACAAGAAAAAGCGGCTAAAGCAGGTTTGCTACAACCTCTTGAAGGGAAGACACCCGAAGAAAAGGAAAATATACTAAAAGGTCTCCATGAAATGGGTATTCCATTACCCGAAGGAAGGACGCCATCGGAGAAAGCTCTGATAGCTAATGTAGCAGCTACACCTCGTGTCCCATCGGTTAAAACAGCGGGTATGATGACGCCACTAACGGGTAAATCACCAGCACAACAAGAGAAAATCCTAAAAAAGCTTGCTGAGAAAGGAGTACCACTTCCCGAAGGTCAAACACCATCTGAAAAAAAAATTATCGATAAAGTTCGCGCCGACATGGGTCTACCGAAGGAACCTGCAACCAAATCTATCAGAGCCAAACTTGACAGGGCAGCAAAAGCCGGTTTACTACAACCCTTGGAAGGCAAGACTCCTGCAGAGAAGGAAAAGATACTAAAAGATCTCCATGAAATGGGAATTCCATTACCCGAAGGAAGGACGCCATCAGAGAAAGCTCTTATAGCTAATATCGACGCTTTGCCTCGAGCTCCTTCTGTTAAAACAGCGGGTATGATGACGCCACTAACGGGTAAATCACCAATACAACAAGAGAAAATCTTACGAAAGCTTGCTGAGAAAGGGGTACCACTTCCTGAAGGTCAAACACCTTCAGAAAAAAAAGTTATCGATAGAGTTCGTGCCGATATGGGTCTACCGAAGGAACCTTCAACTAAATCTGCTCGAGATAAACAAGAAAAAGCGGCTAAAGCTGGTTTACTACAACCTCTCGAAGGAAAGACACCTGAAGAAAAGGAAAAGATACTAAAAGGTCTTCATGACATGGGTATTCCATTACCCGAAGGAAGGACGGCATCAGAGAAAGCTCTAATAGCTAATGTCGAGGCTTTACCTCGTGTCCCTTCGGTTAAAACAGCGGGTATGTTAACGCCACTAACGGGTAAAACACCAGCACAAAAAGAGAAAATCCTAAAAAAGCTTGCTGAGAAAGGTTTACCTCTTCCTGAAGGTCAAACACCATCAGAAAAAAAACTTATTGACCAGGTTCGCACCGACATGGGTCTACCGAAGGAACCTGCAACCAAATCTATCAGAGCCAAACTTGACAGGGCTGCAAAAGCCGGTTTACTACAACCCTTGGAAGGTAAGACTCCTGCAGAGAAGGAAAAGATACTAAAAGATCTCCATGAAATGGGTATTCCATTACCCGAAGGAAGGACGCCATCAGAGAAAGCTCTTATAGCTAATATCGACGCTTTGCCTCGAGCTCCTTCTGTTAAAACAGCGGGTATGATGACGCCACTAACGGGTAAATCACCAATACAACAAGAGAAAATCTTACGAAAGCTTGCTGAGAAAGGGGTCCCACTCCCTGAAGGTCAGACACCTTCAGAAAAAAAAGTTATCGATAGAGTTCGTGCCGATATGGGTCTACCGAAGGAACCTTCAACAAAATCTGCTCGAGATAAACAAGAAAAAGCGGCGAAAGCCGGTTTACTACAACCTCTCGAAGGAAAGACACCTGAAGAGAAGGAAAAGATACTAAGAGGTCTTCACGACATGGGTATTCCATTACCTGAAGGAAGGACGCCATCGGAGAAAGCTCTAATAGCTAATGTTGCAGCTGCACCTCGTGTCCCTTCGGTTAAAACAGCGGGTATGTTAACGCCACTAACGGGTAAAACACCAGCACAAAAAGAGAAAATCCTAAAAAAGCTTGCTGAGAAAGGCTTACCTCTTCCTGAAGGTCAAACACCATCAGAAAAAAAACTTATTGACCAGGTTCGCACCGACATGGGTCTACCGAAGGAACCTGCAACCAAATCTATCAGAGCCAAACTTGACAGGGCAGCAAAAGCCGGTTTACTACAACCCTTGGAAGGCAAGACTCCTGCAGAGAAGGAAAAGATACTAAAAGATCTCCATGAAATGGGTATTCCATTACCTGAAGGAAGGACGCCATCAGAGAAAGCTCTTATAGCTAATATCGAAGCTTTGCCTCGAGCCCCTTCTGTTAAAACAGCGGGTATGATGACGCCACTAACGGGTAAATCACCAATACAACAAGAGAAAATCTTACGAAAGCTTGCTGAGAAAGGGGTACCACTCCCTGAAGGTCAAACACCTTCAGAAAAAAAAGTTATCGATAGAGTTCGTGCCGATATGGGTCTACCGAAGGAACCTTCAACAAAATCTGCTCGAGATAAACAAGAAAAAGCGGCTAAAGCTGGTTTACTACAACCTCTCGAAGGGAAGACACCTGAAGAGAAGGAAAAGATACTAAAAGGTCTTCATGACATGGGTATTCCATTACCCGAAGGAAGGACGGCATCAGAGAAAGCTCTAATAGCTAATGTCGAGGCTTTACCTCGTGTCCCTTCGGTTAAAACAGCGGGTATGTTAACGCCACTAACGGGTAAAACACCAGCACAAAAAGAGAAAATCCTAAAAAAGCTTGCTGAGAAAGGCTTACCTCTTCCTGAAGGTCAAACACCATCAGAAAAAAAACTTATTGACCAGGTTCGCACGGACATGGGTCTACCGAAGGAACCTGCAACCAAATCTATCAGAGCCAAACTTGACAGGGCAGCAAAAGCCGGTTTACTACAACCCTTGGAAGGCAAGACTCCTGCAGAGAAGGAAAAGATACTAAAAGATCTCCATGAAATGGGTATTCCATTACCCGAAGGAAGGACGCCATCAGAGAAAGCTCTTATCGCTAATATCGACGCTTTGCCTCGAGCCCCTTCTGTTAAAACAGCGGGTATGATGACGCCACTAACGGGTAAATCACCAATACAACAAGAGAAAATCTTACGAAAGCTTGCTGAGAAAGGGGTACCACTCCCTGAAGGTCAAACACCTTCAGAAAAAAAAGTTATCGATAGAGTTCGTGCCGATATGGGTCTACCGAAGGAACCTTCAACAAAATCTGCTCGAGATAAACAAGAAAAAGCGGCGAAAGCTGGTTTACTACAACCTCTCGAAGGGAAAACACCTGAAGAGAAGGAAAAGATACTAAGAGGTCTCCACGACATGGGTATTCCATTACCTGAAGGAAGGACGCCATCGGAGAAAGCTCTGATAGCTAATGTTGCAGCTGCACCTCGTGTTCCTTCGGTTAAAACAGCAGGTATGATGACTCCAATAACGGGTAAATCACCAGCACAACAAGAGAAAATTCTAAGAAAGCTTGCTGAGAAAGGGGTACCACTCCCAGAAGGTCAAACACCATCAGAAAAAAAAGTAATTGATAAAGTTCGCGCTGACATGGGTCTACCGAAAGAACCTTCAACTAAATCTGCTAGAGATAAACAAGAAAAAGCGGCGAAAGCTGGTTTGTTACAACCTCTCGAAGGGAAGACACCAGAGGAAAAGGAAAAGATACTAAAAGGTCTCCATGACATGGGTATTCCATTACCCGAAGGAAGGACGCCATCAGAGAAAGCTCTAATAGCTAATGTCGCAGCTGCACCTCGTGTCCCTTCGGTTAAAACAGCGGGTATGTTAACGCCACTAACGGGAAAAACACCAGCACAAAAAGAGAAAATACTAAAAAAGCTAGCTGAGAAAGGGGTACCTCTCCCAGAAGGTCAAACGCCATCAGAAAAAAAACTTATTGACCAGGTACGCGCTGACATGGGTTTACCTAAGGAACCTGCAACTAAATCTATCAGGGCCAAACATGACAGGGCAGCTAAAGCTGGCTTACTGCAACCCCTGGAAGGCAAGACTCCTGCAGAGAAGGAAAAGATACTTAAAGATCTCCATGAAATGGGAATTCCATTACCCGAAGGAAGGACGCCATCAGAGAAAGCTCTGATAGCTAATATCGATGCTTTGCCTCGAGCTCCTTCTGTTAAAACTGCGGGTATGATGACGCCACTAACGGGTAAATCACCAATACAACAAGAGAAAATCTTACGAAAGCTTGCTGAGAAAGGGGTACCACTTCCTGAAGGTCAAACACCTTCAGAAAAAAAAGTTATTGATAGAGTTCGTGCTGATATGGGTCTACCGAAAGAACCTTCAACAAAATCTGGTAGAGATAAACAAGAAAAAGCGGCGAAAGCCGGTTTACTACAGCCTCTCGAAGGGAAGACACCTGAAGAGAAGGAAAAGATACTAAAAGGTCTCCATGAAATGGGTATTCCATTACCGGAAGGTAGGACCCCATCAGAGAAAGCACTTATAGCTAACGTCGCAGCTGCACCTCGTGTCCCTTCGGTTAAAACGACGGGTATGATGACGCCACTCACAGGTAAGTCTCCAGCACAACAAGAAAAAATCCTAAAAAAGCTTGCTGAGAAAGGGGTGCCACTTCCTGAAGGTCAAACACCATCAGAAAAAAAACTTATTGATAAGGTTCGCGCTGACATGGGTCTACCTATTGAACCGAAGTCTAAATCTATTAGAGACAAACATGAACAAGCAGCTAAAGCGGGCTTGCTTCAGCCATTGGAAGGTAAGACTCCTGAAGAGCAAGAAAAGTTATTACAGGGCTTACATGCCTTGGGAATTCCATTACCTGAAGGACGGACTCCGTCTGAAAAAGCACTTATAGGTAAAATCAAGGCTGGACCACGTGCGCTTTCAGCAGTCTTAGCACCTTCTGAGCGAATGCGTAGAGCGAAAGCAGAAGGTTTACTCACTCCTTTAGCAGGCAAAACGCCAGAACAAAAAGAGAACATTTTGAAGGGATTAGCCAAAAAAGGTTTGGCTCTTCCTGAAGGTCAAACACCATCAGAAAAAAAGCTTATTGACAAGGTGCGCGCTGATCTAGGTCTTCCTAAAGAACCTGAATCTAAATCAATGAGAGACAAACATGAACAAGCAGCTAGAGCCGGTATACTACAACCACTGGAAGGCAAGACTCCTGCAGAGAAGGAAAAGATACTAAAAGGTCTACAAGATATGGGCATTCCATTACCCGAAGGTCGAACACCGTCCGAAAAAGCTCTGGTAGAAAAAGTCAAAGCTGTACCTCTTGGTGTAATGACGCCACTAGTTGGCAAAACACCGGAAGAAAAAGAAAAAAGCTTACGAACGCGTGCTATGAAAGGGTTATCACTCCCTGAAGGTCAAACACCATCAGAAAAAAAACTTATTGATAAGGTTCGCACCGACCTTGGTTTACCTAAGGAACCTTCCACTAAATCTGCCAGAGAAAAACTTGATAAAGCAGCTAAAGCTGGTATACTGCAGCCATTAGAAGGTAAGACTCCCGTAGAGAAGGAAAAGACATTAAAAGCTTTACATGATATGGGTATACCATTACCTGAAGGACGAACGCCATCAGAAAAAGCTCTTGTAGCCAAAGTGGCAGCAAGTACTCGTCATCCATCAAGGGTGCCTACAGTTTTAAGTACAACATCTGAGAAAATGCGCAAAGCGAAAACAGAAGGTTTACTTACTCCTCTAGCAGGTAAAACACCGGAACAAAAAGAGAACATTTTAAAGGGATTAGCTAATAAAGGTTTACCTCTCCCAGAAGGTCAAACGCCATCAGAAAAAAAACTTATAGACAAGGTGCGCGCCGATTTGGGTCTTCCTAAGGAACCTGCAACTAAATCTATGAGAGACAAACACGAACAAGCAGCTAAAGCTGGCTTACTTAAACCACTAGAAGGCAAGACACCTTCAGAAAAGGAAAAAATACTTAAAGGTCTTCATGACATGGGTATTCCATTACCTGAAGGTCGAACACCATCAGAAAAAGCTCTTGTAAATAAAGTGGTAGGCGCTCCATCATTGCCGACCATTACATCAGATAAAATACGAAAAGCCAAAGCAGCTGGGCTGTTCACTCCTCTTAAAGGGAAAACTCCGGAGCAACAAGAAAAAATTTTGCAAGGTCTAGCTAAAACTGGTCTACCGTTACCAGAAGGAAAGACTCCATCCGAAAAAGCATTAATAGCTAAAGTGAAAAAAGATTTTAAAATAGCTGATAAAACACCGTCAGAAAAAGTGCGAAAGGCTAAAGCAGCTGGTCTGTTGACACCTTTAGATGGCAAATCTCCGGCGGAAAAAGAAAAAATACTAAGAGGTAGAGCAGCTGCCGGCTTACCATTACCGATGGGAAAATCACCGTCAGAAAGAGCCTTGGTACAGAAGATTAAAGATGAAAGTGGTTACGTGACACCATCGCCTTCAGAAAGATTACGAAAAGCCAAAGCTGCTGGTTTGATAACTCCTTTGAAGGGGAAAACACCATCAATGAAAGCAAAGATACTTCAAGGTATGAAAGCCGCAGGTGTGCCTATTCCAGAAGGCGAAACACCGTCAGAGAAGAAACTTATAAGCAAATTGATTTCGGCGCGCCCAAGTGCAGGATTGCTCACACCTCTCGAAGGAAAAACACCTTCTCAAAAGCAAAAAATACTCGAAGGTCTGGCTGAAGCGGGTCTGCCACTACCGGAAGGTAAGACAAAATCTGAAAAATCTATGATATCTAAAATTAAAGCTCGGACACCACCACCAGCCATAACTCCGTCGGAGAAGTCAGTTGTACGCAAAGCAAAAGCTGCAGGGCTATTTACACCTCTAACTGGAAAAGCACCTGCTGAGAAAGAAAGAATACTAAAAGGACTTGCTGAAGCTGGTTTACCATTGCCTGAAGGAAAAACAGCTTCTGAAAAAGAATTGGTGAAGAAAATTAGAGCAGAAGAAGGTTTGTCGCCCGAGCCAACCCCATCTGAGAAAAAGGGAAAAATTAGAAAGAAAGAGAAAAAGGTCGGTATATCAGCATCAAAAAAAGGGGTCGGCATCGAGGCAGAAGAATTACAAGAAATAGTAAAAACAACTGTTTGTGATCGTGCCTGTGGTTGCGACAAAAAGAAAATCAAATTTAAACACAGCTACGTAAAGATTAGAGTAACATCTCCTGATATATCTTCCTTCTGTGATTGTCCTGGTGAATGTATTCCTGGTGTTAAGAGTGGTGCCTTCATTGACAATGAGGGAATCAAAGTTACCGTTGGAAGCGCTGTTGGTACCCCATCATATTCAATGGAATTGATAGATCAAGTAATACTGGACGAAATAATATCAAACACGGACCTCGGTAAAATACAAACCGATGATCGTTACAACCTTAAAGACACAAATAAATCAATTAACAGATTTAGCAGTTTGGAGTTTGATTTAAGTAACAAAAATAAAGCGGAATACATGGTGTACGCAAGCAGCTCTGATATGAGTACAATAAGTACTCGAACAATTAGCTCTTTATCCAGCAGAACTGGGCAAAGTTTAAGAAGCCAATCAAGACAATCATCTTTAAGAACTAAATCTGGAAGCAGTTTTGAAACCATTCTTGTTATAAATAGTGAGATGTCATTAAGCACAAGTACAAGCAACAGCATAGACTCAATTAGTTCGAGGTTGCTTACGGAGAGCACCGGCACATCTAGTTCCGCGCGCTACTCCGGTTTCCAGTCTACTAACGACCTGCCGAGTATTAACTCACTTGACGCACCTACAAGGTAACAAACAACCTTGCTTTTTCTAATACAATTAGCTAAATTTATTTATTTAGATTGAATATTTACCGATAGCTAAAAATCATCATCAATCAAATGACGGCTATTTCTATTTCTGTCTAATTTTGCGGGCTGTATTTCTGTTTGTTTGTAACCTAACTTGTACGTGTCAATTAATATATTTAATTTTCTAAAATACAAAAAATATTATTGTTTCAATAAAAATGTCATTACATGTTACTTGTGCTTACTTTTAGACAAACAATACCTGTATTAAAAAAAAAAAAAAACTGTATTATTACTACTTAATAAAATGTTGGGCAGATGACGAGTTAAGTACTCTGCGGAAAAAAACAACAAAGAAGTCAACCAAATAATTAATGTGTAACATATGGTGGTATTTGTGCATATTATTTGACTAAATAAAAGTCTGCCCTGATGTGATAATTTCAAATAGGGACGTCCAACGATGTTTGGGATATTCGGTAAAAACGTACGTTTAATCAAGTCAAAAGCCTATTAACCACACGATGAGATGATGTAAAAAAAACCCGCATAAAAAGTAATCAATCAAAATATTGCAAAATAATAATCTTCTTTTATTCTTTTGCAATATTTAGCGGGTTTTTACATCATCTCATGGTTTCCGACTAAAGCAACAATTACCTTCAAGAAAAGTTTTACATCCGAGCTACTACTAAATAAATACTAAACACTATTCAACAAGTTACATTTATAGGGAGAAATAAATATGATAGGCTATTATAATAGCCTATGCAGCAGTTGCAGTTATGTACTTGTTTATGTACCTATTCTGTATTTGTAATTTGTCATTCAAAACTACTCCGTATATAACTAAAACATTGTTACATTAATGCGTTTTATTTTCGACAGTGAGGATTCCATTAACTACGCCCCAATGACTGTGGAACGCAATCTATTTAGAACTGCTCGACCACCATCTTCACGACAATTTACTATCATGAGAGTAACTCAAACAGAAGTTAACATTGGAAATAACAAGTTGGGGAAAATTTACGGAAACTCTAAAACTGTAGATGTCTTACCGAGTAAAATCGACGTTTCAAAAATTATGAACAGAATTTTGTCGAAAAAGCGTTATGCGGGTACTTCCGTGATATTTTTAATAGTACCAGTGTGTGATGATGAAGAGGATCGAAGTTCCAACGTTGATTCCAGTACTAGTATGCAGTCGAGTGAATGTCATGTCCCAGCGGAGCACATCAGTCTCGTGTATCCAGGTGGACCCCTCTAAATCTTTTCATGGCTTGTAACTTGTAGTTCTGTTTTATACCAAAAACCCAACATACTTATTCTTTGCCCTCGCTTGTTCTCGCTAAGCGGGGTCGGTAATGATTTCGGAATTTTGGATGGTACAATCTGTATTCTGTTTTTAATAGCAAACGATAGAAAATATTATGCAGGTAAGGGACCGATCTTGAAGTAAATATTTCTAAAAACAGAATAAACTAAACGATAGAACATGCTTCAATAAAGTACCTAAGACTTTATTGAAGCATGTTCTATCGTTTAGTTACATTCGTATCTATAAACATGTGAAACTCTCTAGTCTAAGTCACTTGAGTAAAAGTGTCTTTAGTAAAACTACTTATATCTAATATAGATTTCCGTGTCACAATGTTAGTTACCGTACTCCTCCGAAACGGCTCGACCGATTCTTATGAAATTTTGGGTACATATTGGGTAGGTCTGAGAATCGGCTAACATCTAATAATAAAATAATAATAATAAATTTGTTTATTTGTACACACAGAAAAACTTACATAAGCACACAGTGAATAAATTTTTGTACAGTGATGACAATCTAGTTTTCATACCCCTAAACCTCAGCGGGTGAAACCGCTGGGCACAGCTAGTTTAGTTATAAAAATAACTTTGCTTCGTTTTACGGTTCTTACTTTGTTTTATTTTCTTGTCTATTGCGTAAAATGTTGACTTGATTATAGATACGGGTGTTAGTGTGCCAGCACGACTCCCTACGCTAGCTTTGTGTAGACACATAAAGCTAATTTCCTAAACTACAATTTTCATTAATTTAACATGCATAATTCTGAAGAATAACAGATTATCCATTTAAGATTCGACGCTGAAACCACCTAAAGTTACGTTAACCAATCGCAATCAACAGGTTTGTGGTAAAGGAAAAAAGTTTTATCTACAAGAAATATTATCGAATAACACAGAAACAATGTCCCAAAGTGAATCACATGAAGTTCTCCAACGTATTGAGAGGTCAATAGATAAATTTCGTACATTCAGGAAACCTAATGAAATAGCAAAATTACTGGTAAAGGCAGTCCAAGGAGATAGTCCATGTTGCAGCTCTATGGATCATCATGCAGCGAATGTTGTAGCTGGGCAAATTACACCGGTATTCCGGGAAGGTAATATTTTTAATTTTGTTATTGGCTTACGTTGCTATTATTACCCGTCCGACCGTCATATTTATGTTGAATAGTATGTCTAGTTCATCTTCTAGTGCTTCTAAACAGGTCGACCGTTTTTAGGGTTCCGTATCTCAAAAGGAGAAATCTGAACCCTTATTGGATCACTTTGTTGTCCGTCTGTTAAGACCTTTTATTTAGGGAACGCGTGAAAATATCGAGTTGAAATAAAAATCATTACTCAACTCTGTGGTTCCTTGGTGCTGTGGAAACATCAACCTTCCAAGTCAATGAAGTCAAAAGTTTGGCTGTTTACATCGCAAGTTTGTACGGTACCCTCGGTGCGCGAGCCCGACTCTCTCTTGGCCGGTTTTTTTATTGTTTTTCTTTGTTCACCTGGAGTGTTCTCAGCTTTAGCTAGCTACGGGCTTACTCTTGATTATAATATCGATTAGTCGACATTAGAATTGTGACGTCTCGCACTCCCGAGTTCGATGCTAGCGTCACATTGGTTTAAAATTGCGTGTCCTACATAGCTAACTTCACATCTATCAAAACAATCTCGGGGCGATCCCCATTCCAATCAAATGTTGACAGTATTGTATTCAAGAGTGCCGAATCACGTGACTGCAAAATTAACATTGGAATCGGATTGGATTTAGATTGGAATTGAAATTAGTTTGAACAGTAAGCCCACTGGTGGCTTAACAACATGTCCTATCAGCTAATAAGTTTGTGTTTGTTTTCAGGTGAAGGTTGTATTCGTTTGCCGGGTATGCGAATGGCATCTACATCGTCGTCAGTACCTATTTGTGTCAAAACTTGTTATCCTGACCCCTGTACCAGTCCTGAGACGTCTCACTATCTCCGTAATCGCGGTCAGCAAAAACAAATTTCAACATCGCCCCCGCGTGGTGTGTCCCCACCAAATGATATAAAAGTAATAATGCATCGATCAGTTAAAGCACAGAGACCATCCGTAGAGTCAATATGTCAAGAAGATGAAATCATAGAAACAGGCAAGTATAGTTTTTTAAGTATTAAACTATTACACAATCCTTACTAATATTACAAAAGCGAAAGTGAGTTTGTTACGTCTTCACGCCTAAATGGCTAAACCGATTTTGATGAATTTTGGTACAGAGATAGTTGGGATCCTGGAGACGGACATAGGCTATTTTTTTAAATAAAAGAGTGGGATATGAGAGAGAAAGAGGGAAGAAACGGGAAAACTTAGCGTTGCTATTACAAATCAATAAGGCGCTACCGAATTTAACGCGAGCGAAGCCGCGGGCAAAAGCTAGTACTGAAATAAAAATATTTGTACAAAAAGCTTATTCCCAAATAAATCGTTCCCACCAAAGGAAATAACGCTATGAGCGATAAAGGCCGCCATTTTAACTAGGTACTTATAAAATGAGTAATATTTTAAAACGTTTGTCTAAAGTTTGTACAATAGAGTATATTCTATTCTAGCCAATGAAATACACAAACTCTCTACATCGCTTTGTATGTGTGTGTTCTGTGTCACACAGTGCGTTAAAGTAAAATAGAAAATAGGTTTTTTAAAGCGTATCCCGAATTTTATTATAACGTAATTATAATGTAACCCCACCTTTTGTATATCCACCAGATGAATTGAAGGTAACAAGGAATCGATCAGCACAGAAACCATCTATATCAATACGTCATGAGGGTGGAACTGCACCCGAAACGCGGGCAAGTAAATGTTCTTTTTGAATATTTTATTCAAGCTTAAACCATTTTCATCCGTATCTTTAAACTAATCAATGTGATTACTTGTGCAGAAGTTATTACTTAAGATATGATTTTTATTCTGTAGTTTGAACTGTACACCACGATTGTGGTCAAGTTAGAACCATCCCTGATTATTGATGACTTGAAGGTTTTAAATGGCAAGTTATGATCAAAAGTTGTTAGTACTTCTAGGAAGAATGTTTTCTAAATGATTCGTGTTAGCTAGTAATGGGATAATTTTGTTAATATGTATCTGAGGGAGGTTATTTGTTTAAATAAGTAATGAAATAAAGTTTTATGAAATTCTTGGTATGTTTCCGATAGAATTAATGACTGGACCTTATTTACCAGTATTGTCATCTGGTCAACTCAAAAACGATAGACTTCGTTGCTTGAATTGTCGAGAATTTTCTTCTTTGGTCGGTTCTTACTTCATCCAAATTTTATTCTTATCTACTATTGCATATTATGTTATTGCATGCGTTATTACTAAACTCATGTAATTGCTGACATCTCTTTGAGCCTTCGATACGGTCTGTCGTCACTGGACGGACGGTCGGTATGCTACCCATTGCTCACCGTCCACAGGCCCTTTCTACGGTGGCCGGGATTCGTCGTCTCCCGCGGCGGCAGGGTTGGTTTGAGGTTTCTCCCTCAAACGCCCGGCCACCTCCTTTGCAAGCATGACTGCTCCGCAGAAGGAGGTGACCGCTTTCCATTCCCTCTCGCTGCGGACCATGGACTGAACCAGAGCCGGACGCGAGAGATTGCCGCCGCCGATCGCCTTACGAGGGCACAGCAGTGCTCCGCCCAAGCTGGGCAGATCTCCACTGCGTGCTCCACCGTCTTCTCCGGGCGATCGTTATAATGAGTAGTAGATACTTAAGTCTTTCGATTTTTCGGAATATTAGGTCAAATAGAAATTTTATTCATTTGCTTGTGATTTCGAAGCCTTTTTTAACAATACGAACAACAGCCACTGCATAACAGTCCTTTTATTATAAAAAAAAATACCTACCACCTAATTATCAGCACTGAAGGAGTTTAACCTGGCTTGTTTCCGATTTGAAGTTAAGTAACGTAACGTGAAACCCATTAAAAAGTTTGAAATTGCCACAAATCCTGAGTACCGAACCCGAAGGGTGCCAACGGGATCCTAGTGCTAAAGCGCAGGACTATGCCCCTATAACAGGGCTTTATTTCTTGAATCGAGATACTTCAAAGTTTCCCAGAGTGGGTGAATTGAAATGGCACTAGGTTAGTCAGGTTAAAATAATCAAACTTTTTTTGTTAGTAAACAATGATATAACGACAACGGAGAAAAGACTTTAAATTTTATCGGTTTTTTGCACTATCACTAGCATTATAATAATAAAACCAGCCTGTAACTATCCCATTGCTGGGCCAAGGCCACTTCTCTTACAGAGAAGCATACCTAGATTACCACGCTTGCTCATGATGGGTTGGCGATTTCGGTATTGTATTCATTATAAGTCCAAGTTTCTTCATGATGTTTTCCTTCAACGATGTCCGTGATGTTTTAGATAAACTTTAGAAAGTACATTTGATTTGAAAAAGTCATATTGGTACTTGTCCGGATTTGGGCCCACAACCTCATTTATGAGAGGCAAGGCGCATAACCATGACCATGACATAATTAAATACATTCATTATGTATAGTCAGTATTGAATTAATAGTCATTAAATGACTATTAGTCATTAAATGACTATTAATAGTCATTAAATGACTTTAATAGAAATCATGTCACAATAACATTTTTCAGATATCGGCTTGTTGATAAAGTCACCTGCAATTCAGAGTGAGAAAGAAATAGTACGCAAGTGTGAAAAGGATAAATTAATGAGCCCTGAGGAATTAATGAACCCAGCAATGATAGCTGACGAAGTGATACCGATACCACAAAAGACAGTGACCACTAAATCGGCCATTAAGAAGGTGCAAGATAAAGTACATTGCTTCAAAATGTACAAACTATTGAGAACTAAACAACGAGAGGGTCATAGAAGATCAAGATTATTTAATCAAATTAAACGGTACATTTCTAAAATGGGAAAAAAGCTACAAAGCCACAAAACCAGTAAACAGAAGAAGACAAAAATACTGCGTGAGCCGAAAAGGGACCAAATAATGATTCTTAAAGAGTTAAAGAGCCCTAGAGTACCTGAAACCAGTAGTCCAGCAATGCCTAGACAGGAACGATGTCCCACACAGCTGCTTCCAGCTTTACAGCCTGTAGAAACATGTGAAAGCAACCTTAATGAGGGCATTCGTAGTTGCCATTGTTTAGACAAAAGGGATCTCGAGAGTTTGGGATCACAATCGACACGTTCAACTCCAGGATTCAAAATAGCTAAAAGGAAAAAAATAAATAAGTCGCAATCAAAAGACTTCATTAAATTAGACTTTGGTGACGCCATTCGATATTTTGCCAGTATCAATCCTGTACGTTTTCAACAGTTGATGCAGGAAGTACTAGAGAACAAGAAGCGTGAAGGGTGTGATGGTAAAGAGGAATGCGAAATAGGCGAAATAACAACGACACACAGTCTTGAGACTTTTGAGCGTTCTGGTGAATCACACAGACCGAATCCCCGAGGATTTAAAATTAGCATCGGTCGCAAAGACTGCCCTGCTCCTCTCGCTGGCATGGATTGAATCTTAATACTCAAAATCAAATTTTCAAGTCTTAAATGCACTATTGTTTTTATATAAAATCAAACGTTTTTGTTTTTTTATGTTTACCACTACTTTCTGTTTACGCGGGACGGGCCATATCTTCATAAATCGATCTTAAATAATTTAATTTCCCGGAATCCTAATTAATTTATTTAATACAGGCGTTGTCTTGTTTATTCTTTATCCGGACTATCATGAACTATCTACCAAAACCTACATTACCAATTCGTTCCAGCAGTTTTCAAGTGATGTACAGACGACGGCAGGTCAACCTATACTAAACTATTATAACCTGATCTCTCTACCACAAATCGCACACCGTAGTAGAGAGATCAGGTTAAAATGGTTTTGTATAGGTTGATGTGCCGTCGTCTGTACTTGGACCAAAAATATTTTTTGTATTTCATTCGGATTCAAGCAATCAAATTAAAACGTCTAAACCCAAAATGAATTACAAGGGAAAAGCAGTATCGCACAGCATCTATCGATCGTATTTGTATTACCAACAAACAGTATTTCGTTTTTATTAAAGGATTCAATAGCTATTTTGCACAAACACAAATGTAATTAAGTAATTTTCCTTGTTCAAAGCCGTGTTTTAAAGTATTCAAATAGTATCTGTCCATATACTACTAAGATACTAGTATTTGTAACTGTAATTATGTCTAAATGAATATTGGATGCAGTGTATTTTTCTTTTCCTGTTGTCTCGTGAACAGAAGGTAGTCTAACAATGTACAATGCATGTTAATTTTATCGTGAAAATCATGTAACTTTGGTTTTATATGAATACCATTGTTTATTATTAAATGTATATACAATTTATTCATGCATTTATTTTTTTCATAAGGTTTTTACCCTAAGGCCTTTCCGCGCGTCGATAGGCGGAACGCGAGGAAGCAGAGCAGAGCGACGGCGACGGTGCATTGCGCAATCTTGAACGTTACCACGATTTACAATCATGATTATATTTTAGACTTAGATAATGATTGTATTTTTTTTTTTTAATATCTTGGGACAACTCACACACGGCTATCTGATCCCAAGCTAAGCAGAGCTTGTGTTATGGTAACCAGACAACTGATATACATACTTATATAATTTATAAATACATACATATTATAGATAAATCACACCCAGACACAGAACAAACAATCATGCTCATCACACAAAGTTTATCCTGGGTGGGAATCGAACCCACGACCTCCGGCTCAGCAGTCAGGGCCACTAACCACTAGACCAACAGGCCCGTCGAATTTGATTGAATTGTTCGTTGAATATGCCTAAACAGAGGACTATGAGAAATGTTTATTTTTTTCTAAACTTCGGTTCGTATCTGTTTTATTTAAGGTACATATTTTAAAATTATAACTAAGTAAAGAAAACGAGGTTTTTTTCGTGAGAATCGTAAAGGATAAATTGAATTGCATAGTCTTTTTATTCTATAATAATATCAATTCATTACTAAAAACTTAAAATGTCTTGATATTAATGTCACGATATGTCACCTGCACGATGCTACAGCAAGAATGGTATTCGTACCACTTTTTTTTATAAAATTGATTGGCAAGTAGGAATGACTTACGCACAGCCAATACTTAGGTTGGCTGTTTATTACTCGCAGTGCTAGCTGTCAAAACGTGAGGTATGGATGGCGTGCTGCATTTCTTATACTGTTTTTTTTTCCTTTTAAATAAATGCACTCGTCCTGAGGACAAGGATGATGAAGGATAAGGACTATCACAGTGAAAAAAATTGGTTGTTTGTAAAGTAGGTTTACGATCGAGATGTTTACGTGATAACGTCTTATTGGTGATATAAGTTATCACCAGTAGTGACATCTAAAATGAAATTAAGTACTAATTTAAATTTTTTTTTTTCGGGCCAAGTAACAGATGGCGCTACCATCTTTATGAAATGTCGCTTGTGAGGTTTTGGTGTGACACAAGTTTCTGAACATGTCACCCGACTAAAACGATTTTAAAGACGTTATCACGTCAAAAATTAAAATAGACTTATAATCAGCACTTTTGGAACGTGAACATTCTAAGAGACAAAACGCCCGCCCTTCCCAACGTTTTAGCTAAGAAGAAGCGTAACAAACTCCCCCGCAATACATTTGTCTTTCAGGTTAGAATAATCAGATTTAGTACAATTTAATTTTTCAAGGTAAAATAAATAATCATTAAATTATTGTCACATGAGTTAGCTAGCACACACCAATAATAAAAAGTAATGAAAATTTTCCCAAACATAAAAAAGCCTCCGGGCAGAAGGGCGTGCACGGTACACTCTTTTCGTAATAAGTTATTTATCCACAGATGAGAAATAAGGGCCATAGTGAAAAATAAAGAATCTATCGACTTACTACAAACAGTAACAAAAATCTGCTGCGAGCATAACGCGAAGATCAGCCATTACCTCTCTCGCCATATTTGAGGGAAGGAGGTAATCCATGACATCTATAGCATGACGCACTTCTGAGAGAGAAACGAGTTTCTGAGGCAAATAGATATAAATAATTATTATTTTCAAGTTACAATTTAAGGTAGCTGGTTAACCAAATGTCATTAAATAAAAACACATAATTATCTAAAACTAATTAGGTACCTACAGAAACAAAACAATAAAATTAGGTACCTACATATCCTTACTAATATTATAAAAGCGAAAGTGAGTTTGTTTGTTACCTCTTCACGCTTTATTGGCTAAACCGATTGTGATGAATTTTGGTACAGAGATAGTTGGGAATCAGGAGACGGACATAGGCTAATTTTTAAAAAAAAGTGGGATGTGAGGGAGAAGGAGGGAAGAACAGGAAAAACTTAGCGTTGCTATTACAAATCAATAAGGCGCAAGGGGAACTGTGTGTTACCCCGAATTTAACGCGAGCGAAGCCGCGGGCAAAAGCTAGTTGCTTAATAATTATGGATAAAGAACATAAAAATTGTCTTGTGTTCAACACAGCGACCAACTATTCCATCATAAAAATATGAATGTCTCTGCTACGTTTACTAATTTGTTGCCAACCATGATTTTGAGTTAATTTTCATATTTAATTATTTATAATTTTCTAAGCGGCTTTTACTAGAACTATTAGATTTTTTTTTAGTTTCGCTTAATCGTGTTGATATTGCCATAACCCTAAACCACACAAACACATTAAATAACACCAACACTTTCAATTGTTTTTTAACATACGGTCGAAAAGTAGTACCTACTTATCAAACCTGTTTCATTTCATATGGTTGAAGCCAACGGAAGATCAACTAACGACATGATCGACAGGTGATTCCGGTGATTTAGCATTATAGCTTTAGTTACATCTTTTTTCCAGTCGTTACCAGGAAGGTAGCTCTACCTTATGTTCATGTCTGAATTAAACACCCCCCCCCCCCCCATCTGAGTACCCAACTTAGGCATTCACAGAAAAATGGTTGTTAAAAAGATTTGCAAGCTCCTTCGGGAGTTATTCATACCATCGACGCTGACCGAAAGATACTTTGTATGGACACTCTTGGTCCGTTCTTATCGATCCTGATGATTTTGGCATCACACATTTCTTTGAATAGATGTCCCGACTTGGGCTTTCCACAGAACTCTCAATTCTCGAACTTACATTTGGACACCCTGTGACTCTCGCTGGCTTGTTTGTTCCACTCTGCTGCGCGTGGAATTCCCCTGCCCTACCTTGCGCATCCCTCATTGCTGCGGAGCCCTGCGTCTCAGAGGGCAATCGCCAAGTAAAGCGTATCCAGAAGTCGCCTATGGCCACGTTATTGACATCATTCATTAGAAAAATAATCAACGCCGTTACCACAATCAAAAGAAAAGCCTTAAAAGCCTTAAACTTATGAATTTTTAATCTTCTTCGCAAATCCATGGCCACTGAAGAGGAGCGGAGTATAGATTTAATGCATATATTTTATTAATATTTGTATTGCTAAAAAAAAAGCTCGGCTCTACTCCGCGTTTCTTTTTGCAACGATAATGTGATGAAAGTAAGATAGGAGAAAATAAAAGAAAACAAGATAAAAGAAAATTGCTGCGATTTTGTCAGTGATGCAAAACCAAAGGTAATTTATCGTGTCAGACTGAGGTAATGGGTCATCTCTCATTGTGAAGCGCTCTATACATTGGAGGGCCATAACGACTGAGTACTGTAGCATTAGCGATAACGTCAAATCCGATTAAAAATATTTATTTTTACAAATATCCTTATCAAAATAATACAATTGATTTGAATCCAAAATAATACACATAACTTGCATTAAAACGACACTTGATTTACATAAAAACACAAAAACGGTAGCTTTATGTTGCTACTTAACAAAACCATTAAAATGCATTTAAAGATGTTTTACCATGCAGCCGCGCTGGTAGGATTTTCTGTTTGGACGACACAGTCGCAACCTGCTGTCTGGCAGGCGCCGTCGCAACCTGATGACTCGACCACACCGTCCTGACTTGTTATCTGAGCGATAACGTCGTGAGCTGCTGTTTTGGTGACACCGTCACGTTCTACCGTCCCTGCTACAGCACCACGACCTGTCATCTCGGTGTCAGGCTTTATCTCCGGCGCGAGATCTCTGCCGTCAACACCAAGTTCCATACTTTTAGGGTACAGGCATACTAGCTCCGCATGAGCCTCCGGAGAAACTTGATTAGTGTTGTAACGAGGTATTTGGTGTGGTTCACAAGGACACGCGCGCGGTTTCTTTACTGGTGTGTTTAAGTTTTTTTCTAAATCCTTTAAATTGTCATTTCCAATTGTTTTGACTTTTTTATTTGACTTGTCTTTTTTTCTTTTCTTTTTGTGTTTAGCTCTACCTCTTCTGTCTTGACATTCATCTTGGTTTGATTCAAGCGGCTGAATCAAATCCTGAAATTGTTCTAGGTTCTCACTTACATAGTATTTGACAGCAGCTTCAAAATCTAATTCCATTCCTGCTGCCCGCTTTTCTATTCTTTGCTGTATTTTTAAGCTTCCTGGGAGCTTCTCACTATCTTTCCATCCACCATGAGGCGACCTTTGGATACCATGTTGACATTCGGTTTTTAGAGGTTTTTCTTCACTGTTTTGTTTCTTTTTAGATAGTTTTTTACTAGTTTCACCTGTTTTGTGACAAATTAGTTTTCTGATTTTATAAATAAATTTTGTTAATTTGTTACTTTTTTTGCTTTTGCTCATTGTACCTGTGGTGCAGCAACGGTTTGCCTGTATGTAAATGCAAGACCCGTTTTTACCAGTTTGTTTTTGAAAATCGTTATTCTTTTTAAAAGAGAAGGGTTTCCGCTTTTCTTGTTGAAGCTTATGGCTTGTCTGACAGCTCGAGTGCTGGTTTCCTGTTTTTTTTATTATCTCACATGGGTTACTAGCGGAATCTTTTGGCATTTTGTGCTGGCGGTTCACCTGAAGGTATTTGCGGTCTAGGTTTTCATCTGTTACGAGGCATGCGTCCTTGGTCACCTTTTCATTGAAGGTGTTTTCTGGCATTTTGGACTGCTTGAACGATATTTCACCAGGTAAGATGCCTGCGTCCTCTATGTCTTCATAAAAGTCTTCACTAGAGCGGTCTTTAGACATTTTAGACTGTCGTGTTTTATGAGTACAAGTCTCATTATCAACCAATGGCACAACAGCATCAGAACACTTATTTATGCCACACTGTTGAATGAACGATTCAGTAGATGTCGTAAGCAAAACTGTTTCTCCACGGCCCCTGCCGTACTTTCCACCTGATACATACAAAAACATTTACACAATATACGTTGAATAATAATATATATTTAGTTAATAGGTTAGGCTAGTATGTAATAATCAGTTACAGGTATATACGGCATTTATAAAACCTAAAACGAAGTTCTTAAATATATGAAAAGTATAGAATGACAAATGATGATGTACACTGCCGGCCAAAAGTTTGAGACCACTAGTAAAAAATCTTTGTCATCAACAAAATATTTTAAAAGTACTTGTAGTGTCTTGTGTTTTGTATATTTTTAATTCATCATTCTATAAAGGTCTATTGTTTTAAAACATTCATAGTGCTGCGCAAAGACCAGGAGGTAGTAGTCATCGTAATATTTCTATGAGTGGTTTATCACTAATTATTTGGGTTTTGTTTAGCGTTATCCGAAATTAAGGACTATTTAAGCTTCCTAAGACATGTTTATTTCCTGAGTTTTCATGGAGTTAATCTTTCTTTATCTTGGTTAGTCCAAGCTCATCGCTATAACCGTGAAGTCATCCTAAAATTGTAAAAATGCGCGAAATAAGCAGTGAAACTCGGTCTGCCATAGTTGTTTTACAACAAAGTCAAAGGCAAAATTTGCGATTGCCACGCAAATGAAATTGTCAGAAACTTGTCTTTATAACACAATAACTCGATACAAGGAGACTGGCAGTAATCAAGATCGTCCGTGATCGGGAAGGCCAAGAGTTACCACTTCTAGCTTGGACAAGTTCATCGTCGTCACCAGCAAGCGGAATAGATGCCTAACAACACCAGAAATCGCGCAGAAGTGAACAAATCTCGATCTGAACCTGTGTCATTGACCACAGTAAAAAGACGATAAAGAGATGCTAAGTTATTTAGTCGCATCGCTGTTCTAAAACCACTACTAAGTCCCCAAAACAAAAGGGAATAGATACAGTGGGCTCTTACCCATCGAGACTGGACTGAAGTAGACTTTAAAAAAATGCTTTGCATAGATGAATCCAAATTTGAAATCTTTGGATCAAAATGACGAATGTTTGTTCGACGTAGCGCTCAGGAAAAGATGATGCCAGACAGTGTGGTGCCAACAGTCAAACATGGTGGTGGTTCCATTATGGTTAGGGGATGCTTCCTAAGCCATGGAACCGAAGACTTGGTAAGAGTTGAAGGAATCATGAAAAAGAAGCAGTAAAAACGAATACTAAAACAAAATGCCGTTGTATTTGGTTTAAGATCAAATTGCAAATAAATTTTATTTTCAATAAGATAATTATCCAAAACATAGTTCAAAATTTTGCAGAGATTATTTAGAACATAAAAAACAGCATGTTTTTTTAACACTCCTAGTGTTAAAAAACATGGTGTGGTCGGGACGCAGAGCCCGAATCTTAGCCCCATTAACTTTTTTTTTTTTAAGTTTTGTGGGAAAAGCTTGATAGAAATGTGCAAGAAGACATGTGAGAGGCTTTACAAGCCGAAGCAATATGTCACAAGATACAATCGACAAATTGGTTGCTTGTATGCCAAGACTAGTAAAAATGGTAATAAATGCAAGGGAGGGTTTCTTTTACGAAAAATCTGTTTTAAATATGAACGGCATTTTTAACGTAAATGATTGATGTTTCCTGATTTGTTTTGTTTTCTTCCTGATTTATGTATATTAGTAGACAAGTATTTTAATTAATAATTAAATCTCTTGCGTTATATTTTTACTTTTATTTCATTTTCCTTATTTGACGTAGTTGGTCTCAAATTTTTGGCCGGCAGTGTAACTTGTGTCGACGAATGTCGAAACATTGTTGTCTAATGTTACATGTCTTTTTGCTCCATGTACCTATAATATTATTCAGATGTAACATGCTCTACTGGGAGGGGGATTTAAATAAGATTATATTGTACTTAATAAGATTGTATTATATTTTACTTGGAATGATGGAGGACCGGGCGGACTTGGGAATAAGACTGGATTGTT
The DNA here is from genome assembly GCA_905475445.1 of Ochropleura plecta. Lineage (NCBI taxonomy): Eukaryota > Metazoa > Arthropoda > Insecta > Lepidoptera > Noctuidae > Ochropleura > Ochropleura plecta. The sequence continues at coordinate 26,092,041 of FR997721.1, read as the reverse complement.
CGGCGCCACCAGACGATCGACTATGCACTATACTGTGCATTACTGATGATATAACTGCAGACAGCGAACTTATTTTCGGAAAACGGAAATAGCCGTAAGTTAGATCTAGAACATTTAAAAGCACATGATAAGATTATGATTATCGGATAGTAACTTAACATCACGCTTGTAATAGCCGAAAGCTTAAGCAAAGGTATACCTAATAGTACATCCACATTACGCAAGCAGATTTACATTTCAACTTTTGAGCCGGTAACTTGTATCTTTTTAGGGTTCCGTAGTCAACTAGGAACCCTTATAGTTTCGCCATGTCTGTCTGTCCGTCCGTCCGTCCGTCCTCGCTTAATCTCTGTGACCGTTAGCACTAGAAAGCTGAAATTTGGTACCAATATGTATATCAATCACGCCGACAAAGTGGTAAAATAAAAATTGGAAAAAAATGTTTTATTAGGGTAGCCACCCTATATGTAAAGTGGCAAGTGTTTTTTTTTTTAATTTCAACCCTAACGTGTGATATATTGTTGGAAAGGTATTTAAAAATGAATAGGGGTTTACTAAAATCATTTTTTGATAATGTCAATAATTTCGGAAATAATCGCTCCAAAAGTAAAAAACAATGTGTCCCCCCCCCTCTAACTTTTGAACCATAAGTTTAGAAAATATGAAAAAAATCTGAAAAGTAGAACTTTATAAGGACTTTCTATGAAAATCATTTTGAACTTGATTGACACAACAGTTTTTGTACAAAAAAGACAAAAAGTTGTACAAAATAATTTCCTCCCCCACCTTTAAACTCATAAGTGGGAACACTTATTGTGACGGACGGGAAACTACGGAACCCTACACTGAGCGTGGCCCGACACGCTCTTGGCCGGTTTTTTATATTGTCATCACTTTAGTTGAGTAAAATGAATGTTCCATATACTAGAGCGACCCGAAATTTTAAATATAAATTAAGCCAAGTAATAAAGCGCGCGCGATATTCGACGCGTGTCAATAAGCTTACGTGGTAGCTGGCTGGAAGCAATGCTGGGACGCATAGGTACGTTGTACGGCAGATCTGGTGATTCCAGACTCGTGCGCATCAAGTATGGTAAACGGCGACAGCCCGCTTTCTTTTCTAAAACATGTAGGTAACGTTATTAAAGACTGGTTCTTAAATTATCTTCTGATTACAGAAAAAATGTAATTTAATTGTAACATTGTTTTAGTTTTTTTTGCTTGTTAGTTCAGCTTATGATCATCCCATTTTATTGGGTTCGTTGCAGCATGTTTTCTTTATTCATACTTCTATTTTATTATTCGACTCGAAATAACAAATGTGGTAAATATCCCGTTTCAAATCATAGTAATAAAATCCTCTTATTGTTGGTTCAGCTATTACAATAATTAGTAATCATTAATCAAATATTAGAAAGATTGCTTGAATCAAAAAAGATAATATCGGACTATTACAAAAAAAAATTACGCTGATTAAGTACGAAACAATTTCAATCGAGTAGGTATTCTTGTTTTTTTTTTTAAAATCTTTGCTCCATACTAGGTATTTGTCCAAGCGAGTGCGTTTACGGATTTTTAAATTCCTATACATGATTAGCACACACGGAAGAGCTGTATGCTCATACATAGTCATTATTAGTCATATATATTTAGTTGTAATTTGCAACAAATAAATATTTTTTCTTTCTTTTCTTTCTTTCATACAAACAAAAATCCAGTGCGAAGTCCCGCTTGTGTACGTAGTTTTTTAGCAAGTAGCATGTCATCAGAAATGTGAGGACATATTTTAAGGTGCGGTAAGTATCTGTAATCATCAATTTGAACAACTTTATGGGACCAACAAAAAGTACCCAAACAAAACTTCAAAACCTTCTCTAAACTAAACATGTATATTTGGACTGGACTATTACAGTACCCATGCTGAAGTGACAGTGATGGGGAAGCCGCATCCTTAATAACCGTGTTGATGACTAAGGGAGAGGTAAAAACTTAGGTAATAATAACAATAAAACGATACCTTGCATGGCGGGTGGCATTTTATGTTTAGATACAACATTCGCTGCGTAATGATCCTTGGAACTGCAGTTCTGAATAACAAAAGGAGTAGAACATTCTTTAGAACGACAGCAACAGGGTCTATCTGTGGTTGTGTCAGTTCCCATGGCATGTACTGCCTCTTCTAGCATTTGTGCTATTTCATTCGATTTGCGGATTCGACAAATTTCATCATTAGTCATATCAATACATCGAAGAACGTTAAGAGATTCATTTTGGAACATCGTTTCTGTGTTATTAGAAGACGATATTTCTTGCAAATTAAACTTTTTTCCTTTTCCACAAACCTGTTCGTTGCATTTGGTAAATGAAGATTTTCTCAGCGCCGAATCTTAAATAGTTATTCTGTTTTTTTGTTACTACTGTTATAAAAATAATACTAAGACTTACAAACAATCGGCGGATAATACGGAACATACCAATTTTACCAAAAACATTGACTTTTGTAAGGAGTTCCTTAGTGCAAAAATTGTTACAAATTACTGACAGTTTCATTAGATAACTGCATTTTGCCATCGCCACGATATTTTGAACTCAGCTGTAGTTTCTATTTATCAAATTACTATTGAACACCTCTGTCTGCGTTGACTCGTTTAGATAGTGACAAAGAACACATACCATAGATACATTCCTTAGTGATCACTGAAGCACACATCAGAATCATTCAAGGGACTGTCTAATGAAGTACTCACCCGGAATCATATGACTAGAATATTTCTGTATCATACTAATTTCACTCGCATTACTACTAGTCATAGAATCTAGATTGGAGGAGAAGCTCTGTTCCTCTTCATCGTCAGACACTGGTACTACTATGAATATTGAAGAGGCACACGCGAATCGTTTATTGGCCATTATTTTAGACATTATCTTCGAAATATCAAGTTTATTCGGCAGGCGGTTCAAAATTATGCTGGGTTCTTCTGTTTTAGAGTTCAGCTTATTAGTCCTCACGTTGTTGCCGAAGTTAAATTTCGTTCGACTCATTCTCGAAATTGTATATTCACGTTGTGGAATTACTGTTTCAATATTTCTTTGTGTCCCCCTTTCTCTAACAGTTGCGGGTTGGCTGATGGAATCGTAGCTGTAGATGGAAAACCATAAAAGTATAAACTCAGGTCTTTAAACAAACATTGTCTAAACAAATACTGACTTGAAAAGATCGCTTTTAGCGATAAAACCGCCCATTGTCAATCAAGTTTATGGGGATGTAACGGGATATGTCTCTATTTGAGATTTCGGGGGCAATTTGGAACTTAGATATAAATGGTTCTTCTCCTAGCTGGGGAGGTAGCGTTGCATTTCACATAATAATTTCTGGTCGATTGATTCATATCTGAACATATTCTTTATGGATAATTATTTAATAATCTAAACGTCAGCAGGCTCAGAAGGGGTGGATCGAGTGGGGAAAAAAATTTAATTATGTAAAAACCAAAAGTGTAATCTGGTCGTTTGAAAATTTGAACAGCAATAGTTTAAACAATAATAATAATTATAGAAATAATCAGCTGTAAAGATAATGGTGGGTTGTACGTCAGCAGGTCATATCCGCACATATTAAAAATAATTATCTTCAATTCATTTCTGGTCGAATGAAATTGATACATATTATTCTTTATGCTATTAAAATAATTAAAAAATGCCTCAGCCGACCTATTGATAGGGGTAAGATCGTCAGCAGGGGGATTATAAGTAACTATTTGTATTATCCAACTGACGACTTTCCCCTCTTCAATCACTATGCTGACTATCTTTTTTGTTTAATATGTTGTTTAAAATACTCTCAGTATTAATTTCAAGCGACCAGAAATTAATTTGAATATAAACAATGCCTTTTTATTGCATATATAATCTATATACTATATGTTAGCTGGCGGACGACTTTCCCCTCTTCAATCACTATGCTGACTATCTTTTTTGTTTAATATATTGTTTAAAAAACGACCAGAAATTAATTTGATTTTAAACAATGTCATTTTAATCCCTTCTTTATTGCATAATTATATAATTTATATACTATATTATGTCAGCTGGCGGACCATTTTTCCCTCTTATTATTTAGACTGTTTTTTTTTTATTATACGACGTGTAACGGAATAAGCGCAAGACCTCATACACCCCAATTAGAATATTAATTTATAAGACTAAAATAACATATGCAATTTCATTTAGTTAAACCTCCCCTAGTTTTTTTTAATAAGATGTTTACCCTGAGTAAGTGTCAGACGTTTGGGCACATGACTCAATCTGTACGTGTGTACGTACAGATCGAATCGTGTGCGCCCCGCCCCGCACACAAATGTACCAGCTGACTAGCATGCGTACGGCTGTAGGTACCTACGTTAGTTCAATGTCCGAACAAAATAACGCACAGAATACGGAATAAGATTAATAAATTACGTGTAATGTGACTATTATTGATAAATAATTTGCTAGTAAAATTATGATTCCTTCTTTCCATCAAACTTTCACAGGCTTAAGACTGTCGGATTTAAATATTTTTGTTTAATTTTAAGTAAGTACTGCGATCTATTTATTAGAGACCGCTTTACTATTAAATAATTAATGTTATCTCTGATGCGCAGGGTAGTAACTACCTAACTATTGCGATGTCGTACCTATTCAAAACCGGCGTGTTTAGAAACATTAGAATCGTAATATTTACAGGTATTAAAATCGATAAATGATAAAATTAGGTACTCACATGATTGAACAAACGAAGAAATAGTGTAAATTAATGTAAATAACATTAATTTACACTGCACTTGCACTTGCACGTTTTCTTAAGATTAATAATTTTAGTCTGTTAAGCACATTAGTTTCACTTTTCACTACGATGAATGCAAGTTAAATTTTTTCTTTAAGGTCTTCAACACTTGTTACATAAACAAGCTTCAGCCTCGTTTACATAAACAAGCGATTTTATTCGACCCCGCAAATAAAAATCTAACGGCGTAAGATCAGGCGACCTGGGTCCAACGGGGGCCATAGGTATTCCGTATCCAGATGCGGTCGCACGTTCCATGAGAAATGCGCGGGTGCACCGTCGATGAAGAGTGTACCGGAGTCCCTCAGACGCTGAGTTGCGCTTAGCATTGTCCGGGCGCTTACTCGGGTACCATATCTAATATTAAACTCGCGGCATGCTAACTCGACATTGTCATTACAACGAGCCAGGGTCCTCACCATCTCCGTGTACTGAATATGGGTGTACTGGAATGACATCGCGCGCGTAAACAAAACACAACTCTTACCGTCCGCGGACAAAAATTTACTAACGTAGGTTACGTAGGTAACGCGTTTGATGTTCGGCGCATGCGGCGGTGCCTATGGCGGCGGCGGTAACACTTTGATTTATACCGCCACTAAGGCGGTATAAACCAAATACAATCATGCGTTTAAATAAGCTTTAATACTTTAAGATAAGTTCTAAATTTCCGCAACTAATATGTTTTTTAACGTAGCTAGTGCAAGTTGAGTGAATTACAAATACATTCGTGCATTTAAAAAGTCTTTATGTCTTTGAGTTAAAGTCACAATTTCTTTAAACAAAATGTATTTTTACCTTGTTATGTTTACGTGGTGGACATATTTTCAATTAGATGAAAGATATTTTCGTGAAAAATTAACACATATAAATAATGACGGGAATCGATTCAGAAGCCCATTCTGAGCAAACTATTTTCAGGTCTTGCGCTTATTACGTTACACTTTGTATATGATGTTTAAATTACTCTTAACATTAATTTCCAGCGACTCGAAATCAATTTAATTTTAAAAATTATCGTTTTAATTTGTTAATATCTACATACAATTTGAACAGATAGGAATGTGAGGAACATCAAACAAATATGTACATACTATACAAATAAAATATGTTTTAAATTACGTTATTGAAAAGCATCCTTTACAGTCCTTACATTCCTATCTGTTCAAATTGTATGTAGATAAATTAAAACGATAATTTTATAAATAAATTGATTTCGAGTCGCTTGAAATTAATATTAAGAGTATTTTAAACAACATATTAAACAAAAAAGATAGTCAGCATAGTGATTGAAGAGGGGAAAGTCGTCAGTTGGATAATACAAATAGTTACTTATAATCCCCCTGCTGACGATCTTACCCCTATGAATAGGTCGGCTGAGGCATTTTTTAATTATTTTAATAGCATAAAGAATAATATGTATCAATTTCATTCGACCAGAAATGAATTGAAGATAATTATTTTTAATATGTGCGGATATGACCTGCTGACGTACAACCCACCATTATCTTTACAGCTGATTATTTCTATAATTATTATTATTGTTTAAACTATTGCTGTTAAAATTTTCAAACGACCAGATTACACTTTTGGTTTTTTATTTTTTTAAAATAATAATATTTTTTTTCCCACTTGATCCACCCCGGGTGCGCCTGCTGACGCTTGATTCAATTATTGCCCATATCTAAGCTATCAATTTCAATCAAAATTAATCGTACAGAAATCACCATCAAAAATGCAACGCTACCTCCCCAGCTATCCAGTGACACAGACATTGTATTCACGTGCTGTATTTTTATTTGAAAAGTACTTAAAATTTCGCAAAGATTTTATTATATTAATGGAATTGCACTTTTTGCTTGAATGAAGCACATACAATTTGTAAAATTATTCTATTAAGAGTTTCAAATTTGGCTAGATGTTTGAGGTAGAGAACCTCAAACTAACCTAGCCGCCGCAGAAGACGGTCTGGGCGTTGGGCGCCCCGACACGACTCCCGTAGACGTGGGTCTGTGGATTGTTCGAAAGCAACAACAATTTCAAACACAAAGGGCAAAACGTGGAACATGGATGAGATGGGTTTTAGTAATTAAAAGTCTAACATTTCCCTGAATGTGTAGTAAGTAATTTGATGATTTCCTATGCCTCTTTTAAAAAGAGGAAATTGTGGTATTATATAGTCACATTATGGCCGCAACATATCACAGAATAACTAGAAATACTACCTGATGGATTCACCCGGATAGTGGCATACTCGACACAAGTCAACGAGTCCCTTCGCAATGCTTTAGGTAGTTCTTTGTTAACATAACTTGGTCCATAATGGCATAGACAAAACCTTTGATTTCCTCAACAAAGTCGTTGAAAAGTAGCCAAGATATGGACACAGGAAGACTAACATCGTGCTCATGAAAAGCCCAGTAGAAGCGCAAGTGGAGCTCCTTGCCTTCCCACACTGTCTTCCGGTCTTCGGTAGTAAGCACTATAGGCTTCCGACAGTTCTCTTTAACAATGGACAGAGATGTGCGTCTCTTGTCCGCTGCGACCACAAATGTCGGTGTATACGCAACTCAGCGTTTAAAAAAATCCTTGAGACTACACATCCGACCTGACGCGGGGTGAACAGTATCATTACTAACGATTGCATCCGGTTTGCGGTTAGCAATTTACGGAATTACGGACTCTCCTATCCAAGTTATCGAGTTTAATCGGAGCCCATTTAAGTATTCTGGGAACTAATGAAGCGGACCCTAAATGACTGCTTCAAGTAATTTTATTCGATTATTACGGTGATGACTAACGCTTCCCACCTAACCAATTGTATTTTTTGAGGAAAGTGATCATAGGTGAATGGAATTCAAGGGCTGTATTCTCTCTTCTCTCGTATTCCATAATCACTCCTCGCTTTACTTACATAACTGTAAATCTGCACACACCAAATTCTATCCTAATGGCGTTGGTGAAAGTTTCCGTAAGTTTCAGTAGTGCCAACAGACCCAATTTGTTGAAGGCAAAGATTTTCATATCATGCATGTTAAGGAGATGAAATACGACCTGGCGACCTCCCCAGAACCTACAGCACCAAGACCTAAATCATCCAGTAGTGTGCTTAGAGGATTCAGGGCCCTAGGCCTGGACAAAAGTAGACTCAAACCATCACCCTAATATAAAAATTAAATTCTTAATTTTTCTTCCGTTTAAATTTTGATTAATACTTAATTTATGAATCTCATGCCTTTTTATAAGATACACTATATCTGAAAGCCTAAACACTATTATAGTGGTCCGTCAGTGTTAGGAGCAGGGACCATGATCCTAGTGTTTAGGCTTCCAAATATAGGAGATCCTTGCAATCAAGCCCTTGACCAGAACCCCTGTGTAGTAAGAGCTTCGATAGATAAGAAGGAATGGCCTCCCTTCTTTTTCGTTATACAATAAGCGGTGCAATAACTTTAACTTTAGTTACCTTGTTATAAGCCCGTCTAGTAAGCTACTACTCAAAGGATCGTCAGTGGAGTGGTTGACTGAGTAACGCGTGCAGTTAGATGAAATGCTGCTATCCATAATCGACATCGAACTGATTCTGTCCACGCTCTTGCCTGTGCTTGAGCTGCACAGTGATATCTCACTTTTTATGACAAGGACTGAATCAAGGCTGCTTGCAACAGATTTAGTTTCTGAAGTTACACCTCTGTAAATATCATCAAATGACTGAAGGCGTCTTAAACATTCAACAATCCTGTCAGATTTACTTGTTCTTCCGAAGTTATCCTGCACGTAGATGTTTCCGCTTTCAGTGCTACATGGTCTGGGGCTAAAGCTTTCAACGGAACTGGAGCTACTTAAGGAGTAATTGCTTTGTAAGAATGAAAGACTTTTATGCCCGTATTGTGTATAACTATGGTTGGTCTGTGATATTGTAAAAGATGGTATACCAATAACTCTCCCAACAGTAACTTTGATACCCTCGTTGTCAATAAAGGCTCCACTCTTAACACCTGGAATACATTCACCAGGACAATCACAGAAAGAAGATATATCTGGAGATGTAACCCTAATTTTAACGTAGCTGTGTTTAAATCGAATTTTCTTTTTATCACAACCACAGGCACGATCACATTTCGTTGTTTTAATGACATCTTGAAATTCTGCATCCATTTCTGTTGATTTTATCTTTGCCGCCACACCAACAGCCACCGTTGAAGCCCGTCGAGGAATAGCTGCTATTTTGGCTATAAGAGATTTTTCAGACGAAGTCCTTCCTTCAGGTAATGTAATACCCAAATCATGCAAGCCTTTTAAAATTTTCTCTTTTTGTGCTGGTGTCTTGCCTTCCAACGGTTTGAGTAGGCCAGCTTTAGCTGCTTTTTCATGTTTTTCCCTCTCAGCTTTATTTTTAGGCTCCTTTGGTAAACCAAGGTCGGCGCGTACCTTGTCGACAAGTTTTTTTTCGGAAGCTGTTTGGCCTTCTGGGAGGGGTAAACCTGCCATAGCTAATCCCTTTAAAATTTTCTCTTTTTGTTCCGGAGTTTTGCCCGTGAGTGGAGTAAGTAATCCTTCCGCTTTCGCTCTACGCAATTGCTCGGAAGGCCCCAAAGACTCTAAAGCCACCTTCGAAGGAGGACGAGGAATTGCTGCTATTTTGGCTATTAGTGATTTTTCTGATGGCGTTCTTCCTTCCGGTAGTGGAATACCCAGATCATGCAGGCCTTTCAATATCTTTTCTTTTTGCGCCGGCGTCTTGCCTTCCAATGGTTTTAGCAGCCCAGCTTTAGCTGCTTTTTCATGTTTATCTCTCTCAGCTTTAGTTTTAGGCTCCTTAGGTAGACCAAGGTCGGCGCGAACCTTGTTAACAAGTTTTTTTTCGGAAGCTGTTTGCCCTTCTGGAAGGGGTAAACCCGCCATAGCTAACCCCTTTAAAATTTTCTCTTTTTGTTCCGGAGTTTTACCTGTGAGCGGAGTAAGTAATCCTTCCGCTTTTGCTCTACGCAATTGCTCCGAGGGTGCTAGAGACTCTGATGGTACCTTCGTAGGAGGACGACGAGTTGCTGCTATTCTGGCTATTAGAGATTTTTCAGACGGCGTTCTTCCTTCAGGTAATGTAATACCCAGATCAAGCAAGTCCTTTAATACCTTTTCTTTTTGCGCTGGAGTCTTGCCTTCCAAAGGCCATAGTTTTCCATCTTTAGCTGCTTGGTCATGTTTGTCCCTTTCAGCTTTGTTTTTAGGTTCCTTAGGAAGACCAAGCTCAGCTCGTACTTTGCCAATAAGTTGTTTTTCTGATGGTGTTTGGCCTTCTGGGAGAGGTAAACCCCTCATTGCTAATCCTTTTAATATTTTTTCTTTTTGGTCTGGTGTTTTACCCGTTAGCGGTGTTAGTAAACCTTCCGCTTTTGCTTTACGCAGTTGCTGGGAAGGCGACAAAGTTACTTTTGACACCTTTGATGGATGACGACTACTTGCTGCTACTTTGGCTATGAGAGATTTTTCTGAAGGCGTTCTTCCATCAGGTAATGGAATACCAAGATTATGAAGACCTTTTAGTATTTTTTCTTTTTGTGCTGGAGTCTTGCCTTCTAATGGTTTTAGTAGGCCAGCTTTAGCTGCTTTTTCATGTTTATCTCTTTCACCTTTAGTTTTAGGCTCTTTTGGTAGACCAAGGTCAGCACGAACCTTGTCAACAAGTTTTTTTTCGGACGGTGTTTGACCTTCTGGGAGGGGTAAACCCGCCATAGCTAATCCCTTTAAAATTTTCTCTTTTTGTTCCGGAGTTTTACCTGTGAGCGGAGTTAGTAGGCCTTCCACTTTTGCTCTACGCAATTGCTCCGAGGGTGCCAAAGACTCTGATGGCACCTTCGAGGGAGGACGACGAATTGCTGCTATTCTTGCTATTAGAGATTTTTCAGACGGCGTTCTTCCTTCTGGTAATGTAATACCCATATCATGCAGGTCTTTTAATACCTTCTCTTTTTGTGCTGGGGTCCTGCCTTCCAATGGCCACAGTTTGCCATCTTTAGCTGCTTGGTCATGTTTGTCCCTTTCATTTTTATTTTTAGGCTCCTTAGGTAGACCAAGCTCAGCTCGTACTTTGCCAATAAGTTGTTTTTCAGAAGGCGTTTGGCCTTCTGGGAGAGGTAAACCCCTCATTGCTAATCCTTTTAATATTTTTTCTTTTTGATCTGGTGTTTTACCCGTTAGCGGTGTTAGTAAACCTTCTGCTTTTGCTTTTCGCAGTTGCTGCGAAGGCGCCAAAGTCACTTTTGACACCTTTGATGGATGACGACTACTTGCTGCTACTTTGGCTATGAGAGATTTTTCAGAAGGCGTTCTTCCTTCAGGTAATGGAATACCCAGATTATGAAGACCTTTTAGTATTTTTTCTTTTTGTGCAGGTGTCTTGTCTTCCAACGGTTGTAATAAACCAGCTCTAGCTGCTTGGTCATGTTTGGCTCGTTCAGTATTATTTTTAGGTTCTTTAGGCAGACCAAGGTTGGCACGTACCTTGTCTATAAGTTGTTTTTCAGAAGGTGTTTGACCTTCTGGAAGAGGTATACCTTTCATTGCTAATCCTTTTAATATTTTTTCTTTTTGCTCTGGCGATTTACCTGTTAACGGTGTTAGTAATCCTTCAGCTTTCGCTCTACGCAGTTGTTCCGAAGGCGCCATTGTTACCGCGGAAACCCTTGATGGATGACGACTAGCTGCTGCTACTTTGGCTATTAGAGCTTTCTCTGACGGCGTTCTCCCTTCAGGTAGTGGAATACCCATATCGTGCAGGCCTTTCAATATCTTTTCTTTTTGTGCAGGTGTCTTTCCTTCTAACGGTTGAAGAAGGCCAGCTTTAGCGGCTTGGTCATGTTTGGCTCTTTCACTTTTGTTTTTAGGTTCTTTAGGTAGACCGAGGTCAGCGCGCACTTTGTCAATTAGCGCTTTATCTGAAGGAGTTTTACCTTCTGGTAGTGGTAAGCCTTTCTTTGCTAGTCCCTGTAAAATTTTCTCTTTTTGCTCTGGTGTTTTACCAGTGAGCGGAGTAAGTAATCCTTCTGCTTTTGCTCTACGCATTTGTTCCGAAGGTGCCATAGTCACTGCGGACACCCTTGATGGATGACGACTAGCTGCTGCTACTTTGGCTATTAGAGCTTTCTCTGACGGCGTTCTCCCTTCAGGTAGTGGAATACCCATATCGTGCAGGCCTTTCAATATCTTTTCTTTTTGTGCAGGTGTCTTTCCTTCTAACGGTTGAAGAAGGCCAGCTTTAGCGGCTTGGTCATGTTTGGCTCTTTCAGCTTTCGTTTTAGGTTCTTTAGGTAGACCAAGGTCAGCGCGCACTTTGTCAATTAGCGCTTTATCTGAAGGAGTTTTACCTTCTGGTAGTGGTAAGCCTTTTTTAGCTAGTCCTTCTAAAATTTTCTCTTTTTGCTCTGGTGTTTTGCCAGTGAGCGGAGTAAGTAATCCCTCTGCTTTTGCTCTACGCAGTTGTTCCGAAGGCACCATTGTTACCGCGGAAACCCTTGATGGATGACGACTAGCTGCTGCTACTTTGGCTATTAGAGCTTTCTCTGACGGCGTTCTTCCTTCAGGTAGTGGGATGCCTATATCGTGCAGGCCTTTCAATATCTTTTCCTTTTGTGCAGGTGTCTTGCCTTCCAGAGGTTGTAATAAGCCAGCTTTAGCAGCTTGGTCATGTTTAGCTCGTTCGGCTTTGTTTTTAGGTTCTTTAGGTAGACCGAGGTCAGCGCGCACTTTGTCAATTAGCGCTTTATCTGAAGGAGTTTTACCTTCTGGTAGTGGTAAGCCCTTCTTAGCTAGTCCTTCTAAAATTTTCTCTTTTTGCTCTGGTGTTTTGCCAGTGAGCGGAGTAAGTAATCCCTCTGCTTTTGCTCTACGTAGTTGTTCCGAAGGCGCCATTGTTACCGCGGAAACCCTTGATGGATGGCGACTAGCTGCTGCTACTTTGGCTATTAGAGCTTTTTCTGACGGCGTTCTCCCTTCAGGTAGTGGAATGCCCATATCGTGCAGGCCTTTCAATATCTTTTCCTTTTGTGCAGGTGTCTTGCCTTCCAGAGGTTGTAATAAGCCAGCTTTAGCAGCTTGGTCATGTTTAGCTCGTTCGGCTTTGTTTTTAGGTTCTTTAGGTAGACCGAGGTCAGCGCGCACTTTGTCAATTAGCGCTTTATCTGAAGGAGTTTTACCTTCTGGTAGTGGTAAGCCCTTCTTAGCTAGTCCTTCTAAAATTTTCTCTTTTTGCTCTGGTGTTTTACCAGTGAGCGGAGTAAGTAATCCCTCTGCTTTTGCTCTACGCAGTTGTTCCGAAGGTGCCATTGTCACTGCGGACACCCTTGATGGATGACGACTAGCTGCTGCTACTTGGGCTATTAGAGCTTTCTCTGACGGCGTTCTCCCTTCAGGTAGTGGAATACCCATATCGTGCAGGCCTTTCAATATCTTTTCTTTTTGTGCAGGTGTCTTGCCTTCCAGAGGTTGTAATAAGCCAGCTTTAGCTGCTTGGTCATGTTTGGCTCTTTCAGCTTTGTTTTTAGGTTCTTTCGGTAAACCGAGGTCAGCGCGCACTTTGTCAATTAGCGCTTTTTCTGAAGGACTTTTACCTTCTGGTAGTGGAAGGCCTTTCTTAGCTAGTGCTTCTAAAATTTTCTCTTTTTGCTCTGGTGTTTTACCAGTGAGCGGAGTAAGTAATCCCTCTGCTTTTGCTCTACGCAGTTGCTCCGAAGGCGCCATTGTTACCGCGGAAACCCTTGATGGATGACGACTAGCTGCTGCTACTTTGGCTATTAGAGCTTTTTCTGACGGCGTTCTCCCTTCAGGTAGTGGAATACCTATATCGTGCAGGCCTTTCAATATCTTTTCTTTTTGTGCAGGTGTCTTGCCTTCCAGAGGTTGTAATAAGCCAGCTTTAGCTGCTTGGTCATGTTTGGCTCTTTCAGCTTTGTTTTTTGGTTCTTTTGGTAGACCGAGGTCTGCGCGCACTTTGTCAATTAACGCTTTTTCTGAAGGACTTTTACCTTCTGGTAATGGAAGGCCTTTCTTAGCTAGTGCTTCTAAAATTTTCTCTTTTTGCTCTGGTGTTTTACCAGTGAGCGGAGTTATTAATCCTTCCGCTTTTGCTCTTCGCATTTGCTCGGAAGGCGCCATAGTCACTGTTGACACTTTTGAAGGATGACGACTAGCCGCTGCTACTTTGGCTATAAGAGATTTCTCTGATGGTGTTCTTCCTTCAGGTAATGGAATACCCAAATTATGAAGGCCTTTTAATATTTTTTCTTTTTGCTCTGGAGTTTTGCCTTCCAACGGCTGCAGTAAGCCAGCCTTAGCTGCCTTATTGTGTTTGTCTCTTTCAGCTTTGTTTTTAGGTTCCTTAGGTAGACCAAGATCAGCACGAACTTTGTCAACAAGTTTTTTTTCTGAAGGCGTTTTGCCCTCTGGGAGCGGTAAACCTCTCTTAGCCAGTCCTTCTAAAATTTTCTGTTTTTCTTCTGGTGATTTACCTGTGAGCGGAGTAAGTAATCCTTCCGCTTTTGCTCGAAGCATTTGCTCTGAAGGCGCCAGAGTCACTGCAGATACTTTTGATGGATGACGACTTTTTGCTGCTACTTTGGCGATTAGAGATTTCTCTGATGGCGTTCTTCCTTCGGGTAATGGAATACCCAGGTCATGAAGGCCTTTTAATATCTTTTCCTTCTGTGCAGGCGTTTTGCCTTCCAGTGGTTGTAAAAGGCCAGCTTTAGCTGCTTGGTCATGTTTGGCTCTTTCAGCTTTATTTTTAGGTTCTTTAGGTAGCCCAAGGTCAGCGCGCACTTTGTCAATCATCTTTTTTTCTGAAGGCGATTGACCTTCAGGGAGGGGTAAACCTCGGTTAGCTAATGCTTTTAATATGTTTTCTTTTTGCTCAGGTGTTTTACCGGTGAGTGGTGTAATTAATCCTTCCGCTTTTGCTCGACGAATTTGCTCTGAAGGCGTCACGGCCATTGAAGGCACCTTTGAAGGGTGACGACTACTCGCTGCTATTTTAGCTATTAGCGATTTCTCTGACGGTGTCCGTCCTTCAGGTAGCGGAATACCCATATTATGTTGACCTCTCAAAATTTTTTCCTTTTGTGCAGGTGTTTTGCCTTCTAATGGCAGAAGCAAACCTGCTAAAGCTGCTTTTTCATGTTTAGCTCTGTCGGCATTGGTTTTTGGCTCTTTAGGAAGGCCAAGGTCTGCACGCACTTTGTCAATAAGATCTTTTTCCGAAGGTGATTGGGCTTCAGGAAGGGGTAAACCTCGGTTAGCTAATGCTTTTAGAATTTTTTCTTTTTGTTCGAGTGTTTTACCTTTGAGAGGAGTTAGTAATCCTTCAGCTTTTGCTCTACGCATTTGCTCCGAAGGTGCCATAGTCACTGCAGACACCCTTGATGGATGACGACTAGCTGCTGCTACTTTGGCTATTAGAGCTTTCTCTGACGGCGTTCTTCCTTCAGGTAGTGGAATACCTATATCGTGCAGGCCTTTCAATATCTTTTCTTTTTGTGCAGGTGTCTTGCCTTCCAGGGGTTGTAATAAACCTGCTTTAGCTGCTTGGTCATGTCTGGCTCTTTCAGCTTTGTTTTTAGGTTCTTTCGGTAGACCAAGATCAGCGCGCACTTTGTCAATTAGCGCTTTTTCTGAAGGACTTTTACCTTCTGGAAGTGGTAAGCCTTTTTTAGCTAGTGCTTCTAAAATTTTCTCTTTTTGCTCTGGTGTTTTACCAGTGAGCGGAGTAAGTAATCCCTCTGCTTTTGCTCTACGCAGTTGTTCCGAAGGTGCCATAGTCACTGCGGACACCCTTGATGGATGACGACTAGCTGCTGCTACTTTGGCTATTAGAGCTTTCTCTGACGGCGTTCTTCCTTCAGGTAGTGGAATACCCATATCGTGCAGGCCTTTCAATATTTTTTCTTTTTGTGCAGGTGTCTTTCCTTCTAACGGTTGAAGAAGGCCAGCTTTAGCGGCTTGGTCATGTTTAGCTCGTTCGGCTTTGTTTTTAGGTTCTTTAGGAAGACCGAGGTCAGCGCGCACTTTGTCAATTAGCGCTTTTTCAGAAGAAGTTTTACCTTCAGGTAGTGGTAAGCCTTTCTTAGCTAGTGCTTCTAAAATTTTCTCTTTTTGCTCTGGTGTTTTACCAGTGAGAGGAGTAAGTAATCCCTCTGCTTTTGCTCTACGCAGTTGTTCCGAAGGTGCCATAGTCACTGCGGACACCCTTGATGGATGACGACTAGCTGCTGCTACTTTGGCTATTAGAGCTTTCTCTGACGGCGTTCTCCCTTCAGGTAGTGGAATACCTATATCGTGCAGGCCTTTCAATATCTTTTCTTTTTGTGCAGGTGTCTTGCCTTCCAGAGGTTGTAATAAGCCAGCTTTAGCTGCTTGGTCATGTTTGGCTCTTTCAGCTTTGTTTTTAGGTTCTTTCGGTAAACCGAGGTCAGCGCGCACTTTGTCAATTAGCGCTTTTTCTGAAGGAGTTTTACCTTCTGGTAGTGGAAGGCCTTTCTTAGCTAGTGCTTCTAAAATTTTCTCTTTTTGCTCTGGTGTTTTACCAGTGAGCGGAGTAAGTAATCCCTCTGCCTTTGCTCTACGCAGTTGTTCCGAAGGTGCCATAGTCACTGCGGACACCCTTGATGGATGACGACTAGCTGCTGCTACTTTGGCTATTAGGGCTTTCTCTGACGGCGTTCTTCCTTCAGGTAGTGGAATACCCATATCGTGCAGGCCTTTCAATATCTTTTCTTTTTGTGCAGGTGTCTTGCCTTCCAGAGGTTGTAATAAGCCAGCTTTAGCTGCTTGGTCATGTTTGGCTCTTTCAGCTTTGTTTTTAGGTTCTTTCGGTAAACCGAGGTCAGCGCGCACTTTGTCAATTAGCGCTTTTTCTGAAGGACTTTTACCTTCCGGTAGTGGTAAGCCTTTCTTAGCTAGTGCTTCTAAAATTTTCTCTTTTTGCTCTGGTGTTTTACCAGTGAGCGGAGTTAGTAATCCTTCAGCTTTTGCTCTTCGCATTTGCTCGGAAGGCGCCATAGTCACTGCGGATACCTTTGATGGATGACGACTAGCTGCTGCTACTTTGGCTATAAGAGATTTTTCTGACGGTGTTCTTCCTTCAGGTAAAGGAATACCCAAATTATGAAGGCCTTTTAGTATCTTTTCTTTTTGTTCTGGAGTTTTGCCTTCTAACGGCTGCAGTAGACCAGCTTGAGCTGCTTTTTCGTGTTTGCTCCTTTCAGCTTTATTTTTTGGTTCCTTAGGTAGACCAAGTTCAGCGCGTACTTTGTCAATAACTTGTTTTTCTGAAGGTGTTTGGCCTTCTGGAAGGGGTAAGCCTTTCATAGCTAATCCCTTTAATACTTTTTCTTTCTGTTCTGGTGTTTTACCTGTGAGCGGAGTTAATAAACCTTCCTTTTTCGCTCGACGTATTTGCTCGGAAGGCGCCAAAGTCACTGCGGATACCTTTGATGGATGACGACTAGCTGCTGCTACTTTGGCTACAAGGGCTTTTTCTGATGGCGTACGTCCTTCAGGTAAAGGAATACCTAAATCATGAAGACCTTTTAATATCTTTTCTTTTTGTGCTGGAGTCTTTCCTTCCAACGGTTGTAGAAAGCCAGCCTTAGCTGCTTGGTCATGTTTGGCTCTTTCAGCTTTGTTTTTAGGTTCTTTAGGTAGACCAAGGTCAGCGCGCACTTTATCGATTAGTTTTTTTTCTGAAGGGGTTTGTCCTTCTGGGAGAGGCAAACCTTTCATAGCTAATCCCTTTAATACTTTTTCTTTTTGTTCTGGTGTTTTACCTGTGAGTGGGGTTAGTAATCCTTCAGCTTTTGCTCTTCGCATTTGCTCAGAAGGCGCCATAGTCACGGCGGACACTTTTGATGGATGACGACTACTTGCTGCTACTTTGGCTATAAGAGATTTTTCTGATGGAGTTCTTCCCTCAGGTAATGGAATACCCAAATCATGAAGGCCTTTTAGTATTTTTTCTTTTTGTTCAGGAGATTTGCCTTCCAATGGCTGCAGTAAGCCAGCTTTTGCTGCCCTACTGTGTTTGTCTCTTTCGGCTTTGGTTTTAGGTTCCTTAGGTAGACCAAGGTCAGCGCGTACTTTGTTAATAAGTTTTTTATCTGAAGGAGTTTTGCCTTCAGGAAGGGGTAAACCTATTTTAGCTAATCCTTCTAAAATTTTCTGTTTTTCTTCTGGTGTTTTACCGGTGAGTGGAGTTATTAATCCTTCAGCTTTTGCTTGACGCAATTGTTCCGAAGGCGTCAACTTCAAAGTGGGCGCTCTCGAAGGAGGGCGTTTAACTGCTGCTATTTTGGCTATTAAAGATTTCTCTGACGGCGTTCTTCCTTCGGGTAATGGAATACCCATATCATGCAGGCCTTTTAATATCTTTTCTTTTTGAGCTGGACTCTTACCTTCTAACGGTTGTAGTAAACCCGCTTTTGCTGCTTGGTCATGTTTGGCTCTTTCAGCTTTGTTTTTAGGTTCCTTAGGTAGACCAAGGTCAGCGCGTATTTTGTCAATGAGTTGTTTTTCCGAGGGTGTTTGGCCTTCTGGGAGGGGCAAACCTTTCATAGCTAATCCCTGTAAAATGTTTTCTTTTTGTTCTGGTGTTTTGCCTTT
This sequence comes from Ochropleura plecta, assembly GCA_905475445.1. Lineage (NCBI taxonomy): Eukaryota > Metazoa > Arthropoda > Insecta > Lepidoptera > Noctuidae > Ochropleura > Ochropleura plecta. The sequence goes on along the minus strand of FR997721.1, from coordinate 26,073,569 downwards.
TAGTGGGGTTAGTAATCCTTCAGCTTTTGCTCGACGCATTTGCTCAGAAGGCGCCAAAGTCACTGCGGACACCCTTGATGGATGACGACTTTTTGCTGCAATTTTAGCTATAAGAGCTTTTTCTGATGGCGTTCTTCCTTCAGGTAATGGAATACCTAAATCATGTAGACCTTTTAAGATTTTTTCTTTTTGCTCTGGAGTTTTTCCTTCCAAAGGCTGAAGTAAGCCAGCTTTAGCTGCTTTGTCGTGTTTATCTCTTTCTGATTTGCTCTTAGGTTCCTTAGGTAAACCAAGGTCAGTGCGTACCTTGTCAATTAGTTTTTTTTCTGATGGAGTTTGGCCTTCTGGGAGCGGTATGCCCTTCATTGACAATCCTTTTAAAATTTTCTCTTTTTGTTCAGGCGATTTACCTGTGAGCGGTGTTAGTAATCCCTCTGCTTTTGCTCTTCGCATTTGCTCGGAAGGCGACAGTGTTACTTTGGACACCTTTGATGGATGACGGCTACTTGCTGCTATTTTGGCTATTAGAGCTTTTTCTGATTTAGTGCGACCTTCAGGTAATGGAATTCCCATATAATGTAGATCTTTTAATATTTTTTCTTTTTGTGCAGGTGTTTTGCCTTCTAATGGCAGTAGTTTGCCGGCTTTGGCTGCTTTGTTGTGTTTGTCTCTTTCGGCTTTATTTTTAGGTTCCTTAGGTGCACCAAGATCAAGGCGTACCTTGTTAATAAGTTTTTTTTCTGACGGACTTTGGCCTTCTGGGAGGGGTAAACCTTTCATAGCAAGTCCTCTCAAAATTTTCTCTTTTTGGTCGGGCGTTTTACCTTTTAGTGAAGTCAGTAATCCTTCCGCTTTTGCTCTACGCAATTGCTCTGAAGGCGCTATAGTCCCTTCTGCGAGTTTTGAAGCACGACGACTTTTTGATTCTATTCTGGCTATGAGAGATTTCTCAGATGGCGTCCTTCCTACGGGTAGTGGAATTTCCATTTTATGTAAATCTTTTAATATCTTTTCTTTGTCTGCTAGAGTCTTGCCTTCTAATGGCCATAGTTTTCCAGCTTTAGATGCTTGTTCATGTTTGTCTCTTTCAGCTTTATCTTTCGGCTCCTTAGGTAGACCAAGGTCAGTGCGTACTTTCTGAATGAGTTGTTTTTCTGAAGCAGATTTGCCTTCTGGGAGGGGTAAACCTTTCATGGATAATCCTCTTAAAATTTTCTCCCTTTGGTCAGCTGTTTTACCTGCAAGCGGAGTAAGTAATCCTTCTTCTTTCGCTCGCTGTAGTCTTTCTTTCTCTGATAAAGCCGATATAGATTTTTTCCTGTCTGCTTTTTCTAAATGACCACATAGTATGCATTGGCAATTATCGCAATTTTTCGCTTTGTAACAGTCGTACAAGCCTTTCATCACTTCAAACATAGCATCTGAGTTACAAGAACAACAACAACCGTCCTGTACAGCGCCTATTTGACACCTGTATATTTTTAACTTTGTCTGTCTAGGGTAATCAAATGGGTTAAATTTTTTGACAAATCGGTGTTCAGACTCGACCTTTATAATAAACTCTGATTGATCAAGGTTTTTTTTGTATTTATTTAGTTTTGTTTCTTTTTCTTGCGCATTTCTATTGCGTGGCGGATTTGCTGGCTTTGTATATTCTTTCAGGCTAGGCATGCTTGAGTGTCTGGTGACTGAACTTTGCTTTTTAGATTTGTTAGATCTTGATAAACGAGAAGCAATTCTAGGCTGTTGCGCTTGCATGAATACATTTTGTTTTTTTCCATTTTTTAATATTTTTTTACTAACTATTATTATGTTCACGTTTTCAAAGCCATAAGTTTGTCTGTTGTCTTGATTAATATAATTTAATTCACTTTGTAAATATTTATAAGATTTGTTTTTTTTCAATTTTTTCATAATTGTTTTCTTTCTCTGAGGGAACTCGAGACTGATTTATTATAATAATCTTAAATTGCCATAATAATGCTGTGCAATATCGTTGCAAAACTTTTATCGAGTCAACACAACACACTTAAGCGTTGTGTACGAAAATTATGGATTTTAACTCATATGAAGTTATATTTATTTTTGTTCTGAAAAAACACGTAAAAATAAGTAAGTATTCCTTCACAGTTACATATGGTTGAAAAATTGAATTTTGTTTTCCGATAAATAAGTTAATCAGTGATTTTAAAAAGGTAGGTCTCATTACTTCTAAAACGAAACTTTTATCAATCAAACGTCTTATCGAATAATTATAAATCGTAATTCCGTTTTGGGCGTTGCCAGTATAGGGCTGCGTTTCCATCCGAGATGAGTAAAGGTTTTTCTTTTACATTTTGATATAAGATTGTTGTCTTATGTTATTGGTAAGTTTTATGCACATATCGCTACACATCCTCACACATCTCAAGTGGCAATGAAGCCTAACACCAAATAAAAAAGATTATTCCTGAAGCGCTGCGTTACAGTTCAACAAAGCAGCAAAAATTCACGTTTATTTTTTTAAACCCCATGAAATTCGCTAACTGGCCTACTTTGTTTTGTTATATGTTCAACAATCAACTCTTAGGATACGTTTCAAGATCAAATGGATAATTTAACAGTACGAGTTGCGCTTGGTATACTGGTATTACGTTGCATTAGACCTTTAGTGGTGGGTTAGATCGCTACCGGATCATTTATAATTCTAAATTTTCACGTACCTGTTATATCCCAAACCGACACAATTGAATAAACTGCAAATATATTACCGACAATTTTAAAACCGGTAGTAGTAGTTCTTGATTTTGTTATGTGAGGCTTTTTATAAAATTTTATGCAAAAATATTAGGTACACTAAAAATAATTTATTCTTGTCATAATTTTATACCTGACTGGTCCATAGATTACCTAAAGATTAAATTATTTTTGACCACAGATACAGTGTAGGAAAGAGGAACAAATTATTGTAAGTTTATCTGGAACGAATAGACGTTCCAGATAAACACGTTACGATACGTTAAGCATAGATCATAGGATATATGCTTGTCGTCGCGAGCAATTTTCAAGACGGCAACATTTCAATTTTATTTATCGTCACGAGCAATTTTCAAGACGGCAACATTTAAATTTTATTCATAATGTTGGTTTACCTGTTGATTCCATAATGTTGGTCAACTGTGACTGAGTTCTGATTGGTTGATTGGCTAGTACAGTGAATACCGTGAGTTGGCGCTTCAATTTCCCGCCAAAACATGCGGACAGAGTCGATCCAGATAGCTTAGACTGGGATTTTGCTAAAGCAGACACCGTCCTGTTCAGATCATACGATCGAAACTGTCACGTTCACCGTACAAGCCGTTATTCTACGCTACCTTTGTAAATTATTGAAATAATAAACGTGACTGTAAGTTATTATAACAACAACGTTTAACTGGTTTGCCCGAGTACCCACATTCCTCATGGAACCAAGAAACGTAGATGAAGACCCTGCTATCGCTACGCCCCCGCTCCCGCCGTCATCAGAAGTGGGATCAGCTCGGGCGCCTACCACCGATATATTTTGGCGCCAACTCCTCGAGCAGCAGAACCAGATTACCATGCGCATGATTGAAGTCATGCGAGGATCAACGCCGACACCAGCCTCAATCAAGCTGCCAGAATTCAACCCGGACCTACCAGACGTCGATCCACGTTCATGGAGCTCGACGGTGGACATTTGCCTCAAAGAACATCCCATGGAAGGAGGCGCGCTGATTATTTCGCTCAGCAAATCTCTGAAAGGAAGTGCATCGACATGGCTTTCTCAAGTATCGCATGCTGGTATGACATGGAGCCAGTTCAAGAACCTATTCCTCGCGCGATATGATTGTGCAGAAACCTGTGCTGCTACTATAATTAACGCCAACAATAGCCAACAAAGGGACGGTGAAAATGTAGCTGCCTACGCGAGCCGTTTAATGACGTCACTTCTAGCTAAATGGAACGGACATGAGCTGCGAAGAGATTGCTGTATCGTATGTACTAGCTCACTTGGCAAAAATGGATAATCGAGTCAACCGACTAGCTTTTACGACGGAAATAAAAACGAGGACGAAGTTAATTCAAGAATTAAACGCGTTTTCGTTAAAACGAAAACATGACCACATGAGTAGATAAACGGAACAGAGACAAAGCTTCCTAAGAACGTCCAAAATTGTTACCTATTTTGGTAGGGTTGTCACAATAGGTTAAAACAAATAAAAAAAACATTTGTTAAATAGTTTTATTATTCAGTATGATTTATTACTTTAGAAATTACTTACTCTAATAATTTTCTTTTTATAATTTACCCACCCACATACCTACAAATGATTAGTAAAAGCTTGTAATAATAATAAAAAGGTAAAAACACACCGTATAGTATCCTCTTCTTATTAAAAAAAGGATCATGCAATACAATAAAGGTATTTACTTGAAAAAGTAATAATCAAATATTTAATTACCTATTGTACTCCTTGGGATAGTTAAAGTATGATATATTTTTATTTTTTAAAGTATTATTCATACACACAGTATAATAAACAACTATTATTATTAATAAAATACCACGTTTTATATTAAAATATTCAAACTTGCAAATAACAAAACAAAAAACGTGCGTCGCACGAACCCTGAGATTGTCAACTGGCTGTGCCTACGTAAACCGGTTTATTCCAGTCTCGCCGCGTACGCGACAAGCGGCCAGTGGTCACGCACACATGCTCCGCGTGCTTGTAGTACTGCAACCGATTCGCGCCGTTGTATGAAGCTTTGTCTCTGTTCCGTTTATCTACTCATGTGACATGACCGACACGTCGACTACGCAATGGACGCTAAACAAACAAAGACAAGCAACACGCCGTTCCAGTGTAATTATTGTCATAAGACTGGACACAAAGCTATCAACTGTCATTTACGTACAAGCAACCAGGCGCTCGCTACACAAAAAGCCACCACTTCGCCTACGCGATCGTCGGATACGAAGAAGGATGTTACATGCTTCCGCTGCGGAGAACGAGGCCACGTCGCACCTCGCTGTCCGAAGACGAACAACGCTGCAGCCAGTTGCAGCAACAGCAGCGCGGCCATGGAACGAAGAGTCAACTACTGCCAGATCCAAGGTGTACGTGGAGAGCTAACATAATCCGGTGAGTCGTACATATTTTATTTCGATAGTGGTGCTGAGTGTTCTCTTGTAAAACAAAGTATCGTGGATAAATTCTTAGGAGTGCGTTCCGTTGCTAACATACGATTAACAGGCGTTGGTAACGCTCATGTTTACTGTACCGAACAAATTTCATGTGACGTAGTTATTGACGGACATTGTTTACATTTGTCGTTTCGTATCGTTCCAGATAAATTTATGCCCCATAACATAACATAATGATAGGCTCTGATATTTTAAATTATGGGTCAGTGGGTAGTCTTAGGGGCGTGATTTGAGTGTTACCTTAACAAGGCGGAATCTAGTGATAACAAAACCAATTTCTTGTTTTGCCGCGGAAAATAATTATAGTGCAATGAATACTGATGTTTCGACCGTATTTAGAGATAGCCTTGCGTGTATCTATTTTGAGATAAACGGAGGGTAAACACATGAGTCATGTTGATTTCTTATCTCGTAACCCTTTACCTGAACTACACACATTAATTAAGAATGTATGGACGGTTTTGAGGTAGAACAAAAACGAATTGACCTTACAGCTCTGTCAGAAAACTGGCTATTGGCTGAACAGTTGCGAGATGACGATATTCAAACAATTGTATAAAGCTCAAAGAAAATCAACTCCCTGCCGACATTGCTAAGACGTATGAGCTGCGATCAGGTGTATTGTATCATATAGTACAAAGAAATAATCGAACGCGTTGTCTGCCGATAGTACCGTGTGCGTTTCGATGGTTTGTTATAAATCACGCACACTAGTCAATAATGCACCTTGGCGCGGATAAAACATTAGAGAAGGTGTATGAACATTACTGGTTTGAAAGTATGGCTTAATTGAGAGTGACAAAGGCGAGTCCCCTCGAACTTGTGTGACGATACTGAAGTTGAGGTCGATATTATTCAAACGAGAGAGCACGCAACCCACAACATTGAACGAAGTTCTACTTACGACAAGTCTCGTTTTGACAGTAATAAGGCTATTTAAAGGTCCATTTAAAATAACTGATGTACTTGCAGGCGATCGTTACGCTTTGAAATCATTGTATGCGCACGATCGTCTTAGAAAGATGCCTCAATGTGAAGTTCCATTTGAATTGATTGTTTAAATACGATGTACGTACACTAAAATGACTAAGTACTACCTATCTTTTTCTAATCAAACTGTAGTCTGGTCGTAGTTGTAACTGTGATTCTATGAATCGAACAGGGCGCAATCTGCGGCCAGATATATGGTGGCTGGGTCTGTAAGACTATTACTTGGCTCTCAATGAGACTAGTTCTGGGTCTCGGTGAGACTACTGTTTGGGTCTCTGTGAGACTACTGTTTGGGTCTCTGTGAGACTATTGTTTGGGTCTCTGTGAGACTATTGTTTGGGTCTCTGTGAGACTGTTGTTTGGGTCTCAATGAGACCTACGCTGCCGAGCAGCCGGGTCATATTAGTGTTGTATGTGTTTGTAAATTATTAATTGAGTACACTGTAAAAAGTTATTCTGATTGTTTACTTGTGAGGTATCTTTCGAACTCTCTTTAATGTTAACCTTGTGGTCAGGTTCAGCCGAGCAAGAGTTTCGCTACAAATGAGAATTTTGTTACAGATACACACGAAGACGTGTGATTCGTCAGTATGGCCGTGTCGTCGCGAGCAATTTTCAAGACGGCAACATTTCAATTTTATTTATCGTCACGAGCAATTTTCAAGACGGCAACATTTAAATTTTATTCATAATGTTGGTTTACCTGTTGATTCCATAATGTTGGTCAACTGTGACTGAGTTCTGATTGGTTGATTGGCTAGTACAGTGAATACCGTGAGTTGGCGCTTTAATTTCCCGCCAAAACATGCGGACAGAGTCGATCCAGATAGCTTAGACTGGGATTTTGCTAAAGCAGACACCGTCCTGTTCAGATCATACGATCGAAACTGTCACGTTCACCGTACAAGCCGTTATTCTACGCTACCTTTGTAAATTATTGAAATAATAAACGTGACTGTAAGTTATTATAACAACAACGTTTAACTGGTTTGCCCGAGTACCCACATTCCTCATGGAACCAAGAAACGTAGATGAAGACCCTGCTATCGCTACGCCCCCGCTCCCGCCGTCATGCTTAATATCGGCTTTACATTAGTTGCCGCGGGGTGAGAGCTGACCTCAACCTCACATAAGCTAAATTTGCTTTCTGCCATACCATGGGTGTGTTGAGGATTAAATTGCCGCCTGGTAAAACTCTACAATAACTTTGGTATACCGTGTAGAGGATACACTGGATACAAAGAGATAAAGCTGCGATAACACCAGAGAAGTGGTATATAATAATAAGATAAGATTATCGTTGATGAGATTGACATCCCGTGGATGTGCGGGGGTAGAGGCTTTTAAAACGCGAAGATCCTTCGCAACCGAGAGGTGTGCAGTCTCGGGAAGAGACTGCACACCTCTCTTATTTTTTTTAAGTCGAAGTGGGTATGAACCGTGATATGATCGCAGTGGACAAAGCACTTACCCCGTTGTCCATGGCTAAAGAGAACTGGCGCAAACCTGTTGTGTTTACTATAGACGACCACAGGAAATATGGCAAGGTGTCGCGAAGAACGCGAAGACATACACTAAATCTATATAAATTCAACTCTCGCAACATCTAGAATGTTTAATGAATATATAGAATGTTTGTTGTTTGCTAATTAAAGTAAAGATTTGTTTACTTGAGGTCTTGCTCGGGTTTTGGCTACATGTTTACTCGGGTAGTGGACCAGTCGACTGTGGCTCTGGTATGAAGACACCGAGCTCTTCGTGACCCGGTTTTATCTGCCGGGCTGATACAGACTAGCGATATATCATATTCATCTTGGCAAGGCTATTTATTACTGTTGATTGAAATGATGTTCTTCAGATGTTTTTGAAGTGAAACTTCTTTAGTGTAACGTTACGCGTCACATTTTTCAGTTACGCGCCATCTTTTTCTTATCCCTACCACGCGTGATTCGAAGTATACTTTCTCCAGCGGAGTAGGGATTGGTAAATGTCTCCAATGTATTTTGCGGCCCGTCAGGACAGGTTAAGCAACCCTTGCCGAGGATTGGAAATGGATGGGTTACCACAGGGGGCCAGGTCAAGCAATCCTTGCCGAGGTTTGGAAATGGTTGGGTAACCACAGGGGGCCAGGTTAAGCAACCCTTGCCGAGGTTTGGAAATGGATGGGTAACCACAGGGGGCCAGGTTAAGCAACCTTTGCCAAGGTTTGGAAATGGATGGGTTACCACAGGGGGCCAGGTTAAGCAACCCTTGCCGAGGTTTGGAAATGGATGGGTAACCACAGGGGGCCAGGTTAAGCAACCTTTGCCAAGGTTTAGAAATGGATGGGTTACCACACGGGGACAGGTTAAGCAACCCTTGCCGAGGTTTGGAAGTGGATGGGTTACCACACGGGGCCAGGTTAAGCAACCCTTGCCGAAGTTTGAAAATGGATGGGTTACCATACGGAGCCAGGTTAAGCAACTCTCACCAAGGTTTGGAAATGGATGGGTTACCACAGGGGGCCAGGTTAAGCAACCCTTGCCAAGGTTTGGGAATGGATAGGTTACCACAGGGGGCCAGGTTAAGCAACCCTTGCCGAGGTTTGGAAATGGATGGGTAACCACAGGGGGCCAGGTTAAGCAACCTTTGCCAAGGTTTGGAAATGGATGGGTTACCACAGGGGGCCAGGTTAAGCAACCCTTGCCGAGGTTTGGAAATGGATGGGTAACCACAGGGGGCCAGGTTAAGCAACCTTTGCCAAGGTTTAGAAATGGATGGGTTACCACACGGGGACAGGTTAAGCAACCCTTGCCGAGGTTTGAAAATGGATGGGTTACCACACGGAGCCAGGTTAAGCAACCCTCACCAAGGTTTGGAAATGGATGGGTTACCACACGGGGCCAGGTTAAGCAACCCTTGCCGAGGTTTGAAAATGGATGGGTTACCACACGGAGCCAGGTTAAGCAACCCTCACCAAGGTTTGGAAATGGATGGGTTACCACAGGGGGCCAGGTTAAGCAACCCTTGCCAAGGTTTGGGAATGGATGGGTTACCACACGGGGCCAGTAATAGAGTTTTATTCAAAGTGCCTTCGATCCTCGAATTTCTAAACGATGATGAACACGAAAACGAAAACGATGTTCTTTTGATAAGTCCAAAATGAAACAGAATAATGATGTTTTTAATGACATATTTAGTTCCTATCACAATCTGTTCTTTTCTGCATATTACTTTTTAAAAATAACGTCATATAGAAGTTTCATTTCTTACGAGTGTACGCTAGTACACGCACACATTTTTTTTTTTAATTCGTTGCCCCACACTAGGAATTTCTCCTGTATCGTGGGTGCGTTTAGAAACATTTAAACTCACATACACAAACAGTCAGACCCGAAACAACTACCAGAAGGTCATACAAATATTTGTTCCGTGCGGGAATCGAACCCGCAACACGGGACGCAGTAGTCGATCGCTCAGCCACTGCGCCAACCGTGCCGTCCAAACTATTAGCTTGTTACATATACTGTTAAGTATAGGGTTAATTGTGTTGAGAAATTATAATTTCTATAGGTGGTAGAAAAGCTCGAACCTATCAAGGACAAAAATATACAACGAGCTTTAACAATTTGATCAAAAGGTATCATGACGTTTCTCCCCCGTATTTGCCGTGCCTACACAAAACATATTGTTCATTCCTATTCGATACTTCGTGAGGTGACGACAAAAACGGCAGAGGGCAACTTTGGTTTGATGTTTTTTTTTTAAATGAAACATACCGTTTTGGACAAAAATCCAAGAAACCTCAAATTTTGACCGTTGACCCTGAATAACTTGCACAAATAGGGTCGATGGGGATTTTTAAAACTTATTTGTAATGGTAAACCTCAGCTTGCCACCAATATTTGGCTCGCCGCACTATTTTTATGTCTAAATTGACCGAACTATCTCACTAATTTAACAAAAGTAAGAAAGGTTTTCAAAGGGGAGTGGGAATTTAATAAATTATTGTCTTGTACGCATAATATAAAATGGCGAACGAAAATTGAGAAGTGATTAAATATCGATTTAGAAATTTTAAACCAGAAACGTGTTTCATTAGTCCATAATGGGTAAAGGGTGTGGTGTTGCCAGATCTCGGACAAATTTTACACACAAGGGGATTATTTTGTTGTTGTTGCAAGAATGTTTGAGGAAGCATGAAAATAATATCTACATAAAATAAATAATGTACTTATGGAAAAATAAAGAAAAAGAAAAGATTTCAGAAAAAGAAAAGATTAAGGAAGAGAAACAACTAAAATATCTCGATTTGGCACACGAGGTTGTCGACATGTGCACGGCTATCATTATCCCGATAGTGGTTTCAGCCAATGGCCTGATCGCCGAGGGCCTCGACAAGCTCTCATCTCCTCGATACTGCCCTCATTGTGAGGAGATCCCTGTCTCTGGAGCCCTAGCCACCGGTAGCTTGGACCATGCTCCCGATACCGGCGAACCACAATTTTTATATTAGGTATTAAATGTTTTGTTAAAAGCTTATTTATTTATTAATAAGCTGCTGGCCTTCAAGTTGCTGAAGATAGTTTATTAACGGCTGCGCGCATCAATTTTAACATTTAAAATCTTTTTCCTGTTTATTATTCCGCATGATTTCATTTGCGAAACTGCTTACCATTAACATTATTACTGGGGGGTTCTAAGTGTGACCTCAACTTGCTGGGAAATATTAGCTTAGTTGATGAGAAACCTGTTATAAATTAATCAGATTTCCTCAGGTCGGTAAGGTACTTTTATATTTTTAACTTGCAATTACTTTTATTGCACCAAGAGTGATAAAGGCCTATTCAGACCTAAGCGGTATTCGCTGCCGCTGTGGGTAGAGGTACATACCGCGCGGGTTTCGCTTAGGTATTTAGTATCAAGTACCGCGGCTAGAGCGACCTGAGTGATATTCGCTGCCGCTGTGGGTAGAGGTACCTACATACCACGCGGGTTTCGCTTAGGTATTTAGTATCAAGTACCGCGGCTAGAGCGACCTGAGCGATATTCGCTGCCGCTGTGGGTAGAGGTACATACCACGCGGGTTTCGCTTAGGTATTTAGTATCAAGTACCGCGGAAAAAAAGAAATGACTAACAGTAATTTTACCGCATACCCACTGGGTTTTCTCTGCCGCAGACGATAGCGAATACCGCATAGGTCTGAATAGCTACCGCGCGTTATTCTACCCACAAGGATAGCGAAATCCGCTTTGGTGTGAACAGTAATATTACCGCATACCCACTGGGTTTTCTCTGACGCAGACGGTAGCGAATACCGCTTAGGTCTGAATAGGCCTTTACACAGGATTAAATTCTTTTTTTATGATTGTAAAAATTATGATATGATTATAATAGATTTTTCTCATTTCCCGTAACTTTTTCTAGATTTAAGACCAGTGACGTGCTTCTATGACGTTTGGGGAAGTTGTAGACATAGTTACATCGTACATCCATTCGGTGTGCGCGTCTACAACCTATGTAACGGGTGATTTTTTAAGAGGTATAGGATTTGATTTTCAAAAAAAACACAAAAAAAAATGAAAAAAATTGATGAAATCTTTATTGGAATCGATAGAACGATCAATATAATTTAATGTTTGAAGATGATTTCATGCAAATGCTGGCCGCGGCTCCGGTTTAGATGGCCCATTCGCAAGGCCCAATTTCGGCACACTCTCTCCAACATATCAGCCGGTATATCACGAATAAATGCTTCAATATTGGCTCCCAGTGCGTCAATCGTTGCTGGTTTATCCCTGTAGACATGACCCTTAACATGGCCCCACAAGAAATAGTCCAAAGGCGTTAGATCACACGATCTAGGCGGCCATTTGACGGGCCCAAAACGTGAGATAAACTGTTCACCGAAGACGGCTCTCAATTGGGCCATTGTTTCGCGTGCCGTGTGGCATGTGGCACCGTCTTGTTGAAACCATATGTCAGGCATGTCCAATTCTTCCATTTTGGGCAAAAAAAAATCGTCAATCATCACACGGTAGCGCTCGCCATTCACAGTAACGTTTCGGCCATTGTCGTCTTTGAAAAAGTACGGCCCGATGATGCCACCGGCCCATAATCCACACCAAACAGTACATTTTTCGGGATGCAGTGGTAGCTCTTGCAACGCTTCTGGCTGGTCTTCACTCCAGATGCGGCAATTATGCTTATTGACATAGGTATCCATTCAACCAGAAATCAACTTCGTCGCTGAACACAATTTTTCGATAAAAAAGTGGATCTTCCTCCAACTTTGCCAATGCCCATTCAGCAAATGTTAGACGTTGTGGGAGGTCGTGTGGCTTCAATTCTTGCACCAGCTGTATCTTGTAAGGTTTTACACCCAAATCCTTTCGCAAAATTTTCCACGTAGGGAGTAACAGAGGCCCAATTGCTGCGAACGGCGGCGAATCGACATTTCACGGTCATCACTAACACTGGCGGATACAGCCGCAATATTTTCTTCGGTCCTCACTCTACGTATGCGTGTTCGTGGTTTAATGTCCAATAATGTAAACTGGGTTCGAAATTTAGTCACAAGCTTCCGAATAGCTGCCTCAGTAGGCCGACCAAACTGCCCATAAATTGGAAGAAGTGCGCGATGCACTCTCTTAACCGAGCATGCATTTTGATAGTAAAAATCAATAATTTGCAAGCGTTGTTCGTTCGTAAGTCGATTCATGGTTAACTTCAACTTCAACTCTTCATTAATGGCTTTTGTGGACGAGAGATACCACAATTTTGCCAATAACACGTGTACTGGAAATAAACTATCAAACGCTGGAGAATATTTAGCAAGTAATCACAGTAATTAAAAAATATAAAAACAATAAAAGTATTTCTTTGCAGATTTAGATTATCATTTCATATGACAGAAAAGAAAAGAGACTATAAGTAAAATAAAAAAATTAACGATCCAAAAAGTTACAACTTAATTTTATTAATTTCGATGAATTTACATAGTTTGAAAACAAAACGAGAACACACAAAAGAAAGAAGACATTTAACAGAAGTTGGACGAGGGATATGAGGAGGAATGATTTCATGAAAAGAGAACCGCAATTTGGGACAGGAGAAACATAAATGGTCCACGTTTCCTTCATCCAAACCGCATTCACAAAGAGAGCTATCCCTAATCCTAAGTTTGGCCAAGAAAAAAGGAGTACAACAATGATTTAACCGTAAATAACAGATAGTCGAAGTAGTTATTTTTTTTCCCAATTGATATTTGAAAAACCAAGGTTTATGGGGTATCTCAGGTTGAATATCTCCATAAAATTTACCTTTTATGGACTTAGAGATTTGCCATTGATTGGACCAAGACTTAAGCATAGATTGAGGTAATATCGTACAAATGTCATGTGAATAAATTTCAGAGTGGTCGAGAGAACCTGAGAGAACAGCATTTTTGGCGCATGAATCAGCTGATTCATTACCAAGAATACCGACATGACCGGGAATCCAAGCTAAAACAACATTAATATGAAGTTCATGACATTGAAATAGCAAATCTCTAATTTTTAAAATTATAGGAAATTTTGACATATATCTGAAAGGGTTACATAAAATGGCTTGAAGGCAACTCTTTGAGTCAGAGAAAATAATGGAGTTATTCAACTTATGAGACAAAACAAATGAAATGGATTCTAAAATGGCAATTGATTCACCTGTAAAAACTGATGTAACTGAAGGACACTTGTAATTTAAAATAATTTTTGTATGAGGAATCCAAACTGCAGCTCCAACAGGGCTATCATCAGAGACTTTGGAGGCGTCAGTAAATATAGAAGTCCAATTATTGTAATGAGACGAAACTTTTTGAGCAAAAATCTTATTTGCTTCCAAGGTGTTTTTGTTAATTCCAAAGTCCAAGATGACAACGGGTTGGAACACCAACGCATTATAAGGAACTGTATTTAGATATAAAATAGGGTTTTGAAAAAGTGGGCTAGAAAGACGAGAGAATTGAAGGTAGGCACGAAGAAGACAAGGAACTTCTATAATATAACGCCGACAAGAGTCAAAGATGGAAGATAATTGGTCCAGCTTACCAAGCAAGGGATGACCAGAATTTTGCACCAGTTTAAAAATAAATCTATTTGCAAGAAATTGTCTACGAATCGAAAGGGGAGGTTCAACACACTCAACTTGCATAGCATTAATAGGGGACGACTTCATCGCCCCAAGAATAATACGTAAACACTTTGATTGAATTTTATCAAGTTTTTGCAGGCCAGATTTATTACAAGGGTCTAATAAGAACATACCATAATCAAAGTGACTACGAACTATAGCATTGTAAATCAGTTTTTGTGTATATGGGTGGGATTCATGGTTAAATTATAGACCAAACTGAATAAGTTTGACAATGACACAAGACACGATTCACGCGTGATCTGTCAAAAACAGTGTTGCCAAAAAGATACCAGCAAAAAAATCACCCGTTATTTGTAATCCTATAAAATGGCATTGGCGGATACCGCTACGGAACAATCGACGGTTTGCGGCGGGGTGAGGACGCGTTGGAATAATTGCGCATACGCGTAGAAATATACACTATTCTGAAACCGTTTGAAATATTGTATTAACGAAAGGATACCTCTACTTCCAATCACAATGAGCATACGAATATATTTTTGAACAGCCTTTTCTGAAAAGAAACTAGGTAAGTAACTGACGCAGGTGCCTAGCCTTCTCGCTAACACTAAAAAGGGGGGGAAAGCTAGGTTTTGAAAAATAACATTTAAAAGTGTAAAGCAGAAATCTAATAAATAAAAACAGTTTTTCCGTAAAAAAACAAACTCAATAACGAGGATAATAACCTGTTCAGTAACCATATATTATCAGTACACATGCTAATTAGGTAAAAAAAAAACCATAAGCTTTTGTTTTAATATAAAATGAAGTAGTAGCGTTCCCTTCATGAAAAATATCACCATGTTGTGAAGGATTCTTGGAGCAAATCGAAGCAACAAATGCCAGACAGCCCTTTTGAACCGGATCCTTTGCCGCCTACTTTAAACTTCAAACCCTTGAATGGGCCTTCTTCTTCAGCTGGTGTTTTTACGGGTGCTGGTGTAATTACAGGTGGCAATTCTATTCTCTTCCCGTCCATTTTGGCCTGTTTAAATAAATTCAATAAATAAAGTCTTATATTCAAAGAGTCTAGGCGTTACAGGTAGTCAATAGGCCCGAAAGTCTGTCAACCAGTCATACCAATCGGGTGTAGTATTAGCATGTACTAAACTGCATTTAGTTGGACTGAAAAACGTCCCCATCGATGGCACCGTGAGGAATGATATGCGCGAAGGACTTCCAGTTTAACCGGACGCATCTAAATATCAGTGTTTTACATGGAGCGACTGCATATCTCCACAACCTAGTTAGTACTGGGTAATACGATATCATATGGTAAGACTGTTTGACAGGCTTTCGGACCTGTTATGACTGCAGATCTTTGACAGTCGGTGAACACATTAAGCCGTTGCTTAACTTGCTGATCGAGGCACTCGGTATGCAAGGTTGTCACTCAGTCACAGAGCAAGATAGGCAACCGACGCTTAACCTGAAGATTGTTCAGATCGCCTGTTATTATTTAGCTACAAACTTCTCTATTATACTATTTAAATTGACATTTACGGGATATCTTCCGTGATTTTCATTTGTTTTAAGCAACCGATATTTTACGTTTACGTTGTTGCAAGCGCCATGATCACGGGCTGACTGGAGAAAGTGGGGTGAATGGTAAACAATGAAGAAACGAAGGCAGGTCTCCCTATAAGTGACAGTTTAACGACACGGTTGGCGTAGTGGCTAAGCGTTTGACTGTTACGCTACGTGTCGCGGGTTCGATCCCCGCATGGAACAAATATTTGTATGACAGATCGTTGTTTCGGCTCTTGCTGTTAGTGTATGTGAGTTTAAATAAACACACCCACAATACAGGAGAAATAAGGAGTGTGGGGGCAACGTCCTCTAAAAATAGTTTAAATAGTGCTATAAACCGTGAAACCTTAAAACAATGCTCTGTTATAATAGTTATTAAAGCATATAACTGTAGTGTTTTCGCTGTAGCATTGTGCAGGTGACATTAAGTAAACCGTTCCTTTTCAGTTTTGAACGGTTGTCGCGATTTTCTGACTAAGGGAAACATTCTACCGCCTGACGCAGGTCCTCACCGGACACGGAAGTTTCGGGAGGTTCCTGCACATAATCGGGCGGGAGGAAACGCCCGGGTGTCACCATTGTGATGATCGCCCGGAGGACACGGTGGAGCACACAGTGGCGGTCTGCCCAGCTTGGGCGGAGCACCGCCGTGCCCTCGTGGAGGCGATCGGCGGCGGCGAACTCTCGCGTCCGGCCCTGGTCCAGGCCATGGTCCGGAGCGAGAGGGAATAGGAAGTGGTCACCTCCTTCTGCGAAGCAGTAATGCTAGCAAAGGAGGTGGCCGGGCGTTTGAGGCAGAGAACATCTACCCAACCCAGCCGCCGCGGGAGACGCCCCGGGCGCCGGGCGCCGCGAGACGACTCCCGGCCACCGTAGATGCGGGCCTGTGGACGGTGAGCAATGGGTAGCTTACCGTCCGTCCGTCGATTGACGACAGGCCGTGTCGACGGCGCGTTCGTGTTTCACGCGCGCCTCAAAGAGATGTCAGCAAAGCAGAGGGGCTTGCCAGAGCCTCCGCCTGCCGGGGTTGCGGGTTGTTCGAAAGAGATACCGCGGCTCCGGAACGTAAAGGGCAATAGAAGGAACATGGGTGGGTTTTAGTCAGTACAAGTCTGACATGCCCCCCCACTCCGCCCAGAGCGGGGGAAGTCATTTGATAATTTGCCACCCGAAAAAAAAAGGGAAACATTCTATTGCTGTTTGGTAAAACAAAACAGTCATTATAAATTGATATTTGAAAGTCCATCTCTATTATGTACCTGTTGCTCTGCCATGATGCTCTGGAACAGCTTCGGATGCAAATATGCGTAGTATCTAATGGCATCTTCAACAGTGTATTCTGTTTCAATGTCAGGTGTTCTCTTATTCTGATTTATTTTAAATCCTGATACTCTTTCCGTTTCAAGCGATTTTTGTTTCAATATATCTTCGAAAGTTTCTCCTTGTTGAAAATAGAATTCGAAATCCAGATCTTCAGGTTCAGGTTCAGGCTCAGGTTCGGGTTCGGGTTCGGGTTCGGGTTCAACTTTCGGGCACTCGCAAATGGTCTTATTCCACTTCGGTTTATACCAGGGTGATTTGGATTCAGTGGAGGTACCGACTGTAGAACTGTATCTCGGTTCGTTGATACAAACTTGTTTCTGCTTCGTTTCTCCCATGTCTATGTGCATACCTTCGGGTGTAAGAATGAGATTTTGTCATTGTCTAATTACAAGTTGGCATTATAATATTTCATTCTGTGACCCATTCGGCAGTAACCGAACGGTTGCTGACGAATGGGACGGCTAAGCCCTTGGCCCCGTCGTTTGCCTAGAGATTTTTTTAAGGAACCTGAGATTAGATACATTTAATAAAAGGGATGTTTCACCAGTTGATGGCCGTCTACAGGGACACCATTCGTCGTTTTCTTTAGATTTCAATGCGCTGCATATCGTGGGCTCAGGTTCATTACCTGTAAACATCAAATTACGGTGATCAATTTCACTGAAAATGTATTAAATTAAGCAAGTTACATTAGGCACATTTTGTACTACGGATAACTTAATATAATGAAAATTATAATGAAAATAATAAATAAAAATTAAATTTAAATAATAAATAATAATTAAATTTATATTGATATTCAGCTGCATCCGGTTAGACTGGAAACCGACCCCAACAAATTTGGGAAAAGGCTAGGCAGATGATGAATAATTAAGTTTATAATGAAAATAATAAGAACCACTCCTTTCGAAAACATAGATTTACCCTCTAAAATTTCGTTGCAAAGCATACCAATAGAACCAGCAACACATTTAACTACAAGTCTTTTTAGCAGAAAATTTTATACATTTATCTGAGTCTTGGCTATCGGAATACAAAATTTCCCTTATCCTAATAAGTGGCTAAATTACTATTGCGTCGTCATACTGCCGGAAAACTGGATGAGGAGGCGGCGTATGTATCCTCTTGAAAGAAAAAATAGAATATACTAAGAGAAGTGATATCTCTAATATGTCTATAGATTATGTACTGGGATGTGCTACTTAGTTACCTTAACAAAACCTTTTCTGTTAATTAGTATGCACTGGAAGAGAAGAGAGGAAGATAAGTTTATTGATAAATTAAAACAAATTTAAAACTATGTAATTAAGTATAATAAGTTTAACATTATTATAAAGTAAATATTAATAACTTAGGATTCTTTTTAAACTATTCGTTTTATGGCTCTCGTGCTACAAAACAAATTCAGTCACCATATAAAATACCGACGCGTTTTACAGACACACCTTCAATATGACTGGATATATATCCCGCGGGTCATAGTAACTATGCCACGCGGACGAAGTCGTGGGCGGAAGCTAGTTTTAAAAGTAATTACACTAAACCTAAATTAAAAGCTTTCCACCCTTATCAAAAAGTTCCTTTATACTTTAACTTCAACGTTAAGAGTTCAAAATTGGAAATTGTTGATGAATTTACATTACTTTGACTTGGATCCGCAACATTATTTCTGGGTGCTCTCGTCTGGCTAACGGAGAGTACAACCTACATAGACACAACTTCGTTGCCAGGATTATCCAACAGCAACTTGCTTTGAAGTACAACCTTGTGGAATCAGAAGTGCCATACTATAAGTAGGTATGTGCCCCATCCAGTTTTAGAAGATTGTAATATTTTGTTAAATCGGGATCGATCTACCGTCACTGATAGGACTATTGTTGCCAAAAAGCCAGACATCAGAGTCAGGCCATGATTGTTGATATAACAGTCCCGCATTTCGAGAACCGAAATAAACATGAATGCAGCCAAAGATAAGTAATTCAAATATCTAGATCTGGCTCAACAGGTTATCGACATGCGGCACGTGAATACAGCAGTCACTGTGCCGATATATACAGTCATTGTGCCGATGGCCATTGTAGCTGAATCCAAAGGCTTGATTCAGAAAAGAGTACGGTACGGCCGCGTGTCTAAAAAGGCACGCCGCGTATTGTTAGAAGGTTTGTCTCTAAAAAGCCCTGACCACCGCAAGCTCTAACCCTATCTCTTTTATTTATAAATGTGTTTTATGTTTTTTTTTTTAATAAATGAAAGTAGAAATTTAAATGTAAGTTAAATTTATATATTAAATATAATATATTTATAAAATATTTGATTTTTATATTTAAAATACTTAACTTATACAAATGAATAAGTGGAGTTATAATAATTTTGTATTAATTTGACGGGCCTGTTGGTCTAGTGGTTAGTGGCCCTGACTGCTGAGCCGGAGGTCGTGGGTTCGATTCCCACACAGGACAAACTTTGTGTGATGAGCATGATTGTTTGTTCTGTGTCTGGGTGTGATTTATCTATTATATGTATGTATTTATAAATCATATAAGTATGTATATCAGTTGTCTGGTTACCATAACACAAGCTCTGCTTAGCTTGGGATCAGATAGCCGTGTGTGAGTTGTCCCAAGATATTTATTTATTTATTATTTAATTAAATAAAATGCAGTACATGCAGATAAATACACAAATAATTAGATAAAGCAAATGACTTTAATTATAGTTCAGATAAAACTTTTCTCTGTAACAACAACTTAATGATCTGCTCAAACAGGGCTTCCTCTCTTCTACCTCTTTGCTGTGCCCCACAGGGTCCAAATGATCTCTATTATAAACTACTACCTAAGCACACATTATGACAAAGCAATAAAGTTATTTAGTAGAGTAGTTTAGTAGATTCCTTTAACAAAAAAGTTTACAGTGACATGTAACTTAAAGTAATCGTAGAGCTAAGATGCAACTAATTTAAATACGGAAATAAGGAATTACACGGGGCAAGTATCGTGAGTTCACATGGCTTTTGGCAGGGTGGTTCGGCACTTTTTCCAAACCCAATTGACTCCTCTATTATTGCACGTTTTCCACACCCAATTGAATCCTGTATTGTTCCACCTTTCACTGCTAACTTTAACAGTTCTAGCATCATTTCTGGACTACATTGACACTTTAGCTGGTCTAGTAGGTTTGTTCTTTCTTGAGCGGGGCTTAGCGGGGCATAATGTGACTCGGATGGTTTGGCAGGATGTGAATGTGGGTTGGGACATGGCTTGGCAGGCTGTGGATCGGGACTAGGTTGGACTCGTTGTGACTTGACACATTCCTGCTGCTTGCTAGGATGTGGATCGGGGCATGTCTTGCCAGCATATGGATCGAAATCTGGCTGGTCATGATGTGAATTGGGATATTGTTTTCTAGGATGTGGATCGGGGCATGTCTTACTAGCACATGGATCGTAAAATGGCTGATTTTGATGTGAATTGGGACAAGGGTCGGCAAAATATGGATCGAGGGATGTCATGGTAGAATCTGGAGCAAAACAAGAATTGACAAGTTGTGGAGTGAGGTGGGTATGATATAGACCAGAGGGCATGGCATGGTGTCGATTGGAATATGGCTTGTCAGGATGTGGAAAAAGATAGGGATTCAAACATTTTGGAGTGTGTTTGGTATACGGAGAGGGTGCTGTATCATGATGTAAATCAGGATATGGTTTGTCAGGATATGGGACAAGATAGGGATTGCCATATTGTGAACTGGGGTTGGTATGATATTGAGCAGGTGTTGTGGGCTGATGTAGATCGAGATATGGTTTGTCAGAATTTGGGACAAGATAGGGATTGTCATATTGTGAAGTGGGGTTGGTATGATATTGAGCAGGTGTTGTAGTATGATGTAGATCGAGATATGGTTTGTCAGGTCGTGGAGAAAAGTAGGGATTGTCATATTGTGGAGCGACGTTGGTATGATATTGATCGTTGTTCTGTTGGTGTAGACCCCGAGGATGCTTGCACGGCGTAATGTGACATGGTGCTTGCTGCGCACCGGTTACCGGCTGTACCGCTTCTTGCGCGTTGTTTTCCCGTCCCGGTATATGACATTTATTACCACTCAGACCTACAAATAGTTAATAATATCAAAAATTGATTGTAATAATAATTAATCTAAAAACTAAGTAACCTAAAAAAGGGTACAATATGAAAAAATGTTGTAATACCATGTTTTGGGAGAAGTGGAGAAGTTAGCTTTGACGTAACGCCGGTTAAATATTTTTCATTCGGACTGTAGTAAGAGCAGTGAGTTGGCTTGAGAGAACAGCAGCATGGCCTGTCAGCAGTCGTGTCTGTGATGACGTTACAACTGTGTTCCAATCTTCGTACTATCCCATCAGGTGTATTGAATTGACACAGTTTGTTCTTCGTTGCTTTTTTTTCATCGTTTTTCAGGTCGGACGAGGTAACTTTGTTGTGAGAAGATAACAATTCTACAGGCAAACCTTCCATGAAAAACTTCTTTCCTTTTGAAGATATCTTCACGCCATTATGTGCTGCTACAGAATTTTGCGCTAGTGCAGATTTCAACAGAATTATTTTATTGCATTAAGTGAATTGGGTCGTGATGATCATAATAATATTAGCAATTCAATTAAACTTCAATAGTGGAAATGTAGAAACAATTCTCATAGTCATGAAATAACATCTTAAACACACCATGCATAAATTTAAAACCAATAATTTTTTTTTGGGTTTACTAACAAGAAAACCCCATAAAGTAATACTTACTTTGTTCATAGACTTTATTTTTCCATTTCAATGGATTCCTGCTCATTTGTATACAAATGGTAGAATTTTGATCATGAGAAGAGTTTCCTGGGTCGCCGTTGACCGTAGATACTAACACGAAGATGGAGGAGTCATCACCAAAGTCATTTTTTGTTATGACTTCTTCTACCATGGTCCGTAATTGATGTTCATTGTAATTCAAATAGTTTATGACTAAGACGGGTTCACCATTTCTAGGTTTTTGTATAATTTTTTCTTTGTTTTCTTGCACTTCCCATTTTTTTTCATAAAACTGTGTTCGAAGCCATTCTAGTGCTTTCTGATTCGGCTGAGTTTCATTAATGTTAACATTATTCAGATTAAGTTGAGTTTCATCAAAATCATTATCTTTCCGACTGGGTTGTGGTCGATGTCCTTCTCTTTGGCAAGTTTGTGTTTTAGACATTCTGCAAACTTTCTATACGTTCTGTTTGGCGTCTGTTATCACTACAGTTCATTTCCTTGTGCGCTGTATAGATACTTTGAATTCTTTTATATAACTAGAAGAGAATAGAATAATTATTTATTGTTCTTTTATAAAGCCAGTATTTTTTTAGTATCTATATAAATACCTGTCGCTGAAAGGGTAGGTGTATTTATAGCACATAACAAAAAGATTTAATCAAAAGATCTCATCGCAAACCAGATACTTTTACAGCAACTTAATAAATGGTAGGTATATTAGTATTATTTAAAAACCACAGGGTTCACAGGGATGCAGGAGCGTCGTTTCTTGAAGAATCAAGAGACAACGTTCTACCAAGCAACTAGATGTAATCTTATCTTTTTATTGGCATTCTACATAGAACAAATAGTGAATAGTATGAGGCAGTAGGGTTAGGGCCTAAAACGTCATTACGTAGCTGGGGATCGAAATATGCGACATAATATTTAGATACTACTCTTCAGTGATTGACCGAAATTATTCGATAGAGAGTCACAGAGTTCTATATGAATTTGATCCAATTGTCTCCATTATTATGCAAACGCTCTTTTCCAATTTTCGCTTTGGTGTTCCTTCAACCTTGTTTAAGTATAAACGGCTATTATGCGTTATCATTCTTATACCCCTTAACCAATCTACTTCCAACGAAAACGAATAAGAATTGCCACAAGAAAACCATCTGTTACTTGATTTATCTGTCACACTTGTTGGCTTTGCTAACCTAGTTATTACTGTTTTATAAATATACACAAATAGTTTACGATACCTTACAAGTCTTTATTTTGTATAAAATTCATATCTTTGCGGGGTACTACAATCTTGTGAGGGGTTTCATTATTTTTACAAAAATGTTCGTGTTTTCTTTGAAAGCCATTCTTGAAAGTTACAAATGACAGACACGTAGTGTCAAAGAGGTAAATACAACAATGTAATGAATGACATGAGGCATTATGGCGCAGAAGCTCCAAATAGGATGAAAGTAAAATTTAGTAGAAGAGAAACCATCTGAAACCAAACGCATGAAAATGTCTCAACGTCTGCAATTAAATGTTTTTACTGTGAGAAAAATGGTCATAGGCAGCTGGATTGTTTTCATCATCAGAAAAACCCGTGAAGGCGTCGTATAATCCTCAAGCGTCAAGGCCCAGCCCTCAGCAGCAGGCCACTACCAGTTCCATTATCTGCTACAACAGCAAGAAACCAGGACACATTGCCAGTCGCAGCCCTAACAGAAACGACGCACGCAGAGGCGCCGCGTACTGAACGTCGCGTTGACGTTTGCAGCGTCGACGCGCCGGGTGGAACTTTTTTTCGGGTGGGAAATCATCAAATGACTTCCCCCGCTCTGGGCGGAGCGGGGGGGGGGGGCATGTTAGGCTTTTACTGACTAAAACCCTATGTTCCTTCTATTGCCCTTTACGTACCGGGGCCGCGGTATCTCTTTCGAACAACCCGCAACCCCGGCAGGCGGAGGCCCTGGCAAGCCCCTCTGCTTTGCTGACTCTCTTCGAGGCGCGCGTGAAACACGAACGCGCCGTCGACACGGCTTGTCGTCAATAGACGGACGGACGGTGAGCTACCCATTGCTTACCGTCCACAGGCCCGCATCTACGGTGGCTGGGAGTCGTCTCGCAGCGCCCGGCGCCCGGGGCGTCTCCCGCGGCGGCTGGGTTGGTTTGAGGTTCATTCCCTCAAACGCCCGGCCACCTCCTTTGCTAGCATTACTGCTACGCAGAAGATGGTGACCGCTTCCCATTCCCTCTCGCCCCGGACCATAGACTGAACCAGGGCCGGACGCGAGAGATCGCCGCCGCCGATCGCCTCCACGAGGGCACGGCGGTACTCCGTCCAAGCTGGGCAGACCGCCACTGTGTGCTCCACCGTGTCCTCCGGGCGATCGTCACAATGGTGACACCCGGGCGTTTCCTCCCGCCCGATTATGTGCAATAACCTCCCGAAACTTCCGTGTCCGGTGAGGACCTGCGTCAGGCGGTAGGTGAGGACGCCATGACACCTCTCCAGCCACTCCTCAAAGAGGGGACTTACCGCCACTATTGTGCCGTGCCCTGCACGGGGTTGCGGCAGTCGCTCTCTCCATGCCACCATGAGATCGCACCGGAGGTCTGTCCGCTGAGGGGCAATTTGCCGCGGCAGCGGAGTTTCCTCCCGGTGTAGTGCCTCCGCGCGCCACTCAAACAGGCGCGCGAGCACTATCGCCTCCAGATCCCACGGTGGCAATCCGGCAAGGAGGCTCGCTGCCTCGCCGGAGATCGTGCGGTAGCCCCGGATCAGCCTACTGGCTACCACCTTTTGGGGCGCCTTCATATAGCGGGCGGCGCGTCGCCCTAACCCTTAATTCGACAAGAGACAAAAAACGTGAATTTCTATTGTTTTTATTTATTTTTGTCATATTTAGGTGTTTTTAGACCAGGAAAAATAATTTAAAAAATCTAGGATATCTAGATTTTCAGAAAATGCATGTCCAGTATTCTGGACATTGCCAGGTCCTCCATAAAGTAACAGTAAATATAGAAGAAGAAAGAAAAAACATTTATTTGGCCCATGCCACAAGTGCACACAAAATGAGATAAAAACTTAAAACTAAACGATACAAAATACAAATACGTAATTGTGTGTCTCACGGCTGCGCCAAATAGGCCCAGTTCAGCAAACTTCCGAGCAGCTAGTGCCCGACGCTGGTTTTCAACTGGACCTTAGACCTGATGTCACGGACGTAAAACAGTTTTATATTTATTTGTGTTTCTGTGTATAAAAAGGTATATATATAGCATAACTTTGTGTAAAATCATAAAAAAAAACTACTTACATAAAAAAAGTGTTCGGCAAATATGGTATAGGAATAAGTAAAGGAAATAGGAACGAGAAAACTGCAAGATAAAACAAATAAATAAGTAAGTGCGTTACTACATAATAGATGGGATGGGACTAGCATGATCCAAACGAAATTATTTTATTAATTTGTGCACTTCGACGCTCTATAGTAATATCGGGTGATAAAGTTAGTTAGATAGGTAGGCAGAAATTAAATAATTGAGACGTTGGGTGCGACCATATCTAACCCACGTTGCGATTCAATTAGAAACTGCCGTAAGCGTCTTCTAAATGTGTCTATTGAGCTAATCGTTCTTATTAGAGGTGGCAGGTTATTCCATATCTTTGAAGCCGCATAGCGAAAGCTGCCTCTGAAAGCTGCTGTGTTGTGCGACTGAGTCGAGAGTTGTTGTGAGCATTGTCTTCTCCCACATTCGCGTCTACTACTATCGATGTGAAGTATACTGGACTTTGCCGAATTAAGGAATTGTGCGATAATTTTAAAAATATGATAAAAATGAAAAATCCCTGTGTATAACAAAATAATTTATTGCAGTAAAATAAAAAAAAAATACCTACTGTTCATAGGTAGCGCGGATAAAACACACAAAGTTTATTCCTATTTTCTTATAATGACATAATTTCATAATTCTGACATCAATATTTATCAAAAACAACAACTTTTTTATATTAATTGTAAACAACAAGCTTCTAAAACTTCAACCATCTAGCTTATAATATATAGTCAGTCAAAACTTTCCAAAACAATAATAGTTTCACTTAGTTCGCGCGCCTCAATGGTTTTGCAAAGGACTACTTGGCTCTTTAGGTTCTTCTCCTTAGGCCTTAGGCTTTTCTTAAGAAAACTGAATGTATTGATATGAATTTAAGTCGTATACCATTCCCGACATAGGTACCTGCCCAGACAGAGTTTTTGAAATGCTACTTACTGCCTCCATGGGATTATATAGCCATGTGTTTCCCGCCTCTGTCCTTTGATACGGTATTGTCATTTCGTCAATGCTGTACCTCATCTCCTTTTCAATAGATTTACTAATCTTCATCCTCACCTTCTCTAGAAGCGGCCTCACTATCAAGTATCGATCCAAATTGGAACAGGAATTGTCTACGAAATGAATAACCCTGCGTATGCATTCAAACCCTTTCAGAGGCTATAACGTTAGGCAATTGCTGGATATAGTAGTTTTATCATAGTAGTAAGATAGAGACACGTAAGATTCAAAACACCTTTAAGTAAAAGCATGGATGGGAAATCATTTATTTCATCTTCGGTAACATATTGACTGTTCAGTTCTTTGCACAAAGTATAAGTTTATATTTTGGACTGTATTTCAGAGTACATCCACAGAAACGTATTTATTAAAATAAGCTATTAGTGCGCCATAGTTAGCCATGTCAAAAACAAGTGCACGAACCTTTATTGCAGCCTTGTGCAAAATTGTGCCTTTTTCCAATTGTTATTGGTTGTCTTGCGCTTCGTTGATGACACGTGTCTAAGATGAGTGTGGGTAAGGACAGTTTTTCGTTTTGATCTAGTCCCAATATCCGGCACCTAATAGTCTAGTCAACAAGTGCTTTTTTAGTCAAAACTTTTTAAAAGTCTCGGAAAAATATGGTTGAGGGCTCATTCGATTTGGGATCGAATCTAGAAAGTTTTTGAAAAAATTCAAGACCCGCTCGAAAAAATTGCAAAAGTTATTAACAAATTAGTATCTATTATTTTTATCGCGATTTTATAAAATGTTATCCATAAATTAATTAACAATTTCTTCCGACTGGGCTATAAACATTGCAAGTTGCATAATTGTTAAACCAGAAATCTCATTTTTTTTCCTCTCGTGGAGCTTTCTTCTTTTCTTTTATTCTTCAAAGATTAAAGAAAGGATTTCCGTTGAGTAAATTAAAAAATTGTTAATTTTCGATTTGTTATTAACAAATTACCTAGGCGGCTAATTAAATATTTAAATAAATGTTACAAGAATTTTTTTTTTCCAATGTCGATGATAATTCGTTTTTCTATCAAAATATATCAAACAGTTTTCGAGATATACCAAAAAAACTAAACCCCTTTTTTTTTGTTTACTAATTTGTTAATAACTTTTGCAATTTTTTCGAGCGGGTCTTGAATTTTTTCAAAAACTTTCTAGATTCGATCCCGAATCGAATGAGCCCTCAACCATATCTTTCCGAGACTTTTAAAAAGTTTTGACTAAAAAAGCACTTGTTGACTAGACTATAAGTGCCGGTGATTTGTCCAGCTTACAAAGTCGGAATAAGATCATAATTTACCTGGTTGGTAGATGACAACAATTCTCTCATTATTGGGGCATGGATAGTTCTTCGACTTCTGGCTCGCTATTGGGTATTTCGTCGTCAGATGTATCGTCATTTCTGATGTTACTGTTGGAAATGTTCAGGTTTTTCAGTGACGATGGATGGTGCATTTTCTGATAACACTTCAACTTCCTGGCCATTGTTCAAATCTGGCTCTTCATCAGAACTGGTTAAGCCTTCTATGTCTGAAAGAGCGTTAGATGGTGGCACTAAAGCTAATAATTTTGACGCGCGTGGTGTTTTTCTGAAAACCTGTAAATAAAAGTATTGCTATGTGTCAAGACATAACATATAAAACGCATAATACAGATATTAGTTCCTAATATTTCCTATTTCTTAGTTTTCTGTATCATGGGCAAAGTCCAGTATACTGCACATCGCTAAACCATACTAAATCCTTGAAAACCTGGCAATGGGAAATATACTGGACACCCAAGTTTCACAGAAAATAACGCAAGATCTATAACTAATATTGTGATTGTAGTATAGGTATATATACATAAATACGTTACGGAATACACAAAGAATAAATAACTATTTACTGTCGAACAAAAATAAAAAATAAATCGAGACTTACATACCGAGAGCGGTCGCGACGCGTTCTTCCTCTCTGACATTGCACCAGCGAGTGACTGGCTGAGAGCATGTGCTCATGTATAGTTATTTTTTATTTAGTAATATAGGTTAAAACCAAGCTATTCGATACTAAATAAAACCCTAATATAGTAAAATAAATGTTGTAGATTTTTTCAAACTGGACGACCAGTATACTTCCTATAATCGAATTAAGGGCTAAAGAACGCGCCCATACCGGGGCCCCGTAAAGGGCCATGGACCGCACGACTCCGGCAGCCGGGTGGAACTTTAATACATAAAGGTTCGGTTTTTGTATTTCATTATGATTCCGGTGCCGAGTACTCACTTATTAAGAGTGTTTCGTGTGAATTTTGTGGAAAACGCAAACAATATAGTGACTTTAAAGGGTATTAGTCAAATAGGTGTACTCAGCACTGATTGATTGAATTGAATTGATAATCACTTTATCAAAGTTTTATTACACGTTTTGCCTGATGTCTATTTAAGTCGCGATATGAATCTAGGGCGTGAAATATTGCTGCACGGATTTAGTGTTA
Source organism: Ochropleura plecta (assembly GCA_905475445.1). Taxonomy (NCBI): domain Eukaryota; kingdom Metazoa; phylum Arthropoda; class Insecta; order Lepidoptera; family Noctuidae; genus Ochropleura; species Ochropleura plecta. Next base: position 26,044,786 of record FR997721.1, on the reverse strand, counting down.
ATATGACGGCGACACAGTTTAAAATTTCTAAAATACTTGACGTAAACAGTTGTAGTGCCGAGTATTCACTTATTGAGAGCGTTTCGGGTGAATTTTGTGGAAAACGCAAACAATATAGTGACTTTAAAGGGTATTAGTCAAAGAGGTGTACTCAGCACTGAAATTAATAATCACTTTTTCAAAGTTTTATTACTCGTTTTGCCTGATGTCTATTTAAGTCGCGATATGAATCTAGGGCGTGAAATATTGCTGCACGGATTTAGTGCGGTAACGCAGTTTAAAATTTCTTTAATACCTACTTGACGTAAACAGTTGTAGTTTAAAACCACCCTTGGGTGATTCAAAAAGTGTTGTGCTGTCTTGTAATGGTAATGACCTATCTTTCAAAAATGACTAATTGTTATTGATATCCATATTTATCTAGAACATAAACCGAAAGTTGTGATTGTGTTTATGCGTTATCCAAGCTATTTTATATCTGGCATGCCGCAAACTCGCGTTACAACAGGTGAACTCGTGATTCGAATAATTGATGCAATAAAACCGTACAGAGGCGGCCTTATCGGTTTAGTGCGGAAGAACGAAAAACAATGCGTGAGCGTATAGACCAGTTATTGCGTGCTAATATCATTCGACCAAGTAGTTAGGACGACAAAAACTAGTCCACTTGAACTTTTAATCGCCTTTATTATCAATGGCAGCTGATAATATAGAGTTAGAAGCTGATTTAGATACTATACTAAGTGATGCGTTACATAACATAGGTTTGATCGAACTAAGAGTGTTATCAAACAAAGTTGGATCCCAAATCTAAAGGACCGTTTGAGAACATAGGTATAGGTTTTTGATGGGGATCGCTATTATCTGTATTTGCTTTTTTCTAGACGTACTTACAAAAACGCTCATGATAAATTGCGAATAATGCCAAATTAGAAAAATCAGAGCTTAACTGACGAATATGATGTTGATGAGAGTAATTGTGATAAAGAGGAGAGTACTTAAGTTTGCATGATGATCGGTCCATATACCAGAGGTTGTCGTGTAGCCGTAGCTTGGTTGAAATCGGTTCTATTTTATAGTCCGTGAGTACGCGGTAAGCAGTCAACTCTGGCGGAGGTCGGGTTTCAGTGGAAACCACAGAGCCCAGGTGTGGCTCGGTGTTTCCCGTAGGGATTCGCATATGTGAACGAGTAACTAAAGGGTTCTGGGCTATGCGTAGCCATAGATCACATGTAGAGCTTAAGTTTAGCTTGTTTAGTTTAAACGTGTTGATATAAGTCAACGAGATAGTGGAACAATCAGTTCAGCCCTGAGTTTTAAAATGTTGTGGGTGAAAGCTGCTTTTGTTGTTCAATGTCTTTTGTTTGATTGTTATTTGTTAGTAAGTAAATTTGATTTGGTGAGCTTTAAAGTAGAGTTCTATTTTAAAACCCTGAACGTTCCCTTACTTAAGTCAGGAGTGACCGAACTGAGTGATACTGCGTTAAAATCTTGTTTCAGAGTAACACACAGAGACGTGTGTCTCGTAGAAAGGCCGTAGGTATCGGTGAAGTCAGTACGAGAGCTGTTTTGACAACGAGACGCAAGCGTTAGCTATGAAGTTAGCGCTTCTACAGAGTCTGGATTGAAGTTCGTGCGGCAGGACTGCGAAGCGACGAGGGAGCAGAGTGACGCGGACGGACTCTATCTCTTCTCTTCTCTGCAGTGACTGCCGTCGTGCGAACAACTTGTCTAAGAACTGTACTACGACTTGTTGTGATAATTGTGCCTAGTATATTGTTATTGTAAACTCGATAGTAAATTCGTGGTGTGACAAAGTTAATATCGTTCGTAACCCGTTACCCACATATTGCCCACACACACACAATATGTTTTCTGGTGATGGTTCTCACCTTATTAACCTTTTATAATTTTTTGGAGTTTACTCCTTATGAATCGATTTTCATATTTAAGGCGCCCCAGTGTTTTAAGATCCCGATTTTTGTGTCATCGTGTTTTTATTTAATTAATCGATAGAGTCTACAATTCTGAGGATTAGAGTAAAACTCCGGGTTCGCTAAGACTTGTACTTTTTTTTTTTAAAAATGACAAAGTTTCGGAATATCCGACTATTGAAAAACGAAAAAAAAATCATTATTATTTAACGGAAGTACTTATTAAAGAATTTATTTATTCTATCGAAAAAAGGTATAATAGCCGATCCTTTCACCAATTTCTGTTGCTTTAGTATGAATGGGTCGAGAGATATGATTTTTTTTCTCATTTTTCGTTTTCATTTTTTTATTCATCTAAACCGCCGTAGTAGGTGATCATTCCTACATTGAAAAATTGCTGATACTTTCTATTATGTGTAGTATTTTTTCCAAAACCTAACTCATTGGTTTCCAGGAGTTATTGAAAATTCAAAATTTTCCTTAGGGTTGTCACTTTCAAGTATCCGAAAAAAAGCAACAAGAGTATATTTTATTTGAAAAAAAAGAAGGTGTTTTAAATACTTTCTAATAACTAATACGCAGTTGGCTATTCGAAAGGAAAATGTATGTAAATTTGTAAAATATTATGTGGCTAACGGAACTAAAAATCATCTTCATTGTTAGTTACAATTAATTCAACATGCGAATAATCATCGATGGCTAGATTTTCTTCATTAACAGGTCTCAACAAAGACAATGCGGCTGGTGGCAGTGGGATTTTTTTAGCCTTTTTTTTTCTCTCTAAGAGGTTGTAATCAGAGATAATTGGATCCGATGAGACTAAAGCTCTGTGAAAAAGGTCAGACATAGTCGCTTCACGAGATTTTTTTCTGGTATGGTGCTCTCTGTCAAACCTCCAAAATTTGTTGCGTGACTCAGCCGCTTGTTCAGAGAGCATGCCAATAGGTAAATTTGATTTTTCTATAATTTTCGACCCATGTACTAAAATTTTGTGAAGCGTGACAGTCATAGGATGCCATCCATACTTCGCAACATATTTGTATGCCAACTCTTTGCAAAAAATTGCGAATTTTTCAGGGTCAATTGGCAGGTTGCTAGACAAAACTGTTAAAATAACAAATAATCCATCTAATAGCCACTGGTCAATGTTCAGAATGTTTGCAAAAGTTCCTCGGTTTTTATCTGAAAGAGCAGTGCGTGCAGTGTTTCCGTCGTTAGTGGTCCCTGAAGTTGGACGGACAACATCTACCAAAAGTCCCATTTCTTCTCTGATTTTAGCCTGGATTATCTTTTTACGGTCCTCGACTAATCGGCTCTCTTCTGACCTTTGAGGGATCCTCCATTTTTAACCTCTACTTTATATCCCAGGTTTAATAAAAATTCTAAGACCCTTATCCAAGAATGAAGTGGACTTATGCCATGCACCAAACGTTCTTCTATGACCGGTTTGGAGAATGATAACTCTAAATCGTTGAATTGGGATGAGGTCAAATCGCAATATGGGCAACGTAACTGAGATAGCGTACAAAGAATTGCATTCAGGACTTTCCCATCAATAGCTGCACAGTATAATTCATATTTAACCACTTTTATTGTATGCCCTCCCGAGGTTTCAGTTATAATGGGGGTAAGATTTTGTATTTGATCCTGAATAGACTGTTTCTCCAAAGTAATTAATTCTTTCGTTTCTTTTTTATACTGCAAGTGTAACGGTCTACAGTAACGAAAAGATGACGGTGCAGGATTTACCCAAATAACATCATTGCCGTCTTTAGTTACAACCTGCAATGGCGTAAATGTCGTCGCAAAAAGACTATTTTCGTCACCTTCTGCGTCTGAGAATGACTGTTTATATAACGATTGCCCAGTGCTCCCATCAAAGCCCCAGTTACCCCTTAAAATGAAATCTACTGCTTGGATGCTTTTTTTGGTGCAATAGTTGATGAGGACTTCATCACATAATTTAATCACTTGAGTGAAAGTGTGGTTTACTAAACTTTGAAGAGGCACAGATGCTTCTCTTTCAGATACCTGAACCTGATCAGGATAACAGGTTTTTTTTGCCTCATGAATTTTATAATACGGGGGGTATGCATCAAATCCGCGTCTTTTAAGATCTAATCGAATTGCACTGTATGTTTCTACGGACATATTTCTGTCAGTTATCATAGCCAGAGCTTCGACAGGTGTGTATGGTTCTGGAGAAGTCTGAACTTTTTTCAGAATTTGTGTTGGAGCAGTCTCAGATTCTAGACATAGACATAATAGTGTCTCTAAATCTTTAGATGATGAATGTGGCAGATTTTGTCCTCCGATTTTAATAGATCGTACAAACGCTTGTATTTTATGAACATTTGGTTCGTTGTCTAAGGCTTCCGAAAGTTTCCGCTTAGATCTATATTGTTGGCTTCTGCTTAAAGCCATAAACCTCTTGGATTTCGGAGAAAATAGAGATTCATTATTAGAAAATGTTGCTGATGAAGTTTCATCATTAACAGGGACTGATTTCAAATACCACTAACAAGAGTACCACTGAGCCAATCTCGTTTTTTTTAAATAAAATAGGACTCATTAAACTTACAACTCTTAAAGTAATTTTGACTCTTTGCTAAAAATCCTGAAAGCGTTTGTTTCAATTCTTCGTCAGTTTGTGAAAGTTGATATTCAGAGCCAAAATAATTGACAACCATACTCACTCGTTCGGAAAGCGGCAGCTGCTTTGCTTTACCCTTAAACAGCTTAAAGGCTTCCATTCGAGTTAGTATTTTTGTACCAGAAGAATGTCCTTCACGGTCATCTGTTTGTTGATATGCATGGTTAGGGCTCTGTTGGTTAGTTGAAAACATCTCGTCGTCTGAATCGGTGTCAATTGGCAATGCTATAGTCGTCTGTGTTGAAATTCCAGGTTTATTTGTTAGTTTTTGATTAGTTTCCATTGTTGTTCCCACGAGTAGGGTCGATAGAAGGTCCACCCCCGGGTGACGCCCATTCCGGGGGTAAGGCTACATACTACGGAGGTCGCCAGATATCCGTAGGGTTTAAACGACTTCGCTGTCGGGTTTTATAGAGTGTTCCTTCTCGCGGGCCGGCCAGTCAAGGCAAGCCCCCCGGCCGTAGTTCTGCACGACGTACCTCAGTCACGCCTTACTGAGGTTGTTGAAGTGCAGAGTACGGTTACGGTATAAAGGTTGACTGGCGCTCAGTCCCCTGAAATTGTTCCAATTCCAGATGGAATAACTATTGATTTGGCTTTGTAGGAAAAACTACACTTAAATAAATATAGTTATGTATATAAATAACTGTAAGGTCCCGTAGTAGTTGGTACCTTACACTTGTAGCTTTAAGTAAGAAGTGGTAAGTCAGTACTTGGAGTTAGGCGAGTTGATGTAAACACACACAGATTTGGTAACACTAAAGGTTTATTAGAGTACCGATCACAACAAAGTAAAAGTGGGTTGGATGCTAATCCGCGGTGTTCGCGTAAGTATGTAATTCGTCAACTAACTTAAAATCATATTAAACATTGTTTTAAATACCAAAGAGAAAAGTAGGTTGCTGCGTTTGCAGCCTGACGGAATGTACGTAAACCGTACATGCTCCCGAGGGAAAAGGCGGGATGAGCATCCAGTACATAAAACGTTTTAAAGTAAAAATTCCAAAACGCAATAATAAAAAAGTATAGACCGTATAAAAGTAGGTTAAGTAAGTAAAAATATAAAAGTAAGACATACCAGAACGTCACAATAAAAAGTAAAGACAGTAAAGTAAACATTAGTAAGTAAGTAAAATTAAACATGTACACATAAAAACAATAAGCTTTACTGCTCCTCAAAGTGAAACAGTTGTTTCGGCCTCGCGTCGCTGTATAGTGGCTCCGGCGGTGTCGAATGGCGTATTTCTTGCATCTCGATTTCGACTTTGTTGTCGATTCCTGTAGGTTGTCTTGTAGGTGGCCTTTTAGTTTTCTTATGCCATAGTCTCCTAATCCAAATGTAGACAGCAAACGAAGCAGCTCCTCCCAACAGCAGAGAAGTCACAGAGTAGAGATATATGTCGTGACTCGATATATCTATCCCTTGTGGTAGTCTTTCCTGCTCTTTCTGCTGAATTATTTGCTTATCTATGTTTCTGATATTTATTGCAGATGTATCCAGTTCTGTCATATTCAGCTGTGCGTTTTTCCAACTTAGATCAAATAAATTGTTGATAGTCGTGTTAAGTGTAGGTACTTCAATATCCGCCTCCATGTGAAATTTGCTTCCTAAGTGGTTATAGGTGAATATTGTCGCATCTTTCTTTTGTAGTATGCATTTTGGTTTCAAGGCAATCACCCCAGTACCGTTGATGACTGCTGGCGTAACTTGATCGCTACATATGACGCGCATCAGCTGTCTGTCGCATAATGTAAACAACCACCAGTTAGGTTTATGTAATTGGATCCAAGTTTCTTTGCAAGTTACATCATTGATGACACAGGATAATGAAGTTTGTTGACTGAATACCTTGGCCTCGCAAGGTGCGTCCTTGTCTTGTAAGCTAAATACCGGCTGACGTGAAATGCATGTGTACTCGTCTTCTCCGTATGGCGTGCATTGGCGCATGTCTTGCTCTTCCATAGTGATGTACGAATTTTTCACGAAGTTTATGGCGATATAATTGGAGAAAGGCTGCACGATTCTCAATTGTCCTTGTTTCTGGAATGGTATAGGTATTACCCGGTATATTTTGTAGTCCTCATCGCTCAAAAGTGGAATATGCAATTCGAAAAGTAGAAAGTTGTTTGTAATCCGAGCCTTGACATGGATTAGTTCGTAGATGTCACGGAAATCTTTTTGTATGTCCTTTATCGGTAAGGCTAGTCCCTGTGGAAGTTTTCCAGAGATGATGTTCAGCTGTTCTATTATTTGAGATGCAGGAAACAAGTGTGTATCCAAATGACCTCGATAAATGTTGGCGAGAGCATTCATTAGCATTTCTTGAATTCTATGCAAGTCGCTCAAAATTAAAGTTGATGATAAAGCGGCAGAGTTCACGTCATTTGCTGTGTATAAAATTTGTGCTCTGTTCTCAATTTTTGTGATTATGTTGCAAGTCTGATTTATGTAGGTTTGTATTGCGTGAAATTGTTTGTCCATAAATTCCGTATTGTTTTTAATTACATTGTTTTCAGCCTCTATGATCAAAGTTTGATTCTTCATCAACTGTAACAAGTAATTATCGTTGATTTGCAAGTTTTGGATATCCTTCTCGTACTTTTGCGCAAAGTCTTCATCCAAAACCCCGAAAAGTGTTCTGGCTAATTTTCCGATTCCATCAAAGTAGCCTCGTTTTTGTCGCGAATGCTGAGAAAGTAATATAGTGTTATAATTCTCAAGGTGATGCATTTCATGACGTAGGTGTCTGACAACTGCTTCGCATGGTGTAAACTCGTGCGCGATTCTTTGACAGAGTTTATCAATTTGGTTTATGTAGTCGTTCATGTTATTCGCAGCTTGCCAGTAGGACGTTAGGTTGTAATAGATCAGTAGAGTCCATTCATCATGTATAAGTTGCAGTTTTCCGGCTTCATCGAAATAAATAGGTTGATTGTTGGTTATAGAGGTCACCTTATAGTTGTTTGTTACTGGTGACGATTGTGCAGTTCCTAACATTCCTATTAAAGTTATAAGAGCGAAAGTCAGGAAACTGTGCTTGTTGGTTCGCGTGCTCCTTTTTCTTCTTTGGTTTTCAGTTATTGTATCTTCTTCTCTTTTGTTATTTGTTGTTTCTTCGGTAGGTAGCAGTGTTTCTTGCTGTGGTAATGGAGTTAGTTTAACAGTGGGTCGTTTTATCACTCCAGTTTTTGTTTTAAGGGTGGCCACTCGTACTAGACCATCCTTACCGGGATGAGTTTCCATCACTCGTCCCATGGCCCATTTGCCAGGAGGTAAGTTTGTTTCCTTGATTAGGACCACGTCGTTTAGTTTGAGGTTTTGTACAGTTCTGTTCCACTTGCTTCTAGACTGTAAGGTGTTCAGGTAGTCATTGGACCAAGCTTTCCAGAATTGATCCAGCATGTGCTCCGTTAGTTGCCAACGTTTTCTCAGATCCATCTTTCTGTTGTCAGGCTCCGGTTGAGGTAGAGACAACGTAGCACTGCCAGTTAGAAAGTGGCCAGGAGTGAGAGTGCTGTAAAATTCCTCCGGATCTTCTGTTAGCTGACATAGAGGCCTCGAGTTTAGGCAGGCTTCTATTTTCGCTAGTAACGTAGTGAATTCTTCCCAGGTCAGTTTTTGATCCCCAAGAACCCGCTTCAAGTGGTGTTTTAATGATTTGACGGCTGCTTCGAATATCCCCCCCGCACTAGGCCAAGCAGGGGCGTTGAAGTGCCAATGAATTTCTAGTTTCCCAATCTCGTCAAAGAACTCAGGAGAGAGTAGCTTCTTGAAGTTACTGAAATCCTCTCTCAGTACTTTGGATGCTCCAACGAAGTTCGTGCCGTTGTCTGAGTACATGTGAGCAGGCGTTCCGCGCCTCGCGCACATTCTCTGAAGGGCCGCAATAAACGCTTCCGTGCTTAGTTCTGAGACTAATTCGATATGTACAGCTTTCGTAGCCATACAGACGAAGACCGCGATGTATGCTTTTGAGGTCTTCACTCCTCTTCCTTTGTTAAGTTTCACGTCTACGTGACCAGTAAAGTCAACACCAGTGTGAGTGAATGGACGGCTTGGTGTTACTCTTTGTTTTGGCAGATCGGCCATTAGTTGAGCATTGTCCGTAGAATTGTAACGATGACATTTCACACAGCGTCGTATTCTTCCCTTTACCGCCCGATTTCCAGAGACTATCCAGTATCGTTGCCGTATGTAAGTAAGGGTCAGACGGGCTCCTCCATGAAGCGTCATCGAATGTGCTTGGTCGATCAGTAGTTCAGTGAAGCGGCTGGAGTAGGGTACCACTGCGGGATTCTTCATATTTGCAGGAAGATCAGAGTGCTGTAGTCTTCCGCCTACGCGAATGATTCCCTTGCTATCCAGATAAGGTTTGAGTTTGTAAATGTTGCTTTTTGGTGACACAGTTTTATTTTGTTTCAACTGTTTGTGTTCTTGCGCAAACTCGCTTTGTTGAACATATTTTATTATATATTCTGCTGCGTATTGTAGGTCAGTTGTTGTTAGGTAAGTAGCGCTTGGTCGTAATTTTTGCTTTAGTAATGCAATATATCGCACAATTCGAGCAGTAATTCTTATTACTGAAGTCAGCGAACTGTGGTTCTTCAACAACTTGTAAACAATATTTTCAGTGTTGTAGTTTTTCGAACTGACGTCATTGGGTTCGACCCTGTTTGCTTCGCTTGTAGTAAAGTGGCAATTCACATTATGAGGTGTTTCTGTTTCTGCAAAGTTTTTCAGAAACATAGGTCCGTTCCACCATAAGTTGAACTTGACTACTTTGCTCGGTAGCAAGCCTCTCGAAGCGCAGTCAGCTGGATTAAGTTCCGATCGTACATAACACCATTGTTGAGGTGGAATTACGTCTTTTATTTTCCCCACTCTGTTAGCTACGTATCTTTCCCATCTTGAGAGGTCTCCCTGAATCCAAGCTAGGACCACCTTGGAGTCACACCAACCATAAGCTGATATCTCATGCTCCGTTAGTGATTTCTTCACTTTTTCCATGAGTTGGGAGAGTAGTAGTGCTCCGCATAGCTCAAGTCTGGGCAATGAAGTTTTTTGAGTAATCGGCACTACCCTAGTTTTTGATACTAGTAATGTGATCCTTGGGTCGCCCTTTTCGTCGATTACTCGGCTGTATATGACGCAAGCGTATGCCTTTTCGCTTGCGTCACAAAATCCATGTAGTTGGATATTTTTCTGCGTACTGCCAATCCATCTGTTTATTTTAATGTTTTTAATTAGATGTAGTTCTTTGTTTAGATGCCGCCATTCGTCTTGTAACTCAGTAGGTAGTTCAGCATCCCAGTTTATTTTAGTTAGCCACACCCTTTGGAATAGTAGTTTAGCTGACACAGTTATAGGCGCCAGCCAACCCAAGGGGTCGTATAGTTTGGATATTTGTGATAGCAGGTTTCTTTTAGTTAGTGGTTCGTTGTTGTAGTCGTCTATGGACCAGTTGAATATGAAAACGTCATCTTTTGGATTCCAACTCAACCCCAACGTTTTCATTGATTCGTCGCCTCTAAAATCAAATGTACTTTTCGATATTTGATCTTCGTCTAAGTGTCGTAGAAGCTCAGGATCGTTGCTTGACCATTTTCGCAGATTCATTCCGCCTCCCTTCAGTAGTTTTATGATCGATGTTTGAATTTCCTTTGCTTGTTTTGTAGAGTTGTGGCCGCTGATTAGGTCATCGACGTAGAACTGATTTAGCAATATTTCAGCGGCCTTTGGGTATTTGTGGCCGTCATCGATAGCAAGCTGTTTGAGTGTTCGCATTGCTAGCCATGGAGCACTTTTTGTCCCATATGTTAATGTTTGCAGTTGATATTCTTGTAAATTGTCTTTTGGTTGCTTTCTCCATAGGATCTTCTGTAGATGTTGTTGATCCGGATGACACCATATGGAACGGTACATTTTTTCAATGTCCGCTGTGTAGACGTATTTATAGCCACGCCATTGTAATATCAATGCTTGGATGTCCTTTTGCAGATTAGGACCTTTTTCCATTACGTCATTTAGGCTACATCCACCCATGGTCTTCTGGGAAGCATTAAAAACAGCTCGTAGTTTTGTTGTTGTTGATTGTTCTCTCAGTACTCCATGATGCGGTAAGAAGATTGCATCTTTGGCGGGTGTCGTGTTTGAAAGCTTCATGTGACCTAAATCAATGTACTCGCGGATGAAATCTTTGTACATTGATGCAAGTTTAGGGTTTCTGTCGAATTTTCTTTCCAGTTGTAAGAATTCAGAGATTGCGATCGACTTTGAGTTTCCCAATTTTTCTTCATAACGAGGAATCAGTGGCATCTTTACAATGTATTTTCCGTCGCGATCTCTTTCAGTAGTCATTTTGTAGTAGTTTTCGCACCAGTCGTCTTTAGATGTGTCCTCAGTATTCTGAATGATGTCTTCTGTCTCCCAGAATCTCTTTAAGTCGTTCAGGTCGACAAGAGCGACATGGCAGTTAAAAGTTTCTAGCTTGCCGCATAAAATCCATCCTAAACGGGTTTGCTGAGCTGTCGGCGTTTGGGCATCTCCCTTTAGGACCCCCTCTAATATAACTTGCGAATAGATATCCGCTCCCAGCAGCAAATCCACGCTCCTTGATAAGTTGAAGTCAGGATCCGCTAGTTTCAGACCTTGTAGCTGAGGCCAGTTTTCTTTTTTAAATGTTTTGTTAGGTAAGTTGTTCGTGATCCTTTTCATTATTAGAGTGCTGACTGAAAATGCAAAGTCAGTGCATCTTGATTTACACTCTAATTCTAGTCGTCCTTTACAATCTCCCGAAATCGTACCCACGCCGGAAATTGTAGCGTTCATCCTTTTTCTAGGTAGTTTCAGTCGTTGAGCCGCGTTCTCCGTGATGAGGTTTACTTGAGATCCTTGGTCCAGTAAAGCTCGTAACGTTATAAAGTCTCCTGTTGATGTCTTTACTTGAAGTTCTACTGTAGTAAGTAATATTTCCATAATGTAGTTGTTTGATAAATGGTTCGAACTATGTTGGTTTGTTGATGTTGAAGGTTGATGTTCCCGTTGTTGAGAACGTTGACCCATATTGTTCATATTGGAACTTGGCGACAGTTTTTGCGCTGAATAGTGTAACATCGTATGATGTGGTTTATTGCACTCTTTGCAAGTTTTGTTCGACGTGCATTCTGTGTCTCCATGCTTATACAAACAGTTTTTGCATATTTGTAATTTCCTTACTGTGTCATTCCGTTGCCGTGTGTCCATTTCGATGAACTTTGGACACTGCATGATCACGTGAAAACCGCTGCACAGAAGGCATTTACCGTATGACGCATGGTATATTCTTGATGTTTCTTTTCTATGTGGTTCATATGATGGTTTATTGGAGTTAAATTTCGTTTTGTTGCTGAATATTTGTTTATGTTGGTTAGATGCATCTTTTTGGTAACCCTTTGCTGCTTCCAACGCCATGAATTTGGTCTCCAAGAACCCCAAAAATTCACTCAGCTCCGGGACTTGCTTTGGATGCTCTAATTCTCTAGTGTATTCAGTATATGATGTTGAGTCCAACTTCTGTGCCATCAAGTACACGATTATTGGATCCCAGCTTGATGTATTTAGACCGATGTTATGTAGGCCATTCATGCATTCGTTGATTACGTCATGCATTCTCTTCAAGACAGCAGCATTGACCTGCTGGATGGATGGTAACTCCATCAAAGTATTCATCAAGTTCGTAAATTGGAGTCTCTTGTTGTCGTATCGCTGAATAAGAATATCCCAACAAGTTTCATAGTTTTCAGCGCCGACCAAATGTTGAACTAATCGTTCCGGCTCTCCTTTAAGCTTAGATTTTAAGTGTTGCATTTTCTGCGCTTTCGAAGAATTTGCATTGTTGTGGATTGTCTCCAGAAACATATCCTTGAACGTAATCCACTGACTGTAGTTTCCAGTGAATTCCGGTAGTTGAATCCTCGGTGCATAGTTTTGGTGGTTTACGCTTGTCCATAGTTTCGAGTTGAGAGATCTTTTCATGACATCGTACTGACGTTCTTTGTTGGCGAACAAGTCGTTGTATATTTCGTTTGACCCTTTCAAAATAGCTTCTAGCTCCCAGTGACATTTCTCTACAGTGTCCCACTTGCTTTTCAGGACGCTCAGGTGATCCTCTAACTCCCATTTTTCAGTTATGGAGTCAATTTCTATTTTGGACATCGCCCGTTCTAGTGCTTTAATGTGACATTCTTGTCGATCAAGCAGTTCCTTGGTCTTGGTATCTACTCCCGTAGGATGAGGAATGACAACTTCAGCCTGTTTTCCTTCCCAGACCAACAACCGCTGCAGTATATCAATCCTGGTGGATTCATACATATGTTTCGTCTTTTCATAAATGTTTCCAGTAAAATATTGGATTTCTTTGTCCTTTCGTTCAAGTAATACATTGTGTCTATTGCCAAAGTCTTGCCAGAGGTTTTCCAATGACACTAACCTTTGAGTCAGGTACTCCTTTCCTTTCCGAGACGCGCTGTCCTTTTGGTAGTTAGTACAGAGACGTTTGATTGACTCGAAGAGACGTTTGATTGACTCGAAGACTTCGTTTTGTGCAGTGATTTCGCTCATCTTGATGTAGTCGTTTCGGTAATCGAAAGTAGTAGTAGTAGTAAGATGTAGTAGTAAAGTAGGTATTGAAGAACACGTAGTTCGGTGTCTTCTAGTTTGTAGGCCTCGTATTACCCGCAGTTCACGTTGTAGTCCGGAAGCTGTAGTAGCAGTAGTCGTAGTAGTAGTTGGCTTGTTGCCGCAGTTGAGTCTTGTTTTTCCGCTTGATTCACGAAGAAGTTCCAAAGTATCCCCTCTTCGTTGATTGCTCAGAGCTCTTGTACTCTTTTTACGAATATGCGCGCTTTCTCAACTTGACTGGTGAGATCCGCTTGTGGAAGGCCAGCCAAGCCGATTCGCTGTCGTTCCAAGAGATACAATTACCCCAAACTGTGAAATACTCGAAGGACCATTAAATGTAAGGTCCCGTAGTAGTTGGTACCTTACACTTGTAGCTTTAAGTAAGAAGTGGTAAGTCAGTACTTGGAGTTAGGCGAGTTGATGTAAACACACACAGATTTGGTAACACTAAAGGTTTATTAGAGTACCGATCACAACAAAGTAAAAGTGGGTTGGATGCTAATCCGCGGTGTTCGCGTAAGTATGTAATTCGTCAACTAACTTAAAATCATATTAAACATTGTTTTAAATACCAAAGAGAAAAGTAGGTTGCTGCGTTTGCAGCCTGACGGAATGTACGTAAACCGTACAATAACAATATATTAATAGTTAACGTAATTAATTAAATGGGGCGCACTCACATCGTATTTTTTATCAAAAATCAATACAATTGATGTAAATACATGATGAAAATTGATTTAAAATAATTAGATAGATATATAATTCATGTAGATAAATAAAATACAAAATACATTATTCTAAAAAAAAAAATATTTTAACACAAAATGAGTAAAAAAAATATTTAAAAGAATTGTAAAATTTAAAAGTGTACTAAAATTGATTCAAAATAAGTTGTAAAATCAAATAGTAAAACAAAATTGATTTAAAAGAATTGTAAAATTAATAATGAAAAGAACTTAATTGACTAGAAATATTTAAAAAATTGTCAAAATGTTGATATATTACTCATGTTAAATGTTAATTAATATACTTATGAAACATCGGAAAGGATTTTCTTTTATTTACTATTAGTTGAGTCTTTTGGGTTTGAATTTATAGACGGTTTCCAAAAAAGGTTGATACACCTTTTTTGGAAACCGTGATACCGATTTCTCCATTTGTTTTTTAATATCCTTTATAAAATCACTCAATGTGTGCCACTTTAAGCCAAAAAACAATGATATCTTTTTATAGTCGCGATAAGAAAGCTAAAACTTAATAAAAATAAACAAATTATATTTTGGTTGAAGTGGCAGCCCTAAGTGCGGATATTTCGGATATTACTAAAATTTCCAATAACTTCTGGAAACCAATGAGTTAGGTTTTGGAAAAAATACTACACATAATAGAAAGTATCAGCAATTTTTTAATGTAGGAATAATCACCTACTACGGCGGTTTAGATGAGTAAAAAAATGAAAACGAAAAATGAGAAAAAAAATCATATCTCTCGACCCATTCATACTAAAGCAACAGAAATTGGTGAAAGGATCGGCTATTATACCTTTTTTCGATAGAATAAATAAATTCTTTAATAAGTACTTCCGTTAAATTATAATGATTTTTTTTTCGTTTTTCAATAGTCGGATATTCCGAAACTTTGTAATTTTTTTTAAAAAAAAGTACAAGTCTTAGCGAACCCGGAGTTTTACTCTAATCCTCAGAATTGTAGACTCTATCGATTAATTAAATAAAAACACGATGACACAAAAATCGGGATCTTAAAACACTGTGGCCCGGTATGAGAAAAATGTGAGGTGTAAAATCTACTGATGAATGACCTCGTTACGTTTTTGGTGTTTGTCGTACAGTTGAATATTACTAGATGGCGCTTTATGTAATTTGTCGTCCGTCAGTGATATTTTTAATTATTTTTTTTTGTAGGTACTTATTTATTTTTGGGGTGGAAAATCATTAAATAACTTCCCCCGCTCTGGGCGGAGCGGGGGCGAGTGTCAGACTTTTACTGACTAAAACGCACCCATGTTCCTTCTATTGCCCTTTACGTTCCGGGGCCGCGGTATCTCTTTCGAACAACCCGCAACCCCGGGCAGTATTAAGCCACCTCATCCGACATATTCAATTAAATGTCAATATTAATTATTAAATTATTATTTCGTTTATTCAGCTAAATACATATTGATTAAATTTTTAAATATTTCTTAGTAAAAACATAGAAAATAAAAAAAGAAACATTTAAAAATACAAAAAATAGTAGCCCACCGGTATCAGGAACAGGGTCCAAGCTACCGGTGGTTAGGGTTCCAGAGACAGGAACCTCCTCACAATACGAGCCGTATCGAGAGAACTGCCTTCTGAATCAGGCCCTTGATCTAACCGCCTAAGGAGAGCTTCGACAGATGTTCGTCGAGGCTCTTGGCAATCAAGCCATTGGCCGTTACGACAATCGGCACAGTGATAGCCGAGTTTACATTCCACATGTCAACAACCTCGTTTGTCGTCAAGATATTTTAGTTGTTTTTCTTTCTCAGCTTTCACGAGGTTCTCGTCATGTGGGATGGTAACATCGATTATCATTACGCGGCGCGCTGATCGGTCTATCACCACTATGTCAGGCTTATTGGCAACAATAGTCCTGTCAGTAATGATAGACCGATCCCAGTACAACGTGACATGGTCTTTCTCGAGAACTGGATCGGGCACATACTTGTAGTACGGTACCTCAGATTCAACAAGATTATATTACAAGGCAAGTTGCTGATGAATAATCCTGGCTACTTGGTTGTGCTCATGCAAGTACTCGCCGTTAGCTAGACGAGAACAACCAATAATAATATATCTGATGGACTCACCCAGACGGTGGCATGCCCGACACACGTCAACCGTCCCGTCCTTCATAATATATTTCCGGTAGTTGTTCGTCAACATAACTTCGTCCATAATCGCACAGACAAAACCTTCAGTTTCCCCAAAAAGGTCACCGAATCGAAGCCAAGACACGGACGCTAGAAAATCTACATCAGGTCCATGAAGAGCCTTGTAGAAGCGCCCGTGAAGCTCCTTACCTTGCCATACTTCGCGGTCATCGGTAGTAAGTACTACAGGTTTGCGCCAATTCTCTTTAGCCATGGACAACGGGGTGAGTCCCTTGTCCACTGCGACTACATCTCGGTGCATACCCACGACGACTTTTTAAATTTGTTATTAAGGTATTCATTGATAGAATAATATGCCTTGTCATACAACAATTTTAAAAGCTTACGTTTAAAATGGTTTATGCTGTTGTGGGCTATGATTTGGTTTGGTAATTTATTAAATAGTTATGGAGCTATTGTATATATGCTTTTGTGAAGAAAATTGGTTTTAGTTTATAGCAAATTCAGCTTATTGGAGCGTCGTTGACTTTCGACAGGTCTATAAAGATGCATATTAGTCTTTACAAAGATACATGCTTCATAGATATACAGAGATCGAACAGTCAATATTCTTAAGTCTTGGAAATAATAATAAAATAGTTTATTTATCCAAATAATAGACACAGACAACAGTTTGAAATAAAGGAATATACAATACTATAGGCATATAATCATGTTTTTGAGCAAAGATAATTATGGAACACAAAATTAGTCTATGCATACTTAAAATTATGAACCCTGCCTCTTAAACTAGGAGACCTGTATCTTAAGAGACAGTGATCGGCCAAGATGATTCAATCATACTTATAATGTCTGAAGTGGAAAAGTGTCGATGCAACATTTTAATTGCGCTTTAAAATTAGTATTAATGGGAATATGAGGGTGTTTGTTGTGTGTGAGAACGGAGTGGAAGTGTAAACCAAATATATGTATGTGTGTGTGTGTGTGTGTATGTGCGTGTGTGTGTATGTGTGCGTGTGTGTGCGTTTGTATGTGTATTTGTATTTGTGGAGTTTGCTGTTTGAGGCGTTAATTATATCATATATAACATATCATAAATCATATCAAGCGATGTTTGATACTAAAGACTCTGTTTTAATATAGTCCTGCTCCATGAGCCAGTTGGAAGTTTTAAATTTGACATTAAATTTACTCAGTTTTATTATGTCTAGCTCCTTTTGAATTTTTCCGAATTTTGGTGGCTTAAAACATAGTATTGGCGTCTTGCGAAGGAAGTCTTATACTGCACACCAGGGGGAATAAATGTACGCTTCCTTGGGTCGGGTGGAGGCAAGCGGGCATGTACCCTCAAGACAGATTGGAGAACAAAGAGCTGCCGAACACTGACGGTTCGGCAGCTCTTTGTTCTCCAATCTGTCTTGTCTTGACTTGGCAATCGGCGTAAAGTTGCATTGTGGGGTATCGGTAGGGTTTTCTTAGCATAACTTTAAGCACAGCCCTTTGAGACCTTTCCGCTTTTAAAAGATAGGTTTTTGCTGCTCCACCCCATACGGTTATGCAGTATCCAATAACCGATTGGCACAGAGTAAAGTATACCATCTTGAGAATGTCAATACCGGCAGATTCTCTGAGTGATTTGAAAATGTGAATAAGACGAAGTGTTCGGGTAGTTATAGTTTCTATTTGTTTGTCCCATTTTAGTCCATTGTCTATATGCACACCCAAGTATTTAACACTATCAGCTCTAGCAATAGAAGGGCATGAGCACGGCATTAACTGATTCTGGCACGAGTGAGCCATTATCATAAAATCACTAGTGGGTTTAGTGTTGCACCGGATTGCAAAGGGAAGGTAATAGGTTTTATTTACGTTTAGTGTCAGTAAGTTGATGTTAAGCCAGTTCATCACTGAAGACAATGCAAATTCCGCCTTCTTTTTCACATCCTCCCACGTGAGCCCTTCAACCAAGATTGCTGTGTCGTCTGCATACGCATAGATTTCACAACCTGGTATTGACATTCTACAAAGGTCATCTACATAAATTTGAAAAAGTGTGGGGCCTAGAATGCTTCCTTGGGGGACACCGTATGGCACAAGCTGTTCGTCACTGTATGTAGAGCCAATCTTTACCCGCTGAGTGCGATGTCTCAGGTAATCTTTGAAAATTTCTAAAGATATGCCACGTACACCTAGGCACTCAAGCTTTGAAATTAGTTTAGGAACAGAAACTGTGTCAAAGGCCTTCGACAAGTCCAAGAATATACCAAGACACTTTTTCCTGCCGTCCAGTCTCCTTGCAATAGATTGCGTTAGAGCCAGTACTGCGTCCTCAGTGGAGACTCCGGACCGGAAACCATATTGATTATCCGCTATAATATTGTATTTGTCGAGAAAGCTTCTTAGGTTTTGGTTGAGAACCTTCTCGAGGATTTTGGAAAGTGACGAAAGTACTGAAATGGGCCTATAATTTTCGACACAGCTTCTGTTTCCGCCCTTGAAAATAGGATGGACAATGGCCCTTTTAAGAGAATCTGGAAAAACTCCTGTCTCAATGCATAGATTGCAGATATATGTTATTTTTGTAGGAGGTCATGCTAATTCTGTAGGTAACCAGTCAGGCAGCCCAGCCGGCACAACCATACAGTACCGCACCTAGAAAGCCATGCCTCCGCAGTAGAGCCTTGTTTTAGACAGACAGGGACTCTGTACACATCAGGGCTCTAAAATATTGACGCTTAAAAGTATTGGTTGGATAAAAAAAATTAGAAAGGCATAGGGAGACCTTAGCGTAGCAGTAAGCTGTTCAGCCTATTAAAAACATAGCGGCCAAATGCGAGTCGGACTCACGCACCAAGGGTTCCGTACAAACTGACGACATAAACGGTCATATCTTTTCTCTACGTAGACTTAAAGGGTTGTTTTTTTCACAGCTCCAAGGGACCACAGATTTGAATATTTGGGTTCTGTTATTTATTATGAGGTACGGAACCCTAAAAAAGTATTTTTAAAAAGTGTATCTCTCTTTTTCTCAACAGATTTTGTGTAGGCCTCCTTTAAATTCCGCCATTTATATAGGTCTTGCGCTTGTATGGGAATTTCATCAAATATCCGTTCTGGTCTGGGCGGAGCGGATGTGTACTTTTAACAAAAACATTTTTGCTTTGCTGACATCTCCTTGAGACGCCCGTGGAACACGAACGTGCCATCGCCTCGGCCTGTCGTCACCAGACGGATGGACGGTGAGCTACCCATTGCTCACCGTCCTCAGACCCACGTCTACAGTGGCCAGGTGTCGTCTCGCGGCGCCCGACGCCTGTAGCGTCTCCCGCGGTAGTTGGCTTGGTTTGAGGTTCTCTCCTTCAAACATCACCATCTCCTCCCGGACACAGCGGTGCTCCACTCAAAAGAGCAGACTGCCAGTGTGCTCCAACGTGTCCTCCGGGCGATCGTCACATTGATGACACCTGAGTGTTTTCTCCCGCCCGATGATGTGCAGGAACCTCCACCCAGAGCGTTATTCGATGATTTCCCACCCCAAAAAAACCCCGGTACACAACATCACGAAAACTCCAGGTTCAAAATGGGTCCATTTTGAACCTGGAGTTTTCTTGATGTCGTGTTTCCATCTCAATTGTGGTCTTCCTCTAGGCCATTTTTACCCCAAGGCTTCCACTCCAAGAACACTTTGGCCTACGAGCCATGTTTTAGGAAAGAATGAATACGCTTTCCAAATAACTAATCTAACCATCCTACAAACAATTTTGTCGAACAAATATAATTTATCTTGACTGTTTTTTTTACTGTGCCTACCAAGATCATAATTGGGGCGTTCTATATTCAACCTTATTTATTTCTATTTGCAATTCACATTCAAATAGTAGGTACAAAACCAAATTATTAATAAAATATCAAATAAACAATTTAATATAAATTTAAACAGCGAGCGCATTCCTTTTTTGAATTTTTATCTAAACATAAAATTGGCGCGAATTTAGCCATAGATCAGTTTTTATTGTTTGTTGTTGAGTCGGTAGTGGCGTAAAAAATATTATAATCAATATTTATAGATGCAACTTGTGTCGACACCCTTGCACCATCCCATCTTCCTAGCACGGTGGGTTGCGCTGGAGCTGCTGCTGCAGGTGCTGAAAACCTCAAACGGCGCAAATATCACAATTTGATTGGTAATTATGTTTTTGAGCCGTTTGGGGTTGAAACACTAGGGCCATGGGGTCCGACTGCCCATGTAGTATTTCGAGAAATCGCCAAGCGGTTGGTCGATTCTTCTCGTGACCAGAGGGCTGGCCTGTTTTTTGGACAAAAAATAAGCATTGCCATCCAACGCGGTAATGCTGCCAGCCTTCTGGGCACTTTACCTGTTGACGGCGACTAACTACGGACGTACGTACGGACGGACGAATTTTTTGACGCCCTGTAAT
Organism: Ochropleura plecta; assembly: GCA_905475445.1. Lineage (NCBI taxonomy): Eukaryota > Metazoa > Arthropoda > Insecta > Lepidoptera > Noctuidae > Ochropleura > Ochropleura plecta. The sequence continues at coordinate 26,024,226 of FR997721.1, read as the reverse complement.
TTTCCATTTTTTACTTGTATATATTTTTATTATTAGTTTGTGTACATTTATAGGTTGTATATATTTAGTAATTAATTTAATTATATGATGGATATTTATAGTGTTTTACACGTTTTACAAAATTAATTTTATTTTCATCTATCAATTTCTGATATTCCTTAATTAAATTATTCGAGTTGATTGATTTACAAGAAAATAATCGATTGAAATAATCGCATTTACACATCACAAAATAAAAAAAAAAAAATGGACGTCAATTTCGAAAGTGCATGTACATAGTAGTGGTGTTGCAGTCAAAACTCTTAACTAGTCAAAAGTACTATTGACTAGCAAAATCAGTCAAAAGCACTTTTGACTGAACAGGTTGGTCAAAACTGGTTTTGACTAAAAATTATTGGTTTTTAGTACTTTTGACTGCAAAGGTCATTGGGCATTTTGTTTGAACATTTGACCCACGGCGTACATAAATGTAACACAGCTTTTAGAGCCATTGATTTTCCGACCGAGTTCACGGAATGCAGTCGTGGGTCATGCAGCTTGGATGACCACAAAATTATATTGGATAAGTTGTATACTGACATTGTTGAAACTCTGAGTGGCACCGCTGTTGGGTCTAGTGCGAAGCGTGACACTAAAGTTAATAAAAGTAGGCACTTATGTGGGTGGAATAAACATGTCCGTGAAGCTCATAGAGTGGCCAGGCTTAGGTTCGAAACGTGGATGGCTTGCAACCGGCCTACTTCAGGCATTATTTATGACGAAATGCTCGAGTCTCGTAAAATATTCAAGAGCCGCTTGAAATGGTGCCAGAATAATCAGGAGCAGCTAAAAATGGACATTCTGGCTAAACATAGATCGGCAAAGGACTTCTCTAACTTCTGGAAAGCTACCGGAAAGCATGAAGTTAAGCCTGGCCTCCCGGTGAGTGTGAATGGAAAAAGCGACCCTGTACATATTGCGGATACTTTCAAAGAATATTTTAAGGTGCGTTCCCCGCTGGGCCCTTCAGCGACGTTTGTCAGGACTGAGCCCAGATGTGGGGCGGGAGAGTCGCCTGTTCATTTTACAGCTAGTCAAGTAAGACGTGTTTTAAAGAAAATGACTGGCGGTAAGTCCCCCGGTCACGATGGGCTTAGTGTGGAGCATCTACGGCATGCGGGGGTTCACCTACCGAGGGTCTTGTCCATGTTTTTCACAATGTGCATGAGTCATTCATACCTACCACATGATTTAATGAAAACCATTGTAGTGCCTATTGTGAAGAACAGGACTGGGGACATTTCGGACAGGGAGAATTACCGCCCCATATCGCTAGCTACGATAATTGCTAAGGTGCTGGACGGTATGCTTGACTCCTGCCTGGATAATTATGTTAAATTACATGATGCACAGTTTGGGTTTAGACCTGGGCTATCCACGGAAGCTGCTATCGTTGGTCTCAAGCATACTGTCCAATACTATATGGACCGCAAGACGCCGGTATATGCGTGTTTCCTTGACCTCTCAAAAGCTTTTGATCTCGTTTCATACGATGTGCTCTGGAGAAAGTTGAGGAGCACGGGTGTACCGGTGTCGGTGCTTAATATGTTCAAGTATTGGTATTCTCACCAAACAAATTTTGTGAGGTGGAATAATACACTCTCTGAGGCATATACGTTGGAAAGCGGGGTGAGACAGGGAGGTTTGACGTCACCTAAGCTTTTCAACCTATACATAAATGACCTTATAGTTGGGCTCAGTAGTAAGCGTGTCGGTTGCTCGATAGATGGCGTCTGCGTCAACAACAACAGCTACGCGGACGACATGGTGCTGTTGAGCCCGACGGTGAGAGGTCTCGGAGAGCTGTTAAAAGTGTGTGAGGTCTATGCTAGTGCACATGGGCTTATATACAATGTCCAAAAAACCGAATATATGGTCTTTAGGGCCGTCGGTGGATGCCCCGAGTATTCACATCATATTACCCTAAATGGCTTGTGCATAAATCGTGTAACGAAGTTTAAATACCTGGGGCATTTAATTACCGAGGGTCTTGAAGATGATATGGATATTGAGAGGGAGCGCAGGGCTTTGGCGGTGAGAGGTAACATGTTGGCCCGCAGATTTGCCCGCTGTTCTGAACAGGTTAAAATAACATTATTTCAAGCTTATTGTCAAAGCTTTTATACGGGAAATCTGTGGGTCTGTCACACCAAAAGATCGTTGGAAGTCCTGCGTGTCCAATACAACAACATCTTCAGAATGATGTTGGGGTTGCCTCGCTTCTGTAGTGCATCGGGGATGTTTGCGCTGTACCGCACTGATGGCTTTCATGCAGTCATCCGCAAGAAAACTGTATCCCTGATCTGCAGAATGTGTGGCAGCTGCAACGGAATTCTTAAGACTGTTGCAGATAGGATGTCTTCTCCGCTATGGAGATGTCTTATCAAACGTGTAATTTAATGTTTTAAATGTAACCTTATTTGTAGTTTGATTATTATTAGAGCTATTTAATTTAATTTGACTCAAGATAATTTAATCTAATTTATATTAATCAAATTTAATTTAATTCAATTTAATTTATTTTAAACTAATCTAATTTATTTTGTCTAATCTAATTTAAATGAAATTTAATTCAATTTAATGTAATAAGTCTAATCTAATTTAATTTAATATAATTTATCTAATTTTAATTTAATGTAATCTAATTTAATTCAATTTAATTTAATCTAATTTAATCATATTTATTTAATTCATTTGTGATTTTATTTTTAATTGAGTTGCATATTTCATTTCATTTTTGTTTATTTTATTTTTGTTTTAATGTGTTTTTAATATGGATCCAGTTATCCGAAATAAATGAATTTTAATTTAATTTAATTTAAACGAAATAGGGCAAGGTATATAGCTAAATGCATCTGCAACCCAGTGGTATGGGTCGCATTCTTGTGGGCCGTGGAAGAATGGAGAAAAAAATATTTTTACCCTGTTTGATCAAGATCTATTGATATTCCTCCTAAAAAGGCCGCAGGTGCATCTATTACATCTTGATGCCTGGCCCATAAGAAAAAGTAAACTATGCTTACAACATGCGCACAGCTTCCAACAGTATGGCGGAGTGTATACATGAGCAGTAATACTGTTCTGTGCCATTTCTTCCAATTCGTGTGGGATCTAATAATAGTGTACGTATAATATTGTTTCCTACGGACATGTCTGTCGGACATGTCACGACACTTTCTTTCGATCTCTTATTATTATTTGTGTGTAATGACTAATATGGTCGTAGCAATATGACCTCGCGACTCTCAAGTGATACGATCCCAACGTAAATAACATTAATGCTTCATGTGTTTTCCATCGAGTCGCACTAACGTTACTCTCAGCCTGTTCAAATTATGCCTTATCACATAATTATTGATCGATTCTCAAAATCCACGATCCCATATAAAAATGTCATCAGTTCTCAAGAACCAGGTAAGTCCCCGCTTTGAGGAGTGGTTGAAGAGGCGCCATTTCGTCCTCAGCTACCGCCTGACGCACATCCTCACCGGACACGGAAGTTTCGGGATGTACCTGCACATAATCGCGTGGGAGAAAACGCCCGGGTGTCACCATTGTGATGATCGCCCGGAAGACACAGTGGAGCACACAGTGGCGTTCTGCCCAGCTTCTGCAAGCTGGAACCCTCGTAGAGGCGATCGGCAGCGGCGGTTTCTCGCGTCCGGCCCTGGTTCAGTCCATGCTCCGGAGCGAGAGGAAATAGAAGCGGTCGCCTCCTTCTGCAAATCAGTAATGCCAGCGAAGGAGGTGGCCGGGCGTTTGAGGGAGAGAACCAACCCAGCCGCCACGGGAGACGCCCCGGGCGTCAGACCCAGAGAGACGACTCCCGGCCACCGTAGATGCGAGCCTGTGGACGGTGAGCAATGGGTAGCTCACTGTCCGTCCGTCTATTGAAGATAGGCCGTGTCGATGTCGCGTAAGTGTTCCACGCGCGCTTCAAAGAGATGTAAGTTTTGTAACTAATTACAAATAAAGCAACACACAACAATGAAACAGATCAATGTCGCTATGTGCTTGAGAGTACGAATTGTAGGTACGCGTCATTGGAGCCTCCTATATCACATTTGTCAGCGCTCGCGGTATCGCCAGCAAGCGTGGCTGTCGATGTCGCCCCACGTAATTATCTAGAACACATAAATCTATCTACCGTAAAATGCCTAACATAAAGGGCAATAGATGGAACATGGGTGGATTTTAGTCAGTATAAGTCTGACACTCCCCCCCCCGCTCCTTGACCGGATAATTCCTGTGGATGCCTCGAGAGTAAGGCCCGGCAACCCCTGTTGGGTACGAGCCTCGGCTTAGGGAGGGCATCATCATCATCTGGCTCAGTATCGCGGGCTGGCGCTAGCAAGGGACGGGTGGCGCAACGTCCCGGTACGCAGCCTCCGTGCTTGCGTCTGAATTTACAAATGGTGCTAGTTTCCCTTCTGCTCTCCTTAGCAGAGTTATAGCGCCGACAGGGTTGACGAGAGTATGTCTAAGACGGCGAATTGTACTAATTCGGGCGGCCGATGCGATAAAAGAGTTGCGATGTTTCACAGAGTCAAAGAAACGCTTGAAAAGGCGCTTCAGGAATTGAAGGACGGTGGAGATTTTTAAATCAAAGGGCTCCGTGATTTTACATAGGAATTGGTTTTGAAGGCTCTGCATTCTAAGGGCTAAGCGGGTTTGGAGTGGGAAAACACGACACAGGCGTATGCCATGTTGGGACGGAGCGTTTTGACAGCAACCTACATCAGGGTCTTTTACGGGAGGTAGGGCAGCTCTACGTTCGCCTTTGGAGTTCACCATATCGAGGTGACGCTTGGCTACTAGCTGCGAGCTGGGGGAGCACTGAGACTCCAAACTGTCGGTTAGGCACTCTGCCTTTTCAGAGTCATCGAATGCGACTCGTTTATCACGACGATTGAGCGGAGGCATCGAAGCCTCGTCGGTGCCAAGCCTACCTACCCACCTACCTGTTTTTATCTATCTAGCAAAGTGTTTGTGCGAGAGATATTTCGTAGAGCTATACAAACATTTATTGTGCTTGTACACGTTTCAACAATGCTAAAAACTTGTGTTTTATTAACTTTTAAATGTTAAATAACTTTTTTTCCCACGGAATATTTAAAAAAAATTACATATTTTAGAAGGTGGGATTGAGTTCTTCAATTTAAAACTGATTTGGTCCGTGTACGCAAACTTTTATTAGGTGGGTCAGAAACGCCCCATGACCTTTGCGGTTAAAAGTACTATTGACTGACGCTCTTCGTCAAAAGTAGTTTTAACTGCAATAAAGCATCAGTCAAAAGCACTATTAACTAACACTAGGTTAGTTTAGGTTAAAACAGTGACCTCCTACGAAACAACCTGCATTTATAGAAAAAAGAGATTGTTTTTAGTTGGTTATGCCGGAACTGAACTATTTAGATTAGGAGGCATTACAATCTTTTTAAGAGTTTTGACTGATACAACCAGTCAAAACCACTTTTGACGGAATCATTTAGTCAAAAGTACTTTTAACCAGCTCCATTGGGCAAAAGTACTTTTAACTGTTATTTTAGTCAAAAGTACTATTGACTGGTTAAGAGTTTTGACTGCAACAGTGGTTATGAATATTACGTGTTAATGGTACTATTATTTCAAATTACGATAAGATCTGGGCATTTTCATGTTATTTATAATATTTGCAATGATATTTGTCTCATTTGTTAGAGAATCTATTCGCGTCTGTGTGATATAATGTGGAATTAAAAATGTAAACAAGCACGATTGGCGAGAAACTTCGACTTTTGATTTCAAAATGTATCATTACCACTGCTAATATAAGTTCAATTACGAATGATTTCTTCACGTAATAAAAGGACACGTTAATCATGCCCAATTATGTGGAGTTTATATGTCCGAAAACCACTTTTTTATGATTTTTAGCGTCGACCTACACTGCCATCAAAATGGCGATGATTGTAATTTATGCATTTGGATTTTATAAGACATAATTAAGAAACTTGATCAATAATTAAAGAACTTCTAATGACGTTTAAATACGAGATTTTTATTTTACTATCTTAATGAATGCACACCCATTTATTTTTTACCCAGAAAATAAAATATTTACAAAAATAATGAGGAGGTCGTATGAATTAAATGTTCGGCCCCTTTGGGGGCCAGTACCGAGACAGCGGAGGTTTGAATGTCGAGCCCCTGAAGGGGTCCGTACCGAACTATACAACACCTAAATTTAAGTGATGCAGTTTGGTTCGGTTTTAGACCGGGTCTTTCGACAGAATCTGCGGTTATGTCTCTCAAGCAAACCATCAGGTATTACACAGATAGATGCACGCCTGTGTATGCAGCCTTTGCCTCCAATAATTTACAACTGATGGAGCCACTTAGAAGCTGAAAATTTTAGTAGCGCCATTTTTCCATTTTTTTTCGGATGGGATCATCAAATAACTTCTCCCCCTTCGGGCGGAGCGGGGGGGTTTGTCAAGACTTTTACTGACTAAAACCCACCCATGTTCCTTCTATTGCCCTTTATGTTCCAGGGCCGCGGTATCTCTTTCGAACAACCCGCAACCCCGGAAGTAGTGCCATTACGATATAATTTAATTTAGTGCGGTCGTGCGGTAGTGGAATCCGTGGATCTCAGCTCCCGAATTACATATTTCTAAGATTACAGTCCTCAAACAAGATCTACAAGTTTTAGGTATGCATTTAATATTTCTATGGATATGTCGGAAGCATTAAGCATCTTTGCAACTGACATAAAGCAATCGTTGAAGGAACGCTGCTTTGGCCGCCTGAACAAAGTTTTAGTCTTTTCTTGGGCGGTGCGAGCTTGCAATGGTTGCGTCATGTTGCGGTTTCGGTGTATTCATTCGGCATAATCAAATGGACTTCGTCTTGGCGCCCTGGATAGGGAGGCATAGTGGTTAGCGCAAATCGGATACCCATGATCATTGGTGATGAGACTATTTATATTACGCAAAAATGTAAAGATCGTGGCTTCTTAATCGCTCAGACCTTGTACAACCGCGAGGTATGCAGTCTCATGGATTAAGATCTCACCCCGCTCTCTTTAGCTAACGATACGACAAGCGGCGCAAACCTATAAGTACTATAAACCGTAAGAGTGTCCATGGAGTTTCTTGCCCATTCAACTACAGTACTTTCACAAGTTATTATGTCTTGTGACTGGGACTGTAGCAGCATTTTTTTTTATTTTATGACATCCAAAAGTGCCTGTAAATTGAAATAGGTAAATGCTTTGAGTTTCAGTTTACTGGATACTAATTAAATAGCCGTAGGGAGATATGGGAGAGCAAGGAGCTACGTTAACGCTTTTTCTATGATATAATTTTTAAGCCTTTTTGATAATTGATAATTGATTAGGAAAGTCGATGATTTCGTCTGTGCGATTATGGATGAAGTTGTCATATCAAACAATTATCGGAATTGTGGTATCTCTCGTCCACAAAAGCCATTAATGAAGAGTTGAAGTTGAAGTTACATTGTCAAGTTTTTTTGACTTGAAGTCTGTGTTCTATTTCTGTCATAAATTGATAATCTAAATCTGCAAAGAAATACTTTTAGGCCTCTGCCTCGAATTTTGCGGGCAGCGGGGCGGCGGCGGCGGCGGCGCGGCAGCGGGGCGGGCAACGCATATCTGTTCTCCAAACTAGCGGGCAGATCGCGCGGCACTATTAGCGGTGAAGTGTTGTGTTCGTGGTTGTGTTGTCGAGATATTTGTTTTTATTCGCGAACGAAATGTCTGAAAAACGGCGACATATTTTGATTCAAATTTATTCCTAACGCTCGATTTATTGTAGGCAAAAAAAGAAGTGGATCCCTACTATAGGGCAAGGAAAATAAATGGCGAGTTTTATCGAAATTATGAAGAACAGACTTTAACTTTAACATTCAGTTCGTTTTTTATTTCTTCCCATAATTGGTTAATTATTCTTCTATTTTTATGGTTCACATCTTTGCTGTTCCATATGGGTGTCCTCTCAAAAATTGCCGAAATAATTAGCTCTTGCACGTCCGAAGACATTTTGATACGTCACAAAAAAAATGTACAACACTATACCTACAATGCAGAAGCGCAACGCGGGCGGTCACCGCTTGACTGGAGTGCACCGCTCGTTGCCCGCCCCCGCGCCGCTGTATTCGAGGGCCGGTCCATTTGATTATACGCGTAAGATCCTGCCGCTCCCGCGCCGCCGCCGCCGCCGCCCCGCTGCCCGCGAGATTCGAGGCAGAGGCCTTATTACTAAATATTCTCCAGCGTTTGATAGTTTATTACCAGTTTACACGTGATATTGGCAAAATTGTGGTATCTCTCGTCCACAAAAGCCATTAATGAAGAGTTGAAATTGAAGTTACAGTGTCAAAGACAGGAAATCATCAATTTTTTTTTAAACCTTGCCCCACACTAGGAATTTCTCCTGTATCGTGGGTGCGTTTACAAACATTTAAACTCACATACACAAACAGCTAGACCCGGAACAACTATCTGTAGGCCATACAAATATTTGTTCCGTGCGGGGATTACATTACATTTACGAGTCAGTTCAACTTAACGCCGACACAACCGCTCCCAAAACGCTCGTCTGCACGCTGTCTACATTGTGCGGGGGAAAACGCGGCTCCCGCGCATTTTTGGACACGTACCTGTTCTGCGCACACACTGTGTATGTTGTGCTTAATTGACAGACAAACTTCGAGAGGAGAAACGCAAAAAATTACTTAATTTTTTTATTCAAGTACTAGGTGTCCAAATTTCCCGGACAACATTACTGATTAGAAAATACACAGACAATGGGAAATTTCTCACAATTAAATACTGAACTGCCTTGAATCAATTTTTTTTCCAAACTATTACATACATAACCTGGTGCGCTACAAATTGGAATATTCTAAAATCATATCGAAGCAACAGATATTGCAAATTTTCATTATTGTGAGGAAAATAAAGTTAACTGGTATTTTGATGGTCGATGGAAGCAATTCTACTAATTATTGTTGTTGATTTTTATGCTGTTTAGAAGGGAAAAAAATCATAATCTTCATCAATTATGGTGCAAAGCCAGAGGTGAAATAGCCATGAAAATACTTAAAAAAAACTGTTATCCTCTGGAAGACGTCACGTCATCAAGCTCCTGGCGTGATGTGGTAGGAGACTTTTCGAATCCTATCTGCGTCATATACGATAAATGTCTCAAAACTTGCTTCTTTATAAATCATTGGCGACTTTCATAGTGGAAGGGATCTGCTTCATGAGAAAACATTGACAAATTACTTCTTTTATTTATATATAGTGCTTGGACGTTACAAACGTACTACATCCTTTCAATGGTACTGTTACATTTTGCCTCTCGTGGGTTTATCAGGCAGAGTATTCGAGATCTGTAAATTCAAATTCCGTTCAGTAAATTGTAATTACTACTAAAACCATCACAATTGCCTTAACACTTGATAGTTTTTGTTTGTAGTCTGTTGATTGACACGTAAAAAGAATAAGTACTCAAATAGTTTTTCATTTTTGCAATTACCGAACAATGGGTTCGGTACGGTGTACTTATCAGGAAGGATGATGATCTTATCCAACCGGATGCAGCTGATAAAGTATTTTCTCGTGACAACCTAAATGATCTCCACAACCCAATTACTTTTTACTGACACGATATCTTTGGTCAGAATTCCGTGATACCGACTACCCCGTAATAATGATTACCAAAGTCTACGAATGATGATCACATGATTCCTAAGACATAGATGGGTAATCACGACTCACTCAGGGAAGTACAGCTTATAGGCTTACCAGGTTTTTCAGTATAACATTGATTGCGATAATGTTGAGATAACTGGAAGGATATAGTCGAAGTATCCGTCGAGAGATCAGAGTCATTGTCGTCGGATGTTGGAACTGCTACAAATATTGAGGATGCGACGGAAAAATCATCTTTCGATAAAAGTTGGTCCACCACCATTGTTATATCATGTGCATTGTCCAAATTGCTTATGACTACGACAGGGTCACCATTCTTAGTTTTTCTTGTAATTTGAGATTTTACATTGTATTTGAATTTTGGTTCCGTTTCAGATAATACATGGGTAAAGTAATCATTTCGTTTTCTCGTGGTATAATCCGCTCCGTAGTCGCTGCTTGTGGGGTTTTCGCTGAAGCTTTCGCTATAGGAAAAGAGTGATTTAAATGTATTAATTCCTGATTTTGAAATTTAAGTTATTTGATTAAATATACTTTGAAGATTATAGATCTCATTATCATGGTCTTCCTGCCCTTACTTAATGTTATTTGGGGTGAGCGGAAGTTATTATATTCTTCCATTTTCCCCTGTCAATCACAAATTACACTAATCTCGCTATCATTTACTCCTTTTTCCATCATATCATTCCTCACACAATCCTTTTGGGTTTTACTCTTCGTCTCCCTCTCTAACCATTGACCATTATACTCACCACTCATTGTTATCTTACTACCTTTGTACCATTACGTTTTCTTTTTCCATTCTCCCATCTCAGACAGGCTTTATTGACTTTTTATCATCATATCCCTTTGCGATCCACCCATCTTATCTCTGACCTTCCAATTCTTCTCCACCCATCATTCATATTCATCTCTCTTTAGGCCACATGCGTTTTGTCCCTTTTTATTACATTAAAATCATCACTCTTCATCATTCTAGCCTTTTCCTATGTTGGGGTCAGCATTAAGTCTTACCGGATTCAGGATGAAGCGAATGCTTATCTGCCCTCCACAAGTCAGTTAATAATTGGTTAGGTACCCAGTTATTAACTGAGTTGTGGCTTATTGTGTTACGATACCCCTTGTTTAGTCTGGTTGACAAACTTAAAAGCTACTACCTCTAACGACTGTCAAAAATCTAAAATGACAGCCTGAACCCACGGCTTAACGTGCTTAGAGAGGCACGGAGGGAAGTCGGTATGTAATGGGTTGTTTAACGCATCCACATACCAACCTAGGCAAGCGCGGATTAACCACAAGATCCACCCGAGCAGCAGTAATGAGCTAGCAGAACTTAGCTAGCAGGTCTTTTGATACTTATAAAAATTCGTTTCAAGTTACGTTTCATCCCAAAAGAGATACTAATTACATAAAATTGAATGAAATGAATCAGAGTAAAAAACAAAGAAACAATTCAGAAACCTAGATCGGCAGATCAGACGATAACGTTATGTAATTGTCGTCAAGTGCACGCCGCTTTACTGTAATTTCTAACATTAAGTCATAGTGACGAGACCAGTATTTTTTTTTCTTTATAGATGTTAGGTAGGGTTGTCACAGAACTAGATAGAAACACAATAAAAACAGGCCGTAGCGACAATCGCTACGGCCTGTTTTTATTGTGTTTAGGCAGCACCACGTGGCTCTCGGATTCTGCTTAAGCCTTCTAAGTTGTACTTTGAAATTTACCTCATTTTTGTGTCATCGCTACTGTCTTCATTTTTGCTGTAGTAAACTCTGTTAGAAAAACACTCCGTTTTTTCATCTGTTTCATCGTTCAAATAAACGTTGGATATCGAGTAGCATAAATAACGAGTTGAACTTGATACGTAGTAGCTATTATTGGAAAACGATGTCTCACTAGTTACAGCCATACAAACACTTGAGTCTGTGTTCAAGGACAGTGATGATTCGCTTTTTATGATTCCAATTGAATCATAACTGGCAAACCTGTCATTTGGAATAAGAGATGAGCTCCTAAAAATGTCTCGTGGTTTTTCTATATTTTTAATAACAAGTTCCTCCGATTCTTCATCACAGATTTCATATGTGGCACTTTCATATAAGTAATAAAATTCATTGCTTTCTATTTTATTTATCTTGACTTTAGTAAAGCTGTCGTAAGAGCTATTAGTGTAAAATGAACTTTCAAGAGCAGTGTTCAACTTGTTGACGTTTATTGATGTTATAACGGAAGAACACGCATCATATAAAGACTTTTTTAAATCGTTTGTCTCAAATATCTTATTCTCAAACGGAGGACTGAAGTAGTAGTTGTACGTGTTACTGCTTAGGCTATCTGTTGATATTTTGTCGCACAAAGTTATCACATTTTTAGGTGTTTGTTGAGTGTTGCTGCTGATCTGACTGGTGTAAGAAGTGAGGCGATCAACTCTACCTACAGTAACTTTTATACCCTCGTTGTCAATGTAGGCTCCAGCTTTTACACCAGGAATACACTCGTCAGGACAATCACACAAAGAAGAAATATCTGGAGATGTCACTCTAATCTTGATATAGCTGTGTTTAAATTTGATTTTCTTCTTATCACAACCACAGCCACGATCACAAGTTGTTGTCTTAGCTACTTCTTCTAACTTTTCGCTGATACCAGCAGCTGAAGTTTTAACACGGACTTTCGAAGGGGAAATGCCGGTTTTTTTCGATTTGGTTTTTATCTCTCCTTTCTTTTCAGAAGGCGTAGGTTCTGGGGGCAAGCCTGATTCAGCTCTAACTTTTTTAACTAATGCTTTTTCGGATGGTGTCTTGCCTTCAGGCATCGGTAACCCTGCTTCGGCCAATCCTTTAAGTATCCTCTCCTTTTCAACAGCTGATTTTCCCGCAATTGGCGTCAACAATCCCTCTTCTTTGGCTTTGCGCACAACTTCCTTCTCTGAGATTGTTTTTGCAGGTGGCGGCATACCTAATTCAGTACGAACTTTTTGAACTAATGCCTTCTCCGACGGAGTTTTACCTTCGGGTAACGGTTTTCCAGCCGCAGCAAGACTTCTAACAGCTTTTTCTTTCTGTGATGGTGTTGTTCCTTTCAAACTGGCAGCTTCTTTTAGCGATGGTATTCCTTCCTCGGCTTTAATTTTTTTTATCATGGCTTTTTCAGAAGCAGTTCTACCTTCTGGTAGGGGTAATCCAGCCTTAGCCATGCCCTTTACAATACGTTCCTTCTGAGATGGTGTTTTACCTTCAAGAGGCGTTACAATTCCAGCAGCTTCAGCTTTACGCATCTTAGATTTTTCCGATACAGTTTTAGGTTCAGGTGGAAGACCAAGATCTTTGCGAACTTTTTCCGCTATCTTTTTCTCTGAGTCTGTTTGAGATTCAGGGAGAGGTAACCCTTGTTCTATTAAGCCTTTTAATATTCTTTCTTTCTCTTTTGGAGATTTACCCGTCAATGGTGTTAATAGACCAGCTTCTTTTGCTTTTTGTAATTTTTCAGAGGTGACTTTTGACGGTGCTCTACTTTCCGCCTTTACTTTTGCTATTAGTTTTTTTTCCGAAGGTGTCTTTCCTTCGGGCAAGGGTTTTCCAGCTTTACGAAGACTTCTCAATATTTTTTCTTTTTCTGACGGAGTTTTGGCTAATCTTAACTTTGCTGAAAGCGGCAATTCGGCAGGGGGCTCGCCAGCAGTGACTCTCCTAATAAGCTCTTTTTCAGACGGCGTTTTGCCTTCTGGTATGGAGATACCTGCGGCTAATCTGTCCCGAAGAATCTTTTCCTTTACTGAAGGTGATTTACCTTCTAAAGGAGTAAGCAATCCGGCATCTTTTGCCCTTTGCATTCGTTCTGATCGTGTAGGTGATACGTAACCTGTTTCATCTTTGATTTTTTGGATTAAAACTCTTTCAGACGGTGATCTGCCTACTGGTAATGGTAAACCTGCAGCTGCCCTACCTCTAAGGATTTTTTCTTTCTGTGAGGGACTTTTTCCTTCTAGAGGTGTGAAAAGACCAGACTTTCTAGCTTTTCTCACTTTTTCCGACGGAGTCTTTTCAGGTATCCCTAATTCTGTCTTAATTTTTTTAGTCAATGCTTTTTCAGAAGCAGTTTTACCTTCTGGTAAAGGCAAACCAGATTCAGCAAGGCCTCTTAGGATTCTTTCTTTTTGTTCAGATGTTTTACCTTCGAGAGGTGTTAGGATGCCAGCTGCTTTGGCTCTTTTTAATTTTTCAGTAGTAATTGATAAACCTGCCACTTTCGCTGATGGTTCTTTAATTGATTTGCCTGTCTTCACTTTAGCTATAATTGCTTTTTCAGATATCGTTCGTCCTTCGGGCAAAGGAATTCCTTTGTCTTGCAAATTCTTTAGTATTTTTTCTTTCTCTGACGGTGTTTTACCTTCAAGAGGCTTCAGTAATCCGTCGGCCGCAGCTTTCGCGTACTTTTCTTTCATAGAAGCAGTTTTAGGTTCCGGTGGAAGGCCGAGGTCAGCGCGTACTTTGTCGATGAGTTTGTTCTCTGAAGCAGTTTTCCCTTCTGGAAGAGGTAGTCCTTGCATTGCTAATCCCTTAATTATCTTTTCTTTTTGTGATGGTGTTTTACCTTCTAAAGGCGTTATTAGTCCTTCCGCTTTGGCTTTAGCTAACTTTGCAGATGGCGTTACAGACGGCGCTCGAGTTCCGGCCTTCACTTTAGCTATAATTGCTTTTTCAGATGCCGTTCGTCCTTCGGGCAAAGGAATTCCTTTGTCTTGCAAATTTTTAAGTATTTTTTCTTTCTCTGACGGTGTTTTACCTTCAAGAGGCTTCAGAAATCCTTCGGCCGTAGCTTTCGCGTACTTTTCTTTCATGGAAGCAGTTTTAGGTTCCGGTGGAAGGCCGAGGTCAGCGCGTACTTTGTCGATGAGTTTGTTCTCCGAAGCAGTTTTTCCTTCTGGAAGAGGTAGTCCTTGCATTGCTAAGCCCTTAATTATCTTTTCTTTTTGTGATGGTGTTTTACCTTCTAAAGGCGTCATTAATCCAGCAGCTTTTGCTTTTGCCAGTTTTGCAGATGGCGTAATAGACGGCACACGAGTTCCGGCCTTCACTTTATCTATGAGAGCTTTCTCTGTTGTCGTTCGTCCTTCGGGCAATGGAATTCCTTTGTCTTGCAAATCCTTTAGTATTTTCTCTTTCTCTGACGGTGTTTTGCCTTCTAAGGGCTTAAGTAATCCGTCAGCGGCGGCTTTAGCATACTTTTCTTTCATGGAAGCAGTTTTAGGTTCCGGTGGAAGGCCGAGGTCAGCGCGTACTTTGTCAATGAGTTTGTTCTCCGAAGCAGTTTTTCCTTCTGGAAGAGGTAGTCCTTGCATTGCTAATCCCTTAATTATCTTTTCTTTTTGTGATGGTGTTTTACCTTCTAAAGGCGTTATTAGTCCTTCCGCTTTGGCTTTAGCTAACTTTGCAGATGGCGTTACAGACGGCGCTCGAGTTCCGGCCTTCACTTTAGCTATAATTGCTTTTTCAGATGCCGTTCGTCCTTCGGGCAAAGGAATTCCTTTGTCTTGCAAATTTTTAAGTATTTTTTCTTTCTCTGACGGTGTTTTACCTTCAAGAGGCTTCAGAAATCCTTCGGCCGTAGCTTTCGCGTACTTTTCTTTCATGGAAGCAGTTTTAGGTTCCGGTGGAAGGCCGAGGTCAGCGCGTACTTTGTCGATGAGTTTGTTCTCCGAAGCAGTTTTTCCTTCTGGAAGAGGTAGTCCTTGCATCGCTAAACCCTTAATTATCTTTTCTTTTTGAGATGGTGTTTTACCTTCTAAAGGCGTTATTAGACCTTCAGCTTTGGCTTTAGCTAGTTTTGCAGAAGGCGTAATAGACGGCACACGAGTTCCAGCCCTCACTTTATCTATGAGAGCTTTCTCTGTTGTCGTTCGTCCTTCCGGCAATGGAATTCCTTTGTCTTGCAAGTCCTTTAGTATTTTCTCTTTCTCTGACGGTGTTTTACCTTCAAGAGGCTTTAATAATCCGTCAGCCGCAGCTTTTGCATACTTTTCTTTCATGGAAGCAGTTTTAGGTTCCGGTGGAAGACCAAGGTCAGCACGTACCTTATCAATGAGTTTATTCTCTGAAGTGGTTTTCCCCTCTGGAAGAGGGAGTCCTTGCATTGCTAAGCCTTTTATTATCTTTTCTTTTTGAGATGGTGTTTTACCTTCTAAAGGCGTTATTAGACCTTCAGCTTTGGCTTTAGCTAATTTTGCAGATGGCGTAATAGACGGTAAGCGAGTTCCAGCCTTCACTTTATCTATGAGAGCTTTCTCTGTTGTCGTTCGTCCTTCGGGCAATGGAATTCCTTTGTCTTGCAAGTCCTTTAGTATTTTCTCTTTTTCTGACGGTGTTTTGCCTTCAAGAGGCTTCAGTAATCCGTCGGCCGCAGCTTTCGCGTACTTTTCTTTCATTGAAGCAGTTTTAGGTTCCGGTGGAAGGCCGAGGTCAGCGCGTACTTTGTCGATGAGTTTGTTCTCCGAAGCAGTTTTTCCTTCTGGAAGAGGCAGTCCTTGCATTGCTAAGCCCTTAATTATCTTTTCTTTTTGAGATGGTGTTTTACCTTCTAAAGGCGTTATTAGACCTTCAGCTTTGGCTTTAGCTAATTTTGCAGATGGTGTTACAGACGGCGCTCGAGTTCCGGCCTTCACTTTATCTATGAGAGCTTTCTCTGTTGTCGTTCGTCCTTCGGGCAACGGGATACCTTTGTCTTGCAAGTCCTTTAGTATTTTCTCTTTCTCTGATGGTGTTTTACCTTCAAGAGGCTTAAGTAATCCGTCAGCTGCAGCTTTTGCATACTTTTCTTTCATGGAAGCAGTTTTAGGTTCCGGTGGAAGGCCGAGGTCAGCGCGTACTTTGTCGATGAGTTTGTTCTCCGAAGCAGTTTTCCCTTCTGGAAGAGGTAGTCCCTGCATTGCTAAACCCTTAATTATCTTTTCTTTTTGAGATGGTGTTTTACCTTCTAAAGGCGTTATTAGACCTTCAGCTTTGGCTTTAGCTAATTTTGCAGATGGCGTAATAGACGGTAGGCGAGTTCCGGCCTTCACTTTATCAATGAGAGCTTTCTCTGTTGCCGTTCGCCCTTCAGGTAAAGGAATTCCTTTATCTTGCAAGTCCTTCAGTATTTTCTCTTTCTCTGATGGTGTTTTGCCTTCCAAGGGCTTCAGTAATCCGTCAGCAGCAGCTTTTGCATACTTTTCTTTCATAGAAGCAGTTTTAGGTTCCGGCGGAAGACCAAGATCAGCTCGTACCTTTTCAATGAGTTTATTCTCTGAATCGGTTTTCCCCTCTGGAAGAGGCATTCCTTGCATTGCTAAGCCCTTAATTATCTTTTCTTTTTGAGATGGTGTTTTACCTTCCAAAGGCGTTATTAGACCTTCAGCTTTGGCTTTAGCTAATTTTGCAGATGGCGTAATAGACGGCGCGCGAGTTCCAGCCTTCACTTTATCTATGAGAGCTTTTTCTGTTGTCGTTCGTCCTTCCGGCAACGGGATACCTTTGTCTTGCAAGTCCTTTAGTATTTTTTCTTTCTCTGACGGTGTTTTACCTTCAAGAGGCTTTAATAATCCGTCAGCCGCAGCTTTTGCATACTTTTCTTTCATGGAAGCAGTTTTAGGTTCCGGTGGAAGACCAAGGTCTGCTCGTACCTTGTCAATTAGCTTGTTCTCTGAAGCGGTTTTCCCTTCTGGAAGAGGCAGTCCTTGCATTGCTAAGCCCTTAATTATCTTTTCTTTTTGAGATGGTGTTTTACCTTCTAAAGGCGTTATTAGACCTTCAGCTTTGGCTTTAGCTAATTTTGCAGATGGTGTTACAGACGGCGCTCGAGTTCCGGCCTTCACTTTATCTATGAGAGCTTTCTCTGTTGTCGTTCGTCCTTCGGGCAACGGGATACCTTTGTCTTGCAAGTCCTTTAGTATTTTCTCTTTCTCTGACGGTGTTTTACCTTCAAGAGGCTTAAGTAATCCGTCAGCTGCAGCTTTTGCATACTTTTCTTTCATGGAAGCAGTTTTAGGTTCCGGTGGAAGACCAAGGTCAGCTCGTACCTTGTCAATGAGTTTATTCTCTGAAGCGGTTTTCCCCTCTGGAAGAGGAAGTCCTTGCATTGCTAAACCCTTAATTATCTTTTCTTTTTGAGATGGTGTTTTACCTTCTAAAGGCGTTAATAGTCCTTCAGCTTTGGCTTTAGCTAGTTTAGCAGATGGTGTAATGGACGGCACACGTGTCCCAGCCTTTACTTTAGCTATGAGAGCTTTCTCTGTTGACGTTCGTCCTTCGGGTAATGGAATGCCTTTGTCTTGCAAATCCTTTAGTATTTTCTCCTTCTCTGATGGTGTTTTGCCTTCCAAGGGCTTCATTAAACCGGCACTTGCTGCTTGTTCGTACTTATCTTTCATAGATGGCGTTGTAGGCTCTGGTGGTAAGCCAAGTTCAGTGCGCACCTTTTCACTAATTTTCTTCTCTGAAGGAGTTTTTGCTTCAGGTAGAGGCAGTCCTTCCTTTGCTAAAGATTTTATAATTTTTTCTTTTTGCGATGGAGTTTTTCCCTCCAAAGGCGTAATAAGTCCTTCAGCTTTGGCTTTAGCTAGTTTAGCAGATAGCGCAATAGACGGCGCGCGAGTCCCGGCCTTTATCTTAGCTACAAGAGCTTTCTCTGTTGACGTTCGTCCTTCGGGTAATGGAATGCCTTTGTCTTGCAAGTCTTTTAGTATTTTCTCTTTCTCCGACGGTGTTTTTCCTTCCAAGGGCTTCATTAATCCGTCGGCCGCAGCTTTAGCGTATTTTTCTTTCATGGACGCAGTTTTAGGTTCCGGCGGAAGGCCAAGGTCAGCGCGCACCTTGTCAATGAGTTTATTCTCCGAAGCAGTTTTTCCTTCTGGAAGTGGCAGTCCTTGCATTGCTAAGCCCTTAATTATCTTTTCTTTTTGGGATGGTGTTTTACCTTCCAATGGCGTAATTAGTCCTTCAGCTTTGGCTTTAGCTAGTTTTGCAGATGGCGTAATGGACAGTACACGAGACCCAGCCTTAACTTTAGCTATGAGGGCTTTCTCTGTTGACGTGCGACCTTCGGGTAATGGAATGCCTTTGTCTTGCAAACTCTTCAAAATCTTTTCTTTTTCGGAAGCCGTTTTACCTTCCAACGGCTGCATTAAACCGGCACTTGCTGCTTTTTCGTACTTCTCTTTCATGGATGGCGTTTTAGGCTCAGGTGGTAAGCCGAGTTCAGTGCGCACCTTTTCACTGATTTTCTTCTCTGAAGGAGTTTTCGCTTCAGGTAGAGGCAGTCCTTCCTTTGCTAAAGATTTTATTATTTTTTCCTTTTGAGAGGGAGTTTTTCCCTCCAAAGGCGTAATAAGTCCTTCAGCTTTGGCTTTAGCTAGTTTAGCAGACAGCGTAATGGAAGGCGCGCGAGTCCCGGCCTTTATTTTAGCTACGAGAGCTTTCTCTGTTGATGTTCGTCCTTCGGGCAGCGGGATTCCTTTGTCTTGTAAATCCTTTAGTATTTTTTCTTTCTCTGACGGTGATTTGCCTTCCAAGGGCTTCATTAATCCGTCGGCCGCAGCTTTTGCGTATTTTTCTTTCATGGACGCAGTTTTCGGTTCCGGTGGAAGGCCAAGGTCAGCACGCACTTTGTCAATGAGTTTATTCTCCGAAGCAGTTTTCCCTTCTGGAAGAGGTAGTCCTTGCATTGCTAAGCCCTTAATTATCTTTTCTTTTTGAGATGGTGTTTTACCTTCTAAAGGCGTTATTAGACCTTCAGCTTTGGCTTTAGCTAGTTTAGCAGATGGCGTAATCGACGGTACACGAGTCCCGGCTTTTACTTTAGCTATCAGAGCTTTCTCGGTTGACGTGCGTCCTTCGGGTAATGGAATTCCTTTGTCTTGCAAACTCTTTAAAATCTTTTCTTTTTCTGAAGCCGTTTTACCTTCCAACGGCTGCATTAAACCGGCACTTGCTGCTTTTTCGTACTTCTCTTTCATGGATGGCGTTTTAGGCTCAGGAGGTAAGCCGAGTTCAGTGCGCACCTTTTCAATGATTTTCTTCTCTGAAGGAGTTTTTGCTTCAGGTAGAGGCAGTCCTTCCTTTGCTAAAGATTTTATTATTTTTTCTTTTTGAGAGGGAGTTTTTCCCTCTAAAGGCGTAATAAGTCCTTCAGCTTTGGCTTTAGCTAGTTTAGCAGATAGCGTAATGGAAGGCGCGCGAGTCCCGGCCTTTATTTTAGCTACGAGAGCTTTCTCTGTTGACGTTCGTCCTTCGGGCAGCGGGATTCCTTTGTCTTGTAAATCCTTTAGTATTTTTTCTTTCTCTGACGGTGATTTGCCTTCTAAGGGCTTCATTAATCCGTCGGCCGCAGCTTTCGCGTATTTTTCTTTCATGGACGCAGTTTTAGGTTCCGGTGGAAGGCCAAGGTCAGCACGCACTTTGTCAATGAGTTTATTCTCCGAAGCAGTTTTCCCTTCTGGAAGAGGAAGTCCTTGCATTGCTAAGCCTTTAATTATCTTTTCTTTTTGAGAGGGAGTTTTTCCCTCCAAAGGCGTAATAAGTCCTTCAGCTTTCGCTTTTGCTAGTTTAGCAGATAGCGTTATGGAAGGCGCGCGAGTCCCGGCCTTTATTTTAGCTACGAGAGCTTTCTCTGTTGACGTTCGTCCTTCGGGCAGCGGGATTCCTTTGTCTTGTAAATCCTTTAGTATTTTTTCTTTCTCTGACGGTGATTTGCCTTCTAAGGGCTTCATTAATCCGTCGGCCGCAGCTTTCGCGTATTTTTCTTTCATGGACGCAGTTTTAGGTTCCGGTGGAAGGCCAAGGTCAGCACGCACCTTGTCAATGAGTTTATTCTCCGAAGCAGTTTTCCCTTCTGGAAGAGGAAGTCCTTGCATTGCCAAGCCCTTAATTATCTTTTCTTTTTGAGATGGTGTTTTACCTTCCAATGGCGTAATTAGTCCTTCAGCTTTGGCTTTAGCTAGTTTTGCAGATGGCGTAATGGACGGTACACGAGTCCCGGCCTTTACTTTAGCTATGAGGGCTTTTTCTGTTGACGTGCGACCCTCGGGTAATGGAATGCCTTTGTCTTGCAAACTCTTTAAAATCTTTTCTTTTTCGGAAGCCGTTTTACCTTCCAACGGCTGCATTAAACCGGCACTTGCTGCTTTTTCGTACTTCTCTTTCATTGATGGCGTTTTAGGCTCTGGTGGTAGACCAAGTTCAGTGCGCACCTTTTCACTTAGCTTTTTCTCTGAAGGAGTTTTTGCTTCCGGAAGAGGCAGTCCTTCCTTTGCTAAAGATTTCATTATTTTTTCTTTTTGAGAGGGAGTTTTTCCCTCCAAGGGCGTAATAAGTCCTGCAGCTTTTGCTTTTGCCAGTTTGGCAGATGGGGTAATAGACGGCACACGAGTTCCGGCCTTTACTTTATCTATCAGCGCTTTCTCTGTTGATGTCCGTCCTTCGGGCAATGGGATTCCTTTGTCTTGCAAATCTTTAAGTATTTTCGCTTTTTCTGACGGTGATTTGCCTTCCAAGGGCTTCATTAATCCGTCGGCCGCAGCTTTAGCGTATTTTTCTTTCATGGAAGCAGTTTTAGGTTCCGGTGGAAGGCCAAGGTCTGCGCGCACCTTGTCAATGAGTTTATTCTCCGAAGCAGTTTTACCTTCTGGAAGAGGTAGTCCTTGCATTGCTAAGCCCTTAATTATCTTTTCTTTTTGAGATGGTGTTTTACCTTCTAAAGGCGTTAATAGTCCTTCAGCTTTGGCTTTAGCTAGTTTTGCAGATGGCGTAATGGACGGTACACGAGTCCCGGCCTTTACTTTAGCTATGAGAGCTTTTTCTGTTGACGTCCGTCCTTCGGGTAATGGAATTCCTTTGTCTTGCAAATCCTTGAGTATTTTCTTTTTTTCTGACGGTGTTTTGCCTTCCAAGGGCTTCATTAAACCGGCACTTGCTGCTTTTTCGTACTTCTCTTTCATGGATGGCGTTTTAGGCTCAGGTGGTAAGCCGAGTTCAGTGCGCACCTTTTCACTTATTTTCTTCTCCGAAAGAGTTTTTGCTTCCGGTAAAGGCAGTCCTTCCTTTGCCAAAGATTTCATTATTTTTTCTTTTTGTGAGGGTGTTTTTCCCTCCAAAGGTGTAATAAGTCCTGCAGCTTTTGCTTTACGCAGTTTTTCAGATGTTGTAACCGACGGAGCGCGAGTTCCGGCTTTCACTTTAGCAATGAGGGCTTTCTCTGTTGACGTTCGTCCTTCGGGCAGCGGGATTCCTTTGTCTTGTAAATCCTTTAGTATTTTTTCTTTCTCTGATGGTGATTTGCCTTCCAAGGGCTTTAGTAATCCTTCGGCCGCAGCTTTCGAGTATTTTTCTTTCATGGATGCAGTTTTAGGTTCCGGTGGAAGGCCAAGGTCAGCGCGCACCTTGTCAATGAGTTTATTCTCCGATGCAGTTTTCCCTTCCGGTAGAGGTAATCCTTGCATTGCTAATCCCTTAATTATCTTTTCCTTTTGAGATGGTGTTTTACCTTCTAAAGGCGTTATTAGTCCTTCAGCTTTGGCTTTAGCTAACTTTGCAGATGGCGAAATAGACGGCACACGAGTTCCGGCCTTCACTTTATCTATGAGAGCTTTCTCTGTTGTCGTTCGTCCTTCGGGCAATGGGATTCCTTTATCTTGTAAATCCTTTAATATTTTCTCTTTTTCTGACGGTGTTTTGCCTTCCAACGGCTTCATTAATCCGTCGGCTGCAGCTTTTTCATACTTTTCCTTCATGGAAGCAGATTTAGGTTCCGGTGGAAGGCCAAGGTCAGCGCGCACCTTGTCAATGAGTTTTTTTTCCGAAGCAGTTTTCCCTTCTGGAAGTGGAAGTCCTTGCATTGCTAAGCCCTTAATTATCTTTTCTTTTTGAGATGGTGTTTTACCTTCTAAAGGCGTAATTAGTCCTTCAGCTTTGGCCTTAGCTAGTTTTGCAGATGGCGTAACTGACGGCGCACGAGTCCCGGCTTTTACTTTAGCTATGAGAGCTTTCTCTGTTGACGTTCTTCCTTCGGGCAATGGAATGCCTTTGTCTTGCAAACTCTTTAAAATCTTTTCTTTTTCTGAAGCCGTTTTACCTTCCAACGGCTGCATTAAACCGGCACTTGCTGCTTTTTCGTACTTCTCTTTCATGGATGGCGTTTTAGGCTCAGGAGGTAGGCCGAGTTCAGTGCGCACCTTTTCACTGAGCTTCTTCTCTGAAGGAGTTTTCGCTTCAGGTAGAGGCAGTCCTTCCTTTGCTAGAGATTTCATAATTTTTTCTTTTTGTGAAGGTGTTTTTCCTTCCAAAGGCGTTATAAGTCCTGCTGCTTTTGCTTTTGCTAGTTTTGCAGAAGGCGTAATAGACGGCGCACGAGTTCCGGCCTTCACTTTATCTATGAGAGCTTTCTCTGTTGACGTTCGTCCTTCGGGCAGCGGGATTCCTTTGTCTTGTAAACCCTTTAGTATTTTTTCTTTCTCTGACGGTGTTTTGCCTTCCAACGGCTTCATTAACCCATCGGCCGCAGCTTTCGCGTATTTTTCTTTCATGGACGCAGTTTTAGGTTCCGGTGGAAGGCCAAGGTCAGCACGCACTTTGTCAATGAGTTTATTCTCAGAAGCAGTTTTCCCTTCTGGAAGAGGCAGCCCTTGCATTGCTAACCCCTTAATTATCTTTTCTTTTTGAGATGGTGTTTTCCCTTCCAATGGCGTAATTAGTCCTTCAGCTTTGGCTTTAGCTAGTTTAGCAGATGGCGTAATGGACGGTACACGAGAACCAGCCTTAACTTTAGCTATGAGGGCTTTCTCTGTTGACGTGCGACCTTCGGGTAATGGAATGCCTTTGTCTTGCAAACTCTTTAATATCTTTTCTTTTTCTGAAGCCGTTTTACCTTCCAACGGCTGCATTAAACCGGCACTTGCTGCTTTATCGTACTTCTCTTTCATGGATGGCGTTTTAGGCTCAGGAGGTAAGCCGAGTTCAGTGCGCACCTTTTCACTGATTTTCTTCTCTGAAGGAGTTTTCGCTTCAGGTAGAGGCAGTCCTTCCTTTGCTAAAGATTTTATTATTTTTTCTTTTTGAGAGGGAGTTTTTCCCTCCAAAGGCGTAATAAGTCCTTCAGCTTTGGCTTTTGCTAGTTTTGCAGAAGGCGTAATAGACGGCACACGAGTTCCGGCCTTCACTTTATCTATGAGAGCTTTCTCTGTTGACGTTCGTCCTTCGGGCAGCGGGATTCCTTTGTCTTGTAAACCCTTTAGTATTTTTTCTTTCTCTGACGGTGTTTTGCCTTCCAACGGCTTCATTAATCCATCGGCCGCAGCTTTCGCGTATTTTTCTTTCATGGACGCAGTTTTAGGTTCCGGTGGAAGGCCAAGGTCAGCACGCACTTTGTCAATGAGTTTATTCTCAGAAGCAGTTTTCCCTTCTGGAAGAGGCAGCCCTTGCATTGCTAACCCCTTAATTATCTTTTCTTTTTGAGATGGTGTTTTACCTTCCAATGGCGTAATTAGTCCTTCAGCTTTGGCTTTAGCAAGTTTAGCAGATGGCGTAATGGACGGCACACGAGTCCCGGCCTTTACTTTGGCTATGAGAGCCTTCTCTGTTGACGTTCGTCCTTCAGGCAGTGGGATTCCTTTATCTTGCAAACTTTTTAATATCTTTTCTTTTTCTGAAGCTGTTTTACCTTCTAAAGGCTGCATTAATCCGGCACTTGCTGCTTTTTCGTACTTTTCTTTCATGGATGGCGTTTTAGGCTCCGGAGGTAGGCCAAGTTCAGTGCGCACCTTTTCACTTATTTTCTTCTCTGAAGGAGTTTTTGCTTCCGGAAGAGGCAGTCCTTCCTTCGCTAAAGATTTTATAATTTTTTCTTTTTGTGAGGGTGTTTTTCCCTCCAAAGGCGTTATTAGTCCTGCAGCCTTTGCTTTTGCTAGTTTTGCAGATGGCGTTATAGACGGTACACGAGTTCCAGCCTTCACTTTATCTATGAGAGCTTTCTCTGTTGACGTCCGTCCTTCGGGCAGCGGGATTCCTTTGTCTTGCAAATTCTTCAGTATTTTTTCTTTTTCTGACGGTGTTTTGCCTTCCAAGGGCTTTAGTAATCCGTCGGCCGCAGCTTTTGCGTATTTTTCTTTCATAGAAGCAGTTTTAGGTTCAGGTGGAAGACCAAGGTCAGCGCGCACCTTGTCGATGAGCTTATTTTCAGAAGCAGTTTTTCCTTCTGGAAGAGGTAGTCCTTGCATTGCTAAGCCCTTAATTATCTTTTCTTTTTGAGATGGTGTTTTACCTTCTAGAGGCGTTACTAGTCCAGTAGCTTTTGCTTCACGTAATTTCGCTGATGGTGTTATAGACGGAGCACGGGTTCCCGCCTTCACTTTTGTTATAAGAGCTTTTTCAGATTGTGTTCGTCCTTCTGGCAAAGGAATACCTTTGTCTTGCAAATTCTTAAGAATTTTTTCTTTTTCTGACGGTGTTTTGCCTTCCAAGGGCTTTAGTAATCCGTCGGCCGCAGCTTTCGCGTATTTTTCTTTCATAGAAGCAGTTTTAGGTTCGGGAGGTAGGCCAACATCAGCTCGTACCTTATCAATGAGCTTTTTCTCTGAAGCAGATTTCCCTTCAGGAAGAGGCAATCCTTGCATTGCTAATCCTTTAAGTATATTTTCTTTTTGTGAGGGTGTTTTTCCTTCTAACGGCGTTATCAATCCTGCAGCTTTTGCTTCTTTCAGTTTTGCAGATGGTGTTACAGATGGAGCACGGCTTCCAGCCTTTACTTTTGTTATGAGAGCTTTTTCGGATGGTGTTCGTCCTTCTGGCAAAGGAATTCCTTTGTCTTGTAAATTCTTAAGTATTTTTTCTTTTTCTGACGGGGTTTTTCCTTCTAAGGGCTTTAGTATTCCATCGGCCGCAGCTTTGGCATACTTTTCTTTCATAGAAGCAGTTTTAGGTTCTGGAGGTAGGCCAACGTCAGCGCGTACCTTCTCAATAAGCTTTTTCTCTGAAGCAGATTTCCCTTCAGGAAGAGGCAGTCCTTGCACTGCCAATCCTTTAAGTATCTTCTCTTTTTGTGAAGGAGTTTTCCCTTCTAAGGGAGTTATAAATCCGGCAGCTTTTGCTTCTTTTAGTTTTGCAGATGGGGTTTTAGAAGGCGCACGAGTTCCGGCCTTTACATTAGCAATAAGTGCTTTCTCTGATGGTGTCCTTCCTTCAGGCAACGGAATTCCTTTGTCTTTCCAATTCTTAAGTATTTTTTCTTTTTCTGAAGGTGTTTTCCCATCCAATGGCAGCATCAATCCATCAGTTGCAGCTTTAGCGTACTTTTCTTTCATGGATGGAGATTTAGGTTCCGGCGGAAGGCCAACATCAGCACGTACCTTGTCAATGAGCTTTTTCTCTGAACTAGTTTTCCCTTCTGGAAGAGGCAGGCCGTGCATTGCCAAACCTTTGATTATTTTTTCTTTTTGTGAGGGTGTTTTTCCTTCTAAAGGCGTTATCAATCCTGCAGCCTTTGCTTCTTTTAGTTTTGCAGAAGGTGTAATAGATGGCGCACGAATTTCCGCTTTCACTTTATCAATCAGAGCTTTTTCTGATGCTGTTCGCCCTTCTGGCAACGGGATTCCTTTGTCTTGCAAACTTTTTAGTATTTTCTCTTTTTCTGACGGTGATTTTCCTTCTAAGGGTTGCAATAATCCGGCCTTTGCTGCTTTGGCGTACTTTTCTTTCATGGATGACGTTTTAGGTTCTGGCGGTAACCCAAGATCAGCGCGTACCTTGTCAATGAGAATCTTTTCTGAAGGAGTTTTTCCTTCAGGAAGAAGTTGTCCTTTCATTGCTAAGTCTTGAAATATCTTTTCTTTTTCTTCTGGAGATTTCCCTTTTAACGATTTTTCAATTTTACTTATTTTAGACTTTTTTGTTTTTGCAGCAACAGATGCTAATGATTTCCGTTCTTCTCCGAGTCGTCTTTCTTCCTGTAATTTATGGCTGCATAGAATGCAATGGCAATTATCGCAATCCTTCATTTTGTAGCAGTCGTAAAGACCTTTCATTACCTCAAACATGGCATCAGAGTTGCATGAACAGCAACAAGTGTCTTTAGCTGAGCTTAATTGACATCGGTAAACTTTCCATTTTTTCTGCGTAGGATAGTTAAACGAGCTTAAGTAGTCGTTTAAATAGTAATCTGATACTCGGTTTACTATAAATTTGGAATTGAAGAAAGACTTTTTCTGTAAGACGTCAGTGCTTTTCGTACATTGGTTGGAGAGTTTGTTCTTTTTACTTATTTCAGTCATGCTTATGTGTTTAGTGAGTAATTTTTGGGTTTTATTTCTACCGGAGTGTGATAACCGAAAAGTGATAGCTGGCCGTTGGCCATGTTTCAATAAATTATCTTTTCTGCGGATTTTGACGTTTTTCTTATGTACATTTTTGGTGATATCATTTATCTTCCTAATGTTTTTGTATTCCTGATCACACTGATGCGACTTAAGTTGTAGACATGAGTCTTGTTTTTTATCGTCTTTCATTTTGATTGAGGGGAAGACCAGCAACGTTGCGCCGTTCCGCAATTTTTTACACTTTTTTTTAATTCACCTCTTTTTCCTCGTGTGTTTTAATTTTTTATCGTGTTACTTTCTTTTCATGCACTCTCTTTATCTTATGAAACTGAGTTGTATTTTATACATATTAAAACATGGTAATTTTGGTTCATTCCTTTCTGCGCTTTATGTATTCTTCAGGAAAATGTTGCTGAAAGAGTAATTTTATTTGAGTGCATTTTATAAATTTCACAACGATCTAATCACCAATTTCCTACAAAACTAGATTTTTTTACGGAAGTTCGACGATATCTTGATGCGGAGTATGGCCCCCAGACCGATGAGCTAAAGATGGCACCGTTAGATTTTTATTTGTGGGGTCGCTAAATCCATAAAACATCTTTTTTACTTGTACGAGGCTACAAGTAAAAAAACAACCCAGAGAAAAGAATTACACGCATTTAGGGTAGTAAAACACACTAATGTGCTTAAGTAAAACATGAACTCTAAAAACATAACACTCCTTTTTTGGGGTAGTCGTCTAAAAAATCGTGTTTTTCGTAAATTTAGGTGGTATTTTATTCTTATAAATTAATAATCGAATTTGGGTGTGGGTATAGATCGATGAAACACGTCACGAAAGGACCACTTTCACTTTCCATCAAAAGGAAAAAACATGGACATGTGCATTTTCCCCACCCTCACCAGACCACGCAGCGCAATCGTGGTCATTTACAACCAATGTTAATAAAAAAAAATGAATGGTAATGGTTGGTTTCTGCTTTATAATAATTATGTGAGGACGAAGTTGAGAGTAAATTATATAAATAAGCTCAACTTCTGCAAGTAGCTTAGCCTTAATTCTAATTACCAGCAGGGGATGAAGTCGGGTTGAAAAAGATGAATAGAACATTACAACCAAAACTTACAATATGGGTTAACATAGCGTAAAAGAGAATCCTAATTTATGGAATTAAGTGAATGGGCGTTTATACTTTACCTAACATGCTGACTTGTTATTTCATAATGATTAATATAACGACATATCGTCTGTTTTCCTGTTTAGGTGTGAACTGAATCTTGTATTCGTGTAGATCTCAGGGCTTCATGTTAAGAGTATAAACATTGGTGAGACTTGTTTAGGAAGAGAAAACGTTCCAAAAGTCATGTGACAGATTGTGAAACATTTAGAACAGTTTTGCCCAAGTTGTTTTTTTTTTGTATGGGTTGATAATTCTAAAGCCTAGTTTACACAAGCCTGGCATGAAGGAATTGGTAAGGAATGCGCATTTCTTCTTTTTCTAATGTAGGGGCCACATTTTCAGACGAATATTCGTGCCGCGATGAAGTTAAAAAAGAAACCAAAGAACTCCTTGGTCTCTTTTTTTAGAAACCAAGGAACTCCTTGGTCTCTTTTTTTAAGTTTATAAACAGTTCCTTAAAACATCGTGTTCGGACACCGTCGTCGGTGTCTCCGTCAACATTAGCGTCCAAACATTGAAGAAGAGTTAGCGAAGTTTGTCGCGATAAGTCGCTGATTATATGTATATATATTAGGTAAGAAATGAGATAGCTCAAACATTTGCTGAAAAGACCAAATCCCACCAATGTCGCTCTAGAGTGTCGATGGCCAAAGAAAAAGAACAGAAAATAGTTAGCTATCAGACCTAGCGCAAACCATAAGTTGTTGCATGCCAGCTTGTTTGTTGAACCAAACTGTTCGAACCCCGGTCGTGCGAACATTCGTATCGTCTAAATAATCAATATTACATGAAGTTTAATAGGACTGTCTACATTTTGCTTTATTCTGTGGTCACCCTGCTCTATCTATTTTCATAGGATTTATACACAATACAATACATAATACACAATTTTAGATAACTATTATTTAGTAGAAACTTATTACTAAAAGTTTAGTACACTACTTTCTGATATTTCTCTCGTTTACCAGCTAGCACATGCACATATGTCAGTGGAGGAAAAAACTGAGACCAGTTTTAATTATCGCTATCTTCAAAATGCTTCGATATTTTCGCTCCATTTCATTTTACAAAATGTTATAAGACCTTTACTAAAGCTTTATGTCAAAAAATAACGGTTTTATTAATTTAGTTCAGTAACATTCACTAAAATATTTACCTTTGTTATGTGGACCGCAGTTCAGTCGTTTCTTTACTAATTGTCTGTATTCACAAAATCTTCTTTTTTAAGATACTTTCTGAGATCTGGCTGATCGTCTGTTATACCTGAGGGACCACACTTTATAGGTCGTAGTTTTTATATTTCAGATTCGTTCTACAATTATTTTAAGTCTACTACTAAATCCTACGATTTTCATTTAGCGCAGCGGTCGGCAACCTCTTGGCAAGCAAGGGCCACATGGTGACAAAATAAACTAAAGGCGGGCCGCAGTCACTATATTTGCATTAACCCAAGAAGCCTGCGCATAATAATTGGTCATATTCCATAGAAAAAATGTAAATGCCATTGAAAATTGTTAAAAAATACGAAATTTACTTCGTGCAATACTTCGTGTAATACTTTTTTTTGCGGATGGGAAATCATCAAATAACTTCGACGAGCGTCAGACTTGTACTGGCTAAAACTGGGTGGGTTTCTGTTCTGTTGGTTGTGGTTGGTTTGAGGTGCTCTACCTCAAACGCTCGGCCACCTCTTTCACCAGCATGACTGCTTCGCATAAGGAGATGACCGCTTCCCATTCCCTCTCGCTCCGGACCAAGGACTGAACGGATCGCCGCCGCCAAACAACTCTACGAGGGCACGGCGGTGCTCCGCCCAAGCTGGGCAGGCCGCCACTGTGTGCTCCACCGTGTCCTCCGGGCGATCGTCACAATGGTGACACCCGGGCGTTTCATCCCGCCCGATTATGTGGAGGAACCTCCGAAATTTCCGTGTCCGGTGAGAACCTGCGTCAGGCGGTAGGTGAGGACGCCATGGCGCCTCTCCACCCTGCACGGGGTTGCGATAGTCGCTCTCTCCATGTCACCATGAGATTGCACCGGAGGGCTGTCCGCTGGGCGGTAATTTGCCGAGATTCCCCCCGGTGTAGTGGCTCCGCGCGCCACTTGTACAGGCGCACGAGGGCTATCGCCTCCAGATCCCACGGTGGCAATCCGGCAAGAAGGCTCGCCGCCTCGCCGGAGATCGTGCGGTAGCCCTGGATTAGCCTAATGCCTTGGTATGCAAAAGGTGGTCCTTTTGGGGCGCGTTCAGCTAGTGGACGACGCGCCACCCTAAAGAACGCGCCCATACCGGGGCTCTGTAAAGGGCCATGGACCGCACAACTCCGGCATAGAGCCTACGGCAGGAGGCTTTTGGCCCCCTCAGATTGGGCAGGAGCCGCTTGAAAACAGCCCCGGTCCGCTCGATTTTGGGAGCCAAACGTCGGAAATGTTCCACGAAATTCCACCGGCTGCCGAGGACGATTCCCAGGTACTTCATCGTCGATCCGACGCCGATGCAAACCCGTCCTACCGTCAACTGGGAACCCGACGGTGGCGTATTCCCGCGGCCATGAAATCAAAATCATTTATTTCAAGTAGGCCAGTTACAGGCACTTTTGAACTGTCGAAACATCGACAACAATAAAGATGAAGCTACAGTCCCAGTCACAAGGCATAATAACTGTGAAAGTACTGTAGTCGCCCATTCCAAAGCGTAGATCTCTATGGAGAAGAATGGGCAAGAAACTCCATGGACACTCTTTTAAATCAAAATATTGTTACAAAACCTTGGTTACATCATTCGTGTTAATGTGGTAAACTATGTGAGAACGATGTAGCAAGACGTGCACATTAAAAGTGTCCATAGTAAAAGAAAAATAATTTCAAAAATACATAATTAAATTTAAAAAAAGCTGTGGCAACTGAGAGATGACCAGTTACAACTGACAGCGCCCGTTCACGAGCATGACGCATAGATCAGCACCATTCAACTCAACCATTTTGAAGGGAACTAAATGATCCGACACATGCGCCACCATCAGCGAGACATTTGAGTGAGCATGACATGCTTTCAACCGCCAGAGCAAATTAGTCAAGAAAGACCATGGTCTCGGATTTCTGCAATGCCACCTCGAAACCCAGTAGCCGGATCCTCTCCGCGACTATCGCAACCCCGCGTATCATTATGTCGCCGCCTGGTGCAACCCCCCCTGGGCCAGGACGAGCGTGTCGTCAGCGTAACAAACTACGCTGTCCCACAGAAGCGGCCCCAAGACCGAGGTTGAGGTGTTTGAGGTTGCATTTGAGAGGCGATAGGGCGGAGGAGGTATTTCTTGTATGTTAGCAGTAACAGTAGCATGTTTGTCGTGGCAATTCGTAGAATAGCTCTCAATCTCAAATGCGCATCTTTGAGACGAGAAGCATATTTTTTTTATAATTGACAATTTAAAATGTTTGTGCGCATAAATAAGTGCTACCAGAAATTGCAATGAACTGCTTAGCAAACTTTTTCAACAAGTCAAAGTCAGGTGGCAAGCTACCATAAAATTTAACAAGATCATTAATTTCATAGAAGGGAGCTTTTGAGAACATCAGCTAGTATGACACATTTCAAAGTGTTGACGAGCAGAGAGGTTAAAAGGCGTTACTTGATGCGTTGATTTTAATAATTATAACCTTATTTACAAAACATTAACGGGCCGCAAGAAAGACGTTCGCGGGCCGCGCGTTGCTGACCCCTGATTTAGCGGATTCTGAGTGTGGTCCCTCAGTTCACACGCAGATTGTGTTACGCAAATTGTTAAGAAATAAAGTAACATGAAGGTTGACCCACTAAAACTTGTAAAAAAGTTAGAACTCTGACTACCCTAAGGGGTAGAGAGAACAAGTTCATTACGACTTCGTAAAGAGTAGGTACTACATATTACATCCTTTATTCTGTCCAAAGAGTAAATTACTTAAATTCTGTCGTGTCTCTCGCTGTGACGCAGATGATTTCAGCAGCCAGTATTTCCACTCTTTGCCATTTGGTATGTGTATGTATGTATTCCAAAGAGTAGAATACTTACACCATACAAGTGATGTATTCTCGATTGCTTGATATTTTCTTATTAAGTTATTTGGAGATCATCATAACATATGACCGACCCAAATCTGTATTACTTATACAAGGTGGCGAGGGTTTTATGCTATTCTCTAACTTTCACTAAATGTTACAAGGAATGCTCACTCCCAACAATACTCACTTCAACGACAGTAATATCTATGTACCACTGACGAACAGAAAAAGGATAGGTGAATTTCCAAGACGAAGGAAGAACCTGGAGATGGTCAGCACACCACTGCATGTGAGCACCTCGCCCCGAAGTTACGTAGTTCGAGAAATCCAAGCACAATGCAATAAGTGTAACTACCATAGTGGGTTTGATTGAGTTAAAATCCGAAAAGTCGGTCGTGGGATTTAAGTGGCACTTGAGTGTTCAAACTGATTAATATTAAAAAGTCAAAATTTTGTATGTGTGTATTTTTGTTACTCCTTCACGTTCAAATGGCGTAACAGATTTAAATGTGTTGGATTTCTTGAGAAACTATTTGATTTTCTACTTTACATGTGGTATATTCCTTCGAATATTTTACAATGTTTAAAGAACATAATTTATTATATAGGAAATGTAATGGGTACGTGCGCGTGGCGCGGGGTCTGTATGTTCTCTCTTGTACGCCGCTCGTTGTCGCGACGGCCGCTGGTTCGCTCCCACGACCTAGGTATTGGTGTTGGCAGCAGGATGAAATTGGGTATGTAGATAGCTTGTGGCCCTGGATTAACATATACGCTTCTTAGCAAGTAAAACATAAATAACGTTATTTTTGAGTTTTTATTATTTAATTACTTTCATAATATTATCTAAGTATCTTGAAACCTGTATACGAAAAACTACTAGTAACTAACCATTTTTTTCGAGTGGGAAATCATCCAATGACTTCCCCCGCTCTGGGCGTAGAATGTCAGACTTGTACTGACTAAAACCCACCCATGTTCCTTCTGTTGCCCTTTACGTTCCGGGGCCGCGGTATCTCTTTCGAACAACCCGCAACCCCGGCAGGCGGAGGCTCTGGCAAGCCCCTCTGCTTTGCTGACATCTCTTTGAGGCGCGCGTGAAACACGAACGCGCCGTCGACACAGCCTGTCGTCAATCGACGGACGGACGGTGAGCTACCCATTGCTCACCGTCCACTAAGTTTTACCAAAGTTTATCTAAATTCCGTGCAAATCTTATTTTCTTTTGGGCAGATTTAAAATTTGGCCCCCAAACCAGATACTTACACACGTTAGTTTACGCCTCACATCAGCAACATAAAATGAAATTTACTTTAAAGAGCGTAAAAATCATTGTTTTTGTCAGATTTTTGGTGGCAGCAATCCTGTTGTGTATGGCTGTGAAAGAACTGTATTTGTATTCCATGTAATTTTAATTCATATTGATTGAAAAGCCAGTATCACTAAATGAATTGAAGTGTATGTTAACATGTGTGTGCGCACTAACGGAAAAATTAGGGACATGGTTTGTAAAGAGTGCGCGAATAAGGATTAACACCTAATTGTTTTCCAAATGTTGTTTACTTAAGAATAATTATGTCTCAGACAACTGTTTAAAAATACACAAACTATTAGAAATGTTTAGCGTTAAAACTATTACCGAGGTGAACCGTTTTGAATGCAATTATTAACTAAGATCCTAAAAAGTGTTAGCATAGGATAAAGCAAAGGATTTTATCGTTGTTTAGTTCTTGAAATGTTCGTCTCTTGGATCATATCGAAACAACAGACACCGCTTAAGCCCTTAGAACCAGAACCTTTACCTCCTATAGTAAACTTAATTCCTCCAGAGGGAGCCTCATCTTCAGGCTTTCGCTCAGGCTCAGGTTCTACAACTGGTTCAACAGCAGCACCCTTGGAACCACGCTTTGAAGCACCACCCGACTGAGCAACGGCGCTTGTGGGCGGAGTGGGGCATTCGCATCGTACTTTGGGATTTCTACTGAAAATAGATTTTCGTGATTTTTTATCTTCTAGATCTTTACACGGACATTCTTTGGGTTCCGGACAAAAATCCTTTAGGAGATCCGGGTTAATAGCGACATAGTATCTAACGGCGTCTTCTACTGTAAATTCGGGCTCTGGTGGTGGCTGCTTTTTTTTCTTTTTAAACATTCTAAATCCTGACTGTGTTTGCGTCATATCTGATTTTTGTCTTAAAACTTGCTTTTCATCAACCCAATGGTACAGAGAGTGTTTTAAGCCGGCTTCG
Source organism: Ochropleura plecta (assembly GCA_905475445.1). Classification (NCBI taxonomy): domain Eukaryota; kingdom Metazoa; phylum Arthropoda; class Insecta; order Lepidoptera; family Noctuidae; genus Ochropleura; species Ochropleura plecta. The sequence goes on along the minus strand of FR997721.1, from coordinate 25,989,656 downwards.
TACTCGTCGGGTTTAGTTTCCGGTTCAAGTTCGGGTTCGCTTACGGGTTCTGGTTCCGAGGGAGGACACTCACAAATTACGTTTTTATTCTTTTTTCCATTTTTAACGTCAATGGCACAGGCACAATTACTACCAATTTGTCTAGGGTCTAGGACCTTAGGTTTTCGTCCTGCTTGACAGGAAGTTCCTCCAGGTTCCATTTGGCACACTCCTCCGCTAGGACCTAGAAGTTCTGACTCCGGAACAGCTTTTACCGTAGAGTTGTCGCAGCTACAGCACTGACCGCCCATGGACCTGGTCCCCACCTTTGGTCCAAATGTTGTCATTGACACGGGGGGCGGATAGTGCTCGCATGGACACAGAGAAGATCCAATCTTAACAGTTCTTTCTCTACCACTGCATGCACATTTCACTTTTTCATTTATTGTCTGATTTGGATAGTTTCCACAAGCATCTTCATCTTCACCTGAAATTTTTTACGTTAATTTGAAAGGCAGTTTATAGTGAAACGGACGAGACGTCGATAGTCTGCAAACAATAAGCGCCGACTCTTTAGGTATTTTGAAAACAAGGGCGTGCGGAGTCAGGTTCTTTAAAAGAATAAGACAAATAAACCGTTAAATATAGACGCATCGACGTAAACTCAAAATGTTCGGGCTTTAAATAAAATGAATAAACGCTTTATGTACGGTTTTATTACGCCTTGGTGTACGGTATACAATACCGTATGTGAGTGCATTCTAGTCTCTTTCTCAGAACTGCAAGAGATATTTATTGTGGAAAATTTCATGAGAAACATTTTTATAATGATCTCTATTGACCTCCACGCCGCCATTAATAGGTCGTGACATGTTTGCGAAAAACTGATGTTCGTGACTTTTTGACCTTTGTAACTTTTTTAGCCGGCACGATATTGATGTCGATTTTTCACATCTTCATAATAACGCCGTAATAAAGGTGTTTACAAAAAATCAGCTCACTAAACTTTTTTCCCCAGATTGCGGTTTAAAATGTTTAAAATTACTGGACTGATATGCTTTTAGTCGCGAAGACCAAGACTTTTTCGCGAAATATACAAAGTGTAAAAGAAAGGAGCAATAACATTTAAGGGGCATACAGCTAAGGCCATCAGCAGTCTTTGTGCATGAGAATATGTGCATGTCTTTTAGAAAAAAAGATATTTAACTTTTTTTTCACAAACTCCGTGCGACAACAGAGACAGTATGTCCATGCTGCAGCTGCAGCGCTGTCTTGCACATTGAGCTTGCGTACTTCATACAGCGAATTCGTACTTAATGTATGAATAACTCATGAACATGTTTAGTACCTACTATCGTCGGCCATTGACCGAACGCCTAGGGTCGTAACAGTGAAGTTAAATGAAAAAAATGTATTGAAAGTTAAACCATTGATTTTAATTATGATTCTTTTACATTCTTAATCTTATTATCTCTATCTTCTATTCTCTCCATTTTTCTTATTTTTTATATGATATCTGTGCCTACCTATAAGTATTAGTGCTCCTTTTTACACGTTGTATAGATGTTATTCGTTACTCACGGATCGTATGTCACATATTATGTACAAGTAGTAAGGAGCGGTTACAAAGGACCGCTGTTTTTTTCCCACAGGCCCTGGGCCTGGTGGCCTGGGCACGCTTGCTTAGAAGAAACCGATTCACTCGAACCAATCATTTTATGTGTTAAAATAACCAAGACTAAAGGTAAAAAACCGAGTTGAAAAGCAATGGGGGAAGGACTTTGGCCAGTAGTGGGACAAAACACGCTGATGTTAAAATAAATTAATAAGAAATGTGAAGTTGTTTAGTAACTGTATGGTAATTTAATAACAGTTGGTTTCCGAGCCTGGGGTAAATGTGACACAATGTCTTTTTCCTATCTGTTCACTAAATTATTTGATATAAATATTTTAACTAGTCAACAAATAAGGGTTGAGCCATATTGCATTTATTTTATCCTTATCCATCGCTCAGAACCAACATTTGCAAGAACGAAAAACAACAAGTGTTTTCTTATTCGCAACGGTGTACTCGTAACATGCTCTATTTCTCGCTCAGAAAAAAGCAATTCCGTGCCGATAAATGCGTTTTGGGGTGAAGATTAAAATTAAATATTTACCTGGATTAAAGAAGGGCTTAGAAGCTGGATTGACGCTTATGGATTGATTCTTATTGTCGTCTTGTTGTTTGGGCTCATATTCCGTTGGTTTCAAAGTCGGCGTTCTTCCTCGAAGCACTTGTTCGAACATTTCTTTAATTTTTTCTGGACTACACTGACATGGCTCTGACTGCTTCTCATCTTTGTGTTCAGCTACAGGTCCGGGCATCTTTGACTGCTTTGGTTCACAATCAGGTTCGATCATTTCTGATGGGTTCGCTTCACTGACAACTTCGGGCATGTGTTTGTGTTTTGGTCCACAAAAAGGTGTTAAAATTGGCGTGTCATAAGGGAGCATGTCTGCTGGGAGACAGCCAGGATATCCACGACACGGAGGTACTACACACGGATTCACTGACGTTAGAGTTCTGTTGATGGACACAAATGATGCTTGCTGAATCACATTCATTTTGTGTAACATGCTGTAGCTGTCGCAATTGAGACCTAAAAAAATTTTCACGTTAAACAAACAAAATTTAAAAATGTTATACAGTTAAGTGGGTCTAATTCAGGCTCCACAATTATTTGGAACTTACACATGAACACGGGCATTAGTTGTAGTATTTTCATTTTGTAAAAATAGTTTAGCTACTATATCAAAACGTAAAAATATCATCAATCAATTTTTTATGTTACGGGTTCCAAATATCCCTACTTTACGGTAGTTAAAAGGACACGAAAAATCCGATTTTCTATTATTCTTCTCGGCAAACTCTTTCATTTGATACCCATATCATAGGTAAAGGGTATGCATAAAAATAACTAATCCGCCAGATTGGCATCATAGCTGTGTTTGCGCAATTTCAGCTCTTTCGGAAACCGGAAACACTATCATATCCTACTAATATTATAAATGCGAATGTTTGTATAGATGTTTCTAACTCTTCACGTCAAGACGGCTGTACGGATCTTGATGAAATTTGGCACAGAGGTAGATTATAGTCTGGAATAACACATAGGATACTTTTACGCCAGCTATCCTACTTAGATTATAAATGCGAAAGTTTGTGAGTATGGATGTATATTTGATCCTCTTTCACGTCAAAACGGCTGAACGGATCTTGATGAAATTTGGCACATAAGTACATTATAGTCTGGAATAACACATGATACTTATTTTTCGATAATCACGCGGGCAAAGCCGCGGGCGCCAGCTAGTTTTTACAAATTACTTATTAAAATATACATCAAACAAAAAACATTTAAAAATACAAAAATAGTAGCCCACCGGTATCGGGAGCAGGGTCAAAGCTTCGGCGGTCAGGGCTCCAGAGAAAGGAACCTAATGACAATACGAGCTGTGTCCAAGAGTACCGCTTTCTGTATCAAGCCCTTGATCCAGCTGCCCAACGAGAGCCTCCTTAGGTATTGGTCGAGGCTCTTGGCAATTAAGCCATTGGCAGATACGACTGTCGGCACAATGATCGCTGAGTCCACATCCCACATGTCGACAACCTCGCAAGTCAATATACTTATTTGCTTATCTTACTCGGCTTTCACGGAGATTCTCGCCATGCGCGACTTTTATGTCAACAATCATCGCGCGCCACAATATATTAGTAGATTACCAAACTTGTCAAAATCAACAAGTATGAAATCAGTGATAGACCATTCTGACACTATTGTAATAGCAGACTTGAGGCCCAGGATTTTTGGCAACAATAGTCTTGTCAGTGACGTGTGATCGAGGCCAGTTCGATGTGATATTGCCATGTTACCACAAAACAATCATTATGTAATATCTCCCGATATAGCTGGGGAGGTAGCGTTGCATTTTTGATGGTGATTTCTGTACGATTAATTTTGATTGAAATTGATAGCTTAGATATGGGCAATAATTGAATCAAGCGTCAGCAGGCGCACCCGGGGTGGATCAAGTGGGAAAAAAAATATTATTATGTCAAAAAATAAAAAACCAAAAGTGTAATCTGGTCGTTTGAAAATTTGAACAGCAATAGTTTAAACAATAATAATAATTATAGAAATAATCAGCAGTAAAGATAATGGTGGGTTGTACGTCAGCAGGTCATATCCGCACATATTAAAAATAATTATCTTTAATTCATTTCTGGTCGAATGAAATTGATACATATTATTCTTTATGCTATTAAAATAATTAAAAAATGCCTCAGCCGACCTATTGATAGGGGTAAGATCGTCAGCAGGGGGATTATAAGTAACTATTTGTATTATCCAACTGACGACTTTCCCCTCTTCAATGCATAGTGATTACGATAATTTTATAAATAAATTGATTTCGAGTCGCTTGAAATTAATATTAAGAGTATTTTAAACAACATATTAAACAAAAAAGATAGTCAGCATAGTGATTGAAGAGGGGAAAGTCGTCCGCCAGCTAACATATAGTATATCCTTACTAATATTATAAAAGCGAAAGTGAGTTTGTTTGTTTGTTTGTTTGTTTGTTACCTCTTCACGCTTTAATGGCTACACCGATTTTGATGAATTTTGGTACAGAGATAGTTGGGAACCATAGGCTAACTTTTATTTAAAAAAAGTGGGATGTGAGGGAGAAAGAGGGAAGAAAAGGGAAAACTTAGCGTTGCTATTACAAATCAATAAGGCGCAAGAGGAACTGTGTTACCCCGAATTTAACGCGAGCGAAGCCGCGGGCAAAAGCTAGTAGATTATATATGCAATAAAAAAGGCTTTGTTTATATTCAAATTAATTTCTGGTCTCTTGAAATTAATACTGAGAGTAATTTAAACAATATATTAAATAAAAAAATAGTCAGCAAAATAATTGAAGAGGGGAAAGTCGTCAGTTGGATAAAACAAATAGTTACTTATAATCCCCCTGCTGACGATCTTACCCCTATCAATAGGTCGGCTGAGGCATTTTTTAATTATTTTAATAGCATAAAGAATAATATGTATCAATTTCATTCGACCAGAAATGAATTGAAGATAATTATTTTTAATATGTGCGGATATGACCTGCTGACGTACAACCCACCATTATCTTTACAGCTGATTATTTCTATAATTATTATTATTGTTTAAACTATTGCTGTTTAAATTTTCAAACGACCAGATTACATTTTTTTTTTACATAATTAAATTTTATTCCCCACTCGATCCACCCCTTCTGAGCCTGCTGACGTTTAGATTATTAAATAATTATCCATAAAGAATAAGTTCAGATATGAATCAATCGACCAGAAATTATTATGTGAAATGCAACGCTACCTCCCCAGCTAATAGAGGTCTAGATAGCAATCGGTTACCAAAGGCTCCGCAGAACAACTAGAGAACCAATCGTGTTTGAAGTGCCTTTGGATTTTTTATTTATTTTTACATAGCTTGTATAGTACGTACCTTGATTTTCAAAAACAGGCGTAATCAGCTCCGAAACAACATTTGCTACACATCTGTATTCATGTTTGAGAGTTAGATTTTCTTGTATTTTAGGAGGACAACAACATGGCCTGTCCGATGTTGTATCTGTGCTTACAGCATGATACAGTGTTATAACTTCACTAGGTGCAGTAATCTGACAAAGTTTGTGTTTCCTGTTACCAGCTATCTTTTCTTCAACTTTGTGTTGGGAAGAAAAATTCGGGATTCTATGGTGGAACATAGTTTCTTTATTGTGAAAAGATGCGACTGTCTGCTGCATTCCTTCCATACAATATAATTTGCCTTTTGCAGATATTTTCAAGCCACGTGAGCTAGATAAAATCCTTCTGGCCGGTATTGCTGAAAATAAAAATATTCGATATTACCCCGCAAACCAAATTACAAACCATTTATATCTTATAATTATATGTAGGTATATAATTTTCGTGCCACAGTTTTGCCTACTATCTCCAAAACGGCTTAAACACTTTTTAAGAAATTTTAAACGTATATTGTGTCATATTTGGAGCATAAAAAAACATTTTTTTTATTTTTCTTAGATTTAGATTAGATTTTATAAGGGTTAATTAAGAAACTTGTTCAATAATTAAAGAACTTTTAATGGCGTTTATATAATAATATGATATTTTTATTCAACTATCTTAATTAATGCACACTCATATTATTTTTTAACCGAAATATAAAATACACACATACATTACATAAATAATGAAGAGGTCAGGACTTAAATGTTCGACCCCTTCGGGGCCAGTACCGAACTATACGGTTAAATGTGATGTTCATGTTTCCAATATGACATTATAGGGGTTGCTACCTCATGAAAATCAATTCATGTTCGAACATGCTAATGCCAAAGACGGTATCGTTCAATGTACCACAAAAGTATGTTAGTTATCGTTTAAAATTCATTAATATTTTTACTTTTAGAATATGTTATTTCTTTTTCAGATGTATATTCGAACCGAAATATATATGTATATATTTTTACATATTACATAATTTATTTTGTTTTCCTGATCATAATAAACAGTGCAATTTCAACATTATCACTGCAGAGACTGATGTTTGTTTTAGGTAAAACTTCGCAAAATACGCGCCTCAGACGTGGAGTTGCGGACACCAGCCCGTTATACAATACAATACAATAGGTAAAACTTGTATTACAGTTCACCAGGTTAACCCTCTGCGGATATTCATCATTATGACATAATTTTAACTGCATTCAATAAACAAACACGATTAATTAACATAATTGCATCATCAAAGGAGATCACTCGTTCTAGGATAAAATTTAAAAATATTAAAATTTATTCGGCCACCAATAATAATTACAGATTTTTAAAGCAAACGTGTAACGCATTATTTTTTACTACAGCCGCCAAAGACCAAAACTGGCGAGAACTAGCAACAAAAAGAGAAAAAAAAACCGGCCAAGAGCGTGTCGGGCCACGCTCAGTGTAGGGTTCCGTAGTTTCCCGTCCGTCACAATATACCGGACAAATCAAAATCAAACCTCGACGACTAATTAGGTTATGCACTCATAAATAAAATTACGAATATATTTAAGTGCAACTTACTTTACCACGGTAGGTCATGAAAGCACGGAAAATCTTAACATCGACTTTTAAAGAAATGAGGTCATTACGCAACGCCATCTATAGAACCATTTATGAACTGGTTTTTACCTTAACATTTTGATGGTGTTAAAAAAATGAATTTTAGTTTTGTTCTAAATTGCCTTAGCATGTTCTTGATAGAAGTTTTATGTAGTTATAAGATACCGCCAATGCCAAGGAGAGACCAACCGAACAATTCGGTAATACCCGATCCAATGTAATAAGTACCTACAGCGCCATCTCTCGGGGAATTAGGTTACTAATTAATACAAAGACGTGCAAGAAACTTTCGGTGGTAATTTTCGATTGCGAGAACCGATTTCAATAATTCTTTTTTTGTTTGAAAATAGATACGTTCAGGACAATAAAATATGTAAACAAAGTTTAAAAAAATGCTGCGATTATACTACAAACTTAGTCCAGAAATTATTTTGTACAACTTTTTGTCTTTTTTGTACAAAAACTGTTGTGTCAATCAAGTTCAAAATAATTTTCCTAGAAAGTCCTTATAAAGTTCTACTTTTCAGATTTTTTTCATATTTTCTAAACTTATGGTTCAAAAGTTAGAGGGGGGGGGGGACACATTGTTTTTTACTTTTGGAGCGATTATTTCCGAAATTATTAACATTATCAAAAAATGATTTTAGTAAACCCCTATTCATTTTTAAATACCTTTCCAACAATATATCACACGTTAGGGTTGAAATTAAAAAAAAAAACACTTCCCTCTTTACATATAGGGTGGCTACCCTAATAAAACATTTTTTTCCAATTTTTATTTTACCACTTTGTCGGCGTGATTGATATACATATTGGTACCAAATTTCAGCTTTCTAGTTCTAACGGTCACAGAGATTAAGCGAGGACGGACGGACGGACGGACGAACGGACGGACGGACGGACGGACGGACAGACAGACATGGCGAAACTATAAGGGTTCCTAGTTGACTACGGAACCCTAAAAAGACAAGACTTTCAAGAAGACAGCCAACGTTATTTTATTAAAGAATGTATTTAGAACAAAATTTACCGGTGGGAAAAATGTAATTGTAAAGAATACCTGCGCATTTGATTCTGTGTCACAAACAATTGCTGTTGCGGTTGTAGATGGATTTTGTATTGGCCGAAATGTCAATACTAGTAATCAAGTTTACTGTAAATTCATCAAAATGCTTATTGAAAATGCTTCACTGCAAAATATTTATCAGAGTCGAACGGAAATTTTGAAGCAGTATTTTAATACAGAAAATATATCTGACGACAGGATTATTATTAGTTGTGATATAATGTGGCGCACATTTTTGAAAAAGTACCTACTAATCGATGTAATGTACTATAGTGCGGATAGAATCGAATATTGCACAAATACAGAGTGTCCGGTAAATTTGGTTAAGCGTAAATGTGCCTTTTTGCCTTTGGACTATAACATAAAATCATTATCAGAATCTGTCAATTCCAGGATAGACCCTGAAAATAACATGTCTTGTTGTCGGCATACTGGATGCACAATTGCACAGGTATCAAGACGTTTGAATATGAACTAAAAGATTTGATTGCTTTTGAACTCAATTCTGAAGAAGAAATATATTTATACGATATGCAAACTATAATTTCATTGAATAATATTGAATATAATTTAGTATCAGTTATAGAGTTTGTTCCTTCATCGGCTCCGAGCGAGGGAATTGGTCATTATAAATCTCACTGTTTTAGAGGTACTTCATTTCAATGTTACGATGACATGTCAAATCGAATAACCAAAAGTCATAAAAAAATGTTGGCCCATTGCATCATTTATGGCAGAAAATATAAATAATGTAATAATTACAATCCGACAGCAATTCTTGAATCAAAATTATAATCGACAGAAATGTTTGATATTTATTTTGAATCATGTATTAAATTACGTAATTACATAATTTCGAATATCTTGTTCTTTTTCTATTATTGACAGCCTTCCAAATACACAGGAGAGTGACTAAAAATTTTAGTCTCGGTTTCATGATTTGTGCCTGGATGATGGCAATAGGCTCGCCCCTTTTACATGGGGCTTAAACATATCTGGCGAAATGTGCCTACTATCTCTAACTCTGCCTAACCCTTTGGGGCAACAAGGCGTGATGTTTTGTTATGTAGTTTCATTTAAAAGGTGGAAGGTGGGTAGAGGGGTGGAGATATTTTACACGTCCGTGTACATATTATGGAAAGTTATTAATTAAAGACAAAAAAAACGCCTGCATATAAATTTATAACGCCAAGTCTTATTTTCGTAATATTGCTAATAATGGTTTTGCAGGCACTTTCTAAATTTAACGTTAATTTATAGGAGCTTTCATAACTTTTTATAGGAGCATCTTAAAGTTGTGTTAAAAATATATGTTAAGGTAGCAATCAGGTAGTAAATATTTACATTAACAACGCGTTTAATACAACGCTAAAACTATGACAACTTGAAAGTGGTCAGCCAACCTGATGTCAGGTTGGCTGACCACTTTATTTCTTTGATAAATTTCTTAACGAAAAGGTAGCAAATATTCAACTATAGGTAGTAAATAGTAGCAAATAGGTATTAAATAGTGCACATGGTTTCAAGGACATATCTCGTTTGGTCCAGTCATCCTGACGCTAACTAGATTTTGGGCCCGTCTATTTATCTTAAAAATTAGGGAAGTGTCATCAGCAAATAACACATTCTTGGCCGTTGACTTTATTTATCAAAATGAAAACAAAAAATGGGTGATGTCCTTTAGATTGATTTCAACTGGTCATTAAGGAAAGGAAAGCAAAAGTTTGATACCTCATTAATACTTACAAGGCCCATCCATGTTACATAGATTTTGATTCCAACTGGGTTGATGTCTAGACAACTGGATGCAGATGGTAGAGCAATCTGATTGGAACTCCGATTCATTGTCGTCTGCCGAGGGTACAACCACAAATATTGAAGACGAGTCAGAAAACTCATTTTTCGACAAAAGTTGGTTTACCAATGATGTTATGTCAAGCTCACTGTCCATATTGCTTATGACTACGATAGGATCACCAGTGCCAGTTGTTCTTCTGCGGATTTGTTTCGAAACGTTTTCATTGTACAGTTTCGTTTGAGGAAGTAAATAGGTAAGATATTCAATTTTATTTTTCTTGATAATATCTGTTTCGTAGCTTCTGATCTCTGGACGTACTCTTTTTAACTGCGCCATACTTTCTTCGTTCTCGTTACCGCTACTGAAAAGGAACGATTTAAATACATGCATGAATTTCACCGCTGACTATTTTGTTAAACTTTTAATGTATAATATTTTTCAAAGAATATAAGTTGCATTTTCGAAACAAAAAGGTCTTTTCTGTTTCTTGCCGATAACCTTCTTTAAAGAATAGGTGTTAAAAAACTATATGCGGCTAGTCGTCACAGAGGTGGAAACACTATCGGATCATCTGTACGTCCGATTCGACGTTTCCACAAATCGCGGGCGGCGGTCTCCTGTCGGCCCCAAAAGTGGACGGTCCTCGCTAATCGCTTAAGCGAATCGACAGGAAATTTCTCGAGGAGGCCGCGATCATCCAGGCCTCTCGATAAAATCCTTGAGCATCTTCCACCTCGGCAGAAAAAAAGGTCACAAAGACGCGCGCGGCGTGTATGCCGCGTTGTGACCGCATTTTTGTACGAACAACCAGGTAACATAACAATTTTATATGTAGATTCTTTACATAGTTGGTTTTCTATTAGCGTCGACTAGTAAAATAACTATTAAAATCAAGTGGTGAGCTTAGTTTGATACAAGCTTTAGTGATAGTAGGTAGGTAGGGTAGGTATGCAGGGCAGTTTCAGTGATTGGACAGTTTTGTCAATTCGGCAGTTGTGTCGACTCGTCAGTTTCCATAGCTCAGTCAGTCGAAGTTCATTCGGTAGGAAATTTCACACAAGTATGTATTAAAATCTATTTGACAATTAACCTATGGCAATATACACACATCAAAATAGTCTAAGCCCCACATACTATTTAAAGTTATTATTCAATTATTATATCATTTCTTACCAAGTAGGCGAGTACATTTGTTCGAATTTTAGAGCGTTTTCTTTGCTTATTAAAATTTTGCATTTTGTATTAATTTTATGAATCCATACTAATATTATAAAAGCGAAAGTGAGTTTGTTTGTTTGTTAAAGCCCCGTTCCAATAAACAAAAACGACTCGTTTTGCTCACGGATGGTAGTATTTTGACATAAGTTCTATGAGACTTATGTCAAAATCTTACTATCCGTAAGCCAAACGACTCGTTTTTGTGTATTGGAACGGGGCTTAAGTCTTCACGCCTCAAGAGGACGACGACAACGTTCCGGAGGTGACTGGGGTAGACTTGAGAGTGGCGGTAGGCCGGCTGAAAGTCAAAAATACCGCCCCGGGACCCGATGGTTTGCACGGCAAAGCCTGGGTCCTGGCCTTGGAAGCTCTCGGGCCCCGACTACTAGGGCTCCTTAGCGCATGCTTGGAGAGAGACCAGTTCCCACTTCGTTGGAAGACGGGGAAGCTGGTCCTCATACAGAAGCCGAGGCGCCCTGCGGACTCTCCGTCCGCATTTCGGCCCATCGTGCTGCTCGACGAGGCGGGCAAGCTCTTTGAAAGAGTTATTGCAAACCGCCTCGTCGGGCACCTTGTGGGGACGGATCTTGCAGAGCACCAGTATGGTTTCCGCAAGGGGCACTCGACGGTGGACGCCGTTATGCGCGTGAGAGCCCTTACGACTGGGGCTGCAGTGTTCAGAGGTGGGGTTGGCGATGTCGAAGCGTTCAACACCATGCCCTGGAGCTGCATCAGAGAGGCACTCCGGTACCACCGGATGCCAACCTACCTTCGTCGTGTGGTCGGGGCATATCTGAAGTACAGGGCCGTCATCTACCCTGGTCGCTCTGGAGACATCGGTTACGACTGGGTGCTGCGAGCCGACCTCCCTAGCGGCGTCAGTGTAGTTTGCTGCACTGACGACACGCTCGTCCTGACACAGGGGGGGTCGCACCAGGCGGCGGCCGAAATAATGACACGCGGGGTTGCGATAGTCGCGGATAGGATCCAGCTACTGGGCCTCGGATTTGTGCAATGCCACCCTCGAGGTGGCATTGCACAAATCCATGGCCCTTCATGGCCGCGGAAACACACCACCGTCGGGATCCCAGCTAACGGTAGGAGGGGTTCGCATCAGCGACGGGTCGACGATGAAGTACCTGGGAATCATCCTCGATATCCGGTGGAATGTCGTGGAGCACTTCCGACGTTTGGCTCCCATACTCGAGCGGGCCGGGGCTGCTTTCAAGCAGCTCCTGCCCAATCTGAGGGGGCCAAACGCCTCCTGCCGTAGACTCTGCCGGAGTCGTGCGGTCCATGGCCCTTTACGGGGCAACAGTATGGGCGCGTTCTTTAGTGCGGCGCGCCGCCCCCTACCTGAACGCGCCCCAAAAGGTTATAGCCATTAGGGTTATCTGGGGCTACCGCACGATCTCCGGCGAGAAGGCGAGCCTCCTTTCAATCCTCCCGGATTGCCACCGTGGGATCTGGAGGCGATAGTCCTCGCGCGCCTGCACGAGTGGCGCGCGGAGGTACTACACCGGGGAGAATCTCCGCTGCCGCGGCATCTTGCCGCCCAGCGGACATACCTCCGGTGAGAGCAACTGTCGCAACCCCGTGCAGGGCACGGCACAATGGTGGCGGAAAGTCCCCTCTTTGAGGAGTGGCTGGAGAGGCTTCATGACGTCCTCACCTACCGCCTGACGCAGGTCCTCACCGGACACGGAAGTTTCGGGAGGTTCCTGCACATAATTGGGCGGGAGGAAACGCCCGGGTATCACCATTGTGACGATCGCCCGGAGGACACGGTGGAGCACACATTGGCGGTCTGCCCAGCTTGGACGGAGCACCGCCGTGCCCTCGTAGAGGCGATCGACGGCGGTGATCTCTCGCGTCCGGCCCTGTTTCAGTCCATGGTCCGGAGTGAGAGGGAATGGGAAGCGGTCACTTTTCCTTCGCAGGAACTTCTGCGAAGCAGTCATGCTAGCGAAGGAGGTGGCCGGACGTTTGAGGGAAAGAACCTCGAACCAACCCAGCCGCCGCGGAGACGCCCCGGACGTCTGGCGCCGCGAGACGACTCCCGGCCACCGTAGATGCGGGCTTGTGGACGGTGAGCAATGGGTAGCTCACCGTCCGTGCGTCTATTGACGACAGGCTGTGTCGACGGCGCGTTAGTGTTTCACGCGCGCCTCAAAGAGATGTCAGCAAAGCAGAGGGGTCTGCCAGGGCCTCCGCCTGCCGGGGTTGCGGGTTGTTCGAAAGAGATACCGCGGCCCCGGAACGGAAAGGGCAGTAGAAGGAACATGGATGGGTTTTAGTCAGCACAAGTCTGACACTCCCCCCGCTCCGCTAAGAGCAGGGGAAGTTACTTGATGATTTCCCATCCCAAAACAAAAGTCTGCACGCCTAAATAGCTAAACCGATTTTGATGAATTTGACACCGATTTGGTACAGAGATAGTTGGGACCCTATAGACAGGCATAGGTTATTTTTTTGAAAAAAAGATTGAGATATGAGGGAGAAAAAGGGAAAACTTAGCATTGCTACTACAATAAATAAGGCGCAAGGGTAAAAACTACAGGTAGCAGGTAACTGTAAATCAGGAAAGGGGAACTGTGCTACCCCGAATTTAACGCGAGCGAAGCCGCGGGCATAAGCTAGTTGAACAATCATTTGAAAAAGCTTTGAACAAATTTCGTTTTTGAGACATTTTCTACGTTATGGAGCGACGTCATTTGAATGCAGATGAAATGCAAAGAGCTGTAGGGATGTTGCAAGCGGGAAGAAGTCAATCTCAGGTATCTCGGTATATTGGTGTCAACAAAAGCGTTATTTGCCATCTTCATCAGCGTTACACTAACACGGGAGATCTTGCTGTGCAGCACCGAGGTCGAAGAATGTGTACAACCACACGGCAAGATCGATACATACAACTGACTGCAAGACGCCAGCCAATGTTAACCGCCCGAGAGATATTTTTAACGCTACAAAATCAAGCGGTGTTGTTGTTACCTGCCAAACTGTGCGAAATTGACTGCATGAGTATGGTGCCTACGAGCACGACGGTCAATTAGGTGCCCGATACGTCACGGGAATCGCGCTCGTCGAAATGAATGGCGTAGGGAACACATACCATGGACCCGGGAACAATGGGATAATTTTTTTTTGCGATGGGTCTCGATTTGTGTTCAAGCCTGATTCTAGAAAGGTAAGAGTGTACCGTCGTCCTGGAAATACTGAAAGACTGAGATGCGTTCAGGAAGTGCATCCATACAACGGCTCAATAATACAAGCATGTTGTATTATGTAATATTAAAATTAGTTTTCAAGTAAATAAGGCTAGGTTTTTTTCATACTAATATGAATTTGATCACGTTAGCCATAATATACTGCTGAATAAGTTGGAAAAATGTGGCATCAGAGGCAACATCCTGGAGCTAATTAAATCATACCTTACGAATCGGCAACAATTTACTTCTATAAATAAAATCAGCCCCTCTACAAAAACAGAAATTACGTATAATTCTAGACATCGTAAATGCTTAGTCGGGGTACCACAAGGTGGTGTCCTTGCACCATTATTTTTCATCGTATATATTAATGACATGCCTAAAATTATTAATAATCCAATGATTTTATTTGCAGACGATAGCACGATACTATTTAAAAGTCAAAATGATGAGATATTCGAAGCTGAGATAAATAATGATCTTAATGACACAATAAATTGGCTAACCGAAAATAACCTTAAAATTAATCTAGAAAAAAC
Source organism: Ochropleura plecta (assembly GCA_905475445.1). Taxonomy (NCBI): domain Eukaryota; kingdom Metazoa; phylum Arthropoda; class Insecta; order Lepidoptera; family Noctuidae; genus Ochropleura; species Ochropleura plecta. The sequence continues at coordinate 25,974,652 of FR997721.1, read as the reverse complement.
AAAGTACATTTCATTCGAACAAAGAACAAACAATAAAAAACCAGATATCCGATATATTGACAAAAATATACGGGACACTGATCATACTAAATTCTTAGGCATCTGGATTGATAGAAACATGAACTGGAAAGTACATATTGAAAACGTATGCAAAAAACTAAGTCAGTGTTCCTATGCTCTCTATAACCTAAGAAAAGTTTCAAATCAGGCAACTCTTTTAATGGCGTACCACGGATATGTCTCATCAACATTACGTTACGGTCTCATATTTTGGGGGAACTCACCCGACAGAGAAATGGCGTTTAAAGCACAGAAAAAATGTATTAGGGCAATATGTGGCATACAAAGCAGCGACAGTTGTAAGCCGCATTTTCAGGAGCTAAAATTACTGACACTTCCATGTCTTTATATATATGAAGTAGCCAGCTTTGTTAAAGAAAATCTACATCTTTATAGCCACCCAAAAAGCATACGCTACAAAAATATGATATCCACAACACGACACAAAAAAGCAATTTTTAGTAAAAATCTATTAGGTATGGCACCTAAAATCTATAATAAACTACCGAAGCATATCATTGATATAGACAATAAAGATCTGTTTAAAAAATGCTTAAATGAATTTCTGATTGCAAAATGTTACTATGCAATAAACGATTATTTAAATGAAAGATAGAAGATCTAGTATATCCGACTCATTACTATGTATTATATTATAATTATTACGATAGGATTTTTAACGATTATTTAATGTAATAATTTAACTGCTAACTTTTTTATTTTTTCTCGTAATTCTGACATTCTATACTAATTTCTATAATCAATTTGTAATAATACCAATTATGTAAAACAATACGTGACATGGACCTATTGTGATAAAAGAATAATCTTGTTTATTTACTGTGTATGTAATTTAATTTAATTTAAAATTTGTAATAATTGTGAAGACACAGATTAATTTATTGGCTATTAAATGGTACACCTGCATGTATTTGTACGCTTCAATGCAAGACATAGATGGACTAATTATATTATGTATTTAAAAAACACCTTCTTTAACCTATGTTTACAAATAATATTAAAAAAAAAAAAAAAAAAAAAAATAGATTTACTTTAAAAATACAGCCGATGTAATTGTTTATTATATTTTTCGACGGTTTAGTTTACTAAACTGACGAATTTTGGAAACTTTCGAATCGATAACAACGACTTAACGAAACTGTGTAATCATCAAAATTGTCGAATCAAGGAAATTTTCGAATTAAATAAAGTGACAAGTGGGGGAACTGAAGTGTTAAGCGGACTCAGGTATGTATGTAGGGTACGTATGTCAGGCAGGTAGATAGGCAAGTCGGTAGGAAAATATAGTATTGAAGATATTGTTAAATCACTGAAAGCAGCAGCCTTAAGCCCCTGAAGTAAAACGTAATATTATGAAAGATAATATAGGGTTGAAGGGAAACAGCTGTTTCTTTTTTTAATAACTGACTAAAAATAAAGTAACCTTTGTCGCGTCGGTGTCCCTTCCGCCATGTATTTATCTTTAAAATTAATACGGTTTCACTTCTATAATGTTCATAGATTTACAATCTATCACAAAGCAAAAATAAGAAGATCGACGTTATATTTAATTCAAAGAGTTGTCGTACTTAAGATAAATCAAAGTTTACCTCATCATTGTGTTATCGCTATTGTCTTCGCTACTGTCATTGCCAATGTTATCACTATTACTGTAGTAATATTTGTTCAGCGAAAGCTGTGTTTCTCCAAGTGAGCTATCACTCAAATAATCGGTGGATACCGGGTAGTGCAAATACTGAGTTGAATCCGATGCGTTGTAGCTGCTATTGCATAACGATATCGCGCTAGTTTCATCGAAACTATCACCTGAGTCCGTGATCAAGGATAGCGATGACTCGCTTTTCGTAATAAAAATCGAATCATAACTGACAGAACATTCATGTGAAACGAAAGATGATATTTTTCTAAAACTGTCAACTAGTTGGTCAGATTCATCGTTGTATTTCTCTGAACAATCAAGCAAGTTACTTTTATTTGTGGCTGTAGTATTATATTTGCTGTTGGTATTACTGTCATACGAGCCGCTGGCGTACGTACATGAAATATTAACTTCAGTATTCAATTTGTCAACATTAATAGGACACCGTAGGAAAGGACATGCATCGAATAAAGACTTTTGAATACCACTAGTACCTGACGCATTAACAGAAGGAGCATCCACTGTGTCATTCGATGTCTTACTACTGTAGCTGTCTGTAAGTGTTATGCCATACAATGTAATGATAGTATTAGATGAGTGTCGGCTGCGGTTGCTGGTCTGGCTGGTAAACGAAGTAACGCCATTAACTCTCCCGATAGTTACTTTAATACCTTCGTTATCAATGAAGGCTCCAGCTTTAACACCCGGAAGACACTCGTCCGGACAATCACAAAGAGAAGATATGTCTGGAGATGTAACTCTAATCTTGACATAGCTGTGTTTAAATTTTATTTTCTTCTTATCACAACCGCAGCCACGATCGCATGTTGTAGTTTTAACTACTTCTTCTAACTTTTCGCTAATGCCAGCGGCTATCGTCTTAACCCGTTGCTTTGATGGAGAAAAGCCGCTTTTTTTGGATTTAGTTTTAATTTCTCCTCTTTTTTCAGAAGGTGTTGGTTCCGGTGGCAAGCCAGCTTCTGCCCTAACTTTTTTCACCAATTCTTTTTCAGATGTCGTTTTGCCTTCAGGCAATGGCATCCCTGCTGCGGCTAGTCCTTCAAGTATCCTTTCCTTTTCTTTAGCTGACTTTCCGGTAATAGGCGTCAACAGTCCCTCTTCTTTGGCTTTGCGAACAACTTCCTTCTCTGAGATAGTTTTTGCTGGTGGGGGCATACCTAATTCAGTCCGAACTTTCTGAACCAAAGCTTTTTCAGAAGGAGTTTTACCTTCGGGTAACGGTTTTCCAGCTGTAGCTAGACTTCTAACAGCTTTTTCTTTCTGAGATAGTGTTTTTCCTTTCAAACTGGCAGCTTCTTTTAGCGATAGCATTCCTTCCTCTGCCTTAATTTTTTTTATTATAGCTTTTTCAGAAGCAGTTCTACCTTCTGGTAAGGGTATTCCGGCCTTTGCCATGCTCTTCATAATACGTTCTTTCTGAGATGGTGTTTTACCTTCAAGAGGCGTTACAATACCTGCAGCTTCAGCTTTACGCATCTTGGATTTTTCTGATACAGTTTTAGGTTCAGATGGAAGACCAAGTTCTTTGCGGACTTTAGCCGCTATCTTTTTTTCTGACTCTGTTTGTGATTCAGGAAGCGGTAACCCTTTTTCTATTAGGCCTTTTAATATTCTTTCTTTCTCTTTTGACGATTTTCCTGTCAATGGTGTTAACAAACCGGCTTCTTTGGCCTTTTGTAATTTTTCAGGGGTAACTTTTGAAGGTGCTTTACTTTCCTCTTTTACTTTTGCAATGAGTTCTTTTTCCGAAGGTGTCTTTCCTTCAGGTAATGGTTTTCCAGCTTTACGAAGACTTCTCAGTATTTTTTCTTTTTCTGAAATTGTTTTAGCTTCTTTTAATTTTTCAGAAGGTCGCTTTATCGTAGGCGGCTCCCCAGCAGTGATTTTTCTTATTATTTCCTTTTCAGACGGTGTAGCACCTTCCGGCAAGGGTACACCTGCAGCTATTCTGTCACGAAGAATCTTTTCTTTAGCAGAGGGTGATTTACCTTCTAAAGGAATTAGTAATCCTGCATCTTTGGCTCTTTTAATTTTCTCTGATTGCGTAGGCGATACGTAGCCTGTGTCTTCTTTAATTTTTTGTATCAACGCTTTTTCCGATGACGTTGTACCCACTGGTAGTGGTAAGCCTGCCTCTGCTCTGCCTTTCAGTATTTTCTCTTTCTGTGAAGGTGTTTTTCCTTCCAAAGGTGTCAAAAGACCTGATTTTATGGCTTTTGCAATTTTTTGCGATGGAGTCTTTCCTGGTACACCTAATGTACTTGTTTTACGTTCCGCTTTTACTTTTGCTATTAGTTCTTTTTCCGAGGGTGTTTTGCCTTCGGGTAAGGGTTTTCCAGCTTTACGAAGACTTTTCAGTATTTTTTCTTTTTCTGAGGCAGTTTTGACTTCTTTTAACTTTTCCGAAGGCCGCATTTCCGCAGGCGGCTCTCCAGCAGTGATTTTTCTTATAATTTCTTTTTCAGATGGTGTTGCACCTTCCGGTAAAGACACACCCGCAGCCACTCTGTCACGAAGAATCTTTTCTTTCGCAGAAGGTGATTTACCTTCTAAAGGAGTTAGCAATCCGGCATCTTTTGCCCTTTGCACTCGTTCTGATCGTGTAGGTGACACGTAACCTGTATCATCTTTAATTTTTTGGATTAAGGCTCTTTCAGATGGTGATCTGCCTACTGGTAATGGCAAACCTGCAGCTGCCCTGCCTCTTAGTATTTTCTCTTTCTGTGAAGGTGTTTTACCTTCTAAAGGTGTCAAAAGTCCAGATTTTTTTGCTTTTCTTATTTTTTCAGTTGGAGTTTTTTCTGGTACACCTAATTCAGTTTTAATTTTTTCTATCATAGCCTTTTCAGAAGCAGTTTTACCTTGTGGTAATGGCAAACCAGATTCGGCGAGGCTTTTAAGTATTTTCTCTTTTTGCTCGGAAGTTTTTCCTTCAAGAGGTGTTAATATACCAGCTGCTTTCGCTTTTTTTAATTTGTCTGAGGTAATAGATGGACCCGGAGTTTTGGAAGGTGGCTCCTTAACCGTTTTAGGTATCTCTTTTTCTGGTTCTGGTGTCAAAAGTCCACATATACATTCGTCAGCGGGCCCCTTGCCCTCCTTAACCTTTTTTGCTGTTTCTTCGTCAAGTTTTCGTCTTTCTGCTAATGGTAAAGGTCGAGCTCCAAATCCGGCAGCTATTGGTTTTCTCAACGGCTTAACAGATAGTGCACGTACAGCACCTTTCACTTTAGCTATTATTGCTTTCTCAGACGCCGTTCTTCCATCAGGCAACGAGATTCCTTTGTCTTGCCAACTTTTCAGAATTCTTTCTTTTTCTGACGGTGATTTACCTTCTAAAGGTTGCAACAATCCAAGACTAGCTGCTGCTTCATATTTCTCTCTCATGGATGCAGTTTTCGGTTCTGGAGGTAAGCCAAGTTCGGATCGTAACTTTTTAATAAGCTTTTTCTCCGAAGCAGTTTTTGGTTCAGGAAGAGTGTGCCCTTCCTTAGCTAATGTTTTCAGTATCTTTTCTTTTTGCGAGAGGGTTTTCCCTTCTAATGGCGAAAGAAGTCCTGCAGCTGTTGCTTTTCGAAGTTTTTCAGATGGCGTCACAGAAGGTGCACGCATTCCGGCTTTCACTTTCGATATGATCTCTTTCTCTGATGCTGTTCGTCCTTCAGGCAATGGGATACCCTGGTCGTGAAGACCTTGCAAAATCCTTTCTTTTTCTGACGGCGATTTTCCTTCCAATGGTTTCATTAATCCAGCGTCTGCAGCTTTTGTATACTTATCTCTCATGGAAGCAGTTTTAGGTTCCGGAGAAAGACCAAGGTCTGCGCGCACTTTATCTATAAGCTTCTTCTCAGAAGCTGTTTTCCCTTCAGGAAGCGGCAATCCTTGCATTGCCAAACCTTTAACTAACTTTTCTTTTTGTGAGGGGGTTTTTCCTTCCAAAGGTGTAAGTAGTCCAGCAGCTTTTGCTTTTTTAAGTTTTTCTGATGGCGTAACCGACAGAGCACGTTCTCCCGTTTTCACTTTCGATATGACTGCTTTCTCTGAAGCCGTTCGACCTTCAGGCAAAGGAATTCCTTTCTCTTGCAAACTTTTTAAAATTCTTTCTTTTTCTGAAGGAGTTTTTCCTTCCAAGGGTTGCAATAATCCGGCACTTGCAGCTTTTTCGTACTTTTCCTTCATGGATTGAGTTTTAGGTTCTGGAGGTAAGCCTAGCTCAGTGCGTACCTTTTCACTGATCTTTTTCTCCGAAGCGGTTTTTGGTTCCGGAAGGGGCAGTCCTTCCTTTGCCAATGATTTCAGAATCTTCTCTTTTTGTGAAGGGGTTTTACCTTCTAGTGGCGAGAGAAGGCCAGCAGCTGTTGCTTTTCGAAGTTTTTCAGATGGCGACACCGAAGGTGCACGTTTTCCGGTTTTGACTTTCGATATAATTTCTTTCTCTGATGCCGTGCGTCCTTCAGGCAGTGTTATACCCTGGTCGTGAAGACCTTGCAAAATTCTTTCCTTTTCTGACGGCGATTTTCCTTCTAGTGGTTTCATCAATCCAGCATCTGCAGCTTTTGCGTACTTTTCTTTCATGGAAGCAGTTTGAGGTTCCGGAGGTAGGCCAAGGTCAGCGCGTACTTTATCTATGAGCTTTTTCTCCGAAGCAGTTTTCCCTTCAGGAAGCGGTAGACCTTGCATTGCTAATCCTTTGACTATTTTTTCTTTTTGTGATGGTGTTTTGCCTTCCAACGGCGTAATCAGTCCTGCAGCTTTAGCTTTCGCTAGCTTCGCAGACGGCGTCACAGACGGCGCACGCGTCCCAGCCTTTACTTTAGCAATAAGAGCTTTCTCTGATGATGTTCTTCCTTCAGGCAATGGGATTCCTTTGTCTTGCAAACTTTTGAGTATTTTTTCTTTTTCTGACGGTGATTTTCCTTCCAAGGGCTGCAATAATCCTGCACTTGCTGCTTTTTCATATTTCTCTTTCATTGATGGTGTTTTAGGTTCCGGAGGAAGGCCAAGTTCGGTTCGTACCTTTTCGCTGATCTTTTTCTCCGAAGCAGTTTTCGCTTCAGGAAGGGGCAGACCTTCCTTTGCTAATGATTTCATTATTTTTTCTTTCTGTGAGGGCGTTTTGCCTTCTAAAGGCGTCATCAATCCCGCAGCTTTGGCTTTTTTGAGCTTTTCAGAAAGCGTTACAGACGGCGCACGTTCTGCAGCTTTCACTTTTGATATGATTGCTTTCTCTGATGCTGTACGTCCTTCCGGCAATGGAATACCCTGGTCTTGCAAACCTTGCAAAATTCTTTCCTTTTCTGACGGCGATTTTCCTTCTAGTGGTTTCATCAATCCAGCATCTGCAGCTTTTGCGTATTTTTCTTTCATGGAAGCAGTTTTAGGTTCCGGAGGTAGGCCAAGGTCAGTGCGTATTTTTTCTATGAGCTTTTTCTCCGAAGCAGTTTTCCCTTCAGGAAGCGGTAGACCTTGCATTGCTAATCCTTTGACTATTTTTTCTTTTTGTGATGGAGTTTTGCCTTCCAACGGCGTAATCAGTCCTGCAGCTTTAGCTTTCGCTAGCTTCGCAGACGGCGTTACAGACGGTGCACGCGTCCCAGCCTTTACTTTAGCAATAAGAGCTTTCTCTGATGATGTTCTTCCTTCAGGCAATGGGATTCCTTTGTCTTGCAAACTTTTGAGTAGTTTTTCCTTTTCTGACGGTGATTTTCCTTCCAAGGGCTGCAATAATCCTGCACTTGCTGCTTTTTCGTACTTCTCTTTCATCGATGGTGTTTTAGGTTCCGGAGGAAGGCCAAGTTCGGTTCGAACCTTTTCGCTGATCTTTTTCTCCGAAGCAGTTTTCGCTTCAGGAAGGGGCAGACCTTCCTTTGCTAATGATTTCATAATTTTTTCTTTCTGCGAGGGCGTTTTGCCTTCTAAAGGCGTAAGTAAACCCGCAGCTTTGGCTTTTTTGAGCTTTTCAGAAAGCGTTACAGACGGCGCACGTTCTGCAGCTTTCACTTTTGATATGATTGCTTTCTCTGATGCTGTACGTCCTTCCGGCAATGGAATACCCTGGTCTTGCAAACCTTGCAAAATTCTTTCCTTTTCTGACGGCGATTTTCCTTCTAGTGGTTTGATCAATCCAGCATCTGCAGCTTTTGCGTACTTTTCTTTCATGGACGCAGTTTGAGGTTCCGGAGGTAGGCCAAGGTCAGCGCGTACTTTATCTATGAGCTTTTTCTCCGAAGCAGTTTTCCCTTCAGGAAGCGGTAGACCTTGCATTGCTAATCCTTTGACTATTTTTTCTTTTTGTGATGGTGTTTTGCCTTCCAACGGCGTAATCAGTCCTGCAGCTTTAGCTTTCGCTAGCTTCGCAGACGGCGTTACAGACGGCGCACGCGTCCCAGCCTTAACTTTAGCAATAAGAGCTTTCTCTGATGATGTTCTTCCTTCAGGCAATGGGATTCCTTTGTCTTGCAAACTTTTGAGTATTTTTTCTTTTTCTGACGGTGATTTTCCTTCCAATGGCTGCAATAATCCTGCACTTGCTGCTTTTTCGTACTTCTCCTTCATTGATGGTGTTTTAGGTTCCGGAGGAAGGCCAAGTTCGGTTCGTACCTTTTCGCTGATCTTTTTCTCCGAAGCAGTTTTCGCTTCAGGAAGGGGCAGACCTTCCTTTGCTAATGATTTCATAATTTTTTCTTTCTGCGAAGGTGTTTTGCCTTCTAAAGGAGTCATCAATCCCGCAGCTTTAGCTTTTTTGAGCTTCTCAGATAGCGTCACAGACGGCGCACGTTCTGCAGCTTTCACTTTTGATATGATTGCTTTCTCTGATGCTGTACGTCCTGCCGGCAATGGAATACCCTGGTCTTGCAAACCTTGCAAAATTCTTTCCTTTTCTGACGGCGATTTTCCTTCTAGTGGTTTCATCAATCCAGCATCTGCAGCTTTTGCGTATTTTTCTTTCATGGAAGCAGTTTTAGGTTCCGGAGGTAGGCCAAGGTCAGTGCGTATTTTATCTATGAGCTTTTTCTCCGAAGCAGTTTTCCCTTCAGGAAGCGGTAGACCTTGCATTGCTAATCCTTTGACTATTTTTTCTTTTTGTGATGGTGTTTTGCCTTCCAACGGCGTAATCAGTCCTGCAGCTTTAGCTTTCGCTAGCTTCGCAGACGGCGTTACAGACGGCGCACGCGTCCCAGCCTTTACTTTAGCAATAAGAGCTTTCTCTGATGATGTTCTTCCTTCAGGCAATGGGATTCCTTTGTCTTGCAAACTTTTGAGTAGTTTTTCTTTTTCTGACGGTGATTTTCCTTCCAAGGGCTGCAATAATCCTGCACTTGCTGCTTTTTCGTACTTCTCTTTCATCGATGGTGTTTTAGGTTCCGGAGGAAGGCCAAGTTCGGTTCGAACCTTTTCGCTGATCTTTTTCTCCGAAGCAGTTTTCGCTTCAGGAAGGGGCAGACCTTCCTTTGCTAATGATTTCATAATTTTTTCTTTCTGCGAAGGTGTTTTGCCTTCTAAAGGCGTCATCAATCCCGCAGCTTTAGCTTTTGTGAGCTTCTCAGATAGCGTCACAGATGGCGCACGTTCTGCAGCTTTCACTTTCGATATGATTGCTTTCTCTGATGCTGTACGTCCTTCCGGCAATGGAATACCCTGGTCTTGCAAACCTTGCAAAATTCTTTCCTTTTCTGACGGCGATTTTCCTTCTAGTGGTTTCATCAATCCAGCATCTGCAGCTTTTGCGTATTTTTCTTTCATGGAAGCAGTTTTAGGTTCCGGAGGTAGGCCAAGGTCAGTGCGTATTTTATCTATGAGCTTTTTCTCCGAAGCAGTTTTCCCTTCAGGTAGCGGTAGACCTTGCATAGCTAATCCTTTCACTATTTTTTCTTTTTGTGATGGAGTTTTGCCTTCTAATGGTGTTACTAGACCTGCAGCTTTTGCTTTAGCTAGCTTGGCAGACGGCGTTACAGACGGCGCACGAGTCCCAGCCTTTACTTTTGCAATAAGAGCTTTCTCTGATGATGTTCTTCCGTCCGGCAATGGGATTCCTTTGTCTTGCAAACTTTTGAGTATTTTTTCTTTTTCTGACGGAGATTTCCCTTCCAAGGGCTGCAATAATCCTGCACTTGCTGCTTTTTCGTACTTCTCTTTCATCGATGGTGTTTTAGGTTCCGGAGGAAGGCCAAGTTCGGTTCGAACCTTTTCGCTGATCTTTTTCTCCGAAGCAGTTTTCGCTTCAGGAAGGGGCAGACCTTCCTTTGCTAATGATTTCATTATTTTTTCTTTCTGCGAGGGCGTTTTGCCTTCTAAAGGCGTAAGTAAACCCGCAGCTTTGGCTTTTTTGAGCTTTTCAGAAAGCGTTACAGACGGCGCACGTTCTGCAGCTTTCACTTTTGATATGATTGCTTTCTCTGATGCTGTACGTCCTTCCGGCAATGGAATACCCTGGTCTTGCAAACCTTGCAAAATTCTTTCCTTTTCTGACGGCGATTTTCCTTCTAGTGGTTTCATCAATCCAGCATCTGCAGCTTTTGCGTACATTTCTTTCATGGACGCAGTTTGAGGTTCCGGAGGTAGGCCAAGGTCAGCGCGTACTTTATCTATGAGCTTTTTCTCCGAAGCAGTTTTCCCTTCAGGAAGCGGTAGACCTTGCATTGCTAATCCTTTGACTATTTTTTCTTTTTGTGATGGTGTTTTGCCTTCCAACGGCGTAATCAGTCCTGCAGCTTTAGCTTTCGCTAGCTTCGCAGACGGCGTTACAGACGGTGCACGCGTCCCAGCCTTTACTTTAGCAATAAGAGCTTTCTCTGATGATGTTCTTCCTTCAGGCAATGGGATTCCTTTGTCTTGCAAACTTTTGAGTATTTTTTCTTTTTCTGACGGTGATTTTCCTTCCAAGGGCTGCAATAATCCTGCACTTGCTGCTTTTTCGTACTTCTCTTTCATTGATGGTGTTTTAGGTTCCGGAGGAAGGCCAAGTTCGGTTCGAACCTTTTCGCTGATCTTTTTCTCCGAAGCAGTTTTCGCTTCAGGAAGGGGCAGACCTTCCTTTGCTAATGATTTCATAATTTTTTCTTTCTGCGAAGGTGTTTTGCCTTCTAAAGGCGTCATCAATCCCGCAGCTTTAGCTTTTTTGAGCTTCTCAGATAGCGTCACAGACGGCGCACGTTCTGCAGCTTTCACTTTTGATATGATTGCTTTCTCTGATGCTGTACGTCCTTCCGGCAATGGAATACCCTGGTCTTGCAAACCTTGCAAAATTCTTTCCTTTTCTGACGGCGATTTTCCTTCTAGTGGTTTCATCAATCCAGCATCTGCAGCTTTTGCGTATTTTTCTTTCATGGAAGCAGTTTTAGGTTCCGGAGGTAGGCCAAGGTCAGTGCGTATTTTATCTATGAGCTTTTTCTCCGAAGCAGTTTTCCCTTCAGGAAGCGGTAGACCTTGCATTGCTAATCCTTTGACTATTTTTTCTTTTTGTGATGGAGTTTTGCCTTCCAACGGCGTAATCAGTCCTGCAGCTTTAGCTTTCGCTAGCTTCGCAGACAGCGTTACAGACGGCGCAAGCGTCCCAGCCTTTACTTTTGCAATAAGAGCTTTCTCTGATGATGTTCTTCCTTCAGGCAATGGGATTCCTTTGTCTTGCAAACTTTTGAGTAGTTTTTCCTTTTCTGACGGTGATTTTCCTTCCAAGGGCTGCAATAATCCTGCACTTGCTGCTTTTTCGTACTTCTCTTTCATCGATGGTGTTTTAGGTTCCGGAGGAAGGCCAAGTTCGGTTCGTACCTTTTCGCTGATCTTTTTCTCCGAAGCAGTTTTCGCTTCAGGAAGGGGCAGACCTTCCTTTGCTAATGATTTAATTATTTTTTCTTTCTGCGAGGGCGTTTTGCCTTCTAAAGGCGTCATCAATCCCGCAGCTTTAGCTTTTTTGAGCTTCTCAGATAGGGTCACAGACGGCGCACGTTCTGCAGCTTTTACTTTTGATATGATTGCTTTCTCTGTTGCCGTACGTCCTTCCGGCAATGGAATACCCTGGTCTTGCAAACCTTGCAAAATTCTTTCCTTTTCCGACGGCGATTTTCCTTCTAGTGGTTTCATCAATCCAGCATCTGCAGCTTTTGCGTATTTTTCTTTCATGGAAGCAGTTTGAGGTTCCGGAGGTAGGCCAAGGTCAGCGCGTACTTTATCTATGAGCTTTTTCTCCGAAGCAGTTTTCCCTTCAGGAAGCGGTAGACCTTGCATTGCTAATCCTTTGACTATTTTTTCTTTTTGTGATGGAGTTTTGCCTTCCAACGGCGTAATCAGTCCTGCAGCTTTAGCTTTTGCTAGCTTCGCAGACGGCGTTAAAGACGGCGCACGAGTCCCAGCCTTTACTTTAGCAATAAGAGCTTTCTCTGATGATGTTCTTCCTTCAGGCAATGGGATTCCTTTGTCTTGCAAACTTTTGAGTATTTTTTCTTTTTCTGACGGTGATTTTCCTTCCAAGGGCTGCAATAATCCTGCACTTGCTGCTTTTTCGTACTTCTCTTTCATTGATGGTGTTTTAGGTTCCGGAGGAAGGCCAAGTTCGGTTCGTACCTTTTCGCTGATCTTTTTTTCCGAAGCAGTTTTCGCTTCAGGAAGGGGCAGACCTTCCTTTCCCAATGACTTCATTATTTTTTCTTTTTGTGAGGGGGTTTTGCCTTCTAAAGGCGTAAGCAAACCCGTAGCTTTGGCTTTTTTGAGCTTTTCAGAAAGCGTTTCAGACGGCGCACCTATTCCTGCTTTCACTTTTGATATGATTGCTTTCTCTGATGCTGTTCGTCCCTCTGGTAATGGAATACCCTGTTCATGCAAACCTTGCAAAATTCTTTCCTTTTCTGACGGCGATTTGCCTTCTAGTGGTTTCATCAATCCAGCATCTGCAGCTTTTGCGTACTTTTCTTTCATGGAAGCAGTTTGAGGTTCCGGAGGTAGGCCAAGGTCGGCGCGTACTTTATCTATGAGTTTTTTCTCCGAAGCAGTTTTCCCTTCAGGAAGCGGTAGACCTTGCATAGCTAATCCTTTGACTATTTTTTCTTTTTGTGATGGAGTTTTGCCTTGTAATGGTGTTACCAGTCCTGCAGCTTTTGCTTTGGCTAGTTTTGCAGAGGGCGTCGCAGATGGCGCACGTTCTCCCGCTGTCACTTTCGATATAATTGCTTTTTCAGATGTTGTTCGTCCCTCAGGCAATGGAATACCCTGAGCATGTAAACCTTGCAAAATTCTTTCTTTTTCTGAAGGTGATTTTCCTTCTAGTGGTTTCATCAATCCAGCATCTGCAGCTTTTGCGTATTTTTCTTTCATGGAAGCAGTTTTAGGTTCCGGAGGTAGGCCAAGGTCAGTGCGTATTTTATCTATGAGCTTTTTCTCCGAAGCAGTTTTCCCTTCAGGTAGCGGTAGACCTTGCATAGCTAATCCTTTCACTATTTTTTCTTTTTGTGATGGAGTTTTGCCTTCTAATGGTGTTACTAGACCTGCAGCTTTTGCTTTAGCTAGCTTGGCAGACGGCGTTACAGACGGCGCACGAGTCCCAGCCTTTACTTTTGCAATAAGAGCTTTCTCTGATGATGTTCTTCCGTCCGGCAATGGGATTCCTTTGTCTTGCAAACTTATGAGTATTTTTTCTTTTTCTGACGGAGATTTCCCTTCCAAGGGCTGCAATAATCCTGCACTTGCTGCTTTTTCGTACTTCTCTTTCATCGATGGTGTTTTAGGTTCCGGAGGAAGGCCAAGTTCGGTTCGTACCTTTTCGCTGATCTTTTTCTCCGAAGCAGTTTTCGCTTCAGGAAGGGGCAGACCTTCCTTTGCTAATGATTTCATAATTTTTTCTTTCTGCGAGGGCGTTTTGCCTTCTAAAGGCGTAAGCAAACCCGCAGCTTTGGCTTTTTTGAGCTTTTCAGAAAGCGTTACAGACGGCGCACGTTCTGCAGCTTTCACTTTTGATATGATTGCTTTCTCTGATGCTGTACGTCCTTCCGGCAATGGAATACCCTGGTCTTGCAAACCTTGCAAAATTCTTTCCTTTTCTGACGGCGATTTTCCTTCTAGTGGTTTCATCAATCCAGCATCTGCAGCTTTTGCGTATTTTTCTTTCATGGAAGCAGTTTTAGGTTCCGGAGGTAGGCCAAGGTCAGTGCGTATTTTATCTATGAGCTTTTTCTCCGAAGCAGTTTTCCCTTCAGGTAGCGGTAGACCTTGCATAGCTAATCCTTTCACTATTTTTTCTTTTTGTGATGGAGTTTTGCCTTCTAATGGTGTTACTAGACCTGCAGCTTTTGCTTTAGCTAGCTTCGCAGACGGCGTTACAGACGGCGCACGAGTCCCAGCCTTTACTTTAGCAATAAGAGCTTTCTCTGATGATGTTCTTCCTTCAGGCAATGGGATTCCTTTGTCTTGCAAACTTTTGAGTATTTTTTCTTTTTCTGACGGTGATTTTCCTTCCAAGGGCTGCAATAATCCTGCACTTGCTGCTTTTTCGTACTTCTCTTTCATTGATGGTGTTTTAGGTTCCGGAGGAAGGCCAAGTTCGGTTCGTACCTTTTCGCTGATCTTTTTCTCCGAAGCAGTTTTCGCTTCAGGAAGGGGCAGACCTTCCTTTGCTAATGATTTCATAATTTTTTCTTTCTGCGAGGGCGTTTTGCCTTCTAAAGGCGTCATCAATCCCGCAGCTTTGGCTTTTTTGAGCTTTTCAGAAAGCGTTACAGACGGCGCACGTTCTGCAGCTTTCACTTTTGATATGATTGCTTTCTCTGATGCCGTACGTCCTTCCGGCAATGGAATACCCTGGTCATGCAAACCTTGCAAAATTCTTTCCTTTTCTGACGGTGATTTTCCTTCTAGTGGTTTCATTAATCCAGCATCTGCAGCTTTTGCGTACTTTTCTTTCATGGAAGCAGTTTGAGGTTCCGGAGGTAGGCCAAGGTCAGCGCGTACTTTATCTATGAGCTTTTTCTCCGAAGCAGTTTTCCCTTCAGGAAGTGGTAGACCTTGCATTGCTAATCCTTTGACTATTTTTTCTTTTTGTGATGGAGTTTTGCCTTCCAACGGCGTAATCAGTCCTGCAGCTTTAGCTTTCGCTAGCTTCGCAGACGGCGTTACAGACGGCGCACGCGTCCCAGCCTTTACTTTAGCAATAAGAGCTTTCTCTGATGATGTTCTTCCTTCAGGCAATGGGATTCCTTTGTCTTGCAAACTCTTGAGTATTTTTTCTTTTTCTGACGGTGATTTCCCTTCTAAGGGTTGCAATATTCCTGCACTTGCTGCTTTTTCGTACTTCTCTTTCATTGATGGTGTTTTAGGTTCCGGAGGAAGGCCAAGTTCGGTTCGTACCTTTTCGCTGATCTTTTTCTCCGAAGCAGTTTTAGCTTCAGGAAGGGGTAGTCCTTCTTTTGCTAATGATTTTAGTATTTTTTCTTTTTGAGAGGCCGTTTTTCCTTCCAAAGGCGTCATCAATCCTGCAGCTTTTGCTTTTTTGAGTTTTTCTGATGGGGTTATCGACGGCGCAGGAACGCCTGCTTTTACTTTCGATATTAATGCTTTCTCTGATGCCGTTCGACCTTCAGGTAATTGTATACCTTTGTCGTGCAAACCTTGTATAATTCTTTCTTTTTCTGACGGCGTTTTACCTTCTAATGGTTGCAGTAATCCTTCGTCTGCAGCTTTTGCGTACTTTTCTTTCATTGAAATGGTTTTCGGTTCTGGAGGAAGGCCAAGGTCAGCGCGTACTTTATCTATAAGCTTTTTCTCGGAAGCGGTTTTTCCTTCAGGAAGAGGCAATCCTTGCATTGCTAACCCTTTTACTATATTTTCTTTTTGGGAGGGAGTTTTGCCTTCTAAAGGCGTTATTAGTCCTGCAGCTTTTGCTTTTTTTAGTTTTTCTGATGGTGTTACCGACGGCGCACGAACGCCTGCTTTAACTTTAGATATTATTGCTTTCTCTGATGCCGTTCGACCTTCAGGTAATGGAATACCTTTGTCATGCAAACCCTGTAAAATTCTTTCTTTTTCTGATGGTGATTTACCTTCTAAGGGTTGCAGTAACCCCGCACTTGCTGCTTTTTCGTATTTTTCTTTCATGGAAGCAGATTTTGGCTCTGGAGGCAGGGCAAGGTCAGCTCGTACTTTATCGAGTAGCTTTTTCTCTGACGCTGTTTTTCCTTCAGGAAGGGGAAGTCCCTGCATTGCTAATCCCTTCAATATTTTTTCTTTTTGTTCCATGGTTTTTCCTTCTAAAGGCGTTATTAACCCTGAAGCTTTAGACTTTTTAAGTTTTTGTGATTGTGCTACTTGAGCGGCTTTAGATTTTTTTAGTTTTTCTAGTGTTGTCGTTGTTTTAGAAATTGGCATTCCCACTTCCTCTTTGATTTTTTTTATCAAAGCTTTTTCAGAAGCAGTTTTACCCTTTGGTAGAGGTTGTCCTGCTTTTGCTAATTCTTTTAAAATGTCCTCTTTTTCCGCTGGTGTTTTCCCTTCTAACATTTTTTCTGCCTTCTTTACTTTAGACTTTTTACTTTTTACATCCAGAGCAGCTAAAGACTTTTGTTCTTCGCCGAGCCGCCTTTCTTCCTGTAACTTATGGCTGCAAAGAATGCAAGTGCAATTATCGCAGTTCTTCATTTTGTAGCAATCGTAGAGGCTCTTCATGACTTCAAACATTGCATCAGAATTGCATGAACAGCAGCAGCTGTCCTTAGGCGCGCTTAATTGACATCGGTACACTTTCCATTTCCTCTGCGTAGGAAAGTTAAACGAACTCAAGAAGTCGTTTAAATGGTGGTCTGATATTCGATTCACTACGAATTTAGAATTAAAGAAGGACTGTTTTTGTATCTCATCAATGCTTCGGGTACAATCCTTGGATAGTTTCCTGCGTTTATTAATTTCAGTCATGCTGATATGCGTCGTGAGAAGTTTTCTTCTTTTATTTCTACTGCAGCGTGATAATCGAAAAGCGATAGCTGGTTGTTGGTCGTATTTTAATAGATCTTTTTTGCGATTTTTTTTCGTATGTACCATTATGCTTACGTCGTGTATCTGTTTGCACGTATTATATTCCTGGTTACATTGGTGTAATTTATACTGTAGTAGTTTATCAATTTTTTCGTCTTTCATTTTGTTTGGTGTACAGGGAATGGCAAACTAATCTGTAAATTTTACATTTGTATTGCGCTACTATTTCTATGAAAATCTCGGTGTTTTCATTTCGGTTTCTATTTTATTGCTAATTTTACTCTTTCTTTTCATGACCTTTCTTTCCTTGAAAATTATATTTTGTCTGAGGCATTCTTAAAACTTGGTATCTTTTTTGGAATTACCACTAAAATAATTGCTGAAAGGGTAATTTTATTTTTTACATTTTATATTTATTTGATTACATTCCAATAAGATGAAAGCTTACAAAAGTGACCTGAAAGCAAAGATAATACGATTTCAGCCGTTCTCACGGCTCAACATGTTTAGAAGAGGATCTTACATACATAGAAGACACACTAAATTCAAGTTTCTTCTAAAACATGATTTATTTGCCGTTGTAAGTACCATGAGCTATAACTACTAAGCAGAGTTAATTCTGTAACTGCAACTGTATGAAAAAAACTGATATTTACAAGAGATACGATGAATTCGTCGCATAGTGACCTAAAAAATTTGCCCAAGTCTGATTTGTACATAATAACTACTGTAAAGGTTTAATAACATTAACCAAACTTAAAGCGTGCATGCAGGTTTGCAATAAATAAATATCTTGGGACAACTCACACACGGCTATCTGATCCCAAGCTAAGCAGAGCTTGTGTTATGGTAAACAGACAACTGATATACATACTTATATAATTTATAAATACATACATATTATAGATAAATCACACCCAGACACAGAACAAACAGTCATGCTCATCACACAAAGTTTGTCCTGGGTGGGAATCGAACCCACGACCTCCAGCTCAGCAGTCAGGGCCACTAACCAACAGGCCCGTCAATAATAACGTTCGAATACTCGAGTTGTTAAAATAGAAAAATGGTAGACAAGAATTGTTTTCTTTTTTGAGAGTAGGTATTTAGAGAGATGTCTAAAGTATTCTAAAGAGAGTCTAAAGTATTCTATGCTTCTTTTATTAGGAACTAGCTGTGCCCCGGCATGCGTTGCAATGCAATTTTCTACCTTTCTACCTACCCTACCTACTCTACCTACCCTTCCTACCCTACCTACTCTACCTACCCTTCCTACCCTACCTACCCGACCTACCCTACCAACCAAATAGAACGTGCGTCGTCAAAGGTTATATCAAAATCACCTCTTGTTTTTTTTCGTATATTTTAATACTTATTCTGCTATTCGGCACGGAGACAAATTAAAAAAAAACAGGAGTCATGAAATCATTCCAGCCGTTCTCGACTTATAAGTGTTCGAACAAACCCGACTTTGTTTTATATATTAAGATAAACACCCCTACACGTAGGTACAATAAACATTTCAGTAGGTACCTAGTGAAAATGTTTTATTTTATACATAATTATTTTATCGTTTTAGAAATGGATATCTGATGAGATGTCAAGTTATAGAGAGATATATGGAAGAAGACATGATGCGCGAAAGGGGTATAATAGGGATCCCATAAATGGGGATAACGGCATTAGGATCAAGATTTAATTGTATTGGAAGAAGTTTTTTACCTACTATGACTTACATTATCATCATTTTACATACTGTCTACCGATGGGTTACTACTACTTTTTTACAGCCTGTTACGTCCCATAGCTGGGCTAATGCCCATTTCTGCATACTCTTTTTGATTAATTTGATTGAATTTAATATTTGCTAGTGACCTCATTCCTACTTGGAACGGCTTTGTTACTTTGTAAAAATATCAGTACATATTCTTACGGGATTATTACAAAAATAACCCCGTTTGGAATAAACTGCATTAGCCGTTGTGAAGTAAAGAACATTACTTTCGAAAGGTCAGACAAATCAGACTTGTTTTTCTTCATATAGGAACGTAAAAGAGAAGCCCCGGGCAAATGGACAGCAGCAGTTTTAGTTTTAGAGATACTTTATTATTTTTCCGGGAATATGGCATGTACTTTGTCTGAATCACTACCTACTGGTATTGGCAGTGGGTGATGTTGAGCAATGAAATAGTGAGATCAGCTTTCTATACTTTCGGACCTATACTATTTACCTCAATATTTTTACTTTACCTGGCATGTTGTGATTTTGCAGTGAATTAACATAGTAACATCTTGCGTGTTTTCCCTGAAGCTGCTATTTAATTATACTCTTGAAAACGATGGATTCATGATAAGAGTTGAATTTGATAGGACTTGGTTGAAAATCGTTAGAAATGTCATATGACCATGTGACACATGATTACAGTTTTAATTCTTGTCATTGGTTTTGGCAGAATGACACTGATTTTGGCTATGGCCAGTTTGATCATTTTTTAACAGAACACAAAACACGTTTGCTTTTGGTGTTCCCAGTATCGATCGTATTCCATTGTTCAGTGTTGCACGATTCTTTTGAAGCTCAAATGACAAACCAGGAGAGTGCTGTTGTTATACCAGATTCTACTGTTTGAGGTTTGTGGGGTAAGCATTTTTACAATTGTCTGCAAGTTTCCATTACCAAAAGCTCTCTAGTACTTACATTCATTTAACAATAAATATAATTTTACTGTCACGCTGTACTGGGATCGGGGTCATATCTGTAGCCTATCATAGTCTACCTAGCCTCGCATTATACCAAGGAACTTTCATTTAAGTTTCTTGCGTTATACATATTATGGATACGCTTCAGGGTAGTTCACCCAGAAATAATATCGACAGGTTTTAGAAAAAAAAAGACGCCCCCCGGCGGAGAAGGGCGGTAGCCCTTCTCCGCGTGATGATTTCTCGTAGGAAAAAAAGAAATGATAGTTCACCGGGACTCACTCATGATTGTCCTTGTATTACAGTATGTTTGGCTCAGTAGAGCTCAAAAACAGTTTAAGCGCATGAAAAAAAATTTAGCAGAAATTTGTATGCTTTATACTTTTCTTGTCTTAAATACCAATATCATTGGCAAGCCGTGAGAACAGAGATTTTTGCAAAAAAAATGTGACGTTTGAACTCAAATTACTTATGACGCATTCACGAATTTTACGAGACTTGAGACAACGAATAGAATGTAGATATAAATAAACGTTTATAAAAGTTTCCAGCGTATTATCTGTCATTCCGAGATTGACTCTTTTGGCCGAAGAGACTGGATTGTCAACACACGCATTTGCTCAAAATTCAAATGTAGGAACGCAAACTCAACAAGCCATTAGAATCAAAGTGAGTAAGATAAAGTATGTGACGTATAAGTATATGATCAGTTGCTGCGTGAGTGTCGCGGGTTCGATCCCCGCACGGAACAAATATTTGTATGACCTACAGGTGTAGGTTATTGTCAATATTTGTACCAAACAGCCAGACCAGGGAACAACTACCTAGTTGTTCCGGGTCTGGCTGTTTGTGTATGTGAGTTTAAGTGTTTATAAACGCACCCACGACACAGGAGAAATTCCTAATAAGGGGTAAAGTTTTTTTTTTTTAAATAGAATAGATAGAATGTCAAAAATATGCGAGATAATGCCAGACTCATGCTCTATATTATATTCAGTGTGTAACTACCACGGCTGGCATATGTTTGTCGTCAATAGGGAATATGCATAAAATTTCAATTTGTCTCAAATATTTTTTAGTCTTTACATCATACTTAAAAGGATTTTTTTTATTTAGTTATAAAAAAAAGAAGAAGTGTTCCAAGAAGTCTGGCCCATGAACGCGGAATTTAATGAGTGGATTCGGTTATCGGTTCGGTTCGTTAGAGGGCTTCGGACAAAGTTGGAAGAGTTCAGAAATAGTATTGATTCAGTAAATTTTAACATTCACGCAATCACAGAATCTGGTTGCAATGAGTCTATTCAAGATCCAGAAAAAAAATATTTCAAATCAAGTCAAAATCATTTATTTCAATTAGACCATTACAGGCACTTTTGAATGTCAAAAAAAAAAACAAAATGTTAAAACTACAGTCCCGGTCACAAGACATAATAACTTGTGAAAGTACTGTAGTTGCCCATTCCAAAGCGTTGATCTCTATGGAGAAGTAATAATAATAAATGTTTATTCAGTAACTTAAATAACTTATGCTAGTTACATTGAGGAGCATCCTTTTGAGCAATTAATTTGCTTGTGTTAGAATGCTCCGCCCTTCGTATGTTTCATAATCTTAGTAGTTATTTAAGGTAACAGTATTTTAAGGAAACCAAAAAAACAAAAAATAATGAAAAATGGAAAAATATAAATCAATCAATCATAAAGGTTGATACTTAGCGCGCTGGAGTGTGATGCGGTATGAGATGAGGGTGTGTTTGTGGGTGTGTGTCTGTGTATCGGGAGAGTGAAAGTGTGGGAGGGCGTGTGTATGTATGAGGAGAGTGAATTATCATAGAGCAGTATGCGAGATAATTTGATCTCATTACTAATTGGCGATTCGTATTTGCGAGATTAACCCTGCGACTCTGTCTTGGGATCGGAAAATGATGTAGGACACCATTTTCCATTAACCGCGTGACCCTTATGTTAAATAAAGGTAATACCTACTTAGATTTTCATTGGCTGTATTATATTTTCTACCTCGTCATAAGTCTTGGACTTAAGCCATGCAGTCAATGTGTTTTGACACTCGCGGTAAGTAAGTGAATAGATGTCGAGTTCTTTGTTTAGTAGGTTATACAAATAAGATGATTGACTGGGGTATTGCCTTTTTGCGAATGTTGACTTTGATGGTATAGTGGGAGCAGCCGGGTTCCTCCGTCTGCCTGTCTTCGTCTGAGGCTTATAAGGTAAAGATTTGTGTTTATTTAAAATTGTATTTAGTACGTCAAGCTTTCTAACAGACAGTAGATCAGATTCCTGATAAAGGTTCTCTGTTGAAAATCTAAAAGGTTTAAAGAGCATGACCTTCAGTAGAGACCTCTGTGACCTCTCGAGGTCCAAAAAATTTATTTTAGATGCTCCACCCCAGGCTGGAAGGCAATATGCCAGTACGGATTGAGCAAGTGAAGTATAAATCTGTAGCAGTAGACTTTTTGAAGTTATGTGACGAAGTGTTTTGAAGGTCCATATAAGTTTCCTAACGCGTTTCATTATTAATTCAGTATGCGAGTGCCACGAAAGTCGTTGGTCAACCATTATGCCTAGGTATTTTGTTGATTTAATTCTGCTAATTTCGTTGCAAGAACACTTTAGGTTTGATGGAGCTTGGCATATGTGGATCCTAATTTTGAATTCAGGAGGGGGCTGAGAGGAGTTATATTTGGAAAAACAGATGAAATTTGTTTTAGAGGTGTTTAAGGTAAGAAGGTTATGTTCGAGCCAGGCTGCTACCTTTATCAGACCGCGTTCGGCTCTTGCTTGGACATCGATCCAAGTTTTACCGTAGAAGACAATGGCGGTATCGTCTGCATAGGAAAAAATGTAACCATCTTCAATTTGCATGCCGCACAGACTATTTATATAGATAAGAAATAGGGTAGGGCCTAGAACACTACCCTGACCGACTCCAAAACTAACAGTCTCTTCAGAGCTAACGACTCCACCAATTTTAACTTTTTGTTTCCGTTCATTCAGATAGCTTCTAAGTAGGGCAAGTGGTGATCCTCTTATGCCATTTGCTTCCAACTTGTCGAGTAGAATGGGGACAGATACCGTATCGAAAGCCTTTTTAAGATCTAGGAAGACAGCAAGGCACTTGCTCCCACTGTCCACCTGTCTGGTAACAGTTGTGGCAAGCGCCAGCACTGCATCCTCTGTAGACTTATTTTGTCTGAAGCCATATTGCGAAGACGATAGAAGGTTGTTAGAATTCAGGTATGATAAGAGACGTGAATTTATTAATCTTTCAATTATTTTAGATATTGATGGCAACACCGAAATTGGCCTGTAATTTGACGGATCAGTTCTGTTCCCACTCTTGTGAACAGGAGTAATTAAGGCTAGTTTTAAGGCATTTGGGTAGATAGCAAACTCAAAGCAAAGGTTCACTAAATGAGTTAAAATTGGGACAACGACAGCATGAGCGGTTTTTAAGAAGCTGACAGTTATGCCATCCCAGCCTGGAGCACTATCTGTTTTCAGAGACATTAAGACACGGTGCACTTCACAATGATCAGTGCTTAAGAGTGCAAAAGACGAGAGCGGAGCGACTTTAGGCGTTTCATGATTAATTTTGTCAAAATTTGAGGGGTTCAAAATAATTTCGTTCGCAAGAATTTTACCTATATTTGAGAAGTATTTGTTTACTGTGTCAGCAGACTCTAGTGGGGTAGTATTAAGTTCTAATAGTTCTGTGGTGGGGTTTTTTTTAGGTTTTCTTTGAGTGATGGAATTTATGGTTTCCCATAGTTTTTTAGGGTTTTTATGTACTTTAGTTAGCTTCTCACGATCATGTTTTCGTTTCTGTTTTTTAATTATACAATTGCAGTAGTTACGGTACCTTTTGTAAGTGATCATTAATATTTCGTTAAATGGTTCAGCTTTTAATCTGCGTTGCATGTTATTTCGATTTTGGATGCAGCGAAGCAATCCGATGGTCATCCATGGCTTTATTAATCTGCATTTTTGTGGTATTGTTATAGTAAAAGTATTTTTTGTGAGACAAGTTTGTATTATATGTATTAGACGGTCACAGATTTTGTTTGGGTTAGTTAAGTTCATAAGTTTGTGTAATTCGCTTTCTTTTAGACATTCTAGCGCTGTATTGAAATCAATTTTAATTTTTGTTTTAGTTATTTTGTGTTTCAATTTGTGATTCGATATTTTTAGAAAAATCATGGAGTGATCAGTTATGGTAGTGTTTAATATGGCTATGGTCGCAGTAGTATGTAGTGAGTCAAGTTTGATGATGAAGTGATCTAGGCAATTATTGCCTCTAGTAGGTAGCGAATGCCCTGGGAGTAGACCGTGCATGGAGAGCATGTTTAGATAGTTTACCCTGTTTGTTCGATCGTAAGAGTGATCAGTTTCATTAGAAATTAAGTTAATGTTTATGTCGCCCGTAATTATTATGTTTTTACAAACTCGTTGTTTATAAACTCGTCTGATTTTGGGTTAGAAGGTGATCGGTAGATAGCCAAGACTACTAATTTTGAAAGAAAATTAATTTGAAGACAGGATGCGTGTGATAGTTTTATTTCTGTTACTATGCTTTTGTGTGTATTTTTAACATAGGCAACAACTCCATCTGCCTTGTTTATATGATTAGTAGTTTGGTAAGCCAAGTAGTTGTTAATTTGAGGTATAGGTTTCGAGGTGTCGAGTCTGCATTCATTCAGTGTTATCAGATCTATATCAGTTTTCAAATTTAGTAAATTTAGCAACAGGTCGTTATGATTGGAGTATATACTACGTATGTTTTGTGATACAATAGTAATATCCGTAGGGTTTACTTGAATTAGACTACTTAACTCCTCTGAAGAGCAGCTAATAACATTTGCAGTTTCTGTTTTGTCGATATAGTTTAAAGTTTGAAGCGTGTTATCCATTTTAAATTAGATATTTTGTGTGGTCATCAGCAGCTGTTGTCATCAGTAATAGTGGTAAAAGTGTATCTGTAATTGTGTATAGGTGGACGAGTATGAATTTTGTGTATGAGTATGGGGTGGCGGATGTAATTTGAGTGAGTGTTATTTGATATGAAACTGTAAAAGAATGTGTCCCGTAAGTAAGTGAGCGCGTAAGATATACATTTATAAACTTAAAAAATAAAATGTTGACATTAAAATTAATCTTAAGGTTAATTAACTTAGGATAGTGCATTAGAGCGGTATTGTGTGACCATCTTAGAAAGTTATTTACGACTAGTCATTCTTGTTGCATGAGGTTGTTAACTTGAGCTTCACTTGTTATGGTTATTGTAGATGCATTTACATCTTTCTTTACTAGTACCCTTCCAAATGAGGTCCAGCAGAACTTATAGTTCCGTGACTTCGCTAAGTCTCGGGCCAGAAAAAAGAGCCTAGCACCTTTTGTTGTTAGCTGTTCAGAGACAAAGATTGGGTTATATTCACCTGTCTTAAATCCGAGGTGTTTTGCGCATATTTTTTCTCCATTTACTTTGTTGAAATATTTGATCTTCTTGATAAAATCAGTTTTGAGTAACGTTGAACCCAGTTCTACAACGATTGTGCTTGACTTAGTATTGCTCCGTTTATTCTGCACTCTATATATATCTGTAATATCTTTTTTATCTATTGTACTTTCTACGGATTTGGACAAAGTTAAAACCATATTTACTAGATCTTCTTTTGATTCTTGCATGAGTTTGGGAACGTTTTTTATTTCAAGATTAGATTTTCGTGCTCCTCGTTGCAGGTCCTCAATTTTGTCTTCCAAGATTATAATATAATCGTTATATCTCTTTGCTCGAGTTTCTAAATTCTCTTTTTTAGGTCGTCATTTTGAGCCGAAAGAGCCGCCATTGCGTTTTCAATATTGGTGTTCGTGGTTTTTATTTCCATAAGAGTTGGATATATTTTTTGGGTTGACATCATAGCTGAAATCATGGTTTTGATTTCTTCTTTAAAGGAGGTGAAATCGTCTAAGAAGTATGGGCAAGAAACTCTATGGACACTCTTTTAAATTAGAATATTATAACAAAAGCGTATTTACATCATTCGTGTTGAGATTATACAAATATGTAAGAACGATGTAGAAAGACGTGCACAGTAAGAGCGTCCAGAGTAAAAACAAAATTTACTATAAAAATCTAAATAAATTAAAAATGAACCGTGGCAGTTAAAAAATGACCAGCCCCAACTGACAGCGCCCGTTCACGAACATGACGTATGGATCAGCCCCATTGAGCTCGACCATTTTGAAGAGAGCTAAATGACCCGACACACCCGCCACCATCAGCGAGACATTTAAGTAAGCATGACACTATCAACCACCAGGGCTTCGTCAAGTCAATGATAATACATAGCACTCACATAATGGGCTTAATAATTATACAATACTAGAGAATTGATTATATATGTCACCGGAAAATAACAAGATCCGTAAGTTTATCAATTTACTAGGAAGTTTATAAACTTTCGTAAGATTCTAAACGGGAGATAAATTGTAATATTTTACGTCCACATTTTCGTGCACCAAATATTCCTTCCTGAATGTTAAAAAAATGCGTAGGTTAGGTTAGGTTAAAACTGTGACCCCCTACGCCAGTAACGACGTAAAATATTACAATTTATCTCCCGTTTAGAATCTTACGAAAGTTTATAAACTTCCTAGTAAATTGATAAACTTACGGATCTTGTTATTTTCCGGTGACATATACATTGCAAAGATAGTCTTACACTCTTCTGCAGCATCCACAATAAGTTTAGATACTGATTAGTGAGTTAACCCCTATGGTTGTGGAGCAGGACTAGCATTGAGCCTAGCATTTTTATCTTCAATATAGTCCCCCAACTTTAATATGCTTTCCTACAGAGTGTGCGTTTTATACAAGTTTTAGATTTCGTCTCATTTAGTTGTAGTATATGGGAAGGTATTTTATTGTAACATTTTAAACAGTACCCCATGAAAGATGAGTCTACTTTAGCTAACCTGAAACCTGGTTGAACTAATTGGTCAATATTTCTAGTATTATAATTGTGTCTGTCACCTCTTTTACTAAAAAGATGCAAGTTTTTCCTGACAGACATGATGTTTTCATAAATATATGGACAAGGTACTGTCATGATGTTAATATTCTTAAACTGTTCCCTTAAAGAATCTCGCCTACGTAGGTTATATATGGCTCTGATGGCTCTTTTCTGCAGAATAAATATAGACTCGATGTCTGCAGCCCGTCCTCAAAGTAAAATACCGTATGACATTATACTATGAAAATAACTAAAATAGACTAGCCTCGCGGTATCTACATCAGTAAACTGACGGATTTTTCTAACAGAATATGCTGCTGAACTAGGCGTCTTGCAAGAGATGTTATATGCGGACCCCATTGTAGCCTTGAATCGAGTGTTATCCCAAGAAAACAGTTTTTTCGACGAATTCTAGTTTCTCTTGATTCAATACTATGTACACACACTGTTTTTGACATTTGGTAGAGCAAATCTTATACACTTCGTTTTTTTCCCACTTAATGCTAAATTATTAGCGGTAAACCAATTATGTACCTGCATTAGGGCATTATTTACGTCGTCAAGAATTGTGGCACGTCTGTTTATCTTAAATATTAAAGAGGTATCGTCAGCAAACAACACCATTTGTGGTTGGTTTTTAAATAAATGGGGTAGATCTTTAATATATACTAAAAAGAGGACCTGATATAAATCGTTGTGGTACATCTTTACTTTTAAATCCCAGTGAAATAACATCATTTATTTGTACTTGCTGCTATCATTTAAATACGATTTAACTAAACTAAGGGCAATTTTCCCTAGGCCGTTATGATCAAGTTTTAAAAGAAGGGTTTCGTGGTTTACGCAATCAAATGCTTTTGGGAGGTCACAAAAGATCCCTATGGAATCCTGTGCTTCTTCCTACGCAGTAAATATGTGTTTTAATAAGGTGACACAGGCGTCAGTCGTACAACGTCCTTTGGTGAAACCATACTGTTTCTCATGTAAGATTTTATTGGTGTTAAAGTGGTTGAGCATTTGGTTAAGCATTACCTTTTCAAACACCTTGCTGAAAACCGGCAAAACGGATACGGGTCTATAATTATTGGTGTCTTTACTGTCCCCAGATTTGAAAAGTGATATTACCTTGCTGTATTTCATAAGGTCCGGGAAGACTTCTTGGTCCACACACAAATTCAATATTAAGGCTAAGTACGGTGATACAGTCTCAATGATAGCTTGACAAACCTATAATAGACATTCCCCAAAGGTCTTCGGTTAATTTGATTTTTATTTGTTTAAAAGCTTAATGACTGCAGTGGGGTTAATATGCTTAAATTGAAACTCAACCGGGCATGGTAAAACATTTGCTCTTAATAAGTCAACAAAAGCAAGGGTGAGGAATTTAACGTTTCAGTAGTTTTAATTGGGATACTAGTAAAGAAATCCACAAATTCTTGAGCAACTGCGTTTTTAGTGGTTAGAAGACCACGTGAAGACTCTAGTGTAATATCATTATTATATTTTTTAAAAGATTATTTATTGATTCATTTTATTTGGTTAAAAGACTATGAAATGCTAATTAATTATGAAAATTATAGAGTAGGTAGTTGTTTTAACCGGAAATCTAAGTTGCGCGGGGGTTCACTAATCTTAGTTAAAAATTCTATTAAATATAAGTCTCGTAATGATATAGTTGATCTTTCGGTTGAAAATAGCATTGAATTGTCTTGTGTTGAGCTAGATGAGCATGTAATAGTGTGCGTTTATAGACCTCCAAATT
Organism: Ochropleura plecta; assembly: GCA_905475445.1. NCBI lineage: Eukaryota > Metazoa > Arthropoda > Insecta > Lepidoptera > Noctuidae > Ochropleura > Ochropleura plecta. The sequence goes on along the minus strand of FR997721.1, from coordinate 25,946,469 downwards.
ATCTAAATTACTCTATTTTTGAATCAGTACTGGAAGATGCTTTAGCAAAACTTGTAACTGGTAATAAACCAATAATTTTCTGTGGTGACTTTAATGTCAATATCTTAGAGGAAAACGCAAATAGCAGTAGATTTTTAAGTCTCTTTAAATAGTTTAATTTGTCAAATGTGTTTTCAGAACCAACCCGAATTACCACAAACACCGCTACGTGTATTGATAATGTGTTTTGTTGCTGCGACTATTTAGATAAATTCATTGTTAATTACCTTCCTTCAGATCATAGCGGCCAGTACGTTACTTTCGCGTCCAACATAAAAATTCAAAAAATTCAAATACAGACTAGACAAATGGCAGCCAGCAATTTAGATAGATTTAATAATTATTTAATGGGCCATATAAACAATGTAAATAAATGGTATGGTGAATTCTTTTCAGTAGTGCACACCGAGTTCAATAATACTTTAAAAATAAAAACAAAAACTATTTGCCAAAAGTTTATTTTCAGTGATTGGGCTACACAAGGTATTAGGAAAAGTAGGGAACGATTGTTTGAGCTGTATGGCCTTAAGCCTTACATCAACACAAAAACTTTTAGTGAATATGTTGCCACTTATTCGAGAATTTTTAAAAATACTTGTAAAGTTGCCTAATCTTTATTCATTAGCAACCAAATTAAATCAGCCGATGATAAAATAAAAACGGTTTGGAAAATAATCAACAATGAAACAAATAGAAATAAAAAACCAAGACATGATTTTACGTTAGAAACCTCACGTGGCCTCGTGAGCAAAATAATAATGACATTGCTCAGGAATTTGTAAATTTCTTTACCAATATCCCACATAAGACTACAGAGACCTTACATTCCCTGCCCTTGCTATCTAAGGATTTATTAAAGGCGAACGTTCCAGCCTGCCCGATTCAATTTGAATTTAAGCATCTAAACCCCTTATCAGTTATTAAAGCTTTTAAGCAAATCAAGGTCAAATTAACCGAAGATCTTTGGGGTATGTCCATCAAAGCTTGTACCGCCATTATTGAGACTATAGCACCGTATTTAGCCTTAACATTTAATTTGTGCGTGGATCAAGGGGTTTTCCCAGATCTAATGAAATACAGCAAGGTAATACCGCTTTTTAAATCCGGGGATAGTACAGACACTAACAACTATAGGCCCGTATCCGTTTTGCCAGTTCTCAGCAAGGTGTTTGAAAAGATAATGCTAAATCAATTGCTCAACCATTTTAACACCAATAAAATCTTACATGAAAAGCAGTATGGTTTCACCAAAGGACATTGTACGACTGACGCCGGTGTCACCTTAATGAAACACATTATTTACTGTGTGGGAAGAGGCACAAGATGCAATAGGAATCTTCTGTGACCTTACGAAGGCATTTGATTGCGTTAATCATGAAACCCTGCTATTAAAACTTGAGCATTACGGTGTAGATAAACTTGCGCTCAGTTTAGTAAAATCGTATTTAAATGATAGACAGCAACAAGTTCATATTAATGGCGTTAATTCAATGGGTTTAAAAGTTAAAATGGGTGTACCACAAGGTTCTATATAGGGCCCTTTCCTCTTTTTAGTATATATTAATGATCTACCCCATTTATTTGAAAATCAACCACAAATGGTGTTGTTTGCTGACGACACTTCTTTAATATTTAAGGTAAATAGACGTACCACGAATCTTGACGACCTACATAACGCCCTATTGCAGGTCCATAATTGGTTTACTGCTAATAACTTAGTATTGAATGGAAAAAAACGAAATGCATAAGATTCGCTCTACCAAAAGTCAAAAGTAGTGATTGTGACATAGTATTAAATCAAGAGAAACTAGAATTCGTCAATAAAACTGTTTTCTTAGGCATCACACTCGACTCGAGGCTACAATGGGGTCCTCATTTAACATCTCTTGCAGGACGGTTGAGTTCAGCAGCATATGCCGTAAGAAAAATCCGTCAATTTACTGATGTAGATACCGCGCGACTAGTCTATTTTAGTTATTTCCATAGTATAATGTCATACGGTATTTTACTTTGGGGACGGGCTGCCGACATTGAGTCTATATTTATTCTGCAGAAAAGAGCCATCAGAGCCATGTATAATCTACGTAGGCGCGATTCTCTAAGAGAACTGTTTAAGAAAATTAACATCATGACAGGACCTTGTCAATACATATATGAAAACATTATGTACGTTAGGAAAAATCTGCATCTATTTAGTAAAAGAGGTGACAGGCACCACTATAATACTAGAAACAGGGACCAACTGGTTCAGCCAGGTTTCAGGCTAGCTAAGGTAGACTCCTCTTTTATGGGGTACTGTTTAAAATGTTACAATAAAATACCTCCACACATCCTACAACTGAATGAATCGAAGTTTAAATGTTGTATTAAACGCACACTATGTAGGCATGCATACTATAAGTTGGGGGATTACATCTATATATATAAAAATGAAACCCGTTTCCCGTTGTCACGCCATAACTTGAGAACGGCTAGACCGATTTGGCTGATTATTTTTTTGTAGTTTTCTAATACTCTGTAGAAGGTTCTTACGGAAAAAAATATTAAAAAAAGGTTTTAGAAAAATTTTAAAAAATACATTTAATTTTGCATATTTTTTAAAAACGCGCGTAACGAATGTCAATGTCATTCACAGTCTTAGACTATGTTGAAAGAGCATCGTTTGTTCGGAAATGTGGTTACTTAATTAAATTCTATCGCACTAATTTACTATTTTTTTTAAAGGGGAACTGTGTTACCCCAAATTTAACGCGAGCGAAGCCGCGGGCAAAAGCTAGTTAATGATATAAATGCTTGGCTCAATGCCGGTCCTGCTCCACAACCATAGGGGCAAACTAATTAATCATTAATCAGCATCTGAAGTTATTGTGGCAGCTGAAGAAGATTGTAAGACTATCTTTGCATTGTATAGACTCAATTTCCTAATATTGTATAATTGTAATGCCCATGTGTGAGTTCTATGTAATTTTATTGACTCGACGGTTGCCCTGGTGGTTGAGAGATTGTCATGCTCACTTAAATGTCTCGCTGATGGTGGCGGGTGTGTCGGGTCATTTAGCTCCCTTCAAAATGGTCGAGCTGAATGGGGCTGATCCATACGTCATGTTCGTGAACGGGCGCTGTCAGTTGGGACTGGTCATCTCTTAGCTACCACGGTTTGTTTTAATTCATCTATTAAACTCGTGCTAATTATTGCTTTTACTCTGGACGCTCTAAATGTGCTCGTTTTTCTACATCGTTCTCACATTATGTATAATCTCAACATGAATGATGTATACATGATTTTATAAAACATTATGATTTAAAAGAGTGTCCATGGAGTTTCTTGCCCATTCTTCTCCATAGAGGTCTACGCTTTGGAATGGGCAACTACAGTACTTTCACAAGTTATTATGTTTTGTGACTGGGACTGTAGCAGCATCATTTTTTTTTTGTTCTTGTTTTTATGACATTCAAAAGTGCCTGTAATGGTCTAATTGAAGTAAATGATTTGAGTTTGAGTTATTAGTTTCACTATTGATTATTTTACAAACCGTCTTAATTTTATTATCGGCGGATTTAATATTGTTGCTTATGAATAAGACTTTAGGTACCTTGCAGGTGTTTTTAAACATTTTTGAGTAAGTTGCAACATAGCGATTGACTGTTTCCGAGTTGATGTAGTAAGGCTTAAGGCCGTAAAGCTCAAACAATCGTTCCCAATTTTTCTTATACCCTTAGTTGCCCAATCACTAAACATAAACTTTGGGCTAATAGATTTAGTTTTTATTTTTAGCGTATCATTGAACTCTGTGTAGACAACCGAAAAAAATTCCTCATAAAAATGATTTACATTATTAATATCATATCCCGGAATACCTAGATTACTTTTTAAATTATTACTAAATTTATTTAAATTGCTGGGTGTTATTTGTCTCTCTCGTTCTTTGTCTTTTTTGTGATGATGTGTAGGACTCGAAAACGACGGTTTGACCGCTGTGATCAGAGGGAAGGTAATTAACAATGGATTTATCTAAGTAGTCGCAGCAACAGAAAACATTATCAATAGATGTAGCGGTATTTGTAGTAATTCGGGTTGGCTCCGAAAACACATTCAAAAAATTAAATGATTTAAAAAGATTTAAGAATCAACTGCTATTTGAATTTTCGTCTAAAATATTGATGTTAAAGTCACCACAGATGACTAGCGATTTATTACCCGTTGCAAGTTTTGCCAAAGCATCTCCCATTACTGACTCAACTTTAATACAATATAGAGTAGTTTTGATAATTTGGGGGCCTGTACATGCACACTATGACATGCTTATCTAGCTCAACACAAGACAATTCAATATTATGTTCAACCAATAGATCAACTATATCAAAACGACTTCTAAATTTAATACAATTTTTGACTAAGATTAGTGAACCCCCACGCATCTTAGATTTACGGTTAAAGCAACTGCCTACACTGTAATTTTCATAATTAATTAACATTTCATGATCTTTTAACCAATGTTCGGTGAAACAAACAATATATAACAGGCTACATAGACACATACATTCACAATACAAAGATATACTATTCGTTTAAATGATATCAGTAAAATTGCCCAATGTACCCGACATTGGGCAATTTTACTGATATCATTTTGGGAGCGTACAGCGAATGTTTTAGAAGTATCCGTTGCCTTAACAAGAATAGTGGCATTTTTAATTTAGAACTAACTTTTGCCCGCGACTTCGCTCGCGTTAAATTCGGGGTACGGGTTCCCCTTTCCTGATTTGCAGGTACCTGCTGCCTGTAGTTTTTACCCTTGCGCCTGATTTATTGTAATAGCAAAGCTAAGTGTTCCCTTCCTAATTTCTCACTTTTATTTAAAAAAATAACCTATATCCGTCTCCAGGGTTCCAACTATATCTTTACCAAAATTCATCAAAATCGGTTTAGCCATTTAGGCGTGAAGAGGTAACAAACTAACTCACTTTCGCTTTTATAATATTAGTAACAGTAAGGATAATAGAAAAAAATATGTGATAGATACAAAGAAGTTAATGTGATAGATTTTATTTTATATTCGTGTCCTGTTAATATTAGTAATTATTATGAATGTGTTGTGTCCTATTGCGAGTTCACTAGAAGTAACGCAGTACCCAACTGTTTAGGTCGTCAGCTGGTTTTGGTTTTCAGTACAGGTTTTAGAGGGAAGGTGTCAGTAGTGGCGGCAGACGAGCCGGTCGTGCCCATCGATGTGCATCACCCGCCGCTCGCGGTGAGTGTGCGCCTCGCCCCCGCCCCCGCATCCGCGCCGCAGTTTCTAGCCGATGCAGTAGACGCTAACAGCGACAGTGGCAATAATAGACCGCAGTGGAAATTTTATAAAGTCGATTTTCAGCTGTCCTGCTTGCCCTACTCCTGCTGCTGCTCCTCTGACTTTTACTGACTGGAGTGCAATTTATGTGGTGCTACGATGTGTGTGAACTGTTAAATGTCTTTTATGATTCCCTTTTCTCCCTCATGACCCACTTTATAAAAAAAATATATAGCTTATGTCCGTCTCCAGGGTCCGAACTATCTCAGTACCAAAAGTCATCAAAATTCAATCGGTTTAGCCATTAAGGCGTGAAAACGTAACAAACACACTTTCGCTTTTATAATATTAAGTAAGGATATCCGTTCTATCCGCTAAGGTACCCCACACTATTTGTACAGTACAAATAGTATAACAAGCTCAGGGTGCGTCGGGAATTTATTCTCGCCACGTATGTAGTAAAGCTACTGCGGGGAGCGGCACATAACCCGGAACTGGAACAATACGCGTTGTGAACGAACTTCACGCGCGACTGAATGTTTTCTCGTGCACTTTGAGTGACTTCGAAGAGTTTTATTAAATATAGTTCGTTATGTAAGACCATAAAGAAAGAGAAATATTAAATTTTTGTTTAAGTTTTTATAATTAGGTACTTAGAAATTAAGAGATTTGATGTAAAGTGCTTTTTTTATTTTTTTTATTAGTTGATAGCTTCACTGTCGCATCAGGTTAAGGCCTGTAAGGATAGTTGTAAGGAGGATAAATAAAGGTCATTGGGCATCTTGTTTGAACATTTGACCCACGGCGTACACAAACGAAATAGGGCAAGGTATATAGCTAAATGTATCTGCAACCCAGTGGTATGGGTCGCATTCTTGTTAGACGTGTGTCATTGACGGTTTTATGGTTAACGTAATTTAACTGTTAATCATCAATGGTCAACAGGTTGAAAAAACTGTTAAATTATTAATGTTAAATCAATATTAATAATGTTATGCCATTCCATGAGTTAACGTAACGTTTTGTTGTAAACAGTTTATTGAAGAATATTAGGATTATTAAATTAAAATTTATTGGTAGAAGATTTTTAAAGTTGACGACGTTGACGTTAATTGACGTTCATTAGAGAATGTGAACGTTTTCGATCAATAACAATTTTGTTGCAAGTATTATTGAAGATTATTGAATAAAGTAATGTGTAAGACATGTTGACGTAAATTAACAGCTAATATTTTCAACCTGTTATTTCATTGATGAATAACAGTTAACTCGTTGACGAATGAAAAGTCGTAAAAAAAACAGTTTGTTGATTCAAAGCCCACCTCTAATTCTTGTGGGCCATGGGAGAATTGTGAACTTTTTTTTTTTTTTTACATATATTTTTATTTTTTCACATATTTCTTATAAAACAAAAAGAAAACTTAAAATATAAAAATTAAAAACATCAAAAAAAAAATATTCATAGTCTACCAGCATCGGGAACAGGATCCGAGCCGCCGGTGGTCGGGGCTTTTGAGAGAGGAACCTCCTAACAATACGCGCCGTGTCCAGAAGAACTGCTTTCTGAATCAAGCCCTTGGTCCAGCTGCCAAGGGATAACCTCATCAGAGAGTTGGTCAAGGCTTTTGGCTATTAAGCCATTGTCCGACACGACAATCGGCACAATGACTGCTGTTTTCACGTGCCACATACTTGAGTTGCTTATCTTTATCTGCTTTCACGAGGTTCTCGTCATGCTGAACCGTTATATCAACAATCATTGCGCGACGCTCCAATCGATTTATTACCCCAATGTCAGTCTTATTGGCAACAATAGTCCTGTCAGTGACGATAGATTGATCCCAATACTTCTAAATATTACAATCTTGGAGAACTGGGTCGGGCACATACTTATAGGACGGCACTTTTGATTCCACAAGGTTGTACTTCAAAGCAAGTTGCTGGTGGATAATTCTGGCAACGAAGTTGTGTCTATGCAAGTATTCTCCGTTAACCAGACGAGAACACCCAGAAATAATGTGACGGATCCCGGACGGCGGTACTTAAATAATATTTTTACTCTGTTTGATCAAAATCTATTGTTATTTCATCTAAAAAGGCCGCAGGTGCATCTATTACACAACCTGTTGAAACTGCCACTGTACAATCCATGTATGACCACTTTATTAAACAAGTGGAGAAAGCCGCAGATCAGTTCATACCCCGGATAAAGGTCTGTGATAAACCAAATAACGACTTTCGACCCAAGCCATATTGGACTCCACAGCTTTCCCATTCTGTTGCACAACGAAGACTGGCCTTAAAAGTTTTTAGAAATAATCCTACACCTGATAATCTAACCACTCTCGAGCGAATAGCGGAAGCTGCAAAAACGGCCATACAGCGAGCGAGATCAAGTAACTGGCAAACATATTGTAGTAGCATTGATGAGCAAACATCCAGCTCCGATATGTGGAAACGTATGGGCTGGATTAAGGGTATTCATTCAGCACGGTCATATGTTTCGAACGAACAAAAACTCGAACTACTTAGTACTCTTGCTCCCGACTATACTTGTCGACAGCCATTTCACAATTTTAAATCAAAAAATTCAGAATTGGATAACAGCTTCACTGTACAAGAAATGACTCATTGCTTTAAGCGTAAAGACACAGCACCTGGCAACGACGGTATAACATATTCATTAATCTTTCATCTCTCACCTGTGAGCAGGCTTTACCTATTGAAATTATATAATTATATCTTTTTTACGGGGGATATTCCAAACCAATGGCGCGAAATATTGGTGACGCCCATTCCTAAAAATTGCCCTAATAATAATACAAAACTACGACCGATTTCGTTAATATCCTGTGTTTGCAAAATTTTCCACTCAATGATAACAAAACGGCTTGAATGGTACATCGAAAAAAATAAATTGTTATCTCCGTATACTTCCGGTTTTAGAAGAGGGCAGTCATGTCAGGATTGTCTAGTTAAATTAGTAAGTCAGATTTACGTAGGATTTTCGAATAAGGTCCCAACTATAGCTTGTTTTTTGGATATTTCGAACGCTTATAATAATGTATTAGTAGACACTCTGGTTAATACTCTCGATGAAATAGGAGTTGGGCAAAAAATATGTAAATATCTGTGGAGCTTTCTAAGCGAAAGGCACCTTATGATGAAAGATGAGACTGATCAACATAATTATTTTATTAGGTATACTGATAGAGGCTTAGCTCAAGGAGACCCAATTTCCCCCCTTCTTTTTAATGTGGTCACAATGACTTGTTTCCATAAAATTAAAAATGTAAATATGTGCCAATACGCGGATGATTTTGTTCTGTATTGTCCCTCTGGAAATCTTAATCAAAGTGAATATGAATTACAGGTAGCATTAAACACATTTTGTAATATTTTGAATGATATCGGTTTGGAATTATCAGCAACTAAGTCTAAATTGTGTATTTTTACAAGAGGTTACAGAAAATTAGAAATAGATTTAAACATAAATGGACATGGTCTGCAGTTAGTACACAATTACAAATATTTGGGAGTGTGGTTAGACAGTTCATTGCGTTGGAGTAAACACATCATTATGATAATTGAAAAAGTACAGAGGAGTCTAAATTTACTCAAAGTTTTGGCTGGTTCTTCATGGGGCCTGCACCCTAAACATTTGAGACATATTTACATAGCCTTAATAAGAAGTCGCATAGACTACAACAGCTTTTTATATGATGTAAGTGCAAATTGTCACCTAGATAAGCTAAATAAGATTCAAAACCAAGCGTTGAGAATTATAGGAGGTTTTATTAAGACTACACCTATCCATGTTATGGAAAGTGAGCTCTGTGTATCCCCACTGTATTTACGGAGAAAATATCTAGGTTATAAGTTCTGCTTAAAATCAAAATCCATAGAAAACAATATTACTATTCATTTGTTAGACGAACTACACAGTCTTCGACAGAATAATTATTGGAGAAATAAAAAGATCCCTCTTCTAGTTTCCTTATATAATGAAGTGAAAGTAGATCATATAGCAGCATCTAACCCCTTACTGATGTTTACTCTGAGGACATGGATGACCAACATTAATATTCAGGAAGTAATTATATGGGACTTGGATGTAGTTAAATTATCAAAACAAAACTATGACACTAGTTTGTTAAAATTTGAAGTTATTAGAGAGTTGCGGTTGAAGTACAACGAATGGCTTAGTATATTTACAGATGGGTCGAAGAGTGTGGAAGGTCGTGGAGCAGCCTTTTATGTACCTAATGAACCAATAAATTGTGAAAGAAATTGCTTTAAAGTAGATAATAATGCTTCCATAATGACGTTGGAGCTCATTGCGATATCTGAAGCACTTACCTATTGTAACAGTAGTCAACATAAAAGTATTGTCATTTGCACAGATAGCAAAAGTTCCTTGCAACATTTAGCTCGATGCGCCTCTGGCCGCAGAGGTGTACCGCTAGCTTATGTTATTCTATCTAAAATAGATGGCATAATACGTAAAGGTGTAACATTGAGATTGCAATGGGTTCCATCGCACATTGGATTACAGGGCAACGAAGAGGCTGATATGCTGGCAAAATATGCAGTTAAAAATGGAAAGAAGATTAATGTAAACTTGGATTATTCGGAGCTTTTACCTAAATTTAAAAATAAGTGTTACGACGAGTGGAAGGAATATTTTGACAAGCGCTCATTAGACAAAGGGATCTGGTATAAAACCATCCAGGGTCAGCCTTTTCGTGTGCCTTGGTTTGTAAATAGTCACTTAAGTAGAAAATTAGTTGTCATAGCTCATAGACTCAGATCTGGACACATTCCATGTAATAAGTTTGCCTTCATGATGAAGAAAACGAACTCGCCCAACTGTGTACAGTGTGGAGTTGTTGAAGATTTACACCACTTACTGATGGAATGTGTTCGGTATGAGTCTGAGAGAAATGAACTGTTTAGGGTCTTGAGGTTGAACAGATTCGAAGTAGGCACTTTCCACAACATTTTATCTAGGCCAAATGGTGATGATGCGAAGAGTCTGTTCAGGTTCATGACCCTGATATGAAGATACACGTGTATTTAGGTTACGATGGGACTGGCATACGCATTGCGGTAAATGTCCCAAAATTAATAAAGAAAAAAAAAAAAAAAAAAATCTATTACATCTTGATGCCTGGCCCATAATAAAAAGTAAGTAAACTATGCTTACAACATGCGCACAGCTTCCACCAGTACGGCGGCCGTGTATACATGAGCAGTAATACTGTACAGTGCCATTTCTTCGAATTCGTGTAAGATCTACTAATATATACGTATAATATTGTTCCCTACGGACAAGTCGCGACTTTTTCTTTATTAGTATCTTGTTTTCAATAACATCTTGGTGTCGGTATGTTTTGATGTGGTAAGCTCCATTCAAACGCATATGGTTGTGGCAGTATGACCTCGCGATTCTCAAGTGGTACGATCCCAACGTAAATAACATTAATTCTTCATATGTAACCCGCAAAAAGTCTTCAAAATCAAGTTTTTTTTCCATCGAGTCGCACGAACGGTACTCTCTGCCTGTTCAAATTATGCCTTATCACATAATCTGATTATATCCGATCATTGATCGAATCTCCACGATCTCATATAAAAATGTCATCAGTTCACAAAAACCAGGTAAGTCCCCTCTTTGAGGAGTGGTTGGAAAGGCGCCATGGCGTCCTCACCTACCGCCTGATGCACATCCTCACCGGACACGGAAGTTTTGGGAGGTGCACATAATCGGGTGGGAGGTAACGCCCGGGCGTCACCATTGTGACGATCGCCCGGAAGACACAGTGGCGCTCTGCCCTCGTAGAGGCGATCGGCGGCGGCGATTTCTCGCGTCCGGCCCTGGTCCAGTTCATGCTCCGGACCGAGAGGGAATGGGAAGCGGTCACCTCCTACTGCGAAACAGTAATGCTAGCGAAGGAGGTGGCCGGGCGTTTGAGGGAGAGAACCTCAAACCAACCCAGCCGCCACGGGAGACGCTCCGGGCGTCGGGCCCCACGAGACGACTCCCGGCCACCGTAGATGCGAGCCTGTGGACGGTGAGCAATGGGTAACTCACCGTCCGTCCGTCTGTTGATGACAGGCCGTGTCGACGGCGCGTAAGTGTTCCACGCGCGCATCAAAGAGATGACTATCATTATGGACGTAAAAGGGGCTCCATGATTTTACATAGGAATCGGTTTTGAAGGCTCTGCATCATGAAGGGTTAAGCGGGTTTGGAAGGGAAAACACAACACAGGCGTATGTCATGATGGGACGGGATGCGGTAAAAAGACGCAATTTGCACTTAATTTTATTAAACGGCAGATTGGACTAGATAGCCGCCTGACTTTTACCGGGATTCACTTCGATTCTCCATTTCCTGAACCAAGTTCCTAGGACCTCGGCTGAGGTTTAGAGGGTACGAGCGATAGCGTTTTGACAGCAACCTACATCAGGGTCTTCGATGGGAGGTAGGGTAGGGTGACGCTTGGCTACTGGTTGCGAGCTGGGGGAGCACCGAGACTCCAAAAAAAAGGCAGAATGCCTAGCCGACAGGCTAGGCATTCTGTCTTTTCAGAGTCGTCGAATGCGATTCGTTTATCAGGACGAGTGAGCGGAGGCATCGCAGCCTCGTTGGTGCTAAGCCTACCTACCCACCTACCTGTTTTAATCTATATGGCAAATGTGCGAGAGATATGTCGTAGAGCTATACAAACATTTATTGTGCTTGTATCACACGTTTCAGCAATTTTAAAAACCTCTGTTTTATTAACTTTTAAATGTTAAATAACTTTTTTTCCCATGGAATATTAAAAAAAAATTACATATTTTAGAAAGTGGGATTGAGTTCTTCAATTTAAAACTGATGTGGTCCGTGTACGCAAACTTTTATTAAGTGGGTCAGAAACGCCCAATGGCCTTTAAAAAAAAACTGTTCAAGCGACTCCAGTTCTCCATACTCCGGGCACGTATATCACGAGTTGGATCACCCGGAAACCAGATTATTTTGTTGCAAAAAAATAAATAAAAACTTTGCTTTATACAGAAAAGCTTTAAATGAAACACCTATTTAATGCAGCACCTAAGTGACTTAAATATTATAATATCCTACTACCAGTAAAAAGTTAAAATTTCAGCGAGTAATACTTAAAAAAATCATAATTATGAAATTTATGCGGACAACGTCGCAGTTGAAGTGCTAGTTTGTTATTAATTAATGCACGATCTATGATGTCAACTCTCAGTCTAGGAGTATGATGGCTGTGACATACGGCTAGAGAAACATATTGACATACCGACAGCACAAATCTATCAAATATCTGTTTTGACATTTGGCAACAGATACCCAAAAAGAAGTTAAGGGAATAAACACAACATTGTTTGTAAATCTTGTTTACTTACGAATAACTATTTCCCAAAAAATCTTGCCTATTTCAAAAATGCACAAACGATGATTTATGTTGACACTATTACCGAACTGATTTCAAAATATTTACCAAGTGTCTTAACAACTATTTGCACAATTTTGAGCCACTTATTAGATTTTTTTTAAATATTGACTTCTTGAAATGTCCGTCTCTTGAATCATATCGAAGCAACAGACACCGCTTAAACCCTTAGAACCAGAGCCTTTACCTCCGATAGAAAACTTGATTCCTCCAGAAGGTATATCATCTTCCGGCCTAGGCTCAGGCTCAGGCTCACGTTCAGGCTCGGGTTTAGGTTCAACTGCCACGCGCACACGCGAAGTGTGAACACGCTTGGTAGCACGTGCGGTAAGCCCGCCCGAGCCACGAGCGTCGCTTGTGGTATCACTGGCTGGACATTCGCATTGCACTTCATGATTTCTGCTAAAAATGGATCTTCGAGATTTTTTTACTTGGAGGTCTGCACACGGACATTCTTTGGGTTCCGGTGGTGGGGGGCAATATTCCTCTATGATTTCCGGATTCATAGCAACATAATATCTAACAGCGTCTTCCATGGTAAATTCTTCTTCTTCAAGTTTTTCTTGTTTTTTCTTTTTGATAAATTTAAATCCTGACTGTGTCTGCGTCATATCAGATTTCTGTCTTAAAGTTTCCTTTTCATCAACCCATTGGTAACTTTGGTATTGGTATTGGTTTATGTAAGCGTCTATGTCGGCGTCGTACTCAGATGTGGCGTTGTACTCGGCGGCGGCGTTGTACTCCGATACGGGTTTGGGTTCAGGTGTTTCTTCCCAGAGAGGACATTCACATATTACATTTTTATTCTTTTTTCCATTTTTACCATTACTGGCACAGGGACAGCCCTTAGAAATTCGTCGGCCTGCTTGACAAGAGGTTCCTCCTAGTTCTATTTGACACACTCCACTAGCGGGATCTAATTTTTCTGACCCCGGGACAGCTTTTACCATGGAGTCGGCACAACAACAGCACTGACATCCCATGGATCTGGTCCCCACCTTTGGTCCAAAAGTTGTCATTGACACGGGAGGCGGATATTGTTCGCATGGACACAAAGATCCAATCTTAACCGTTCTTTCTCTACCACTGCATGCACATTTTACTTTTTCATTTACGTTCTGATTTGGATAGTTTCCACACCCCTTTTCACCTGGAAATGTTAACGTTACATTTAAATATAAAAAACGTTGCCCCTAAATTCCTTATTTCTCCTGTATCTTGGGTGCGTTTACAAACATTTAAACTCACACACAAACAGCCAGATCCGAAAAAACTACTTGTAGGCCATAAAAATATTTGCACCGTGTGAGAATCGCAGCGCAGCAGTCAATCGCTCAGCCACTGCGCCAACCGCGCCGTCAAAGGACGTTCACACCGAAATAGTCGCGACGTGGCACTGGGAGTACTTTATATAATAGCATGCAAATAAAAAGCGCCAAAGAGACCGAGACAAGTAGCACTGAATGCTTACTAAACTGCATATTATTATTACTACCTTTAGTGAACTACCGGCTAACCACAATGCAGCCGGCAATGCATCGGCGTGTGAGAAGCAGCACACTGATGTAACTGATGCGCTGCATGAAACCAGAGTTAAAGAACGGTGGCAGACTGAGGCAACAGAAAAGAGTGAGCTAAAGTACGGCCAACGAGAAGCGATACGAAAGGTCATTAACCTAAAGAACAACTGTGGCGTTGACAATCTAATATTTATCTCTTTCCATCTTGTGCCTTTATCGTAATGTCTCTTTCTCCCGGCAAAAACATGACAACGTTAAGACGGGTTCGCCAACATTCGGGCGGCCATTTTAGATGGGGTTTTAGCATGGGTTTTGTTTACATTTGGTATCGCTTCTCGTTGGCCGTACTTTATGTACGCTATGCCATAGCTCCGATGACTAAATGAAGCCACTGCGTTGTTGTACCCACCCTTAAATCACTATAACATGTGATAAGGCGACTTGCGACGCCGGCATGTAACATTCAGATAATTGCACTGCGATGGTGCGATGCACTGTGTGGCTTTAGCGATGAACTCAAGGCGTGACTTTGCGCAGCGAGTTTCTTCTAGCATCTCACAGCATCGCGTCGATTCACATCCGGGTGTAAACTGGCCCTAAGATCGATCCTTATGTAAATATCAATCGGTAACCGCAGATGGTAGTGATGGTGCATGGTTCTTGTAATGTACGTCGCAAAATTTATCAATTTACCAAGTGTTACAACTACTAGGTGCCGCAGACTTATTGAATTTTTTAATATTTAATTTAACTTACTTTTTTACGTTACCTCAGAGCAAGGGTCTGGATATTAAGAAAGACGGTCAACAAAGTGAATACGCAGCGGCAGTGGACAAACGCCCGTTTGTCCACCGTCGCCGTCATAGGGACTTGGACATAATCTGTGCGGCGGCGATGGAAAAACGTACTCATTTCCACTTTACTGATGAGGTACGGAACTCTAAATAGGTTAATAAATTTATATTTACTTATAATATCAGTACAATTATCGATTTCCCCTCTGATTGAAATATTGTGTTCCTGTTCAGCAGCTTCATGCTTATTATACGAATCTTTCAAACTAGATTTAGATTGCTTGATTGATTGATTGGTTGACTGGTCCGCAGTACTACCACAACCTGTCGTCTTCATGTTTCCTTTTGCATTTCCTCGAAGTACTTGTTCGAACATTTCTTTAATTTTTTCTGGACTACATTGACATGGTTCTGAATGCTTCCCATCATTGGACTGGCAATCTGGTTCAGGCATTTCTGAATGGTTTGGTTCACAAATAAGTTTATGCATCTGTGAACGCTTTGGTCCACAACAAGGTGTTAAAATGGGGGTGTCACAAGGAACTTTGAGCATATCTGATTGATGGCAGCCAGGATGTCCACGGCACGGAGGTATTACACACGGAGTCACTAACGTTAGACCTCTTTTGTTAGACACGAAAGATGCTTGCTGAATAACGTTGACTTTGGGTAAACGTCGGTTGCCATCGCCGTTGTGACCTAAAACAATAAATAAAATAAAAAAGGGAACACTGGCAATTTAATAGTATATCAATTTTATAAACAGCCTAGATTGTCTTAAGATAATACATTGAATAACTTCGTCATCCTAGATAGAAAATAGCTCTCATAAATGTGATTAGAGGCTTTAATTAATTTAGCGTTATTTCGTCTTGACTACTATAACATGGCTAGTTCGTACCTTGCTTTAAAAGAAGTGGAAACTGCTCAGAATCCACATTTGTTACACATTTGTGTTCGGGTTTATGCTTATCGTTTTCATGTAGTTTAAGATCACAACAACACGGCCTGTCCGATGTGGTATCAGTGCTAACGCCATGGTACGATATAAAAGTTTCGTTGGGTGTTGTAATTTGACAAAGTTCATTTTTTCTTTTCACATTTGCTCCGAATTTATGTGTATAGATATTAGGTGGTTTTTGGTTGAACATGGTTTCTTTGTTGTGAGAAGATTGCGGGGTTTTTTGCGCCCCTTCCGTATAACACTGTTTACCTTTTGCACATATTTTCAAACCGCGTGTGCTGGATAATATCCTTCTGGTCGAAATTTCTGTAAATTAAACATATATAAATATTCTGTTATATTGTCCATAGTCCTTTAAAATACGCGTGTGATTGACATCATGACTGATAAAAAAACTCGTCTTTTTTACTTTATACTCTATTAAAAAAGGATTGTGTGGTTTTATGAAACCACGATAAAAGTGAAACTTTTTTTCACATTATAGACATTTAGACGTCCCTACTCCACGGCCGACCGTCACGCGACATTCGCGACACAGACGAAAAAGTTTGAGATGATGTAATAAAAGTTTCACTTTAAAAATTATACAACTTTTCATTTTTCTATGCTATGTTGAACAAAACTGGTTGGACTGGTCGTGCAAACTTTTTTTCTGATTTCGAACAAGTCGCTTCTGCGGCCAAAAGTCGAGATCGTGGCCGTGTGTGTAGTGTACATGGTCCCTAAGACGTTTAGTTTTGGAGCCTCCGCATAAAGCAGCAACAAATTCACAGAGTGCTCAAGTGTGAGCTCGCTAAATAAAAAAAAAACTGAATTCATTCCTACATATTCATTACATAGGTACAAAATAAATGCTTACCCGGATCTTCGATCTTACATTGCTTTTGATTCCAACTGGGTTGATGTTTAGACAACTGGATGCAAATAGTTGAGCAATCTGATGAGAGCTCAGAGTCATTGTCATCTGACGAAGGCACCACCAAAAATATAGAAGATGTGTCTGAAAACTCATTCTTCGATAATAGTTCATCCATCATCGTTGTTATATCATGTTCACTGTCCAAATTGCTTATGACTACGACAGGTTCGCCGTTGTTAGTTTTCCTAGTAGACTTTGATGTGTTGTGTTCGTTGACCAGTTTTGTTTTATCATTATCTTCTCGGTATACTCTGTTCCCTTGGTGCTCTCTGTTCAAGTACGCCACACTCACCTGATTGTCACTTTCGCTAGAGGAAAAATGTTATTTGAAGTTGTGACGCGCAATAACAACTGCAACCAGAGTGAATTAATCAGGTGGTCGTTGTTAGTCAAATCCTAATCCGAAAAATAGTGATCAATGCTTTTAAAAAACTATCGAGCACGATTTTATTTTTTTTAAATGAACTGCGTCTAACCAATATAAATCTAATAAACATAAATCCTATTTTAACATAAATTTATCCATTGAAGTAAGAAAACTAAGAGTGTTATGTTAAAAAAAAAGTGATCGCTATTAGTGATGCTATCACTTTTTGGAAATCATAATTTTATTTATTTATTGCTATCTATCATATAGATATTCAGCAATATTTTTGAAAATGCAACAGATTTGCACGCACGCTGACCAATGACTGCCCCGTTATAATTAACACTTGAAACGGGATATTTACCATGTTTATTATTTAAATTGAGTTTCCGATATTTCGGCGATGTTGCAAACGCCATGATCACGGATGAACTGAAGTTATTGCGGGTGGATGTTTACGAGCAGACAAAACGATCTACCCTCTTTCTTATTCGTTTTTTGCGTTCGTTACCACTTACACCGTCACTCACAACTCGATTTTGCTCTCGACACACAAAACTCACTGTATCATGTAGCGATATTTACATCGGTCAGACGAAGCGTACTGTGGCTTGTAGGATTTCTGAGCACATAAGGGCAGTGAAAAATAATGACACTCAAAAGTCGGCGATAGCTCAACATCTTTTGGAAGCAGGATCGAACCACTGGATTGAGTTACATAACCCTCAGGTCATCTCGACAGAACGCCACTATAAATAATAAAATAATAATAAATAATAAATATCTTGGGACAACTCACACACGGCTATCTGATCCCAAGCTAAGCAGAGCTTGTGTTATGGTAACCAGACAACTGATATACATACTTATATAATTTATAAATACATACATATTATAGATAAATCACACCCAGACACAGAATAAACAATCATGCTCATCACACAAAGTTTGTCCTGAGTGGGAATCGAACCCACGACCTCCGGCTCAGCAGTCAGGGCCACTAACCACTAGACCAACAGGCCCGTCACTATATTCCGAGATTGGTAAGAGAAGCAATCGAGATTACCAAATATAGGAACTTCAACCGAGACGATGGGTTTCAATTATCAAGGGCCTGGAATCCAGTGGTTCAATTGTGTAAAACCCAAAAACAAAGGAAAAAAGATCGCTACATGATACAGTGAGTTTTGTGTGTCGAGAGCAAAATCAAGTTGTGAGTGACGGTGTTAGTGGTAACGAACACAAAAAACGAATAAGAAAGAGGGTAGATCGTTTTACCTGCTCGTAAACATCCACCCGCAATAACTTCAGTTCATCCGTGATCATGGCGTTTGCAACATCGCCGAAATATCGGAAACTCAATTTAAATAATAAACATGGTAAATATCCAGTTTCAAGTGTTAATTATAATATTAGTAACCATGTCAGTTTAAAGACTGCCCCGTTTATTCTTGTAGCCTCCTAAATGAGGTCTTGAGGAACTGTTCTCCTTAGTCTCCTAGCGGCTGTTTGGGTGTCCATCAGGTTAATTACTAGCTTGTTTGGTTGTTTGTGATGCGTTCTTTATACGCGTCCTTTCTGAAATTTCTTCCATTATAGTATTAAAGCAGAGATCATAATGGAGTCTGCTATTAGAGACATACCATGGCGCGTTTGGATATCATCAAATAACTTCCCCCGCTCTGGGCGGATGGAGCGGGGAGGATTGTCAGACTTGTACTGACTAAAACCCACCCATGTTCCTTCTATTGCCCTTTATGTTCCGGGGCCCCGGTATCTCTTTCGAACAACACGCAAACCCCAGTAGGCGGTGACCCTGGCAGGCACCCCTGGTTTGATACATCTCTTTGTGGCGCGCGTGGATAACTAAAGCGCCGTCGTCACGGCCTGTGTCAATAGACGGACGGAAGGTGAGCTACCCATTGCATACCGTCCACAGGCCCGCATATACGGTGGGCGGGAGTCGTCTCGCGCCCGGCGCACGAGGCATCTCCCGCGGCGGCTGTGTTGGTTTGAGGTTCTTTCCCTCAAACGCCCGGCCACCTCCTTAACTAGCATGACTGCTTCGCAGAAGGAGGCGACCGCTTCCCATTCCACGTACCACGGACTGAACCAGAGCCGGACGCGAAAGATCGCCGCCGCCGTTCGTCCGCCCAATCTAGGCAGACCGCCACTATGTGCGCCACCGTGTTCTCTGGGCGATCGTCACATTGGTGACACCCGGGCGTTTTCTCCCGCCTGATTATGTGCAGGAAGCTCCTGAAACTTCCGTGTCCGGTGAGGACCTGCGTCAGGCGGTAGGTGAAGACGCCATGGCGCCTCTCCAGCCACTCCTCAAAGAGGGGACTTACCGCCACTATTGTGGCGTGCCCTTGGAGCCATACCTCTTCGTAAGATAGCGTTGATAATGAATGTTAGAAGTTCAATGCTTTCTTTTGGTAACCACTTTTAAAATTTTACCAGTTATGACATCGTACCCTGGGGCTTTACTTTAGTCTAGCGCCTTAATCGCTGTTTGCACTTCTTCCTTTGTGACCTTGGGGATAGTAGGATCCGGTTGATGGATTTGGTTAAATAATTGGGTGACTTCATGAATTTTAGAAGAGCCCGTATCTGGATTTGGTATAAAAACTTGTTTGAGATGCTCAGCGAATGTCCGCAACGCAATAACGCAGCAACGGCTGTATGTCTCTGGATCTTTGGACTGTATTTTTACCTGATCATTATTCAGAATTTTAAGGTTATATCATGCGGATCATTATTTAGAATATTAAGAAGCGGTTGGATATTTCCTACTATTTCGATAAATATTGGTCGAGGTTTATCCATCTTTTCAATAGTAGCAATTTGTTTTGCCTAGAGTTTGTCACTTTCTAAGTTAGCAAATCGGTTCATAGTTGGTATTGGTTGGCTTTGAGACGACCAATATGTATCCAGTTTGGTTTGTTTTTTTATTTGCATTGCTTTCTTGGCTTGGATTAGGTCTCTTTTTTCTAGTGACTTGTGTCCAGTTACGATTATCGTTGCTTCCACAAGGTTCTGGAAGTATGTCATCAGCGGTAGAATTTGCGTTGGCATAATCACCAAGTACCAGAGTTATAGGTTTAGTTTCATACATTCTATTATGGAAAATTTGTTATGTTAGAATTTTTTTGCTATTTGTAATTGGTTTTTGATTGTTTATTAAAGAATTAGATTGTTCATTTATTTTAGTTTCTACGAGTAAGGACGATTTAACGGTCGCTACCTGGGGCGACGCCTATTCCAATGATAGTGGAATTCTAATGATACTGTTTTAGTTTCATCTAAATCCAGCGGGAGAGTCTTTTCAGTATTAATCGCTATTTCTCAGTCTGTATTCATCCAAGATACCTAAAAGAACCTGATAAAAACACCCTTGGTTCATAAGAGTAATTTCATCGTGCTCGGAATTTTTAACGAGATTCAAGATGTTGATGTGATAACTATGCCACATAGGCGCTGTTTTAACTAAATTAACATCGTATTTTATGTAAATTTAAAGGTACTTAAAACATAATCTTTAGTATAAAGAGATACAATTTGTTAATCTTCGGAATTGCTAATCTGATTAAGAAAATTCAATCACTAACAGAGAGCTGCATTATCCTCGAGTATAATAGCTACATTTAACGTTCCCCTGGGTTCTTTTTTTGGAACGGGAGCGATACCGCAAACTAAAGGTCAAAGTAAATTTAATTTACCTCATTGTGTTATCGCCACTGTCATCATTCTTACTATAATCAATTCTGTTCGAAAATAAATCTGTTTCTTCAAGTGTGCTTGTGCTGTCACTGAAATTATCGATGGATACTGGATAGTATAAATATTGAGCAGAACTCGAGGAATAGTAGCTGCTATTTGAAAATGATATCACGCTAGTTACATCCATTCTATCACTTGAGTCTGTGTTCAAGGACAGCGATGATTCGCTTTTTATTATTATAATCGATTCATAACTGACGGAACATTCTTGTAAAGTATAAGATGAGCTTCTACGAATGTCTCCCGATAATTCTATATTTCGAGAATTTTCAACAAATCTATCAGATCCATCGTTGAAGCTTTCGTAGGTTGAACTTTCAAGTAAATAATAACTTTTATCACTGTCTATATTGTTTGACTTGTCGTTAGTATAACTGTCGCAAGAGCCACTGGTGTACGTACATGAAGTATCAAGTTCAGTATTCAATTTATCAACATTAATAGGACACCTTAGGAACGGGCACGCTTCGAATAGAGACTTTTTTAAATCACTTGCCTCTAACGACTTATGAAAAGAGGTATCGATTGTGTCTATGGATGTGTTACTACAGTAGATGTTTGTTAGTATTTTGTCATATAAAGTTATAATATTATTATGTTTAGGTGTTTCTAGGCTTTGATTGCTGATTTGACTGGTAAACGAAGTAACGCCATCTACTCTCCCAACGGTAACTTTAATACCTTCGTTGTCAATGAATGCTCCAGCTTTTACACCGGGAAGACACTCGTCCGGACAATCGCAAAGAGAAGATATGTCTGGAGATGTTACTCTAATTTTGACATAGCTGTGTTTGAATCTAATTTTCTTCTTATCACAACCGCAACCACGATCGCAAGTTGTCGTTTTAATAATATCTTCGAACTTTTCGCTAATACCTGCTGCCATAGTCTTCATACGTCGCTTGGATGAAGAAACGCCGATCCTTTTTGTTTTAGTTTTTATCTCTCCTCGCCTTTCCGAAGGCGTTGGTTCCAGTGGCAACCCAGCTTCAGCCCTTACTTTTCTTATTAATGCTCTTTCGGAAGCAGTTTTGCCTTCAGGCAATGGCAATCCAGTTTCGGCCAGTCCTCTTAGTATCCTTTCTTTTTCTCTAGCTGACTTTCCAGCAATAGGTGTTAACAGACCCTCATCTTTAGCCTTGCGGACTACCTCTTTTTCCGAAAATGTTTTTGCTGGTGGGGGCATACCTAATTCAGTCCGTATTTTCTGTATCAAAGCTTTGTCTGAATAAGTTTTTCCTTCAGGTAACGGTATTCCGGCTTCGGCTCGACCCCTTATAATTCTTTCCTTTTGAGATTGTGTTTTTCCTTCCAGGGGAGTAAGTAATCCAGCTACTCTTGGCGATAGTTTTCCCTCTTCTGCTTTAATTTTTCTAATCATAGCTCTTTCAGAAGTAGTTCTACCTTCTGGTAGTGGTATTCCAGCCACAAGCATGCCCTTCACAATACGTTCTTTCTCGGACGGTGATTTACCTTCTAGAGGTGTAACGATACCAGCAGCTTCAGCTCTACGCATCCTTACTTTTTCAGATTGAGTTTCAGGCTCAGGTGGAAGGCCAAGTTCTTTGCGAACTTTTGTGGCTATCTTTCTGTCTGACTCTGTTTGAGATTCAGGGAGTGGTAAGCCTTGCTCTAATAAACCTTTTAATATTCTCTCTTTCTCCTTTGGTGTTTTTCCTGTCAGTGGTGTTAACAAACCAGCTTCTCTTGCCTTTTGTAATTTTTCAGCAGTGACTTTAGAAGGTACTATTCTCTCCGTAGGAGGCTCTCCAGCAGTTATTTTTCTAACAATTTCTTTTTCGGATGGTGTTGTACCTTTCGGCAACGGGACACCCGCAGCCACTCTGTCTCGTAGAATCTTTTCTTTTGCTGAAGGTGTTTTACCTTCTAAAGGAGTTAACAATCCTGCATCTTTTGCTCTTTTCATTCTTTCTGATAGAGTAGGCGATACGTATCCAGTGTCTGCTTTTATTTGTTGTATCAAAGCTCTTTCAGATGATGTTCTTCCTACAGGTAATGGCAA
The DNA here is from genome assembly GCA_905475445.1 of Ochropleura plecta. Lineage (NCBI taxonomy): Eukaryota > Metazoa > Arthropoda > Insecta > Lepidoptera > Noctuidae > Ochropleura > Ochropleura plecta. The sequence continues at coordinate 25,923,303 of FR997721.1, read as the reverse complement.
ACCTGCCGCTACTCTACCTCTGAGTATTTTTTCTTTCTGTGAATGTGTTTTACCTTCCAAAGGAGTCAAAAGGCCAGCTTTTTTGGCTTTTCTCATTTTTTGTGATGAGGTTTTTTCACGTACTCCTAATTCAGCTTTTATTTCTTTTATCAATGCTCTTTCAGAAGCAGTCTTTCCTTGTGGCAAAGGGAGACCAGACTCAGCAAGGCCTTTTAAGATTTTTTCTTTTTCTTCGCGTGTTTTTCCTTCGAGGGGTGTTAATAAGCCAGCGGCTTTAGCCTTTTTTATTTTTTCTGTGGTAATTGACAAAGCTGCTGCTTTTCTGACTGCTTTGCCAGCTTTCACCTTTGCTATTAGAGCTTTCTCTGAAGCCGTTCGGCCTTCAGGCAACGGTATACCTCTGTCGTGTAATCCTTGTAAAATTCTTTGTTTTTCTTCTGATGATTTACCTTCTAAGGGCTTCAGTAATCCAGCATCTGCAGCTTTAGCGTATTTTTCTTTCATGGACAAAGTTTTTGGTTCCGGAGGAAGGCCAAGGTCGGCGCGAACCTTTTTGATGAGTTTTCTCTGTGAAGCAGTTTGTCCTTCAGGTAGTGGCAGTCCATGCATAGCTAATCCTTTCAGTATCTTTTCTTGATGATCCGGAGGTTTTCCTTCTATAGGCGTCAGAAATCCTGCAGCTTCTGCTCTGCGTAATCTTTCTGTTGGTTTAACAGATGGTCCACGTGACCCCGCTTGTACTTTAGCAATAAGCGCTCTTTCTGATGCCGTTCGACCTTCTGGCAATGGGATACCTCTGTCGTACAAACCTTGTAAAATTCTTTCTTTTTCTCGCTGTGATTTCCCTTCCAGGGGCTGCATTACTCCGTCATCTGCAGCTTTAGCGTACTTTTCTCTCATGGATGCAGTTCTAGGTTCTGGGGGTAGACCGAGGTCGGCGCGTACATTATCACTTATCTTTTTCTCTGAAGTAGTTTGCGCTTCTGGTAGAGGCAGTCCTTCCATTGCTAATCCTCTCATTATCCTTTCTTTTTGTGATCGAGATTTACCTTCTAAAGGCGTTAGCAGTCCTGCGGCTTTTGCTTTTATCAACCTCTCAGATGGTGTTACAGACGCTGCTCGTGAACTTGACCTTATCTTAGCAATAAGATCTTGCTCAGACGCAGTTCGTCCTTCAGGCAACGGGATACCTCTGTCATGTAAACCTCGTAAAATTCTTTCTTTTTCTCTTGGCGACTTACCTTCTAAGGGTTGCAGTATTCCAGCATCTGCAGCTCTAGCGTACTTATCTCTCATAAATGCAGATTGAGGTTCCGGAGGTAAGCCAAGGTCAGCACGTACCTTGTCCATTATCCTTTTCTGTGAAGCAGTTTTTGGTTCTGGCAGTGGCAATCCCTCCATTGCTAATCCTCTCATTATCCTTGCTTTTTCCGAATCCGATTTTCCTTCTAGAGGAGACAGTAGTCCTGCAGCTTCTGCTCTACGCAGTTTCTCAGATGGTGCAGGTAGACCTGTTTTTACTTGAGATATGATAGCTCTTTCAGATGCCGTTCGTCCTTCAGGCAACGGTATACCTCTGTCATGCAAACCTTGTAAAATTCTTTCTTTTTCCTTTCGCGACTTGCCTTCAAGGGGCTGAAGTAATCCAGCGGCTGCAGCTCTGGCATACTTTTCTTTCATTGACGCAGTTTTAGGTTCCGGAGGTAGGCCAAGGTCGGCGCGTACTTTATCACTGATCTTTTTCTCCGAAGCAGTTTGCGCTTCTGGAAGGGGCAGTCCTTCCATTGCTAGTCCTCTCATGATCCTTTCTTTTTGTGATCGAGATTTTCCTTCTAAAGGTGTTAGAAGTCCTGCCGCTTTTGCTTTTTGTAATCTCTCAGCTGGCGTTACAGATGGTGCATACATTCCCGCTTTTACTTTAGCTACTAGAGCTCTTTCAGACGCAGTTCGTCCTTCTGGCAATGGGATACCTCTGTCATGCAAGCCTTGTAAAATCCGTTCTTTTTGTTTCTGTGATTTCCCTTCCAGAGGCTGCATGAATCCGGCATCTGCAGCTTCAGCGTACTTCTCTTTCATGGATGCAGTTTTAGGTTCCGGAGGTAGGCCAAGGTCAGCCCGGACCTTGGCAATAAGATTTTTTTCAGAGGAACTTTTTCCATCAGGCAGAGGTAGTCCCTGCATAGCTAATCCTTTCAGTATCTTTTCTTGTTGTCGAGCAGATTTTCCTTCTAAAGGTGTCAAAAGTCCTGCCGCTTTTGCTTTGCGTAACCTCTCAGTTGGCGTTACAGATGGTGCTTCTAGTCCCGCTTTAACTTTAGCTACTAGAGCTCTTTCTGATGCAGTTCGTCCTTCTGGCAATGGGATACCTCTGTCATGCAAACCTTTTAAAATTCTTTCTTTTTCTCTCTGTGATTTCCCTTCTAGAGGCTGCATTAATCCGGCATCTGCAGCTTGAGCGTACTTCTCTTTCATGGATGGAGTTTTCGGATCCGGAGGAAGGCCAAGGTCAGCGCGAACTTTGGCTATAAGATTTTTCTCAGAAGAACTTTTTCCTTCAGGAAGAGGTAGTCCATGCATAGCTAATCCTTTCAATATCTTTTCTTGTTGTCCAGCAGATTTTCCGTCCAAGGGTGTTATAAGTCCTGCTGCTTTTGCTTTTCGTAGTCTTTCAGATGGCGTAGTGAATGGTGGACTCAATTTCACTTTAGCTATGAGAGCTCTCTCTGACGCTGTTCGTCCTTCAGGCAATGGGATACCTCTGTCATGCAAACCTTGTAAAATTCTTTCTTTTTCTCTTGCCGATTTTCCCTCCAGGGGCTGCATTAGTCCCATATCCGCAGCTTTAGCATACTTTTCTTTCATAGATGCAGTTTTAGGTTCTGGAGGAAGTCCAAGATCAGCACGTACTTTATCAATGAGCTTTTTCTCAGAAGAAGTTTTACCTTCCGGTAGTGGCAGTCCTTCTTTTGCTAATCCCCTAAGAATTTTTTCTTTTTGTGAAGTCGTTTTTCCTTCCAAAGGCGTCAGTAGGCCTGCAGCTTCTGCTCTACGTACTTTCTCAGATGCACGTTCTCCTGCTTTTACTTTGGCTATTAGAGCTTTTTCTGATGCTGTTCGTCCTTCAGGCAATGGAATACCTCTGTCATGCAAACCTTGTAATATTCTTTCTTTTTCTTTCGGAGATTTACCTTCAAGTGGCTTCAGTAATCCGGCATCAGCAGCTTGAGCGTATTTTTCTTTCATAGATGCAGTTTTAGGTTCCGGAGGTAGGCCAAGATCAGCGCGAACCTTTGAAATAAGATTTTTCTCAGAGGAACTTTTTCCTTCGGGAAGAGGTAGCCCCTGCATAGCGAGTCCTTTCAGTATCTTTTCTTGTTGTCTTGCTGATTTTCCGTCTAAAGGGGTAATTAGTCCTGCTGCTTTTGCTTTACGTAGTCTTTCAGATGGCGTAACGGATGGTGGACTTTGTCCTAGTCTTACTTTAGCTATGAGAGCTCTTTCTGATGCTGTTCGACCTTCAGGCAATGGAATACCTCTGTCATGCAAACCTTGTAAAATTCTTTCTTTTTGTTTTGCAGACTTACCTTCTAGGGGCTGCATTAGTCCAGCATCGGCAGCTTTAGCGTACTTTTCTTTCATGGTTGCAGTTTTAGGTTCTGGAGGAAGCCCAAGATCAGCACGTACTTTATCAATGAGCTTTTTCTCAGAAGAAGTTTTGCCTTCAGGTAGTGGCAGTCCCTCTTTTGCTAACCCCCTAAGAATTTTTTCTTTTTGTAAAGTAGTTTTTCCGTCCAAAGGCGTCAGTAGGCCTGCAGCTTCTGCTCTACGTACTTTCTCAGATGCACGCTCTCCCGCTTTGACTTGGGCTATTAGAGCTCTTTCTGATGCTGTTCGTCCTTCGGGTAATGGGATCCCTCTATCATGCAAACCTTGTAATATTCGTTCTTTTTCTTTCGGAGATTTACCTTCAAGTGGCTTCAGTAATCCGGCATCAGCAGCTTGAGCGTATTTCTCTTTCATAGACGCAGTTTTAGGTTCTGGAGGTAGGCCAAGGTCAGCGCGAACCTTTTTTATAAGTTTTTCTTCCGAGGCGGTTCTTCCTTCAGGTAGCGGCAGTCCTTGCATAGCCAATCCTTTCAGTATTTTTTCTTGTTGTCTCGCAGATTTTCCTTCTAAGGGTGTTATAAGTCCTGCAGCTTTAGCTTTACGTACTCGTTCAGATGGAGTAACGGATGGTGGACTTGGTCCCAATCTAACTTTAGCTATAAGAGCTCTCTCAGATGCCGTTCGACCTTCAGGCAATGGGATACCTCTGTCATGCAACCCTTGTAATATCCGTTCTTTTTCTTTATGAGATTTACCTTCCAGAGGTTGAAGAAAACCTGCATCCGCAGCTTTGGCGTACTTTTCTCTCATGGATGCAGTTTTTGGTTCTGGGGGTAGACCAAGGTCAGCGCGTACTTTTTCAGCGATCTTTTTCTCTGAAGCAGTTTGAACTTCTGGAAGAGGCAGTCCTTCCATTGCTAATCCTCTCATTATCCTTTCTTTTTCTGAGTGAGTTTTTCCTTCTAAAGGCGTTATTAGCCCTGCCGCTTTTGCTCTACGTAATTTCTCAGATGGCGGAGGCACTCCCTTTTTAACTTTAGCTATAAGCGCTTTTTCCGACGCCGTTCGTCCTTCAGGCAATGGGATACCTCTGTCATGCAAACCTTGTAATATACGTTCTTTTTCTCTAGATGATTTCCCTTCAAGTGGCTCCATTAATCCGGCATCCGCAGCTTGAGCATACTTTGCTCTCATTGTTGTAGTTGTAGGTTCCGGGGGTAAACCAAGGTCATTCCGTACTTTATCTATTATCTTCTTCTCTGAAGCAGTTTGCGCTTCTGGAAGAGGCAGTCCTTCCATCGCTAATCCTCTCATTATCCTTTCTTTTTCTGATCGCGTTTTTCCTTCTAAAGGCGTCAGTAAACCTGCAGCCTCTGCTCTACGTACTTTCTCAGATACACGTTCTCCTGCTTTTACTTTAGCTACAAGTGCTCTTTCTGATGCTGTTCGTCCTTCAGGCAAGGGAATGCCTCTGTCATGCAAACCTTGTAAAATCCGTTCTTTTTGTTTCTGTGATTTCCCTTCCAGAGGCTGCATTAATCCGGCATCTGCAGCTTCAGCGTACTTCTCTTTCATAGATGCAGATTTAGGTTCCGGAGGAAGGCCAAGGTCTGCGCGAACCTTTTTAATAAGTTTTTCATCCGAGGCAGTTCTTCCTTCAGGTAGCAGCAGCCCTTCCATAGCCAATCCCTTCAGTATATTTTCTTTTTGTCTCGCAGATTTCCCTTCCAAAGGTGTAATAAGCCCTGCAGCTTTTGCTTTACGTACTCGTTCAGTTTGCGTAACGGATGGCGGCCTTGGTCCCAATCTTACTTTCGCTATAAGAGCTCTTTCAGATGCCGATCGACCTTCAGGCAATGGGATACCTCTGTCATGCAACCCTTGTAATATCCGTTCTTTTTCTTTGTGAGATTTACCTTCCAGAGGTTGAAGAAGTCCAGCATCCGCAGCTTTGGCATACTTTTCTCTCATAGATGCAGTTTGTGGTTCTGGGGGTAGACCAAGGTCAGCGCGTACTTTATCAGCGAGTTTTTTCTCTGAAGCAGTTTGAACTTCTGGAAGAGGCAGTCCTTCCATAGCTAATCCTCTCATTATTCTTTCTTTTTCTGAGCGACTTTTTCCTTCTAAAGGCGTTAGTAATCCTGCAGCTTCTATCCTACGTATCTTCTCTGATGCACGTTCTTCCGCTTTTACTTTAGCTATAAGGGCTTTTTCTGATGCCGTCCGTCCTTCTGGCAACGGGATACCTTTGTCATGCAAACCTCGCAAAATTTGTTCTTTTTCTCGTTGTGATTTCCCTTCCAGAGGCTGCATCAATCCGGCATCTGTAGCTTCGGCATACTTTTCTTTCATCGATGCTGTTTTAGGTTCCGGAGGCAGGCCAAGTTCAGCGCGAACCTTTTTAATAAGTTTTTCTTCCGAGGCAGTTCTTCCTTCAGGAAGTAATAATCCATGCATAGCCAAGCCTTTCAGTATCTTTTCTTGTTGTCTCGCAGATTTGCCTTCTAACGGCGTTATAAGCCCTGCAGCTCGTGCTTTACGTACTCGTTCAGATGGCGTAACGGATGGTTGACTTGGTCCCAATCTTACTTTAGCTATGAGAGCTCTCTCAGATGCCGTTCTTCCTTCAGGCAATGGGATACCTCTGTCATGTAAACCTTGTAATATACGTTCTTTTTCTCGATGTGATTTACCTTCCAAGGGTAGCAATAATCCAGCATCTGCAGCTTTAGCGTACTTCTCTTTCATGGTCGCAGTTTTAGGTTCCGGAGGAAGGCCAAGATCAGCGCGAACCTTATCTATAAGCTTTTTCTCGGATTGAGTTTTCCCTATAGGAAGGGGCAGTCCATGCATAGCCAACCCTTTAAGTATCCTTTCTTGTTGTTCCGGTGATTTCCCTTCAAGCGGCGTAAGTAATCCTGCAGCTTTTGCTTTATATATTCTTTCCGAAGGCGTCACAGAAGGCGCACGAACACCTGCTTTCACCTGAGCTATAAGAGCTCTCTCTGATGCCGTTCTACCTTCAGGCAATGGGATACCTCTGTCTTGCAAAACTTGTAATATCCGCTCTTTTTCTCGATGTGATTTACCTTCCAAGGGTAGCAATAATCCAGCATCTGCAGCTTTAGCGTACTTCTCTTTCATGGTCGCAGTTTTAGGTTCCGGAGGAAGGCCAAGATCAGCGCGAACCTTATCTATAAGCTTTTTCTCGGATTGAGTTTTCCCTATAGGAAGGGGCAGTCCATGCATAGCCAACCCTTTAAGTATCCTTTCTTGTTGTTCCGGTGATTTTCCTTCAAGCGGCGTAAGTAATCCTGCAGCTTTTGCTTTATATATTCTTTCCGAAGGCGTCACAGAAGGCGCACGGACACCTGCTTTCACCTGAGCTATAAGAGCTCTCTCTGATGCCGTTCTACCTTCAGGCAATGGGATACCTCTGTCTTGCAAACCTTGTAATATCCGCTCTTTTTCTCGATGTGATTTACCTTCCAAGGGTAGCAATAATCCAGCATCTGCAGCTTTAGCGTACTTCTCTTTCATGGTCGCAGTTTTAGGTTCCGGAGGAAGGCCAAGATCAGCGCGAACCTTATCTATAAGCTTTTTCTCGGATTGAGTTTTCCCTATAGGAAGGGGCAGTCCATGCATAGCCAACCCTTTAAGTATCCTTTCTTGTTGTTCCGGTGATTTCCCTTCAAGCGGCGTAAGTAATCCTGCAGCTTTTGCTTTATATATTCTTTCCGAAGGCGTCACAGAAGGCGAACGGACACCTGCTTTCACTTGTGCTATGAGAGCTCTCTCTGATGCTGTTCTACCTTCAGGCAATGGGATACCTCTATCTTGCAAACCTTGTAATATCCGCCCTTTTTCTCGATGTGATTTACCTTCCAAGGGTTGCAGTAACCCCGCATCTGCTGCTTTAGCGTACTTCTCTTTCATGGTCGCAGTTTTAGGTTCCGGGGGAAGGCCGAGGTCAGCGCGAACCTTATCAATGAGTTTTTTCTCTGAGTAGGTATTTCCTTCAGGAAGGGGCAGTCCTTGCATAGCTAAGCCTCTTAGTATCCTTTCTTGGTGTTCTGGAGATTTCCCTTCGAGTGGCGTCAGGAATCCTGCAGCTTTTGCTTTATATATTCTTTCCGATGGCGTCACAGACGGCGCACGGATACCTGCTTTCACTTGAGCTATAAGAGCTCTCTCTGATGCCGTTCTACCTTCAGGCAATGGGATACCTCTGTCTTGCAAACCTTGTAATATCCGCTCTTTTTCTCGATGTGATTTACCTTCCAAGGGTTGCAGTAACCCCGCATCTGCAGCTTTAGCGTACTTCTCTTTCATGGTCGCAGTTTTAGGTTCGGGAGGAAGGCCAAGATCAGCGCGAACCTTATCTATAAGCTTTTTCTCAGATTGAGTTTTTCCTATAGGAAGGGGCAGTCCATGCATAGCCAACCCTTTGAGTATCCTTTCTTGTTGTTCCGGTGATTTCCCTTCAAGCGGCGTAAGAAGTCCTGCAGCTTTTGCTTTATATATTCTTTCCGATGGCGTCACAGAAGGCGCATGGATACCTGCTTTCACTTGAGCTATAAGAGCTCTCTCTGATGCCGTTCTACCTTCAGGCAATGGGATACCTCTGTCATGCAAACCTTGTAATATCCGCTCCTTTTCTCGATGTGATTTACCTTCCAAGGGTTGCAGTAACCCCGCATCTGCCGCTTTAGCGTACTTCTCTTTCATGGTCGCAGTTTTAGGTTCCGGAGGAAGGCCAAGATCAGCGCGAACCTTATCTATAAGCTTTTTCTCAGATTGAGTTTTTCCTATAGGAAGGGGCAGTCCATGCATAGCCAACCCTTTGAGTATCCTTTCTTGTTGTTCTGGTGATTTCCCTTCAAGCGGCGTAAGGAATCCTGCAGCTTTTGCTTTATATATTCTTTCCGAAGGCGTCACAGAAGGCGCATGGATACCTGCTTTCACTTGAGCTATAAGAGCTCTCTCTGATGCCGTTCTACCTTCAGGCAATGGGATACCTCTGTCATGCAAACCTTGTAATATCCGCTCTTTTTCTCGATGTGATTTACCTTCTAAGGGTTGCAGTAACCCCGCATCTGCCGCTTTAGCGTACTTCTCTTTCATGGTCGCAGTTTTAGGTTCGGGAGGAAGGCCAAGATCAGCGCGAACCTTATCTATAAGCTTTTTCTCGGATTGTGTTTTCCCTATAGGAAGGGGCAGACCATGCATAGCCAACCCTTTAAGTATCCTTTCTTGTTGTTCCGGTGATTTTCCTTCAAGCGGCGTAAGTAATCCTGCAGCTTTTGCTTTATATATTCTTTCCGAAGGCGTCACAGAAGGCGCACGGATACCTGCTTTCACTTGAGCTATAAGAGCTCTCTCTGATGCCGTTCTACCTTCAGGCAATGGGATACCTCTGTCATGCAAACCTTGTAATATCTGTTCTTTTTCTCGCTGTGATTTGCCTTCCAAGGGTTGCAATAATCCAGCATCTGCAGCTTTAGCGTACTTCTCCTTCATGCTCGCAGTTTTAGGTTCCGGCGGAAGGCCAAGGTCAGCGCGAACCTTATCAATGAGTTTTTTCTCTGAGTAGGTTTTTCCTTCAGGAAGGGGCAGTCCTTGCATAGCTAAGCCTCTTAGTATCCTTTCTTGGTGCTCCGGAGATTTCCCTTCGAGTGGCGTAAGAAATCCTGCAGCTTTTGCTTTATATATTCTTTCTGATGGCGTCACAGACGGAGCACGGATACCTGCTTTCACTTGAGCTATAAGAGCTCTTTCTGATGCCGTTCTACCTTCAGGCAATGGGATACCTCTGTCATGCAAACCTTGTAATATCTGTTCTTTTTCTCGCTGTGATTTACCTTCCAAGGGTTGCAATAATCCAGCATCTGCAGCTTTAGCGTACTTCTCCTTCATGGCTGCAGTTTTAGGTTCCGGCGGAAGGCCAAGGTCAGCGCGAACCTTATCAATGAGTTTTTTCTCTGAGTAGGTTTTTCCTTCAGGAAGGGGCAGTCCTTGCATAGCTAAGCCTCTTATTATCCTTTCTTGGTGTTCCGGAGATTTCCCTTCAAGTGGCGTAAGGAATCCTGCAGCTTTTGCTTTATATATTCTTTCCGATGGCGTCACAGACGGCGCACGGACACCTGCTTTCACTTGAGCTATAAGAGCTCTTTCTGATGCCGTTCTACCTTCAGGCAATGGTATACCTCTGTCTTGCAAACCCTGTAATATCCGCTCTTTTTCTCGATGTGATTTACCTTCCAAGGGTTGCAATAACCCCGCATCTGCCGCTTTAGCGTACTTCTCCTTCATGGCTGCAGTTTTAGGTTCCGGCGGAAGGCCAAGGTCAGCGCGAACCTTATCAATGAGTTTTTTCTCTGAGTAGGTTTTTCCTTCAGGAAGGGGCAGTCCTTGCATAGCTAAGCCTCTTATTATCCTTTCTTGGTGTTCCGGAGATTTCCCTTCGAGTGGCGTAAGGAATCCTGCAGCTTTTGCTTTATATATTCTTTCCGAAGGCGTCACAGACGGCGCACGGATACCTGCTTTCACTTGAGCTATAAGAGCTCTCTCTGATGCCGTTCTACCTTCAGGCAATGGGATTCCTCTGTCATGCAAACCTTGTAATATCCGTTCTTTTTCTCTCGGTGATTTACCTTCCAAGGGTTGCAATAATCCAGCATCTGCAGCTTTAGCGTACTTCTCTTTCATGGTCGCAGTTTTAGGTTCCGGCGGAAGGCCAAGGTCAGCGCGAACCTTATCAATGAGTTTTTTCTCTGAGTAGGTTTTTCCTTCAGGAAGGGGCAGCCCTTGCATAGCTAAGCCTCTTATTATTCTTTCTTGGTGTTCCGGAGATTTCCCTTCGAGTGGCGTAAGGAATCCTGCAGCTTTTGCTTTATATATTCTTTCCGATGGCGTCACAGACGGAGCACGGATACCTGCTTTCACTTGAGCTATAAGAGCTCTTTCTGATGCCGTTCTACCTTCAGGCAATGGTATACCTCTGTCTTGCAAACCCTGTAATATCCGCTCTTTTTCTCGATGTGATTTACCTTCCAAGGGTTGCAATAACCCCGCATCTGCCGCTTTAGCGTACTTCTCCTTCATGGCTGCAGTTTTAGGTTCCGGCGGAAGGCCAAGGTCAGCGCGAACCCTATCAATGAGTTTTTTCTCTGAGTAGGTTTTTCCCTCAGGAAGGGGCAGTCCATGCATAGCCAACCCTTTGAGTATCCTTTCTTGTTGTTCCGGTGATTTCCCTTCAAGCGGCGTAAGTAATCCTGCAGCTTTTGCTTTATATATTCTTTCCGAAGGCGTCACAGAAGGCGCACGGACACCTGCTTTCACTTGAGCTATGAGAGCTCTCTCTGATGCTGTTCTACCTTCAGGCAATGGGATACCTCTGTCATGCAAACCTTGTAATATCCGTTCTTTTTCTCTCGGTGATTTACCTTCCAAGGGTTGGAGTAATCCTGCATCTGCAGCTTTAGCGTACTTTTCTCTCATGGTTGCAGTTTTAGGTTCCGGAGAGAGGCCTATTTCGTAGCGTACTTTGTCTATAAGCTTTTTCTCAGACGCCGTTTTCCCTTCAGGTAGAGGTAATCCTTGCATTGCTAATCCCCTAATTATTCTTTCTTTTTCTTGCCGAGATTTTCCTTCCAAAGGCGTTATAAGTCCCAAAGCTTTAGCTTTCTTTATTTTTTCCGATGGTGTCATCACTTGGATTGCTTTGCTTTTTTTCATTTTTTTCAGCATTGTTGTAGTTGTAGACTCTGGCACTCCTAATTGTGCTCTTACTTTCTTTACTAATGCTTTTTCAGATGCTGTTTTACCCTTTGGTAAAGGTTGTCCTGTTTTAGCTAATTCTTTTAAAATCTCTTCTTTTTCTGCGCGTGTCTTACCCTCTAACATTTTTTCAGCTTTCCTAATTTTAGCTTTTTTCATTTCTTTTGCTCCTAGGGATGCTTCTGACTTCCGTTCTTCTCCTAAGCGTCTTTCTTCTTGTGGTAAATGACTGCATAAAATGCATTTGCAATTGTCACAATTTTTCATTTTGTAGCAGTCGTAGAGGCTCTTCATTACTTCAAACATTGCATCTGAGTTACATGAACAGCAGCAGCTATCTTCGACCCTGCCTACTTGACAGCGGTAAACTTTCCATTTCTTTTGAGTAGCAAAATGAAATGGGCTTAAATACTGTTGGAAGTGGTGTCCTGTGACTCGGTTCACCACGAATTTGGAGTCCAAAAAAGCTTTTTTCTTTATTATCTCACAGCTTTTCGTACATTGCTTGGTTAGTTCTGCCCGTTTATTAAATTTTGTCATACTAATGTGTTTTGTAAAGTACTTTTGGGTTTTATTCCTACCAGATCGTGATAGGCGAAAAGTGACAGCTGGCTGTTGCCCATATTTTACTTCATCGCTTTTTTTTCGGTTTTTTACTTTTTTCTTATGAACCAATATAGTGACGCTATTTAGCCTACTGCATGGCCTATTTCTCAGATTATGCGGGCACCATTCAAATTGTGGTCGTCTTGACTCGTTTTCAACGTCTTTCATTTTGAATTTATAAACAGCATCAGAATAGAAATTCTTATGTGTTTTCTTTTTACACCTCCATTCAAGGAAAATGCTGATGCGTACATCAAAATACTATTAACTTGCTGTTATGGCATTTTCTTTATATATTATTTAGCGATTCATTTTACTATTATCTTCACTAATTTTGGATTGATAGTGCTGTAAAAATATTTAGGGAATTACCATTAGAGAAGGCTCTTACTCCTACACATTTGAAATATCACTGTTAATACCACGGCAGATATGTTTGGTTTTACTACCTAGAAAGCTATCCTCCCTCGATCCGACAGGTATTGAAACATTATTTCCTTGTATTATGTAAACAGTGTCTGAAAGTGATTTGTCGCGCCTAAACAACTCGTTTTACCGAAAGGTTCTTTGTAATGCCATGCCGGATAAGTGCCCAGATCTTGAAATACACTTACTTTGCTCGTCGTTTCGCCGGATGCTTAGCTTTAACAATAGTTCGTTTTGTGATGTTGTGTAAGCGTGTTTTATCAAACAAAATCCGCGATCGGGTGCACATTAGATTATGAGGGAATTTCGTGTTACATTGAATAACGCCTTAAATCTGATTTAGCTTGATAAACTGAATACGTCAGGTTTGTGGAGAGTACTTATGTTCAGGACAGGCAAGTGAAGATCAAATTCCTAACGTAAACATGTTCAAAACCGCCAGTCCTGACACATATGTATTAAAAAAAACATCTGAGGTATAAAAATCGTTTTCGGTCAAACAAAAAAATTGTTTATGCTGAATACAAAAATAAGCTGTGAGATCTAAAACCATTTGATTTGAAAATTGGAATATCCATCTATTTTATTTACATTTTTTTTAATATTAATGCTACATGCTAGTATGTGTAACTAAAAACGATTATGTTGAAGTAAAATTTTATGATCTAATTATGAAGAAAATTAATCTGTTTCTAAGCCTCTAGATATTATTATGTTACACAGTAAATAATAATAAAAATAGAATTTTACTAACATGGTGTGCTTATTAAACTTTTGCTTTGCTTTAAAATGCACTGAATATTATTTTCGTTACATTAGTACCTAAAAATAGTTTCTCGAAAACTACCTATGTCTTACTTATCGTCCTATGGTTCAAAATGCAACGTATTTCACACTCGTGGTATTTTATTATTTATTACTAGATTTAAGCTTTCATTTTTCCACAGTAATCAACAATAGGGAATATGCATGTATTTTTTCTTTAATATAATCAATGAAATACAGTACTGTTAAGGATTAATATCAAAAGCCAAACTGTGCAGGCTTGCAGGTTACAGTAATGTTCGAATACTCAAGTTGTTTAGATGGAGAATAAAAAAGTAGATAAATGATGTTTATTTTGCAAGTTGGTTTTCACAAAAACTTTTACACGTTTTTTTTTTAAAACTAGATGAGGTCGGTGTTTCGTACCCGACAACTCAGGAGAAGAAACAGCCGAAACAAACTCATAGTCATAGTCTCTTTTAAAGTCCAGACAAAAAATCTTGGTGAACTTACATGAGGACTAATGCAAATTAGTGTCTGAAATGGTCTTTTTAAGAAAGCACCACACAGATTGAGTGGACCTGTCCAGTTAGTGCAAGCATTTGTCAGTTATCGAGTAGCTCGAATCATAACTCAAGGAGCTCAACGAGACGAAGAACAATACCAAAAAAAGGACATTTGTGTAGGTCGCTTATAGTACTCAAACTGCCAACAATCGTCAAAAACAAACGAAGTAAATAAAAGAAATGATCTACACGGTAAAGAAATAATAAACTAAAAAAATATTTATAAAATTAAATTAGTAAGATCATAATGAAATCATAAAATGTCAAAAACCAAAATAATAATAAAAAATGTTTTTTCGTGTGTTTTTGAAAAATGTAAATAATATGTAAATTAATCAATAAATGAACGAAAATAAAAAATGTAAAAATAATAAAATATTAAACAAAGTAAATATTAAAGTCATATCGTTAAATGTATAAAAAAGGAATAAACAATAAATGAATGAAACAAAGAAAAAATTTTCAGTCACTGAGTAAATTAAATTGGAGCAGCTTAATCCCAAGCTTTTATATCTTTAAGGTAATGATTTTCATATTATAGCAAGCTTTCAGACATTGCTTATGTTTTATAAAAGACTAGCTTTTCCCCGCAGCTTCGCTCGCGTTAAATTCGGGGTAACACTGTTCCCCTTCCCTGATTTGCAGGTACCTGCTATCTGTAGTTTTTCTCCAGGGTTCCAACTATCTCTGTACCAAAATTCATCATAATCGGTTTAGCCATTTAGGCGTGAAGAGGTAACAAACAAACAACCTCACTTTTGCTTTTATAATATTAGTAAGGATTTAAATTTATTAAGGCTTAGTGTTTGAATATCGCTTGGTAGCTTAGTTTATTAAAATAATGTATGCATTGGCATGTGAACGTACCCCCTATACTACCTATTTTTTTGACACTCGTTGCAGTAACAACAAATTTTTGTTTGTTCCTCGTATTAATGTTGTGGATATCACTGTATTTTTAAAAACATTTATATTTTTATGTGCGTACAAAAAGTATTTGTAAATAAACTGAGAGGGCACATTAAGTATAGTAATCTCTTTAATTTTCTCTGAGGGAGTGTGTGGGACTTAATTTATAAATTGAACGAATTGCCCACTTCTGCAAAATAAAAATTGACTGAATATCGGCGGCATGGCCCCACAAGAGAAAATAAACTAAACAGACTGTCTCTAAATCAGTCATATCACGAATTTCTCTAACGGCGTATGCTGCAGAGCTAAGTTTTTTGGACAACATATTTATGTGAGGGCCTCACTGAACCTAAGCATCCAAAGTTAAGCCTAAGAACACTGTGTTATCTTCCGGTTTCAACTCTTCATCCTTCATTAGTACACTAGTTTCCACTTGTCTAACATGAGGTAACGTAAACTTAAGGACGCTTTCACATTTTTGACGCGCTCAATTGTAGGTATCCTAGTCGCAAAACATACACATTTCGCGAACGCACACTATTTATAGAATCAATCACTCGCTGCGTATTACATTGTATACATGGCCAGAACGCAGCCATAGGAAACTGCTCGCGTATACTTTGTAGTGCACTTTTTAAATTTGTGATTCTAGGGCTTGCAAATATTCGACAATTTTGTAATTCGAATATTCGATATTTTTTTGAGATATATTCGAATAATTCGAATATTGTTCGAATATTAAATAAAAAAATTAAGATTTATAGAAATCATATCCTTTAATTTCTAAACAGTCTTTATTCTCTGAATCAAAATAATACTATTTAAAGCTAACGCAGTGTTACAAAAACAATTAAAATAACATTTTTTTCTGTTAGAAGAACACGAAGAATTAGAATACATTAAACTGCAAACAATCAACTTGTTTCTTCAAATAACATAGCTAACACAATAGTCAACGTATTTTTTTGGACGAATTTTAATGGTCAACTTAATATTGTACTGATGATATTAACACACCACAATGTTATTCTAATATAATATTCGCAAAAATTTGAAACAAATGCTTAAAATGTTAAAATAAATAATAGTTATCAAAATAAACTAATCTTGTTTGGTTTTTCAACCTTGGATACAAACACAACACAGCAAACAACATAAAATTAACATAAAATCGGCTATGAATATTGTAATAATATAATAAAATCAAACAAAACAATAACAAGTAAGTAACGCAATTAAACCTTCGGTGCAAAATCGTTTTCTTAATGTTAAATTCTCAATATCACACTAACTATGCGTGATATTGATAATTTAACATTAAATCTTTGTGATAACAAAAATAATCAATCACGAGATCAGATCAGATCTAAAAAGCACGCTTCATTTAGTTCCCGATCGTTGCCGAATCCTATAGTAAAACTCGTAACGCCCGCGCGTCGAACGACGTAACCTTGTTTGGACGGCGTGCATAACGTTGAATTTTGTGTGCACATCAGATTGTTGAATATTGTTTTCTAGGAATCGGTCGAATTTTCGAATATCGTAAAATTTCTATTCGAATATTTGAAACAGTTGATTATTCGAATATTCGAATGTTCGAATGCAGCCCTAGATTCCAAAGTATACACGAATTTTGCGTACTACTCGCGTATAGTTTGTAACTCAGACGTGCACGTACCTCTTTCCAATTTATACACGGCCAAAACGCACCATAGGAATTTATTAAGTTTTTGGTAAAGTTTGTCATTATTAGTTGTCATTTATTTTAATTATTTATTTCTTTAAAATAATGTCATTTATTTTAATTATTATTTAATTGAATTTGAAGTAATATCATTTAATTCAATAAGTAATTATCCTAATTGAAATAGTTTAATTCCGGGTAAGCTACTAAAAACAATATGTAGCGAGGGGCTGTGAGATGAGTACTTAACGTAACGTAAATGCAATGCGCCGCGTTTCGCGTGCCGTGCGGCACCGCACCGCTCCCTCAGGTCCTCAGTCGGCCCTACAAGCTCGTTGTTGTATAATGTGCGCGCGCGACTGTGTCGCGCGGCGCTGATCTGTTTGCCTTAGCTGATTGTTGTGATTAATGTAATTATAAGTACCTACCGTGTGATGTACGAACGTTATGTTGTATAATAAATAAACATTGTAAAACCGTTACAAATTGCGCCCAACTCGCGGCACGTGCTCGAAAATACCTACGCGAGCGCGAACGTATTCCACGCTCTGTTGTGTACCTTCCTACTGTACCGTTGCTGTATCGTCGTGACTCGTGTTGAGGATGCCGAGAACACGCGGGCAGAGAGCCAACGAGGATTCCAGTAGCGATGAAGAACGCGCGGACCCGCACGCCGCGGGGGCCGCCGCGGGTAACAACATCGCGAGCGCGGCGGGAACGCCGACTACAACGGACCGCCGCGACACGATAATGATCACAATGTCAGAAGACCAGCTATCTAGGATCCTGGCCAGCGTGATGAGGGGGTCGACTCAACCCCCCGCTACCCATGTAGGAGTGCACGCGGTGCACACTTCACACAGCAACTTCGCACGGCTCGGTTCGATGGAACCGCCTGCAATGCCGACGTCGTGGAAGCATTCATCGAGAGCGTGCTTGTATACAAAGAGTGCGCCAGCGTCTCGGATGAACACGCGTTACGTGGCTTGCCTATGCTGCTGACCGGAGAGGCCACCGTGTGGTGGCGAGGAGTGCGATCTACCGTGGAGACCTGGGACGACGCGTTACTGCGGCTGCGCTTCATGTACGGCGCGCCACGTCCAGCCCACAGGATCTTACGTGACATATATGCGCAGGAACAAACCAGTGAAAGTGCCGATGTGTTTATTTCGCGTGTGCGCGCTAATATTTCGCGTTTACCGTATTCTATATCGGAAATAATGCAGCTAGATAGTGTACGGCCTTTTGCATCGTAAAATCCGTAAACGTGTTCCGCGTGATAGTGTAAGTAGTGTCGACTGTCTACTTGAGAGAGCCAGGTATGTAGAAGAGACGCTGAGCGAAGCGAATCAATCTGGTACGTCATCTCATAATAATAACACCGCGAACACGAATTTACGAGATAAAGATAACCCTTCATTTACGACCGGTAAAAATATTAACCCGCCAACGGTGATGGTGAAAAGTGTTAACCCTCAAACAGCTACGTCCGACTCTAGTTCGAGCATAGATAGCAGTAGTGCGACTTCTAAACGTGTTAGAGCACGCTTCGCGCGCTATAAACGATCCGGACACACGATTGACCAGAGTAAGTCGAATGGTAGTGAGTTAGCTTGTTATGGTTGCGGTCGCGAAGGTGTTATTCGGTCGAAATGTCCTAACTGTAAAGATAAGCCTAAGGAAGATACTCCGGCCGCGGTCGCCGACAGGAAGGTGAGTTTTCAAAGTGCTTAAACACTCGACCGACTCCTCTGTGTCGCGACCTACGATTGAGATCAAAGTAGCTTCGTTAGTAGGTGTCGCTGTGCTCGATACCGGTGCTACTGAAAGCTTAGCGAGTCCCGGTTTGTACACGATTTTGTTAAATAACGGGACGAGTTTTACTTCGGCCCGCCGCACAATAGGGTTGGCCGACGGAACCCAACATACACGTGACGTGTTGTTGTGTGATACGAATGTTGTAGTACAGGGACGTAACATACCTACAACGTTTATGGTTATACCAGAAGCGGAAAATAGGACGCTTCTCGGACAAGATTTTATTACGAAATCAGGTATTCTGCTTGACGTCCAACATGGTTGTTGGTATTTTTCTGATGATGAACAGAGGTAAAGGTACCTTTCGTGCGCTCTTACAGTCTTTTATCTACCAGTGGCGCAGAGCTGATGCAGGTTGACACCGCCGGCCTGGCACTGAGAGAGAACGAAGAGTCTAAGCTGTCACCTGCTCAGAGGACGCAGCTTAACCAGCTTATAGTGTCTAGAGCTGCGCGCTTCGCTACTGAGGGACCAGCTACGTCTTACGCTACTCACCACATTCGAGTGGGCGAGAGACAGGAGCCGACCGCCTCGCCGCCCTACCGGATGTCGGCAGGTAAGAAAGAGCTGCTGGACGGCGAGCTCGAGAAGCTGCTGCAAGCTGATGTGATAGAGGAGAGCGAGTCACCATGGGCCGCGAATGTAGTGTTGGTAAGGAAGAAAGATGGTGGTGTACGGTTGTGCGTGGATTACCGCAAGCTCAACGCTGTGACGGAACCGGACCGATACCCACTGCCGCGCATAGAAGACGTTCTCCATGCAGCGAAGACTACCGCCTACATGTCCACGCTCGATCTCCATTCTGGCTATTTCCAGGTGAGTGTCGCGGAAGACGACCGGGACAAAACCGCGTACGTCACACCTTCTGGTACCTATAGGTTTAAGAGAATGCCCATGGGACTGCGAAACTCAGGCGCCACGTTTCAGCGATTGATTGACCGGTTCCGGTCGAACTTGGCTGTACCGGCGCGGACGCTCGAGGTGAGTGACAGCGCCGTGACGTCTTCGGACGGTCGAAGTGGGAGTAGGCCCGTGACTATCCTGGGATACCTAGATGATTTGATAGTTCTATCGCCCACCTTCGAACAACACCTCGAGGACCGGGAGACAGTATTTGATAGACTGGATAAATTTAATCTGCGTGTTAATCGCAAGAAAAGTTGTTTTGCCTGTGATTCGGTGCGTTTCCTGGGGCACATTATCGTACCCGGTGGTCTGCAGGCAGACCCGGAGAAAACCTCAGCTATAGCTGACATGCCAGCCCCGAAGAATGAGAGGCAGCTTAAGGGTTTCTTAGCTACGTCAAGTTGGTTCCGGCGCTTTGTGCCGAATTACGCCGCTGTCTCGAAATCCTTAACCCAACTCCTCAAGAAGAACAGCTCGTGGAAGTGGCATGATGAGCAGCAGGCTGCATTCGAGGACATTAAGAGGCCGACGAAGGTAAGCCTTTTTCTCTTAACACCGACAGTAGTGGTTACTGTCTCGGAGCAGTATTGATGCAGGGGGAGGGCCCTGATGAGAGGCCTGTGGAGTACGCCAGTCGCTTACTGTTACCGGCTGAGCGCAACTATACCACCACTGAGAGGGAGGCCCTGGCTGTAGTCTGGGCGGTAACCAAATTCAGGGGCTATATCGAAGGATCGGAGGTAATAGTCAAGTCCGACCACCAACCCTTGCGCTGGTTTAAAGTTCCCCAGTGGTCGCTTAGCAAGATGGGCATTGACCCTTCAGGCATACAACTTGCAGATACAGTATACCCCCAGTAAAGTGAACGTGATTGCAGACGCGCTAAGCCGCCCCGCCTGTTGCGAAAAGGACCCAGGTGGATGTGAGGTATGCTTAGTGACTGTAGGTATACCGCACAGAGCACCTGCTGATGTGCGTGATAATCAACTCAAAGACCCTGAGTTGAAGACAATTGTAGAAGATTTAGAGGACGCCGATCCCTCAAGGGGGAGGGGCTGGTCAGAACGAGGATACCTGATGTCTGATGGCGTGTTGTACCGGTGTGCACCCGAGGCTGACGACGCTGATTGCGCCTGTCTCGTGGTGCCAAGTCACGAAAGAGAGGTCGTCCTTGCCGACTTCCATGACGCCCCAACGGCAGGTCACTTCGGTGTTGAGAGAACCTTACAGCGCATCAGAGCCCGCTATTTCTGGGTAGGTATGAAATCCTTCGTTTCCAATTATGTTAGGCGTTGTGCTGCTTGCCAGCGCTATAAAGCGGACAACAAGAAACCTGCAGGACTGCTGCAGACACCCGCTACGACTCGTCGGTTCGAGTTTGTTTCGGTAGATTTGTTCGGTCCTTTGCCGAAGACATCCAAAGGTAACCGATGGATTTTTATTATAGAGGACGTGTGTACTCACTGGGTTGAACTGTTCGCGCTAGAAACCGCTACCAGCGTAGAGTGTGCTGAGATTTTAATAAGCGAAGTTTTCTTAAGGTTTGGAGTTCCGCGTAGGATGGTAAGCGACAACGGAGTTCAGTTTGTAGCCGAGGTGATGCAACAGGCTTGTCACGTGATGGGTATTAAACAGTCTCTGACGCCTTTGTACCACCCGGAAAGCATTCCCGTTGAACGTAAGAACCGGGACCACAAACCCCAATTAGCGATCCTTGTGGGAAGAGACCACGCCTCTTGGGATAAGCATCTCGCAGCTATAAGGTTTGCGATGAATTCAGCTGTGACAGCGAGTACCGGATTTTCACCAGCTTTCCTCACATTCGGGAGGGAGCTGCGCGCGCCTTCTGATGTCGTGGCCGATATGAAAGCCATCGTGGATAGTGATAATTTTATACCGAGTATCACGCCTTACCTCCGTAAGTTGTCAACGGCGCTCTTAGACGCCAGAGATGTCCACGAGCAGGCCCAGTCCATCAGGAAGAAGTATGCTGATGAAGGCAGACGTACGCCTCCGGATTACAAGGTGGGTGACCTCGTCCTTCTAAAGACGCAGAGTATGAACGACACAGGTGGCGGGCAAACCGCCAAGTTCATCCCTAGGAGAGATGGCCTGTATCGTGTCCGGGAAGTGGTAAGTCCCACTACTTACGTTATCGAGGGGGTCACACGAGCTAAACACATTGGACGGTACCATGTGTCTCACCTGACTCCTTTCGTCGGCGATATCACGTCTCCGGTTCGTGAAAAGCGCAAGCGTGGTCGACCCCGTAAATTGAACGCTAGTCCGAACGCGAGGGCGCTATGTCCGAACTAGAGGGGGAGTGTGTAGCGAGGGTCTGTGAGATGAGTACTTACCGTAAACGTAACGTAAACGCAATGCGCCGGGTTTCGCGTGCCGTGCGGCACCGCACCGCCCTACAAGCTCGTTGTTGTAACATGTGCGCGCGCGACCGTGTCGCGCGGCGCTGATCTGTTTGCCTTAGCTGATTGTTGTGATTAATGTAATTATAAGTACCGTGTGATGTACGAACGTTATGTTGTATAATAAATAAACATTGTAAAACCGTTACAAATATCTTTTTTCTATTAATGGAAGTCGTTTCTGCCGTAGTGTAGGAGGTCACAGTTTTAACCTAACCGAACCTACCCATTTTTTTTAAGAATTTAACCTAATCTAAATGGTTGAATTTTGGGTAACCTACTAAAAACAATATCTTTTTTTTAATACAATTCCTTATTTTTGCAATCTTATCTTAACAGCACGTGCCGAAAGACGATGCAATATTTAAAATAGAATACGCAGATGCAACAATCAGTATAATAGAAAGAGAGGTCAACAAATCAAAGTGGCGAGCATGCAACTGCTCGCGTATAGATTGGAATCGTTAAGTTTTTCGCGCCTATTCCGAATATACTACTCTGTCAAGAAAGTACCGGGAAAAGATCAATAATACACAAAATGTCTGTTATTCATCCAAATTTATTTTATCACCTTCAAAGTATGCTCCTTTAGAAACGATACACTTGCGCCAACGAATAATCCATTCATCAAAACATTTTTTAAACGCTGCTTCCGGAATTGAGTTCAGTTCTCGCCGCGAATTCTCCTTTATGTCTTCTATCGATTGAAAACGGGTGCCACGAAGTGGTAATTTGAGTTTAGGAAAAAGAAAAAAGTCAGCAGGAGCCATATCTGGTGAATATGGTGGTTGCTGGATGGTATTTGTTGAGTGTTTGGTCAAAAATTCGTTCACAATGATAGCCTTGTGTGAAGGCGCATTGTCGTGGTGCAAAATCCAAGAATTTTCTTTCCACAAATCTGGCCTTTTTCGTCGAATTTGCTCTCTTAAACGCCGCATAACGCTCAAATAATATTCTTTATTTACCGTTAGACCTTCCGGTAAGAATTCAGAGTGCAAAACACCGCGATAGTCAAAGAAAACAGTCAACATGACTTTGACTTTTGATCGACTTTGGCGTGGTTTTTTCGGTTTCGGTTCAGTTGGAAGGCGCCACTCCGAAGCTTGTTGACTAGTTTGCATGTCAAACTCGTAAACCCACGTCTCGTCACCAGTAACAATGCGTTTCATGAATGTTGAACTGACTCGTTCTAGCATGTCCTCAGCGTCTTTCATGCGATTGAGTTTTTGGAGAAAATTCAGATCTTTTGGGACGAGCCGAGCAGCAACATGTCTCATACCCAAATGATTAGTTACAATGGTACGGATCGACTCGTGAGATACAGAAAGTTCGGCGGCTATCTCTCTCAGAGTTGAATGGGGATTTTCAGTCACTATTTTCTTCACTATTGCGATGTTAACTTCAGTTGCAGACGTTGACGGCCTACCAGAGCGAGGCAAATCTTCCATCACATCTCGACCGCTTTTGAAGGCTTTGAACCACTCATAAGCACGAGTTTTTGATAAAGTCGATTCACCGTAAGCCTTCTGTAACATTTTCAGTGACTCCGAACACGAAATTCCATTGGCGATGCAAAATTTAAGACAAACTCTTTGTTCGTTATTTTTGTCCATTATGAAATTCGCAATACACACTATATATGATATTACTAAAACCAGCACTGTATTTAATATAAATAACAGATGCAACTCAAACTCCGCGCCAAAATGGAAAACAGTTGTGCCAATCTAACAACTACAAAAAAAACAAAAATTTTAATTCGGAACCATAAACAAATCATCCATTCCCGATACTTTTTTGACTGAATGTACATGATTAGTTGCATGCGGACTAGCACTGTATATTTTGGAGCAAAGCTAGTTACTTTGGCCACTACAAAGTATACGCGAGTATTTGCGTACTGCTGTTGTATACTTTGGAAGACTTTGATTAAAAAGTGATTTCCAATCTATACGCGACTAGTTTCACACCCTTGCGTTCTAGCCATGTACATATTGGAAATACGCTCACTCGCTCAATTTTATACTTTAACCTAACAAATTTTGATACTTGAAGATATATTTTTTCTGGTATTTATAGATCAATAGTTATAGTGCAATACGTTGGCACCTACTTATTCAATTTCAAACGCATGCCGTAAATGAAAAAAATAAGTGCATAACGTTACGTGAAATTACTACCAAATTCCTACGATTATTTTACGAGCCGACCTGTATTACTTTGTAAATACTATACTTTGTATATTTGCTTATCTTGTACAGGATATAACAAAATGAAATATTTACTTGATATAAATTTAATTAGACAATTTTAACCAACCTTCGATTGTAAACAAACGAACAAAAAAAATATATAATATAGTGTTTTTAATAAAAACAACATAAATAATTTTAAGTATCCTTACTAATATTATAAAAGCGAAAGTGAGTTTGTTTGTTGTTGTCGCTTTAATGGCCAAACTGATTTTGATGAATTTTGGTACAGAGATAGTTGGGACCCTGGAGACGGTCATAGGCTAAAAAAGTGAAAAAAGGAAGAGAAAGAGGGAAGAAAAGGGGAAAGAAATATTTTTTTTTTCGAAGTAACTATGCCACGCGATCGAAGTCTCGGTCGGAAGCTAGTAATAAAATAAAAAAGATAAAAAAAATGTGAAACTAAAAAAAACACGAAGATACGGAAGAAATGTGAAAAAGATTTTACACATGAATTTGTTCCGTCAATATATTTCATGTATGTGAGCTGTAGTCTCTAAGACTTCTAGACCTAGCGTAACGAGGGTCAACTAGTTTAGGAAATAAACAGTAAAAATAGAATTTACAAGTACTGAGCTGAGATTCCTGAATACTGTTACCCGTTACCGAGAGTCCATTACTACTCTCAGTACTACCTCTGTAAATTAAATAATTTTGCACCTAATTATATTGTTTTTTTTATATTTATAATTTGCATTTTTTTCTATTATCCAGTAAATCGTAACTGGCGCGGAACTTGGTAGTGCCATTTGCTTTTTTTTGTTAAGAGTAAAAGCGTCAGATGTGTTTCGCCAAAAGTCAATTTTATTTTGTTTGACAGCTTCTTCGGGCTTTCGGCAGATGCCGAGCACTTCACTTCTACTATACCATGCTCATATTTTCGTATATTCATCTAGACGACTCAAACAAGCCCAAACTCGATGGGATTGTGTGATTATATTACGGACTTCCTATGGCCACCTTCCAGCTCCATCATCAGACCCTGGATACCATCTAGAAACAACGTACTCGTCAAGACGAATCAAACGAGCTCAAACTCGATGGAATTGTGTCATTTTATTACGGACTTCGTATGGCCACCTTCCAGCTCCATCATCAGACGAAGAGTGCTCCATCGTAAGACGAATCAAACATTGTCAAGCGATATACATTTACGCGTTGTAGTTTCATACTGTATCAGTAAACTAAATAACATTTTAAAAATAACTACTTTTGTTTCGCCCCGAAAAAGTACCAACGTTTTTTGAGTGGCAGTATACGTATCTGTACACACTTTATTATAGGGATTGACGTATTTATTTTTTGTAGAAAAGCGATACACCCACGAGCGTCCACGAGCGCGTCTCAGTGCGGTTTGACCCTTCGAGCCGTGCGTTCTAAGGTAAATGTATGGAGAAATTTTGAGAGTGTTTTTATTTTTCTCATAAATCATAAAGTATTTATGTAGGTTCAAAATAATTATAGATATGCTTAGAGGAATATAAAAGCTAGATTATCATACGATTTTGAAGTTTTAAATGTGCACTGGATTTAGCTCACACGAAAAAGTTGCAAAAAATGGAGTCTGACTATTCAGATAGTCAAACACCATTTTATGCAACTTTTTCTATTTTTTGCGATGGTACAATCGTGTTTGTATGAAAATGTTATATGAGACTACACATTTTTTTTAAAGCCATCGTAGAGATGAATATATTATCTTTTATTTGATACCATGACAATCTCACTTTTATGATTCCTTGTGCATCATAATGGTTCCCGAAAAACAGAGTTATTTGTTGAAAATTGTAAAAGCGTCCTTAATGCATTTGGTCTGTTTTTCATTTAAAAGTAAATTATTAACGTCAAACCAATTAACGACCTTTGCCAGACCGCTATTAACATCGTCAGCAGCTAGCTGCTGACTTTTTAAGTTTAAATAAAAGATAAGTGTCGCCTTCAAACAACACTACATTATGATTATACTTTATGAGTTAAGGCAAGTCATTTGTATAAATAAGAAACAAAAAGGGCCAAGAATTGAGCCTTTTGGTACACCAATTCTTACTACATATCCGGGAGATCTTTTCCCGTTAACATCAACTCTCTGAATCCTATCACTCAAATATGACGTAAATTCAGAGAAGCGTTCCGGATTCCGTAGTGGTGTAGTTTCCTGATCAATGTTTTATGCAAAGCATCGCATTTATCTTCCCAGGCATAATAAATGTGTCCTAAAAGTTCAACACCCATCAATATACATCAGTAGTTGAATGACCCTTTGTAAAACCGAACTGTTTATTATGCAATAACTTATGTTTATTGAAAAATCTTTGCATTTATTCTAAAATTATTTTTTTAAATTTTTTATCAAATGTTGCTAGCACTGAAATTGGTCTATAGTTAGTGGGGTCTGATGTACTACCCGATTTAAACAATGGTATTATTTTACCATTTTTCATTAGATCAGGAATCTCATCGCGGTTAATAAAATCATTAAATATAACAGCTAATGAAGGAGCTACAATGGTTATAATGGACTTTGCAACGTCCACAGAATGACCCCATAGATCAGCGGTATTCTTAACATTTAACAGGTCGGGAGCATGTCTATATAAACATTGTAGAACCATACAAAAACAGTTGGTAACAAGCACTCGAGCGCTTCACTTGTATTCC
This sequence comes from Ochropleura plecta, assembly GCA_905475445.1. Classification (NCBI taxonomy): domain Eukaryota; kingdom Metazoa; phylum Arthropoda; class Insecta; order Lepidoptera; family Noctuidae; genus Ochropleura; species Ochropleura plecta. The sequence continues at coordinate 25,896,902 of FR997721.1, read as the reverse complement.
CTACACACGCGCCCACTATCACTACATTGGTGACCCCGAACGCCGAACGACGCTCGCCGACGCTCGCAGATATTCGACACCCAACGTTCGATAAACATACACAACGCACTACGGTTATCGCGTACCACACTTCGCGAAAGAAACAAAAATGAATCTGCAATATACCGCACCGACAAAAAAATAAGAACTTACACCAGATCTCTCTACTGTCTCAACCGCATCAGTCTCGAGCAGAATACCAGAATTCTGGGCAGACAATCCAAGGCTGTGGCTCATACAAGTCGAAGCTATCTTGACACCACAAAAGACATCGGACACAAACAAATACTTCATGGCCGTATCAAAACTCATGAAAAATGTCATTCAGCAAGTCGCAGACATTGTAGCAAAACCCCCGGAAAACAACAAGTACGAAGCGCTATAAAATCGATTGCTACAAATATACGAGAAATCAAAAGCAAGACAGGTACAAAAACTAGTATTAGAAGTAGAACTAGGAGACCAAAAACCTAGTGACTTTTGCGCCCCCGAAAGAACTATCCAGAGGAAAAATAGAAGATGACACACTTAGTATACTATGGCAAGGACACTCCGTCATCAATACGTGCAGTACTAACAGTCACATCAGCAAAGAACCTGAAGAATTAGCTGTGGTAGCAGACAAGATAATGGACTTACCAAACCGTCCAAGTTAGCGAAATAACTTGAAGCCATTCGGAGCAGACATCAGCATATGATTTAGCAACAATAATGGCAGCGATAGCCAAGAATAAAAAAAAAACAACATGGAAAACCGCAGCTGAAGGTCAAGGAGTACACACAGGAATTATCCAAGAACTCGTTCCAGCACAAGACCGCGTATAACACCCGATAGTCCCAGATGGTTGTGCCCGTACCACCTTAAGTTTAGAGACAGAGCACGAAAACGCATCGCACCATGCAACTGGAAGATTAGGAAACCTTCTACCGAGCCGGAAAACTAGGACAACTGCAGCAGCTGGTGGGAAGCTGTGCAGTCAAGGATCACCGTCTAATTTTAAGTGACGAAAACTCTCGACTCAAATTTTTAATAGATTCCGGAGCATGCATTTCTTTTGTACCTGAATTCGCAATTAGAAATAAATCAGAACTAAATCCTAATAAGTTATTCGCAGCAAATGGGTCTGACATAAAAACATACGGAACCAAAGCAATCACACTAGATTTAAAGTTAAGAAGACGATTCAAGTGGACATTTGTCATATCTGATGTTAAACAACCAATACTGGAAGTAGACTTTTTAGATCATCATAAGTTAATTATACACTTTAATGGTCAAAGAAAGATAGTGTAACTAACTTAGCATCGTACGGAACGATCGTAAACCATTGTAAACCAGCAATCTCAATATTACGAAATGATCATGCCATTCATGATGTTTTTAAAAATATCCAAATATTCTCAAGCCTATGTCATTCAAAAAGACACCAAAGCATACCGTTTAAAGACAATGATTACTAAACGACACTGTGCCAATGCATTTAGGTTATGACCACATCAGTAGAAAAAATAAATGGTTTGGTGTAGTTAAAATTCTGCTTTAAGCTATTCTGCTATAAGCAGAATGTTAACCATACCAAATCATAAATTTGGCAATCCATATTCTCCCCTAGAAGAGAGACGTGCAATTTATAACTATTGCCGGCGGGACGTAGTATATTAAGTTCCAACTATGGTTTTCAACGGAAGTCCTATAGTTTACACAAAATCGGAAATCTCACAAAATGTTTTGACTCGTGTGTCCAGACGGGCATATCATTGATGTTTACGGACCCTACGAGGTAATGACTCCCATTTTATTATTGTCTGACTCGGTGCGATTCGTAAGAACGTGGCTAAATAATGGCAGCCGCTTAGGTCGATCTTTAGGTTAAGCCGAGCTTGCCTAGGTTGTTCTGTGGATGGGTGACCACTCGTTACATACAGAGTTTCCTTAGTGCCTCGGAAAGCATGTTAAGCATTTGGTCCCGGCTGTCACTTATAGATCTTTGACAGTCGTTACAGGTGATTATTCTCGAACAAACAGTCTTACCAAGAGGTATCGTATTGTAGAAATCAGATAGGCAGTAGTTCCGTGTAAAATACTGGTATGTATTCAGCTGCATCTGGTAAAACTGGAAGCCGATGCTTCCAGTTTTACCGGATGCAGCTGAATACTTGGGAAACCAACATAATTTGGAAAACGCTAGGCAGATGATGACTCGAAGCGATTCATGACATGACAAACTACCGAAACTGGGCGTAATACTCTCTAGATCTAGCGCTAGTCTCACTCGCACACGTTGGGTTTCCATTTGGCTTTCGATTTGTATAGAAGTTGATAAATTTTAGGTACTTAGACGGCGATTTATACGGGCTAGAAAAGCCTGGCCTCAATATAGTTGCAAGAATAAGTGCAACAAATGCGAATGACGATCGTTTTTGTTTTCAATATTTTGGCGACTATTTTAGAGTTATGATTTAGTTATGCTATTTTAAATTACTCAGTGATGTGGTGAAAGTTATTGGGGCGATGTGATAACGTACGATTTTGAAGAAGAAGAAGAAAGAAAGAAGTTATGCTACATTGGAATAACTTATAAATCACCGTAAAAAATACTATAATGAAAGTATTAAATTAACCTAAAAGAAATATTTTTGTCTAAAGACCAGTAGGTAGGTATAATCCATTGTTTTGAAGAAGCGTGACAATTTGGTATGAAAACGGTGTACAGAAAAGGTTATTTCGTATGTCATTTTGCATGATTTACAAAATCATGATTTAATCATTCAATGACATACGAAATAACCATCACGCATTATTCAGAACCGGATTTTGATGTATTTTTGGGGGTTTGTGAATGTAAAAGAGTAAGATCAGAATAAGAATTATCAATATGTTTTTGTAATGTCATAAGTAATAAGTTGCATATTTATAAACGTAAAAAAAATATATTCGTTAGCTTAAAAAATACAATTCGATAATTCGTAATATGCCATCTAGTGGTCCTCGATTACTTTTTTACGAATTATGAAACTTACATTACGAGATAAAACGTTGGTGTCGCGTGAACTGGCGAGTCGCGGTGCTATACATGGCGCGTAATAACGTAAACGTAATACTGATACGTAAAAGGTAATTCATAGATTTATTTTTAATTTATCATATTAGTGTTATTAAAGCAGTATTACAGTTATAGCAATGACTCCTAAACCTATCAAAAAAATAAAAAAAAAATATTTTTAGGCATACCCATCGTTTCAACTGATATTTTGGAAGGTTAGCTTTCTGGGGTTAACAATAAAATCATGTCTTTCTATTTATATTGGTGACTATAAATGAGTACTTAGTTAATTGGCCATGAGTAATCACACAACATCTATTTCAAACTAAGTATAAAACATAATAATGGCATTATATTTGATATCTTTTTCAGTAATCATTTCACCCGCCATTTTCCGAAAAGCTTTTTAATTACAAGACGAGTGCATATTGTTAACGGCCTGGAGGCAGGTCGCCGATTCACCCTCATGAAAACGACTGAGCTCGCACCATTTTATCACTAATTTATTATTAATTTTATCACTGTTCTCAGACGAGAGAAATATCGTGATCTGAACAGTCGAAGACAGAAACCCGCTGTCAACTACACTGGGGTGATAGATTACGGCCCGTTCCATCTCACATGGTCTCTGTTCCTGCAGCACGTATTGTGTGCTGATTATATTCGTAATTAGTCCGAGGCAGAACCACTCACACATCTCTACTCGCGACAAAGCAAATCGATGCTAGCTATAACATCGCATTCATAAATACTATAACTTCGAAGAAAAGTCATCATTATCTGCTTAGCCTTTTCCTAACTTTGTTAGGGTCAGCGTCTAGTTTAACCGGATGTAGCTAAATACCAATATTTTACATAAAACGACTCTTTAATTGACCTCCGTATCCCAGTTAGTACTGAGTAAAACGATACCCTTTAGTAAGACTGATTGAGACTATCGGGCCTTTGACTACCTGCAAAGACCTCCATGACCCCCGGGTCCTTTGAAGATCTTTGAGAGTCAGGTACAGGTATTAAGTTACGGACGCCTCAAATTTAAGAATAAACTCGAGTAAATACACTGCATTCTGAACCTAAAAAGTAGATAGTATAAGAGCCAGTTTTCGAGAAAGTGTATAGCTAGATATATTTTTTTAACTGCTCATTGTGAAGAATCTGAGGCGTGTGAATTGATATCAAATCCAATTTGATAAAAAAAGTACCTGCAACTTTAGAAATTGAGCCCGTTACCTTCAAGTTCTGATTTTTTTCAGTTAATTCAAAATAAATGCAACTACACGTCGCGTCGTGCAAATTTTCAGGAACAACTTTACTGTTTAGCAAGTTCAAGACCAGAATACATTACATTCCTGACAAGTAAGTTTGTTAACATAACTAGGTAGCATAGTATTTTCGATGCACGACTTGCTACAGATTTTGTTGTTACCACTATGTGATGTTAGCTGTTTGACAGGATGCAGGTCCTGTGTTAGTCGGCAAGATATGTATTCGACAGTTAAAACAGTAATTTCTTTCTATTTTAACGTCGTATAGCAGATAGATCAAAACTACTAGGGTGAAAAACTTGAAGTTCAAGTTTTCCAAAACCATGCAGTCTGGCGAAGTTTATTTTTATGTTAAATAAGCTCGCGCTTGGCCGAAACTGCTGTAGGCCTACCATGACATCTTAAAGCAGAACTTATTCCACTGAGGAAAAGAGATGGTGCTAGACACCCTGTATAGCTGTCTCTTTCCCTCAGTGGAATTAGTTCTGCTTTAAGACGTCATGGTAGGGTAGCTGATATGATGCGGCGTAGAGTGGAGCACGCTTGCCTACAAGAAACCGATTCACTCAAACTTTGAAGCAATCCAGATTATAATGATGATGACAAGCCGACACTGAATTCCACAGATTGGTGGTTCGCACAATAAAAGTCGAAGCATAGCAACTTTGTTCGGATTCGTGCACCTGTTAGATTTAAGATATTTGACCAGTAACAGAAGAAAAGTGTTTTAGCAGACCTCAGACTAATTACTTCATATAATCAGGATAGAAGTTGAGTAAGTACTTTCGTTTTCTATCATTATGTTTATATATCTTTTCGCACAAGTTTATGGTCCTTTCAATTTAGTTTATGATGTATCTAGTTAATACAATAAATAAAGAATTACGTACCATCTAATTCTTGGCTCTTATTCACAGACTATTCGGTTTGTTCGCTTGTAACACCATTATTATGAACTATTGTGCACTGAATAATTTACGACGTAGAAACAGATTTTATATTATGTATTTGTGTTTTTACTAGGTTTTCGATTTTTTGTTGATTCAGTACATGGTGGTTATTAGTATGCTATATTTTTAATATGATTTATGCCACTAATGACATGTGACAGTTTTTTAGAAGTCTGTTTTTTTATTGATAGACCTCTAAAAAGTATACCAACCTCAACCGACCTCACCGTAGCGTGTAGAGAGCGCATGCTGATCTTACACAACGTACCAGTTTTTAAACTATCAGTTCTTACTTAATGTAAAATAAATATTTTATATAAAAATATTATACAAAATATTTTATTCATATTGAAATATAAATAACTCTGAAACATATTAAACTAAGCTATAGTTTTAAAAATCAACCGTTAAGACGGGTACATGCTGATGACAACGTTGATAATCACTACATTTGTTATAAAACAAAGTCGATGTCGCTGTCTGTCTGTTGCTATGTTGTATGTATGCTTAAATCTTTAAAACTACGTAACGGATGTTGTTGCGGTTTTTTAATAGGTAGTGATTCAAGAGAAAGGTTTATATGTATAATACTTAACGCTATGACTCTTAGTAGGTGAGCAGCGGGTGAAACCGCTGGGCAGGTGGCTAGTAATTAATATAATTTCCATATGACACCTGACTTTCTACCATCACAAATTAAATACTAAAGATGCAACTAAAGGTTTTGCGAGTATTAACCTTAAAAACAGGTTAAAAATGGTTTTAATGCAGGGTATTTCGATTAACTCACTTGAAACACAGCACAAATATTTCTTTAGGAAAACAGTAAAGATGGTAAATTCAAAGCTGAAGTAAGTCACGTGGAGCTCGTGGCAGAATAATAACAGCGGCTCAGGTCGATAAGTCTAGTCGCGTTTGCCTAGGTTGGTATATGAATGTGTGACTACCCATTGCAAACCGAGTTTGAGTGTCTCGAAAAACACGTTAAGCTGTTGTGTAGTAATCCGAAAATCTGACAACCAGTCTTACTAACTCTACTACCACGACGTTACCGCCCGAGCGGGTTTTTCAACCGAGGCGAGAACAAATCTATGAAAGTTGTTTGAGCGTGCCACGAGTCGTTGCTGTGCGTCTTTATAGGCAATTGCTTCGTGTTCAATATTCGTATTTAGCTGTATCTGGTGTAAATCTGATCTTAATTAAATACGCGTTGTTTTCTATATTTTAACCAGTGTTTTCTATGCTATTGTACAAGAGACATCCATAAAAAATTGCTGTTAAAAAACTAGAGCTTATTTTCAAAAACTGTTAATTAATAGTTTTTCTTTCTCCTTAGTTAACATAAAACTATTGTGGCAACCCAAACTTCTCATGTTATCCCAGGGGTTTATCTTGAAAGGAACTAGTTAGGTTATGACAAAACTATTACCAAAAGGAAAAGAAGGCCCGGGCTCTTGTAAAACATAGAATTTCTGGCAACTGCAAAAATACATGCTTACGCCCTGTCCTGTACGTAATGTACTTAAATCTATCCTGATTATTTATCTTTCACCTCATTATTTTTACACATTTCTTGAAAAAATTAGTAAGTAGTATATTTCGATTATCCATTTTTAATTATTATTTTTCAACAGCAAAAAAATAAATAAAAACCATTAAAAATACAAAAATAGTAGTGCACAAGTTTCGGATCCTAGATTCGTGTGTGTGTGTGGATATCTTGAGATCATAAATGCTCAAATTGGCGCACGAGTTTGTCGACATTAGCGGTCATTGTTCCAGAGAAAGGAACCTCCTAACAATACGAGCCGTGATATATATATGACTATCGGCACAAAGATCGCTGAGTCCACAGCCCACACGACGATTACAACGCCAGCCTAGTAAATATTACTTAATTAGCTTATCTTCCTCGGCTTTCATGAGGTTTATCATTCGGGACATTGGGACCGTTATATCAACAATCATTGCGCGCCGCCCTGATCCATCGACCACCACTTTATCAGATTTATTGGCCACAATAGTCCTGCTAATAAAAGATTAATCCCAGTACAATGTGATATCGCCGATTCACCCGGACGGTACCCGAAATATGTCACCCGTGCGCTTACCGTCCATCACAATAAATCTCAGGTTTATTCGTCATCATAACTTCATCCATGATTGCACAAACAAAATCTTCGGTTTCTCCAAAGAGGTTCCCAGAACGTAGCTAGGTTAAGACGCTGATAGGTCTACATCGGGCCCATGTAGGGCCCGGAAAAGCTTCCATGAGGCTTTTCCGGGCCCTACACATTATATTATATTTATATCTGTCCATTTATTTATTTTAATAACATTTTAAAACATTCCTTAATATAGTATATTATAAAAATTTTTGTTTCGTCATTTTCATACTTTTTTTTATTTATTTTTACATACTTCTTATAAAACAAAAATAATCAACAGAAATGTTAAGTAAGGTAGATGACTAGGTATTTGATTTCTACTTAAAATAATAATTTTGTATAAGTAAACTGTCTTAAATGTACAAGTTTTTTCGAAATGTATCAACGCTGCCGTCTAGTGATGTTTTACAAAACTTTTAAGCTGCATATTTTGTTAGTACAGGATTTTAGATGTCGCCTCACCAAATTATGAGTAAGAAAGCGGGCAAGTAGTGGTAGAAGTAGAATATGACATGACAGTTCAGCATGACAATTGATAAAGACAAATTCGCAGTTAATTCGAAATTGAAATAAAACTTCTCAAAGAAATACTGTATCAAAATAAGTTAAACATCTAGCTGTTCCTCTTTGCCAACCAATCTTCTAAAAATACAAAAAAAAAAAACAGCAATTATAAGAAACGGAAGACTAATTAATATTCGTAACACACCACTATAAAGCAACACGACATGACAAGATTACCCTGTAAATGTGATGGCACTATTACGGAAAAATGCAAATGTAGTCTTCCCTCTGATGGTTTGGGTGCGTCTACCCAGACTAGCAGCGTCAGGCGCCTGCTGTCCTATAGTGACAAACCCAAACACGGTTCCTTAAACGATCTTAAACAAGAATCGGGCACGAACTTTGTTATGAAAACTTTCGAAGACTTTTATGAAAAATGTGCTGGATACAACCTAAGGTGACATTGTTTGGTAGTACTTATTTTTAGATAGACATGTATAATACTGGTATTCAGCAGCAGCCGTTTATCAAAATTGCGACCCCAACGTGAACTGGTTGCAAACACTTTTTCGTGTCGAAAATATGTCGCTATTTAATAGTAACTTTTTGCGAGAATGATATTTGTAGTATCCGTTAGTAAGTGTAATAACGCAGTTTATTTATTTAAACTTCATCCACAAGTGATACAGAAGACATATAAATTATGAGGGCCTGAACATGGCTTGGCCTGATTTGTTGGCCGTAGAAATGTTTGACCCATGCAGGGATAGATCCCGCGACACGCAGCACAGCAGTGCATCACTCAGCCACTGCCTCGATCGTGTGGTCTCACGTAGTGCTTACCTAATTTAATAAAACAAGACATTCTCTATCAGTCAATCTTTGGGTTAAATAGCATGCATGGACATATTGGACATGGACAATATGCAACATTGTAATGATGGCCGTCACCTATATTGACATCTAGCTGCGCCTCACGGCTTCACCCGTGTAGATAAAAGTAACTTTGTGTTAATCCAGAGTATCCTTAGGTATTATAAAAACGAAAGTGAGTTTGTTTGTTTGTTACCTCTTCACGCTTTAATGGCTGAACCGATTTTGATGAATTTTGGTTCAGAGATAGTTGATTTTTTTTAAAGTGGGGGAGAAAGAGGGAAATGGGAAACTTAGCGTTGCTATTATAAATCAATAAGGCGCAAGGGGAACTGTGTTAACCTGAATTTAACGCGAGCGAAGCCGCGGACAAAAGCTAGTTAGCTATAAAATATCATTCATTATAATTTATATCAATTTCCATCCTAATCCGTCAAGCCGTTAGAGCGTGAAGGAGTAACACAACATAGGTACACTCACACATACAAACTTACGCCTTTATAAAATTTTAGTCCAAAACCCCAGAAATGAGTTAATTATTTTTCAAAACGTTCGTCTTTCTACCAAGTAAAACTTAATACAATAGAAATGAAATAATATCGCGAAAACAAAACCAGTTTATGCAGATCTCTCATTGTTTTTCTTTAACATCTTATGGCAAATCTACAAAGCGAGGCCATGTTAGGTACATTGTAAATGTATAGGGTGATTTACCGCCATGTGTGTACCTAGGTGTGTACCTAGGTGACAGTGAGTGCGTGATTCCAAATTAGTATTCAGGGCTAGGTGGATGTTTGGGCTTGGGACAGCATTTTTCCAGCACTAGAGTTGACTTGGATACAGTTAGCGTTTTGGATGACTAGGATTTGTTGGAATTTTTTAATATGACTCGCCATTTGCACCAGATCTCAGACTTGGGTGAGTAACTTTCATCTAACCACTCAAGCAGAATTTAAGTGCCGGATTTGTGGCAGACCAACAAGGGTTTTTAATATTTAATGTTAAAAAAATGTCCTTCATGTTCCTGTCATAAGTTCATCAAAGAGAAGAAATTCTTTTCTCTATCAATTAGTCCAATTTGCATCATTCGTCTTGTACAAAAATTACCACCACAAGTTTAGTTGGTGTAGTTTTATGTATCTTTATGAAAAAAAATGTGCAGCTTAGTGCATTTCGCCAGTTATGGATTCCCATATTTACTCTGGTTTAAACCAGACTCTTTATAAACCCCACCCGAACGGCACCCGGAAGCACTCCAACCTAGGAAACATTTCTGTGACTACCTGGCAGGATGGCAGCACTAAACCTTGTGATCTTTAGTTAAAAAATACACACAGGGTTATGTAGTACTAAACTATATTCATATGTAACTTTACACTCAACACCACAGCTAAATTTGTTTTTCATAGTATGTTAATGAATTACAAAGTTACTGCTGCTGTTAACAGGAATGTCTTATCTCCTCTCTATTTCGGTACAGAACCCTAAAAATGGTTTAGGTAATGACACAAAATCACAAAGAGGTGTATTGAATTGAAGCACTAACTGAGAAAGAAACACAATTGTGTCGACAGTAGGACACATGTCATTGCTGTAAATGCAAATGTGTAAAATGTCTTAGTTACATAGAAACTGTTTGACATTCTTATCACTTCAAAGTAATTGGAAGCTAAAAAATTATAAGTAGGTAGCTAGTAAATATAGGTCATATTTATTTTTTATTACACTCGTGATTACATTCTTCCTATTACTAAGTTTTTGTAAATGTAAGTATACTTAAGTACTTGTTAAGTTCATTAGGTATTAACTTTAAATGTTTTAAGAATGTAAGTTCTCACATTGATATATTTAAGTACTTATGTAGTTTCTTTACTCTTTTGAATATGGTATTCAATAGTGCCAAACATCATGGAATTTATGAAAGATTGTGTGAGTGATTAATGTTTAGGAACAATCAGTTACAATAATAAAAATAATAACAGAATCTCTTCTAGGTACGGAATAGAACAATTTAATATTCTACTTTAATTATATTTTTTGCATAGTCCAGTACCTATCTGTTTTCAAAGTTAATTTTGTTGACAATAAGTCAAACTTTCATAAGGTAAGTCTCTTATTATTATATAAGCTTCTGACCTTTATTCCTCGTTGTTGTAGTTGTAGGTTGGTAGCACAATAAGCCATCTGAATCACAGGGTCACCACTTCACAAGCACAACCATCACTAAACTTCCACCAAATGCACAGAGATTATAGTTAATAAGTTGATAGCACAATCAACTAATTGAATCACAGAGTCACTACTTCACCAGCACAACAACCAATACATACATTGAATGCACAGAGTTCAATAATATAATTGGGTAACCAAATCCGAGTTTAGGGCACGCTTCGCCTTCTAACTTCCCGCCATTCGTTCGTGGTAACTGACTGACAGTTACTCAAGGGTTGCTAGTTAAAGTATCAATTTTTTTTCTACGTTTAAATGTTTTGTCCCCAAAATGCTACGTTGTTCAAGTTGATAACGTTTTGTATTTTTAAATAGTGGAAATGAAATAAACAGAGTTTGAGATTAAATTTTTTCTTAAAAGGTGTAGGTAGGGTCTAGGTATCGAATTATGTAACAGTTTTTGTTTATATTACCCGTTTCCGTTCCACTCAGTTTTATTTATAATGTTGTGCTTTCTATCATTGGGAATTATTTTCCCAAAAAAATCTCAAACAACTCACTCCTTCTAACCTAAAGACATAAAATTTAGAATTGAACTTTTTCTATTGTACTATTTTAATCCAAGTGTGTGTGGTGCTCCGGGGGACCGTTTTGTTTTCTTTTTCTATGAGTCTCGCACTTGCTTGTACTAAGCAGTCTCATGGGCGTAGCCACACTGGGGCAAGCTGGGGCGCTTGCCCCACCCTGGCTCTGACTTATAAGGTGCCTAATTAAAAAAAAATGTTTTTCTTATACTAACAACAATCATGATATCCGTAAGAAAGTTACACAAAAAAATTAGTCGACATAAAAAAAAAGTGCGATCAAAACAAAAAGCGCGCACGATTTACCGAACGGGCAAGAAACATCGGGCGAGTGCAGTTTTTACGCTGGGAATGGCTGGGATGATATTGCATTTCCGAACTCTTGATCAGATCCGCCACTTCCATCTCCTTCATTGCATTCTCCTCATTTCTTCCCACAAATTATACCACATTTCAGCCTCGCTTGGGAAAGTATCATTTAATTTGTAAAACTTGCAGAACGGTTACAAAAAATACCCGGGTAGGGGGGGATAGGTTGACTGCTGCCCCACCCTGAGCCCAAGGCTGGCTACGCCCATGAGCAGTCTACTTATTTTAGCGGCATATTTTAATTAATACGCAACCTGACATTAATCTGGAGAATTTCACGGGCTTTTCTGGCGAATTCCACCTTAGTTTGACAAATGATTTTGATTTTTTGATAATTGTGCGAGAGGACTTTCTCGCACAATGTGATATCTTTCGTCTACCCATTTATCTTTCATTTATAAAGAGGAAAAAATATTTTGTTTGTTCGTATCGAATAGGCTCCAAAACAACTGGACCGATATAAGCATTTTTTCACTAATAGGAAGTTAGGAAGCTACATTATCAGGAAGTAACATAGGCTATACAATATCCCGCTACTACCCACGGGAGCGGGGCAGCAACTAAAGACGCGGGTGAAACCGCGCGAGACAGCTAGTTTATTATGATGTGCTGGTGAATGAATAACACTAATTATCCGCCTTAAATCTTTACTTCAGTCTTTTTTGAACAGTCAAAGAATGTTTTCATAATCCAACAAAAACATTTTTTCTGTTCGTGTGCGGGCAACATTAGAAAGATCAAATCAAATAAGTTCTGGTTGGTTTTGTAAATTATTTACGTAAGTTTGTAAAGACGTGGCGAAATGGGCCCAGCACTGTGCTGTAGCATTTTCTAACCCACATTAAAATGAACATTTGATCAATCTACGATTTGATTCTACAACAAACTATAAAACAATGAATTCCATCGTTTGCCAAATTACTTTAAAATAAAGTTGGCAACAAATTTTACGCGTAGGTACCTACCTATTATACTTGTTCTTATTATAAGTAGGTATTTATATTTGTTCATGATCAAAATCAAAATATTTTATTTCACATATAGGAAGGCCTACATGGGCACATAAAAAACGTCACGAGAAGAAGAAACTCCATGCTCCCACCCATGTTCCTTCTATTGCCCTTTACGTTCCGAGGCCGCGGTATCTCTTTCGAACAACCCGCAACCCCGGCAGGCGGAGGCTCTGGCAAGCCCCTCTGCTTTGCTGACTCTCTTTGAGGCGCGCGTGAAACACGAACGCGCCGTCGACACGGCCTGTCGTCAATCGACGGACGGACGGTGAACTACCCATTGCTCACCGCCCACAGGCCCGCATCTACGGTGGCCGGGAGTCGTCTCGCGGCGCCCGGCGCCATGGGCGTCTCCCGCGGCGGCTGGGTTGGGCAGATGTTCTCTCCCTCAAACGCCCGGCCACCTCCTTTGCTAGCTACTCCATGCTTAGGTACCTACTCTTTTAAAAATAATTTGGTTTTACAATGTTGTTGTTTCAGCGTTAGTAGGGTAAACTGGGTACGGTTGAAACAATTTAGCGTTTATCGTTTATAATTTTGTTGTTTATAAACCGAGTGACGATTATGATACATTAAATACAAAAGTGAAGTTTTGGCTACGATATGGCTGTATCATTATAGTTCCCGGGTTATTATTTTTAGAAATACCTATATGAAATTAAAAAAAAAACGAATTTCTTGCAACCGTCCCCATGCCAGGGGCGGTTGAAACAGCGATTGGGGTCAGTTGAAACACATACAAATAATACAATAAATACTAAGGAAGCATGTTTTATTTATCATCAAAACTAATTAAGGCACCACATAACAACATTAATCAGTCTTCAAGGTTTCATCAGCCTTTAACGAGTAGTAAACAATTAAAGAATTTCTAAAATTAATAATAAAATTAACATTTTGAATAAACTAAATAAAAACTTTTTTTTAATCATTTAAATATTCCAAATAGGTAGGTAATCTAAAGAAAACACTTCATAAATCAAATAAACATAAATAAGAAAGAAATAACATAAAGAAAACAGAGCTTAGAGATTAATCAGAGTAAGTAGGTATTCAGATTCGCAATTACTTATTGTGGCAAAGACCACCTTCTGTGCATTCTTGTCAAACGCTCTCATTGACTCATTCTTAAGTAAGTACCTACTTATGAATGAAAGGATACCGTAGGCCCGACAATAAGTCGTTGCATAATTTACAAACGTAAAATAAGATAAAAAGTTAACGAATGTTATCTTAATGTTTTTTGTTTTGTTTCAGCCATAGAATCAAAATATGTGTTTTTTAAATGCAGTACCTAGGTATACCTACTATTTTCGGTGTAGCATGGTGCGCTTGATATTATTTCAAAATATATGTTTAGTATATTAGGTAGGTATACGTATTAATATAGGTAGGTAATAAACGAAAAAGTTTGTTTGGATGCATGGATGTTTGTTACTCTTTCACGCAAAAACTACTGAATGGATTTTAATGAAACTTTAAAATAATATAGCTTACATATCAGAATAACACATAGGCCACTATTCATAAAGGTATAATGTATAGTCAATCACCACGCGAGTGAAACCACGGGGCGCAGCTAGTGCTCCTTAATAATATACCTATCCCATCACGAAATATGTCTGTGGGTAGCCCTATATGGCTATGATATTCAGGGTAAAGCCTTCAGAAATCAAAGCAGCGTTCGATTCTAGATTGAAGAGGAATGGTATGGTACCTACCTACCTACCTACATTTTACTAATGTCGCCAGCACCATGCTAGAGCGAAAACAGTACCTATTGTTCATTTAATCATTCTTATGTTTATTTAAAGTATCGTATCGTGACCGTTAGTAGATAGTTATTGTGAGAACACGGCCTTTAAAAACCACTGACACCGCCTTCAAAAATAATGCGAATAGGTACTGAAAAATTGTAATGATGAGTGATGAGCATTCGAATCGACCTTGTGTAGTCGTGTCAATAAGCTGCAATAATAACCGACCTATTCAACATAATTATTAACATTTTATTAGACGTAACGTAGCTGTATTGAAATCCAGTATATGTTGACCTTGCGTTAGTAGGGAGTCACTGGTACAGGGAGGTCTACTTATATTGAATGATATTTAAGTTCATTGACTTTTTGCACGAAAAATGTCGCAAAATACAGGCGGTTGAGTGGTTAATCCTTACCTACTTACTTATATTATAAAAGCGGAAGTAAGTTTGTTACGACTTCACGCCTAAATGGCTAAACCGATTTTGATGAATTTTGGTACAAAGATAGTTCCTTGGAGACGGATATGGGCAATTTTTTTTAAAGTGAGTGAGAAGAGGGAAAAAAAGGGGAGAGAAATTGTTTTTTTTCGATCTTCACGCTTGTTAAAGTTAAGTAGTAAGCGTTAGCCCAAAGCGGGTTGCGGGTTGTTCGAAAGAGATACCGCGGCCCCGGAACGTAAAAGGCAATAGAAGGAACATGGGTGGGTTTTAGTCAGTAAAAGTCTGATACGGTGGGAAATTATCAAATAACTTCCCCCGCTCCGCCCAGAGCGGGGGAAGTTTAGTCATAAAAAAAAATTAACTATTCCACGCGGACGAAGTTGCGGGTGGAAGCTAGTCAAATAATAAAAGTGTAATGAAGGTATACTTAGTGACTAAGGCCGAGATAAATTAACGTGGCTTCAGTGGCTTGGCAAGTGCTTTGGCTAAGCAATATTTCTGTAACCGTCGTCGCACAACTGGCAAACTATGAGGGCAAGAGACGGAGAATAGCCGAACCAAAGTACGAATTAAATTACTCCCTACTTTATAATAATATAACCTACAATCTCAGACCAATAAAAAAGTGTAGACAGAGCATTGCGCTCACCTAAGTACCTAAGTGAGGCAAGTAATATGAAGACGATTAGGCAATATGAAGACGGCCGCTCGGTAGTCTGCCGCGAGTGAGCGAGAGCGCGTGACGTAGTTTTGGTTAAACAATAATTACGATATTATGCCTTCCTGTGTTATAAACTGCTGCAAAAACAATTCCTGTTTCCAAAAAAAGGCTTTAGGGATTACTTTTCACAAGTAAGTAACAGATTTTCTGTATAATTTAAACGAAATCGTAAAAATATTTGAAATAATTTCTCGGAACACGCCATCGTGTCAGTGTTGCAAGTTAAGAACATTATTTTTTCCCAATAGTAAGGGAAGTCGTGATTTTTATGGACACTACAACAAAGTGTATTTTTAATTCTACTGTTGCATTTTAGTTATACGTTACTTACGTATAAAATAATTTTTAAATAATAGTTGTCAAATATGTTTTTTTAGGTTCCCAGCTGATAAAACGTGGAAAGAAAACTGGATTAAAACTATCCGGGACAACAGAAATGATGCCGAGTGGCTCCCTTTAAAATTTAGTGTTGTTTGTTCTTCGTTTCGTTTTTTTATGTGAAGTAGATAAATAAAAAAGCGAAAAGTCATGTCTTTCTGAAGACAGAGACAAGGACATACATGGTCCACATTATTGTTTTTCATTCATCCATTCACGTATTGATTAATGATATCTCGAATGTTCGATTCCAGCACGGGTCAAATATTTGTATGGCCTACAGATATTTGTTTCCGAGTCTGGATCCGTTTGTCATCATTTTAATTTAATTATAAAGTTTATCACTCTAATACAGGTAAATTTTGTGTTTTGCTAAATTGCACTTAATATTAAAATAAATGACTGTTATTAAACGAAATTATCTTTTCATTTCATACAACTAAGACTAACACAATCCTACCTACATAATAATAAAACTTTTTGCCAAAGAATATCTCTCGCGCTTGGGAGTCGCAGCGTAACGCTTGCAACATTTTTCTCTAGCACACATACGTAAATCTGCGATGTCTTACACCGAGTTACGCACACAAAGGCGAAATTAGTCCCCTCACTTATTTCGTCGTGATTGTTTACGACGGCTCCGTCTATACTTTTTTATTGGTCTGAGCCTATAATATAATGATTTAGGTACCTTCCGAGAACCTTAGTGAGAGTAAAGAATGAAAAGTCGACATTCTTGTCATTATTTAAGCACCCGTTTGCTATGCAGTACTTTTTGGCTGTTCGTTTTGACCATAGGTACCTACCTACTTGGATTTTTTGTTAGACTCACCGAGCGTCAAGCTTCGTGTCGCACATAGGTACGTGTGTAGACACATTTTATGTCTACAGAGCGGAGTGCCCAATGCCTGGAAAAACCGAGGACTTACTGTACATGAACCATAATATATTATCAAAATGAGATGACAGAGATAGCCCGAAGGAAGCTCTTTGCTCCTTTCACTCAATTGTCGTAAGACAAAATGTGTAGACGTGGTAGATAATATTACACCGACTACAAATAAAACAAGTACATTACTAACACTAGGTTGTTAGGTACTGTCCCAATGCTGGGCAAAGGCTTTTCATATCGAGAAGCACAAACAGTAAATATAACGTTTGTTCACATGGTAACCAATCAAGCTTTACGGAAACAATTTTATGCGGATCTCTCATTGTACGGGAGAATTATAAAGAGCGAGGCCATGTTTTAATGCGAATGTATAGCTTGAGATGTCGCCGTCTGTTCAAGTTTCCTCACAAATTTCCCTTTACCGATGTCAAAGATCGAAATGAAGTACCTACAATTAAAAGTATTTTTCCTATGTGCAAAATAATATGTAAAATTTGTTTCTACTTAAATTGTTATTCAATTATAAGTACCTATGGGTTATTGAATAACAATTTCCAAATATATTTCAGTGCATTTTGTCTGATAAAAAATAAATATGAAGTAGACTTCATCACTTCAATAGGTACCTAAACTGAGGCAGCGCCATCTATCATTCCGAACTTAAACTTAAATTAATGTATGTTTCAGGTACTGCTCAATAACAGGATTCGTAAAGCACAATAACAACTACTTCAGGCACATGATTAGAGATGTCGTTGTTCTCATCTGCTTTATCGCAACGAATTTTATTGTTTTTCTCGCTATCGCAAGCAAAACTATGGTGCATATGTTGCTCTTTTTCAAAATATCCTTGCAGTGGATAACAAGGTAAGAGTCAAAATGACGTCCAAATAATTACCTACTTAAATAAACAAACAGTAACATTATAATGTTAGATATTGTTGGATTTATCTGTATTTGCCAATGATTTTTTGTTCTCTCGTTACACGGGTGGGTAAGTGTTGCATAGCATAGTGCGCTGGCATACGTACCGGTACACCGGGAGATATCGTGTCCCGGTCAATAGATCAACTGGTTGTTGGTTTACGGGTATGAAGGACCGAGTGTAAAGCTCTTCATCCTCATAGAAAAGGGAAGATCTTTCTACCAGACGAGTAAAATTGCAATTGGCCGGAGAAGGCAAAATACCGAGAGAGATTTGGAAAAGAGTGGGAGTGAATTTTGCCCAGCTGTGGGACAGAACAGCAAATCAAAAATCCTATGAACTGACATGCGCCACATTTTACTCTTAAAAAAAACACTTATTCCATATATGCTCGCTCCAACTAGGTGGGATCTTCGTGTCGATACCGACACAATGCTACTAATCTCTTCTTTTCTTTTCTTTATTTTTTAGACTGGCTGTTATGGAATAGTATCGCTACAAAATATATTCGTGCTTATGTGCAATTTACTGGTGTCTGCACATCTAAATTGTCTACTGAGTGAATCACATGTATTCCACTCGTAATATTTATACTAAGAACACAATGTTTGTTTCAGGGCGTTCTTAGGAAATAGTGCCACAGTCGGAGAGGTAGTTTCTTGGACGTCAAGCTCTTCGAAAGAGTTTCTAATGAAATCTGCTTCTAAAACGTACGAGGGCAGACCATCGCGTGTTCCATGTCGTTCATCCAGTGGCGTAATATCAAATAAGCGAATTTAAACCACTTTTTTGTTACTACTAATCATGTAAAACATCTTAGAAGTCTAATTTGTTCCACTTCCCCGTGTCTGATATCACTTTGTATAGGTACGTTTAGTTTGTTGGATGACATTCCGTGGTCAGCCAAGACACTCCCAAAGATGGCGGACTAGTGTTTTAAAATATTATAGCCCCAGATCCGAGTCGAATCTAAGAGATTAACTAAATATGTAACATAACATCACGCTAGCAATTCCCGAAGGATTAGGAAGAGGCATAACTAATCCTTACTATCTTCTTTTTCTTCTTCTACTAATATATAAAATTTCCGTGTCACAATGTTAGTTACCATACTCCTCCGAAACGGCTCGACCGATTCTTATGAAATTTTGGGTACATATTGGGTAGGTCTGAGAATCGGCTAACATCTATTTTTCATACCTCTAAACCTCAGCTTGCGTATAATAATTAAGCTATATTAATAACCATTTCAATCATCAATACAACCCTCTAAGTTCTTTTTCCATTATGTGAGTTTTTCATGAAATGGTCATTTATTGGGGCACAATAAACTCTCAGTGTCCCGCCAAATTCACTTTTTTCGACGTTGTAAGAATCTTGTGGGTTGGTGTCGAATGGTATGTTGATTGAAATATGAAATGCGACTGTTAATAGTATGCGTTTACTGAGTTATAATAATAATAATAACAATCGTTAATACAACCCTCTCACTCAGTTAATTCAATCCCTATGATCATTTTTTAATGAACTAGACATTCAATATATTATGTGATTAAATGAACGGTAGGGTTTATATTGGTATTTAATACTTATATTCTGTAAATTAATATGTGTTATGGTCATGAATCATATTTTATTCAACATACAACTTGAAGCTGCCCTACGAGTAGCAAACTTCGCGGGTTACACTGGCGGATGGGTCACGGTCCATCTGATATCGGGTAATATCATAGTGCTTTGGAAAGAACGCCAAGCCGTGCTAATCAGTCCTACATGCGTAAGTATCACATTATACAGTAACTGGGGGGCGGATGTCAGATAAGCAGTCACTTCTTGTTGAATGGTAATATTTAGTGACTGGACTAGAAACCGACCCAAACGAAGTTGGGAAATAAATTATTAGTATTCATCGATTTGTAAAAAAAAAAATCCATGACCAACATTTGAACTAATGCCATGTACAGATAGATACCAAGATTTGGTTTATAAAAGAATCCTGCTATAACCGCATATACATAACGAGTAGCAGAAAACTGGGATCATTATTATTCTCCATTACCAAGAACGTTTCGGTATACGACTTCAACGCGACACACGTTACAAAATTTGGTGTTAATATTTTAATTTAAGGTCATCTAGTATCGGATAGCTAAGTTACCAAGCCAAACGAAGTGTTGTTGTTATCAAAAGTTGAACACACTGCCATCTAGTGTCGAGTAGCAACAACAATAAAATTGTAAAGATTACCAAACTAGGTTTCAAAGTGTTAAAAGTTCTTGTAAATTCAAATCATGTCCTAAAGAAACATTTCACAATAGCAAGCTACACGAATTCAACTTTTCTTTTACACGAGAGAAGTTGGCAAACTTTTTGATTACTACACCACCTCATAGATGGCGTTGGACGTTCTCTGACCGGGTCGTGTAGCCTTGATTATCTTTCAGGGTTTTCAGGCGTGACCTTTTATTATGTATAAACTTTATGTAACCGCCTGCTCCGCCCTTCGGGTGAGATAGCATGCTAAAATCAAACGAGACGACGATAGATGCAGCAGCGCAGCTTCACCGAGTGCCCACGAGGTCGCACGCTACCTCTTTCATATCTCTTCATGCATCCCTTTCAGGTTCGGATGACCTCGTTGTAACGCACGTGTCATTAAGTTTATGAAGTTTCATGTTCGATACAAGTTCTGCATAACATTGCCGCGTGCAACGCGAATGCATAACATAGTTTGAACTTTTTTCTTAATAAACTTATCCAGGTTTTTAAAAGTGGAATTAGGTTTGTGCGTGTCTAAAACCATATTATTGTATAGAAGCAAACTGGAACTATGTTATAAGCATTAGGCTACGGCTGTGTAACGAGTATGTCGGCCGCAATGAGTCTGATTCCTAGCTTCTTTTATTTTGAAAAAGACATTTTGGGGTGATGGGTTTGAAAATGTGTTGTAAAATATTGCCTTACATCTGGAAAAACCCTTAATTTTTCTCGATACATTAATACATTCCAGGCTTTCATCTCACCATTCACTAAAGAAGGCATACATTCTTCTTCATGATGTACCGCGGTATCGTTTCCCTGGACACCAATCCCGGTTCACAGGTCGTTCGATATGTGGCAGATATGTCCATCATATGGACAATGGCAGATGACATAAGCGTCTCGGTTGATAATATTTGCATGACAATATTATTTCAAAACGTGACATATCGGTCACAATTGTTGTAGCATCTTATAAACTAACCTCATATAATTAAAAAAAAATGGGTTGACTTTGACTATTATTTCTATAGCAGCCCAATTTGTTATTTTGAAGTGGGAATAGGTTTCCATCAGGAATTCAGGACATTATAATTATTGTTTTCTATGCTTCAGAAAGTTTCATTTCAATTCGTTTACCAGAGTATCCATTGAAAAGTGAAACGAGATGAAAAACAAACGATGGCTAAATAATAAAATCTTTTGGTTGGTAAGTAAAATTGAAACTTGTAGTCAAAATTAGCATAAGTTGAATGAGTTTTTGTCCATTTTGTATATTAATTAAATAAAACTGTGGAAACCTTAACATTCCTTCAGAACTTTTTGATGCTGGAGTTTTACCATGATTTGAGATGTTACTTAATAAATTAATTGATGCCATGTAAAAAATCTAAAACCGCCGCGCATTTGCTGTCGCGCCTATAATTTTACTTTCAGAAGGGTGCATAAATTATTTCCTCTACAACATTTCAGCGAGCGGTCGATGTACGTTCTAAAACCAAAATGTTGACCGGCCATAACTATATTAACAAACAACTATACTCGTTACCAAAGAAGAAAACTACAGAGGTTGTAAGGTTTTATTGTGACCCTCTGAAAAATTTCGCGTGTTAGTAATTCTAGGTACCGCATCATGAATGAGGCGTTCTGAAAAAACACATTTTTAATAGAGAAGATGCATTTTAACTCAATAAGGGTTTTGACTGACACCAGTCAATAGTTTGATTGATTGCTAGTTTAAACTGTAACATGTACAAGATGTTATAAATACACAACCTCTCGCGTGACCATGATGCTGATCATCTTTTTTTGTCTCTTTGACAATGACAGTTGCGTTTCGTTTTGAAATCATCAACTGCTTAGCCTTTTCTACATTTTTGTTGGGGTCAGTCAGTCTATCCGAAAGCGGTTGAATACTAGTATATTACATAGAGCGACTGCCTATCTGACCACGACCCACTTAAAACTGGATAATACTATACCTCTTGGTAAGACTGGTTGTCAGATTTTCGGGCCACTTTCGTTTTGGCAATTCGACGATATTCATTGCGTTATGTTTATTGTTTAGGAGATGAATTTCTAACATTCATGAAGTTATGGTTTTTTTGTAAGTTGAAATGGAAGTGATTGTTGTTGTAATGCCCGTATTCACTGATAACAGGGAATACTTAAACACATGTCTGCACGCGGCTTCACCCGCGTGATGATCGAAAATAAAGTATCCTATATGTGTTATTCCAGACTATAATCTACTTCTTTGCCAAATTTCACCAAGATCCGTTCAGTCGTTTTGACGTGAACGAGTAACAAACATCTAAATATCCATTCATCCACCCTCACAAACATTCGTATTTATAATATTAGTAGGGTTTGATACAGTGGAGAGGTTTGCAATTCCAACAGTGCAACTACGTTTATTTAGATAGTCTAGACTGGCTCGTTGGTCTAGTGGTTGCAAGCGCGACTGCGGAGTATGAAGTCCTGGGTTCAATGCACGGGTCGGGAAGAAAGAAGAAGTGTGTGTTTTGCTTTTTACTTTAGGAATTTCTCAGTAGCAGCAACGGAGCCTGGGTTTGTGGCCGGCCGATGGCAATAGGCTCGTCCCCTATTACATGGGACTTTAAAACATAACTGGCGAAATGTGGGGGTTACTATTAGGTACAGGTACCCTACCATGACGTCTTAAAGCAGAACTTATTCCATCGAGGGAAAGAGACAGAGCTATACAGGGTGTCTAGCACCATTTCTTTCTCACACAGGAAAAAGAATTGCTTTAAGATGTCATGGTAACCCTTCAGGTCAGCCTAACCCTTTGGGTACTACTAACGTGATGGTTTTTTTATGTTTATTTAGTGTGTGTGTGTCTGTTATCTTTTTCCTCCTATTATTGTGGCAGCTAGCACTGCTTGCTTTGTCTGCTTGCCTGATTATCTATTTTTCTTTTAAACAGATATCTATTTTCTACCTTTGATTTCGTATTGTTTCAATTTCAGATCATTCAGATCAGCAAAAATAATTATACACATGCTCGTTAGTAAAAGCATAAATTTGAATTTAAAAATCTATGAATGTTTTCAAATAAAGTTAAAAGTATTTTATAGAAAACAAACAGAATAATATTTATTAAACAAATAAAATATGGGTTGAAGACGACCATCCCAATAAAAAAACAACCATATCTTATCAGCCTAGTCATTTATCGTTTTTGTTGATTCTACTTTACCCGTAATAATTGGTGTGATTTCGTAGGTACAAGTTGAACAAAGTAAAATTTTTTGTATTTTTTTTGTCACATTTGTAGTTATGCAATAACAAGGTTGAGTAATGTAACATTGTTCTTAATTGATCTTGTTAGCTAACATACCATTTTTAATGTAATTTATTTGACTGTTTTATTAATTAAATCATAATATTTTATTAATGTGTGTAAGAAATATATTATCACTACCTAACCTATGCTTGTAAGATAGTTGACTCAAATTCATGGTAATCAAACGTTGAACAACGTGTTTTTGAAACTGTTTGCAACATTTTTAGCCAAAATAAAGAAACAAACATCCAACTCTATTTTACCATGAATACGAGGCTCAAAGGTGAATAAAGAAAACGACAGAAAATTTTTTTTTTGTATATTTTTACGTTTTTATAACAAGTAGTTCCAATAAAATTTTACAAGTTTATTTTGTACAAGTACGGAGTATCCTCCGTTCCGTCCGTATTGAAACTCAAACGCGTCAGATATTTAATAGTGGCATAATTTGCGGAGAGTGCTTTTAGAAAGTAACAGGGTATATACTAGCGTCCGCCCATCTGTGCGTCCGTGCGCCGAGCGTCGCCACCAGACAAAACGACCTACTTACATGTATACACACCAACGTGGTCGAGAGCCCATTACACCACAACCAATGCTACATCTGTCTCTATGAGTGCTCGTCATTTTACCGCAGAAACACAGAAAAAAGCGTTTTATTCGGATTCCTATATGAGTATGCTGATTCATATTAGGCAGCAATATTTTATTGATCAAACTAATATCCTTGCATTTCGGATTAAGGTATGTCTCATAAAAAATGCAAAGACAGCTAATTTGTCTGTCAAGTCCAATATACTGCCTAATGTACAATCAGCATTTATTTATAATGTCTGCAGTAAAATCACTAACCGGGAAAAATCAGCAGCCCGACTTGACATGTTATTCCCCGCTTTCATCAAGGCCATCCAAAATTCCAAAACTATCGAGCCCTTAATAATATCTTGTGTAGATGATATATAATATAACCAACTTTAAAAAATCAATTCCAAAATCTATCATATCCCTTTTATGCTGTTATCAGAATCTTGTTGCTGATTATTCCATTCCAAATTAAGATATAATGGTCAAAACCGCATACAATTATATTCCTTTATTGTTTGTATAACAGTTCCGACAGAACTTATCTCATAAAAAATGTTACAGACTCGAAAATGTATGAACCATTCGTACTTAGGACGCTGGGAACTTTGGGAGATTTTAAAATCTAATACATCGAAACGTTTCAGTTCAATTTGCAGGAAAATTACAGCCATATTGCAGTCTTAATCTCATCGTATTGTATGTTGACCCTAACTGGATCAGATTCTTTGTAACTTTTATGAAATAAGTTGTTGAACTAAAGTTAATGGTGATCTGAGGCTTTCACCTGATACGGCGGGTTTGTGCGAATACGCGAGGTCGCACGCGCGAAGTTGGTGGCGGGGTTAATGTCCGCTAGACAATTGAGAATAGTATCAGATATTAAATCGAGAATTTGTTCGTACAAAGCTCGCGTGAACTCTCGCCAGTCACGCTATCATGCTGTCAAGCTAAAGCCTCCACCTAACTCTCGAATGCATAAAAATATTGGTTGGTCACAATCGTAATGGGCTCCGAAGTTCAATCGATCCAATGCTTACCACTTAACTATCTACCTACCTCCTCGCACAAACAATCAAAAGCTTGAACAGTTCAAACCTAACGTTTCAGCTATAATATAATTTGACTATAAGTACATATTAATATCTTACAACGACAATTCAGTTTAAGTCGATAACAGAATATTGATAGTTATATATTTAATGTTTAACAATGGGTAACGCAACAAGGTATCACAACGCTGCATAGTATTATATATTCAACGCAATATATTATTTGAAAATGTAACACAGTATTATTCAAAATAGTAAACTTCTTAACCGTCGCATTGGCTCGACTGAATCTTGTACAGATTTGTACTTACATTAAATTTATTTACAAGTTACTCGCTATCACTTGCCCGAAGATATAATCGGAAACATATTCAATGCTCGCACGGGTCGACGGTTCGGCAGTGTAAACTTACCTAATGATAGGGCATTATTGTGTGCACATTCACAGAGATCACAGCCTTCAGAACTGTAACTTAAGTATTGTGACGCGCACTGATCGGTACCATGTTACATCAACTTTATTAGCAAGACGGTAATGTTACATTTACGAATAATTATTGAATTGGTTATTATTTATTGATTTTATTATTTCAATCATAAATTAAATTTACGTCCCTTTAATGTACTTCTCAGTCTAATGTGACACGGCATTGTGGCAATGTTACATTGTGGCAATGTTACATTTAGATACCAAATGTAACCTTAAATTAAAATTGTAAAATACATAAAATAATTACAAATCAGTACGCTAGTTATGTTTATATGCGTATGTTAACTGAAACCTAGATTGTGCGTTCTTTAGAACAAACTTGTGCTTATTATGCGCGGACTTCGAATTCGAACAATCTTCGGGCTTCCGACCGTAAAACTATAATAACACCGAAATATCGGAACAACCAATAAAAGTTGCTTTAGCCTAATTTATTTTATACTATTTGATTTCGAGACACAGTCTCAATTGCTATCGTCAATAGCTGCCGCTATGAGATCTAGCGATAATATCTCCGAGCGGGCGGCTCGGTGCGGCCCGCAGCGGCCCAGCGCGGGCTGCCGGGGCCGCCGCGGCCCGGGGTGGCCCAGCCGGGTGCACCGATCTCATCGAGTGCCACCCCGTCACCCCACCCCCCACTAACATAATAATAACATTTATTCATAAAAATATAACTTACAAAAAATCTACTGTGACTTATTACAATACAAAAATGTCGAATGCTACACCAATTAAAAATAAGTATCCCATCTACATATTGCTTATAAATTAAAAATGACATTATTGTTGCAAATTGTACAATTTTATATTTTTTTATTATTATTTATAATTTATTTTATTTGGAAAATATTTTAGTCTTATAGTTAATTTAGAATTAAGACGACCGCGGAGTGTGTTACACGGCTGCGACTGGGAGCGGTACGCTAGCGGCGGCGGCGTGGCTCGTCGTGCGTTGCGCGTCGCGCGTCGCGTCTGTGTGAGACACCCTGAAGCCTATCGATTTATTTAATATCCCCCGATTGCGAGCTGCGTGAGTGGCGGCCAGACACATCGCACTCGCGACCACACATACAGGATGACAAATCATTTGAGCCAATTATTGCGTTAAATGATAGCAGTCATCGTCAGCGACGTACAACACACATGTTTAATATTAGGCCGTGCTTACTGCACCAATCACGACACGCTACAGATCATCTTATCCTTAATATATTGAATTGAGCAGTATACGGACGCACGGACGCACAAATTGACTATAACCCTGTAGTAACTACTGAAACCTAACTAATAAGTAATTAATTTTTTCTCTTTCTAGGGGCGTATAAGTTAAAAGCATTACATTATTAAAGTCTCCACAGAATTGTATAACTTACTATAACGCTATTCATTTTATTCATCAATTAAAAAGATAATAATTTCTCTTATTATCTCTTATGCTACAAAATAATCTCAACATAATTACAAGTCAACAGAATCTGGTGTATATTAAGTTACATATATGTTGCTATGTATCGTACAGATATATCTACTTCTCACATATATCGTAATCAATTCCCGAATGCAAACTACTGCAAACTGTCCACTGTTACTGTTTCAATATATTTATTTATTACAATCTGCCATAATAACTAATAATATCGGTCATCTGGATATGACTTATTTATCATCATTTGTATATAACAATAATTATGAGTAAAAAGATAATAAAAACTTTTGTAAAATAATGTAATAATATATATTTAGATAAATATAATAAAAATCAACAATACAATAAAGTCACAGCATGTATTTACATGTCTCGATACATGTCCGCCACGCCACGTGTAACGTCGGCACAAGTACAGTCATCGTACCCATTTTAAGTGTATTTTTCTACATAGGATATTGGCTTAGAACCAGTGCGTACAGACAGCCAGAAAAACGAGTTCCCCACTCTAGACCCCACCTCAGCTTGCTCCTACGTACTCGATAAAAATCTACTATTTTATAATGAATCTCCCTCACCGTCGAAACGTACTTATCAGTAAATTTATAAATAGGTATCTGAAGCTATAATCTGTAGACCGTAATTACCGAACCTCAGTCCCAATTGAAGTACTCAATAATATTCATCATGAGAAGATCTAATTAAAATGGGTACAAGAAACGATGGCACTTTACAGGGTACCTATGCATTTTTTTTTCATAAATTATGTCATAAAATGACGACTACAGAACTATGTATGTTAAATTTACGCCGTGACTTATTTGCTAGTTTCGTTTTATACCTAATCACATCGATTTAGAACATTTGTTGTGTGGTAGTAATGGTGGCACGGCCGCCTGCTTGACGTCTGAGCCCATGAAACAAGAAGTTGGCGGCGGCTTTGATCGGGGCGACGAGTGGCACCCTCGCAGAGGTCTCCCATTGTCAGACATTGCCTGTGGCGGGGAACCTCGGCGGAGGCAGCGGCGGCGGCGGCCGGCCCGCCTCCCCCCCACCCGAAGACTGCTCCGATACTGAAATGCGTAACTCTGTTATCACCACCGCGCTCTTGTCTCACAACTCGGATCATGCATTCTAATTCCTAATAGGTACACACGGCGACATATCAAGCTTAAAATTTCCAGTTTAAAATGGCCTCGGAGTGTATAGATTTTCCGTACGATGATAGACCCGATCGTTCTGATTTTGTATAGCTTGATTGGTATAATTCTTCAGTTTCTCTATGAGTCCTCAGAGTTACAAGCTTGATATTTGACCAGTTGCTTGTTCAAGTGTAGGCCGTGAACCTGCGGTTTGAGCGGGTGCGGCATGTCTCATGTATTAACTGAACGATCTATCGTCTGAACCCCGACATGGAGGAGAAGATATTTTAATTTTCGGTCAAATTTCCTAACATCCCTACAAGTGAAGAGTCGTTCCTACAAGTGTCAGCCCAAGGTCAGGAAATGGTACAAAGGTGAGTCAGAGCATCCACACCAGCATATCGCTTATTTAAATTTTACGCCTTATCATCATGAGCCCTAATTATCCTAGTTAGAAATAGTCTAACCTAAATGCTTATCTGTTTCAGCGGCTATCCCTTTTTAAGGGTAATTTTTAGTTCCGCATGAACATCGGGGCTCCATTGCGAAGTATCTTCACCACTTGAAAACTTCCCTATCATAGAAAAATGTGTTATATTATTCAGTTCATTTAAACATACTGGGGTTACTTTAAATTACCTGGCAAAACTTTTTAAAGTGTTTGGTCATAGGTGAATGTATTATTTCCTATCTACAGGAAAAAACACCCCTTATAGTAATGCCAAAATATTTTTAATTAACCCCTTTATATAAAATGTTAATAAAATAACACATAAACAATCCACGCTAACAAATAGCCGAGCCCACCAAAAGAAGTCTAGAAAAATAAATATTGGACAGAATCGAACCTATGCAGGGTAAGTGGAAACTCTAAATAATAATTTTGTAGTTTGTAGAATTCCAGAAGAAAGTTAGTTTCATTGATAATTATAGGGGTAGTGAGTGAAATGAAAATATTGCATGTTCTAGATCACAATATCCAGAACCATAGTGGGTATCTGGATAAGCATAAAAGCTGAGCGAGGGGTTCCACAAGACAGTTTCCGTTATTATCGACGAGTCAAAGCAATTGGGAACGACTGAAGAAGATCAACTCGACCTTACTAACAGTGAAACGGCCTTGTGGGGACCAGTGGTAACATCCACACAAACGTACACAACAAACAGATCATGCTCAAGCAGGTATGTACACGGAACATCGTATAGTTCCACAGAATCATTTTGTGACTTGACAAAAGTGCAAAAAAAATTGTGAAACTTATGAAAATTAAAAAACAAAAGCAGATTAATTGAAAACGGGATGGAAAATCTGTAGTAATGTAAATGAAGAGCAGCCAACCATGATGTCAAATTTTAAATTAAAATATTTATTATTGTTCACAAAGAAGTTGGCAATTGGAGTGGTATTTCGGTCCTTTTCCGTTAGATAAAGTGAGTTGGGAGCTACTATAGGTTATTCATTTATACATTATATAGGTTATACAAACTAAGGGTTAATTAATTTAATAGGTAAAATAACTGGAAGACGAACATGACGTCTTAAAATAACAATGTTTTAATGTCATTCCAGTGTGGGTAAGAGACAGAGATATACCTATAGCATACTATAGGTATAGCTCTGTCTCTTATCTGATGTCTAGTGCCATCTAATTCCCAGACTAGAATTAGTTTAAAACAATAAGCAAACGTCATTGTAACACGCCTGACAGTCGTCATTCTATGACGGTTTAATGGTCACATAAACTGTGCCGACCAGAAGTTTACTCCATTTGTAACTTACTCCGTGTTGTAAAGTCGAACAATTTTTTCTTTATTTGTCTGATTTGGTGAATAACGAGAGGCCTGCCCTAGCGCGAGAGCGCGGTGTTAACGTAACGCAAAGACGTCGATTATTGAATAAAAAATACAATTATCTTATTGCAATTTAGTTAAGTTGTTTGCAACAAACACAATCAGTGTCATCTTTAAATATGAACAACTTCTTAAACCTATAAAAATACTTGTGAAATACGTATTATTAATTTAAAAAATGGGTGTTTAATACGTCATTACGTTTATACTGTGTACTCATAAGGTTTAAATTTTTGATATTACTCAAACCTCTATATTAGTTTCTCGTTCAAAAACTGTGATTGATGAGAACTCTCGTTATATCAAGTTCATTTACCAAATGACACAAATTAGGAGAAATATTGTAGGCAGCATAGTGACATGACGCGATGACATAAAGCGTGATACTTACGGGAATCGTGTTTCTCGTCAACGGGGGCGGGTGGTGGCGGGGGGGGCAGCTGTTGTTCCAGGGCGTTCACGCAGTTCATCATACTCCCGTAGAGGCGGCTGTCGCGAAAACTGTCCCTGCACACAGTCTCCAATCATCCCCATTGACCGATTATGTGATAACTCCCATGTTTCCATGATCATTGTAACTATGCGCACTTAATCATTTCAGTTATTTACTGTTTATTTATTTTAGTGTTTCCTTCTTATTGGGATAATTTGGGTGTACTGTGTTTATATTATGTTGCTTAGCTTCAATATTTTACCTTAACTTTTAGATTAACCAAAACGAATCGTAGCAAGTTTTGTATCTTATTCCGATTTTAGTGCACCTAATTAATTCTTTATTTGTTTTACTTTCGTATACTGCTTTATTTTAATTTCAAGTTTCATGCGTTCATCACACAATACCGAAGAAATGCCCCTGTAGCATCTAGAGCTCGTTGCGCGCAGAGTTTGCGAGGGTTCGAGTTCTGCTCCCAGGTAGGGCAATCAATTTATGCGGCGGCACTTCATGACAAGAATATCACGACTAGTGTTGATAGGAGCAAGACTAGACGCTTTAGCTTGAAGCGCTCAGGAGCTTTTATTTCATTTTAGCGAAGCTCCTGACAGGTTTATTTAATTTGCTATGTTTGTCTTTCATGGTTGTTTTGTTGAAAAGAGTTTAGATCTGAAACACGGTACATAGGGGGTAGGAGCTATGTCCCAACAGCCCTCTCTAGGAGACAGGGTGGCACGTTCGCTCCAGTGATATATACATAATGGTTGACAAACATCACGTGCAACGCGTGCGCATGAATAACCAGCACCAGTCTGGTTTAGTGCTGTGTCGTGATCAGAAGGAAAATCATGAATCATGTGTCATGTAATGGTAGGACACAGTCGGTGCCAGTAAATATTCAAAATATATTAACAAAACAGTCGCTGTCTCTTACCTTCCGTTCGAATTTCGGAACAGTGCCAAAATCTCTTCGAAGGTCTTATTTTTTGTTTCAGGAACTTTTTTATACGTAAATATCCAAAAAATTGCAAGGAATACACTAAAAGGCAGGAATGTATAGTTTTCCAGTAGGGCCTGCAAAATAAACATAGTTAGCATTGTACTGAAACAGAAATAGCATACAAAATAATTGGTATTTGATGGTTGTCGATGACCAACATTTAAGAACTACCAAGTAAAAAGTAACCTGTTTACTCATGGATTAGGACCGACCCTCAATTTCGTTATTACCTACTTGATTGGAATCAATATTGACAGCAAATATGAGAGGCAGTAATTATAAGATCAGAGTACTGTACCAATACTAATTAACGTGGTAAATGGAATCCAACACACATCGCTGGGCAAACACACATTTAAGGGCCTACCTTCATGCTAGGAAAGCCGATTCCGACAACGAAATTGGCCATCCAATTAACTAATACAGCGATAGCCATCGCGCTAGGGCGGGGGCCCTGCGAGAACAGCTCGGCAGTGATGAGCCAGGGGATGGAGCCGGGGCCCACAGCGAAGAACACCACGAAACTCAGCGTCGACACCACCGACAAGTAGCTCATCCAGTCGATCATTTCCTGCACATAGCCGAAGAACTCCTATCAGGGGATAGCAATGATGTCCTTTCCCGTCGCCGACCGGATGATGAAATAAACCACAAACATAAATGCACATCACACACTAGTCTGTCCGTGTGTACGTCAAGCTCCGCGCGATGCGAGGAGTTCCGACTCAGTTGTTGAGTGCTGGTAGCGTAGTGTCGTTCATCTATCGTATGTACTGCGAATGCTGGTGATAAGTGCCATCCTGCTTTTGAGCAGTGTTTGTGTGATTATAAAGTTCGCTTCATTTAAAAACGCGTGCGCTGAGCTCCCCGTGAACTTTTACCACAATTTGGTGGTCAACAAAAATAGTGTTAGTGCTTTGTGAGTGATGTTCCTAACATTTATATTTGAGAATTTATTCCCATTATTTACAATTCTTTCCTACCGAGACTCCGGTTTCGGAAACAGGAAAGTCGAAGAGGGGGAGGGCTAGCGAAGCGACGAGTGTATGTGTCACAACGATTGTTAACAACTGTTATTCTGAACAAACCAAAGTCAACAACGAAGGTTGATGACGATGATTTGACGAAGACAATAACAGTGTTTAAGACCATTGGTGACACATACACCCGATGAAGCAAATGGCAGTGTGTGAGAAATAAACCAGGGATTAAAGATGAGGTGCATGCATAAGTGTTGCTAAACTAAATAAATGATACGACAATATAAGTTTTGATAATTTTAGAGATGATAATGATAAGTTTGAAAATACATTCTTACCAAATATCCAAAACTACTCTGTTCTCACAAAGTAATGATTTGCAAGACATAAAATTAAAGTTTATAGATGTTCATGCCTTATTTACAGGTTTTAGAAGTTAATCAATTATAGTAGTAGGTTTTGCTATAAATACATTAACTTTTTACCATTTAATTCTGACTAGGATAATGTGTTACTGCTTACATCAAATGATGAAAACGGCGAAGTAGGCAGTACACAAAACGGTAATCAAGCTGTCAGCACAAATATAGATATGACATCGTTTTAAATAAAAAATATTGCTGTAAATAAACAGTTTTAAAATCTTTATTAGGCATGAGCTGCGTAATGCAAATCATTTTCAAGTGAACACATACTAAAACGTATAATTTCAAAGGCGCCACAGTATTTTGACGACCAAAAATCTAAATAACCAATGAAAGTAAATCTAATTTAGAAAATATTAATTTAATAAGTTGATTTGGAAGAGATCGAGCAACCAATTGGGGTATGAGAGAAAATATCACTAATGAAGTATTGATAGTCAAGGACACAGATAGTAGGTGGAGAAAGCGATGAGGAAGCGTGCCAAAGCCATTATTTGTGTATTCCTTGATCGAGTCCAACGAGAAATAAGTAAGATTATCTTCAGCACTTTGAAAATAGGCTGTTTTTTATAAATAGAAAATATTACGCGGTGTCTTTCAAGGAACACGTTAAAGGCCAGTATTCCAAATCGAAACACTGGTCTATCTTATTCTAAGTTACATAATTAAATTGAAAAGATGTTCAACACAATTTCTAGGAGAATATATTGTTTTACTTTTAGTATATATATAAATTTATTACTTTGAGTTACTTTGTGGTAGTTTTCAATGATTAGTTACTGTTTTAAGAGTTATTGTTGTATTTGTAGCGGAGGTTGTTAATGAAGTTATATTCTAAACCTCCGAATAATCTTTTTTAACTTCATAGAAAGAATTTTTAACATTATTTTACTTTATGTTTTTGAACGATCGATCACTCGATCACTGATCGCATAATGGTTGATTTTAACAAGTTTAGTATGTAGTAGATTACCAAGCTTGTCAAAATCAACCACTATGCGATCAGTGATCGACCATTCTGACACTATTGTAATAGCAGACTAAGGCCCCTGCTATCCTGAGAAACCAACCACAATTTTATAAGACACACCTTTATTAGAAATGAAATGGTGATGAAAATAGAGAAGATGAACATTCCCCCGAGGCCGTAGAGATGCAGCGTCCGTCTTCCAGTGCGGTCCATGAGAGGCAAGGAGACTAGGGTCATGCCGACCATGATGGCTCCAATACCCATAGTTGCAAACTTCGCTGACTCGTCCGTAAGGCCCGAAGAAGTGAACAGCGAAGTGGAGTAATAAAATACCTGAAGACATGATGATAGATAAGGATCTCATAGTACTTTCAGCCTTATACTTAGTGTTGACGAGTTGTAAAATTGAGAGAATACCTAAGATGATCATATTTTTAGCGTTAGAAAAGCCAATCGTATACAAGTGGATGTCAGTACTAAATTATTAACCGCCTCTTAAAAAAGTAATAAGTAAAAATACTGAAAGTCGTATGCGATTTTATCCCTAGACGGTATGAAACACAAATGTATAGCCTCTAAAGATCAAAGCTTTTATACCATGAGCTTGAATAAGCTACAAAATTTGAATCATAGGGCAACTTACTGCGTTGATGCCACTAAGCTGCTGGGATAACTGCATGACAACGCCGATGAGCAAAGGAGCGCGTAGCGTCGGGGAACACAGAAGTTCCCTCATTGAGATAGACGCCTCCGCCTGCTGGGCACGTTCCTCAGCACGCATTTCTTCAATATCCTCTTCCACCTTGATGTAAGAAAACATTTAAGGTGTTGTTTGTACAAATGGCTTAAGCTAACTTAACAAATGCACTAAATTACGAGAATATCATCGATGTACGTCAAATATTATTTCGTACCTGATTGCTAGCCCGTAGTCGTCTTAAAGCGCGTCGAGCTTCCTCTTCCCACTGGCGTGTTATAAGTAGGTATCGGGGCGACTCCGGACAGGCAGGCAGCAACAATAGTTGCAGGATCGCCGGACAGATCGCCAAACCTAAGCAAAATAGTAGCCAAACTTAATCTCCACTTGTTTTAAATATTTTAGTGTCGCCTGATCTCATTTGATTAACGCTTAACAGTTCGTTACAACATTCTGTTATATCATGTCGATATATAACGTTACACAAAGTTATTATCCCCATGCATTTTAAGTTATAAAATAACTTAATATTGTGTCAGCAACCATCCCCCTTACTTTGGCTTAAGTATCCTCATGAAGCCAACGAATTCGACTCTTAAACTAAACACATCAACTTCAATCTTCACCAGTCAGAGATCAATATTCTACTAACCGAGTCAAGAGAAATAAATGAAAATATCTCCAAGTCTAACTTTAACTGCTCTTCAAGCTTCAACGCCACGTCGTTTATGTCAACTACCAACTTGTAAGTTGTCCTTAACTTCTTAATCTCGCACCTGGTCTGCAGCGGCGTGTTACTTAAACTTTGTACTTTCACTTTTCCTTTCAACTCTTATAACTACAGTCTGCCATCTTATAGTTCCAAAGCCTAGGCGTGACAGGAAGTTCTGTTCAAGTTTTGATCGTCATGTTTAAGCTTTGAAAGTTTAAATGCAGCTCTAATTTTGTTTACTTTTATATTTTTAGAAGTACCTGCTTTTAGTAGTTTAGTTTAGGATTTAAGTTTAGGATAATTGAAATTATTTGTAGAGACGAAGCATACTTCGTCTCTACAAATAATTATTACTGTCATAACAGTAGAAAACAAACTTTCCTAGAAATGAGACTTTGCTATATCCATGTTTCGCCTTTGTAAACTCACGTTAACTAACTAATAACTCAGCTTTCATCGTCTTTCACGTTAAAGTGGTTGTTGAAAACGTGATTTCAAATAAATATACAAATATTGACCATTTAATAGAAGAGGATGCAGGTACACATGATGATTAGTGTTGTGTAAGTTAGAACGATATCAATTGGAACCCTTGAATTGTTTAAAACTAACAGAAAATCACGATTAATATTACATTCACGAGATTGAACGATTTATTCAATTAAATCCTTTTGAATTCATATAGTAAACTAGCTTTTGCCCGCGACTTCGCACGCGTTAAATTCGGTGTAACACAGTAAGTGCTACCTGCAGTTTTTGCCCTTGCGCCTTGTTGATTTGTAATAGCAACGCTAAGTTTTCCCTTTTCTTCCCTCGTTCTCCCTCATATCCCACTTTTTTTTAACAATAGCTTATGTCCGTCTCCTGGTGCCCAACTATCTCTGTGCCAAAATTCATCAAAAGCGGTTTAGCCATTAAAGCGTGAAGAGGTAACAAACAAACAAACAAACTCACTTTCGCTTTTATAATATTAGTAAGGATACGTGCGGTGACATGCTGCGTTTCGTACAGTTTCAGCTTATGAACAACATATTTACAATACATAGTGTTTATATTGCAGTGTACGGGGCGTTATTTGTCCGAAGTCACGCCCCTTGACCAATTGTAGCTCACATGTCAGATATTATACTTCCTCCATCACGTTTATATTGATAAACGTTTTTTGTTTATCTATTCTTGGTAATGTGGTTACAATATAACTTAGAGCTTGTGGATGGAAATTGACTGCATCAACAAATGTGGATCAAAACAACTTGGTTCATTATATTATGACAGTTATTCAAAATGCAACAGTTTGTTACTAAAACTGTGTGTGGAGGTACATGAATTTAATAAGTTATGCGTATACATTATTAATGTTTGGTGTTCAATGAGAGAAAGTATACAAAATTAAATGTGTCCTCTACTCCGTGTTGGTTTTTATTGAATTGTTTACATTTACTAGCTGTGCCCAACGTTTTCGCCTGCTGCTCAGATCCTTTACTAAACTTAGGGGTTTGAAAAATAGATTACGATCGATTCTCAGACCTATCGCATATACATATAATGTTTCATAAATATCGGTTAACTCTACAACTGTGACACGATAATTGTATAATAAGAAGATACAATTTTATCAATTTGGCCTGAATCTATGTCAATTCTTAATATAATTGGTGGTATACCGTTTTAATTAACTATAAATTAATTAATTAAGGTTGCAGTATCGTCATTTAGTCAGAAAAAAGACAATTCAGTGTGAAAAAATGGCACGCATTTTGGTTTAAATGTAATTTTGACTTACTTTAGATGTTACGGACAACTCGTGCAATCAAAGAGCCTAATTTACCAACACACAATTCAGAACACAACTTACCAAGCAAAATAGGCCATCCCTCATCAGTGCCGAGAATCTGCTCGATGCCCAGGACTTGTGAGAGCAGTAGCCCCACCGTGACTGCCAGCTGGTTGACCGTGCCCAACCCTCCGCGCAGGTTTAGAGGCGCGATCTCCGATATGTACATTGGCACTAATGATGTGTTTAACCCTGGACAAACAAAATCACCTTCATTATCTGCTCAGCTTTTTCTAAGCTATGTTCAGCTCAGTTCCAGTCTAACCGGAAGCAGCTGAATAGTTATCTTATAAAGAGCGACTGTTAATCTGACCCCTACAACTACTGGGTATACTACGATACTTCTTGGTAAGACTAGTTGTCAGATTGTTTAGCCTCTAACTACCAATTCCGGTATTGAGGTCTATCCTCGCTGAGGATATGAAGTACAAGAAATTTTTAAAGTAAAAAATATCCTGTTGAACTCATAACACTTCTTTAGCTTTGTAGTAGTCGGTTAAGTAACGACGAGTACGTAAGTCGACTTAACCTTTCCATTAAACGGGAGATGATATCTTTGAATTCTATAAAGTACAAGTAATTAAATAAGACGACAGAAATGTTCACAGAATGAAATAAA
The DNA here is from genome assembly GCA_905475445.1 of Ochropleura plecta. Classification (NCBI taxonomy): domain Eukaryota; kingdom Metazoa; phylum Arthropoda; class Insecta; order Lepidoptera; family Noctuidae; genus Ochropleura; species Ochropleura plecta. Next base: position 25,859,026 of record FR997721.1, on the reverse strand, counting down.
AGCATTTATTTTTATAAAAAAAAATGCATTATTTGTAATGCAATCTTATAGTCTTCAGTAAGATTAGAACAAAAACTCATAAAGGTTGAGGTTGAATAACTACTCTAATAAAAAAAAAAAAAAAAAAACAGAAAATATTCTGTTTATTCCCGATTATTCCCGAAATGTGCTCGTTTACCCGTTGAAGTCTTTAGTTCTGCAGTTTGTACTGGGTTGCGCTGACATTACATTTACGATGCACTGAAAACATAAACGCGTAACTTGCACCTTTCGGGGTGAAATTAAGTTTAAATTATAATTTCCAATATTACTAGCAAAAGCCGCTTTGGCGTTCCTTTTAAAAAAACGTAATTGTTGCTGCAACATGTTCGTGTTGTTGTAAACAATGTTATTGACAAACTTTAATGTTTTATATTCATGATAAACAAAAGAACATCCCGCAAGATATAAAATGCGCGACTATTGCTCAACATTGTGTACGGGGTTGGATAGATTTTTTTTTTTACTTTTATGAAGTACCTTCTATGTCAAAATGATTAATGCCAGTATTATAAACAGAGTATAACATAACAAACTCAAGACCTCTCAGCCTTCTGTGATGATTCAGATCCTAAAACTAAACAAAATGTTGACCAGCTGATTTTAACAGTTTCAACAGAATAGTTTTTATTACGAATTTCAAGAGCACGCATAACATAAGTTGTTGAGTTTCATGGGCTGGGAGACTAAACAGGAGGTTTTGTATTTGTTATGTAACACCTTGTATTTTTTAATATTTTATTCTGCTTACCACAATTGACTCCTATGATGAACCTTCCAAATATGAGGAGCTCGTAACAGTGTGATATCTTGGTGAACCCCATGAGACTAGCGCCGCTGATGCCGAGGATATTGTTTAGCAGTAAGCCCCCTTTCCTGGTAGAACTTAGATATTAATGGACGTGCATGTAGGGTTGCTAGATCGCCAAACCTAATAGTCGGAGAGAGCAGCCAGCATGGCCGGACATTTAGTTAAAACACCGGACACCCTGCATTATAAAGATTTTGTGTCTCAGATGTAAAATCAAGCTTTTTTTGTTTATTACCTTAAATCTTGTTGAATCCAAAGAAAAAAAAAATCGAATGGCAAATCATTCGAATCAATCGAATGGCAAATCAATCATTTGAAATGTTGTTGTTTTTTTTTTAATGTAAACGGACTCTGAATATATTTTACTTCCTCTATAACGAATGCTTGGGTTTTGTTGTAGGCAACTGTTACACACGTAGAGTCGTCTTCGTTTTTGCTTTAATACGTTTGACAACTCTTTACTTGTAAGGATACAACTATATTATTGTCACATATACAAAACATAGAAAGTGGAAGATTTGCAAGAAACATTAAAACCTCACGATGAAAAAGAAAAAATTAGGGTTCAATACCTCAAAAAGAAAAATACGGAACCTTTATAGGATCACTTTGTTGTCCGTCTGTCTGTCAAGACCCCTTATCTCAAGAACGCGTTGAGGTATCTAGTTGGAAAAAATCCATATACTTGGTCGCTTTGTTCTGTGTAAAAATCAATCTGCTATGTCAGAGATTGCTATGGCCGTTTATGTCGTAAGTTGGTACGGAACCCTCAGTGCAAGAGTCTAACTAGCTCTTGACTAGTTTTTCTAAGTTTAATAAGTATCTAGTTTTTTTCTAAAAAGAGTATTTTAAACATAGCTTCTAAATGTCATCATTAAAAACCCTACCTATGGTTGTGTCCATCTAATTTTGCATCTAATAACATTATAGCAATTTTACTAATCGTTTTCTTTCTTTCGTATCATCATGTTTTTTAAAGATAAAGATATATGTATTTTGTAAAACATGAGTGTGTATAAAGATGATAAAATTTGCAATGTTGCTATTTTATATTATATTAAAATCGCAATTTATTCAAAATTGTGAAACGAGAACAATTTTTGATAAAAGTTTTTTTTTTTCAAGAGGAGAGGATTCAAGTATTCATTGACTTACAAACAAGGCGTGTTCTAAGCAACTAAAAGCATTTTTCTTTCATTTATTTTTAGTGTTTCGTATCTCATAAGGATAAAACGGAACCAACAGAATGATCACCTGCCTGAATGATTTGCCTGTCTGTTTGAAAAGACACGTTATCTCGAGAACACGTGGAGGTATCGCGTGAAAGTAACCATCACATACTCAAGTTTAATTTACCTTGGAGCTGTTAAAATTCAACCCCCTTTGTGTACGCAGTCAAAAGATATGGCTGTGTGTGTCTCAAGTTTGTACGGAACCCTGGGGTACAAGTCCGATTCATACTTGGTCGGTTGTTTTGCTATTGGGAATCCCAGCTGACGTAAAGCTGGTCCTAAACAAAAGGCCAACGATATTCTTACCTTCCGAATCTATTCGCGATCATGCCACCAGAGAAGCCGCCGAGCATGCCACCGATAGCGAAGATGCTGACTGCTATGGAGTACAGTCTGTTGACGGTGTCGTCTTGCAGGTCCATGCCGTACCGGTTCTTGTATACATCTTTCATGAAATTTGCGATGTTCTGGAAGAGAAAAAAATATTTTACCTACAAGGTGTAATCATACTCATTACAAAGCTGTCCTAGCATTCGGTACATCCAATTAGGTTAGTTCTTTTGCGTGAAAACACAGGGTTTAGTATAAGACACAATGGTGCGAAAAACATTGTGCTGATGGATTCATTGACGAGAGGAATGCGAACTTTAACTTTCAATAATCCGGGAAGGGAAATATTTACGAGTCATAAACGGGGCTAGACGGAAAAAAGCGCAATCGTATTACTACTTGATAACAAATCGTTGTCTAGTTTGTGATACGCCCACTTGTCTGGTAGCACTCGTGTGTCAAAATCTAAAATGATTGGAATCACAATATTTGTATGAAAATATTCCCAATGTATGCTCTACAAGTCTTGTAGATTTGTTCAGTACAAAAAATTATTCGCTGTTACAAGGAGAACGGTCACTAATAAAAGAGAGCATTCTTTATTAGACGATTGACTCGGGTTCGGCCGTAAACAGCCAGAGGGTTATGTCTATGCAAAATAAATTGAAAAGTCTTTCGTCTGGGTGAATTTTGAATGACGTGACGCAATACAACGCGTGACAAAATATGACACTTGATAAGCTCCAAAGGTTTAAGATTTTTTTTGGTATTGTTTTTCTATTGCATTGTCGCTTATTGTAAATGTAAAACATCACAAAGTATTTGGCGTTTGTTAAAATTTGGTTTTTAATGGAACGAAGTTCCTTAACGCACGTTGCGAAAGGGGGCTAGACGGAAAAAAATTAAGACAAAAAGATGTAACGACACTTTTTGCTAATAACTTCGTTCCATCCGGGTGTCCCTAGACACCTCTTTAAGATAGTGTTTCGACGACACGGTCGGCGCAGTAGCTGTCCGATCGACTGCTGCGCTGCGTGTCGCGAAAAAATCAATGTTTTAGGAATTTAAAACTTACAAAATTTATTGAAATGGAAGTTTAAAAATAATAATATCAAATAAAATCAAAATCAAGTACGCTGAATGATTAAATAATAAAAGTTAAATCATAAATTAATAACAATGGACATTTCAGGAGATAGACTGGGTTATAGTTTATGGTAGTAGTATATAGTAGTCGCTCCATGTAAAGGTATTCAGCTGTATCCGGTAAGACTGGAAACCGACCCTAAGATGGTTGGAATAATGTCTCATGTCATTTTTTGATGATAAACATAAAGCATATAGCAGCATATGATGTATGGTGTGTTTAAAAAGGATATACCTAGGATGGCGCTGATTATTGAAATGAAGTCTGGAAGAAGATCCGATCCCCAAAACGGATGTCTATTCATACTATTCCCTGACAGTACTTTTAAATAAACAGCTTCGCGCTGATAAGATGTTGTAAGATAATCTTATTAAAAGGAAAATGTTAGAAGAATTAAATTAAATTTATTTGAACCGAACACCCGAACTTTACACAAAAGAGAAAAAATAAAGAACACAAGAACAGTATAACTAGTCAAATCTAAAAAAAAAAATACAAATCACATTTTGTAAATAGGTTAATACCGAATAGAAATTGTGATATATATATATGTATGTATATATATCACAATATCTATTAGCAATATCTATGTTGATTAAGATTATATTACGCATAACTAATGAGATCACACACTAATTAGATTTGATTAACAATAATGCAATGCTCAGTGATACTGACACAATTACGCTCAACAATCTAAACTACCTAATATACATCATCATGTATTATAATGTCGTGAATAATTTCCGTATCAGCTGTTTTATAAACGTCAGTGGCGAATCGAATTAGGCCCGGTTCCAATAAACAAAAACAAAAAACGATTCGTTTTGCTTACGGATAAGTAGTAGTATTTTGACATGTCTCATAGAACTTATGTCAAAATACTACTATCCGTAAGCAAAATAAATCGTTTTTTTGTTTTTTGGAACCGGGCGTTAGTCTATAAATAGGTACACAGTTTGGTCTGTCATCGCCAATGTCCGGTAATATATATTTAAATACTAGCGACCCGCCCAGCGGTTTCACCCGTTGCTTACCTCTTAAGAGTCATAGCGTGAAGTATTATACATATAAACCTTTCTCTTGAATCACTCTACCTATTAAAAAAACCCTATCAAAATCCGTTGCCTAGTTTTAAAGATTAAAGCATACATACAGCATAGCAACAGACAGACAGCGACAGCGACTGTATTTTATACTATGTAGTGAATAGTGATACAACACACAGAGCCACGAGCGACAAAATTTAGAATTTAAATCTACAATCTAACTTTGAATCAGCCACACAGAATGCAGCGGTATTCTAAAGTTAATAGTTGAAGTAATTATAAAATACCAATAAAAGATGTATGTATTTGTTTTACTTTATACAGTTGTAAAAGATGGCGGGGTTTCATACAGCTTGGGGACCACGTTTGGAGTTCGCGTTCATTTACAAAATGCTCACAAAAGATAGTTCGCGGTAAAATTAAGATGTTAGTTAATCACAGCTTATTTATCAAACACCGGGTTTTGCCAAGAAGCGGTATTCAAAAATCAGTGATGGCTCGTTTATAAGAACTCTATGGCAGGAAACCAAAGAGTAGATGGAGGAAACTATACTATTAAAATCATAATGTACTAGCTGCACCTCACGGTATCACAAACATAGACTAGGATATATAACCCTTTCTCTTGAATCACTATTGCTCAAAACTGCATTAAAATACGTTGAGTAGTTTAAAAGATCTAAGCGAAGAGACTCCGGAAGTGATTTCATTATATACTATGTAAAGATAAAATTATTAAGCTCGTGAAATATCAGTTATCACGAAAAAGGTAATTTCCAATAGTATTACTTGCAGGAAATCATTTTTTTTTGTATATGTCTACATGGGACTTATAAAACGTTGGGAAAAAATCCGCGGTTCGGTTGGTCGGAGACGGAGAAGAACCGACAAGAAACTCCATGGTTTCTATTTTAAAATCATCTGTTGTTACAGTGTTGTTGTAACAACATTAGTATGAAAGGACAGCGTAGACCCAACAATAAGTCATTGCTTACTTTATAAAAAGTAAAATACGATAAGAAGTTAACACTACAAACGAATATGCAAAACCCATCTGTTTTGCAAAACCACTAATTATGCAATAGCAAATAGTGACACATACGTAATCGGCGTTCTATCCACTCAATAGAATCTATTATGTTAATATCAACTTACTAACTAATAGCATAGTATGACTTTACTAATTTACTGCGAACCGGAGCGAAATGTATTAATTTAATGAAGGTTACGTCAATTAACTAGATGCGCGCTAACATATTATTTCAGTTTGATTTAACATTAAAGTAACTTTGGTCAGTATTTGTACAACATTATCGTAATTGCTTTAGGTTTTTCCAAAATACAGTATCCTTACCTTACTTAATATTATAAAAGTGAAAGTGAGTTTGTTTGTTTGTTACGCCTTTAAGCCTAAATACACAAACCAATTTTGATGAATTTTGGTACAGAGATAGCTGTTACTCTGAAGACAGACATATGCAAAGTTTTTTTTTAATAAAAGTTAGAAAAGGGGAAGAAAGGAAGAGAGAAAAATAAATTATTTTCGATCATCACGCGGGTTAAAGTTAGCGTTAGCCCAAAGTACAAAGACACAAAAGGTACAAAGCCACGCGGACAAAGTCGCGAGCGGAAGCTAGTATTATATAATGGATAAATAGACACTTCGTTAATCTGTCAAACGAGTATTCTATATACATCAAACTACTACTTACTCGACCCAAAAAATATTGCTGGGAGAAGAAAAAACACTTTTTACGTTAGGACTCAATGTACCTCGGATATAAAAAAAAAACAAAGTTTAACCTCCTGACGTTCCAATTAAAAATGCACCCATTTGTTATGTCTATCAACAATTATAACAAACTACCCGAGATTCTAAGAAAGAAATAAAAAATTGCTGTTTTCACAAATAAAAAAATACTAAATAAGTGTTTATTATTTAAACAAAAACGTTGCCCTACACTAAGAATTTCTCCTGGATCGTGGGTGCGCTTACAAACATATAAACTCACATACACACACAGCCAGACCCGAAACAACTACCTGTAGGTCGTACAAATATTTGTTCCGTACGGGGATCGAACCCGCGTCACGCAGCCAGCTCAGCAGTCGATCGGCCACTGCGCCAATCGTGTCGTCGAACTTATTGTTATAGCAATGAATATTTAATTGATGAATCCATGGTACCGACATAATAATGTATTATACAATTTTTATATTGAAATGTTTTACAAGAAGTTAGGCTGCAAGTTTAAAATAAGTCCTCTTCCATTTTTTTTTACTGTGTCAACAGGGTCCACGATTTACACAGTTACATTTCTAACTAATATTATAAAAGCGAAAGTGAGTTTGTTTGTTTGTTACGTATTCATGCCTTAAAAGATCCATTCACACTTTCACATTCTTTTTTCAAATGTATTTTCATGTTATATGTATACCCCTCGACACCCGCACTACTGCTGCAATGCCATCAGCAACAATGTTTTGAGTGCATTTATACTCAACTCGCTTTTGCCTGCGGCTTCGCTCGCGTTAAATTCGGGGTAACACAGTTCCCCTTTCCTGATTTGCAGGTACCTGCTACCTCTAGTTTTTGCCCTTGCGCCTAATTTATTGTTATAAAAAGCTAAGTTTTCCCTTTTCTTCACTCTTTATTCTCATTTTTCACTTAAAAAATAGCCTATGTCCGTCTCCAGGGTCTCAACTATCCCTGTACCAAAATTTATCAAAATCGGTTTAGCCATTTAGGCGTGAAGACGTAACAAACAAACTCACTTTCGCTTTTATAATATTAGTAAGGATTTAAGTTTATAATTTTTTTATATCTTATTTTCTATATAACACACTGTGTCCTACATCTCTTTCAATTTACTGCCCTTTCGCAGGTATGCTCTAAGAGATTTTAGAAATAAGCATTAGGTACCTTTGCTCTTGTCTTTACTGTATTCAAGGCGTACTTAAATCGTTAAATAAATAAATAATTGGTCAGATTGTACCTCGAAAACCTCATCTTTTTTCTAAAATAAAGTAATATCTGGTAATCCTTATAACATCAGTTATCTGCCTCTCAAAATTAAATTGAACAAACACACATACAGTAAGAGAGTACCGCATATCTTTTTATACGCATTCAGTATAAAGTTGTCATTTTGGAATTACAAACAAACACTCAAAGTCTCTTTATTTGTGTAGACATACTCAACGGAGCTATATCATCGTTCACATGTGTATCGATTAAATTATCTACATTTTTTTTAAAGAATGTTGTTATTTTGTGATGTTCTTCTAGCGTATCGATAACAATTAAAATTGAGTCAGCACAAAATGTGTCGACGAATTTGGCGCTTCAGTAGCGGTCATCAGTCTGATGTGCAAATAATAGAGCAAGCAGGATACGTTGTCAACTGTCACATCGTTAGTAGTGGCGCAACACCAACTTTACTCTCCAGGGCAGAATCATCGATTAATATTGTAGTATTTTGTGATGTCAGATATATATCGCGGGTCACTGTTGCTAGTTTGTTTCACGACAAGTGTCGTTGGTGTGATATCAAGCTTTTGTACTCACAAATAGCCAAACCCGGCACACCTGTAGGCCATACAAAGATGGAGAATACAACCCGCGACACGCAGTGCAATTTACAATCGCTCAACTACTGCGCCTATCGTGCCATTATTTTGGCTTACTTGAGATTAAATTCTATGGGAGGGCTTTTTATTTTTAAATCGGGAAACCATCAAATGACGCTTCCCACTCGGGCAGAGTGAGACTTTTTATTCAAAGATTGCGGTCTTGCAGCTTCGTCAGGCAACGGCCCTGGCGGGCCCTCCCGCTTTTACTAAAATACCTTTGAGACACGCGTGGAATACGAACACGCCGTCTTTGAAATGGACGTTGTGAATGTTTGTTGTGAATTTAAAAATATTTCTGCAATTGAATTCAGAATATCGTCATTTATCTAATTTCCATCCAGCCATTCATTGCCATTCAGTTTCTTTCATATTTGTAATATTAGTATAAATAGAAAATGTGTATTTCTGACCTTGCCAGGAGCGTTGATGACACCAGTGTTGTATCCGAACTGCAACATGCCCAGGACAGCCGCCAGAATTGCATACGACAGGAAGAACGTAAGACCCTGAAACAATGTCTCTTGATAAAACACAAAATCACACAAGAACACAACATAAAAATTCAAAAAAGTGCATTTAGTTCATAAAACAACACAATGTCATGACGTGGTGTACAGCGTTTCAAGTCTTGAGTTTATACTTAATTGCTTGCGGTGACAAATCCACACGAGGACATCCACTGAAATAAAATTTACGATACACGTACCAAAATAATAATTCAGAAACAAATGAAAATACAAACAACAAAAAAAGCAGCATTTGAAAATAAAAAAATAAGCTCCTAGATATACCGTTATAATTTTTTAAATTCTGTAGTTTCACGAGTGGATGTACCATTTTTTTTTAAGTTATTTAATTAATCCCTATATTATTATAGCTTGTCGGTCATTAGCAGAATGCCTACAGCGCTGCAAAGCGATATATTTTACTGGAGCTTAAAAGGCGTTGACAGGAGCGCGGTCTTGGCAAACATTTGTGAACTATTTAATTTGTTGTGAAAATACAAAATGGCTGCCTCAACTCTTAAGGCTGCGTGCCACAAGATCTACAACTATACTGTATAAAAGAAGATGTAGCCAGAAGATGTACAACTATACTGTATAAACCAATACGTTTCTAAATACTTCAGAAAAAATATAATTGCCCACGGCCATAGAGCCTATAATAATTACATTACACTGGACCCTACTCTGTTTGTCAAAGTAATTAAACTCCGTCCTTTTAAAATATGAAAGAGACGCGTTTTTATGCAATTTGTGGCAACTGATGAAATAACTGCCTTGTACGGGAAGTCTGCGTTTAAGTTTATTAAAAGCACGCTCCCCGGGTACTAACACAATTTGTTCCTGCAACGTTGTGAACGAGAATGGATCTTCACAATGTTCATCTGTATTTTTAACAAAGTTTTTGATTCGATTTTTTTTTAACCTTGTCAACTCGGAAAACATAGTTGTTGATGTTATTTTTGAAGTTTTAATCTACGTATCTACCTGATGTCGGAATCTATCCAAGCCAATGTTTGAACATGTTGGTTCTACTATATTGTGATACCAACCTCAATCGGAAAACAGCGTTTGCGAACGTTCTTCTGTTCGTTCTTTGCTTTTGGAACCTTGTGAACTTTACACGATGTCTTGCACATAGTATATGTGTAGTACATCATGACATCATTTACTGCAGATGGGTCTACCTTCAGGCAACTAGTGGTGGCGTACTTTGCTGCTCGTCTGATGCCTCGAACCTGTTGGTATCCAATTCATCATAAGTTACCTACCTGTTCTAGCGCCCTGATCTCCTGCTTCTGTTTACAGTCTTCGTTCTCCGAATATCCCGATTTCCATCCCAAATTTTGAGCCCGAATCCAATGCTACGATTTTGATTCCTTCTTATGTGGTATTTAGTATTTGTACCATTTATGACTGAGTAATTTAAACATTCATGCACGACATCAAAGTAAAGAGTAAGCCATTGTACAGTTCTAAAATAACAAAAACAAAATATATTTAATAATTAACAAAACGAAAATTATTCCTATTAATAACTAAATACATATAGTCTTATAATAACTAATTGTGTACCTGATCCAGTTGTGTGACGCCTGTCTCGTTGTCTTCCTTCATATACTGTAGTGTTACCATTGATAATATATGTCTAATCAAAGCCTAAAACTAATATTGCACTTGAGCCTTGCAGAGTCTGATCCAAGCACAGGCTTCAAGACTCCGAATATTGTTACTTTCAAATAGATCTTATATTAAGAATTTGTGAAAAAGTTAAACTGTGAATCCACTGGAGGCACTGCTTGACAAACAGATCATATTTATTCAGTCGAGCAGAATGGCGCCTGCCCCTAATGCATGGGACCTGAAATGTGGGTGTACTATTAGGTACGGTTATATTTAACCCTTTGGGATTATTGGCGTCATGCTTTGTTATATCAAAGGACTTACATCTGTTTGGTAAGCAATACCTCATCCGCCATCAATTTGGCGCGTAGATACGCAGCTTGTCTTAAAAATGATTTGTATTTCGTCATCATCGCCAGTTTAGTTTACGTACCTGTTCTAGCAGCCTGAGTTTCCGCCTCTGTGAGTGTTCTTCTAGCCGGTCCACGTATTCTCGCAGCTCTTCAATCTCTTCCTTTACTTGCTGCACTGTGTCCAACTCTTGCTTGATGGCAACCATGTCACGTTTCACCTGCGAATTGTCCTTACATTTTATTTCAGTTGAGGAAATATCTAACACAAAGGCTAGACAAATGTTAATAAAACAAAGTTTTGCGTAAAAGTACTACGAATTTTTACGATACTGTATTCCAAATTTAAAATAACATCAAATAAAATTTGGTTTAGTTAAGAGCTATTGCGCACTGCATCCGTTCGAAAAATAACGAACTAAATGTCTGATACGCAAACGTCATACAAATAGTACTGCGGCTATATCCGGACCGTCATGTCCGGATCGGAAGGCGCTGCAAGCGATCCGATCACGATAAATGACGGTTGCACACCTAGAAGTAAATCAGTTTTCTGCGGCCAAGTTCAGATATAATCTAATGCTTTGAATCGTCTCTGTGGCATGTCATTACAACTATTAGTGATTGAGTATTATTACCTACATTACGAAATGACTAATATGTTTTTTTTTGTAAAATTATAAAGCCAATTTTAGCTATTGTGCAGTGCAGCTTGTTATTTTCGTGTTTGAAGGTAATTTCGTTCTTATTAAAGAATATCTCATGAGCTGTAATGACAACAGACAGGAAAGTTGTTTTTATTTAAATTAACTTGTGTACTGAAAAAAAATAATGTATGGGTAAATTGCAACTTCGATTGACCTATATTCTTTTACACTGTTGTATTATCGGAAAATTGGGCTTCATACACATCATGTTAAAAAACCTGTCCGATCCGTGAGGGTATTATTAGGTATCGAGATAATAATCTATATCTATAATCACTTTTGGATAACAAGTTAAAAAAACCCGATAGCAAATTAAATAAAGTGACCTCAAATCTTTAAACTTATTTATTAACCCGGGCGCGAGTTATTTATTAACCCGGGCGCGAGCGTTGACACTCCGGTCACTTCACCGGCAATGACGTCATAACCAAACAATTGACGATCGAACATACTTATGCCACAGGTGATGTTGTCACATTTTAAAAGTTTGTTAAATTTTAGGAGAATAGTGGTAATTTGGGTGCAAATATCATGAATTTCAGAATCATAAATATGTATACTTTCTTGAATATTTTGTTGCGTATTTTATTTGGTATAATTGGTGTACCTTAAAGCTATTTCGGATCGGGCACGATATTTTTTAACATTTATAAAATATTAATATTAGCCTATAACTTGTCCACTGCTGGACAAAGGCCTATTCTGATACAGAGCAGGCACGAGCATTTATTTCCACGCTTGCTCAAGACGTGTTGGCGATTTCAGAAATATTAATTATAAGTCTAGGTTTCCTCACGATGTTTACCTTCACCGATGTCTGTTGTGTCTTAGACAAACTTATAGAAAATATCCTTACTAGCTTCCGCCCGCGACTTCGTCCGCGTGGCATAGTTACTTTGGGCTAACGCTAACTTAAACCCGCATGATAATCGAAAAAAAAATCTTTCTCTCCCCTTTTCTTCCCTCTTTCTCCCCCTTTTCTCACTTTTTTTTGGTCTATGTCCGTCTCCATGGTCCCAACTATCTCTGTACCAAAAATTCATCAAAATCGGTTTAGCTATTTAGGCGTGAAGACGTAACAAACAAACAAAATCACTTTCGCTTTTATAATATTAGTAAGGATTACACCAAAAAAAGTTCCCCAATTCAATACATAAGTTACACCTAATTATGAAACCCAGTTACCACAAAGATGAGGCATGTTTGCAGCGGTCACTATGTCAAGGTTTCTCTGCGGTGATCTGATAATTAAGCTAGATGAGCTTACCTTTATCAATTTATGGGTTGACCGCAGCAACTAAGGTAAACACGTTAGGTGCGCTTGTTTCATTGGGTGGTCACTTATTGGATATTGGCTATCAGGATTGCCAATATAGTGCTTTGGTATTAAGGTCAAACCGCCAGGGTAGCGAACGAAATAAAATTATCTTTTTTTTGCACCTTGATTATTTTAATAGTTGTATTTTTGTAAATACATATTTTTTATGGGCGCGAATCATATTTTATTCAACGTAAAACCTGACTACTGTCCTGTGAATTGCAAAAAAAGTAAGAAAATGCACTGGTTACCCTGGCGTTTTCATCTTCATGAGTGGTGCCCCTTTTTTGACGAAAGAATCAGTATTGCCATCCAACGTGGTAATGTTGCCAGCTTTTTGGGTACTTTTCCTAATGACAGTCATGTGGACAGATTATTAAATGGCCAGTGATATTTTTCTCATTGTGGTACTTGTACATATTTTTATTATAGATTTACTTGTAGTTTGTGAATAATGATTATATCGATTGCTTGAATAAAATCTATGAACTTGAAATATACATCTATACATTGTAAGCGAGGCCAGTGGAGACCCTGAATATGCATAGGTACGTTGATCCGTATCGTGGGATGTTTTCAGATCTACTGACGATTTTAGGAACGTACAATCGATAAAGAAGTTGTGTCAAGACTCGTCAGACACAGTCATCGAATCAAGTTTAATTTGTTTGATAAAACCAAACAATATAATTTATTACAAATTAAATTTGAGTTGAAAACGTCAACAATATTTTAAGAAAAATTCAACTATACCTGACGAACCTGTTTAATTTTCTCTTTTGCTGGCATTACCTGAGACAGACTGTTTGCTGAACCCGGAGGGCCATGAAATTTAGATCTAGATAGCAATGGACAATGATACGTTTATTTGATTTGAACACATTTACAAAACAACACACCTGTTGTTTTCGTAGAGTAAGCATAGCTTACGTTCTAGGTTATTTAGAGAACGACTAAAATTGAATTCGCCTGTTATAACCGTTTTTATGGGGATAATCTGAGGTGTTTCTGAGTTATTCTATTAAACTCGATGAACTGAAGGTTTATTTTAACACTAAAAATTAATTTACCTGCATGTTGTCATTCATTTACAATTGTTTTCGTTATTTGTAGACGAAATTAAATTGAGATAATTATTTGACGTTGTGGTATATATATGTTACGGGTAATGCTAGAAGGTGGAGTAAACCTAGGTTCACCCGGGTTGACTTAGTATTACCCAAGCTTCTTGGGTAAAGTTCGAATAATAAGTAAAATAAATTTTAATTCGGGGTTTACCCATGCTCACCTAGGTCTACCCAACTCTGGCTGGGTGATGTTAAAAATTTGTCTAATTAGTTAGTGAAATGAAAATCCAAGGGCATTTTAAACATTTATTATTTAAAAAACATACAAAGGCGAATGTAATCGCTTGAAGAGCATAAACATAATAGCTTTAATAGCACAAACTAATAGCGGTCGTTGTTATTAAAATCGAAATTATTTATTTGAGCAAGATAAACTGCTGTGACATTTTGAATTGCAAAATTTTCCTGCAGCAAAAAAAAGCAAGTAAAAAGAATTTAACCCTTTCGCTGAGAATAACTCTTGAAATTTTATTTCAAAACGCTCTCGAAAAGTACGTGCACTCTGTTCGGTCGCCATTTTGTCACTAAGCAAGCAGCGCGGCGCGGCCGCATGGGCGGGGAAACGCGGGCAGGCGCAAGCGGCGTGGGGGAACGCGGGCCCCCGAGATTTACACCACGAGCTCGAAAATTACGCAACACCTAACATTACCCAGCTAGAGTTGGGTAGACCTAGGTGAGAATGGGTAAAGCACGAATTAAAATTTATTTTACTTATCATTCGGACTTTACCCAAGAAGCTTGGGTAATACTAAGTTAACCCGGGTAAACCTAGGTTTACTCCATCTTCTAGCATTACCCGTAACATATACACACAACACAAAACTCAAACTGATTTCTGCAGCATATTTCCCTCAGCGATTTTTGAAAGCTTTTTAACGAAATATGTTTCTTTGAATTTAGTAAACCCCCAAACGTAATGTTTTTCAAATTCGACTGCTCTTAAAAGTATCATTCACTCGAAAATAAGAAGAAAGACCATAAAGATATAATTATATTTAAGACAGATATTAGACCCTTCCCTTTCCTCCCAGTCGTTTACCCGAATTCTATAGGCAATCAAATTCAAAAGAACGAACGAATCAATATTATTTAAAAACAGTTGCGTTCAATCCGACGCAGCCACAACCGTAGACTTAGTTGAATAGTTGGAAATAAATCAGAAGCCGTTGCGAGTTATTGCGCCGCGCCGAGGCAGTAACATGGAGGTTTGCCAGCGAGTTGCACGGTCGTGCACGCTAGACACGCGAAGCAATGCCGCTGCGGTAAGGACGCGCAATCACCGAGCTTTTTATGGCTCGTTCGCGGCCTGAATGTGGGCAATCGTACGAGAATGAAGCTTCGATTCCATTCCAGCGTTTTTAGTTCTGCTAGTAAATCTTTAGAATGGTCGTAGCAGCCCCGTTTTGTGCATTTTAGGTCGAGGGTGTAGCCAGCAGATTTTTTACTGTGATGGTAGCACCCCCAACTTGCATTAATTATCAAAAACGCTTAACGTTAAAAATATTTAAAACTGCTCTACATGATTGTGTTGACGGCACGGTTGGCGCAGTGGCTGAGGGATCGACTGCTTCGATTCCCGGACTAAACAAATATTTGTATGACCTGCAGATAGTTGTTTCGGGTCTGGCTGTTTGTGTATATGAGTTTAAATTTTTGTAAACGCACCCACGATATAGGAGGAATTCCTAGTGTGGGGCAACGTTTATTAAAAATGTGTTTGTCATCTTTAAAAAAAATACAAAAACAAATTTGGTAAAAAGACAAGCCTTAGAAAAAAAAGAGACGGGTCACCTATACTAGAACCTTTCCACCCAACTACTTAAATATTTCGCTTAAAACTTAAATATTAAACTCAACTGGACATTTAAAATAAATATACTGACCACTTATCCTTTTTTTTTAATTTATTTACGGTTTATGTACAGACGGCGGCTTATCAAGCTATACTTTTCCAGTATAACATGGTCTCGGTTGTACAAATTACCTGTACAATGAGAGATACGTATAAACTGGTTTTGTATAGCTTGATTGGTCGTAGTGTGTACACACTGAATACAGAAAAGAAGAACATAACAACAGGGTTAGGTTGAGGTGTACCTAATATAACCCACATTTTGCTTGATATGTTTAATTCCCATGTATTAGGGGTAAACCTAATGTAATCAAACGGCCACATAAATTATCGTCCGTGGAAAAGATGAAAGCAACAGTAAAATTGGTTTAAAGGGATTACTTATTTTTAAAGAAATCTCTTCTTCGTAAATGTGTGGACACTGTGGCCCTTGTAGATTCCTAGTTGTTTGTTAACTTGTTAAGTTATTTTACGTTTTGCAAAGTAAACATTGACTTATTGTCCGGCCTACGCTGTACTCTCATACTTAAGTACTAACACTGTAATAACATCAACAACCAAATGATTTCATAAAAGGTTATTTTTAATATGAAACGATCAACCAGAACCTTGCACCCAAAAATGGCCTTGATTTTAATGAAAAGAGAAGTAAACACAGTGTGTAAAAAAAAAAGCGCGCTAGTCACTTATCTAGAGTTTTCGTTTTAAAAAAAATCGATTGGACAGTAGACTGCACATTATAAGCAGTCGAACAAAGCGTTCACTATATATTACATAAATATTTATATAGAGACTGGGCGTGGCAAATGGGTGGAATCCTATCTTCGTGCTAAAGCACATATATATGCACTATCTGTGAACAGAACCGCCCACGCCTCAAATTCTCCGAACGTTGAGCTCTCACAGTCGGTACATGTATTGTAAAAAGCATTCCTAGTGGCAACACACGTGTTCGTTTTCCACGTATTTTTGACAAAGAGCTCAGATTTCTGTTCATTTTATTTTATTTTGACGGAGTCTGGATTCGTCGGAGCACGAACTTCGGCTCGCCCTCTGATATATAGTACGATCACATAACTGACGACATGTGGGGGTATTATGTACACGTTTGCTTAACCGTGTGCAGGCATTATGTATTCAGGCTCGTTCTTTAACATTGGATTTTGATATCTACGTTATGAGAAAGACGATATCGTTCGGTTTCTGTCTTACTTTTGTAAGTCTTGCAATTAATTAAGCCTAATTAGCATCTAAACTGCAAAGGCTAAACCGACTCTCGCGTCCGGCCCTGGTTCAGTCTATGGTCCGGGGCGAGAGAGAATGGGAAGCGGTCACCACCTTCTGCGAAGCAGTAATGCTAGCAAAGGAGGTGGCCGGGCGTTTGAGGGAGAGAACCTCAAACCAACCCAGCCGCCGCGGGACACGCCCCGGGCGCCGGGCGCTGCGAGACGACCCCCGGCCACCGTAGATGCGGACGGTGAGCAATGGGTAGCTTACCGTCCGTCCGTCTAATGACGACAGGCCGTGTCGACGGCGCGTTCGTGTTTCACGCGCGCCTCAAAGGGAGTCAGCAAAGCAGAGGAGCTTGCCAGGGCCTCCGCCTGCCGGGGTTGCGGGTTGTTCGAAAGAGATACCGCGGCCCCGGAACGTAAAGGGCAATAGAAGGAACATGGGTGGGTTTTAGTCAGTAAAAGTCTGATATGCCCATCATGCCCAGAAGTCATTTGATGATTTCCCACCAGAAAAAAAAGGCTAAACCGAGCGGCGTTGTATCAAGCTGAGCCTTTAGATTATTATTCTTATTATATGTTGATTATTTTACGCATGAGCGAAATGAAAGTTGAATATACGTCGTGCCTACTTTTTTTTCAGTGACTTTGCGTGACAGACAGACTGTTACTGTCTAAAACCCACCTGTTCCTATTCTTGCTCTTCGTGTTCCGGGACTGCGGCATGTCTTTTGAACAACCCGCAACCCCAGACGTACGTAACTTTGGGTCGGTTTAGCAGCTCAACAAATACTAGCAAATCGGTTGATCTGACCCGAATAAGAACAAACAGTTCTGAACTCACCACTTGTATCTTAGAACAACGCGTAGCTGTTCGATTTTAAAACCAAAACGTTAGGAGAGCTTATTATTATCTTTTAAGCTACACAAGACTTTTTTACACACACTTTTTTCTATTCTTAATCATTTTCAGTGGAGTGATTGCCGGGCGTCAGTTTAGACTGACCCAGCCGCAACCCATCCAAATATGTATTACATAGCCACTTGAGAACAGTTCCACTGTCAGCGTTTAGCTCAAAGCGCTACACTACACTATCAATTTAAAATACCATGCTTGTTTCACAGAGTTCTCGCCGGCACGGCATAGTGAATAGGCAGTGATCAACGAACAGCTATACAGCTCTTTTAAATTTTGATCCAGCAGTTCCTTAGGTTAGCGCGTTCTACCAAACAAGCTCTTTAGTTTTATAGTATTGGTACAGTAAATAAATGAAAGGTAAAAAGGTAATATTTCAGGGTATGATACAGCCCAAACATTTATAATAACTTCCCTATGGAACCATTACGAAATTTAGGTAATGCAGCACTATTCTTTTGGTGCTTGAACGACATTGCTAAGGGAGATCTTCAAATTAATTTATTGGCCAAAATGTAGATGTACAAAGAAAGATCTTAAAATTTATAACATAGCCCATTTACCAGTATTTATTGTTTTTGTATTAGTAAATATGGCGTGCATAGGTTTATTTCTACATTGCTAGTTACATTACAATTGTTAAACGTTTGTAAAATCGTCTGAGTAATTCGTATTGAAAAAGAAAGATTAAAAGAAGGAGCTTTAGTATGAACCACATCGTCTTTGGCCACACGCCAGAAAAGCCATGCTACTAGAACATCGCCGATCGCTAGTTGCTTCTCGTTGGCGGTGGGACATGTACCTTACGTGTAATTTGGTGAGTTAACGAGCGTTGCCCTACTTTGGTAGAACGTATTACTAGTTATAGGTAACATAAGCGTATTAATAAAATAGGCTCTTATAAGAGGCATCCTAAATGGGGTTGACATAAATATAACATCACGGTCTGTTTGTAAGTGATACCGCACTCTTGATCGGGTCAGTATTTCGTTGAACGATAAAACCGAAACGAGCAATCACTTCTATACCCTGATTTTGTGAGGTTGTACCGATCGGTAACCGCCACTAATATATCATGTTCGGGCTGGCTCGGCACAATTTGAACTAAGCTCAGTGGTTTTTTTACAACGATTCATTTGACTTATGATATTCAGTTTTGGCGCCCTGTGTGCCAGTCCTGTTTACTCAACAACGCGTATTATCCCATATGCAATAATTAATGTATAATTCTGTGCGACAGGGGGTGTGTTTCGAAAAGGTGTCTCTGCCAGCGCTTTTAAACATTTTCGACGTAATGATTACGATTAAGTACTTTAAAACTAATAAAACTACATTCTGCCGAAAGTATTTAAAGGAAAGCTGGCAGGGAGATTTATTTTAAGCACACCGCCCGTTACGCGCATTTTATCGTGCAAGCACTAGTCATATTTTTAAATTTGGCTAGGCATTTGTCAATGTCATTACCCGTTTTCTCTAAAATGAGATGACAGCCAAATGCCTAAAATAAAGCGTAGTAAGGATTTCAAACGCTCCAGGTTTATTTTAAATATAGTATTCATGTTAATGTACAACAGGAATGATAGCTTTGTGGTGTGACTGTCACTTGTCTTATTCGAATTCGAACCCAAAACCTCTGATGTTTACGATTCATGTGCGTATTCTATAATTATCACTTGCTTTGGTGAGGAAACCTGCATGCCTGAGAGATATTTCTCGACGGCATGTTAAGCCACACCTATCAGAGGCCCATGGACGAAATACCTCTGACACAGGATTAGGCACTAACCACACGACAACGATTTAATCTATTTTGTTTTATCTCTACATACTAAATAGAAGAAGCATACATCTATATCTATGCTTCTACTAGTATTCAATGTTGTTTCAATGTTCAACGATTTTAAACACCAACTATACTGTTTTTCGTTGTAAATTAGATGAATGTAACATTCCTCTTCAATCTGGAACGTTACGTCGATTTCCTATCATGACTGATATTATTATTTGGCTTTACCCTAAATATCATAATCGTAAAAGAGTACTCATTATAGCAATACATCCCATCACGAAAAATGTATTTTCATTTAATGTGACCCGCACCATGCTAAAGTGAAAACAGTATTGTATGAGACAATTCAGTGGCTAGAAACGATGTTAAGAGTAATGCTATTCTTGACCAGCGTACTACGATAGTCAAGTATCGTTTACAGGCAAAACCATGGCGTGTAGTGGATGGGTCATTGTTTATATCGGCCCATTGTTTCCGCAGAATGGCTGGCCAACGTGGGTTGAACTATTGACGGGAACTATTTTAGCTATTAAAGTGAATGTAATACAATGCTCTGCTATTCTATTTATAGGGACGGGTCATCAACTCGCTATTCAGTGTTGCCTGGAGTTCAGTGCATGAGTCGAGGCACGGTTTTAATATGTACAGGATAAATGGTCAAAATGTGTTTTTATTTAAAGTAAATCATTCTAATCAGTTTATTACAGTCACGTTTACGTCATTCGTCCCGATGTAAGACCTCAACTCTCTAGGAACGTGGGTTTGTTCGTTGCCTTTTTGGGGAAGGGGTGAAAAAATGTTTTTTAAGACGCTTATCTTAGATACAACTGTAATGAAAAAAAAAATTTAAATTATTAATAATATAAAATATTCAATTTGTTTTATTTCATTTATTTTTAATAAGAATATTATTTTATTTTTTTTGTACGCCCGCGTTAAATTCGGGAAAAGACAGTTCCCCTTTCCTGATTTGCAGGTACCTGCCACCTGTAGTTTTGCCCTAGCGCCTTATTTATTGTAATAGCAATGCTAAGTTTTTCCTTTTTTCCGTCTTTCCTATGTCCGTCTCCAGGGCCCCAATTATCTCTGTACCAAAATTCATCAAAATCGGTTTAGCCATTTTGGCGTGAAGAGACGAACAAACAGACAAACTCACTTTCGCTTTTATAATATTAGTAAGGATGTAAAGAAATCTTAGCAGTTATATTTGACCCATTTCCGGTTTTCGATTGAGCTAAAATATTGTCTAAATCTTTAGTTTGAATGAAAATTCATGGGTTGGTAAGTCATGTAATGCTTTGATCATCGGCGAAAAAGTAGGTATAAGATCTCTTTGCATACAAAAAAGTTTTTAATAAACAAAAGACATTCAAATTATAGCAACACACATTTATGTCAATCGAATAGGGTAGTTGACACCACCAATCAATTGATATACTTTTTATGAGCTGTCAAAACGCGCTTCCCCCATAGATTTTGTATGAGGCTCGCAACCGATGACGTCACTAAGTTGTCAATTCAATGATGCAACTATTTATTGATTTAAAAGCAACTAAAAATCGAATTTTAAAGTTATTTTGAAATTAATGGAGTTCTCAGGTCTAGAATAAGGTGTTCTTTCAGAAAAATTGTGTTTTTAAATTATTGGTTAATGGTGTCAACTACCCAATTGACATTGACTATGATGTAAGTTTGCCAGCTTAATAAAAAACTATACCCTTACTTATGCATGTTTTTTTTTTTACATATATATTTTTTTTACGATAAAAGCGAAAGTGAGTTTGCTTGTTTGTTTGTTACCTCTTCACGCTTTAATGGCTACACCGATTTTGATGAATTTTGGTATAGAGATAGTTGGGAACCAGGAGACGGACAATAAAAATACACGGCGGACAAAATAATAGGCAATTTAAAAAAAATGTGAGGGAGAAAGAGGAAAGAAAAGGGAAATCTTAGCGTTGCTATTACAAATCAATAAGGAGCAAGGGGATTTGTGTCACCCCGAATTTAACGCGAGCGAAGCCGCGGACAAAAGCTAGTATACTATATTTCTTTGTTATTTTGCAAGTGAATATTACTATTTACCTACATCTTAACGGTTCAATCGATTTAAAAAAACACTGTCCTGAAAGACGGGTTTGTTAACTAACACTTTGAGGCAAAGGTTGGATATTCAGTATTTTTCAATGCGGACTAAAACTTTGCATTTATTAAAAAAAAATACCTTTGCTTTTTGTTCTCTTAAGATTCCTTGATCAGATTCTATAAAAAATAACAGTACTGTCTTCAATTCTTTGACAGCACGGTTGGCGCAGTGGCTGAGACTGCTACGCTGCGTGTCACGGGTTCGATCCCCAAACGAAACAAATATTGATATGCACTTGTTCTTGCTGTTTGTGTGTGGGAGTTCACATGTTTGTAAACGCACTCATGATGTAAGAAATGGTGTGAAAGTGTTAAAGGTGCTTGTAACTTGTTGCGGGTTGTTCGAAAGAGATACCGCGGCCCCAGAACATAAAGGGCAATAGAAGGAACATGGGTGGGTTTTAGTCAGTACAAGTCTGACACACCCCCCCGCTCCGCCCAGAGCGGGGGAAGTTATTTGATGATATCACATCCGCAAAAAAAAGGTGCTGATAACTTAAGCGTTAAGATTAAAGTTCCATACGAGTGTTCTTGTTTGTACATTCTTGGATAGATAAGTTATTAGTCACATGTTTGTTTGCCTTGTTGGTGGAATGGTTATAACCGCGACTACGACACGACATCATGTCCTAGATTTGATTGCCGGGTAGGGAAAGTGTTTTTGGGTTATTCCTTTGGGTTGGGAGTCTGTATTTGTGCCCGGATATTACATAAGCCTAAACGCACTGAACGCTCTCTTGGACGCCAAACCGGACAATTATGTGTTCGTAGATGAATGGAATACGATCCCGTCAGATTGCTTGGAGTATTGTGAGATGAACGTGTGAATGTTGTGTTATATTGCGTCTTTAACTTTTATGATTGGATTTGAGTGAATGTGATTTGAGTGGTTTCTTCTAAGTAAGCGTGCTCCATTCTAGGTCGTATCACCGTACTAACGACAAACGAGTAGTACATCTGTGAAAAAACAAAAAATATTCTTCAAAATTCTTTTCACGGCCTTTTTTCATCGGGCAAATAAAGAAAGCTTCCTCTTGCCTTTAAAGGCGCATACATAACTAATACCCTAACGCCCGAATACTGGCAAAATTACAAGAAAATATGTACTCGACCGTTTCCGCCAATACTCTTTACATATCTGAGCGCTTACTAACTAATTCACAATGTACTACAAAGTATATGGTATATTTACTTGGTTTACGTCTCGATTCAACCTTGACTGGATTCCCAGTCAAGGTTGAATCGAGACAAGGCTCTAACAGATGAGTCGCTCAAACCCGCTACGAGAAATTACTGGTGCTATGCTACACATTGCAACGTGTAGCTGCGCCGCGTAGCAACCCAGCGTAGTATGTACATATGCGTAGCAGTCCGGCGTAGCACCTTATGCGTAGATGGTATTGGTAGCTACGCGTAGCGAAGACAATCTATTTTGAGCGTGGCATTTCAAGTCCTCAAATTATATCAGTCCTTATTTACTCGTATACTTAAATTTAGAGTATTGAGTTGAACCATTTTTTAACATGCTTTTATAAGCTTTACCTGTAACTGGCTAAGAAAAATTAGAATTTTTATATTTGATCCATTTTCCCGTGTCCGATTGAGCTCAAATTTTACACACACGTTTATTTTGGAAGACAATTCATGGTTAGTTATATCATATCACTCTAGTTTTCTATAACATTTATTACCACCTCCGTTTATCTTTTAATGTTTGTTTCATATTTATTTTCCCATCGGTTTGTTGGAAAACCTAATTATTCAGTACGTAATAAAAAAAAAACTACAGCCAAAAGCTAATGTTTTCCTGCTAACTGACAGCTTTAACGAAGGACAAACTTTCAAAGTTCTCATAAATACGAACAACTTAGACTGTGTTCTACATCAGAAATTACACTTAATTTAGTATTCGTTTGAAATCAAATTAAATACACATTGTCAATTCCCTTTAGCTGATACTATAATGCCATTTCCACAGCCTGTAATTGCTGCTTTGATCAGCAATATAGACAAAGGAATAATGTCATTATCTCTTCAATTACAATTAACCTCGGTTATTATACTTAAGAGTTCTCTTTATTTGTACATTTCCTACATTGTATGAAGGCCAGCAAATTATTCTTTGAAAATTGTTCCATTCAATTTAATTCAAATCTAAGAATTTCTTACAAACTTCGGGAGAGAGCAAAACAATACCGTAGACTTCTACAGTCTTCTTTTTCAATATTTTTCAATAATTAATTACGCATAACCAGCCAAATTAATATAATACACACAGGCATGTTATGGTACCAAACGTTCTTGAAACCTACCTAGTGCCAAAGCTACAAAATCAAATGACATTTCCACTAGCCTCGGTGTACTGGGTTATTATAATAAGCAGTGACAGCCTTTTGGTGTGACCGTTGGACTACAAAGTCATAGGTGTCGATGTCGAACCTAAACCACGCACCTCTAATGTTTTAAGATTGATGTACTTATTGTATAACTATCATTTGCTTCAGTAAAGGAAAACCATCGCGAAGTTTTTCTTTCGCGGATAGGAAATCATAATATAACTGACTTCGGGGGGAGGGGGGACTACCAGACTTTTACTAACTAAAACCCACCCATTTTCCTTCTTTTGCCCTTTATGTTCTGGGGCCGCGGTATTTCATTCGAACAACCCGCAACCCCGGCAGGAGGTGGCCCTGGCAGGCCTCTCTGCTTTGCTGACATCTCTTTGAGGCGTTTGTTACTCACGCCTGTCGTCTCCAGAGGGACGGACGGTGAGCTACCCGTTAATTTGTTCAGAACTAGCATGCCTCAAAGATTTCTCGACGGCATATTATGCCGAGTCAAAGGCCCATGGCGACATAATTCAGACACCAGGTTACGTACAAACTAACTATGAAGTCAAAAAGATTGAAATATTCACCAAACTTAACTGCTCACAGAAAAGCTTTTTTCCCACGTAGTGGAACTGATAACTTGTATGAAATAACATTTATGAAACGCTGCTTCTGTTTTTCAACACTAATAAAAGCTTGTTATACTACAAAATTGCCATCGATTTCAGATTAAACATGTGCCATTAATTTGTCTGCATTCAAACATTCAGTACTAATCGCTATTAATCAATTTATTGTGTTAAGTGTTCTCTGATTACCGAGTGATGCATCAAATTTGTTTATTTAACGAACTTTAATGAATAGTGATGTTTTCACGAACTATTTATAAAATGTTTCGATAATTTTTTGATGTTTCGGTGTTGGTGATCGCAAACGTCTCTGTTTAGCTCTTGGGTACGACTCCTGGGTCAGGTAAAGTGTTATTAGAGTTTTCGATCAGGAATTTCTTAGTCTATGACTCAAAAATAACGGCAAAATATGGCTGAACTATAACCACACCAATACCTGCTTGCTTATTTTAGTCGTTTGCCTTTTAGTGAGTAGATGATTGCTGGATATGGAAATATTCTAAGTGGTGTCATTACACTTGCCGCTCCAACAAAACCTGCAGGAAGGCTAAGATTTGTGATAACACCAGTCTTCCTGCTGTTGTTGGTGAGTTTTCTGTCGAGATGGGACTACGCTGCGTTAGTGAATTTTGCTTTGAACCCAGTGAGATTTTCTATATAATAAAAAAGTCGTGATGACCCAGACTTTAAGCGCCTTGCCTCTCGTGCATGAGGTTGTGGTTTCAAATCAGGGCAAATACTTGTGTGACTTTTTCAATTGATATGTATTTCCTAAAAGTGTATCTAAGACATTAAGAAGGTATGGCTCCAAGGGCACGCCACAATAGTGGGAAGTCATTGGATGATTTCCCACCCGAAAAAGAAGACATTAAGACATAAGATTTGATGATTTCCCACCCCAGAAAAAATGACATCAAAGACATTGTAAATGAAAAACATCGTGAGAAAACTTGGACTTAATCTAATATATAAAATTCTCGTGTCACAATATTCGTTCCCCTACTCCTCCGAAACGGTTCGACCGATTCTTATGAAATTTTTATGCATATTCAGTATGTCTGAGAATCGGGTACTATCTATCTTTCAAAACCCCTAAGTTATAAGTGGTGGCCTGAACAGCGGGTGTAACCGCTGGGCACAGCTAGTAATACTGTAATTTTGAAATCGCCAACCCGCCCTGAGCAAGCGTGGTGATCAATGCTCGTGCCTTCTGTGTATGAGAAGAGGCTACCCAGCCGTGGGGCAGGTAGACTGGTATTATTATTATCCTTACTAATATTATAAAACCGAAAGTGAGTTTGTTTGTTTGTTTGTTACCTCTTCACGCTTTAATGGCTAAACCGATTTTGATGAATTTTGGTACAGAGATAGTTGGGAACCAGGAGACGGACATAGGCTATTATTTTTTTAAAAAGAGTGGGATATGAGGGAGAAAGAGGGACGAAACGGGAAAACTTAGCGTTGCTATTACAAATCAATAAGGCGCTACCGAATTTAACGCGAGCGAAGCCGCGGGCAAAAGCTAGTTTATAATAAAAAAACAATTATAAATGTTTGCTAGTTGGTTCTGCTTCTATCAACACAATCATCATTATAAGTCATTCTCGTTAGTATGTATGTCCATTATGCCGTTTTCGTGCTATTTATATATTGTCTGTATAACGAATACCGCGTTTCAATAGATACCGTCAGCGTGTTTCAAAGCATTTGAGATCTGAACTTAGCCGAGTTCGCAGGAACTGCACAATTGCGGAAACCACAGAAGGGATGTCCACACTCACGTACACATCTATGCGGAGCGAAATTCAAAAGCATATTCACTTGAAAGAGGAGAACATAAATAACATATGTTTACGCTTTGGAGTTTAGGTATTATGTTGAAACATTAATTTTAAACTTTGTATGAAAATAGCTTTTGAATTTTGCTGTAATTTACATCATTTTGACATTGCACACTTTATCATTATATTCACTACCACAATCGTTAGTCTGTACCTAAATAAAATAATACAGATTCAAATTTAATTAACTAACGAAACTCTGTTGATAAGACGGGTTTCAATCGGTTTAAATCGATTATGAGTAAAGAAACATTTTATCGTGGTGATACCCTGCACGTCTCCGGCGTCTCGCTAGCTAATTAATTTGATCTTGTAGAGTGGCACTTACCTCGGAGACCTCACTCTGGCATGACTCCACGCTCTTGGTCAGTTCCTGAAGCTGCGTGCGAATCTCGCAGAGAGCGACCGTCGTCTCGAGCTGGCGGTCCCCACGTTGCAGGTCATCCAGTTTGGCGGATAGATTCATGCTCATTATGCTCACCTGTCTCTGTAGGCTACAGCCAAAGTCAATGTTAGTCACACCAGCAGCGGGCTTGGACCTTAGCCGAAGAACCTTCCTCGCTACACGACAACTAACAAGAATTCATTGGTGCCACAGATTTGGGAACAAGCCTCAATGTTCAAATCAACCAGATTCAGCGGCAAAAGTTATTTCTTGAGGCTAGGTAGCAGCTTGGTCCCGAGATCCGGTTTAACTAAATCCTGTGCCTCCAAGTAGTTGTTTCACACTTGTTATTTTTCAGAGACGTAGCAAAACATACACTAATGTGACTGACCTACGAACTTTGTTACTTATCTCTCTGCGGTTTGACGAGCGAGGAAGGCCCAACGACCTCTGATAAGATATGTGGGGCATAAACAAAGTATTTATTTATATCACACTGCTTTTTTACGCAGAAACTGATATGTTTTCTCATTAAATGGTTTATGTGATCACTTATTTCGTTCATTAGAAAAATGACAAGACTTTTGTCCTTACATTCTTTAAATTGCATCTAAAATTCTTCTGTACGTTTTTAAGAATCTATAAAAATATAATGAGTAACTAAAATGTGTTTGATTTCACAGAATGGAATTTTAATAAGTTTTGAAACGAACATTCTTTATGCTGATTTAGTGTTTCGTGTGAATTATAAATACCATTGTGCTAATCAAGGTAAAATAATGTTCATTTTTTTTTTACAAAATGTTACCAAAACTTTAAGGTGAAACGACAAAAGGTGAACAAAGACAAAAGGTGAATGCAGTGAGTTAAGTTCAATTTAATTATTAACTAAAACTCTGTACATTGTTTTTCGCGAAACGAAAAATAATGAATTGTTTTGAGAAAGGCTATTGCTTTCTAATTTCTATGACAAAAACACTTGATTTAAACACTACATTGAAACGTTACAACCACACCCATGCAAGCATAACCCCGTCCTATCCCAAGGTTGATGTCAGAGGCAAGTGCTAGGCACGCGTGTGCTCCGGGTAGCGAGAGACAAGGTCGTGGCCATAGATGCTAACCACGGCGCCATGGTCCGATGTATGAGAGGAACTGTGAATGATGCAGCCACCGCGATTGGACTCGTCGAACGCATCGTCTTATCTGTTATACGAGATAGGATGCCAAGCCAAGGTGAAACAAAATGTAGAAGACACATCGACACATAGAGAGATCCTTATGATCGTATGCAAATGAAGCCAGTATTAAAGGCGGAAAGCTATCCGGTATTGTCGCTATGGTCACGTACCTAAGTAGTAGCTCCCTGAGTGTGGTCTCGTCTTCCTCCGTCGTCGCATATCGTGTCAGCTTGCCTCCGGCCTCCCGGCCCACATGGTCTGGTACCACTGCGTCAAAACTACTTGTTTATTTTTTACATAACTAACTTCCCGATTCGTTTCGTCATTGTTTTCGCGTGTTTTTATCGGTTTTATTTCGACGCAGAGTTTGTGGTTTGGAATTTGGATTACCGAAAGAGTGCGTGGCTCATAATTTAGTACGGTTGGTGCTACGAGTACCTTCTCAGCATCGAACCATTTACCGTTTGCCAATTAGCTTCGATGGCCACGACAGGGTCCCTAATCAATTTTGATGTTCAGCGATACCCACAAACTGGTATGGAAATGAAATTAACATCGGAATTTTACCGAGATAAAGGACATTAGTTTGGCAAAAAAAAATTGAATCCAAAATAAAAAATTTAGCACCCTGGTCAATTTCACGATGGACACGTTTATTTGTTTTCAAAATAGTGTCTGAATAAGTTCTCCAAAGTTACGCTATTTATGTCAAAAGTATTAATTAGATTCTTGTTAAAGCAGTGAACACACCTGTGGATTTAGATATTTCGTTTTAAACACGTTGAATTTGGTTGTACTATTTCCCAGCAAAAATATTGCAGGAAAATGGCACGATATTCTGAGATTAAATTCGATTGAATGAAAACATAGATGAGTGTTTACAACAGAGACAGCATGAGTTCCGAAGTATGAGTACATTCCGAAGTAGTGTGTTGACTCGAATGGTTTACGATGTGATAAACATTCCATGCACGTGACAGTTCTAATATAACACCGACAATAAATATATATTAATAAATAAAATAAAATTTATTGAGTCAAATAATTTCTTTACATAGTTGTGTTTGGAACCAATGATTTAGTGCATTGATAAAAGACAAGACATTCAAAATACTATATAAAAAAGTGTTTTTACAATAAATTCCTCAGATGACAATATAAAAATATTCGACAGTATTAATTTTGTTGTAGAAATAATTTTGCTCTGGTTAGCTTCAGTAATCTGCGATGCATTTCGTAGAAGCCGTTCATTGAGTGTCATGGCGGGGAATTACACAATTTCGTCCCGGCTCTCGCATTCTCTCGGAGTGAATGGTATATCTGAAAAGTCTGTCAGACAGACCCAGTTTTCACTCATGGAATCATGCGGTTCACTCGATGTTTTTGTGCAAGAATTTTATGAATGAGACGTTTCAGCTGCACATTTTGCGACATTTTTTTGCGATTTAAATTTTTAGGACAAAAATGTTTTTTATACCGTTGTTTATTGAGGAATGTAGTTCAGCCTGATTCATCAAATTATTTTAGATAAAGTACTTGATGCCTGTGACCTTTGCCCATGTGAAATTACTATATGAATTTTACAACTCTAGAATCGGATTTTGCTAACAATGTCATGGGTTCTTCTATAATAAATGTAACCTAAATCTTTACTAATATTATAAAAGCGAATGTGAGTTTGTTTATTTGTTTGTTTGTTACGTCTTCACGCCTAAATGGCAAAACCGATTTTGATGAATTTTGGTACAGAGATAGTTGAGACCCCGGAAACGGACATTGGCATATTTTTTTGTTTAAAGTGAGAAATGAGGGAGAAAGAGGGAAGAAGAGGGAAAACTTAGCATTGCTATTACAATAAATAAGGCGCAAGGGCCAAAACTAGAGGTAGGAGGTACCTGCAAATCAGGAAAGGGAAACTGTGTTACCCCGAATTTAACGCTAGCGAAGCCCCGGGCAAAAGCTAGTAACTTATAAATATCCCGTCATAATCGGTCCAGCCGTTTAGATGATTAGTCAGAACAAACAGACACACAAAAAAAATTTAAGCACCGTATGTACTTTCATATGCATTCAGTAAAAAGCTGTGATTTAATATTTTTTCTAATGTTGTCATAACTGTGTTGGTTTGACAGAAATAAATAACCAAAAAAAAATACGTTAAAGCGACTTTAGGTTGACTTAAAACTGGGTTAAATCACAAACTTGCATCGAGCCTACGTGACGTCAGAGTGTGCGATTGATCCGTTCACCTGTCGACTCGAATGAAGTTAACAACAGAAATTCAATCTGCGCGCTCGGGATGCTGTTCTCCAATATGGGTTAGAGAAAGTGCTCTCGGTTCCGAGAAACGAAAGCGAATCTGAAAGCTGATTTCAGCGCCCGTACTACGCTTCGTAGTAAAGATTGTTTACAAACACAGGTGAACGCTCGTCGATTTTGGAGTGCAGAGAGCAGTCCGTCTGATATTTTAAATGGGCGTTTTATTTTAAAGTACTGTTCCGTTTACAATTGTATGTTTATTTGCGGAGTTGCGGATAGTTTTTTAGATGCTTGTGTTCATTGAGGCTTTGTGGCCGAGTTGTTGGCTACTTGTTTTGCTTTCCGTTTGAAGTTTAAGTTTAAATATGGAGTATTTTATATGGAATTGTGAGTTTTTATGTTTTTTTTTTATTTATTTATTACATTCATGTTGTCGTTAAGAGATGTTACATTGGGTTTTTGAGTTTAAATGTTTGCAAACGCACCCACATTACAGGAGAAATTCCTGGTGTGACATTTGACGTTAAAATAAAAAAATATATATTAACTTGAAACGAATTTCAAGTTTGTTTACGTTTGCTTTTTTATCATAAAGTTTTGAAGAGAGGATAATACACAAAGATTACGTAATGCTTGTCCTTTTTAACAATATTTACAAATAATCTTAGACAAAAAGCGTTTTTAACCATCTTTAGCACCGAACCACAACATTCTGTTAACCAATTAGTGCAAATTAGGTAAAGTAAAAGCTTAGTGATGCTAACATTAGAAGAAAAAATTATTTTCTTTCCGAGGAATTGTTCTTAATCAGCTTATTGAAAAATGAAGGGAATTATGAAAAACGATGATTAAGTTTTTCTTGTTAGAGCAGGGGATTAAATGTTTTCAGTTGGTTAAGCTTCGTTTGTTGAAAGTTAAGTTTCTTGTGAATAGGATTTATTTGAAAGTGTTAAATATCGATATTTAAAGATTATAGCGACGGTCCCTACGTACATAAGGTTAAGTCAAAAACCGAGGCTTACAGGAGAGCGTAATTTGTGTTCAACACGCCCTAGAAATAATTCTATGAGCAATGCCTAATAAATATTTTCTTTCTACAATATTTTAACAGTTTTAAGAGCTTTATGATGCCATTTACACATAAATAATTTTTTTTTTCACGTTTTCTTAGAAAAACTGAGAGATGACCGTTTCTACGACACTTATTCGTTGTATTTATAAGACTTGTTCTCTTATACGATTTCTAAAACAAGGTAAATAAATAAAATTAAAATAAAATTCGAATGTCAGCATGTGCGCATAGATAATCTAAAGCCAATTATACAATAAAAAACATGCCATTTTCGACATGTCTCTATGTACGTAGGGACCGTCGATATATAATCATTCATATTCTTTTATTTCATATAAAAGTACAAATAACAACCACGAAAATAGGTTAAGCCGCGCTTGCCTAAGTAACTTGTTACTCTGTTAGTAACTTGTCGAAATGTTGTGTAACTGGGGGTCGGAACTTTCCACGTTAATTTTAACTGGCTTACGTAGTTTTTATTTCCTTTTGTGGCGAAATTTTACCGTGTTTTAATCATACCAACGTGCCTGTAATCCGCTAGGAGCCTACGGGTTGGTTCGATATAGATACCGCGGCCCCGGAACACAATTACTATATGACTAGCTGTGCCCATCGGCTTCACGCACTACTCAACTCAACTCAGATTGTAGCGCAATCTACAGAGCTGATTTATGAATCTAAACCATCCAAAACGGATACAAAAAAACATTTATATCGGTCCAGCCGTTTAGGAAGAGTTCAGTGACGTACACGTACAGCAGAACTATATTTATAAAAAGAATAAGTAGTAAGAGATCTAATCATAAGACTTTTCTCCATGCCTTTAGGAACTCAATAAAAGAAGTCCCATGAAAATCCGACTACTGTTAAATTAAGCTAACTGTGCCCAGCCGTTTTACCCGCTGCTGCAGCGTAATGTTGTTTATTTATTCTTATTCCACTTACAACCATGTAGTTCCAACTACATTTTTGGATTTCTCACCTCATTCCCACACTCAGAGGCACAACTCAAAAACCAATTAATAATCACCAACATCAATGTACAGACGCCTGCACATCAAGCTACTACAATCTGTCAGATTTCTTTGATAGATTTTCGACTTTATTTCTAAAGTATAAGGTTCAAGGTTCATTGGGAAAAATTGACAGTTTCGGGTAGCTTGACCTGCTGGCGTCTGTACTGTGTTTTAGCAGTCATTATATGACTGACAAGGGTCCATTTCGATGTATGATCAATGATTATCAAGTTCCCAGTTACGACTCCGGATATGGCACCAATAACTACCAATAATATACTCCTTACTAATATTATAAAAGCGAAAGTGAGTTTGTTTGTTACCTCTTCACGCTTTAATGGCTAAACCGATTTTGATGAATTTTGGTACAGAGATAGTTGGGAACCAGGAGACGGACATAGGCTATTTTTTTTATTAAAAAGAGTGGGATATGAGGGAGAAAGAGGGAAGAAATGGGAAAACTTAGCGTTGCTATTACAAATCAATAAGGCGCTACCGAATTTAACGCGAGCGAAGCCGCGGGCAAAAGCTAGTAATTTATATAGAGGACAATTTGTTAAGCGTCACCCTCTGCCGTTTCGACGGCGCGTTAGTGTTTCATGCGCGCCTCAAAAGATGTCAGCATTGCAGAGAGGCTTGCCAGGACCACCGAAGAAGGAACATGGGATTATGTCCAATCACATAGAGACGCTTTACGCGTACCTTTATGGCCCTTCCCACAACCGGTGCATATTTTAACAAGTTTGTACGACTTTAAATATATTGCCTGTCACGTTAATGGGTTTTGCAAGACTAAAAGAACTAGAAGTGCCTAAGATTAGCCCGTTCAATTAAACAAAGATTTCAGCTTTATAATATAAGTCTAGAACTAAGAACACCACGTAAATAAGGACGGAAAAGGATTCATTTTAAATTATCATTATCATATGTCGGATCTCTCCCATTAATTGACATGATTGTTTTTTTTTTAATTATTTTTTCATTATTATATTGACATTTGTGATTATTATTATTTATTTTTCTTTGTTATATTGAAATTGA
Organism: Ochropleura plecta; assembly: GCA_905475445.1. Taxonomy (NCBI): domain Eukaryota; kingdom Metazoa; phylum Arthropoda; class Insecta; order Lepidoptera; family Noctuidae; genus Ochropleura; species Ochropleura plecta. The sequence continues at coordinate 25,825,472 of FR997721.1, read as the reverse complement.
TGATTTTTTTTATTATTATTTTGACATTCAAGTCAAATATAGGTACAATTTTGAATTTTGATGGGACTATCTGTATTATGATAGCATGATTATAATAAGTTATAATCATGCTATCTAATTAGTTCATTTAAATATATCACCCTGTTTTTAATTTGCACGCCGAAATCAAAGGCAGAATAAGAGATCAATTATGTCTACTTGTCAACCTTCTGTACCTTATTTACACACATAATGTTTTTTTTTGAAAATTTAGTAAATTTTTATCCGTATAATTTCGTCGGATTACATTATAATAAAACTCAATTAAAAACGTTTTAATTTTCAGTTAAAATGTATATGACAATTACTGCCTCACAACATTATTTTGTAATAAACTTGAGTAATTAAAGCATCCAGTTTAATCAAATTAAGTTAAGGCCTTTTTATTGAACATGCAGTTCACTGCACAATTAAAGCAGATATTTTCACTTATTTATTATAATTAATGCTCACACCATAGTATGTGAACGGAAAGAATTGTTTTTATGTTAAATGGAAATACGATTTCCTTTATCATCATCTGCCTAGCCTTTTCCCAACTATGTTGGGGTCGGCTTCCAGTCTAACCGGATGCAGCTGAATATCAGTATTTTACTTGGAGCGACTGCCTATCTGACCTCCACAACCCAGTTAATACTGGGTAATACGATACCCCTTGGTAAGACTGGTTGTCAGACTTTCGGAACACTGACTACCTGTAACGACTGTCAAAGATCTACAAATGACAGCCGGGACCAACGGCTTAACGTGCTTTCCGAGGCACGGAGGAAACTCGGCATGTAACGGGTGGTCACCCATCCACAGACCAACCTAGGCATGCGCGGCTTAACCTGAAGATCGACCCGAGCGGCTGCTATTATTTAGCCACGAGCTCCTTTAATAGTATAATTATTGTTTAATCGTGTGGTAAATATTTTTTCACCTCAGCAGCTAAACCATCTATTTTTTGCTGCGTGAAAACAGTGAGCAAAATGTGATTATGCTCACTGCGAGAGACAAATTAACGTTTTTAAATGTTTAATCAAGAGAGCTGGGCGTTGTCATTGTTACGTTCCGAAACGCGTAATAACCGTTTTTTTACAAATTATAATATACACATTTTTATGTAAATTATAAATTGACTGCTGTTTTAAAACCAAAATAAGTATATTTTGCTGCAGATAAAATTTATAATTAACCTGAAAATTATGATTCTAGTTTTAACAAATTTCAATCAAAAAATAAAACATCATGAGCACTCATGATGTTTTATTTCAGAACGTAATTATAAACGTCATTTTTTTAATTATATGTAATTACAACTACATATTATATGATTGTTGTAAAATACACTCTGTTGTTTAGTGAAATCAGAGTAATATGTGTTTTCTCTGCTAAAGTGAAAAGTTATTTGTGTTGCAGGAGAGCAAAATCATTTGCATCTCGTGACTTTGAATCTCTCGCAACCGCTCAGAATTCTACTTTAGAATCCCTCGCTACACTCGTGATTCGGGCTCGACTCAAAATACAAAGGACTCGCTGCAAAAATAACTTTGCTCTCTTTTTGCACAAATAGCTATAATATCACTGTTTTTTTTTTAAATAACCGTTAGATAGTTTTCTTTTTTATCATTAAAGTGGAATGTACAACCAATAATTTGACATCTACCTAATTCTGTAAAGTTGATTGACGAGTACCCATTGGCTACTAAAAGAGAAGTGGTCACTTGAAATTAAATGCAACCAATAGGCACTCATCATCTTAAAGATTTTTTAACGTTTCTGTTGGTTCTAAAACGTAAATATAATTAAGCTTGTGTGGTCAGATAAAATGATGCAAGTATTGAAATGACAAAGCGTGCAATGTTGCTAAACGAATTTGATTTCTAAGGGGTGCAGCACAATGTTCAGCTCGGTTTGGCATTGTTCGACAAGCAATCGACCCGAAGCTTCATATTGGGCGTTTTGCTCGTGTCATATTACTTCAACTATCGCTGACACGTGTTCAAGGATCGGTACGATTCCAGTTTACCGAGAAGCTGCCACCAGTCACTAAATGGAATGGACTTCTATTCGATTTCACCAATATAGTCGAGTCGAATATGTGTGCTCAACGGTTGCGCTGATATCTTTACGACATTGATACCTCGTCGATAGGTGCCATTTTAACGTTTTCTTTTATTTATCGATAAGACGAAAGTTTGTCGATAGTAATGGTAGCAGCACTTAAGTTAAAACATCATGAGTTAACACTTATAGTAAGAAAATACAAATATGAAAAAATATACATAAATTCTAAATGTTGAATTCGTGACCGCGCTGATAATACCTACAACTACATATTATAAAAGGTAATTTAATTTAAATACTTATTACACTACCATATTTTTTATTGTATATGAGGATTTTATAACAATGTAAGTATTAGGCGCTATGAAAACTAGACTGGATATATGGAATACTTGGTTGACTGATTGAATACTGCGTTACTTAGATTTAAATATTTATCTTGTATATATATTTAAATCGCAACCTTCATCGTCCAATTAGTTTTAATTAAAATTGGGCTCTTGATAGTTTTGAGTAATTTTTGCTTCTCCTCGTAGTTTAGGAATTGGGGCGTGATCTTCTGCTACGTTATGTGTCGCAGGTTCGATTCTCGTACAGAACAAATATTTCTATGACCGACAGGTATTTATTTCGGGTCTGGCTGTTTGTATATGTATGTTTAAATCTTTGTTAACACACCCAGTATACAGAATAAAAGTAGTGTGAATTAATCAATGGTCCAATTTTTGATGTTTTTCATAGCTCCAAGGGACCACAGACTTGTTGGTAGATATGTATTTGTTAAGCTATTGCATAGCTTCTATCGCGGGCCTTGAGCGCGGGGACCGAATCCAGAAATTCCGTAACGAAAAAAAACCTGACGCTCCCCCACTCCGACGGGCACGGAGGTGTGGCTTGAAGGCCGTCCATTGTCTAACGTCGTTTACACAATACGGTCAGTTATTTCAATCCCGATTCTAATGTTCTAATAACGTGTTTGGTAGAGAATCGGATAGTCAATCGGCATTACGCTGGATCAAACCCAAGGTCTTGTTTTTCTTTTTGCTAATTCTTTTCATTGGAAGTACTTTTTAAATATTATATTTAGTTTTTTATTTATTGTCTAAGTTGATAAAAAATGTTTCTTTTTGCGACTTCTTTTCATTGGAAGTAGGTACTTTTTAAATATTTTATTTAGATTGTTTTTATTTATTGCATAAGTTGATAAAAAATGCTATGCAATAGCTTTACCGCGGCAGTCCCCGAGTGCCACACGTATTTTTTTTTTATCTTCTCACCAGATAAATCGTTTTGACAGACGGACAGACCGACAGACGAACAACAAATTAGTCCTATAAGGGTTCCTTTTTTTCCCTTTGAGGTACGAACCCTAAAAACAGATCCACGCCCACTTGAAAAAATCATTCTGTAAATGATAAACAGATTGAAATTATGCTATTACAATTTTATTATTTTATTAAACCGGCCTCTCTGTATTTAAAAACTCGAATGTGAACATTTTAACCAAATTCTTATTAATTAATTGTTATGTTAATTTACAATTTTCAGAGAATTACAATAATTTCCGCTAAAATTTGGTATAATCATGTTTGTGGTATAACAATACTCATTGATATTGAATAAAAACCACAAAGATATATTTAGCTGGTTATATTGACATGCTACCCTATCATGACGTCTTAAAGCAGAACTTATTCCACTGAGGGAAAGAGATGGTGCTAGACACCCTGTATACTGTATAGCTCTGTCTCTTTCCCTCAGCGGAATAAGTTCTGGTTTAAGACGTCATGGTAGGCCTATTGGTTTGTATTGAAACTTAACTTATGACTAAATTCAGGGATTTTTCGTAATAGCGAATACTTAATACGTAGTATTCGCTATTATCTCATATTTTAATATATTTTTTTGTTTAATTTATCACTGTTCTTTGTTGATATACAGCGTGTTGTTTTGCATCCTCGTCAAATTCAAGGACGTAACTATGCTAATGATTCTCGACCCGAATCGATAATAAAATAAGTAGGTTTTTTTTTTTTTACTTTTTTCGTATTTTCAGAAATCGGTAAGTGCACACAGGTGCGTGCATGCCGCTGTATGATACGTATGCGCCGACGCTCACGCACACTGTTCTGTGTGTTCTGTAGGTGATTCTCTACTTTTGAAGTGAAATATTCTGTAATACTGTTAAATTTAAACACACAGAGACAGATCATAAAAGCGCCGTATATTATTATTGATCAGGTACCGTAATTTTCATTGATTATTTATGACTTTTACTAGCACCTCCTAAATTTTGACGAGGATGCAAATCAACATATTGTATAGTTTAAACTTCCACTGTCTTGTCTTGTTTTAGAAAAAATAATAGATTTCCCTTTTTTCTAGGTGTAATCATTCCGTTTATTAATTGTTACATGTTATATCTTAAAAATAAAATTTAAAAATATGTATTATCACATTTATATGTACTTCTTAAAGTAGATTTAAATTTTAGTTTAATATAAATGTATCGAAAAGAAAGGCTAATCCTTACTAATATTATAAAAGCGAAAGTGAGTTTGTTTGTTACCTCTTCACGCTTTAATGGCTAAACCGATTTTGATGAATTTTGGTACAGAGATAGTTGGGAACCAGGAGACGGACATAGGCTAATATTTTTTATAAAAAAGTGGGATGTGAGGGAGAAAGAGGGAAGAAAAGGGAAAACTTAGCGTTGCTATTACAAATCAATAAGGCGCAAGGGGAACTGCGTTACCCCGAATTTAACGCGAGCGAAGCCGCGGGCAAAAGCTAGTATTATATAATATTGAAAGGCTATTATTATTGTTGGTTTAGTAACATGGTTCGCGTACCTATCATTGATTTTAAGATTCATTTTTAAACATATTATTTTACATTTTTAAACTCTTCTTACAAAATCTTGAGCTTCATTGTTATTTGACTACCTGCTTAATAATTATTAACTTAAGGTGCAGTCCGAGGTTGCGGATTGCTCGAAAGAGATACCGCGGTCTCGGAACTTAAATGGCAAAGAAGGAACATGGGTGGGTTTTAGTCAGTAAAAGTCTTAGACTACCCCCCCCCCCCCCCTCGGAGAAGTTATTTAATGATTTCTCATCCGCAAAAAAAGGTGTATGTACACACAACGGCACATCAACCTATACAAAACCATTTTAACCTGATCTCTATACTACGGTGTGCGATCCGTACTAGAGAGATCAGGTTATAATAGTTTGGAATAGATTGACCTGCCGTCGTCTGTACGATTATGGTTTGATTATCGTTAAAGAGCTCTAACCACGAATTTATGGTGAACAGTGTTAGTATTAACTAGCTGTGCCTAGTGGTTTCGCCCGCTGTTCAGCTCTTAATTATCGTAGCCTGATGTTATATAGCCTATATAGCATTACTAGATAAAAAACTATCCAAATAATCTTATCTTAAGAACTACCTGTTCGAATTGAGATATATAAGTGTTTATATAATATCTCAATTCGAACAGGTAGTTCTAAAGATAAGATTATTTATCCAAACAAACTCTTCTGCTTTCAGTATTATAGGTATGGCTACGCCAAATTCTCCTTTGTTTTTATTTATGCATATAATTGACGACACGGTTGACGCAGTGGCTGAGCGATCGACTGCTACGCTGTGAGTCACGGGTTCGATCCCCGCACGTAAAAAATGTTTGTATGGTCTACAGATAGTTGTTCGGGGTTTGGCTGTTTGTGAGGTTAAATGTTTGTAAACGCACCCACGATACAGGAGTAATTCCTAGAGTGGGGCAACGTATTTAAAAAAAAAAAAGTTATATTGTAATCAAGTGCTTACTGTTAATAATTACTTGTTTATGATTTTCCTCGTGTAATTTAATTTATAGCTTTCTCTGCCGCCATACGTTTCTACTTTTTTGCCGCGTTTATATTCTACTCAATAATGTAATAACAATACCAGCCTAAAACTGCCCCACTGCTGTGCAAATACCTCTTGTCATATAGATTCTATTACTTATATAATTAAAACGGTGCACGTGCCATTTTAATGTCTCAGACTAATTAGAAAAAGATTCCTAGTATTCGTCATACGGTAATTAAGTGCCCGTATTATTTTTCACCAAGGCAACCCAACAAGTTCTTTCATCTTTTATAAGTTGGCAACGTGTTTTTTATGTTATTATTTCCAGCGAGCAATAAACGCATATTATGATAGTCAGTCTGTGATCCATTATAACTATGCCACAACATTAAAATACAATTCACATGCAGTATAACAAGGCTTAATTCCTTACTTTTGTTGCCCTTTGCACGATATATGCACACCCCTCCTGGAGATTAGTGTCTGTAGTAAATATGAAGAAGTAAAAATATAATTATAAGTTACTAACTGTCTCCGGCATGAGTTGTTATGCAGTTTTTTCCTTTTTACAGATATATTGTTATTTTTGTACCCACCCTACCTATCCACTTGTCTGCATATTTTTTTCTTTAATTAGAAACTTCTCCTGACAAAAAGTAACACATCAAAAATATTACATTTTGATTCAAGTGAAGAAACTTTGTCATTTCGAGAACAGCAGTGACATATTGCCACGTGAATCAAAAGTAAAATCGAAGTTTTTCAATGGACTGATGGAGAAATTAAATAACAGAACGAAACGTATATTTGTCATAAATCGCTTTAAAAATATAATTTAATTTGTTTTTCGCGCTATTTCATCACAGGCTGACGAAAAAATAATATGACGCCGCTAAACAGCAATAACAAATTTGAATTTAGAACTCAAATAAATGTCAATTTGTAGTTTTAAGAAAATTATTTTATAAATGATCATTTTTATTTATTACAATTTAATTATTTATTAAATATGAAGGCTTTAAAAACATGCTCCTTCTTATTTCAAAGAAATAACACACCGCTGAATCTATAGTCAGCGGTGTGTTACAGATAAAAAAAAAACAACAACTGTTCAAATCCCTATGGATTTGAACAGTTGTTGTTTTTTTTATCTGTGGCGAAATCAGTAAAAAAGAAAATACCCTCGCGATAAATGAGAAAAAAAATGTGAAATACATTGCATGTAAACCCTAATTGAAGTGCAATAAGAGCCAGTTATATACAATGTGTCCGGTCATGGACTAGCGATATTCTAGATACTTATGTAACGAGTGTTTTAATATTCTACTATTACAATGTCACTTGGGTCTAATACAACTTCCTCGCGTTTTGTCAGCCATTTTGAGATATTCTCTATGCGTGTACAAAAAATAATCATATCTCTCAAAGATTTGGTCTTACTGAGACGAAAATAGATTTATTCAGAGGGCAACATAAATATTTAACGTTTAAATTAAGAAATAATTAGCTTTAAAGTTACGAATATAGTAACTTTAAAAAACAAAATTAAAGTCCAAAACAATATGCAAATCAACGAAAGTTTTGTAAACTTTTTTGGAAAAAATAATGGTAGTTCTTTTTTTTAAAATCAATAAATTTGAGTACTAGAATGTTTGTTATATTAGTACATAGAATATCGCTAGTCCGTGACCGGACACATTGTACATAGAATACAACTGCATTTTAGTGACTTTTGTGTAGGGTTTTCAGAGACAACAGTGTAAACTTCATGAATAGTTTTTGGTCAAAAGTTTTTAGTCAAACCTAGTTTTTTTGAGAAAAATTAAAATGCTTTATTACTTCCTTTTTTACTCTGAAGGTTTTTAAAATTAAATTGAACTATGCGTTTTTGTCTTTGTACGGGAACATTTATTACAGTTACAGTCTCATTTTTAGTTACTTTTTTATTGGATATACTTTTTTATCATTTTAGAAATTATTGAATTACAACCAATATAATATTCGATTTAATTCCGAAATTATGTAGCTATGTACCTTTTTCTTTTGCTTCTAGTAATGTGGTTGATAATGCATACGAAATAGTGCAATTCATGTTTTATTTTTTCTTTGGCGAGCCTTTAATGATATTCTGACAACGGGTGAAGTAAGGATCAACATTTATTTTTATCAGAAAGTAGTTGTTTATAGTATATGGTATAGTTTTTAAATCGGAGGTCCGCTTAGACCACATATCAATCAAGGCGTACAGCGCTAAGAGCGTTAAAACATAGTTCTGCTTCCGTCAATCGCTTGAAGATTTATATTCAATAGAAGATTAATATTTCAGCGTTACGCGTATTAATTGATTTTTGGAACGACAATACTATACTACTAGAAATACTGAAAACTGTTATTTTTCAACCCTAATAACTTCAATTGTACCATGATTTTTAATAAAGAGAAGAGAGAGAAAGTTATTAGATTTAAATATTGAATTAAATAAATAGTTCAAGGTACAGTATTATCAGCGTGCTCGAAGTTATCAGCTAACTTGTGCTTAATACTGTGAGCCAAAGTTCAGACAAGTTAGGCCAGCACGCCAATATTGGCCACAATCTCTTCAGTGCAGGTAGGTAGGCAGGTAAGCCTTTAATCACCTAGATATTAAACCTCAAGCCGTAGCAGCAGTAAGCCGCTTTCAACAATGTAGTTCCATTCTATGCATTGAAAATGGCACGGAATTTGAATGAATTTTGAATGTTAATTGGACATATTTTTAAGGCAAATTTGTAGGGGGTATTATTGTTTAAGTTATATTAAAATTAATATAATTCCAAAATAGAAGTTATTATTATATACGTTTATTCAGGTACAACATATTAATTATTTTTTTAATATTTCTTAAAAAAAATAAAAAAAGAAGCAGAAAATAGAAAATTTATATAAATTGATACTAATCATTCATAATTTATTATTGCAGTTCTGGACTGGACTGCGTACTTTGAGGCTTTAAACATTTTTAATACAATAAATATATAAATTATTGTTGTTTACGTATTACCAATGAAAGACATATATATGAACCTGTCTTGACAGGCTATCATGTGGCTAGATTCAGTATTTTTAGAAACTAACAATGTATTTGCCCAAGTGTTATAATCTAAAGTGGGTTTCTATTTAATTAAAACTCTAATATTACCAAAACCAATACGTCATCATAATAATCCACGCGTACCAGAGATAAAAATAAATTATTTCCACAACAAAACTGAAAAGTAAACAAACATTTGCTTTCCCGTATACGATTACCGTATTAAATGTGACTTTGAAAAGTTAAACAGAAATGAAAAGTGAGGATAAAGTTTTTCATTCGGAATGCGCTGGCTGTAGTTAGAAGCTGACTGGGTACTTGTCCGCCCCGGTTTAGTTTAGCCTAGTACCCTTGGCCCAGTATTTTAACCTACCGAGTTAGCTGATAACTTTGATCTTTATACAATAATCTAAACTTGTATGCTACGGTTTTGGAGTGAGTCGGCCCTTATTTAAAAATAAAAGTTAAAGATTTTTCATTTCATTTCAAGTTGTTCTGCGGTAAAAAAAAATACTGATTCTAATTCGAAAACATACATGGATTTTTAAGAAAATTTCGACCGTATCTGATGACCTTGGTAACTTATTTCCTTTGCTGATTGTACATCGACACGATTTTCTTATACTTTTCAACTTGGTTGAAGGAACCAATTTGGTTTTTAATCACAAGATTTAATTTGGTTAATTGATTTTGCTCTCCAAAGCCTTAGCAGTATGAATAAGTATGCTACACAATGATTTTACCTGAAATTTGGTCTATGGGTGAGTACAGAGGGGGTTCCTCCCCTCCCGGGTGTTGATGTTCCAGCAGACGGTGACACGACTGTCTCATGAGCGCTCCCGACACTGATAGACAGACAATCAGACATACAGACAATCGACTAAGGTACAGTTGTATTAGGTTCTATAAAGTAATCGCGTGAAGAATTCTGTCCCGGTCGCGAGCACAAGGCTCGGACGAGCCATGGATTCATATCAAATATTATATCTGAAGTGGTTCATTATTAAACCACATCCGCCCCGCGCCCGTGTCTCGTCCGAGTCTTGTCCTGAAATCGCAGTTATGACTCGCAAAGCAGGAATGATGAAAGCAAGCGAAGAAACTCGATCGCAAATGCGTTAGTTGGGTATAAAGTGTTGGTTTTCAAAAAAATCACTAGTCAACGAATCAGTAAGTGAAAATGTACGAGAATGGCGAAGTTTACAACAATGATGAGTGAATGGAACAGTAAAACAATGGACTGGAGGTCGGATAAAATTTAAATTATAACGATTTTCAGTTCTACACAGTACATTTTACAGATTGTATTGCCCAGACCTTTGAACTCAAGTCCATTTCTCTACAAAATGTAAAATCTGCAATAGTCTCAATATTTACCTTTATTCTAGTTATTGTCATTTGACTACGACTGTTGTCAGTCGAACCGGCGACATTCTGTCTGTAACAAAATAAAAACCATCATTAGTTGAAACGTCAAAACATAGAATTGGTATAAAGTTAGAGTTCTTGAATAGATGGAGGTTGAACTAAGCGATCGATCTGCTTAAATTTCAATATCCTTGGCGGATATTTGTTTGACCACTTTGAACACTAACATCAAACGGTGAGGGGGCGAAAGGTCAATCAAAGTCGAAGACAGTAGTCAGTTAGCGGCCAGGAGCAAACAGAAACTAGAAACTTGAGCGCTACTTCAGCCGAAGGGTAAAGCTATTATTGTAGCTGCGAGAAATGCAATCAATTTTTAATTAAGCTCGAATTATATCTAAACCGATACCAGTATTCTAAGAACGCAAGAAACGTTAATCGAGCCTTTGTTTATATACCATACAAAATAAACGCAGTCAGAGGTTCGTTGGATTGGATTAAATTAACCTGCAACTGTCCGATTAGATTACGCGCTATGCGAAACGCTATGACAAAGCTCGACAGGTGCTCGAAAATAAAACGTTTTACTCGCTTTTCCATTTTTGGAATAACTTTCAAAACGAGTTGTTTTCAAGAGAACTTAAATTATATTCCAGTAAACAATTGCGATTAGTTTAAAAACTAATACACATTTACACTATTCAATAACGTTTTATTAAAATATACATAAAACAATAAGTATTTAAAAATACAACAAAAATACCACACCGGTATCGGGAACAGTGTCCAAGCTACCGGCAGTCAAGGCTTCAGAGAAAGGAACCTCCTAACAATACGAGCCGTGTCCAAGAGTACCGCTTTCTGTATCAAGCTCTTGATCCAGCTGTCTAACGAGAGACTAATTAGCTTATAAAATACGTGTGGCACTCGGGGACTGCCGCGGTAAAGCTATTGCATAGCATTTTTTATCAACTTATGCAATATTTAAAAAATCCTTATGCAATAAATAAATAAAAAATCTAAATATATTATTTAAAAAGTACTTCCAATGAAAAGAATTCGCAAAAAGAAAAAACAAGACCTTGGGTTTGATCCAGAGTAAAGTCGTTTGATTATCCGATTCTCTACCAACACGCTAATAGAACATTGGAATCGCGAATGAAATAACTGACCGTATTCGTAATGAAATTCCTTGTTAGGCTTTTTCGTTACGAAATTTCTCGATTCGGTCTCCACGCTCAAGCCCGCGATAGAAGCTATCTATGCAATAGCTTAAAAAATAATTGACACCATTTAAATTTTTTATTATGTTATATTCCCGTAATAATAATTTGAAAACAATTTGATAGCGTTACACGGAACCGAAATGGCAGTGATCCGGTTATAGAGAGAGATCGCTACGTTCAATGAAATGAAGTGCGCGTGCACTACACGAATATTTCAGCAGGAAATAACAAAGCTTTATTGTGTGCTCGATGGGTGTGTAATTCATTCTACGTTGTATACAAACTGTCCTTAACTCTGTTACTCGATTCACACAGTTTAGAAGTGCGCTTCCCATATCGAATAGAAGCGTAATGAGTATTACGGCAAGCCACCGGCTATACAGGGACAGATTAATTGGTTCAAGTGGTCTTCGATCTTATAATAGAAAGCTTAAAATGGCGTACAAATATAGGATTTAGTTAGAGGATGTGATGAGAAGACAGTAGGCAGGTGTAAATAGAACACTCACATTTTAAGTGTAATTGAGCGAGAACATACTGTGATAACAATAACCAGCAAATTAATTAATTAAAGCGAAAATAAAACCCGCGATAACTTAGTGGACTGCAAGGAGGTCTTGACGAAGGCAAATATTGCATTTTCCGTTAAAAACAATTTTCTCGATAATGACTGCTCAGAAAACAGACGTTTCAAGGTGTCGGTTACGTGCATTATTAACAGTTTCTAGAAGTATCATGGTTGCAACACCGGCCATGATTGTTGAAGGTTAAAGCGTCAAGGATTTAAATTGTTAGATCGCTCTATTACGATTCTTTTACATTTCCTGTCTTTGCGTGTCGATAAAAATTTAAATTAAGTCAACAATGTTATGTTCAATGTCATAAGTACCTAAGTGGTCAGTGCGTTAAAAGTCGAAAATCCGAGTCAAGCACCTGTGATTTCTCAAATTGTATAATTTTCTTCGTTAAAGGAGAACATCGTGAGGAAACCAAACATGCCTGAAGGATATTAAATTTGTCAAAGATATGTAAAGGTAAGTCAGAGGTAGGTATTAGGCACTGGCCGCAAAGTCAAAGTCAAAGTAATTTATTTGTCAAAAACATGGTATTGAGGATGGTACATACAATAATGAAAAGTTCAACATGTTTCACGATTACTAGGTATACAAATATTGGGTATGTCATTTAAATTGATTTATACTACAAAGAAAAGAAGAAGACCAAGAACAGCAAATCTGTGCTAATTCATTGATCCACGCTTTTGCTTTATACGAGTAACACACATGCGTGTCGATTGGGAATGTTACGTGCTAGACTTCACCATCAAAACACGCTGAATGTGGTTCTGTGCGAGAAACGATATGGTTATGGCGAATTATTCGTAACATCGCGCATGTAATCCTCAAAGTGTACGGCAGAATATCTATAATACACCCATATGACACCGGTCAGATATCATCATCTACAGTTCACTAATGTCTCTTAAATCTCACGGCGCTTAGCAACCCCCATCCAATTGCTGCCAGTTTCCATGCGAAGATCGTTGCTCTACTATGACTGTGGGCGACCTTACGCTTGTCCACTCAAGAATACGTCTATCCCAATAGTCATTGGTTCTAATATTGCTAATATGAGCGGCCCCGTCAGCGCCTATTTGATTTAAGAACCCAATAACCCTGTGCCCTGTTTGAGAATTCAACCCAAGGCCACTAGCATAAGTTACTCAAATCTCAAAATAGCGCTTGCCACAAGCATTATGGTGGGTATAATGCTTGTGGCAAGCGCTATTTGCGCTATTTGGCAGGCAGTGTTATTGTATGGTTGCAAATTTTAATTATTAAACCATATTAATTTATTTGTAACCTGTGCTATAGGTAATTTAACGGTCCTGCATTGCCGTTGCTCGTCAGACTGCAAATCAACTGCACACCTTAATTTATTTGTCCCCATTATAACTTAATTGTAAACAGTGCCATATGATTTTTCATTGTTCCTTGTTGATTTCGTCAATTATCTCGTGGATGTGGCGACAACATACACATTTTGATGTTAATTAATTGATTAAAGAAATCAATTGTGTTCGAACTTTCGATAAATACGATGATAAACCAATTTCCTGGTTTAGTTTAAGTGCCAGGTAAAAACGGATGTATTTATTTTAAATAAACCTATATTTAAAAAAATGCGTCTATTCTTGAGGTAACCCGCTGTCGTCGATGGAACGAAGTAACCCAAAAGAAGCCTATTAACTCGCGGCTGACGTAAATACGGGTTATATGAACAATGAAACGCCGTCGTAGGCAGGAAATTTTACCAAATGTTTGGGCGCATAATAAAAGATGTAAAAAAGAAGATAATTGCGTTTATGCAGCATTATTAAAAAACAAGTATAAAAACAGTAACACTTTAAAATTAAACTAAATAAAGCTCTGCATAATTCCAGGTGGCAACTCAAAGCCGTTAATGTTCAGCTGCAGCCCACTACTATATAGTTAAGCGCTTCGTGCGAATATGTGGAATATTGACGAGGTCTGAGTAATCCCATACTACAACTGAATCCTCGATGGAAGAAGTTGGTTATTATGAAGTAGAGTTGCTTTTAATATCGGCCTTTTCATTTTTCTGTCCTACTCTGTCTCACTCTTGGGCAAAGACCTTCCTCCACTCCTTCTACGTCTCACGAACCCGCGTGTCTTCCTTCTAGTTCTGATGGAACGTCTCACTGTGGCAGTTTTCTTCTATCTTAGCCCTAAGTTGGTCCGGCGGACACGTCAATGCGGCAGACACGTCCTGCCCAGTCCGATATTTAAGTGCAGCCTGGCAGCCTTTTCGGTCTTATTATTCGTAAAATTATTGTTTGTTAGATATAAGAACGCCAATCTGCAATTCTGCATATTTAGCGGAAGCAAACAGCTTTCTCAGCAGAGAATTAGCTATTAGACAGCTTCCAAAAAAATACCATTTCATTTCAAGTTCAAGATCGATTTAAACGTTTTAGCAAACATGGTACTAAAGAGCTTAATTATGGAAACCTTATCCATACTTAAGCTCTTTTGAAAGTGTATGTGTGTCTATTTGTTTGTCCGTCTTTCACGGCAAAACGGAGCGACGAATTGACGTGATTTTGTAAGTGGAGATAGTTGAAAAAAGAAAGAAAAAACATTTATTCGTCGCAAATTAGGACGAGCACACAAAATAACAAAAAAATAATGTTGAAGTGATGGACATAGGCTACTTTTTTTTTCTAACCCCCCACTACCTGAAAATGGAGAGTGGACGCGAGCAAAGCCGCGAGCAAAATCTAGTTATTATATTTAGAGATGAAATTTTCGTTTTGATCCATAAAGAAAAGGAGGAAGTTTTCAGTTAGAAGCGTATATTTATTTTTCAAGGAAGTACATGAAAGAAGATCCAATCCAATCATTTGATTTATTTATGTCAAAGTTATTAACATTCAAGCTTATTAAACGATCTTGAACCTTTGAAGGCGTTGTAATTGAGTTCTAGTTATAATAGCTTGTCTTGAATAGTAATATCAAGTCAATGTCATAAGCTAACGAATATCGCACTAGTTTTCCTAAAAGTCCTAAGTTACTCGAGACAGATTTAATTGCATTGGGACATTTATAAAGGCACCTAATTATCAGCAAAGCGCGAGCGTATGGATATGAAACGTGACAAAGTATGACGCATAGAGATCGTCCCCTTTAAATTACGTAATGACGGTTTCTTAAAAGAATTTTTGTGGAAAAGTTTTAATTACGAAACGATTTTCCCCAACTAATGGTAAGGGTTCCTATTCACTGGACCGTTTTCAGCTGCCGAAAACAATCGTATGGCGGGTTATTCATCGCTTCGTTTTGTTTTTCGTTTTTCTGTTGCGTTTCTATTCGGGATCCGAAAATTTAATTTGAAAAAGTATTATCAGTGTGAATGGTATGTGCTGGCACAATGATCATTGTAACTCCGTACGGTGGAAACGCACGACCGTTTCATTTTTGTAATTATTTTGGCTGAAATCATTACTTTATTTAAATAATTTTTATTAAAAAATAAGGTTTCTTTACACTGGAATTACTCCTGTTTCGTGGATGCGTTTACAAATGTTTAAACTCACAGATACAAACAGCCAAACCCGGAACAACTATCTGTTGGCCATACAAATATTTGTTTCGTGCGGAGATCATACCCGCGACACGCAGCGCAGCAGGCGATCGCTGAGTCACTGCACCAACCGTGTCGTCAAATTACTACTTTAACTGCGGTACTGTAATATTTTTGATACATACAGGTCAGGCCACGCTTGCTTGGGTTGGCCTATGGATGGGTGACCACTCATAACATACCGAGTTTCCTCCGTGCCTCGCGATGTACGTTATGCTGTTGGTCCTGGCTGCCTTTGCAGATCTTTGCTGTTGTTTTAAATAGTCAGTGACTCGAAATTCTTGGTGTGTGTTACTATGACCTAAATGCAGCATGCATCTCTTGAAGAAACTTGGCCGATTTCTAATTTACTGCCTTCGATTTGTTTTCATGATGACAATATATTTTTGCACATCTCTTGGAATGGTTACCCATCAGACAGCGAAAAGCGCTGAGGGCTTTGATCACCTTCAAAGTTGTTGTCTTCGTGTTTTCTCTGCTCGATAAACCCACTACTCCTTCTTATCTGACTACTTTCTTTCAGTATGTATACGCTGCGTATAGCAAACACCTTCATTCCTCCAATAACCGTATTCTACGATGTTTTAATCACAGTTCTGGATTCCTTAAATCTTCCTCCGTTGTCCAGGCGGTTTTCCTTTGGAATGCGCTTTCTTTGAATATCAGGACGGCCCCTCGTCGCTTCACATTTAAAGTAAAAGCTTACTAAAAAGTTGTCAGCCCCGTTTATAAATTAATTTGTTGTCACTATTTCATCATATTATGTAGCTTTACCTCTATTTACTTTTATATTCTATTTATTGATGTTTATATGTATTTATTATAATATGTTTTTTTCTGTCACATTACACCTACCATGTTTTGGTTTCTGCGTTTCTGGGTTGACTGGTAGAAAATGACCAAGGCATTAAGTCCACCTTTGTACAGTGTTTTCTGCATGTTAAATAAATAAACAAAACCGCTGGGCACGGTAAACTATGAAATGGTATTGGTTTGCAAGTCTTTTTATAATGAGCACAATGAAGAAAATAATAAACCTAAATATCATAAACATATTAACACGACTTTGTTTTCCATAAGGTTAGTTTGACGACTTAAACTATTAGGTACCTAATAGTTTAAATCCCATATAATAGGGAACGACCCTTTTCCCATCAACTGGGCACAAATTCAGACTCCATACCTACCAATATGTACTTATCAACGTAGTCAAACAAGACAACACTTTTCATGTAACATACTCCATCTTGTTACCATAATGTATTCGGTTTCGCTCCCGCCCACTCTGTTTAAATGAACCGGAAGTGCATCCATTAGCGATCGGAAAAACATCCACTTCCTTGCGATGGTTGCAGAGCCGGGAACGCTCCCATCAAGTCAATTTCAATTTTCCGTTCCCACATATTTCCGTATTTCCGTGATAGCATCAGTATATTCCGCACTTAACGATGGAACATGCATTTTGACTTAGAAAATAAATATTTTTTTTACTTTTCTTTTTTTTTTCTTTTCTTTGGTCTAACGTTCGCGAGCGTGACTGCTGAACATGACGTGGAGTTCAATGGGTTCGGTTCCCAGATCGAGCATAGTGTTATTGGGTTTTCCATCAGGATTTTTGAAGTAGCAACCACAGAGTAGGATCTGGTTTGTCCTAAAGAATCTAACGAATATTTATATTTTATATTAAAAAGTGTGATTTATACGGTTTCAAATGATGAAAACGTCACAGATTCTGAAACGTAACGTTGATCTGTAACGTAAAAATGTTTCTTAGACACAAAGATAGAGAATTTTAAATATTGGAATGGTATTTTTTTTCAGGCTGCACGTGGTATACCAAAAGGAATCTTGTATAACAAACGTCTACAAAAAGATAACATTCCAATGTTATCTCCTATAGAACAGGAAATATCAATAGGAATCCGTGTGTCCCCCGACAGCCTGGTCGGTAGCAAAATGAGAAGCTTCTGTTCATTTCCGTCATACAAGGAACTCTTGTGCAAACGTTATATCCTAGCTAGACTGCCTCCCTTCCGCCATTATTTTTAAAATAGCTTTAACGAAGGAGAGAATATGTTCTAAAGTTATCAATGAATATTAGGCAAACTACGCTAAGTAAATCTTCCTACTCGTCTTAGATTTTTATTGAGCCAGCAAATGTCTTATGATATATGACATTTTCTTTCGTAAAGAGCGGGTTTTAGGCAGTCACTTGACTGGTTAAGTTTGGTTTCACATGCCACTGGTACACTATCATCTACCTGCCCATGGAATGTGTTTTTGGGACCAGCACAATACGTTTTGCTCTTTCTTTCTCTTCTGACAACTGTCACGCCTTTGTTACTCACTCCTTCCAGTCTTTGCACAATCCATACATAGTTTCTTTGTTTTTCTCTACCTCAGCATTCTTTAACGTACTCTTAGTCACATGTGATTCATCCCTTATCGTCAAATGCCCATAGCAAGACAGTCAATTCCTTTTCAACTTTTCTGTAACTTGGGCAACTTTTAAACTTTCTCTCATATACTTGGGTTAACAATTAACTTGAGTATATGAGATATGGTTATATAAAATAGAATCCAAGTTGCTGGACTCGCGGGTCTGCGGACGGTGAGCAATGAGTAGCTTACCGTCCCCGTTCGAGTTCCAAGCGCGCTTCAAAGAGATGTTTGCAAAGCACAGCGGCCTACCAGGATCGCGGGTACAGGGTAGCGGCTTGTTCGAAAGAGAAACCACAGCCCCGGAACACAAAGGGCAAACACTACCCTGCTCCAAGTTATTTAATGATTTCCCACGCGAAAAAGAAACTAGTAATCGTGTTGAATACGATTAAGAATAAACATTCCTAATGTTTATTTTAAATCTAGCTACTGTTTCGTGCTTTGGGTAGAGTAATGAGCTGCGGGGTGATTAAATTACGCATGGTGCAGATGGTGAATATGAGATGTTTAAATCATTTCACGAAATTCTTCAATATAAAAATTAACCAGAATTAGTGTCATAGCCACTATAATTTTTAATAACTATAAGTTGCAATTGTTACAAAGTACACATTTTTGAAAAAGATCATGTTGGCAAAAAACAATTTCCAGTGTTTTAAAATCAAATGTCATTTATTTAAACTAGACTGATGATCAGCACTTTTTGAACGTCATTACACAAGACAGTCCCCGAAAACGCCCACCCTTCGCAACTTCCTAGTGTGTTGGCTGGGAAGAAGAAGTGGCGGAACAAACTCCCCAACAACACTACTGTCTGATACGTTGATGAACCAGACTTTATACAGTAATATTTAAAGCACCCATTACAATTATGAAAAATAGACTATACTCTACATTTAATTGTATTTTTTCATCATCAAATCTTAAAAAGATTATTTTAAAGATTTTTTTCACCAAACCTATCAAGAAATTAAACTGTATCAAAAGGAATTTGCAATAAAAGTACAGGAAACAATAGAACATCAACTATATGTACTCTTCTTCTTTGTTTTGTTACTGAAACTTTGTATTATATTAAAGCTGTCTTAAAAGCCACTTCTACCATTGATAAACCGATACTCAAAGTAAATCTCGAAGCGTTTATTAAAATTTAGAGAATGGTCTAAATTCCCCAATACCAATAGTAAAGGTACTTTTGAATGTCAAGTACACAAAAGCTAGTCTCAGTCACAAGGCATAATAACTCCTGAAAGTACTGTAGTTGTCCATCCCAAAGGGTATAGAATCTCTGTGGCGAAGAATGGATAAAAACCTCCATGCAAACTCTTTCAAGTAAGATAAGTCAGAATATTTTTCATCGCGAACTGATTTTAGTCATTGCACCGAATATCCGTCTGAATTGAAGCTCAGATTTACAAAAGCATTGCCATCCCAAAAGACTACTTAATTAAAACCGGTAATTTACGCGATAATTAAACAATCACTTGAAGTCGACTGTTAAGGACATGTTGGCCCACTTATTAAACGAAAAAGAAGTTTAATTATACCGAAGTTATTTAAGTATCACAGAGTTGGAATTATTATTATTTAGTTTATGCTAAAAAAGAATATAGACTACTGAAGCTGTTTACAAAAGTGGCATGCCGCTAAACCAGTTTATCAAAATATTTGAATATTTAAAAATGAATTCTTAAATGCTTTGGAAACACAAACGTTTAAAAAAAACGAAGTCTAATTCTAAATTCAAATCCTAATCTCATTCTAAATCTCTATTTTAATACTCACATTTCAAGCACTGAAGGAAGAAATGACCGCGCGACTGAACGAGGAAACACTTAGAATATTCGCGGCCTGAATGAACAGGTAGATGTGAGAGCGAGCGATCCGACCGAGTGAGCGAGCCGAGCGAGCGAACTTGCGACAAGTGCGACCGCGGGCCCGAGATGCGATACGAATGCGGAGCGCTGTATAGTCGGAAACCCACTCCGGGCGCGCGCATGCGTCATCGACGGTCGGTGTTTCCCCATCGCCCGCTTGCGAGCTCTGATTTTGATACCTTTCGATTTAAGCTGTGAGAGAATTTTTATGTTATGCTTCGTGGTATTCGGAAAAACTGCAAGTCGGGTTCATTAAAAATGTGTTGGTAGGTGAAAAAGGCGCTTAATTAAAAAAAAAAAATGAAATTTTGTGGAGCAAAGGTAGGATTATATTGCTAAAGCACAAATTAATTATCGTACGTAAATGATGTACTGGAAACATAATTCCGTACCGTAGTATTCTCATAGTTCGTATCGGTGTATTTATTGCCCCGGTCCTGTGTCCGGCACAAATAGATAGCCGCCATACTGACCGTAACCTGACACAACATGGACCGTACTATCTATGTTCGTTCCGGTGTCAACTTGCCACTTTACCTCGTTTAGTATTATCTCATGAGCTTAGAAGAGAGAATATACTGCAACAGTACTGAACAACTACTACTACAACTTAGAACCTGTGTGAACTGGAAACAATATACACTGAGCACATAATAATTTATAATAACTTAACGTTGGAGAGAGCTTAATAATGTACACTTGAAGAAAAAACTAAAATCGTTCCTAACTGACAAAGCATGTTAAAACAGTAATTAATTTCTGACAGAACCATTTACTTTGACATATTATTATGTACTTTAACTTTCATGATTTTAACATTATTACTAAACTCACTAACATTTTTACTTTTGCCAGGTATAATTTTATCATTTTTTTGCTAATTTTCTAAGAGGTAGATTAGTCTGGAATAACAAATAGGATAATTTTTTTTCAATATCACGCGTGCGAAGCCGTGTACTCCATTTAGTTATTTATAAAACACAACACGCCAATTTGGCTGACATAATCGACTTTTTGTACTTTTTACGAATTATGATTACTAATCGGTTCCAACTACTTTTTTTTTGACTGATGAGTTATTGAAAGACTCCCTCGTTTTAGGCAGAGTGGAAGGGAGTGTAGCGGCTTGATAACCGCGATTTGCTGAGTTGCATTTTTGATGTTATATGAGGACGCGAGTGGACGGACCGCCAGTCGCTTACGGTACACCGCCCTGCCTCTACACATACTAGTACGTAGTTAGATATAACGAAGTATTGTGGAACCAAATTAAAGGCATTTATTAAGTTAAAGTCACTTGTCATTTAAGTACCTCCCAACATAGGGGAACATGCCCCAACAGGAGTATGACTTGCACTGACTAAAACCCATCCATGTTTCTTCTTTGTGTTCCGAGGATGCAGTATCACTTTCTAACCAACCTGCAGCCCTGGACAACTTCTTGTTCTACGAACACAGTCCCATCATCCCCAAAGATTGTTATTTATAAAGTGTTACGTTACATTTGGGCTAAAACTTTTCAAATTAGTTAAGATCTCGAGTAGAAGTGTAAACACCAAACACAAGCAGGCGTAGTTGCATCTCAAATGAGTTAGTGGAACGAAGTTTCTGAACACAGCCACAGACCAATTTCCGTACACACCGCCTATGCAAGAAAAACATGAGGTATGAGGTGTTTCACGGTAAGTTCTGCAGACCGTGTGTACTCGCCGTTCGCCAATAACTTCGTTACCTCCCACAGTTGGTTCGGCCACGTGAATAATTTGAAAATGTATTTTGTTTTCCAATAGGAAATTGGCTGCTTGGTGATTTTGTTACAACGCTATGTGATAACTCTGTTGAATGTCGCGAAAACGTGAAAAAACAGGGCAGTTTTCAGTGTATATTTTGTACCACATTTTAGACCCTGTCGGTTTAGTAATTGCAATATTTAATTGCACAGGTGGACTCTCTCTATTATTGTATCTCTCATTCGATTTAGATATAAAATTTTGAATGCCTTGTTTTAGTAGAGAGTAGAAAATCATGCCGTGACGTCTAACAGGGGAGAATGGTAAAAGAAGACGAGTAGCACCTACCAGAACCAGAAGGAACAGAACAATGGCAGGGTTAGAGAGTAGAGTATGTTGGCAATTATTACTATTATTCCAGCTGCAATTAGTGAGGCTATACCATTAACTTATATAGATATTAAGTACGGACTAAAGACTTGGCGTGTCCGTACTTTGAAAATCCTTACTAATATTACAAAAGTACGTGAAAAAGAAAGTGCGTTTGTTTGTTTTTACGTCTTCACGCCTAAATGGCCAAACCGATTTTGATGAATTTTGGTACAGAGATAGTTGGGACCTTGGAGACGGACATTGGCAAAAAAAGTGAGAAAAGGGGGAGAAAAAGGGAAGCGGAGAGAAATACATTTTTTTTTTTGATCATCACACGGTTTAAAGATAGCGCTAGCCCAAAGTAACTATACTACGCGGACGAAGTCGCGGGCGGAAGCTAGTATCTGTATAAGTTAAAATGTGCTAAAACTAGTTAGTGGTGACATCAATTTCTGAGACCTAAATATGGTAACATATTGCTTGCACGTTCATTAGACTACCTCGCCAATTCGATTAATTGCATCAGCAGCATTTTAGGACACCTACCGCTACTCAGTTAAGTATTTCAGGGATTTTAGACATAACTTATTAGTGTTCGATCCCGCCGTAATAGACTTTATATGAAATTTAGAACATGTATCTCGAAGTTATATAATTCTGAAGTTGTGAAAAAAAAGAAACAAAAATACATGTCGAATTGAGAACCTCCTTTTTTTCGTCGGTTAAAAAGCGTGCTGCATTTATATCAAAAATAATATTGCTATATTTTTTAACAGAAAATGCTATATTTTCTGCTGTAGAGCCAGCCTATAACCCTTGTAAAACTTACAAACATCATGAACTAAAGAGACAAAACACATTTGTTCAGCCTTCGTAGTGACTTTTGTGGTAGGTTCTGTGTCTTGTAGTAGGTAGTAGGTTGCAGTCCACCGACTGTTACTCACTACTTGGTCAAAAGAGCACAGGTGAATCTGAGTCTAGTGACGAGTTATTTTAAACAAAAACTAGGTTCAGATACAAAAGGCATCGTATTTCTCAATACTGGAAATGGGTAGTCACTCCTTGTAAAATACTGGTACTGAGTTGCACCCTGTTAGACTGGATTCCGACCCTGGAAAAAGGCTAGATAGAAACAGACTAAGTTAAGAAACAAAACTTTTCCAGATCAAAAAACGACATCTCAAGAATTATTTGCTGTACAAAAATCACTTCTCATACAGAGAATGCACCAATTATTCGATAAAATATTATTTTCTATACTGAATTCCTAACACCAGACAATAAAGTCTATATAGGAGATTCTTTGTGGTATATATGTCACCGGAAAATAACAAGATCCGTAAGTTTATCAATTTACTAGGAAGTTTATAAACTTTCGTAAGATTCTAAACGGGAGATAAATTGTAATATTTTACGTCTTTACTGGCCGTAGGGGGTCACAGTTTTAACCTAACCTAACCTACACATTTTTTTAACATTCAGGAAGGAATATTTGGTGCACGAAAATGTGGACGTAAAATATTACAATTTATCTCCCGTTTAGAATCTTACGAAAGTTTATAAACTTCCTAGTAAATTGATAAACTTACGGATCTTGTTATTTTCCGGTGACATATATATTGAATACTGCTTGCAAGCGATGTATCGAAAGCCGCTTCAAGCAGTTTGGATCAGTTATTTATTAATTACTTACTCAGATCGGCTATCGGAAAAGTCATGTTAGATCGCTCTTTGACAGTTAGTAGTAAATAGTCAGTGTCCCGAAACTCTGACAACTAGTGTTCCCTAGTACTAAATGGGTTGATGAGGTCAGAAAGACAGTAAAATAGTGGCTCCATGTAAAATAGTGGTATTCCGCTGCACCTGGTTAGACTGGAAGCCGACCCCAACATTGTTGGGAAAAGGTAGATAATGATAATCCCACGGAAAAAGTTGTTCTATTTTAGTGGTCTAGATACCACATCTTTAAATATGACCCACATTCCTGATAAACGCTGTTTTTCACTTTTTTCCGTAAACCGGTTGACGACACGGTTGGCTCAGTGGCTGTGCGATCGACTGCTGCGCTGCGTGTCGCGGGTTCGATCTTTGCACGGAACAGATATTTGTATGGCCTACAGATAGTTGTTGCTGGTCTGGCTGTTTGTGTATGTGAGTTTAAATGTTTGTAAACGCACCCACGATACAGGGGTGGTGAGGCGCAACATATTATTTAAAAAAAAAAAGTATGCTTTGAGCTTATACCCTGGCTGGAGGTCTTATTTTTTAAGGCATCCACAGGATTCGCCTGGAAAAGCAGACGACCCCCTCCTAGGTTGAACAGCGAGATGCCATTCATTGCTTTGAGCTCTTTGCACTTAAGTTTAATTTAGAGAACAAAGCAAATCGCCGTTATCTGAATTATATCCCAACAAGCACACTAGAAGAATGCTGATTATAAGTAAATGGCTGTGCACATATTGAATACATGCAGGATATTTGCAGTGGTAGAGGTAGTTTGGTATTTCAATAAGCTTTAGCTTTCATATAGAATGTGACTGCATTCTTTATGAAAGCTCGCAAGCCTGGATATTTCTGCGTGTGTGTGTGTGTGTGTGTGTGTGTGTGTGTATATATGCCCTATTGATATCGGCATAACTGAAATAAATATCAATTTATATTTCGAGTTCTCCGCGACATACCCATAGAGGCAGTAAATGCTACGATTTTTACATACTATTCAAGGGTACATCTGGGCAAACACACACGCCAATTGCGAGGACTATGCACACTTTTCCAATAAACTTCAAAATAATCTAATGAAATTGGTTTGATTTTTTTTACTAAGAGAAATAATATTGGTGTCGCTGTGCAATGTTCTTGTACTATTCAAAAAGTAGTATTTGTTCCGCGAAACAAAATTTTCTACGAATAAAAAGAATATATACTTCGGAACTTACTTATGATAGTATTCCGCAAAGTATCATTAAAAAAAACCACTGAAGTCGGTGGCAAAAAAATCTATGAATAGTCGTCACCAAAAGTCACCGATTTCCGGAAGTAAATTTATTTGCCGTCTTTTTGGAAATTGGTTTATTTTTGGCAAAAAAGGTTTTTACTTGTGGTATCTCACACAAATTAATTATTTCGAGTAAGTATTCGTTTTTAATGCTATTAAGAGATATTAGCATACCGTCTAGATATTGAAGAAAAATTTATTATAGAAGATAACTTATAAATAATGCGAGCAATATAGATGAAGTTCATATGAAACCAGTTTGGAAGTATATTTACCCTTAAAATTATAAAAAAAAAATGATAACGGCCCACTATCGACAATGAAATCGCGTAACGAACATACCAAAAAATACAGTTGTATTGAGAACCTCCCGTAGTTGGTTAAAAAACAACAGAAATGGCGGCTGCATTTCTAAATTAAAATAACAAACAATGTCTTGTCGGAAATACATAGTATCCGCTACCCTCACCAGGGAAATAACGAGAAAATATAACTATTCTCTATGGCTTATGATCTACAATGGTGGGACTTTAATAAAAGTATTTAAATAGCTTGGTTCGCTAACAATCTGGGGGCCTAAATAGGACGCTTTAACAGGAAAAAATATAATAGGATAATAATATGAATTACGTTAACATTCTTTAAATGGTCACAGACTAGACTACATAATAATAATATTATGAATTGTCACAATGTGACTTTTTTACGAATGGTTGTATATTTACCAATACAATTCCAATTATGTCACTTGACACAACTGCAGTCTATAGTAGGGGCCTACCCATTTTTCATGAAAACAAAGGCATGCCATCGTCGCGTCCCAAGCAATTAGATTCCAATACAGCTGAAACGCCGACGGCGACGGTGACGGGAGTTCATCGGATGATGTCGTCCACGACCTGACATGTAGCCTAAGTAATTAGGCTGCATGTTATGTCGTGGTATCCGAGGTTGTTGACAACTTCACCACAATACAGCAATGAGAACAACATGGAGAATCTTAGGCGTAGAGAAGGAAGAAAGTAGTGTCGTCAAACGAAGTGCTTATGCTCTCTGGCGGTAGTGCATCCCACTCACCCACAGCCAGTAGGCGTGCATGCTCAGCACTACTGCCGAGCATGCACGCATGCTACTACTAGCAAACGTGTTCAAAAGATTGTTCTGCAAAGTGGCTGGTTTGAGATTCTTCCAGACTAGCCATGCTTGCACCATCCGCAGCACAAACATGCCCTAAATACTATACCGCCAACAGTTTACAAAAGAGCAAAGCATGAGCGGTCTTATAAGACTAATTGTACACATTGGTTCTATATAAAGAAATATGTTGAAGGATTCTTTTCGTAATCCCATGCCAACGTATCATGTCTCCTTACGTAAATGTCTCGTTCACGTAGGTGTGGTTCTATAGAACGTTACAATTTTAACACCGCCGCCCACAACGCGACCTTACATAGGTCACACACGGTGCGACTATGTACTGATTTGCGAATTACGCAAAAAAGATCAAAGAAAAAAAGATAATAACCCATTAATGTCTTCACATTAAATTAAAATTATATGTCAGTTAATAAGTAGTACATTAAATATATTAAAAAGTGACACTTTTTGACGGTTACCGTTCATCGGTTTTTGAGTAATACAACTTTATCTGACGAGTCTGGTGTCCTGACTGTACCTCAGCTCATCGCACTAAGCATCCATATACATTATATTTCCTATATATAATATGACATCACGCCTGTAATCCCCAAATGGTAAGACAGAGGTGTATCTAATAAGTAGGTGCATCCACCTTTCGCCGGGTATGATGAAATTCCACATACAAGGAGGCAACTGCATTGTCATCACTGGGCAAAATCCACAATACTGCGAAATTTCAACACAACTTACACTAACACTTTGCCAGACCTAGAATCGAAACCAGAAATCAGAACCGTATGCTGGCTGCGGGTTGGTTCTAAAGAGATACCGCGGCTCCGGAACACAATCGGCAAACGAAGGAACATGCACTGGTTTTAGCCAGTACATAATAAACTCAAAGCATTTGTTTCAATTAAGCCATTACAGGCACTTTTGAATATCAAGAAACAAAATGATGAAGCTACAGTCCCGGTCACAAGGCATAATAACTTGTGAAAGTACTGTAGTTGCCCATTCCAAAGCGTTGATCTCTACGGAGAAGAACGGGCAAGAAACTCCATGGACACTCTTTTAAATTATAAAATTATTACAAAATCGTATTTTCATTATTCATGTTTTCAAGCAGTCGTATAGTTAGTATGTATTTCTATTATATGTCGACGATGAAACCTTAATTGAATTTGTGCTCGGAGTTTTTCGGCCAAAGTGTATAGTAGATGGCAACATCATACGCTGTGACATGGCTGCCATATTGGAGCACCATAGGGGCCTTTTGGCTTTTGACTAATTTAATTGTCTTTTTTTTGTTTTGGTGTTCTTTTATTAAACATAATTTGTTTCATTGTCTTGTCCTGTACGGGAAGCTCGTGGCTAAATAATAGCAGCCGCTCAGGTCGATCTTTAGGTTAAGCCGCGCTTGCCTAGGTTGGTCTGTGGATGGGTGACCACCCGTTACATACCGAGTTTCCTTCGTGCCTCGGAAAGCATGTTAAGCTGTTGGTCCCGGCTGTCATTTGTAGATCTTTGACAGTCGTTACAAATAGTCAGTGTCCCGAAAAGTCTGACAACCAGTCTTACCGTTTGTCGAATTACCCAGTACTAACTGGGTAATGGAGGTCAGTAAGGCAGTCGCTCCATGTAAAATACTGGTATTCAGCTGCATCCGGTAAAACTGGAAGTCGACCCCAACATAGTTGGGAAAAGGCTAGGTAGATGATGATGTCTTGTCCTGTAAGAGTGTAGAGTGTAAACAGTTCTTTTTTCTTTCCATCATCATCAGTCGTATTTTACAACTCAAAGGGAAACGTCGCGTCGTCAGGGGAGGGGGCGATGCTCACAGTATTTATTGTACGATGTTTAATTCGAAATAAGTGATTAAAATATTTGTTGACGCGGCTGGTACGTAATTGGCTTGTTTCGCTAGAAGTTGTCGTCGGAAAATACAGAGTGAAAATGAAATGCGAGCAGATTTATTAAATTTTAATAGCCGTGCAATCATCGGCTTTGTCATTCGAATAATCGCAAAAAAAAGGAATGGACTTCCACATAAACACAATAGAAGTTGGTGACTTTTATGTGTACTATTCAGCTTATTGCCAACGACTTCCGGAAGTGAAGTTAATTTCCGCTATTTTTGTGGTTGTATTTTTTTTTGAAAAATGTTTTTTATTCTGTTCTTTTTTTTAAATCAGATACTATCTCACACAAAATCATGTCGAGTATTCATTTTCTAATATTTACTAAAACTTTTAAGAAGATCATCTTCATAGACGTAAAACAAAAAAAAAACACCGCCACCTTCTTTTTAGAAAGGGTTAAAAAAAAAACAACACAAAAGTCATAAGAATAGTTTCAAGCAGCGACAAAGATCCTGTTTCCGATACCAGTGAACTAATTTTTTTTTAATATTTTTAAAGTTTTTTTTCTAAGCTTTACTAAGACATATTTAAAAATGATAAATATAATTTCAAGCACTTCTCAAATTTATTAGCTGATCAAGGCAATCTCCATACGCTTAGGTGCATTGCAGTTTGAGTGTCACGGAAAAGCCACAAACTGCTCAAGTCTAGCAAATTATTACATTTTTAACACTTTTATTAACTACACGTGGAACAAACTACGTAAAATAAATTAACCCTCTTACGGTTTGAGCTGGAGCTATAATTTTGCATACATGCTTTTGAATGACAATGCATGGTTTGTTAGATAACTAAACTAATAATATAATTCTAAATCCAATATGTCTGACTCCCAAATATGGCTTACTAGTCTTTTTTAAATACATAACAGTAATATAGGTCTCAAATGAAAGGGTTTGTTTAGCTAACTATACTTTTTTTTTTTTTTGTAAAATAGAATTTATAATCAGTGCCACCATCAAACGGGCCGACAAGAATAAAACTGTGGTTAACAAGTATCGATGCAACCTGCCCTAATGGTTTATTTATAGCGTTCACGGCTCAACAAGTTTTAGACTCCAGCCGTCAAATATAGGTTACTAGAATTTTAATAGCCAGCCGTCGTGACCCTTAGTTAAATATAGACTTACAGTTTTACACAGGTATTTGAGCGTTCAGACTTTTATAGTAGTTTAGAAACTGAAATACACAGTTTTTATGTCAATGCTTAGGCAGAATCACAAACTGTTGCTGCCATATTATGGAAACAAATACGTTATATTATTTGATATTGGAGTTTAAATCCTTACAAAGATAAACCTCCTTGTAAATAAAAAAAAAAAAAATAAAATATTCTCTTTATTTGGGTAAGTAACAAACTCAATTGAGAAAATAAGGGCGCGTGTAAGCCACTCGAGATGACTGCTCAATTTTGACCCCACTTCCGTCTTTCCGTTTGCACAGTTAAAACTACACTTTTGATGGAGAATATGATATGATGATGTATAGTAGTCAACTTGAGGTACTTTCTAGACACTTTTACGGTACCGTATTTTGCTCTCTCTAAGTATTGTTTTAGCAGTAATCCAAAATGACAATATGATTTAAAAAGTATGGATTTGTGTATTTTATTCGATTTTTAAATAAAATATGAAGTAGGTACTCCACAACGCTTTCGTCTGAAAACATGCCCAAAAGACTAGCAGCTTTGCTACGTAGAATAGCAATGCTAATTATATGTATTATTTATTTGTAAATGTTAATATTAACTCTATTGTTAAGTTTTTTACAATTCATGGAAACATATAGGTATATGGTAGATTAAAACCTATTTTCATTTTACTTTTAATTGACTTAAGAAAAAGGAGTAGATATCTCCGTCAATTGTGGGCCGGTATTTTTCCAAAGAATTCCCAAATGAATTTTATCTACAGTACGGCCAACGAGAAGCGATACCAAATGTCAAACAAAACCCATGCTTTTGTTTGACATTTGGTATCGCTTCTCGTTGGCCGTACTTTATATAATATATTGCGAGGCTAATTTATGAGTTATCTTCTGTAATGTACATTTTTCTTCTAAAGTAAAGTAAAGGATGATATGCTAAAATATCTTAGTAGCAATGAAATATTAAAACTTGATAAGAATTTGTGTATATAGATACCATCATACGATAACTCATCCTAATCATACCAAAACTAAATAGGCTTAAATAAAAAACGGTGGCAAAAAAGTATAAATCAAACAAATGCCACCGACTTCCGGAAGTCAATTTAAAAATCCGGAAGTTAATTTTCAGTTTTTTTTGTGTTTTTTCGAAGACCGTTTTATAATAATCACTATTTTAAAAACGGATGCCAATCTTCGCTATTTGAAGTAGTTTGGGCTTTAATAAAGTTCTAATGCCCGTCACCGCGCGTCGAACGTAGCGCTGCGAACACTTGCAGTAAGTTCGGCTTGCATTATAATTTTGCTCGGCCGTTCATCTTAATTTATGCAAACATAGGCCTTAATACGAGTTCGTGGCGAGAACTTCGATTTTTAATCGAAATATTTTAATAAATTAATAATAAATTTTAAAAATATAATAAAATATTTTTTATTATATTTTTAAAATTTAATTTTTCAAAATTATAAAAATATTATTTTTTAAAGTGAATACCTCATATTCTTACTGCTGGGAAGCCGTGTATCTACGTATTAGAAGCACACTTATTATCACAGCTAATCAATACGGTTTATCACAAAGCTTTGTTCGCAAATACTAAACAATAATTCAAAAATAAAAAAGAAAGTCTGTTATAAACAGTCATAGTTGTACTTATAAACTTAAGGAACTGTAAATAGAAGAATTTTGACGACACGACTGGCGCAGTGGCTAAGGGTTGGACAGCTGTGCTACATGTTGCGGGTTCAATCCCCGCACGGAACAAATATTTGTATGCCCTGCAGATAGTTGTTCCGGGTCTGGCTGTTGTTTGTGTATGTGTTTGTAAACGCACACACGATACAGGAGAACTTCCTAGTTGTGGGATATATTTGATTTAAAAAAGAAAGATAGAGAAGCTATAATATCTTACGCTAAGGTAACACCAGGGTTTACCTAATTAACACAAGGGGAACTAATAGAGAAAGTTTGCTTTGCAGAGTCGCAGGCAAAATTTAATAGGTTCGCACTGACCAACATGGTTTAATAAAGTTCCAGTTATGTTGTTACAAACTTCCTTCCACTATACAGGAGGTTTGCAGGCCACACGGAATTTAATCACGAGTGCCTTGTCCATCCTGTTAGTACAGTACGAATGGGAACTTTATTCGCTACCGGTTGCAATGTGGAGATAAGGAATTTGATTTTTTATTAAATTAACACAGCATATAAATGATTGATTGTTTTTTTTCATTCGGATTTTTTGGTAAATGTACAAAGAAAGTGGTAAAGAAGAATGGATTTTCCTGTCTTTAATTACGAGTATTTTTTTTAAATAGAAGAACATGATCACGTTTAACATTCTAGGGATATCAAAGTCGAAGTTCTACGGAAGTATCTAGCCATGCCCTTGATATTCAAAACCCAAAACTGCTTTAAACTTAAGAACATACCTTTAAAAGATAACGAATGTTTAGTTACTCCAAAGCGACTCATTTGTATGAATTAAAGCTGATTAACAGCATTAAAGATAGTTCCGTTGGAAATAGATTTAAAAAACCGGCCAAGAGCGTGTCGGGCCACGCTCAGTGTAGGGTTCCGTAGTTTCCCGTCCGTCACAATAAGTGTTCCCACTAATGAGTTTAAAGGTGGAGGAGGAAATTATTTTGTACAACTTTTTGTCTTTTTTGTACAAAAATTGTTGTGTCAATCAAGTTCAAAATGATTTTCCTATAAAGTCCTTATAAAATTCTACTTTTCAGATTTTTTTCATATTTTCTAAACTTATGGTTCAAAAGTTAAAGGGGGGGGACACATTGTTTTTTACTTTTGGAGCGATTATTTCCGAAATTATAGACATTATCAAAAAATGATTTTAGTAAACCCCTATTCATTTTTAAATACCTTTCCAACAATATATCACACGTTAGGGTTGAAATTAAAAAAAAAAATCACTTCCCACTTTACATATAGGGTGGCTACAATTATAAAACATTTTTTTCCAATTTTTATTTTACCACTTTGTCGGCGTGTCTGATATACATATTGGTACCAAATTTCAGCTTTCTAGTGCTAACGGTCACAGAGATTAAGCGAGGACGGACGGACGGACGGACGGACGGACGGACGGACAGACAGACATGGCGAAGCTATAAGGGTTCCGAGTTGACTACGGAACCCTAAAAAGGAATGTTCTACAAAGATTTCAAATTTTGCACACATGTTAAGTTCAGCTCAATTGTAATCCGAGAAATTGGTCAAAACTAACTTCTAAGATTTTACATAGTTACCAATGAAGCTAATAAAAAGGTTTTATAAAAATTTAGGGGCTTTAAACTTAAGAATACACCTTTTGAAAGTTTCGAGTGTTTCAGTCTCTTACAAAGTGACTCATTTGTAGAAACATGAGGAAATTACTACTTGTCAACTTCATTATTGGATGGAAGTAGTTTTAAAAAAGGAATGAAAATCAAAATTGTTATTCAGTCCCTATCATCGCATCTAATATTCAGAGTTTTACAAAGATTTAGATCCTTAGAAGTCCGCAACCTAGAATGGTCACATGGAGAAAATACATTGAGACGAGTAAGCTTGCACATCCTACGTTGGATACGATTTTCAGAAGGTGTGCGACAGCCAGGTCATCAAACCAGGTAAGGATGGTACTAAAGGAAGGAGAACTGTGCTCAGCAAAGGGTTTAACACACAAGGCTGCTCACCATTATGAGTGAGCAAGACACTTTTAAAATGTAAAAGTAGCGTACTCTTCTTCTTTTTCGTGTGGTTATATGCCAAGCCTGGCGTAACC
The DNA here is from genome assembly GCA_905475445.1 of Ochropleura plecta. NCBI lineage: Eukaryota > Metazoa > Arthropoda > Insecta > Lepidoptera > Noctuidae > Ochropleura > Ochropleura plecta. Next base: position 25,792,292 of record FR997721.1, on the reverse strand, counting down.
ATACCATTGAAAAATATCTCAAAGGCATGTTTGGTTTTCTCACAATATTTCTTATTGAAAAACACATGAATCCGAAAAAAATGAGATAACCCGCCGAAACTGTCGAAGACAATTTGAAATTGTGTCAGGCGATTCACCTTTAAATTATCATTGATACGCTACGATAGAGGATTTAAAAAAGTCATAACTATTGTCGTGGTAGAGTGATCTAACAATTAAAATCCTTGGCACTTTAGAAGGCTAAAGCGCCAAGGATTTAAATTGTTAGATCACTGAAGGCAGTAATCACGGCCGTTATTACTGAACGTCACGTCACGGACACCATGATACTTCTAGAAACTGTTAATAATGGTCCGTACCTACATTATTAACCAATACCTTGAAACATAATTATTACGTATTCCGCGCTATCATTATAAAGACAATTATTTTCAAGGGAAAATGCAATATTTCCAAATAAATATACCTTTCCTTTACATTTTGTTGAAATTTCTCAGTGTTTTATGTTATTACTACAGTAATTTTAAACCTTTTATTTTTTATATTATATTCTAGGCTAAGCGCAAACTATACAAAATAAAAGCAGAAACAAAATACGATGGATAACTTGATGTTTTTATAAAATACTATGTACACAGAAAGGTGGATTTAACCAGGGATGACGGATTATGGAGACGAAAGGAAAGAGATATATATGCACCGGCCAAGTAAATTGGGAAAAGAATAAAAATTGCCCCTGTGCTCATACCTTACTATTATCATCCAATGATAATGGTTGACAAACAGACAAACGAGCAGTTCCCTCTGATAGGAAGTGATCAAATATTCAGCGAGCTAAATATTTTAGAGGAGAGTCCATTGGGAACTACCGATATATACTTTACTCGGTGAGAGGTTGCACCACAGCGATGGCCCCAGTGCGGGGTGGTGGGTGTCACATTACGAAACGAAGTTTTCCTCCGAAAGTTTAAAGTTTCGAGAAGTCTTTTGTGATACATCAATGTTTGCATTTCAAGAACTAACAACAACTGATAAACTAACTGTTTTTGTCTCAGAATCACACTAAGGTAGACTGGTAGAAAATACCCAAAGCATTACGTTCGCGTTCGTACAGTTTTTACTAGTGCTGAATGCACTTTGAATAAGTACTGACTTTGGCTGTAATATTACTATAAAATTAGTTTAGAACAATCATAATTTTAACGGGAACATTACAATATCAATGTGTCACTTTTTCGTGCAAGTACGCTGAAATAAAATTCAGGGTGATATCGGTGGACTCACTTTTTATACGTTTATATTGACTTGCAAATACATCGTTTTTAGGGTTCCGTAGTCAACTAGGAACCCTTATAGTTTCGCCATGTCTGTCTGTCCGTCCGTCCGTCCGTCCGTCCTCGCTTAATCTCTGTGACCGTTAGCACTAGAAAACTGAAATTTGGTACCAATATGTATATCAATCACGCCGACAAAGTGGTAATAAAAATTGGAAAAAAATGTTTTATTAGTAGTAAAGTGGGAAGTGTTTTTTTTTTAATTTCAACCCTAACGTGTGATATATTGTTGGAAAGGTATTTAAAAATGAATAGGGGTTTACTAAAATCATTTTTTGATAATGTCAATAATTTCAGAAATAATCGCTCCAAAAGTAAAAAACAATGTGTCCCCCCCCCCCCCTCTAACTTTTGAACCATAAGTTTAGAAAATATGAAAAAAATCTGAAAAGTAGAACTTTATAAGGACTTTCTAGGAAAATCATTTTGAACTTGATTGACACAACAGTTTTTGTACAAAAAAGACAAAAAGTTGTATTTTGTACAACTTTTTGTCTTTTTTGTACAAAAACTGTTAGAGCGCCTACCGCGGAACGTGCAACATTGCACGCTCCTCCACCTTTAAACTCATAAGTGGGAACACTTATTGTGACGGACGGGAAACTACGGAACCCTACACTGAGCGTGGCCCGACACGCTCTTGGCCGGTTTTTATTATTTCCGAGTACTGTATCCAATGCTTGGTGGAGGGTACTACATAACAGTGTCCCAACTGTATAATTCTGGGCAGTACTGAGAAATTTTTAATGGACAAACCCACAGACAGTATACGAATTCGTCACTTATTTATAGAAAGTTGGCCATTTGATATATTTATCACTTTATATAACTCTTCACAAAGCTGTGCTTCTCTTCACAAAACCAGTCTGTTTTTTTGGGGTGGCAAATCATCGAATAAATTCCACCGCTCTGGGCGGAGCGGGGGGGAGTGTCAGACTTGACTGACTCAAACCCACCCATATTCTTTCTATTGCCCTTTACGTTCCGAATATCGTCCTTTACGTGTCTCTTTCGAACAACCCGAAACCCAGGACAAAAAAAAAACAGTCTTAGCAGTATTACAAAAACTGGTGCTTTTTTGCAGTTGTTGGGTTCTCTCCTTCAAACATCCGGTCAGCTCCTTCGCTAGCATAATTGCTTCGCAGAGGGAGGTGACTCCTTCCCATTTCCTGTCGCTCCGGACCACGGACTGAACAAAGCCCGGACGCGAGAGATTGCCACTGCCGATCGCCTCTACTAGGACACAGCGGTGGCGGGCAGACGGCTACAGTGTGCTCCACCACGTCCTCCGGGCGATCACAGTGGTGACACCTGGGCAGGCTTCCTGCCCTATTATTTGCAGGAACCCGAAACTTCCGTGTCCGGGGGAGGATTTGCGTCAGGCAGTAAGTGAGGATGCCGTGGCGCCTCTCAAGCCACTCCTCAAAGAAGGGGCTTAGAAACTGGTCACTTGACTTTTACTGAGATGAAGACACCGTGAGTATCCAATACTAAACTTACAATCGAGTACCAAGTTCCGAGTCAAGTCGCACCCAAATCGATACTATATGCAGTATGTATTATATATTTAAATACACAGAATAGCTGCTTATTACGAATAAACTACTACTAACGTAAGGTTAACAGTTTATTCTGGTATATGCAGGATTGCAAGCGAAACCACAGCTCGACGGCGGCAGTACATTGTACAAAATTAAACAATTGTTACGGAATTAGCACTGTCTCCTAAGTCAAAGGTAAAACCTAGTTCGGGAGCCAGGAGACGTATCCATTTACAATGACTGTACGAAAAACTTAAAATTTCTGTAATAATGTTAACTGTATTAAACTAATGTATTTTCATTAATTTATTTGGTCTAAACTGCACAGTGATGAAATTTCATAAGGAATAAGAGTTTGTGAGTGAAAGTCAAACTACTTTCAGATTTTCAGCTTTTGGTTTTAAAACAAACTTCAAACATCATTTGACTGGCAGGATGTGACCATACATCCAATATGGATTCTGCCAGTCAAATGATGGCGGTTAAAAACAGTACGTTGATGTTGGTGATTATTGATTAGTTTCTGAGTGGCGTCTCTGAGTGTGCAAATTGGGATTACGTTGTTGTAATGGGCTTCCCATCTATAACAACAATGTCACTGATGAACGATGAATATTATTGATTGTTGATATAACGGTCCTGCATAACGAGAACCTCGTGAAAGCCGAGAAAGATAAGCAAATCTATAGTATATTGACTTGGCTCGCGATGTGGGTTGTGGATTCAACGATCATTGTAGTCCGATAGTAGTATCTGCCAATGATTTAATTGCTAAGAGCTTCGACTAATAGCTTAAGAGGTTAGACAGCCGGATCAAGGGTTTGATAAGATAATGATATTTTTGGACAGTAACTTGGACCCTGATTCCGATACCGGTAGACTCCTTTTTTGTATTTTTAAATGTTTATTGTTTTTGACGTGATAACGTCTTTAAAATCGTTTTAGTCGGGTGACATGTTCAGAAACTTGTGTCACACCAAAACCTCACAAGCGACATTTCATAAAGATGGTAGCGCCATCTGTTACTTGGCTCGAAAAAAAAACTTTAAATTAGTACTTAATTTCATTTTAGATGTCACTACTGGTGATAACTTATATCACCAATAAGACGTTATCACGTAAACATCTCGATCGTAAACCTACTTTACAAACAACCAATTTTTTTAAATAAGAAAGATGTAAAACTATAAAAAATATGTACAAAAAATAATAAACGAAAGAATAAATAAATAAGCAGTTCTAAACTTAACTTTGAAAAAATTACCTTGTAAAAAAAATTGTATAGACTAAAGAGATATCTAAACTTTTTTTTTTTTCGACCTTATTTCTATTCTTTCGATGCAATACTGTCGTGTACTTGTGTCAGACCATGCATAGTATGCAGCTAGCGTCACTTCCGCGAATACCTAAAGATTAGCTTATTGCCGCGCCTTAAAGGATGGCAGCATTGATTCCTAGATATAATAAGCTTGGTACTGTGGCCTAGATTATGTGGCCAGTCTGAGTGCTGCTTCCAAAAAAGTAAGGTGGGTACTTTGATACTAATCACATGATTCAATACTTGAAAGTGAAACACGGGTTTGTTGAAAGGAAACCGAACATTTTTGACTGGTGAATAGGCCTAAAAGTGAGTTTTGAATATGTCATTTATTGGCCAATATTCTTCATATACTTATGATACAGAGTTAAAAATACTATTATAAATATAAATAGACTATGGTACATTCACAATATAAAAAGTCTAAAACCAATATATTCGTTAAGTATATGAAAAACGCTTTAAAATCAATAGCCAATACAAATTCAATCCACCAAAATACACGGCATAGTCCACTGCGTGCTGTTGCAATTTCATTTATTATAAAATATCAAACTGGGAGCTTATAGGAATAAAACGTAATCCATGGGATCAAAAAGCAGATTCAGAACTATTTGTTTTTTTTAATTTATTTGTCACGATTTCATTGGGTCGTTGACTCTTAGTGGTGCATTGTTATCGATTCATTTGCGATACGCCTTTTCGTCCATAGCTGAGAGGAAATAAGGCTCATTTTACCGTTCTGAAAAGCGCCACATATTGAAAGCAATTCTGTGCCGAGAAAATTGTTCCCCAGTCAGGAAAATTAGTAGCATGCCTAGCCTACCCAACTGGACTCGACATACTAACGTAACAATCACTAATAAAGCGTCGCGTCGGTTATTACTCTTTGCAAATATTTAATGCGATAAAGTGGTCGTTAAGCCGATTGAACACAACGTAAATTGAGCTTTTAGAGATCTACGGAAGGTTTAATTTTCCACTACGATTGTATCAGAACTCAGCCACTAATCGAACGGTCGTGGTTAGCTGGAGCTCGTCGGAAATTTCGTTTGACGTGATAATTTTGGGCTTCGGTTCCACGTGAGGCGAGAGATGGGCTAAAGTATAAGCCATTTTTTGGGTTTAAAAAAAAAAAAATAATGGAGACCTCATAGGATCACTTCGTTGTTCGTCTTTCTGTCAAGACCCTTTATCTCGGATATGCGTGGAGGTATCGAGTTGAAATTAAAACCATATAGGTACTCAAGTCTACAGTGTTTTGCGGATGGGGACCAAATAATTTTGAGGCCAATGGCAGACTTGTACTGGCTAAAACCCACCCATGTTCCTTCTTTTACCTTATATGTTCCGGGGCTACGGTATCTCTGCCGGCTGGGTCTACAGTCCAGTGAATTTGTTTATGCCACAAAAAACACAGCTCAAGAGGACACCTGACATTCTCAAGGGAAAAAAATGTAGATTTTTCTTGTTAACCTAGAATCATAAAATTTGGCAAGAATTAATGTCATGAGCACCGTAAAGGGAAAAATCAGAAAACCGTAAATTATTATAATGCAGTTGGTAAGCTAACCTGATGATGTATGGGGGTAACAGTTTTCCAATAGCAAACAAAGTTAAGTTGGTCCCTTATTTGTACGGGACCCTTTGTGCGCGAGTAGACTCGCACCTGTCCGGTTTAATAAATAAGCTCTCTTTGAACTCTGTCCCCAGAATACCGATATGGCGGCACTTTATTTTTGCTTGACCAGGGAATCCGTTATGAGGGGCAGATGAAAGACGGTATTCTGCCATGTCAAATAACTGAATGCAGTGGGATTATGAATCTGAATTCTCGGTTTAAAAATAGAACGTCCTGGTATGATGGTGAATAGAATAGAATAGAATAGAATTATACTTTATAGCACACCAAAAATTTAAAAAACAAACTGTTTTATAAAAAAAAGTGCTAAATCTACAATGGTTACAATGGCGGTCTTATCGCTAAATAGCGATATCTTCCAGACAACCTTTGGATGGACTTTACGAATATAAAAATACAACGGGGGGTAGTCAATGGTGTACCTACTGCTAATACTACACAAATAATTAAAATAAATTTACTTATTCAAAATATATAAATACATAAATAAATACATATAATCTATTTATTTAACATGTTTTATAATACATATTATACGGTTGACAAATAGGATAGGTGTCTAACATTTATTCAGAAAAACACAAAGGGAAAGAAAATGATTTGCAACTAAGGTTTTAAAAGCAACAAGTGATTGAGCTTGTCATATGGTGGTATGAAATAAAAAGAATATAATGGGTGAAACTCACGAAATGCATTCAGAAACACGGCCAGTGTTTTTAACATGACCCAGTATACATTTTGTAGATTTTGCCAAACTGATCACGCTCGTGAAAGAGAGAAAAATATACGTAGTGTTTAATAGGCTGTATGTATATTACTGTACCTACTTAGGGTGCGATAAACGAGAATTGCTTAAAATAAGTTTTTTAGTCAGGAGGTGCAATAATTACTTTTTTTTTAAATTTCCTTAAAAACTTTTACTTTCTGTAACAACAAAGTTTATGACTGCTTGAGAAATAAATTAGAGAATGGATGGATGAGTTCTGAAAACGCAACGGCTTGTATCAGGCGAGCATCTTGAGGCGTTAGGATTCCGAGTGAAGCCTTCTGCGAATGCAATTAACACGAGGAAAAACAATGAAAGAACCTGGTCCTAACATACACAGTCATTTTTAACTATAGCCAAGGTTTTGTAACAATATTCTGATTTAAAAGAGTGTCCATGGAGTTCCTTGCCCATTCTTCTCCATTGAGATCTACGCTTTGGAATGGGCAACTACAGTACTTTCACAGTTCCTTGCCTTGTGACTGGGACTGTAGCTTCATTTTTATTGTTGTCAATGTTTCGACAGTTCAAAAATGCCTGTAACTGGCCTACTTGAAATAAATGATTTTGATTTTATAGTTTATAAAGTGTAGAGTAAAGCTTAGTACAAATCACAAGATCAAATGTTTAAAACATGTTTGCATTTTATATTATACCAAGTCCATTTTTTATTTTTTTAATAATAGTTTGGTATGGCATAATGTGATGAGACAAAATGTTAACTCAGGCCATCACAATGGATAGCTCACCGTCCGTCCGTCCAGTGACGACAGGCCGTGTCAAGGGCGCGTTAGTGTTCCACGTCCGCCTCAAAGAGATATCAGCAAAGCTGAGGGGCCTGCCAGGACCACCGCCTGCCGGGATTGCAGGTTGTTTGAAAGATATACCGCGACCCCGGAACATAAAGGGCAATAGAAGGAACATATGTAGGTGGGTTGTAGTCAACACAAGACTGACACTCCCCCGATAATTTCACATCCACAAAAAAGGTCATGTTTTATAAATATCGAGCATGTTCTTTTAAAATAAATGATTATGATTATGACATCACTATTTAGTATGTTACTAATATGGTCTTCACTAGTAAATGTATTATCTGTGGTCTGCGGCGCTCCGCCACACTGCTTCCTGTGATGTCTTACTGTGTGTATCTCGTGTCCTGTGTCTCTTACCAATAAACCAGTATCTTACCCAACGGACTCTCATTTATAAGCATCCAACATAACATGGTGTCAGAAGTGGTTTAAGAAGAATCATTCAAGAAAAAGTCGAGGTCGTCGAAGAAAATGCCGGACCAAGCGGACGTCAGCCATGATGGTGAGCAAAATTTTCAAACACGTGTGAAGCAGTTAAATATATCGTCGGATCCAGCTCATAACAACGCTGAATCATGGAAAAAATGGTCGCAAGCATTTGAGCTATATTTATTAGCGACAGGCCTTGACAAAGCAACTGAGAAACGCAAAATCGCCATTCTGCTGCACTCAATCGGTGAGCGAGGACTGAACATTTTCAACACGTTTAACCTAACAATCAATGGCAGCACGCTTGAAGAGGTGAAAACAAAATTTAACAAATATTTCGAGCCAAGAAAAAATATCACGATGTGCAGATACCTATTCTTCACACGTAAGCAGGAAAAATCCGAAAGCATCGACGAATTCCTCACGGATTTGGAGAATAAGAGCAGAGAATGTGAGTTTGGCACGCTCAGGGAATCGCTCATCAAAGATATTTTTATTGCAAACCTCAATTTGGACTTGTCACATGTGCGTCAAAGGTTACTGCAAGAACATGACTTAACCTATCAGAGAATGCAAGAGCTAGCGAGGACGCTCATAGTCGCACAGCAGGATGCTGAGAAAATAGTCAAAGGGAGCAGCATCGCCAGTGAAAACGTCATGCATCTCAGTCGGAGGAGCCGTAGTCGAGGAGATCGTCGACAGCGAGCTTCCAGTCGCAACTCAGCGTCAAGCAGTCGCAAGCCAGCTTCAGGCAGTCGCGAGTCACCTTCAGCTTCAGGCAGCTCGAAGACATGTAGCCGCTGTGGGCAGTCTCATCGCTACAAGTGTCCAGCTCAAGGAGTTCAATGCAGGTCATGTAAATCTTACAATCATTTTGCTAAATTTTGTCACAAAAATAAAAAAGTCAGTCAGTTGCAATCGTTTAATTCAGATAATGGTAGTCAAGATTATTTCGTAGGTATGCTGAATAGTCAAAGTCATAATGGTCAAAGTCATAAAAGTCAAATGTTGAGTCTAAATAATCACAATCAAACGTCGAGTCAAAGTCACAATAGTCATTCTCACAGTCAGTCACTCAGTCAGAGACACAGGAACACACAGACACACAGTAAGACATCACATCCATCCATCTATCCCTATGATGAGAAAAGTGACATGTCGGAGAGATTTATTATCCAGTCAAAAAGTCAGAGTCCCAATTCATATCATCTCAATGATGAAAACTGTGATAGGTCTGAGAGATGTAATAAAAACAAACATCTCAATGATGAAAACAATCACATGTCTGAGAGATCCAATGTCCAGTCAAAAAGTCAAAAGAAAAAATGTCAGAGTCTCAATGATGAAATCAGTCACATGTCTGAGGGATTTCACAATAAGGCACAGTCGTCCAGTCAGTCACAAAATGGATCATCAGTCGTCAATACTTTGAATCATTCAAAGCAGTCGTGGGAAATTAGCTTATTGGTAGGTGATACAAAGGTTAAATGTATCATAGACTCAGGAGCAGATGTCAACATAATGTCAAAACAAACATTTAAAAATGTTAAAAGTCAAAATAAGCTGTCAAAATTGTCACTTGTCAAATGTCAAGTAAATGTCACAGGATTTGGTGGAAAATCCATTCCGATTTTAGGCAAAGTCAACTTAAGTTGTAATTTTTGCTTAAACAATAAGAACATTGTTGAAAACATAATGTTTATTATACCAGATATAGAGTGTCCAAATGTCCTTGGTCTCCCAATTTGTGAAAAGTTAGGTATAATAAAACGTGTCTTTTCAGTGTCAAAACAAGACTTTTGTGAGCAAATTCATACACAATATAATGATGTATTCCAGGGTCTTGGCTGTCTGCCTCCAGTCTGTCATCTGAAACTCAAGCCTGATGCAGTACCATGTGTGGATCCGCCCAGGAAAGTCCCATTCGCATTACAAGGGAAACTGCGTGAGGAGTTGGATCGCATGGAGAAAATGCAAGTCATAGAAAAGGTTACAAAACCTACAGAGTGGGTTAATTCAGTCGTTGTAACAGTAAAAAGTTCAGGTCAGTTACGAATTTGTCTTGATCCTAGAAATTTAAATAAAAATATCATGAGGGAACATTATCCACTCAAGTCAATTGATGAGATTAGGTCTCAGCTCGAAGGGGCTGTATGTTTTTCTCACTTAGATGCATTTTCAGGATTTTGGATGCTACGTTTAGATGAATATAGTTCAGAATTATGTACTTTTCAAACACCATTTGGTAGATATAAGTATTTAAGATTACCCTATGGCATAAATGCCTCGTCTGAAATATTTCAAAGAGTCATGATGAATCTATTTGGTGACATAGAAGGCGTACTCATATTCATCGATGACATCTTAGTCTATGGACCAAATGAGTCAGTTCACAATGAAAGATTACATAAAGTCATGCAAAGAGCTCGTCAAGTCAATTTAAAATTTAACAAGTCAAAATGTAAATTTTCACTGTCAGAAGTATGTTTTTTAGGTTATGTCTTCAGTAAAGACGGTGCAAGGGCAGATCTTGAGAAGGTCAAAGCAATTGTCAACATGCCTACACCACAAAATGTCAAAGAGTTACAGAGAATACTAGGTATGATAAACTACCTAGGACCTTTTATAAGTAACCTGTCAGAAAAAACACAAATGTTAAGAAATCTTTTAAAAAAAGATGCAGTCTGGACTTGGGATGAAAATCATAGTCAATGTCTGAGGAAACTGAAGGATGAAATTACAAATTCACCAGTTTTAGCTCATTATAATCCCAAGATTCCATTAGTCTTGTCAGTCGATTCGTCAAAGTCAGCGTTAGGTGCAGTCATTTTACAAAAAAATAAACCTATAGCATACAGTTCGAAAACTTTAACTCAAACCCAAGAAAGGTATGCTCAAATAGAGAAGGAGCTGCTAGCAATTCAATTTGGTTGTGAAAAATTTCACCAATATGTATATGGTAACAGAGTCACAGTTCACACTGATCATAAACCATTAGTCTATCTGTTTAAAAAACCATTACATGATGTCCCAGCTAGATTACAGCGTATGATGTTAACTTGTCAAAAATATGATTTAGAAGTTATACATGTCCCAGGCAAAGAAATGTTCATATCAGACACATTGTCAAGAGCAGCTTTGAAAGAACATTATAGGCCTGAAAATGAATCAGAAATGTCTTGTCATGTCAATCTAATGTATGCTAACTTAGCAATTACAGATGAATATAGCACAAAATTGGCTCAGGAAACTAAGAAAGATGAAACCCTGCAGCTATTAATAAAGTATTATAATGAAGGTTGGCCAAAAACCAAAAATAGTGTCAGTCCATTAATAAAACCATTCTGGAATATACAAGGAGAAATCCATAAAATTAGAGATTTAGTATTCAAAGGCTCAAAATTAATAGTACCACAGTCAATGCATAAAGAAATGTTAGTAAAAATTCACAAGGGTCACCAGGGTATAAATAAATGTCTAAACTTAGCTAAAGAATCTCTTTATTGGCCAAATATGTCTAGTGATATTAAGAATTTAGTAGAACAATGTCTAGTGTGTGCAAAATTCAAACCATGTAACCAAAAGGAACCACTACAGAATTATGAAATAAGCAAATATCCATGGCAACAAGTCGGTATTGATTTAATGCATTTCGATAGTTTAGTATATTTAATTGTCACTGATTATTATTCAAAATTTATAGAGATTGCATTATTAAATAACAACAGTACATCAAAAAATGTAATAACTCATTTAAAGTCCATATTTGCTCGTCATGGAATACCATTGTCACTGGTATCAGATGGTGGACCTCCTTTTCAGTCAGTTGATTTTAAAAATTTTATGGAAGAATGGGACATAGAACATATTGTAACTAGCCCATATCATTCACAGTCTAATGGACAAGCAGAGAGTTCAGTCAAAATCATAAAAAACATGCTAAGAAAATGCAAAGAAAATGGATCAGATCCATACATAGCATTGTTACAATACAGAAATACAGGTAAAAATAATTTTTCATCACCAGCACAGTTACTCATGTCTAGGAACTTAAGAGATAACATTCCAACATCATATAAGAAGTTGAAGCCAAAAGTGGTAACATTTAAAGATTACAAAGAGTCTGTCAAGAAAAATGATAAAAATAAGTCAAAATACTACAATAAAAATGCCAAGTCAATGTCTATGTTACATCATAATGATCATGTCTATTTTAAGAGAAACCCAAGTAGCAACTGGGAACAAGCTATTGTTAAGCAAAGATTGTCAAATAATAGATCATATGTTGTTGAGGATGTCAATGGAGTTAGGTATAGGAGGAATAGAATACACTTAAGACATAAATATTCTCATAATTGTGCTAACCCTCCCATGCAATCCAACTCGTCACAAAGGGGAGAGGAAGGTGACAGACAGGAGTCTAGGCATCAAGAATCCTCATCTCAGCAATCCTCAAATGTAACAACTAGGTCAGGTCGTATTGTAAAACCTACCAGAAGGTTAATTGAAGAAATGGATTAAGTTAAATTATAAATAGAGTCATAAGTAAAGTTTAAGTAACTATAAGTATAATTAAGCATGTTGTCTTGTATAAAATTAAATAGCATAGCACTTATATTAATTGTCAGTCAGGGGTCTAATTTGAACTCAACAAGGGGGATGTTGTAACATCACTATTTAGTATGTTACTAATATGGTCTTCACTAGTAAATGTATTATCTGTGGTCTGCGGCGCTCCGCCACACTGCTTCCTGTGATGTCTTACTGTGTGTATCTCGTGTCCTGTGTCTCTTACCAATAAACCAGTATCTTACCCAACGGACTCTCATTTATAAGCATCCAACATAACAAACAATACCTAGGGTTCTTTCTGTTCTTAATCCATAACGCGAATGCTTTATTAATACAACGGTCAGTGTGTAATTACAGATCGCGTGCCGAGACAGCCCACTGCATTATGGCGGGACATTCACAGAAAAACTAACTAACGGACTGTTTATTTCATTGTAAAATTGTTGAAGTGTGGCGCGAAACACCCCTTTGATGCCGACGTTGGGTTTTATACAGGTGGTTCTAAATTATACCCCTATCGAAACGTGAATAAGGGTTGCAAGTGAATTAAATACCTTGGTGATACCGGCGTCGTGTAAAATGGTATAAAAGAATTGATTGATTATTTGTTGTTATTAAATTCTTCCTTGGTTTCTATCTACTAAAATTATCAGATTTATACGGATCTCCAACCAAATATGCACTTCGGAAATCATCGTTTATTTGCAAAAATACAAACACGCAATTATGAGGTCTAATAAATATTTGTTACATTCAAGAAATTGCCTCGACGTCTTTAATTTTTGAATACTGCAAAAAACCAACGCCAACGGAAAATACTGCCGGGAAAACTTTTATCCGCTGTAACGAGGTCGAACGAAGTCTGGGTAGAAGGTCCTAACTAAGTCGTACAAATAGTTATGTGGGGCTGCATCAACACTATGCACTGTAGTGTATAAGAAACTTCAGGCGTTGCTGCAAGTTTTCACTATAAATAGACTTTAATAAAGGTTGAAGTTGAACTACTTAAGCTCATTGCGTGAACTCTTAAAAAGTGGATGACCTTTATAAGTATAGTATTGCATTTATTATGAAGAGGGCGAGCAAAGAAAATTAAAAGAAGCATGGAAGAATCTGACATGCTGCAACAACCCCAAATACGTTGGTGAATAATTTAGGAGTGCAGAATTTTGACTAAAGTAAGTGGGACTTACGAGATTTTATAATTAAACACAGTGGATGCTGTTCGATTGCCTCATCGCATTTTTTGTATGAGAGTCCTAGTCTTTTTGCAATAAATACAGTATTGTACTGCCAGTTTTTTGCTGAGTTTTTATAATTATCGCCAACCAATAATACAAATACATTTACATAAATCCTTACTATATAATATTACTAGTTTTTGCCCTTGCGCCTTATTTATTGTAATAGCAATGCTAATTTTTCCTTTTTCTACCCTATTTCTCCCTCATACCTAAAGAGCCCTGACAAACATAGTTTAGTTTCTAGAAAATTTTTACTTCCAACACGATGCACGTTCGTGTAATAAAATATAATGCAGTTACATAGTATTTTGTTCTTCTTTCTCGGCTAAGTTAAACGTTTTCACTAATGTAGTTTGAACTTGACCAGCTATTTTTTTTAAATAGTTTTCAGCGAAGTATTAGCAAATATTCACCGTCGTCGTTTCGGGAAAATATTGTTTTATAATTTAATTAATTAATTTCATTCCTAGTGTGGCAACGTTTATTAAAAAAAAATACATTTTTCAACTACAAACACACATCCTACATATAACCTTTTTTTGCGGATGGGAATATCTTCAAATAAATTTTCCTGCTCGGAGCGAGAGGGAGTGTCAGACTTGTACTGAAAACCCGCCAAACCCACCCATGTTCCTTCTTTTGCCTTTAATGTTCCGGGGCCGCGGTATCTCTTTCGATCAACCCGCAGCCCCGCTACATATAACCCTAGTTGCTAATAAATAATATTAACTTTCTGGCGCAGTAAGAGTTGTTAAACTAATGATGTTTTTCACTTGGCTAATTTTGGCGGCTAAAACATTAAACAAAACAGAAAAATATCGTATGTGTACTGCGAATACTATGGAGTCGGTTAATAAATGACGGCGTAAGGGACTTCTATGGAGGTTTATATTGAATACATTAGTGCACATCTGTACTATTGTGTGTGTGTATGTGTGCGTATATTGTTTATTATGCACACTATGTTGAATGCACGTTTTATTTGTTTTGATGTAGATCTATTATTTTATTTATGGAATTTCTGCACAATCAATGCACTTTTTGTGAAGCAAAGTACTATTGTGTGTTTGTGTATTGTGTATAATGCACACTCTAGAATAAAGGCATGTTCTTTGTTTAAAATATATTTTTTTTATAAAAAAATGGTTTATAAGGTCTTTGTCGTGTAGTTGTGGAATTTTTACTTAATACCGTGTTTATTAAAAGTTTGTGATTCCAGTGTACAGCATTGCCTATATAATAAAATTCGCTTGTCACAGTTTTTGTTGCCATATACTCTTCGGAAAAGGCTTCTTCGAATTTTATAAAAATTGATATGGATATTGGGTAGGTCTGAGAATCGGTCATAATCTATTTTGCAGGCACAGCTAGTAACGTAAAAAGGTGCAGTGAATCCGGACAGCGGACTTCGTCAGTTATTTCAAAACAAAGTCTAGTCATGAAAAAAACCAAAGATATACCGTTTTGAAATCAAGTCTTTGATTGGATGTCGTTTAACTAATTGATGTAATGGCAAAAAGTGGCAACATTTAGTGCGAAAACTGATGCTTAATAATTACTCTGACGCAGCATCAATCATTTGAAAGTTGAGTATACAACGGCAACGATGGAAATTGCAGCGCACGAACGGGAATTAACAATAAAAAATGAGTATTCACGATAGAAGGGACAACGACGGTTTTGAACCTCCCGTATAAAATTATCTTTTTTTTTTTTTTTTTTTTTTATTATTGATAGGCTCGCGTTTGACCACTATCTCACCTGATGGTAAGTGATGATGTGGTCGACGATGAAGCACGCTTACCTAGAAATAACCTATTCACTCTTGACTTGAAGACCCCCAGGTTATAGCTATCGGGAAATACAGACTCGGGCAGGGAATTCCACTCCTTAGCAGTACGCACAATGAAAGTATTCCCAAACCGTTTAGTGCGTGTGGGTGGGATGTCTACCATGTAACGGTGGCGCATCGCCGTACGTCTTGTAGTCCGATGATGGAACGGGCTTGGCGGAATTAGGCTGTGCAATTCCATCGCACACTCTCCGAAATGTAACCGATAGAAAACCGAAAGGCTGGCAACGCGTCGACGATGCTCCAGGCTCTGGAGCTTTGACTCGACTAGCGCGTCGTTGCCGATGAGCCTCTTGGCTCGTTTCTCTATAGACTCTAGCGCTTCAAGCTGGTATTTGGCGGATCCGTCCCAGAGATGAGAACAGTACTCCATACACGATCGAACTTGCGCTTGATATAAGTTCAGCAGCTGTTCCGGTGTGAAATACTGTCTCACCTTTGCTAGGATACCTAACTTCTTAGCAGCCAGTTTAGCCTTAGCCTCGATGAACGGACCAAAATTGAGGGTAGATGTAAGCGTTACACCAAGAAGCTCAATATGGTCGGTAATTGGCACGGTTACATCACGAAAAGAAGGAGCAGGTTGAAATTCACTCCTCTTTGCGGAGAACAGACACGCCTGAGTTTTAGCAGCATTGAACTTGACCAAGTTGGCATCTCCCCAATCGGAGACAGCCCTCAAGGACAAGCTCAACCGCTCAACCATGGCCTCGCGAAGAGACTGGATCTGAGACCCACTAGCCCTTGCGTTGGACGTATATCTCTCAGCAACAGTGCTGTCGTCTGCATATCCAAAGGTGCCGGGCACTAGCAGACTATTAATGTGCAGCAAAAATAAAGTTGCTGAGAGAACCGACCCCTGAGGGACCCCAGCATTAATAGCCAATTGGTCAGACGAGCAGCCATCTATGACCACTCGAATGGACCGATCCCTCAGGAAGTCCGCAACCCAAGTACAAAAACCAGCAGGCAGACCGAAAGAAGGAAGCTTTTTAATAAGGCTTTCATGCCACACCCTGTCGAAGGCCTTAGAGATGTCAAGGCAAACGGCAAGCGCTTCCCCATGCTTCTCCATGGCCTCACTCCAAATGTGAATGGCATACGCTAAAAGATCCCCAGTGGACCGGTTTCGGCGAAAGCCGTATTGTCGGTCACTGAGGGTGTCATTGGCTTCTAGGTATGCCAGGAGTTTACCATTCAGTACGCGCTCCATAGTCTTACAGAGTATGGACGTGACTGAAATGGGCCTGTAGTTGGCTGGGTCAGCTCGACTGCCCTTTTTGGGCACGGGCTGCACGTTAGCTTGCTTCCAAGCTTTCGGTACTTTTCCAGTCTCAAACGAGAGGCGAAACAGGCGTGTCAAGATTGGAGACAATTCAGGCGCGCACGTTCTAAGTACAATTGCCGGAATCCCGTCGGGACCACTAGCTTTGTTCACGTCAAAATTACGCAGCACCCTACGGACGTCCTTCTGATGGATGCGAATGTCCGACATACTCGTCTCGCATCCAGCAGGAGAGGCCGGGGGGCTTGCGTCGCCGCTGTCAAGACGTGAAGATTCCGCAAAAAGAGCGGCAAATAAATTTGCTTTCTCTTCAGCGGAGTGGGCCAGTGACCCGTCGGGTTTAAGCAGTGGCGGAAGTGAGGGGCGACAGAAGTTAGATTCGACCGACTTAGCCAGGGACCAGAACGCTTTACTACCAGCCGGGTATGAAGCAAGTTTGTTCCCAATTCGGCTAACGTGGTCGAACCGAGCTTTCCGCAACACCTTCTTGCAGGACTTGGCAGCCCTATTGAAGGCTCTCTTCTTCTGACCTACATCATTTGCTTTGCAGTTTCGAGCATCGTCCCAGGCCAGGTACGCCTCATGTTTAAGCGCTTCAGCGCGATTACACTCGGCGCCGAACCATGGTCGAGCTTCGCTGGACATCGTTAGGTCAGAGAATGGAATGTAGTACTCCATCCCCTGTCGTAAAACGTCCGTCACAGCGTCTGCGCACGTCGAAGGGTCAGTTGAAGAAAAGCAAGAAGGCTGCCAAGGATAACATGCGAAGAAAGATCGCATCCCATCCCAATCTGCTGACTTGTATCGCCAAACCCGCCGAGTGCCTTTAACACTGGGATCGGGCGGGGAGTAGACAGACACAGATTTCACCAGACAGTGGTCGGAACTACCTAATGGTGATGATATTTCAACCGAGTAGCGGTCTGGATCCGTAGTCAGCAGAAGGTCCAAGCAATTGGCAGTGTGCGATTCAACATCCGGCACCCTTGTAGCTCCCTGGACCAGCTGGGTGAGATTTAACGCTAGCGCTAGCTTGTGCGTCTCTCGGCCAGCATGGTCTGTGCACTGGTATGGGAAAAGCCACTCCTGGTGGTGGGCATTAAAATCCCCCAGTAACACAAACTGAGCAGAGGGGTACCGCTGCTGAGCCGCATCCGCCGCCTCACTAAGGTACTGTGTAAGCCTGGTTGTCTCCTGGTCACCGCTATGCGAGCGGTAGACACAGGCATAAATAATTTTATCTATGCCAGTGTCCACCAAAGCCCAAAGTGCAGAAAACCTAGAGTCTTCAAGGTTGCGGAGACGCCGATAACAGATGTCGTCCCGGGCATACATGCATACACCCGCTCGTGGTTTAAAATTGTGCTCCAGGGTAAACCCTGGGTAAGAGAGGTACGACACGTCTGACGGACATCCGATCTGCGTCTCCGAAAGAAATAGGAGTGCTGGCTTCTCAGTCTCGAGGTGGTGGTGGACTGCGACGAGATTTGAGTGCAGACCTCGAATATTGCTGAGGTGCACTTTAAGAGAGAGGGAGTGCAGCCGCTGTTTAAACTTTTTCCTATTTGTTTTTCTTAGCATTTTTATTGTGAGAGTGAAGGAAGGGGAGGAGAAGGAAGTGAAATGAGGCTCCACGCTGCTAACCTTCAGGCACACACTGGACGGATGGTATCGACTGGGGGACTAGCCTGGAGACTGCGGGGACGCCCGAGCCCCCCCGGGAATGTCCATCGGGCCCTCTCATCTGGTCGCCAACCAGCACGATGGTGCATTCCGGGATTTTTCGACAGTTGGTAGGGCAGCCTTTCGTGTGTGGCTAGCACACTACTTGGGCCCCCAACTACCTGCGGTCGGCCAGCGGCGCACCGTGCCTCGGATCCCGCTACCCTCCGCGACTAGTCTCCCGATACATCCGTACCAGTGTGAGTCAGATTGGTCTGCCTGCAGTGGAGCAACTATTTCGACCCAACTCCCCAATAGGCTACACCGGGCATCGTAACGGAACACGGCTAGGCCGTTTGGCGGCACGTCTTTGCCCGGTGGGTGGTCGCAAGCCTGCGGTCGAAACCTACCACCAGTTGTGTCACCTGATTAGCACCACCCGGGGACCACGTGTAGGGATTCATTAAAGGGTACTTTCCTACGGACGCGGGTGACTCGGCCCCCAAAAATCTTACTTATATTATAAATGCAAATCTTTGTGAGGATGGATGGATGTATGTAAGTATGGCTGTTTGTTACTCTCTCACGTCACAACGGCGGAACGGATCTTGATGAAATTTGGCACAGAGGGATATTATAGTCTGGAATAACACATAGGATACTTTAGTTTTCGATATCACGCGGACAAAGCCGCGGGAGCCAGCTATCTTACTAATACTATGTTACTTTTTCACGTCAAACCGACTAAACGGATCTCGATGAAATTTGGTACAGAGATAGATTATGGCCTGGAATAACACAGGATTTTTTTTTATATCACGCGGGCAAAGCCGCGGGTGCCAGCTAGTATACATATAATAATAATATTTAAAAAAACAGCTCCTTTTTTACAAAACTGCTCATGGTGAAAATGTATGTAATGTAACAGCTATATACTAGCTATAGTCAATACATTATTGAGCTGTATCTTAGTTAAATGTTAATCCAAAAACAAGAACGAATAAGTTCTCTATGTAGAAACAAACTAAAACACACAAAAATTTTAAAAACTGCCATGAATTTACACCGCATATGAATTTACGTGCGTTTATTAACGATAATTCGTTGGAATCGATATTTGAAAACGAGAAAAGAGTAAATATTTATACAATGCATAAATAAAAATAACTCGCAACTATATTAAGTGGCACAGTGCTCTCTTTTTACCGAACACTCTATCAATTTATACAAGCTTTTTATGAACAAAAATTCAAAATGTAACAAGTATTTCTGTTGAACATTATACCCATTATTTTGTGTTTGAGCTGAAAGAATCAGTGTCATCATCATTTTCCTGCCCTTGTGTTTGTATTTTGATGTTTTAATAGTACTTAACATTGATCAAGACGGCATAATTAACACTTAAAACGGGATATTTAGCATGTTTGTTTTTTGTTTCGAGTTTCCAATATTTCGGCGATGTTTAATAACTGTCTCTGATGTTTAAAACCCAAAAAGTAATGAATATAGATTGCGACTTGATACAGTGAGTTTTGTGTGTAGAGAGCAAAATCGAGTTGTGAGTGACGGTGTTTGTGGTAACGAACAAAAAAAACTAATAAGTAAGAGGGTAGATCGTTTGGTCTGCTCGTAAACATCCACCCGTCATACCTTTAGTTCATCCGTGATTTTTGCAACATCGCCGAAATATCCGAAACGCGAAGCAAATAACAAACATGGTGAATATTCCGGTTCAAGTGTTAATTATAATGTTAGTAACCATGTCAGTTTAAAGACTTATATTGATCAAGACGGGTTGGCAATTCCAGACTTATAAGTATAAGATTTTTCACGATGTTTTTCTTTACCGATGTCTGTGGTGTCATAGATAAACTTTAGAATGTATTGAAAAAGTCACATTTATACTTATGAATTGAAAAAGTCACATTTATAGGTATTTAAGAATTGAAAAAGTCACATTTATACTTATGAATTGAAAAAGTCACATTTATAGGTATTTAAGAATTGAAAAAGTCACATTTATACTTATGAATTGAAAAAGTCACATTTATAGGTATTTAAGAATTGAAAAAGTCACATTTATACTTATGAATTGAAAAAGTCCCATTTATACTTAAGAATTGAAAAAGTCACATTTATACTTATGAAATGATAAAGTCAGATTTATACTAATCCGAACTTGAACTCACAACCTCACGCATAAGCGGCGAAACGCTTAACCTCTGGGCCATCACGAAACGTAGTAGTAGGCACATTATTAAATGTATTTATAGCAAAATTTTAGGCATAATATAAGGATATACCTAGTAATATTACCGATACAAAAATCCTTCGAACGATGTACGATATATATTATGTTAAAGCCTTCGTGCTTGGGTGTCAGATTCTTATGTGGTTTTACTCGACTTCTAGAAAGTTTCAGATTGCATGTCAGTAATTTAAATTGAAAAACCAAAGCAGATTCTTGGTAAACCAATTTGCACATTCAATTGAAGATTCCCGGATAAAAACCGAGTTTTAAAGGGAAATCAAAAGGTTACATCGATTACAGTAGAGTTGATTAATTTTCACTGTGTAGGTTAGTTCTCAGATTCGATTTCAACATGATTAGTGAGAGCTAATTTGTGGATGGGAATCACGAAACAACTTCGGAGTAGGTGGCAGCGTTAGACTTTTAATGACTTAAACCGTCCCATGTTCCTTTTTTTTGCTCTTTATGTTCCGTGTCTGCGATATATCCTTTGAACAACCCGCAACCCGGCAGGCGGTGCTCATTAACTAGAATATACATATATCCCAGTCATTAACTGGAATGTATTATGTCCCAGTCATTAACTGGAATATATGTCTCAGTCATTATCTGGAATATATGTCCCAGTCATTAACTTGAATATTATATCCAAGTCATTATCTGGAATATATATCCAAGTCATTATCTGGAATATATATCCCAGTCATTATTTGGAAATATATCCCAGTCATTAACTGAAATATATATCCCAGTTATTAACTAGAATATATATCCCAGTCATTAATTGGAATATATGTCCCAGTCATTAACTGGAATATATGTCCCAGTCATTATCTGGAATATATGTCCTAGTCATTATCTGGAATATATATCCCAGTCATTATCTCGAATATATGTCCCAGTCATTAACTGGAATATTAAATCCAAGTCATTATCTGGAAAATATATCCCAGTCATTATCTGGAATATATGTCCCAGTCATTAACTGGAATGTTATATCCAAGTCATTATCTGGAATATATATCCCAGTCATTATTTGGAAATATATCCCAGTCATTAACTGGAATTTATATCCCAGTCATTAACTTATATTCTTTTAAAATAAACAAATATGGAGGATAGATAGGAAGTCGCTCCATGTAAAATACTGGTATTTAGCTGAATTTAATAAGTAGTAAAGTTAAAAGCGCATGAAATAAAACATAAAAGGGGCTGAATATTTAAATACAATTATAACTACACGCTTTTAATCACACTATATGTTACCAAACGGGACGTTTTCGGCTTAAGAGCTCTACAATAACATACACCTACCCTTAGCCGCACTGTAATATGTGGAAAAATTATTAAATATTATTCAATAAGAGAGGTCGTGTCATTAAAATAACAATCGTCTGGTACAAAGGACCGATTAAAATACGGAAACACAATTATTATTTAATTTAACCAGAACAATGCGCTGACCGAATGTGAGACCATGTTGAATGTAATTTATCTTCTAAAGCAAATACAGTACGATATATCCGTTCTCCGCGTCGCTATTCAATGAGACATACATTTGCTCAGAAGGCATCTGATTAAAATATTCTGTGAAACGTAAATAAAGCACTGGAGCTCCTATCTATACCAGTTTCCTCGTGTTTGAGGAACCTATGACGCGGCACGACGGCGCTTTGTACACAGAATTCCATATTGCATTCGTTGCAGTAAATAAACTTGGTAATTTTTTCAAAGATTTAATCTCCTTTGCCTTTTCCTAATTTGCTTTGAAATTATTTGGATGGGATAAGTAACTCTCAGATACTTAATCAGCCCATTTGGCTAAGTAGATCAAAAATAATTTACACACATTTACAATTCAGTTGAGAAATATAAGCGATTCAAGTATTTTTACAGCAACCTTCATTATATCGGCAAGTCGCGACGATCAATGGCATAATAACCCAAGTCAAGCATCTAAAGACGCTCTCGCTAGGTGGTTGCCCTTCTGATCCAACTATTGCCAACTATGCTATATAACATATAACAGGAGATATGTTTTTTTTAAACCCATATTTTGCCCTTGTGTTCTGGGGCCGCAGTATTTCTTTGTACGACCGGCAACGCCGGCAGACAGCGGCCCTGTGGTCCTCTGACACGACGGTAGCTTGGACTTTGTTCTCTAACATCGTTAAAGTAATTTATAAGTGCTTTAAATGCAATAAATTATTAATTGAGTTTACTAATCACAGATTGGCCATAGTGGTCGAAGCGCATCACATAATAGTTTCTACTAAAGTTAAAACACTGCAAAAACTTAAGTAACAAAAATAGAAAAACAACTCCAACCTTAGAACTAGCTAGGCAACAGTATGTTAAACACATAAGCGTTAACATAAAATATAAGAAAGAAATTGCATCAAAAACACAGTGAAAATTAACATAACGAAAGCACTATGTAACTTGCTATTTAATACCGTTCGTCGCAAACTCATCTCTTGCAAAACCCTTGTACTTTAAGCTTATAGCTCAATCCATTACGACTGGAACATCGACTTACCTTGCAAGAAAAATGTAAGCGAAATAATAAAAGTTGTACACAAAGGAATCTTCGAGCCACGCGCGACACGCCCCGGGCGGCAACCGCTAAAATTTTCCAGACTTTTGCATAATTTGCTTTGTAAAAGGAGCGTCAGTCACGGTGTTTTTTATTTAAGCTTTTTCCACAACGGGCATTTTTCTTTTAGCGATTAAGAGTTTTAAGGTCACTTTATTGGACTTAGAGACGGTTTTTCGATCGCCAGTTAACTTTAATCTGAGGAATATATTTGTAATTTTGACAGTTTTCGTGTGGATACTCTGTCTTCTATCTCTCTGTCTATCACTTCACGTTTACTCTTCAGCTAAAAAATATCTAATGATTGAACAATCGGAACTTAATCTTAGGGGGCCGTCGGGGCCATCAACAAAACAAAATCAACATCTGCGCAAAAGAAGGAACAGTGATGGCTTTTAGTCAGTACTAATCAGACACTCCCTTCCGCTCTTCTCAGATTTGGGGGAGTTTGTGATGAATTCCCATCCGAAAAAAAAGGATTCTTTAACATGAAGAGAGAAAATGATTAATCTAACAGTAGTTTACGAAACTAACGTGACAGAGAGTCTTTCATTTTATAGCCACAAGTGAACGTCGACCTCTGTACAATTTAATCAAGCATGCACCGATAGTTTCTAAGCAATTTGCCCCAGATTGCCGATACACCAATATCGTCCCAGAACGAAAGCAAACGAGCGTGTATCCACTGGCTTACTAGCCACTTGAATAGAACAAGGAGGCGCAGCATTCAAGCATGTTAACCGTCGCAGATTGAATGGAGCACGGCCACACAAGAGCTTTGATTAGCAGTTGATTGATCAGATTGGGTTTGATTATTGCTTCGTGTAATGGTCGCTTGCGTACTATATCAGCGTGTGTTAATATGATGCAACTGAGCACGTTGATTTTGAATTATACGTTTTAGGGAATATATTTAATGCATAAAGACTTTGCTAAAAGCTTACTTTTCAAGTTGCAGAAAAACATAATGAAGACCTGATCATCTGTTTAGCCTTTTCTCAAATTTATTAGGGTCGGCTTCCAGTCTTACCACGTGCAGCTGAATACCAGTGCTTTACATGGAGCGACTGCTTATTGGACCTCCACAATTCAGTTAGGGCTGGGTGATGTCGTACCCCTTAGCAAGTCAGGTTGTTGAACATTCGGGCCACGAACTACCTAACAACTGACAAACATGTACAAATGACAGCAAGAGCAACGACTTAACGTATTTCCCGAGATACGGACGAAACTCGGTATGGAATGATGGTCACCCGTCCACAAACCAGCCGTGGCAAGCGCGGCTAAACCTTGAAGATCTGTTATATATCGCTAAGAGCTCCTCTGATGAAAACCCAAAATACAGCAAAAATAATTTGTTGGTACTACTACTTAGGAAACATTTCATCTCTCTACTGGATTGAAAATACGTCTGGGAAATCCTGAAAACTATTCATCCCGTCGTCCGCGTCGTCTGAATTTATTTCGTCGTACAACGTACATCTTTGAAAGTGCATTTGCAAATGAAGTCCCGATTCATCTCATTTTGAGTTCGCTGAGCGAAAATAAACTTAACTTTTATCAAAGAATTCCTAATTTACTTGGCATGATTAATCTGAGCTTATGCAACGTGGCTATGGCGGTAAAGTTCTCAATATCTGATCCTCTGAACTTTGCTGGCGATAGGTTTTCAAACTGAATTAGTGTGATTAAACGAAAGGTCTTTTAGTTTGTAATTTCCACATTGAATATGGTGTATCAGGTAAAGAGGGGCTAGTTCCTTTAGGCGGTGGGATGCCCGATTGCAATTACTCTAGTTTTGCAGATGAATTCTGTTCATCTATCGATAAAATTTTGTAGCTACTACAAAGTGGACCGCGCTCGCGGGAAGGCAAGGGGCGATCTAAGTTTTTTCGATAGATACCTTCTTTTCAGCGGGTCGTCTATCCTAAACATAATGTACTGTCCCAAAATGGAGGTAAGTTGCGGCCGACTGGCGTCCTACACGCTAGAAAAATGTCGGGAACCTAGCGGCGAGATATTCAGAATATATATTTTATTTTGTTTTCAAAATACCGGCCGAGCGTAAAACCTATATTATTCAATAGCTGACATCAATACAAAAAGTTTGTATTCGACCAAATTTCGATACAGTCACGTTTCGGAGATGTAAGCCATCAACGTTACAAACTTTGCCATCAGCACAACTTTGAAAACAGCAACAGCTTCGAAAATTTGGGAACCGAATTAAAATATTTTATAAATGACATGGTACCGTTTTGTCTCAATAATAATAGTATAAACTTCTATGGAGAGTCTCGTAAGGCAGCTGGATTAAAGGCATGATACAGTAAGTGGTACTCTTGGACACGGCTCGTATTGTTTGGAGGTTGCCATTTTCTTGAACCCTGTTGCCGCTCCAGGCTACTATTTTGGGTATTTTTTTTATATTAAATTATGCGTAAATTTTATATTTTATATAAAATATATGTATACACGAGAGTAATAGTAAATAAGCTAGTTATTTTCAGATAGAATTTTGTGTGATTGGAAATTTTCGACGTTATTCAAGTTCTTTCCTTGTAATCAAGTACTTTGTAAGGTTCTTAGTCTTTTATTCTATATTAGTACGAAATTGGAAACAAGGAAAAATGCTAACAGTCAATCAAATTAGATCAGTTCATTATTAAATTTGTAAAAAAACAACACATTGATTTATTTTATCATAGATAAACATTAAGTACTAAACATTAAGTACGCCATGAAAAAGGAATAAATCAGAAAAGTCAATAACCGTCCCATTTTAGGCTAGACAAAATTGCGATGTCGAATCGATGTGAATAAATGAATGTAGGCCGTTTGCCTTTCATCGAATAGAAAACCGAATTATTGTTTCACCAGTCCCAAAGGCAATCGACGATCAGAAATCTTTTAATAGACGTCGAAACGATGAGGAATATCAACAAGCTGAAGAACATGTTACGTCAACAAGAACTCTGTTAACACGTGCATATTTTTGTTCCAGCTGCAGTTTTTATTCGCGAATCAAACGATATTTTAGCAATGGTTTTTTGTTCGGTCATTTGTTGTTTGCACTGTGTAAACGTACAGTTGTTCAAACTTGTTTGTGATTGAATTAGAAGACTTGTTTTAGTTTGTCTTTTGGGAGGAAAACTGTGTATTCTGAAAACAAAACGTGTTTTTAGAATTTCGGCTGTGTTGTCAACTGTGACGTTGGGTAGTTATGTGCATCATGTTTGTTACTCACGCAATTACTACTGAACGGTCATGATTTCTTTTTTTTTTAATGTCAAAGCGATATGAGAAAGCACCCCAAAAACAAATTTTATTTCCGTATTAGTTCCTTACATAAACGATACATCATTCTTCACAGCGAATAAAATGGAAATGTTATTTGTTATTAGTTTTTTTATATATTTATTGAGCTTTGAACATTGTGCTGACAGATGCATTAAACAGTAATCTATTTAATGCATCTGTCAGCATAATGTTTTGAGTAAACTTGATTATTTGTAGGCTATTTTTTAGGGTGTAGGGTTTCCAAGCGATAATTTTAGAGTTGGAGTTAGTTTGATATTTAGAATATTTGATTGGCGGTTTTGTGAGGGTTTTATTTACACCCTGTACTGTGTAATTCTTATAGCACTGAGTTTTGACTGATTTGAGAGGTAAAGAAAATAAAAAAAGCTTGGCCGCACTGGGGTGACCAGCTTAATCGTTCGTTGATATGCCGCCAAGAAAAAGGACAAGTCTTTACTCAGTCGAGTTCTCTTTTGATCTGTAGCTCAGGACCATCCTACTTCAGATTCCTTTCTCAATATAAGCTTGTTATATAAACCGAACCTGTTAAGATAAATAAAAAATATGATATTGATTCTCCTTTATTCATATTTTTTTAAATTTTTAAATACTTTATTCCAGCATCGGGAGATCGCGGTGGTGAGAGCTGCAGAGACAATGCGGGCGGTATCGAAAAGTACTGCCTTCCTGCCTAAGGAGATCTTCAACAGATGGTCGTCGATGTTGAGATTATAATTATTCTAAAGAGACAAGATTCTTCACACAAACAGAAATAAAAAAAAACTTACAAATCAAAAACTTTAAAGATATTTCTAAAACAAAAATGTAAATGAAATATTTTCACTACCATCTACGCTTGATAGTAATATGTATATTGGGAGCCGTCAGTTGGAGGTCTAAACGTATCAGTGTATTTTTCACTTAGTTTGTCAAACACGCAGTAGATTTATCACGTGTGAACATCCTCATGTGTCGGTATTCAAAATCGTAGAGACACATATTTTAAGTTAGGAGGAGGTTATGTATTTTAAGTTAGGAATACCTACTTACTTAGGCGCGGCAATAAGCTAATCTTTGGGCATTCACGAAAGTGACGCTCTAGCTGCATACTAGGCATGGTCTGACACAAGTACACGACAGTATTGCATCGAAAGAATAGAAATAAGGTCGAAAATATTTCGGTGTTTGATTTTATTTGAATATCATGTCCGCCAAAATGTAGGTCATTTTGCAGTTTTTATTGAATATAAAAAAAAAATACAGCTCAATGTTTGAAAAATTTTAGATATCTCTTTAGTATATACAGTTTTCTTTGTTATAGATATAAAAAATATGATGGTTGTCGCTGAAAAAATTGAGAATTTCGAGACGAAAAATTTTTTTTCTGACAGATGGAAGTCTTTAGAGGAGGCCTTCGCCTTCACTTGAGGAGGGGTTCATGCAAAAACTTCTATACTACTTACTATACTTAAAGATACTACATATATTTAAATATTTTGTAAAATAGTGAAATTCGTGTAAACAACATCAGTATTTATTTATTTTTAAACTATGCTTTTATTCTCCTTTGCATGAAATAAAAGGTTTTATTATTATATTATTATTTATATAATAAATCCAAAGTTTATAAATATCCTATCATAAATGGAATGAAAATCGAAATGTGAATCCATTTCTAAAAACTTCTGCGCTCTATAGAGTTTCATTCGCCGATGTCATATTCAGTATTCAATAGCATTCCGTTTTCAAGAGAATCCAAAGGGTTGAGTGACTATTGTCCAGCTGCACTCTATTGTCGATGGCCAATCAGTGTCTATTCATATATTTTTCTATGGAATTTGTGGCAGAGCGCCGGACTGTCTAGTGGTGTACTACTTGTATAAGTGTATAACCTTCTACGGATTATATATATACAAGCCAATGCGACGTGAGGTCTGCTTCACCGCTAGACCTACTATACTACTAGTACCTATTCATAAAGATTTTCATTTCAAACGAAATAGTGGTAGCACTTCATTTAATTTACGACTTTTTCATAATATGATATCCTATGAAAAAACGTTAGCCGTATGTTAATAAATTTCAAGAAAACATTTTAGAGTAGATTTATTTGCTAAACGCTCATGTCGGTTTTAAGCAATTTGTATTGATCTTGAGTTTTAAAGTGTCTTTTGAGACGAAAGGGTCTTTCAAAAAGATTCTCAACAGATGTAAAAAATACTTTTAAGTATAAAATGAACGCGCGCGGAGTTACCCACTATATCTATCAAAGCCGAAGATCAGTAGTCGGCACGGTATGCGCTGACATGCTAAGTTTAAAAGTAAGTTTAGAACGTCTATAGTCCCATTAAACATTTTTTTTTAAAACGGAACCCCTATTTAATATCAACCGAAAAGTATCTTAGATATTTCGCCGAAGAAACATTGTAAATATAATTTTTCTGTTTTATTTTTAAGTCGCTCTGTAGTCTGTGCAACAAGAATGTTTTATTTCCTTCGTCTACGGCGTCTTTTATAACTGTCTTCGAAACGTTCATAATAAAGATGGTCAATTCTCTAAGAGCAACGGAATCCACTTAAAATAATTCATTTTGTGGCGTCTCGACCGCTCTCATATTTTTAAAAAGAAATTGCAGTGTATTTAGTTACGGTTTTATTGCATTCCTCTTTACTGGCTTTGATTTGTTTCGTTTTATACTTGGTGTTTATTTGCAGGTTATTGTTGGAATGTTATATGAAATGTGAGTTTTCTCTACAAATATATATTAAGATGTCGATAATGTTGGGATTTTGTTAATTTTTAGATTTGGGCGCTGATTTGTTAGTGGTAAGGTAAGAGATGCCCTTTTATAGAGATAAGTGTTTATTTGCCTTAAACATGGCATATTGGTGTTACAATCTAATAATACAATGTCCACATGTTTAGCTACACAGAATACCAATTATATGCAAAATTATTATTATTATACGTCAAATAATATAATAGTAATTCATTTCGTCAATTAATAATGATAATAGTATTAAGTAATTAAAATTAATAGGTCAATTTTCTAATATTTTCATTTCAAATAAATCTTAAGTTTGAAGTGATCTTTGCAAGTGTAACCTTGGTAAATACGTGAGCTTATGGAAAACGTTAATTTTAAAATGACGCTGGTATGGACCGCTTTTGTGTCATAATTTCCTTGGAAATTAAAAATACTGAAAACTATCAAGAAATCATCCAAAAACATCTTTTTTCTAAGTTTTAAAATGTGATAATGTCTATTAAAATTACGTTTTTGACTCCAACTTAGATTTCGTCCCAACAAATCTTGGAGTAGTGTCAGAAGAACAGGTAGAGAGGCAAATTCCAACAGGAAATCGTCTGAAACAATGCTTGCAGATTGTTGTTGAGTAATATACAGTTATGGCAAATTTTATTTGTTCAATCATTTTTCACAATACTATGAATTCTACTCGAGTGCAAGCTGTTCCAACTGGTCCCTTTGTTTCCAATGCCAATTGCCTATTCTGATGTGGTTTAGGTACCTATAACTAAAAAAACACTTTTTTTTTTTGTTTGAGAAGAGAAACAATAGAATCAGTTGGAACTGCTCACACACATATATATTTTTTTGCAATATACGGAAATGATTTAACAAACAAAACTAGGGCATTACTTTCATCCGTAAATATCTAGTTGTAATAAAAACATTTACTTAAATCTAAGGTCCCTTAGAGGCGGGCGTCCGTCGATTGACGACAGGCCGTGTCGACGGCGCGTTCGTGTTACACGCGCGCCTCAAAGAGATGTCAGCAAAGCAGAGGGGCTTGCCAGAGCCTCCGCCTGCCGGGGTTGCGGGTTGTTCGAAAGAGATACCGCGGCCCCGGAACGTAAAGGGCAACAGAAGGAACATGGGTGGGTTTTAGTCAGTACAAGTCTGACATGCCCCCCCGCTCCCCCCAGAGCGGGGGAAGTCATTAGATGATTTCCCACCCGAAAAAAAAAGGTCCCTTAGAGCTGTGAAAAATCAACTCTCTAAGTCGACGATATCGGTATCGATATGGTGTGGGAGTCCGACTCGCACATGACCGGTTTTTTATTCATCTGAATGGCTTACACGTTTATTTATTGAAACGGAAAACTCACACATACATATTTACGTACATAGCCTAAAATAACTTAAATGTTATTTTAAGTGCTATCACAAATGTAAAGGTACAATAAGAGCAATCATTGGGACTCCAGAAAGAATTTAGAAAAACGGATTGGCACACTCGGGCGGCAAGAGTGAATATACAACCGGGAGGTAATTCTATGTTACGTTATACAAAATAGGTATACCAATGTCATTACCACATAAAATAAGAAACACCAAAATATTCCTGAAAGTAAGTATGATTAAGAATTTAAAAGATACATGATTTTTTACCCAAATCACCATTTCCCTAAATTCTAACAATATTTTAAAACGATGACAACACCGACGGCATAATAAGTATGTTTAATCGTCAATTTGTTCGTTTATGACGACCGGAGTGCAGCAGCCCGGACGCCTGTGTTGCCATCATGGTTTTCGCTTTTTAGTACATTTCATTTTAGGTCGAAGTATTATTCACTTGTTATACAATTATATATAGGAATTATATATAGGATTACCTACATAGAATCTTGTCTCGATACCTAATAATACCCTCCCGGATCTTATCTTAATTGATTTCGGAATCGATTTATATTTATTTATAATCACGCACAACTTCCCAGCAATAGAGTGCCATCATAATTTTAGGCACCCCCTCTTCTTCCTTGGTTTCCTTGTTTTGATGTCCTGATGGACACGATCTCTTTGCTCTCCGCTCAACATAATATGTTTGAGGTGAGCGCTCTGGGGTTAATGTATCTTGGTGCTTAACTAGCAGTTTAAATAAAAGCATATTATTATTATTCCTTCTTATACTGACGGAAATTTTCAATACCATTCACAAAGGATTACGACACGAGTGTTATATATGTTACTGTAAAAGCCCGAACTACGGTAAATCTTAAGATTTTCCAGTAAACCTAAGATTTACCGATTATAAATGGTAAATGTCCAAATAAGTTTGGGATTCGAACTTTTACCATCATTTACTTGGTAAATCTTAGGATTTACATTAAAGGAACGGTAAATGTCGAATAAAATCGGGTAAACCCTTTAAAGCAGAACTTTTACTATTTTATTTTGCATAACAACGGGTAGCATAAACTTCATTTCGCAGAAAATTGTTTCGCAGACACTCATTTAACATACATTCAAAACTCATAATTTTGTAAGTCAGAATTATCTCTAGACATAAATTTCATATCCATAATATTTAAAAGTAGAAACATCATAGCGCAGAAAGTTAACAGTCAGAATTCTCTTTTGGCATATATTTCATACCAATAATCATTAACCGGTAGTATTGTCATATCGCAGAAAGTTTATAGTTAGAATCATCTTAGTCATTATTTGTTGTCATTTATTTTAATTATTATTTATTTCTTGGAAATAATGTCATTTAATTCAATAATTAATATTATCCTAATCTAAATAGTTCAGTTCTGAGTAACCTACTATAAACAATCTCTTTTTTCTATTAATGCAAGTCATTTCTGTCACTCGCCGGCCGCTGCCGCTGCCGCTGCACAGCTCGCTACGCTCGCTCGGCTCGTGCGTAGGGGGTCACAATTTTAACCTAACCTAACCTACCCATTTCTCTTTTTTTTTAAAGGAATTAACCTAATCTAAATAGTTTAGTTCCGGGTAACCTACTAAAAACAATATCTTTTTTTCTATATTATTCCCAAAAAATCTTACTTTTGCCTTAATATTTTTGTAACTCACTGTATCAGTTCACGCCAAAATATTGGAAACTCAAAATAAATAACAAACATGGTAAATACCCAGTTTTAACCGTTAATAATAATGTTAGTGACCATGTCAGTTTAAAGACTTATATGCCTTTTAAAATTATTCTTAATGAAATTCTGCCATCTGTATGATACGAAAAGTGAAATAATACCAAATAATCATCGCTCTAAATGAACATTATGCTAAACGATATAATGCTAAATTTGAACTCTGCCAAACGAAATTATACTAAATTTCATTCTGCCATCTTAAAAGTATGCCATTGTAAATTCGGAGTTTTAAACAACCAAACGATAATTATCCTTACTAATATTATAAAAGCGAAAGTGAGTTTGTTTGTTTGTTTGTTACCTCTTCACGCTTTAATGGCTAAACCGATTTTGATGAATTTTGGTACAGAGATATTTGGGAACCAGGAGACGGACATAGGCTATTATTATTTAAAAAGAGTGGGATATGAGGGAGAAAGAGGGAAGAAACGGGAAAACATAGCGTTGCTATTACAAATCAATACGGCGCTACCAAATTTAACGCGAGCGAAGCCGCGGGCAAAAGCTAGAATCAAATAATTTTTACGCCTTATTATTCCTAAAACCAACATTTACCAGTCCACATTGGTAAAACCTAGCATGTACTGAATTAGAATGGCAAAAGTCCGAAAAAGTCGTCCCTTTATAATAAATACTTACATTTACCAACTCATGTCGGTAAATCTTAGGTTTACCGAAATTGACAAAGTTGGTAAACAAGAATATGTAAATGTTGTGACAAAAAAAAAAAACAATATACTCGTCAAAAATTTCCTGGCTCAGTGCTGAAAAATTAAAAGCGTCCATTTTCGATCACCAATAAATAAGACCGCGGCTAAGTCGAGCGGAACCAAATCACGCGCTTAACTGAGTTTATTGTTTCAATTTTGATTTCATCAGCACAACGTGAACGCCCAATTTTTGGCGTTTTACTTTTTAAACCGTGGTTATTTTTGCGGCATGAATATTTGTGGTATTTTAATATTTAATAAATGTTTTCTGTTGACAATAAAATATAGTTTCTGTATCAAAAGATGGTTTATTTTAATTAAATGTATAGTGAACAAAAGAAATAAGTGAGTAGGCAGGTAGGTACATTCAACAAAAGAGGTTAATATTATCTCTTTTTGTTGTCAAAACCTACCTGGTTTATAAAGCAACTATCCCTATCCATGATATTTTGCGTAAAGTATCCTAACAATCAGTAGTGACAAGTGCTGCAGATTTAAGTGGTTTTAGTATTTCTACCGCACAAGGGTATCAGCAGCTTTCGAGCCAGGAAGGGGGCGAGGAAAAAAGAATTTATAAGCTATGTTTACTATTTACGGATGCATCTAAAACGCAATCAATTAAAAATGTTAGCAACTTTGGAGAGTTCGGAATGCTAAGATTTTTCACACTTGTTTATTTTGAAGTAAAAGTTACTAATTGTCAAGATTTTTTGGCAAAGTACAAGGTTTAAGTGGTCCACTGGTCGTTTGTTTTGTCCAGCTTGTACCGACATCATCTACGAGGTTTGCCATGACGCTTCTGGCTATGTCAGGGCTCTAGAAAGTGGCTATTTAGACCCACAGTTCATTAAACATGCGGCGCACATACCAAATGGAAATCATCGGGAGAGGCCCAGCAGTGGGATGACGCAAGCTAAAAGTAATTATTTGCAAAGTGACATGTTTGTTTGATTCAAGTTTTTTGCAACCGACTTTTGGAAGTTAAAGTTATAGTTTTGCACACTGTTTCAGCTCGGAATTTGATAAAAATAAAACAAAAAAATAAAACAAATTACAAAAACACTGTAATTTGTTTTATTTTTTTTCAAAAATTGATTATTAAATTTCCATTTTTAGTTCCTATAGCTCCCTCGATATCAAAAAAAAACTTTTATCAAATTCCGAGCTGAAAACATTGAGAACACCGTATCCTTGCAATTGCAAGCAAAATGTCGAGTTATCAGAAACACACAAAAAACGATTCCGACGAATTGTAATGAAATAACCTCCTCCTTTTTGAAGTCGGTTAAAAACAGACTAATTTGCATTTGCTGCTTAAACAACAAAGTGTTAAGGTTTGCATGTTAATTTAATTTAAATTTTAACCAATATAGTTTTAGGTAATAATAAAGCTACTCAGCTTCTATGAACATTAATTTAATGCATGATGTGCTTACCTGTAAGAAATCGTTCTTTTTTTATGTATTTCCTAATCTGGTTCTGTGTTCTCAGTTGTTGGTGAGCCAAATAAATAAAAAAATATAAATACCATATTCTTAAAAATCCTGAGACACAGAGAGACCCCAAACCCCTGTCGGCCCCGGACCACGCCTATGGTACTTCATACAGAATTGTTCACGTATCAGTGCTTCTATCGTTCTAATATGACGGTTGCTCCCTACGTCATAGAGGAACTGAGCAGTATTAAAAATAGATCAGGAAAGTCCCTAACTTAAATTATGTGACTTCAGAAGTTTTTAGCGTGTTTTATTTTTTGACTTGACTAACTAAAGTTATGGGATATAACAACCGGTTTACATTCAAGTCATTTAAATCGTTTTTTCTTTGTATGATTATCACACTAATATCTTACAACGAAATCAGATTTTGACGGCATGGTTGACGCAATGCGGTCGCTGGTTCGATATCCGCACGGAACAAATATTTGTATGACCTACAAATAGTTGTTTCGGGGCTGGCTGTTTTTTTTAGCGGGGACGAGAATTAGACCCAAGTGTGTATCGTAATAGTATATTAAAACACTCGTACACACATAAGTATCTAGAATATCGCTAGTCCATGACCGGACACATTGTATGTGTTTGGATACTACACACCACTCTTTCAAAACTATTGTCTTTTGAATGAAATTTGGCAGCCAGATAAGTTACAACCTGGATTACCACATAGGATACTTTTTATCCCGGTACAACGTCCCGTGGGATATTTACTAATCTTCATGCGAACAATGCCGAGGGCATATGCTATCTAGTAATTGAATTGACACCCATGTGTTGCCTAACTTCCGAAGACAAATTGTAACTTCCGAAGACATTACGTTATTGCACAACCGGCCAATATAGCTTAATAGCAATCTGAATATGATTAAATACTCATAGCGGTATTATACAAGCTCGAATTGGAGCGCGCTCAATTCAACTGTCCTTAATGCATCGTGCATTCCACTCGAAGAGAAACCGACCTATGTATATGTCCAACGGTACACCCACTTTAGGTTATACACGTTCTGGTTTTGGTTGTAAGTGCGACCAAATGTTAATGGATGGTTTTGAGAGACCAGGAACTAGTATCCTTGAGGATTAAAGGAAATGACGACCACGGCATAAGCTTTACAATTGACAACTCTACTTTTACTTTACTTCTTCTTTTAAAATATATTTACGAAGATAAAAATATACATGTATTTTTATATTTTAAAAAGTTACCATTGGGAAAATCCTCTTTATTTTTTATGTATATACTTTTTATAAGTTAGTAATTAAAGTTTTACTTTTGGGGTATTATTAAGGGTTATTTTGCGGCAACAAAAAAAAACTGAAAACAATGCCAGAGAATGTATCAAAATCGTAAAATGTATTAATTACTAGATATATCCCCCAGCTTCGCTAGCGTGAATTTGCAATGTGATCGACTCCGGTTTTGCGTTCTTTTTCAATCATGATGGTGGCGCCATCTACTATATAAGAGGATTATTGTTGTTTCCCTTCGGAAACAGTACTTTCGCGATGAAAGTTACTTTGTGTCTGTTTCTGTACATTGGTTAAAGTGTATGCGAAATTTCAGAATGATCGGTGCAGTGGTTAAGACGTGAAAGATAACAAACATATTTTCGAATTTATAAGTTGATGTGGGATTTCGGCCATCACAACTTAAATATCGAAACGTTATTAAAATATGGACAGGACACGAAACAAACCACCAGTTTTCGCCAGTTAACCAGACGACAACCTCATCTGCTGAACTGCAAGATGCTATTCAATAGAAAAAAACTACTAGTTCCACCCGACCTGATGAAAAGCAATATCCAAACCATATATTTCAAATATGCCAGTAACAGCAACACGGCACGGTTGGCGCAGTGGCTGAGCGACCGACTGCTGCGCTGCGTGTCGCGTGTTCGATTCTCGCACGGAACAATTATTTTTATGACCTGCAGATAGTTGTTCCGGATCTGGCTGTTTGTGTATATGAGTCTAAATGTTTGCCAACGCACCCACGATACAGGAGAAATTCCTAGTGTGGGGGAAGGTTTCTTTTTAAAAAAAAAAACAGGAACCTTTAAACTGTCGAAACCTTGACAGCAATAAAATGAGGCTACAGTCCCAGTCACAATGCATAATAAACTGTGAAAGTACTGTAGTTACCCATTACAAAGCTAAGCCTAAGCTGTCGTCTTACCTTGCACAGACCTTTCTATGGCGCGATGCGTTCTCAACTCTGCAACTCATGTCAATGAAACATTGTCTGAACTCGCGCGATGGCTTGCGAGCTTCAATTAAGACACTCTGACAAAATCTGCATGAACTCATCGTGCGATGAGGACGCATCGTGTCATCGTGCGATCGATAATCAACTAGGACGACGCTTGATACAGCCTCCCATAATAGAACCGCGTTCCGTTTGCTCTTGAAACACGAAGTTGTAACTTTGATCTTGAATCTGGTATATCGGTTAGATATTTTGCACAGATGACAGAATTGGGTCAATTCCAGGAAATCAGATTCTAGATCTATATCGGATTACCTAGCTTGGTGTTGCAGTTGCCGTTTCACTTGTCTGCTGAAATTAATACCGAACCTGTTGAACCATCCAACCGTGAATGTCTATTTAAACAACGGTTAGTTTGAGAAGTTCGACATTTTCCAGTATTGAATTTTAGTTTGAAACGTTAAGTTTTTTTTAATATGCAAAAGTAACTAATAGGGTGAAAGACAACAGTTTGGAGAAAAAAGTTCCTACCGACCTTAAAATATGACGTTTAAACCAATTATTAAATTACAAATTTAGTATAGAGAGTGATTTTTAAAATGTTTATTTAATATGCAATTGTGACTAATCGGGTGAAAGACAACAGTTTGGAGAAAAAAGTTCCTACCGACCTTAAAATATGACGTTTAAACCAATTATTAAACTACAAATTTAGTATAGAGAGTGATTTTTAAAAGTTTTTTTTTTATTATTTTGAATGACTATCAACTGTATAATATTTTACCAGAGCAATTACAATACACCCCAGTTTAAATGCGACCACTATTGATCTCAGTCTTTTCCAGAGATGAGGTTGAAGATGGATCGAGCCAACCCAAAAGCCTATGTTCTCGCTCCTTAAATAGAGTTTTTTTTCTAATACATTGTTTTTGTTTTTTTAATGCTTTTCACACCTTAATGTATGTGCAAGTTTCGTAAGGTCATAAGTTCTTAATAAAATAAATAAATATCTTGGGACAACTCACACACGGCTATCTGATCCCAAGCTAAGCAGAGCTTGTGTTATGGTAACCAGACAACTGATATACATACTTATATAATTTATAAATACATACATATAATAGATAAATCACACCCAGACACAGAACAAACAATCATGCTCATCACACAAAGTTTGTCCTGGGTGGAAATCGAACCCACGACCTCCGGCTCAGCAGTCAGGGCCACTAACCACTAGACCAACAGGCCCGTCAACTAGAAATGTCAACGACAAATGAAAATTATTTTTCTTTA
The DNA here is from genome assembly GCA_905475445.1 of Ochropleura plecta. Classification (NCBI taxonomy): domain Eukaryota; kingdom Metazoa; phylum Arthropoda; class Insecta; order Lepidoptera; family Noctuidae; genus Ochropleura; species Ochropleura plecta. The sequence goes on along the minus strand of FR997721.1, from coordinate 25,754,048 downwards.
TGTCGAATTAAATATATATTCATCCCAGTTAATTCCCGCTTCCCGATTAAAATGACCATCTAGACTTGTCCTACAAAAGCGACGAATAAATAAAAAAACTTTACTAATTTAAAAAATGCGAAAATTTTGAACGCAATCCATGATCCACATATCCTCACAAGCCCTGATGTTTCTTACATAAACTACTAAACGGATTAAGATTAAATTTGGCACACAGTATAGTTTATAACCTGGAATGACAAATGAAATACTTTTGATTCCGGACAATTACCGAACGCGGGCATAAGCTAGTTACAGAAATTACAAAAAAAAACACTGTTTTTCTACTTTCTGTGCTGCGAATGAGGTACATAAATTAACTTTCATAACTTAATTTATGTCCCCCATTGGAAGCAGGATATCGTAGTACACATTGCTTGTGTTTTTAATCCATTTGCAACAGTCCCTTTTATAAACCTCTTTTCGATACAATTATTTCAAACACCCGGAGCTAAAAGAAATAAACTATTGACATCACCAGATGCTATCTAAGCTCTCGGTGATCGGATTCGTGACCTATGTTCACGGGAGCCGATTGACTTGTCTACGAACAACCGAGCCGATGTCAACACGATTGAATCTGTATCCGACCACCAACAAATAACACCGTCCCAGTATTTCGATACCAACTGAAAGCTTCTCGACGTGTTTAGAAGCGACTTAAATGGAAATTGGACGCGATCTCGGCATCTTCGGGTAAGGCACGCGTCTAGTTCCAAGCCTGGGGAACGCGCCAACAAAGCCGGAATTGTTACCATCGATTTTCTATTAGAACGCTCTCACCCCACAATTCCTGTAGATGGAGTTCAACTCACTAGGGTATACGCTCAACAAAACAAATTAAGCCTTAACATAACGGTATCAGAACTCAAATTTCAATGTGATTTTGCTGTGATTCTTTTGGTATTGGAATTTGAGTTCTAAGTTGAGTTGGTGAAGGTGTATATTCATTTGTAGGAGTGGATCGCACCCTATCACGTACCCTAGTAATATCGGTGGTGTCCGCAAGCGGTGTTAGTTAAAGGTACACATTCTGCTCACGGCTGAGCGTTCACTGGAGCAACCGCAACGCCGCGCGATAAAATAATAATATAACACTGTATGCGTTATAAAACTAATGAATAAGAATTCTTTATGTCATCATCTGCCTAGCCTTTTCCCAACTATGTTGAAATCTGCTTACAGTCTTCCCAGATTTTACATAGATCGACTACCTATCTGACCTCCAAAAGCCAGTTAGTACTGGGTAATACGATACCCCTTGGTTGTCGGATAGCAGGGACACTAGCTATCCGTAACGGCTGTCAAAGATCTACCAATAGCTTAGCGAGGCACGGAGTAAACTCTTGGTATGTAACGGGTTGTCACCCACCTACAGATCAAATTAGACAAGCGTGGCTAAAATTAAAGATCGACTGGAGAATTTTCTATATCTTATCGATGACACGTCTTACAAAGTTTTTAGCCAGAGGTACAGTCAGCAAAAGACCTTATGTCTTTTGCTGACTGTACCTCTGGCTAAAAACTTACGAGGCTCATCAGATATATGTAGTTGTTTTTTTCTGAGAAGCCGATGGTCTGGTGGTTTTCAACTTAATTTTTAATTAATTAAATGATCTGTATGTTATCTATGATTTTTTTTTATTATTATAAAAATTCAACTATACGGATAAACCTGGATACTTATTTCCTTTGGTAACTGTACATTAATCGCACATTTAGCAGTGTCTTCTCTATTATAATTCACATCCTAATAAAATATAATTTGTACTAATTGAAAGGACATTAATTATTATTTATTTATTTTAAAGGCATCAAACCCAATACAAAAACACAAATACAAATTAAAATACTTATAAAATACATAAAAAAAATATAACCATTCTGAATACAAATTACATTATTAAATTGAATATGACATTAAACAAACAAACAATACCTATTTTCGATTTGAACTCCGGTGGACTTTGAGCCAATGCATTCGGATCGGACTGTTCCAATCCTCACCCACGACCCTCAGCAGGTGATTGGTCGATTTTCGGAGGATGCTGCTGAACGAAGCTATTCGCGAACGAATAACGGCATAAAAGTCCGGCACTCTCGCTTCAGCGAACATGCTCGACGCACTACAGTACCGAGGAAACTTCATCAAAATGCGGTACGCATCGTTATATTGCACACGCATGGTACTTAATGGATTAATAATTGATGAATAATTGTGACGACGAGACGCTCGGAACAAGTATTTGTATGACCAACAGATAGTTGTTACGGGTCTGGCTGTTTGTGAATGTGAGATAAATGTTTGTAAATGCACCCACAATAAAGGAGAAATTCCTAGCGCGGGTCAAGTATTTAAAAAAATATATTTTTGACATTATAATGTCTTAATTTAACTGTGTGACTATTTTTTATAAAAATAATAATTAATATTGCTATACTCGTAAGAAGCTGCTTAGTCTTAAGTACTAACTATAACATAACACCAACATTGTACACTTGGTTCGCAATAAACGTTTTGACTTTGACTTTGACTTAGTGAAGCGGCCCTTGAAACACTTCTCTTCAATAATGAAGAGAAGTGTTTAGTTCTAGTTTAGTGTAACACCCTGTTTAGTTCTCAAACCCAAAGTAGGACTTAACTCGCTACTTAAGTCATAATTTCTCAGTGAAATATCGATTTTGGAAAATGTCACAACAGCAAAAAATTCTATAAACACCAATTATTCTTAACACGCTTTTATAAGCTTTACCTAAACCTAATTAACTAACTATGTAAACAAAATCTTGGACATACTACTCACGCATATGTGCTCACACGTTCTTAAATGAATGGATGTCTCTTATAATACAGGATTTTTCTAGCGTAAGGGACATTTTTCACAAAAAATAAATGTTAAAAAGAACTTTGACTTATATGTAACATATCATGTATTTTCTTTTCTTTGGGCAATTAATTATTATTTATTTAGTTAAGTCAGATCATTCTTATCTTCGATAGTAGATATACGTAGTACCTCCTTACCTCACTTTATTGACCGTCTCTCTGTATATCTATCTGTCAAGATCCTTTATCTCGGCATCGCTTGGAGGTATTGAATAGAAATTAAAAACTATATACTCAAATCTGTGGTCCTTTGGAACTGTGAAAATCAATCGTCTACGGCTCTACGCAGTCAAAAGACATGGCCGTTTATGTCGCAAGTATGTACGGAACTCTCGGTGCTCGACTCAGACTCCCACTTGGACGGTTTTTATATAAACCATAACATTTACTGATAACAAAAATAAAACAGGTAGTGGGAAAAAATATAATGCCGATAGCGTAGACGGCTGACAGCCGATGCTTGTCGAACGCGAATGTAAATATTTCAACCATACCGAGTCTGAGTGAATTTAATTTGTAAAATGTCTATTATGTATTCTTTGTTTTTGTATTCCCAACTTTGAGCCAGTTGCACCATTAACTACTAACTGTGGTAAGCGCTTAACGTACTGTCTCACAATTGTTTTACCACTAATAACTATTGAGTTGGCTAATCTGACGTTTTGGTAAAAAAAAAATATTCTATAGGTTATTCATTCATTCTCTCGGGTTAATTCACCTAATAACTAGAGGTAAAATCTAATGGACGAATAGACGTCTTAAAACAGGACTGTTTTAATGTCCAATGTTTCCAGCGTCGGAAAGAGACAGATCTATACAGTATGTCTAGCGCTATCTCTTCCCCACCCAGGACAAAGATTAAATCAATACTGCCTTCAGTACTATGAATCTTTTTAACCACTGTTAGAGGTATGTTAGCCATCCTGAGGTTTGTGTTAAAATTCATTTGTCAAGAGAATCATTTTAGAATAGAATAGAATAGAATATTATATATGTATAGTATATATATTGTACTTACACCAAAATTTTAACACAACTGTTTGATAATTTTGCTCTATGGTAACAATGATGGTCTCATTGCTGATAACGATAGATTCTAGACAACCTTTGGTTGGACTGTACGAGAATAAAATAACAAATTGGTAGTCATTTTAAACTTAGTTTAACTAAATTAATAGCTATAAAATAAGTGTAACAGAATTATGTTTTACATTCCATGAACGAAAATATTTTGCAAAAAAATAATCGACCTCCAAAACAACACGAATAAGTGAAAAATAACTAAATTTAAATGAGGAAGATGATAAATTAATTTATTTGTTTCATTGATTTTATTTAGAGCGACTTCCGAAAGATAATACTGTTTTACTTTTTATTTTATTTTGAAAGCTGATATGTTTTTGGTCAAATTGATTTTAATCAATCCCCTTTTTAGTTGAAATATCCTACACGCATTTATGTCACGTATAAATTTCTTTGTAATAAGAAGTTAATCCTACTAATATTACAAATGCGAAAATTTGTGAGGATGGATGGGAATATGGATGTATGGATGTTCATTACTCTCAAAACGACTGAACGGATCTTGATGAAATTTGGCACAGAGGTAGATATATATGGATATATAGAGGTGGATACTTTTTTTCGACAAAACGCGGTCTAAGCCGCGGGCGCCAGCTAGTATGATAATAATATCATCATGTCATTAAAATAGACGAAAAAAAAGATAAGTCATTACCCAAGAAAAGTTAATAAAAATAACAAATGTAGAAAGGTAAAAAAAACACGAAAGTCGGAGTACATACATGAAAAAGTGGTTCTGGTGGATTATACGATTTGTCCGGTCACGGACTAGCGATATTATAAATATGTACATAACAAACAATCTAGTACTCAAATTTATTGATTAAAAACAAAACTACCATTTTTTTCACAAAAATGTTTACAAAACTTTCGTTAATTTGCATATTTTTTTGGACTTTAATTTTGTTTTCTAAAGTTACGAAAATGTAAGCTCATCATTTCTTAATTTAAACGATAGACAATATTGCTGCCCTCTGCATAAACCTATTTTCGTTTCAGTAAGACGAAAACTTTAAGAGATATGATTATTCTTTGAACACACATAGAGAATATCTCAAAATGGCTGACAAAAAGCAGGGAAATGAATTAGACCCAAGTGTGTATCGTAATAGTAAATTAAAACACTCGTAACATAAGTATCTAGAATATGGCTAGTGCATGACCGGACACATTGTATTATACCCTCCTCTTTCAAGCCTCCGTTCTAATAATAATATTTAGTCTGTTTTATTGAAATAAAGAAAAGTACGGTAAACGACAATGGTGCGGTTATAGTAGTGTTATAGTTTTCCTAGTCTCTTCACTTTCTACTTAGTCTGTAGTTGATTGCAATATATAACTTCAGTGCGTATCATTGAAATTGTTTAAACGTGCAACGCGCAATAAGCAACTCGGAAGAACTACGAGTGATATTTATTGGACTACGGATAAAGTTCGCCCCAGAGGAGAAGTTTCAAAGGAGAACTGAGACAAAGATGCCGTTAGCATATATATACTTGTACTAGCTGTGTCCAGCGGTTTCACCCGCTGCTCACTTAACGGTATGAAAAATAGATGTTGGCCAATTCTCAGACTTACTGAATATGCATAAAAAAAAAAATAACAATCGGTCGAGCCGTTTCGGAGGAGTATGGGAACGAACATTGTGACACGAGAATTTTATATATTAGAAGATGGTTTGCTACATTTGTCATTGCCTCTTACCGTACCAACCTTGATTACATGATGTCAGAGAGATAGAAAGAAGATACGAGGACGCCACTTGGGAGATGAAATCATTGAGGTGGCGGTGGAGAGAATTTGGACTAGAACTACACGGGATAGAATGAAATGGTGGCAGTTAGAAGAGTCGTACGTCATTTTTCTGAATATGTAGATAAAGCGATTATTTGTAAATATTTGAAATAAAGGTAATAATGTAATTAATTCATTCATTTACATAGCCCGTTTGTATTTAAGTCGATGCTTAATAGATTTCTTTTGGATTATTCGTCCCACGTCATCTTTGTCCTCAAGACCACTTAAATAAATAAATTATATTATCTTAGTACCTACCTATAGTTATTGTAAACCAACCAATTCACCCAGACCTTTCAGCGAGTTCACAAAGGTCAAATGCGAACAAAGCTTTATTTATTTCAAGTTTAACGCGGCCTGTCAGCGCTCTATTGTAACCACGGAAAAACCTCAGGCTTTAAATAAAACTAAAAATGCTACCTCCACATAACATCACTCCATCACAAATTATCGGAAACGTATCGAATGGCCGATCATGACAAATGCACAATATTATGGAACATGTAAAACATTCTTTGTTCTGTATGATTTAATTATTTAAACACATATAATAAACGGTACTCGGGCTACACAGCGAACAGTGGCTCCAGCACAAATACGCGACGAGTAAACGTAAATGAAATACATCGATTTTTGAATCGCAAATTAACAAATACAATTAAGGCGCGGTAACAAGCTAATCTTTAGGTATTCGCGGAAGTGAGGCTATCTGCAGACTAGGCATGGTCTGACATAAGTACACGACAGTATTGCATCGAAAGAATAGAAATAAGGTCGAAAATATTTCGGTGTTTGATTTTATTTGAATATCATGTCCGCCAAAATGTAGGTCATTTTGCAATTTTAATTGAATATAAAAAAATACAGTTCCGTGTTTGAAAAATTTAGATATTCTTTAGTCTATAAAATTTTCTTTGTTATAGATATAAAAAATATGATGGTTGTCGCTGAAAAAATTGAGAATTTCGAAACGAAAAAATTTTTCGTGGTCTTTTTAAAAAAAAAATTTTTTCGTTGTACTAGACCACTTTTGTAAACTGATTTTGTTTAAGTCTTTTCTTTATGTATTGAACTATACACGGTAATTTTTTTTTGGCCAGTGACATGATATGCTAACAGATACGGCTAACTTTGCGACGAAAATCTAGACGTTTTACGAAGTGTTTGCTTTGTACAGCGCCTTAACATGCATTTTAGTTAAATTATTTGCAAAAAGCACAATCAGAATCACCAATGAAAATAAATAGATTCTTAAAATTGTATAAATATTAAATAGAGGTAGATTATAGTCTGGAATAACACATAGGATTTCAATTATTTTTTTCGATATAACGCAGGCAATGCCGCGGGCGCCAGCTAGTCACTAATTAAAAACAGTTTTATTGATTAGAAGATTGAATCGGGTTCAGCCGTAGACAGCCAGAGGGCCATACAAAATAAAAACGAAATTGGAAAAGTCTTAAGTCTCGATTAGTTTTGAATGACGTGACACAACAAAATGTGAAACTTGATTAGCTCCAACGGTTTAAGACAATATAGTGAACGGTCATGAATTGTTTTATTGAACATCAAAACGATATGAGACAGCAACCCGAAAACCCTACCCTTGATAAAATTTTATTTCCGTAGTGGTTCCTTATATAAAAGATACATCATTTAAACTTCACAGCGAAGAAAATGGCATATAATGATTTTAATGTAAAACGCATTACAACAAAAGTACTCATCATCATCTGCCTAGCCTTTTCCCAACTATGTTGGGGTCGGCTTCCAGTCTTACCGGATGCAGCTGAATACCAGTATTTTACATGGAGCGACTGCTTGGCTGACCTCCATAACCCAGTTAGTACTGGGTAATACGATATCCCTTGGTAAGACTGGTTGTCACACTTTCAGGACACGGACTAGTTGTAACAACAAAAGTACTATGGAACTATAAAATAAAAATACAACAAACGGGTTCTACTTTCGACATTTGATCCGCCGGTTTGACAACTAGTTGGTCTACTAGACGACCAACTAGTTGAGTAACCGAGGTCAGTGAGCTGAGTCTATGCTATTCATATTATCAAACGTTACGCGGGTAACCTTGGACAATGGATAACGTGCATTTTATAAAAAGACGGCGTTTATTTTTAACTCTTTTCTGTTGCATTCTCGCATGTTGTAAATGTATACTTTCCTTTATATTAATAGTTAGTCGTTTGTTAAAATTGCGTTTTTTAGGGTTCCGTAGTCAACTAGGAACCCTTATAGTTTCGCCATGTCTGTCTGTCCGTCCGTCCGTCCGTCCGTCCGTCCTCGCTTAATCTCTGTGACCGTTAGCACTAGAAAGCTGAAATTTGGTACCAATATGTATATCAATCACGCCGACAAAGTGGTAAAATAAAAATTGGAAAAAAATGTTTTATTAGGGTAGCCACCCTATATGTAAAGTGGGAAGTGTTTTTTTTTTTTTAATTTCAACCCTAACGTGTGATATATTGTTGGAAAGGTATTTAAAAATGAATAGGGGTTTACTAAAATCATTTTTTGATAATGTCAATAATTTCGGAAATAATCGCTCCAAAAGTAAAAAACAATGTGTCCCCCCCCCTCTAACTTTTGAACCATAAGTTTAGAAAATATGAAAAAAATCTGAAAAGTAGAACTTTATAAGGACTTTCTAGGAAAATCATTTTGAACTTGATTGACACAACAGTGTTTGTACAAAAAAGACAAAAAGTTGTATTTTGTACAACTTTTTGTCTTTTTTGTACAAAAACTGTTGGAGCGCCTACCGCGGAACGTGCAACATTGCACGCTCCTCCTTTAAACTCATAAGTGGGAACACTTATTGTGACGGACGGGAAACTACGGAACCCTACACTGAGCGTGGCCCGACACGCTCTTGGCCGGTTTTTTTTTTTTAAATAAGAATTTTAAAGTGCATCATACTTTTTTAAATTGTTAATCAACGCCGTTACGTGGTATTTATAGAATGTTTAATGTGTTTAATTGACTTATGTGTGTAGCTATTTAAAATTACAAAATTAATTCGATTTTATGAAGCGGATAAATTAATAAATAACTCGATACGGAGAGGAACGCCAAAGAAAATATGGAAGGATTGTGTAAGGAATGATATGAAGGAAAAAGGAGTAAATGATGCTGTGACGTCTGACAGGGGAGAAGGGAAGAAAAACGTGTTGCGCCGACCCCAAATAGAATGGGACAAGGGCAGGAAAAATATGTAAAGCTGTTAACTTTATTTCATAATCAATGTCAATTTGACTGACATAAATATGTATTGTTATAATTTGCATGTGTTTTGTTTTGTGCCAGACATTTAAATACTTTTTCTCTCCTTTTTCCCTTGAACATACCGTTATAGCACAATAATCTGTTGATTAAAGTGACGTGACTTAACTATGTATTATCAAAGAAAAAAACCGAGTAGTTGGTCAAGTATATTTTTTAAGACTTTTTACTTTCTTTTCTATGGCATTATTACTTACAGGTGAAGTTAATATAAGCGTGTTAAAAATAGTGCCCTCATGACAATAGGTTAAAGCAAAAATGATGTCGATAGGGTTGCCCTCTGTTACATAAAACTGGCGAAATTTTGGTATACTATTGGTACACCTGTACCTTTGGGAGTAACAGGCGAGTGATGTGATGTGTGTGTTATGAATAATACAGGCCTTCAGTAGTGCCAAGTATTGCTATATGATACCTACGTGTATATAAATCGAGTTTCAGAAAGAGACGTCAACACAACATAACTGTGATGAGTGACAGAGACGAAGCTATACAAATCTGTAGCAAGATGGCTCTCGAGGTTAAACTTGGCTACGGACTCGGCTACTTCCGTGTAATTCATTAACAATGTCAACTATAACTTCCCGTACAACTTTGGGCTAACAAATATTGTACATTTGCATTAAAAGCTTTTATTTAGTACTTCATCTATCAACATTGAATGCTTATATAAAATTTCGTTTCCATAGTTCCGTCGAGGAGTTCTCCCATGGAGAACCATCCTGGGTGGAGGATTAAGTCATATGTTGTCATAAAAATGTATTGTCATCAGAACCAAAGATGTGCAAAATTTTATGGAACTAGTTTGAAGTCGAGATTCGAAATAAATACGAACTAACAAAGTAACAGGGCAAATCAAATAAAAGCCTTAATGTATTATTGCTTTACGATTGAAAATTATTCTCCTGCCGTTAAGACACAATAAGGCAATGCTGATTGAATCACTTATCTTCCATATACTTGACACTGGTGATGTGTGCTACTATGAACTACATGCAGGTGTCCTCAATAAACCTGTCCGACTGCATTCGATATGAAAACTCCTAAACTCTCCGTAAATACCTATCCGACGGCGCAGAGTGTTGAGGGCAACCTCGTCTTCTCTTCTAGACAATTCCACTTCTCATTTTTTATCTGACTTCTCTAATATCTTAGCTCCGTGCACTTTAATAATATATTTTTTTAATATTTTTCTTTAATTTATAGACAAACTAGTGGGAAACTTTGTCATTGCGGCCGAGGCGAAATTCACACCCTAGTAGGCAAAGATTCCATTAGGCCAAAAACGGCAGTGACACTTTAGAAGAAAAAACCTTGAGAGGTGTCAAGGGACACCCGGATGGAACGAAGTTATTATTTATTATGTCGCCACACTCTTCAATGCGAAATAGAAAGACGAAACGAAAATAACTGGCTTGCTTTCTATGAGAGAGAGAAACGCCGCACGGGTTACAACTATAGCAAAGTCTCGTTACAACTTTTGGTCTTAATTCTTTCCGTCTAGCCCCCTTTCGCAACGCGCTATAAGGAACTTCGTTCCAAAACTTCGTTCCAAAACTTCGTTCCAAAACTTCGTTCCAAAACTTCGTTCCAAAACTTCGTTCCAAAACTTTGTTTCAAAACTTCGTTCCAAAACTTCGTTCCAAAACTTCCTTTCAAAACTTCGTTCCAATAACAAACTAGAATGACAAGTGTTTTCATTAATCAATATGCAATATGCAAATAGTCGAATATTAAAAGTCAAAATCATATTTTTTCTAATTTGATCCACTTGTTGAGATAAATAAAAAATATCCACAAATATGAAATACATTGCATGTTGAACTTAATTATCAAGCAATAAGAGCCAGTTTTCGAGGCACCGTATTGAAAAGTAATTGTCCATTCCTGCAACACCAAATTTCGTTCAAATAATTGACACCCAGTTTCTGGCACGCCCCCTGCATGTTTCATGCACCTAGAAATAAGGTCATGCTTTCAACAAACATAATTTAACCTTACGTTCACTAATAAGCGTTTGTGTTAGTCAAGGTTAGCTTTAGTAAGGAGACAAGTTCATTCTTTTAAGAACGCTGAACTGTTTCTCTCACAGACACACACGCTTCAAATTGTCTTTGATATTCGACATACGACACACAAATTATGCAATAGAACGGTTCCTGAAGCAACTGAGCTCACCTAGTTAGTACCGAGTATAGTATATTGTGAGAAAGCTGATTTCTCGACTATACGGAGGTTAGGAACGGCTGTGCTCATGAAGTAATATCATTCAAAAAAGTTTCTGATAATAAATATAAATCTACTACGTTTTAAAATGCTTTTATTTACCTGTAACTAAATCCCTACTAATATTACTTAATTAATAGTTTATTATTAATATTAATTAATAGTTTTCACTTCACACTACATTTCGCTTCACGCCTAAATGGCCAAACCGATTTTGATGAATTTTGGTACCGGGATAGTTGGGACCCTGGAAACGGACATAGGATTTAGCCTTAGCCTTAGACTTTGAACCTATGTCACTTATGGCATAGGTTAAAAGTGAGAAAAGAGGGAGAAAGAGGGAAGAAAAGGGGAGAGAAAGTTTTTAGTTGTCGATCATCACGCTGTTAAAGTTAGCGTTAGCCCAAAGTAACTATGCCACGCGGATGAAGTCGCGGGCGGAAGCATCATTTATAATAAAGAATAAAATTAGCGGACATAAAGTTTTAAAATGGCTGACACAAAACAAACACATGCAAATGTAGCAAGTATGTGTAGGGTAATTAAATTCAAATAATGTAATACTAGACTGGTAGGATTAAAAAAAAGATGCAGTGACAAAAATTAAAAATCAATGACCTGGTAACATAGTAAGACTAACAAAAGGTGTTTACTAGGCATCGACGGGTTATACTGACATGATTGGTGAAAATCTCTCAGAAGTTTTTTAAGGATCATAGTACCTACTCGCAAGCGGCGTGCGTGTGACCAGAGTATGAATGTTGTCAAGGCAAAACGAGTGTGTACACTTTTCCTATACGTGTAAGCACTGATGTATTGAAACAGGGTCTTGCAGGTATAATAAAAGTAGCTTGACAGTTGTTTCCGTTGAGGTTTTCGCTATACAAATGTCTAGCTTCGTAAAACATACTGGAGCTAATCGCTGACCGCTGGCACAGGTTCTGTACCGTAGTGAAAGATGTTCTTTTTTTAATTTTACACATTAATTATTTAAGTATTACTACGGCGTAGTCAAACGCTACGAGTAGACGCTACGCCAGCTACGCAGCCGTAGCACTCATCCGCTACGACGCCAGCCGTAGCAACACGAAATTGTCGAACTTTAAAACGTAAATAGCTTGTATGGCTAAAATGAACCAACCAACTAATATAGAAGAAAGTTCAAGATGAGACCGGGGTTACGGGTTGTTCGAAAGAGATACCGCGGCCCCGGAACACCAAGAGCAAAAGAAGGAACATGGATCGGTTTTAGTCAGCGATCGGTCCGGATCGGATCGGTTTTAAAAAACTGACAAAAGAGCGGGGTAATCATTTAATGATTTCTCATCCGAAAAAAAGAAAACATATTATATGCATTATTGAGGTCAACCAACAAAACCCGTTACAATATTCTGGACACGATAAACGAATAACGAAATATTTCTCCGTTTCAAATAAATGGCGTACTCCCAACTGTTCTCCAAAGAATATAATAATATCTACTTTATTATACACCAAAAATTAAACGCAACTACATATTTTACAATGGTTATCCATAGAATAAGCTATTCTATGAATAACCACCATTTTAACTTAAACAACAAACTCAAACAACAAAGAAAGGAGGTTTAAAAAAAAACTAGTACAAAAGCATTCTTCATTCGGACAATTTGACATGTCAAACGGATCGTTTTTATTGATATATCTGGCGTTCGATTCTTTCCAAATTAAAAGGCACAAACTTCACGGCGTTTGACAGCTACGAGTATCACAAATACGCGTCGCTGTCAAAGCGCCGCGTAGCCTGGGGGCTTAGACAAAGTAACAATTTAAAAACGATAACGAAGTTAAAAATCGTTATCGCTCAGCAGTCACTAATACATTTTCAACTTTATACCCTAGTGCATAAAGTTGAAAATCTATTAAGGACTGCTGAGCGAAACAAACAAAAACGATATGTAAACGTCAATAGATTTTCAACTTTATTAAGCGCGCGTATAAAGTTGAAAATGTATTAGTGACTGCTGAGCGATAACGATTTCTAACTTCGTTATCGTTTTTAAATTGTTACTTTGTCTAAGCCCCCAGCGCTTTTATCGCATTCAGGCAGTGATCCCATTCAAAGCCGATGACATGTCTGACTAAAGTGAACGAATTGGGCAGCAGTTTAATAAAGTGTTTGCTGGTTTGGGTGGCTTATTTTTTTGACGCTTGATCAAATGTACAATCAGCAAACTAGATAAGTAATCGCAAGATATTGTTGATTTTTTCTTAGAAACTTGTGGACGTGTTTAACTCAAATTTAATCCTACTAATATTATAAATGCGAATGTTTGTGAGGATGATTGAATGTATGAATGTTTGTTAATCTTTCACGTAAAAACGACTGAACGGATATTGATGAAATTTGACACAGAGGTAGATTATAATCTGGAATAACACATAGGATGCTTTTTGAAATCACGCGGCCGATGCCGCGTGCACTAGCTAGTTATTCAATAGAATTTTTGTTTTGCTATTAAACAAATTTAACTTTATACAAAACGTTCAATGGTTTTTAAGACAATTTCCACTGCATGAGACGAACTTGATTACTTATATCTTTTGTGCTGACTGCGTATACTCGATTAATTAATGGATTAAGCATTTAGTCAGTTTTGTTAAACTTTACTCTTTTTATGAATTATTGTTGTTATATGGTTGTGGTTTAGTTATATGATTGCAACACACTTTAATACAACGACTTCACTTTAAACATAGAAATATAAATACAGTTATGGAAAAAACACATTGCGTAACCTACAAAGACTTTAAACAAACCAAATCCAACCGTTAAAAACACTACTGGTTTAAAAAAATATGTATGCGGACTTTAATTACATTTGCAGTCGCACTGCGGGCTGCGCCTCGGGCCGCGCCTCGAGCCGCACTGACCAAAACAAAACGTATCACATTTTGAAAGGCTTTTAAATAAAGCCAAATCTTTGCACCAGCATAAATGCAACAAAAGAAGAATTTAAAATTAGAGTGTAGACAGAAATGGAATTCTACCACTTCTATACCAGATAGCATTTTGACTTTTTTTCCTTGATTATAAACATACAGAAATATGTGAGCTAATCGAATGGAATCCATCCGATAAATTATAAGAACACCGACCCGAGAATATTATTTTATTACCAGCTTCCGCCCGCGACTTCGTCCGCGTGGCATAGTTACTTTGGACTAACGCTAAATTCAAACTGCGTGATGTTTGTAAAAAAATATTTCTCTCCACTTTTCTTCCGTCTTTCTCACCCATGTCTTACTTAAAAAAAATAGCTTATGTCCGTCTCCAGGGTCCCAACTATATCTGTACCATAAATTCATTCAAAATTTCGCTTTTATAATATTAGCAAGTATTATGATTCTGCAATCATAATAATAAAATAATATTCTTCGATTATGAGACTGAATGAAGTTTATTCCCCCAACAATTTGCAACTGATGAAATTACTGAAGGTAACAGAAACTTTCACTAGCTCCATCAGGATGGAATTTGGTGAAGAAAAATGTGCAGTCATGCATGTGAAGCGAGGGGAGATTATGGAATCCGGGGAACTCAACTCTCGGATTCCATACACCTTAGATCCCTCTCCTCAACAGAAACCTACAAGTATTTGGGTATGTCGGAAGCATTAGGTATTAATACTGCCGACATGAAACAATCGCTGAAGGAGCGTTTCTTTGGCCGCCTGAACAAGGTGTTAATCAGTCTTTTGTCAGGCGGAAACAAGGCCTTTAATGGTTGGGTCATGCCGCTGTTGATGTATTCTTTCGGCATACTCAAATGGAGTCAGACGGAACTTGATGCCCTGGACAGGAGGGTCCGCACACTGCTGACCGTAAATCGGATGCATCACCCACGGTCGTCGGTGATAAGACTGTATATATCGCACGGAAGTGTGGGGGTCGTGGCTTCCTAAACCCTGCACAACCGTGAGGTACGCAGTCTCAGGGAATACTTCTTAGAAGCCGATGTGGAGATGCACCGAGATGTGGTATCAGTGGACAAGGGCCTCACCCCACTCTCCCTGGCTGACGAGAAATGGCGCAAGCCTAAAGTATTAGACACCAATGATCGCAAGGAGGTATGGCAGAGCAAGGAAGTTCATGGACGCTTTTACCGGGCCCTTCATGGGCCTGATGTAGATTTCTCAGCGTCCGTATCCTGGCTACGCTTTGGTAATCTTTTTGGGGAAACCGAAGGTTTTGTTTGTGCAATAATGGACGAAGTTATGATGACAAATAACTACCGGAAATACATTGTGAAGGATGGCACGGTTGACATATGTCGGGCATGTCACCGTCCGGGAGAATCGATCCGTCACATTATTTTTGGGTGTTCTCGTCTAGCTAACGGAGAGTACTTGCATAGACACAACCTAGTTGCCAGGATTATCCACCAGCAACTTGCTTTGAAGTAAACAATTCAAGTATCTAGATCTGGCTCGCGAGGTTGTCGACATGTGGCACGTAAATACAGCAGTCATTGTGCCGATAGTCGTGTCCGCCAATGGCTTAATAGCCAATAGCCTTGACCAACATCTGAGGAGGCTATCGCTTGGCAGCTGGATCAAGGGCTTAATTCAGAAAGCAGTACTTCTGGACCGTATTGTTAGGTGATTCCTCTCTCAAGAGCCCTGACCACCGGTAGCTCGGACCCTGTTCCCGATGCTGGTGGACTACTATTTTTTATATTTTTAAATGTTTTTTTTTTATAAGAATATGTAAAAATATAACATATATACATGTATGGATTTGAATAAACGAGAAAAATAATATTCTTCGATTATGAGACTGAATGAAGTTTATTCGTTTTTTTACTCATTTTCGTATGGTTTTCCCATTTAACGAATAAACTGCTGATTTTTCTGCATTAAAAACTTCGTTTTGCAAAACGAATTTTTTAGTTAAAACCTTGGTATGGTTTCTTTGAAAGGATGATATATTTAGCGCCACCTCATTGGTGACCTGTAGTAATTTAAGAGCATAAATAGATGTGTTTCTGTTTTAGTGCGTATCATTAGTAATACTTTCAGGGAAACGTATCTCAAAAGAAAAAAAACTTCTGCCTGTCTATCTGTCTACAGACCATTAATCTCGGGAACTCGTAGAGGTTCCGAGTTGAAATTATTTGTTATAGGTACAGTTATCTTTTATTTACTTCAGTTTCCAAGCTCTATTGTGTCGTAGTGTTATCAAAACTACATATTAGTACCAACAACAGAATCGTTTCAAAATTATTTTTGTGCCCTTTAAGTTATTTTTTACGCATAGGCATTCATCAAATAACTTCGCCCTTTCTGAGCGGATCGGGGATTATGTCAGTTTTGCTGGCTAAAACCCATCCATTTTCCTTCTTTTGCACAACCTCTTTGGAACAACCCCTAGTACAGTCATTTGGTCGAAAAAATAGAGGTTACCTGGAAAGTTTTCCGGGAGTTTTGAAAATTGGCAATTTTATAGATTTTGATATGCTCTTTCCAAATTTCAACTTTGCCACCTCGTATGTTTGCCGCTCGCGCCGCCACATTGAAAAAATGGCGCGCAATAGCAGTTTTTTGAAAATAACTCCTTTCCGGCGCATTTTACAGGAAAAACATATCTATACAAAATAAAAGTAGGGGAAATTTCCTACAATTTGTGTCATGACTTTTTCTTTCCTAAAATCAATAGTTTCGGCGTACGAGCGCCGTAAACCATTATACATCCACACCAACGTGTAATACTTACTTTAAACTGCTCATATTGTGATTTGTAAATTATAAAAATTATAGTATAGTAATTGTAGTAGTAGTAAAAGTAGGTAGTTCAAATTCATTTCATCACATTAACTAGGCTTAAATTCAGTACCAGACCGATTGCAGACAGATAGGCATAGGCACTCATAGCTTCTCGTAGGTACCGTCGGCAGTGGCAGTTGATCATTTTCAACCTAAATACTCAGAGCATAAAGCTGAAAAGAGGTCAAACGCCGTTGAAGTAGGTAGTGCCTGCTCGCATACGACGCGAGTGTTCTCGGTGCGCTATCCACGCTTTCAGCTGTATTCCACGAACGATTACACATACAAGTGGTCGGAGAACATACTGGCTGATGGGATGCGGCAATTTTTTTATATTATTTTATATTTTGCTTCACCTGTTACTGACTATGTAAACAAATCTTCGAAGTTAAATGACACGGCCGGAACTTGTATAGAGCAATACCCTAACAAAAAATGTTCATGAACATTAATGTACAGTACGTCATTTTAAAGCTTACATGCAGGGCTTTACAACAGATTATATCTTATGATCAGAGAATAGGCGAGAGACACTATAAATAGGAAACAAAAAAAGCGCCTTAACAATTTGAATAGCAATTATCAAACATTTAGAGTTATGTAGGCGTTACAAAACGAGAAATACTATTCAGACACCATTTAGTAAATAGGCTAGGGTATTCATTAAACGGCTAAATCCACAAGAAAGGCCAAAGATGCGTTGGTACGAGAACATCATACAAACAGCAATCATGCTACAAATAAAACAGCGTCGAGCTTAGCTGCAGCGTCAAGTTTCAAAGAAAGTCGGCTGGATAGGACCGGCAGTCGTCGCTGCGCTCAAAGCTAGTACAAGAATAGTAGTGTAATGTAAGTGATATAATAGTAAAGTAGTGTGAAATGGTTCCGAAAATCCAGGTGCATTTTCCTGTAGTACTTCAAACTAATTGTCGATTGGCTCGCATCCATCAGGAATGAGATCATGATTGCAGATTTATCCTTCGATCTTGTAACGATGATTGTCATTTTTAGCTTTGCATTTTAAATTAATAAAAATGTCACAGACAGTTTAATAAATGTTTTTTTTTCTCTGGGTACCCACATACATTTGTAAAACGTAACGTAAACTAGCAAGTCCAATAAGCACCCGAAGTATTAATATTAGAAGCGTAAACGCTAGCTTGTGGTCTAGTTTCAATAGTAACAAAACTTACTATCGTACTTTATCGTACTTTTATGTGATAAAATTAACGCAAGACGACAATGTAAATGTCAATCAATGCAATGTCAGAATTTAAAACCACACAAACAATGAACAAACATATATTTTTTGCATTTTCTCTCGCCTATTTAAGAGAAATGTAATGAATGGGATTATTTTTTATTTATTACAAAAGCAATTTTCATATATTAATCATTACTGTGCATTATCAGGGCAGGATCTGGCCATGTCCTTTAACTTATTTCCCGGTTCCCGACTGAGCTGAAATTTTGCATAGGTAGATATTTAGATTTGATGACAATACAAAATCAGCTAAGTGACGTCATTATAACTCGACGTATCTATCCAAATATGGCAGACTGCCAAAGATGGCACATAATTTTTTTTGCATACTCATAATACAGATCAAATGAAAAGGCTTGCTGCGCAGAATAAGAGATAATGTTTTTGACTAGTATTTTTTTTTAAACACTCAAATTATTTTTTTACAACAGACGCGACGTCGACATTGGGAGATCTAGAATAATGTACTGAATCCGCGATAAAAGTTTTTTTCGTGATGTCTCGGTATGTAATGGCTTGTCACCCATCCGCTAACCACCCTAAGCAAGCGTGACTTAACCCTAAAAACAAACCTAAGCGGCTGTTTTTATTTACCCACGAGCTCCTATGCAAGTATGCAAATGTCGTTGATAATCGAATGAGGTTAACTGGCCAACCCGACATTATATATTGGCATTGTGGTCGCCTCTGGCCCGGATTCAACCGTTATTTTAAACTAACAAGCCGCTGGAGACACTTTAGCCCATATTCTATGAGAGACCTAAACACCGGCCAGATTTTTATTTGCTAACAGTTAGCTCTCGATTTCTATTATAAAATTAATTTTTTTTTATTTCGATATTACACGTTATGCAATTTTATATAGTTGGTGGCGTCCCCTTTTAAGCATATAGATGCCTGTTCAAATCCTAGCCGATTAGCATGATGCGCCAGTGCATGTGTGCGGTTTCTGGTGCGGCGCTAGCATAAATTTTAGGTTTTAAATTCGAATATTTTCGTTATCCCTTTATTTCATAATTTGTTACCAACCATTGGATCGCTGTTGCCATTTCAACAAATAATTATTCCGTTTATTTTCAAGACCGGTTATCAAAATGTCATTTACAAAATGAAGCGGAAAATATTTCCAATTATGTCATTATTTGCACGGTGATGTGTGGTCGTAATTAATGTTCTAATGAATACCTGCTGCTCTACAAATTGGAAAAGTCTTTCGTCGTGGAGTCAACACATGACTGGATTTGGTTAGCTTTACATTTAGTATTAACTAACGTTTCATAGGTACGGTGTTGGACATACAGAGTGTGGAATGGCGAGAATGGATTAAGTGAGGAATGAGTATATTAGAGGAAGTTTGAAAGTTAGCCTGTTTCATAAAAAAAATAGGGAGTCGTTTGTCTTGGTATAGACATGTTATGAGGAGGGACGAAGCACATATCACTAAAAAACCTCTTCAGTGGCTATGACGTTTTAATTGCAGTTTTTTTACCCATTTCATATTCTTGGTACTTAAATACTACATTGCCCTATATTTGCGGATAAGAATGTTAATTTTGGCACGAAGTAGTCAACAAATTACACTTTCAACAGCGCGGGTTGTTAAAATGTATGATAGATGAAGACATCAAAACAGGAACTGAATTTTATACGAGCCCTAAACCCTAATTGGCACAAAGAAGGAACATTTTTATAGAACAAATTTACCGGGATAAAGGACACACACACAATGGTGGAGGTGGAGGCTGTTCATTCCAATATTGAACAATACATAAAACCAGCAAGATTCGCTCCCAGTACTACCTGGTTGAGACAAACTCGACCTCGAAAACCCTACGACGTCAAAACCATAAACTGTGATTTCTTATTCAATTTCGAAGAAATGGAATTAAATCTGACCTTAAAACGTCCTGGCCAAGAGAGAGATCTTTTCGTGGTCGACATCAGGGGTCGTAAGTATTCTTCCGATAGATCCATATTTTATAGTAAGAAAGAAAGAAAATAATTTTATTTGGCACGGCACATCAACCTATACAAAACCATTTTAACCTGATCTCTCGACTACGGTGTGCGATCAGTATTAGAGAGATCAGGTTATAATAGTTTAGAATAGGTTGACTGCCACTTTGATTAACTTTATACTATTGTATTGTATAACGGGCTGGTGTCCGCAACTCCACGTCTGAGGCGCGTATTTTGCGTATGGAACTTTATACTAACTTGTGATTCGTTTACTTCCATGATTATATAATAATACTGAGAAATAAACGGATCAACAGCTAAACGTTTTCCGAGGCATGGGGTAACTTGGTAAGTAACCGGTGGTCACTTAATCACAGACCAACCAAGGCAAGCGCAGCTCAATCTGAAGATCGACCCGAAGAACTGCTATTATTTAGACACTAGCTCCACTAACATGGCTCAATAATTACTATTTAATAGTAAACATTAATAAAACACCCCTCGTTCAAATTAATCTAAAAAAATGACTCACATGACTGCCGTTTACTCAGAAGTTACTTTGTTACCTGTTGGAAAAAATAAAATTGGAATTATTACTTTTCTATAAATATAAACTAAGTGGAAATATATTGATAAAGGCTTATTTGTGCATGGACTGCAACGCTCAAAATATATCTTGCCCCTCCGCTCTTACCAAAATTGTGCCCGCTGAAAATACTTTTGAATAAAATATTGATACAGAAAAGTTTGTATGGCATTATTGCCATACAAACTTCTCAAAATGTTCGCTCTGAATACACTAATATAACATAATTACAACTGTATAATAATATTATGAAATAGCCACTAATATTACAGACACCGTCCTGTTTATATAACTCTCCATTTAAAAATCATCCTGTAACTTCGTCTATGTTAATATAACGGTAATAGTCGATTATGCACCAAGAGGATAAAAAGTATCTTTAGTCGCGGACGGTATTTTGTATACCGAGTTAGCTCCAGTGTAAAGCGTGGAAGACAATACTAGAATCCTGAGAGCAGTGAGTGGCATAAGCTCGCCCAAGATGAAGACACTTTTATCCCCGAGGAGTATTCCGAAAAGTAGACTTTTCACACCTACCACGAAAACCAATTCTATTTTGAAATATGGCATCACACATCAATATTCTACCGCAGGGGTGCGCTAATGTAAGTAGATTGGGAATTTAATTGTTTCATTTTTTGGAAAAAAAAATGTAAATAGAATACATAAATAAAAGGCCAATTTTTATGGGAATGTATAATTGACACAACATGCATTTGGAAGTTTCCTGCTTGCAGCACTCGGGTACATTCATTTAAAAACTTTATCTTCCATGGTCCTTTAATTTTTGTTTATCTTTTTTTTTAATGAGCAATATAAAAAAATGAATAAACGAAAATAACAAAATGAAATAGTTCTTGCTCAGCAACAACGGACTAAAGTCACAAAGGTTTGCAGATGTTGTTTTTGTCAGCGTACAATATTATTATAAATATGCCCGGCTAGAGCCTAGGACAGTTATGACTTGTAACAGTAATGAATTTGTCATTTATAAAATAAATTATAAACATTATTTGACATGTGCCATACACGAGCCGGTCAGCGAGGATATTATGGACCCAAGAACAGTGGCAACAAATTCTCACGTGAATCAAATAACGTTTTTCTGCACACTTGCGCAGAATTAAATAACAAAACAATTTTGGGTTTCATCACTATACTTTGTTTTTTTTTACCGCGCAAGAAATGTAACTGCTTAACAGCCTTATATTAAAATTTAAAAAAATATATTATTTTTGAATATAGAGCTTAAATAAGTGTTTTTTTTTAATTCTATGGATCAGGACAATTTAAACTTAGATGAAAGTTTAAATTGTCCTGATCCATAGAATTAAAAAAAAACACTTATTTAAGCTCATTGCACTAAATCGTAGTGCAATGAGAGACAGTTTCTGAGGAAGTTTGTTGAAAAATAAATTATTCAAAGCCTATACACCTATAGTACCAAAAAACAAAGAATTTGTACTGTACAGATTTGATGACACGGTTGTAGCAGTGGCTTGGATGGTGATGGGAGATGGGTTCGATCCCCACACGGTACAAATATTTGTATGGCCTACAGATAGTTGTTCCGAGTCTGGCTGTTTGTGTATGTGAGGTTAAATGTTTGTTAACGCATCCATATAACGATACAGAAAAAAGTCCTAGAGAGAGTCAAGGCGTTTAAAAAAAAGAATTGATGAAACAACACGCAACCGCAACAAAAATACAAATATAATTGAACTACATAAAATTGGAAACAAAATAATTATAGCTTTTCGGTTCATAACAGAACTTTATCTCGATCACTTTATATTAACAAGGAAACCCTTTTTAAATAACAAATTGGATTCCTCTTACCATAGTATGCCAGTGAGCAACTGAAATATTTATTAAGCGAACGGAGTGCCGAACGCGACGGCTTCAGAAGCATTACAAAAAATGAATATTCCATTTAATTTTATTCGAGCGTTCATAAATTATTTCCGAATGCAATGCTTATTTAATGGTGATGGCCAGTGATTATTGATAAGAGCATCGTTTTAAACCCGTACAATTTTCCACTGTGAGATCTTCGAAATCATATTGCGTTTTTTTTAATGAATTTCCTTTGATTAAAATGTGCAACATTTCTTCATAATCTTCTGAATGTAGTAGAAATGGAATTAACATTTCTCAGACAACTTAATGAGTGTCCCTGGATACTTTAGACCTCGTAATAGCATTAAGGAATAGATTGCAGGACAGTTATTTTTATATGACTTCAGTATTTTTATTATCGTTTGTTTGTTATTGCTCGTAAACCGTAAGGGACAAGAATTGAGAAACTCAAACCAACCCAACCGCTGCGGTAGACGCTCCAGGCGTCGGGTGCCGCGAGACGACTACCGGCCACCGTAGATACGAGTCTGTCAACGGTGAGCAATGGGTAGCTCACCCGTCCGTCTATTGACGACAGGGCGTGTCGACGCGTTAGTGTTCCACGCGCGCCTCATAGAGATGTCAGCAAAGCAGTCGGCCTGCCAAGGCCACCGCCTGTCGGGGTTGCGGGTTGTTCGAAAGAGATACCTCGGCCCCGGAATATAAAGGGCAACAAAAGGGGAAATGGGTTGGTTTTAGTCAGTAGAAGTAGTAGACAGTCGGAAGTTATTTGGTGATTCCAAAAAAAATGGGACAAGAAATTATTAAATACTATAAGCAACAAATTGTAAGTCATTGTACAAACAAAACTTGAAAACCGAAAACGACCATCCGAGATGAAAAGAGAAAAATAATATTAAATGTATCGTGTTCCAGTTTTCGAGATTACCCAACACTGCCAAAATAACGGTAACGATGTGTGACGTAAAATTTACAACATGTTTAACTTGGGTTCCCTCTATCTGGCAGAATCTTGATGCTCCGAAATTTATGTGGCATAACACACTTAGCATAATTTTCTTTAAACGAACATTTTAAATGCATAAAAATTATTTGATAAAATTATCGTTTGGCATAATGTTCAAAACTTCGAATTTACAATGGCATACTTTTAAGATGGCAGAATTACATTTAGTATAATTACGATTGGCAGAGTTCGAATTTCGCATAATATCGTTTAGCATAATGTTCATTTAAGCGATGATTATTTGGTATAATTTCACTTGGCATACTATGCAGATGGCAGAAATGTCTAGGTTAGGTTAGGTTAAAACTGTGACCTCCAGAAACGACTTGCATTAATAGAAAAAAGAGATTGTTTTTAGTAGGAACTGAACTATTTAGATAAGTATAATTACTTATTGTATTAAATGACATTATTTCAAATTCAATTAAATAATAACTAAAATAAATGACATTATTTTGAAGATTTAAATAATTAAAATAAGTCATTTATTTTAATTATTTAAATCTTCAACAAATAACGACAAAGATGATTCTAACTATAAACTTTCTGCGATATGACAATTCTGCCGTTTAATGATTATCTATATGAAATATATGCCAAAAGACGATTCTGACTGTGAACTTTCTGCGATATGATGTTTCTACTTTTTAAATATTATGGATATGAAAATTATGTCAAGAGATGATTCTGGCTTACAAAATTATGAGTTTTGAATGTATGATAAATGAGTGTCTGCCAAACAATTTTCTGCGAAATGAAGTTTATGCTATCCGTTGTTATGCAAAATAAAATTATGACATAAAAAGTTCTGCTATAAAGGGTGGATCCGTTTAACATAATTAAAAACTAAAACGTATGCTTAAGTAAGGGTTTAGAGTTTTATTATGCACGTCACCTCAATTGTATCAGAAGGCGAGAAGCGACTTAAGATGATTTCTAAGATTTGTTGACATACAGGTGAATCTAATAAAAGCGTGTCTTAAAGTGTCGCTGTAACGATAACACGTCCTGCAGGGGTTGCGGATTGTTCGAAAGAGATAACGCGGCCCCGGAACATGATAATAGTTTATTAGCACAAAAATTCAAATTTGACACGAGTTTCAGAGTAGGTACACGTGATTGGCAAATAGAAAATTAAATATACAATAAAAGTGTGATAAATCAAATGATGGGTAAAGTACAGTAAATCCAAAATTTAAACATAAAGGGCAAAAGAAGGCAGAAGATATGATTCCTTGCGAGGGGAGGTTGCCAGCAGTCCTCCTCCCGCTCCAAGTTAATAGATAATATCCTATCCGAAAAAAAAGATAGCACGTTATCCGGAATAGTGCTCTTGCCACCACTAAACCAATGAGGCATCATAATTATCAGTTCATCATAATTTTACGGAACCCTGGTCACAATTATACTATCAGTTATAACAATCTCGATGTGCGTTCAATTAATTCGTTCAGTGTCTAATTACGTCATCGATGTGTGAGTACAGCTGATGAGTTGATAAGTGCATTTGTCAATGCTGGATTGGCAAATAAACGTGGGATTATGGGTCTTTGAACTTACGATCCAGTTTTCATTGTAGTGGCTGACGGAATCATTTGCTAATATAAATTGAACTTTGTTTCAGTCGAGTTATATTTTGTTGTTGTGTATGTATTTGTAAATTTCAGTGCGTTGGGTTTCACGCATACATAGTGAAGTAAATAAAATGGGTTCCTTGTCGTTTCTTTATTTGCTTTCTTGCTCTTATAGGTAAGTAATTAATGACAACTTTAACGTTTAGCTTTGTGATGTTCTATTCGTTTTAGGCCTACTGTCAAGGAATGCGTAGCTCTCATAGACTTTTCAAAATACGCCAAACATTTTGAGCATCCCAGGGTACTGTACCCTGTCTACGAGGCGTATTACACGGGTACGATTCCAATCATTTGTTTTGTAACGCTGCCGTCGGACGACAAAGACGTTATTTTGGCACATTCGAGGTCACCGAATCGTTTAAATTAGGTCGAATCGCTCGAAAAAAACATTAACTGTAGATTGTTCGTAGTGACAGGAATTGTTAAAAGATGACTTCGGCAAAGTTTTACGTAAGCTGTGAGCAGGAGTACATCAAGCGTATAATATACGCGTCTATGAAGCGCGTCTGTAGGCATTAGGCCTTAGTGTCAAGTTGTAGATTACATTTGGCAAAAATACACACTTACACAGGAATAAAAACATTAGTCTAGGAAATATTTTTATATTCGAATTTCAATCCAAAGAGATGTTTCTTTTACACAAAAAAGCAATGCTTTGACAATGAGCTATGAGAATTAATTATTCATTGAAGTATGTGTAATTCCATAAAAAAATGCAGATAGCTTCTCCTTTTTTGTGTATTTACTTCATAAAACGAAGAAAGCCGACAGCATCGGAATCGAGGTGCTTACAGCTAAAGTTTACTGCAAAGTAGAACATTTTCCCTGGCTTGCAATTTCTCACTAAGAAGAAGGAAACACTAAGAAATTTACGAAGTTCTTAATAAGAAGGATAAATTAAATAACGACGAAAATTTACTATAGTTTAAAACTCTATGTGAAAACTAAAAGCAGCTTATTAAATAATATGAAAAACTTACTTTGCGTTGTTCTGTTCTTTTGTTTTTAATAATTAAAAAATTTCAAGACTGCTTCGTTCGTCGTAAGCGTGACCAGTCTCGACTTTCGCATTACTGGCGAAAGTCGATGTACTATTTTACAGCAGTTTAGGTTTACCTGCGCCTTTTTTACGGATACGAAATCATCAGATAACTTCTCCCGGAGCGGGGGGGAGTGTGAAACTTGTACTGACTAAAACCACCCATGTTTCTTCTTTTGCCTTTTATGTTCCATGTCCGCGGTATCTCTTTCGAACGTGTCTAAACACTTGGGTAATTTTTTGTCCGAAGACCTTAAAGATGATGTAGATATAGAGAGACAGCGCAGGGTTATAGCCGTCCGGTGCAACATGTTGCTCCATAGATGTTTACGCAGGCTCGTAATGGCGGGTGTCAAGCGATTGTGCTCAAAGTGCTTTGCTGCTCAGGTGAGTGAGAGATAGTCGCAACAGCATCCTGAGAACTGTAGCGGAGAGATAGCTAGAAAAGATAGCTCTCGTTTTTAAAATCTTGTGTAAAGGGTAATTGGCACTAACACTAGACAATAAGTTATTTATTACTTGACGGGCCTGTTGGTCTAGTGGTTAGTGGCCCTGACTGCTGAGCCGGAGGTCGTGGGTTCGATTCCTACCCAGGACAAACTTTGTGTGATGAGCATGATTGTTTGTTCTGTGTCTGGGTGTGATTTATCTATAATATGTATGTATTTATTAAATTATATAAGTATGTATACCTATCAGTTGTCTGGTTACTATAACACAAGCTCTGCTTAGCTTTGGATCAGATAGCCGTGTGTGAGTTGTCCTAAGATATTTATTTTATTTATTTATTTATTAAGTTACTAACACCCTATATATTTTGTTGTGTCCATGAAATAAATTGTATTCTATTTAAATCTTTGGGGATAATCTTTTGTAGTTCATCATATCATCAATATAACCTTATATAAATACAACGGTGTATTGTTCTCTCTTTCAGGTAAGAATTTCTTAGGTCAAAAAACTATTCATTCAAGTATTACATACGACATTTCAGAAAACATCAGAATGGTCCAATATAACAAATATGGAACTTATTAAGAATTGATTTTGAATTTAACCAAAAACTAAATTTTATGCAGAAAACTAAGACACATACCGAAACCGGATCCAGAGAAGTTTTTCAAAATACTTATACAATCACCTTACATAAAACAAGCTCTACGAAATTACTAAAAAAATAAAACAAAACATTAACAACATGCAACATGCGTACCGCATTTTGATGAAGTTTCCTCGGTACTGTAGTGCGTCGAGCATGTTCGCTGAAGCGAGAGTGCCGGGACTTTTATGCCGTTATTCGTTCGCGAATAGTTTCGTTCAGCAGCATCCTCCGAAAATCGCCCAATCACCTGCTGAGGGTCGTGGGTGAGGATTGGAACAGTCCGATCCGAATGCATTGGCTCAAAGTCCACCGGAGTTAAAATCGAAAATAGGTATTGTTTGTTTGTTTAATGTCATATTCAATTTAATTATGTAATTTGTATTCAGAATGGTTATATTTTTTTTAATTTGTATTTGTGTTTTTGTATTGGGTTTGATGCCTTTAAAAATAAATAAATAAATTAAAACATTTTCTCAGGTAAAACACAAACAGATTTTTCATCAAGCCACGAAAACGACATTAAACGGAAAATGCTCGCGTTAAATGATTATGACGTCAAAGGGAGATGAGGAATTTCCTCCGCACACACAGCGCGAACGTTTCCACTAATACGGAATTCCATGCCCGGAAAAACGGTCCTTGGCGTCGTACAACACTTGTATAGAATGTATAAAAGAGTGCAGAGTCGAACAAGCAAAAGAAAAACTTTAATAAACACACACGCTTAAATAAACTATTTTTAGTACTTATGCATGTAACCTTATTTCATGGTTAATGTTAATTTCTAATTGAATTATATTTATGTTCTTATAATTTAAATGATGCATTTTTAGGGTTGCATACCTCAAAAGGAAAAAAACGAAGACCCTTTCCCTCGGGAACACGTGGAGGCATTGAGTTGAAATTAAAACCATATACTCAAATCTGTACTCAACCCTGAAAGTCGACGCAGTCAAAAATATATGGCTGATTTTGTCGCATGTACGGCACCCTCGGTGCGCGAGTCTGACTCACTCTTGGCCGGTTTTTTTTTTAATAATTGCTTGTATTGTCATCCAAACTAAACAATTTCGCAAAGTTTAAAATATTAGCATGTGATTTAAAAACATAAAATCGAGTTTTGAATCATCTTTACTTTAACTGAAAAGAAATTATCACAGAACCAAAAATAATCATTTTAACAGTTTATTTATTTATTACAGCATGGCGAATTTACAGCTTAAAAATAAACTTAATTTAAAAAAATAAAGAACCATAGACAACAGCAAACCAATTACAAGTCCTCACGTATAGTACAAAATGTCGAAGATTTTTTGAAATGGAATTTTTAATCCCGCCGCCAATCTCAGACGTCAGCGATGAGGACGATATTTCTACTTTGTTTAATTGTTAGTTTTTTAGGTTATTTAAATTTATTATAAGAAATAAATAATGCTTTAGAATAATAATTAATAAACCATTTTATTAGGTATTTTAAAAAAATGTTTACATACATATAAGTGAAATGAAAAATATAAAGAATTTGTGAATAAAATAATAAACCTTTAATTCAAACACATTTTATCACAGAACAAAATATATAAAAAAAACCCATTAAAAAGAACCAAACAACTAAATAATTGCGTTCCAATACCAAACAATGATAAAATAAGAATTAAGAAGATTTAGTGTAAAAAAATGGTTTGTTTATTTAAAGAGAATAAGTCCAAGAGGATTAACAAAATAAATGTCGATTTATGCATTCTGAAATAATAAAAAAAACTCCTTTTAAAAAACTTTTTTTTTATTCAAATATCTCATGCGGTTTATTATGTATTTTGAGTTGAAACGAAACTACAATTTAACACCTTCCTTATTGATGTGAAAATCCGTGATTTTAATAAATCAATTTGCTAACTTTCTTTAGGTCACGTACAAAAGTTACTGCACAGATTGTTTCATTTTAAACGGAACTCGCTTGGTGTCTAGCACACGACTGGTATCAAATGACCTAGATTCATTGACAGGATGTAGTGCCCTTGACAGTGACCTAAACAGTGCATGTAATCGCCCTTATTCAAAGGACATATCTCTCTGACGTCACTTGGTGGACTCACACGTTTGGCGAAATCAGATTTTGAGGAATGTGTAACAACTATCGAATACAATTATCGGCTTCCCTTTCGCGACGTCGTGTGCGTCGATCGATGTAATATAAACAGGTTGTAAACTGTTTCTATGCCAGATTTCGTCTTAATCCGTTCAGTAGTTTTTGTGTGATTAAGTAACAAATATACAAAAGTTCATATTTAAATAGATTTTACTGTTATTCAAAGCCAACAAGTCGGAACTTTGCTGTTTATATCGATTCTAAATATCTGTTTCTTTCTGCATTCAGAGATATGACTGAAAGATAGTTTAGTCATACATGTTAACATTTATTGCCTTAAATACAATTCCAACAGAGTTATTTACCTATTTACAAAACTGGTCTCTAATATTTTATCCAAATTGCATCTCTTCAAAGACTGTAGCGTAAGTTCTGTAGACGTCTGGCCAGAACATCAATGGTCAAAAGTTAATCTACGCGTATGACATTATTTTGCTGTATATATAAAATCCTAACATTGAAATGATGAAAACTGGTTCAAAACTACAATAGAACGAAAAGCAAAGTAGTCTATTAGAATCAATGTATGTTTACATAGCCGAAGTGAAAGTGAATTTAAAAATACTCAGTGACGTAAAATCCTTTTTCGATAACTCTTTTTATTTATTAGTTTATTACTTTTTCACAGCTAAATGGCTGCTGGGATAGTAATGAAATTTAGCAAAGAGATCAATTTGTAACCTGGGGAAGGACATTTGATATATATTATC
This sequence comes from Ochropleura plecta, assembly GCA_905475445.1. Classification (NCBI taxonomy): domain Eukaryota; kingdom Metazoa; phylum Arthropoda; class Insecta; order Lepidoptera; family Noctuidae; genus Ochropleura; species Ochropleura plecta. The sequence goes on along the minus strand of FR997721.1, from coordinate 25,723,603 downwards.
ACGCTAAAATCTTAGGGGGGTGAGCAATATTGCATTATGTCCATACCCCTCTACTGTTTAATTAGTGATTACTGTCAATTGTAAGTTAGAATAGAACAGCTATGTGGCACGCAAGTGATATTGTAATAATACTGGAGACATAAGGATACGAATGCAAACTTCAAATGAAATTTTAACCTTTTGACTCAAAACTCTTACGAAGTCTACCATGCTGTAAACGAAGCTGTTCCAACAGCCAGCCTCCGTATAAAATTAACATTCCCGTGCTCTCATCTCGTTTATTTACCGAATATTGGGCACGTGTTGGAGTGCGCCGCTTTCAATTTCCCACTGTTGAAATATCAATCGTTTTATTTAATGAATGGACGGACACACATCAGCTGTCGGTTTCAAGACCAATACATTGCTGTTTGTAAACAATAATTAAGTTGTGAAGTGGCATGTCAACTATATCGGAGTTAAGTGCTTTATGTAAACAAACAACAACTGGAGGTGTTTTATTTATATAAAACCACAGTTTTTTTTCTTGCTGCTCATTTTAGTTAGTTTTTGTTAGTTAGTATTGGTGCTTTTTCGTGATTTTCCTGGACTATATTATTTGTAAGTATTAATAGTTCAGAAAAGATTTTACTGTTGAAAAAAAAAATCGCCATTTGCGAATACATTTGAAGATGCAATGGTTGTTGTGTTTTTACGTTCAGGAAAACTGTAAGAAACTATAATTGAGCCAATTTTTATGATTTCGTAGGGGTCTACAAAATGACTACGCCGCCGTAGCACTTGGTGTCGTATCAAGTGTTGGCCGTGTTTTAAAAGAAGATGATGTTTACAATCAGTCGAGGTTTTAACCAAGTGGTTCATTATAATCGTTTGTTTTGTGTTTTTATTGCTACAGTTATATCATTTGATGCAAATTGGTATAAGTTTGGCCCAATATCGAGAATCCTGGTATTGGTTTGAAACATTTATATGCAGTTAGAGATTATTATGCATGCCGTTTACCTCTTATTAAAAGTAAGTAGTAAGTTATTGAAATCATGAGTTATTCATGGTCTAAAAGATGTTTATTTGAAGATGTTTATTATTGAGTTAATTGAAATTGATAAAAAAAGTTTGTTTTGCAAGATTGTTTTCTTTGAAATGAACTGACGGATTGTGTCTAAGTTTCTTTATAATATTAGAGGAATGGGGTTTGTATTATATAAAGTGTTGATGTTTTAATGACGAGGGTTGCAAAGAAGGGGTTCCTTGTCAATTGGTGGTGTTTCTAAGACTTTTATATGTGAGATGTTTTTTACCAATGTTTCATTTATTTATTAAGTTTTGAGCGCTTTCGAGTGTTTCAGTGAAACTGGTAACTTTATTTCTTTAATGCCGCTGACAAATTAGTTATTGGCTTAGTCTAAGTTATGTTTATGATTAGTTTTGATCTCTGCTAACCTAGTCAATGTAAGCGAGAGTTATATTCGAATTACATCGTTACAGATCATTCTTAATATTTCGAGTCACGTCACGTTAACCATCGATACTTTTTTGGTTTTTCCTGCAATTTCACTTTGATTTGCCAATGTTTGATAATATATGTCTTGCACAGCTGTGCTATGGTTTACTCGACGATTTGGAAGATGTTTGTTAAACATAGGTAGTGTTTGAGTCGTATTGGTCGGTCGCCAGCGGTACTATAGATCCTGGGTGGTTAATTGTGTGGTTTCGTAGTCATCTTTAAGGCCTAGTTGAGGTTACTTTCACTCAGTTTAACTTTTAAGGTCTCAAGTTTTCAGCCGAACGTTCCCGTTTTTCATTGAAAAGATTTCAACGCGCTGTGATTTTGCAGTTTGAATGCAGTCCGTTTGTAATGTTTTCAAAACAGGTAAGCTGCGGTTTGGCACTTGGGGTCCCCACAGCCGGATCATTCGCCTTGCAATACATTGCTGTGCTGGGCTGTGGGGCTATGGAGTCAGGACACCTGGGCACGTGCCCACACCCGTCGACTCGCTTCTATTGTCCATTTATGATTTACTCGAAGTCTCCGTCTACATTGAGGTCATACAACTTGCATTAGCCATCGCCTCGCACATCACTTTGAATTGCTGAGCTTAAATCGCAACATTGCAACGCAAAGCCTTATTACTAAGTTATTGGTATTTGGGTACAGTGTGTCAGGGTCTCGGAATGCGAATATAGATCATACCTATACCCGCCTAATTCACAATGGTCGTAATTATTGTGTTACCTAAATTTTGAGAAAACTAAATGGTTTTTAATAACTGTTTTTTTTTTGGGATCGGCCCTCTCCCCTCACCCCCTCCCCTGGTTGAATATCGACGGACGCACTTACATAAACGAAACTGTGTCACTGGTTTGTATTGGGCGCGTTGGCTGCTAGTAGGCGCGTACAGGCAGCAACTGGCTGCAGGCAGCTCGGCCGACTCCTGTGTAAGGGAACACGTACCTGGTCGTGGGCTGTATGCAGGGTGTCGGTGTGCGCGGCAGCAGCAGCAGCAGCAGCGGCGCGATTAGCTGCAGAGCATGTCCAGCCGGCCTGTCGGGGTCAATGGGTCAGTGGGTGGGATACACATGGGGTGCGAGCGAGTCCGGGCGGCGAGCCGCTGGGCGTAGTGAGCGAGTGGATCGCGAGCCTGCCGAGCGCGGCCGCGGCACTCGCGCGTTTAATCCTACTCGACTCGTGAACCGAACTCGTACTCGGTCGATGCGGTACCAAAGAGGACTCGCGCATGACTAGATTGGCGTGCGGACGGCCGCACGGGTACCGACCATTGCGCGGCGCGGAACAAGCGCGCAACGATCGATATGACGGGGTGTGCGCTGCGGCGCGCATAGATCCGACCCTCGCGGATATACGACACCCTTTATTTATATGATGACGTTCGAAATCGACGTCATAATGAAAATTGAGGGAGCGTTTTTGGGAGAAACGCTTGAGAAAAGCGGGTCAGCGCGCGCAGCTCGCGGCCGCCCGAGTGACGAGTGCGCGGCCTTAGCGTGCCGCGCGCCAGCCGAGCACAGAAGTGCAACTGCACCGTGCCAAACGTCATTGATGAAACGGATGCTCGTTTATTAAGGTCAATGTTAATTAAAACGAAGTAAGGACGACCCAGCTACATGGATTATCACAGTTTTAGGTACAATAAGTTATATGATTTATTCAAAAATAATCTAATTACAAAGATGATTACAATTTATATTGATAATAATAGTTTTACCTTTATTTATTTTAATTTTAATTTTTAAGTGTTTAGGTTACACATTGCTACATTTTCAGGTTAATAATAAGTTGGCAATTAAACGGCGTACGAGTACGTGACACATTTTCGACGTATTTTATGACATACCTCGTAGATTTGACCATCTGCATTTACTTGTGAGACGAATTGGAATGTTGTGTTTATTGAGAGGGCAGCGGCCTGAGTGTTGGCAGGCGCGAGTCCGCCTCCGGGAGCTATGGCTGTCTCACTTGCGGCGCAACAGCCGCAGCGCGCAGACGCGAGCGCGCTCCGCCTCACTCGTCGACGCCGGTTTACACAAGTGACTCTCGCGAACTAAACTTCTAAAAGTTGTCTAAAAACTTTTCCAGTACGCCGTGTTTTAGTAATTTATAGTCTTACTACTTATAAAGGACATATACAATGTTATTTAACATAAAAACTTGAGGTTTTAAAAAATTTGTTCGTGATAGTTTGGTAAACTTAGTTTATTCGTAAAAAAAAGTCTATAAATTAGTTTTAAAACAAAAAAAAATGTGTTTTTATTCATTTCAATACAAATAATGGCAATGGCATCTTAACCCAAAAGTTTTTGAGTAGTTAAAAAGTTAACAAAACTTTTTAGCAAGTTTTAATTAATGGTCTAACTTGCTTTTCCTATCAGTGGTGGCGATTGTTGATGGAACATTTACTTTGTCGAACTTTAGTTGTTGTGTTTTATTGAACAAAAAACAAAATAGTTTCATAATGTTAAAAAAAAAATCTGATACAAGTACGAATAACATTTGAAAAAAAAAAGTTTTTCTATACGAAGCACCAATTATTATTAGTAGTTGGGACTCCACAAAAAGTTTTTCAAAATATTAAAGTATCGTAGTCGTGTGATTTTTGTCTTATTTTTAAAGTACTGTTTACATCAGAAGATGTCATAAAAACTATTCGATTTAAAGAAAATAATCACTATGTATGTATATTGACTTATATATATACAACTGTATGCCTATGCGATTTGCAAAAAACGTAAGAGAATTTCGCGGTTCACTTTTAAGTTTTAATTGTACAGCTACTGTTTTTCAGCAATTAAATTTCCAATAAGGTAACACTTACAATTATTTAAAATAATAAAGCAGGTATTTTATTAGTATGTGTCTAATATTAAGATTATATTTTTAATAGGTACTTCAGCTCATAGACGTACAAAATAATACAATTCCAAATTAAAAAAGCCAGGGTCAGCTACAAAAGCTCAACAAGTTTACTACCATCGTTTGTAGACACAAAATAGGCTTCGAAGATCATCGAAATAGTATCGGGAACCAGAAATAGTGGGCCTCGTGAAATTAGAATGTTTTGCTTCTGAATATTGGCACTCGTCACTACTCTGCCGACGTTACATTGGATGTTGTTTGTAAACAAGACGATCTATGCTTTGCAGCATCACATTCACACTTTGAGTTTATTTCTAACTAGCTTTTTCCCGCGGCTTCGCTCGCGTTAAATTCGGGGTAACACAGTTCCCCTTGCGCCTTGTAGATTTGTAATAGCAACGCTAAGTTTTCCCTTTACTTCCCTCTTTCTCCCTCACATGCCACTTGTTTTTTAAATTAACCTATATCCGTCTCCTGGTTCCCAACTTTCTATGTACCAAAATTCATCAAAATCGGTTTAGCCATTAAAACGTGAAGAGATAACAAACAAACTCACTTTCGCTTTTATAATATTAGTAAGGATTAGTGCATGATTTGTAAAATACAGATTAATTTTAATACGTAAGTTTCCGTATGAATCAATTATGATTATAGTGTAATATTTATTTTCTAGTAATTTAATTAAAAACAAAAATGATTTAAGGGAACTTATTATCTAAATTTTAAACCTGATATACAAATACAAGGTGGACGTAACAATAACTGTTTTAGTTGAACTCTGGTCAAGCTTTGCCGTTGCGGTAATATGTTTATCACTTTTGAATATATATTCTTTCAGCGCGGAAGGAATTAATTTAATAATATCTATTTACAGAAATGCGGTGCAGGGTTGACCTTCTTCCTGACAAGGAAGTGTTTGGAAAAAAAATGGGATTTATATTTTCTTAATTATTAGTAAGGACACAAACAGGCTTGCCAAACATATTAGATTATTTCTTAAAAACCGATGGACGTTTGCAACTCAAACTTGTTATTTAATAAACTGTTTTTTTGACATATAATTTATTTTATTTGAAAATGAATCATGGATTAAAAAAGCACAACTGTTACTAACGAGCCTGGATTTTTGCTCACTGTATCAAAATCAGTTTTCTTTATGCTTTAATTTGTTGCAAGTCGCCGATGGTTGGGAGATGCCTGACTCCAGCATTGGCTGACAGGCTGATAATTCTGATGACGATGATGATGATGATAAGGATGAAAGGTTTACGTATCTAAACCGAACTCAAACAAACGTGCCTATATGGCTCTGTTAAATATAGTAAAATGTGGCACCTTACTGCTCACATACTCGCTGCAATAAAAAGCCTTTAGAAAACCATGACAGAAAAAGGCGTCGCAACTTTCGAAATTGCTCTTGAAAAATAAATGTCTTGGCGACAGTTGCGATAGAAAACTTCGCGGCAATCAGAGCACTTGAACATATAACTTGGAACTTCCTCTGCGCGCTGCAGTTCCGACATTTATAAAACCAAAACAAACTAAATATGAACCGGACGTTGGCCAGTCAGCCGAGAAGCCATCAGCCAATCACAGAGCTGCACTACCTTATTGGTGAATTTTGTGAAATTAATGTTACAATTCCTGGAAATAAACTCTCACTACTATATTTGTAACGAAGGTTATATTTGCAGCATCCCGCTATTGGCTGGTCCGTAAATATGTATTGAGCAACAAATGCTTTATTTATTATAATGGTGGGAACTTTTATATACTTTATGCTTTTATTTGGCAGAGATAACAGCCGTGTCTTGCACACAGTCGGTGGATTGCCACCGTGGGATCTGGAGGCGATAGTCCTCGCGCGCCTGAACGAGTGGCGCGCGGAGGCACTACACCTGGGGGAATCTCCGCTGCCGCGGCAAATCGCCGCTCAGCGGACAGACCTCCGGTGCGATCTCATGGTGGCATGGAGAGAGCGACTGTCACAACCCCGTGCAGGGTACGCCACAATAGTGGCGGTAAGTCCCCTCTTTGAGGAGTTGCTGGAGAGGCGCCATGGCGTCCTCAAAATCCGCCCGACGTGGTTCTCACCAGACACGGAAGTTTTGGGAGGTTCCTGCACATAATTGGGCGGAAAGAAACGCCCGGGTGTCACCATTGTGACGATCGCCCAGAGGAGGAGGAGGAGAGGGATCGCGGTAGAGCACACAGTGACTGTCTGCCCTGTCTGCGGAGCACCGCCGTGCCCTCGTAGAGGCGATCGGCGAGCGAGAGGGAATGGGAAGCAGTCACCTCCTTCTGCAAAACAGTCATGCTATCGAAGGAGGTGGCCGGGCACATAGAAGTACGTTACGATGCTCGTAACATACAATTTTTAAACTTACTTTCGTAACTACCTAATATTACATGTTGATGTTTTGATGAAGTGATTGTTGTCGCGGCTGTCGTTGAGGTCCTGCGTTTGATTCGATCGCCCTGGCGTCATTTCTCCTTTATGTTGGTTGTGTTTTACCAAAATTTTAACTCAAACACACTGCTATCTGTAGGCCATACAAATATTTGTTCCGTGCGGGGATCGAACACGAGATACACAGCTGTGCTTCGTCAGTCGTCAGTCAATCGCTCAGCCATGTCTACCGTGCCACTGCGTTTAGGACTTAAACATAACTACCGAAATGTGGGTGTACTATTAGGTCCTAACCTTCACGGATTACAGGCGTGGTATTATGTATGGCTTAAAAGCTCTCTTTTCGAAGGCTCTTCAATTGTTTAAGGTTGTGTCCAGACTAAGAATCATTTTACAAAAACCAGTTTTGTACTGTTTTATAGCATGTTATGTTACAACTGTGGAATAAATTTTAAAAGTAACAGGTTTGTTTTATGAATACTGCCTGAACAAACAGTATTGCTATGTATTTGGTAGGAGGAGAAGTATCTCCTCTTTTTTCATGAGTACATGATGCACAAGAAAAATGACGAGAAAGAAAATCTGCGCTCCATCAAGTTATGAAAAACCTTTTCTTTCAAAGAAAACTTAAACAGAAAGTTCGCATCTTCGCTGCAATCTTTGAACTTGTTATAAAGGATTTACTTTACTTTGAAGAGCGGGGAAACTGTTGTGAGCTTATTAGTCCAGTGTAATACCAAAGGGCGGACGTCTTAAACTAATTACTTTTATCATTTTCTGGTAAAAAAATTCTAATGTTGGAATCGATGTTAAGTCTAACCAGATGTAGATGCATCTCTTTAGACTAAAAATCGACTCCGAGTATCAGTGTTTTACACATAACCGCTACAACCCAGATAAGGATAAAAGAAAAGTACTTTTTGACTCCATCTTCAGATATATACTTTTTTTTAACGTAAAACAAAATACATTAACTTAATTGATCCTGTGCAAGGCAAAAGCGCTTCTATCGGAGCATGGTGCTTAAAAATTAACAAAAAAAACGACCAGATGCGAGGCAGACTTGTACACACACACACGCAGGGTTTCGTAGCACCAAACAATATAATATCATTTTTTTCCCATTCAAATTAAATTAAAACAAAGTAACAATTGCAATTTATGACGAAGTCCCATGTCTCAAAAATTAAATATGAAATCTTGTACAAAATAATTTTCGTTGATTTTTTAAGAATTGATTCATCTATTTTTATTACCGACTTCCAGAAGTATTTGTTGTCTTTAGTGGTTTTTGCAAGTCGATTTAAAAAAAAAGTTTTTTATTTCACCATTTCTAGTTATGGCATCATACCATAACTAGAAATGGTGAAATAAAAAAACTTTTGTATCTCACACAAATTCTTATCGAGTATTTTTTCCATCGCTTATAAGCATATCAACCATTTACATAGGGAAAAAAATAAGACTTGTATAGTTTTCTCATGGTTGCCATTGTCAGAACTTGAAATGGGACCAGAAAAAAAACAATCACATAATAGCTTCACCTCGTCGAAAGTTCCAAACATAAAATAAGCCCTTGAATATCAATTAAAAAAAGATAAAGGTGCCTGTAGATTGAATAGGTCAGAATGGAGATACCTACTTTATATTTACACCTTTTACACCTATGTTTAACAAATAAAAACCTTTGATTTTGATGAATATTTTTTTTATATTCTAACCAAGATGTTTTTGTGTCAATAGCGAAGAATGTTTAAGGGATTGTACAACTTCTATAGTTCTTTTTCGTGATTATCCCACTTGTTATCACTGTCAAAATTACATTCATCTTTATTTTCGTTTAATTCTCCAGCAACGTGCTTAGAAGATTCAAGGCTAAGCAGAACCAAAGTGGACTCAAACTATCGCCCTAGAATATACCTCGGTCTATGCTTATCGGTTCACTATTTCTCTGAATCTGCCGACATCCTGGATAGCGAAGGACTGTACTCCATTGCCTCATACACGAGACCAGGAAGGTGCGCAGAGTTGCATCAATTATATACAAATCTAGCACCCTCATGAGCCATGTATGTGGCACGGAGTCATAGGCCTTCTTATAGTTAATCCAACATGTCGACAGATGCCTTCGGGTCGTTGTTGTGTAGTTTCCACTCACTAGAATGTCAATATAAAAATGAACTTATAGGGGGGTTCGTTAAAGAAAGGCGGTTTGCGGTAGTTACACAGGTTTACTCGTACACCACACAGCTTTACATATTACAATAGGTCACAATTATTCGTAGATTTAAGTCTCAACACGAATCAGGCGGAGCGCGGAACCATGACACTCCTTGCTACCCGCTTGCTACCCGCTTGCTACCCGCTTGCTACCCGCTTGCTTCTCTGTCACTCCACGAGGCCTACTACAACAGTGGCCGGAAACGGAAGAATGCATGAACGATTCGTATCGAAAGTTCTAGAACCGTCATCGACCAGGAGTCCCATAGTTCCGCTATCCGCCACCAGATGGCTGTCCTTTTACCAATTAGTGTTGCCAGTACCGGGCAGGTTTAACACCCCTATTCCTCCGATGAGGGAGTTTACCCGTGCCCACAGGGGATCCCGCTATAAACTTTATAATAGTTCGAATAAGGGATGTTATTGAGTTGCTGCTGTCAGAAGTTAAATTATAACGTGTGCCTACTACGTAGTAGGCAAGTGTAGTAGTAGTAAGTGGGTTCTCGCAATAAACAGTCGCTATACGTATAGCGACTGTTTATTGCGAGAACCCACTTGCATGTTTATAATTTTCACATCAGCCGGTCGTTTCAACCGTTCTTAAAATAGAAGAGGAATCGTGCCTAAATAGTAACAACTGCTCGAGTCATTCTTCAGGTTCAGCTGCGGTTGCCTAGGACTGTGGATGGGTGACCATCATTGCATATGTAGAGCTCTGGCAGTCGTTACAGGAAGTTATTTTGCCGATAGTCAGACAAAGAGTTTATATTACTCTGTAACTGGGTTGTTTAGGTCAGACGGGCAGACGCCCCATATAAAATAGTAGTACTACTGAACAGACTGCATCTAATAGTAGAAGTCGACCTCCACATACTTGTGTAAGAAGCTCAGAAAATAATTCTACTTAATATTCTATATGCGAAAGTATGTTTGTTTATTCTTATATTTTATCGTCGAACCCATAATCATAATCATGAATCGATAATCATGGAATTTTATAGAAACGGATATAGCGCACTTTTAGCCCCGAAAAAAATACTGTGCCCGAGGAAAACAACAATAACATTGTTATGATAACAGATGGCGCCACGTGTCTTTCGAATCATCTTTAAGTTATGTCGTTTTTGCAAGCAAAATACAACATAGATTGTTATAGAAAAAATAAGGAAAATTGCAAAAGAAAACAACAAAAATCATTCGAAAAAGTTTCACATCCTACCGTAGTGAAAAAGTACATACGTGATAGTTTAAAACTGTCTCAAACTTTCATCTGCTAGGGCCATCTAGTGACGAGTAGCAAAACTAAATACAGCGTAATTATAATAGCAGCATTATTTAACTTCATACATACAAAAGTTCAAATTACATCTCTTTCTTTCTTGCTTGCATTTGGCCGCAACTTGCCCGATGTGAAGCGATAATCCTGCCAAAACCTCTTCATCTTTCATTTACTTAAAATTGTACTAGATATGCCTGCAGCTTCAAACGCTCGCTTGGAGGTCGGAAACAATCCCATGCAAACTTACAACCGGGATAAAAAGTATCCTATGTCCTAACACATGGGTTAACTGTGTTCAAGGTACGGTAGCGGCCAATTTCCGGGGGTTCATGTATTAAACGTGTGCATGTCAACCCCTGCCTTTTATTCCAGTCATTTAAAATACAGGCACAGAACTTTCCATAGTTCTTGGAAACCAGTACGCTAGGGCCAACCAAGCCCATAGTCCATGCGCCATGCATGAGGCTTTCGGTAATCATTCAAGAGGTAGGTTTTTATCCAAGTGGCTGACGTGGAAGTAATAAGTACGAAAAAACAGGTCACCTTTTACATTTCCATAAGTGTAAAATACTTTGACGTCATTGTCATTTGTCACAATTTTTCCCCGTCTGAATAAAAAAGTATCAGTAGGCCTACCATGACGTCTTAAAGCAGAACTTATTCCACTGAGGGACAGAGATGGTGCTACACACCCTGTATAGCTCTGTCTCTTTCCCTCAGTGGAATAAGTTCTGCTTTAAGACGTCATGGTAGGGTACCTGATGCATATCTTGTCTGAGATTCGAGCTCGTACACACATTAAACTATTTTCCAGTTTAACATGGCCTCGTTTTGTATAAATTTCCCGCACTATCAGGGATCTACATAAACTGGGTATTTATAGCTTCGTTGGTCGTCGTGCGTACAGTGTTTTGTCGATGGTTGGTTAATGACCATAGTGCAGTGTAAAACAAACCATTACCGCAGACCGCTCCTGGCTATTGTATTAATGAGTGTCAGCAAAACTTGGACCCACAGACCAGTAACATAAGCTATATTACGCTTTGTAGCTATTTTACGTTTTAAGCATGTCGTATATTTTTATCCATAATACTGTACATATAACATTGATAGCCTAGTGGTGTGACCGTTCAACTGCCGGGTCATAGGTCTCGAGTTGGAACCCACGGCACGCAAGCACCTTTAATTTTTGGATTCATGTGCGTATTGTAATATAATATCACTTTTTCCTGTGAAAGAAAACATTATGAAGAAACCAGCATGACTAAGAGATATTTCATAAAGATGCCTGTAAATCCAAATCAGAACCCCATCGGTGGCTTAAAACTCTGGCTGGCTGAAGCTGTGTGAGGTTTCTAAATACAGTGCCGCTTGGTTATTTAAACGCGTGGTCATAGTCCAAACTAAAAACTGTTACATTGGTTTACAATTTCTACGGGCTATTTAGGAAATTTTAACCAAAGATACCCTCCTAATTCAATCAGCAAATATCCATGGAGAACTACTGCCCTTTCACAGTACGTTTATGTAAATCTAATATAAGTATAAAATTCTCGTGTCACAATTTTCGTTCCCATACTCCTCCGAAACGGCTGGACCGATTTAAACGAAATTTTGTGTACATATCGGGTAGGTCTGAGAATCGGCCAACATCTATTTTTCATACCCCTAAGTGAGCAGCGGGTGAAGCCGCTGGGCACAGCTAGTGATATATAGATATGCGTTGGTAATAAAGTTGCTGCCACCAACTAGGTTGCTAAATAAAAGTGATGTTTATTCTCACGGATTTATTTTTGTTTTTGGGTTGCTGTTGTAAAAAGTTACCAACAATTTTAAAGACTTAGTGTAGGGTCATCGATTACTATGGCATAAAATTATTCAATGAATGTTTATAAATTAAAATCACGATTAGTCAATTATGTTTTCAGTGTAATGTGCACTAGGAACGCGAAAGGAGCTGCGTTTAAATGTTGTTCTCAACCTTTTAAAGGTTGCGTTTAATATTGATCTCAATGCGTTTAAATATTTTAGGATTCTGTATCCAAAGGGTAAAGCGGGACCCTATTACTAAGACTGCGCTGTCCGTCTGTCCTTCTTTAACCAAGCTGTAGCTCATGCACCATGAAAGTTAGATAGTTGAAATTTCCACAGATAATAAATTTCCGTTGCCGCTTTAAGAACAAATACAAAAAAACTGGCCAAGAGTGAGTCAGACTCGCGCACCGAGGGTTCCGCACAAACTTGCAATATAAACAGCCATATCTTTTGACTGTGTAGACTTAGACGGTTGATCTTTATCAACCCTCTAAATCTCTTCAGTCTTTGTGCTGTGTAAAGGCACAACACAAAGGGACAATAGTGTTGACTATATGGTTTCACGCGTTCCCGAGATAAAGGGTCTTGATATACAGACAGACAGCCGGACAACAAAGTGATCCGATAAGGGTTCCGGTTTTTTTCCTTTTGAGGCACGGAACCCGAAAACAGAATAAAATCAATATTTAAGGGGACTCCCTTCCCTATGCAACATACCTACATTATTTTTTCGTTTTTATAGATTAGGTTAGGTTAGTTATTAGTTTCTTATATTAAAACAATTCATGCGCGAGGCTGATTCACACTAGGCCGGTTTTTTTTTTCAAAATCATAGTACATTCTACTGATATTGGACATGTGACAGTTTTTATGTGCAGGTCTGAACCACATTGATCAGCATGGCATCGCATTTTCCATGCTTCTATCCCTTTCATTCGTTCCAACACATTAATAAACCAAACTTTTTGTTCTCTACAGACTACGAAAAAAATCGTATTTCAATTTAAAAAGTAAAGTTTAAACTTGGAGCTTAGAACAAAGAAGCGTTCGATTTTTGCCCAGTTCAAACTTTGGATTGATCCAGTAGGTGCAGCGTTTAAGCTTTGAAGTGAAATAAAAAAAATCTATTTTTTAAGTAACTTGTCCTGTTTTAAACTTAAAACATGCGTGAATGTATATCTATACACGGCGGCCAGGCTGGCGTACAAATTGGTAACGCCTGTTGGGAGTTGTACTGTCTGGAACATGGAATCCAGCCAGACGGGCAGATGCCTTCGGATAAAACCGTCGGCGGAGGTGACGACTCGTTCAACACATTCTTCAGCGAGACCGGCGCTGGTAAGCACGTACCCAGAGCAGTGTTCATTGACCTGGAGCCCACCGTGGTGGACGAAGTGCGTACGGGCACATATCGCCAACTGTTCCATCCCGAGCAGCTCATCACAGGCAAGGAAGATGCCGCCAACAACTACGCGCGAGGCCACTACACCATCGGCAAAGAGATTGTGGACTTAGTGCTCGACAGGGTACGAAAACTTGCCGACCAGTGCACTGGCCTGCAAGGATTCCTGATTTTTCACTCTTTTGGGGGCGGTACTGGATCGGGTTTCGCGTCCCTCCTCATGGAGCGACTTTCTGTCGACTATGGCAAAAAATCTAAATTAGAATTTGCAATCTACCCTGCTCCACAAATCTCGACAGCTGTCGTAGAACCCTACAACTCTATCCTCACCACGCATACTACACTGGAACACTCTGACGCGGCGTTCATGGTGGACAACGAAGCCATCTACGATATATGCCGGAGGAATTTGGACATTGAAAGGCCCACATACACTAATCTAAACCGCCTGATTGGTCAAATAGTGTCATCGATCACCGCGTCCCTGAGATTTGACGGAGCCCTGAATGTGGACTTGACGGAATTCCAGACAAACCTGGTGCCCTATCCTCGGATTCACTTCCCGTTAGTGACTTATGCACCTGTCATTTCCGCTGAGAAGGCGTACCACGAACAATTATCAGTGGCGGAGATCACCAACGCGTGCTTCGAACCCGCTAATCAGATGGTAAAGTGTGACCCGAGGCACGGTAAGTACATGGCGTGCTGCATGCTGTACCGCGGTGATGTCGTGCCGAAAGATGTAAATGCTGCTATTGGTACTATTAAGACAAAGAGAACTATTCAGTTTGTTGATTGGTGCCCGACTGGGTTTAAGGTGGGCATCAACTACCAGCCCCCGACCGTGGTACCGGGTGGTGACTTGGCGAAGGTGCAGCGCGCTGTCTGTATGTTGTCGAACACGACTGCCATTGCGGAAGCGTGGTCGCGGCTCAACCACAAGTTTGATCTTATGTATGCTAAGCGAGCATTCGTGCACTGGTACGTGGGTGAGGGCATGGAAGAAGGTGAGTTCTCAGAGGCTCGCGAGGATCTGGCCGCGTTGGAAAAGGATTACGAGGAGGTTGGCATGGACTCCGGAGAAGGTGAAGGAGAAGGCGGCGAGGAGTATTAACTCGTTTTTAACTATTTATATTTAGGTCATTTTGTTTTTTTAGGTCTAACAATATCTTTAAAACTTTTGGATTTTATAAGGAAAAATAAACAAGTGTACTGCATTCAGTTTTCTTTAATTTACCACGGGTATGAAACCTATAAACTTTTGCGACTGAAATAACGCCTATCTTAAGATGAAAAAAGAAGTCTATAGGCACTAACCAATCACTTCAAAGATACTCAAATAGAGCGACGACGCCGATTCCTCGATCAGAATATTCAGAATAGTTATAGTTGTGCGCCTAATCATAAAAGTGTATCAAGGGCTACTAAACATGTTGCTGCCACAAAATAACCAGGCGGTTTTGATGAAAATACAAAAAAAATATAAATAACCGCTGTGTAATTGTAATGAGCCTGTGAATTGAGGGACCACAATGCTATTTCGCTAAATATAATCGTAGGGTTTATATTTAGACATATCAATTTATTGTAGAACCAATATGGGAATTTGTAAACAAATCTAGATTTAAACAATTTCTAGATTTAGCAGCAAAAAATATCACTAGTTATTTTAATGCAAAAGTGGCTCCTCAATCTAAACGTTTGAATTGAGGAGCCACCTGGAACTCGTTAAGTAGGGGAAAGGGGGGCAAGATGGGGTCCTTAACGTTAGCGGAGTAATAAAACTTACAATATTTGAGTCATGAGATCTGGTTTGTTTTAATAATCTTCCTTGGTAATCAGTCTTTCGTTTTTAAGTACTTTTAGGAACTTATGTATTATAAAAAAGAAATAAAAAATCAACAAGTAAAAAAGTCGTGTCACCCCATCTTGCCCCCCAGAGAGGGCAAGATGGGGTATCCCTTGGGGCAAGATGGGGTATGCAAAAATTAACTCATTATTGCTCACAAAATTCGCACGTAAAGGTTGAATCTTCATCCTCATCCTCTACTCCAGCACAGCTGCAATGAGCCCATTTGCCGCATGCTGCACAAGCAGCCCAACCTTCGTTTGAATCCAAGTAACGACCATCGCAGAACAGACAAGGCAAGGCTCTCTTGCTGATGAGGTCTTGGCAATTTTTTTGTTTTTTGTCACTCTCTTCTTTTTAATTGCTGTTTTCAAAGTTTTCTTTAGATCCCTCATCTCTTTCCTTTTCTTTTTATTTTCTTCTTCAAGCTTTTTTCTTTTTATAGTTTCTTCCAGTTCATTTTTAAAGGAAGATGAAGTAATAATAGCAGTTTTTCCACGTTTTCTTGTTGTGCGAGAAGTTTTTCGTGTTGCTGGATGGGGCATTAATTGTTTGGGGCTGATAACAGAAAATAAATTCTTGCTCTTCGTCGGCAGAAAAAACTGGCACCTTTGGGCCTAACTGAACCTTCAGTAGTTTCAAAGTGGACTCATTGTCTAGTAAGCTTTCACGAAATACCTTCACTTTTCTTTCCAGAGTTGTCTGAGGAACAGAAAACGTTCTTGCAGCTAGCTTATATCCCATTTTCCCTTCTATCACAGACTTCACCGCATTCTGCATACTCTCTTCAGACCAACTTCCTCTGTCCGTCTTTCTTTTATAATTTTTCACCATTCTATAACAAAGAATATTTTTCAACAAAAAAAGAATTATCAAATTGATTGACAAGCGACGAAGTTATGCGCGAACAAAAACAAAAAAAAAATAGAAACATCCGAATTGAGAACCTCCTCCTTTTTCAGAAGTCGGTTAAAAATAAACTTTCTACTCCAAAATTACATAATTTATACTTGAGAAAGTCCTCACAATACACACATATACCCGAAAAACATAAAATGTTACGTATTTATATAATTTTAATAAAAAAATGCAGACAAAAACTTGGAGGCTAAGATGGGGTACCCTCATACCCCATCTTGCCCTTTCATGCCTATGTCAGTCTAAAAATTTCTTAAAAAATAACGCTACAAAGTACAGAGATAAACAAGTTCTTACCTGTTGGCGTAATCATTGACACACGGGAATAACTTAGCACTCAGTTTGAATAGTTGTTATTCAAGGAAGAAACACGACTTAACTGCGGTACAAAAATAACAAGCAAACTGCCAAAAAATATATTTTTCGAAAAAAACAATTAAAGCACGTGGTTTCGCCGCTCAGTCGCACTGTCAACTAAAAGCCATTATGGCCGCGCTGCGTTTCGTGATAGAATAATCGTGATTGGCTTATTAGTTTGCCTACTAACACTGGTACCCTGTCTTGCCCGCTACCCCGTCATGCCCCCCCTTCCCCTAATAGACGAATATTTATGAAAATTTTGTATCATTTAGTAGCAATT
This sequence comes from Ochropleura plecta, assembly GCA_905475445.1. Lineage (NCBI taxonomy): Eukaryota > Metazoa > Arthropoda > Insecta > Lepidoptera > Noctuidae > Ochropleura > Ochropleura plecta. Next base: position 25,706,698 of record FR997721.1, on the reverse strand, counting down.
TTGCATATCACCTTCTAAAAATGTGGCTTTTGTAGCTCTAAAACGAAAGAAATTACAATACTTTTTATATGGCTCCTCAATCTAACCTTAAGACGTGAATTTCTAATGGATGGGAGCGATCAATTAATATATTCGACATATTGATCATTTAGCAGGTCTTGTGTTTGTTTTTGCAGTATAGGAGTAAAATCGTAAAACAGAGTAAATTTTGTATACGAACACATTTTCTTTGGCTCCTCAATCCTGACGTTCTAATTATATATATTTGACTGCAGCCACCTGAGATCTCAACAGAATCTAAAACCAGAGATACTAACATTTAGCAGAAATGTCTGCTAAATGTATCTGCACAGTTCAGTAATGTACATATTTTGGATTCTGAAAAAACAACACATTACTACTTTCTTGTGAATTCTGTGTGTAGGGTTGAGGAGCCAAAGAAAATGTGTTCGTATACAAAATTTACTCTGTTTTACGATTTTACTCCTATACTGCAAAAACAAACACAAGACCTGCTAAATGATCAATATGTCGAATATATTAATTGATCGCTCCCATTCATTAGAAATTCACGTCTTAAGGTTAGATTGAGGAGCCATAAAAAAAGTATTTTCTTTCGTTTTAGAGCTACAAAAGCTAAATTTTTAGACGGTAATATGCAATTTTGCTACTAAATGATACAAAATTTTCATAAACATTCATTTATTACTTAACGAGTTCCAGGTGGCTCCTCAATTACCTATACCTACGTTTAGAGGAGCCACTTTTGCATAAAAATAACTAGTAAGTAATATATTTTGCTGCTAAATCTAGAATCCGTGCTAAAAAAAAAAGCGACATTGTGGTGAGATCAGATTTTAAAAATCTGATGTGGCTTCTCAATCCTTACGGACATCAATCAATTTATGTTATCATTGATAACATAAACATTGACCTAACGTAGGTACAGCAATAACGGTATGCGTGCATTGTTCGTTTGTCGTATATCATTTTAACCCTTAATCGAGCCGAACAAGAAAATCAACTTTTCATGGTTTACGTGTAAATTTAGATATCATGTTAGATAGCAGTGTACCTACATAAAATACATTATAAATTCCTGAAACTGAAAAATAGGGTTTTTTTCGAGTGGGAAATTATTTCCCTTTGCCGGTTAACGATAACCCCAGTGGGAAATAATTTCCCTTTGTCCGATTACGTTTATAAATTTTAATAGACTACTAACTCACCATTTTTTTGCGGATAGGAAATCATCAAATAACTTCCCCCGATCTGGGCAGAGCGGCGGTGTCAGACTTGTACTGTCTAAAAGCTACCCATGTTTCTTCTATTGCCCTTTATGTTTCGGGGTTCACAGTATCTCTTTCGAACAACGAGCAACCCTGGCAGACGGTGGCCCTGGCAGGCCCCTCTGCTTTGCTGACATCTCTTTAAGGCACGCGTTCAACACAAACGCACCGTCGACACGGCCTGTCGCCAATAGACGGACGGACGGTGATCTACCCGTTGCTGACCGTCCACAGGCCCGCATCTACCACCGTAGATGCGGGCCTGGCCACCTTCGGGAGTCGTCTCGCGCCGCCTCGTGAGCTTTTCTGGTGGTTTCCCTAACTAGTTTGCGATTGTTTGTATCGTATACTAACAGACACAGATAAGGCAGACACAAATAAAAGTACATTATTTGTTGTTTACATGTAGTGAGATGGAGGATCAGTGTGTGAATGAGGAATTCAGTAAAAAAAAAAAATAATTTGAAATTACATTTACAAATATAAAAAAATCGATAGAAATTCCTAAATTTTATATAAATTGACGCAATATTAATTTATTAAAACTTCATGCACAAGTAACAAAAACATTGTACAAAAGCCGTCCTGATGAAACCAGAGGGAAGACGTAGAAGACGATTATTGGAGGACCGAAGGTGCTTGCTGTTCACAGCGCATAAATATTTAAAATGAGAAGTAAGATAAGAAGGAGATGTGAGTTTGTCGTGCGGAGTAAATAAGGTGGTCAAAGCTCAGCTCTCAGCGCTCGTTGCTGTCTGATGGGTGACTATTTCAAGAGCGACCGATATGCAGATACATGGTCATACTTACGAAGATTAAATTCGAATAGAACGCAGTTATTTAGAAGTCGGTCAAGTTTGTTTGCAATATGGAGTTCAGGAACGGGCAAAGGCTACTATTTTCCCACTTTCAAGACAATATTTCAAATGAATAAAATCCACACAAATATTACATTTTTGCAGTGAATGTCATAAAAAGTTACACAGAATATAATAAATAAGTCAATAACGGATCAAATATGTGCTTATCAGAATCTTTCTTGAAGAAACTTAATAAAATTTTGTCTCCATTACATAAAAAAACGTACAGTACAAAACTGTAAAAGTGACTTTAATCTGATTCTGACGTTGACATTTGAGATTTGAAAGAGTGGGATCGATATAAAATTTGGTAACTAATCAAGAATATATTTGGGTAGAAAATGGTATGAGGAATAGCCATTTTGAAAATATTCGAGTATTTATAGCTGAGCTGTCTGCTGTTTGATGTCTGGTAACAAATAGGTACTAAAATTTGGTATTGCTTAAAATTCCAAAACCATCAGTGCAGTCATCCTGACGCATACGCTCTGCGGCTGAGCAGGACACAAGATCTGCCACTAATAAATAATATTTCGATATTTCAATTAGCGCTAGCTCTAGCGGAAACGAAGAGAGATGTCTTGTAATTGTTTAGGTCAGCTTTTGCCCTCGGTGGTCTTAACGTACAAAAGTAGACGAGAAGAAACGAGAACAGTGTGCAGTGTGTCTTGGAATTATACAATGTGTCCCAGGGATAAGTGACCGCCCCGCGTTTTTTGAATATTTGTACAAAATTATTAATAATTACATTTATATTTGTGACTTAGCGGCTTTAGTTATTTTTTATGATTTTTTTCTTTTTTTTGTAAAGACGCGAAATTATGCTTAAATTTTTATTAAATCTAATAAAAAAAAGTATCAAATGGATATACATGTAGACTTCTAACAGTGTCAATAGCGGCTTTAGTTAGCTTTGAAGACTTTTTGACAAATATACAAATTTAAATGTAATTATTAATAATTTTGTACAAATATTCAAAAAACGCCGGGCGGTCACTTATCTCTGGGACACATTGTATAGAATAAATAAATTACATGATCATGTATCTGATCTCATGATATGTACCTTGGAATACAGAATCAAGTCATACACCGAGGCTGAGAGATCAGCACTTTTTTAACGTCATTTACACATAAGACAGTCCGTATAGTCTAAAACACCTACCATTGCATACCTACCGACCCTACCGTACAGCATTATACCTACCCCAAGGCTTTAAGCTTTTCGAATGTACGAAAAAACTGCTTAACTAAGTATTAGTTACAGTTTGATGATGATCTTTGTTTGATGAGGAGCTCGTGGCTAAAAAATAGCAGCCGCTCAGTTCGATCTTTAGGTTAAGCCGCGCTTGCCTAGGTTGGTCTGTGGATGGGTGACCACCCATTACATACCGAGTTTCCTCCGTGCCTCGGAAACCACGTTAAGCTGTTGTTCCCGGCTGTCATTTGTAGATCTTTGACAGTCGTTACAGTAGTCAGTGCCCCGAAAGTCTGACAACCAGTCTTACCAAGGGGTATCGTATTACCCAGTATTAACTGGGTTATGGAGGTCAGATAGGCAGTCGCTCCAAGTAAAAAACTGGTATTCAGCTGCATCCGGTAAGACTGGAAGCCGACCCCAACATAGTTGGGAAAAGGCTAGGCAGATGATGAGTTACAGTTTGATGATGTAAGCGTAAATACACATTCATTTAATCAACAGCATAATATTTATTTTTTAAGCTAATAAAGATTCGACGCCTGGTGATTGATGAATGATGAAATTACCTATACCTACCACAACGTCCAATGCTTTTTATAAAACACAACTAAAACTCTCCCCTCAATCGCTTGAGAATCAACCAGACACCAACAAAATTGACATTGAAGCTCGGCTGTCCAAGGGGAAATTGAGCGTGAATTTATAAATTAATAATTTAGGTGCTTAGGTAGGTAGGTATACATATAGGTATGACATCACACGCCCGTGGTTGTAGTCCGCCATGCACCTTCTTGCCAAATCGTGATATTAAACATTCAAAATTTTGGTTTGCCTGCCCTATAAAAGCGAAATGTTTGTCACTGGGTTAACCAGGGCATGAATGAATGAGAAAGGAGCTCATGTATTACTTGAAGGCACATATGTAGTACTTCGTTTTACTAGTTTAAAGTAAATTTAATTCATTGGTACGGTATTTATTTTTAACTTGATTAAGTTGTTTTTGGATTGAGGTAGACTTGCAGCGTATTTATACAAGCTCGCGGTTACACCCGCGTAGATCGGGATAAAAAGTAGCCTAAATGTGTTTCCAGATACCAAATTTCATTTAAATCCGGTAAACCGTTCGAGTATCAACGAGTAACAATCACATCAAACTTTCGCTTTATTATTAGTGTGATTTGGTGTGGTTGTAGCCTTATAGGATCCTCTTAGAGTACTTTAAAATTTTCTAATTATTTCTTTTGTTATATAGATAGAGACAAAAAATAATTAAAGCTAAATTGTGATCAATCTGACACCCGAAGTCAAACTCCAGGATGCTAAAATGCGCACTTAATGCATTTGATTCGTGATTAAGAACAACGCTATCTATTCCCACTACGTAAAAGTTTTTCCGCAAGTTGATTTGGTAATTTGCCATATAAACTGTGGTCCAAGAACGTGATAATGCTTTGCAAACATGAAAGCTTCTAGAAAATCCTTAAACAGAGACAGCACCTTAAAACGGCACGCAGTGAGGTTAGTCGACCCCCTCTGTAGACCCACAAATATGCGCGCATGACATTTTCGTTGACTGACGAAGTCCATCGCATGCGCGACACATTTCCACCAGCAGCGGACCCCTGTCCGAGGCCCGTTGGCCCCTAGCTAGATCACAAGCCTGCTGATGGCCGTCCTCTTCCTCGTGGAGTGGTAGATACATTTATTTTTATACATTATTATTTTATCAATAAAACAATATATATCACAAGTAAGTATATAATTTTTAAAATGGCACATAAAACTCATTATAAAACTATTTAGTAGTACTAAGTCAAAAGTACTAAAAGTAAAAAAGATATCTTGCAGTTCAAAAAAGCATTCAAATGAAAATATTAAATTAGATATATTTTTTTGTGAATTTTATTGCTTATTGAATTATTTTATTTATTTAAATAAATACAATCTTAAAAACAACACAAAATGAAATACTGTAGATTATATCTTATCGCCCAGGCTTATCTAAATAAAGTACAGTTACTTTTTGTTACTTGCTTTACTTTGTACTAAAATAGGAAGGTATAAAAAATGAAATCTGAAATAATAATATTTATCACATAATAATAATTATACAATCAAAATTTATTAATAAGAAAATACATAATATGCGTTCTACTAAGACATGAAATCAATTAAAACATGACCTATGCACTTACAAGCGTCAGACGATGTGGAGCACAACCCGAAATAGTATTTTTCTATGGCGAGGAAACTAAATAATTATTACAATAATTCACTATAATTATACTAGTCTTCTAATTAAATGTAATCACATATAATTTATACTGCTACCGTTGACTGGAATACTCTTACCAACAGCCAAATAAACGTTTGTTAATTATGTATTTATAATATGTAAATTTTAATATCTAAAGAGAAAGGGTCTTGGTATAAATGGGCGTAAGTCCAACAAAATTAAACTCGATCTCTAAGAACAGCACATAATAAGTTCTGTAATTATAAGTACAATTAAAAAAAAAAGCTATTACTTGCGGATGATTTGATTACAAAAGCTCATTTTTTTTTACGTTGAAATCATTTTCTAAATCTAAACACACAGTAATTAATTCGACCTCAGCCGTTGAGATCCTAGAATTGATAAAGGATTGTTAAGGCTATGTTACAAAACCGCCTTGTTAGACTTGGATTATTTTTAGTCTGAATTATAGATCAAATCTTTAACAAAATAAAAGTAAAGGCAACATTTTCCAGTGTCTAGACTTGTATTCTCTGGCAACTTCGGTACTAGTTGTTTTAGAATGAATTGAAGTTCTAGTAATTGTAAGCTACTATTTGAGTCCGAAGAAATAATACATAGGTTTAAATAAAACATAGGTTTTATTTGTATTGAAAACATTTTTATTATGATACTACATGCATGGTAGAATAACAAATAGCAATAGGGAGAATGGCTCAATAATATACGGTTTTGCTAATTAACCGCGCCAATAAAATAACAAACAAAACATAGTTACTAAACAGGAAAATGTATAGATACGCATGCGGAAATTGAGACACAGCGGACAATTAATGAATGTATTACCTAGCCTAGCCTTTACCAATATACTATGATGTGGTCGGCTTGCAGTCTGCGGCATAGTAACTGAATGTTTTATAAGGCGCGGCTGCCTATTTATCGACCTAGTAACTGAGTAAATAAAAAAAAAACTTCGGTAAAACTGGTTGTCAGAATAGCAGGTTTTTGTGGCTTTCCGTGAAAACAAAGAAATATATACACACATCAAAAGTGTCTAGGGATCAAGCATTTTTATGCGGATTTCTTGAGATTGAGATGTGGCTTTGTAATAAATTTATGATTTTATAAATTTATATGGATCCTTTTTGGTGCATTTCATAATTTGAATCAGGAACTCTCAATCAAATTCAAGTAAAAGATGAAAATAAGCTGTCAATATTTTCCCTATAAAAACATACAACGCATTGAAGACATTATTAGTTAGTGCTACTGTTTCCCTACTACTGATTAAAACCAACGTTATTATGGAGCGGCGACGTCATTTCAGCAGGGAAGAAATGCTCAGAGCCGTGGGAATGATAGAAGCTGGTTCCCGGCAACGTACTGTAGCTTTAGCTCTGAATACAAGTCAGAGTGTTATCAGTCGACTTTGGACACGTTACCGAAGCACTGGTACCGTGGCTGAGCGCCATGGAGGACGGTATCGCTGCACCACACGGAGACAAGACCGATACATTCAAATCTTAACTCGAAGAGCTCCAACAATAACCGCCATGATGTTAGCCGTGAGGCTTCATCACTCTTCAGGGAACTTAATTAGCGACCAAACAGTCAGAAACCGCTTGCATGAAGTGAACCTTCATTCCCGAAGACCGCTACGGGTACCACCTATAGCAATGCACAATCGTAGGATTCGATATCAATGGGCTCTTGAACACAGAAATTGGGCAGAAGAACAATGGCGTTTCGTGTGCTTTTCTGATGAGTCTCGTTTTGGTATGAGACCGGATACAAGACGTATACGACACTGGAGAACCCCTGGACGCCAACAGCGATTAAAATCCTGCCAGGAAGTCCATCCTTATAGTGGTGGAACCATCATGGTATGGGCGGGTATTTGGATCGGCGGAAGAACTGAGTTGATTTGGATCAGAGGCAACCTCAACGCTCAAATTTATGCTGAGACGATTGTATCAGACGTCATCGTTCCTCTACAAGTGCAAATCGGTCCCTTATTTCAGTTAATGCATGATAATGCACGACCGCACACCGCAAGAGTTGTAAGACAGACTCTCGCCGCAGCTAACATCAATGTCCTGCCCTGGCCTGCTCAGTCGCCAGACTTGAACTCGATTGAGCATGCATGGGATATGCTACAGAGAAGAGCTCTGCCGAATATGGAGGGTATCCAGTCGCAAGAAGACCTTTTTTTGTTGTTGCAACGAACATGGGCGGCCATTCCACAGCGTGATTTGGATGAACTCATTTTGAGTATGCCAAACCGATGTTCTTGTGTTGTTAGTGTTCGCGGTAGAAACACGGATTATTAATTGTTTAAGTTACCCAATAAAATTTTAAAGAAAACTGTTATTTCAGTCTTTTTTTCGAACTTTAATGTTAGTGGTTCAAATGTCAAAAATCCCTTTATTAGGAAAATGGCAAATTTCTTTATTAATGCAAAGGTGACTTGGTTTATCGTTACTGTGACAAACGAAAACACTTTATTTGATGAATCCTTAAAGAAAATTTTAATTAATATCAATCAGGAGAAAAGTTATTGCAAAAATATATGTTGATCCCTAGATACTTTTGATGTGTGTATAAAGACAGTACTAGGGACCTACGAATTAACGTTCTTTCTGAAATTCTCGGTATGTTATTGATAGTCACCATGGATCGGCCATGTGATTAACCCAATAATAGCCAAAAGCGAAATAAAGAATTTCACTCAGGGCCAATGAATGTCGTCCCAGCCTTGAAGGCGAGTTTGTGAAGACAGAAAACTTGTTCTATGGGATTTTAAATGTCAATAGGTATATCTTGCGGTCAGCCGACACGACTGAGGAAATACTATGAATCCATTTTTTTTTAAATTACCTTGACTTAACAAAATACTTATGCAAAAAAGTTGAGGAAAAATTAATATTTAATCAAAGATAATAAGATTTTAACATATTATAATGTACCTTTAATATATTTTTTACCTCTTTCTGAGGTAAAAAATACATTAATCCAACATCGTGCTATTGCGTAAAAACAGTGAGCAAAGGTAAACTAATAAACAGGTTTAAAAGAATTATAGAGCGGACTTTGGGAATATTCTCATTTAAAAATTTTGACCCTGTTTATTTTTGATTTTGTCACACGAATGCAAGTAGTAACAAGTATTGGATAACGATTTCTCGGAAGACTCTTCACCTTCCATCACTCGTAGATATTTGAATGTCTTTGGGCACTAACCCCACGAAAAAGATTGAAAGTAGAATAAAACTTTGGCTTAAGAACATCCTACTTATTATTTTATATAAGACCTTGTTCGTTGTAGAACGTGGAATGCACTCTGTTGCGTGACGCAGTCAAAGTGAAAAGTAATGTGTTACAAGATAGCAAAATTATTTGTATCTCGTGTCTATGAATCCTTCGCTACCGCTCAGGATTCTACTTTAGAATACTTTGCTACGCTCTTGATTCAATCATAGAATCGGGACTCGCAGCAAACCAAACATAACGTTACTCTCTTGTTGATAAATAACTAGATATTACAATACAATTTAGAAAGAATCAAGAAGAAAAAGGAGCTCGTGGCTAAATAATAGCAGCCGCTCGGGTCGATCTTTAGGTTAAGCCGCGCTTGCCTAGGTTGGTCGGTGGATGGGTGACCACCCGTTACATACCGAGTTTCCTCCGTGCCTCGGAAAGCACGTTATGCCGTTGGTCCCGGCTGTCATTTGTAGATCTTTGACAGTCGTAACAGGTAGTCAGTGTTCCAAAAGCCTGACAACCAGTCTTACCAAGGGGTATCGTATTACCAGGTATTAACTGGTTGTGGAGGTCAGATAGGCAGTCGCTCCACGTAAAATACTGATATTCAGCTGCATCCGGTTAGACTGGAAGCCGACCAAAACATAGTTGGGAAAAGGCTAGGCAGATGATGATGACAAGAAACGAAGAAAATATAAAGTCGTCGCTTGGTAAAAATATCAAAGTGGCGATAAACAAGAGACGCCGTTTGTTAGACGTTGTAGCTACGAAAAAGTGAACATATTATAACAATGTAAAGCAAGCTGTTTAATATTATGGGACAATACCTACTTATTAAATAAAGTATAAGACTCGAACCTGTAGCAATACGAATCTAAATTAGCAACGACGCACCCCAACCAAACAGGGCACACTTTTTTTTTTCGGGTGGGAAATCTTCCAATGACTTCCCCCGCTCTGGGCGGAGCGGGGCTCTTTCGAACAACCCGCAACCCCGGCAGGCGGAGGCCTTGGCAAGCCCCTCTGCTTTGCTGACTCTCTTTGAGGCGCGCGTGAAACACGAACGCGCCGTCGACACGGCCTGTCGTCAATAGACGGACAGACGGTGAGCTACCCATTGCTCACCGTCCACAGGCCCGCAAACAGGGCACACTTTAAATAAATTAAGTTAAAAACTTTTACAATGTCAACATAAAACATGTGGCAAATAACAATCAACCAAAAGATCTTTGCTGATGCAAGATACATGAATACACCCACCGTTATTTGTCCCCATATGTGTTATATTTGTGTAACCATGAGTTCCATGCCAAAATTAGATATATAATAAAGTTTAGTAAAATTGCGTTAAGGAACACATCGTTCCTATAGTTACGAAATTTTTGTAACAAACACCATGATGTCACTCCGTATATCAACGTTGCTACTGTCATTGCACACGAAATGTTGAATACAATTTCTTCACAGTTAAAAATAGCTTTTCCGTGTGATCGCTCTCTGTAGAAGCATGCACCAGTGTAGCATTGTCAGGCATGGAGGACTTCACTTGCACAGTCTCCATTATTTCACTTGGATATTGTTGTTAAGTAGGTACGAAAGTACGCACTTGTGCAGCAGGGAAGTGGTAAACTTCAATTAATCTCGCTGGGCACAGTTTTATGGCTGGCTTAAGAAGTAGGTAAGTGAGTCGCCTGTCGGCCAACATAGCGCTCACATATATGTATACATAACATTCCGTCCCCTTAAGCTAGGTAATACTTTTAACCTATCTTACAGAACTTACTTACTCTAAGCCTATTCTACAGTCGATTCTGTTGGATCATCATTATCATCGTTATCACTGACGTATTGGCCTACCCCGCCGCGAGTATCGGACTAATTGTTTGTCGCCCTACGGGCCATAGCTATCGGTCAATCTTACAGACTATAGTAGTTACTATCTAATTAGTAACCCTCCTGGAAGGATTGAAACATTAATAACCTGCCAAATAGAAACTTATTAAAATATTTGAGCTGACTGCTTGGTCTTAGAGTCTTACTTCCAAATCAATTAACATCTAAATATTTCTAAATCAAAGAACTAAATGAAATCTAACTTTTCTGGATTTGAGCGCTGAAATTTTCTTTTGGTGCCCAAACTTTCAAATAATATAAATCAACACAATTAGTAACTTATATGGTAATCCGCAAGCATGAATGAATTACGAGGAGACGCGGTGGTGCCCCAAAATCATAGAAATATAACAAGTATAAATGTGAAAAAGTATAAACTTTAAGAAAATGTTAGCTTAGACAATTAAATTTGACTAGCCAAGCTAAAGTTAAAACTGACCGAGAACATATTTAAATTAAACCTGAACATTAATAACTGCCGGGCGAGTGGCAGCAGTTTCACGAGCAGGTTTAACTTTCATTTGTATATCGCGATTCCTTTTCCTTTCATTTCTTTTTTTCACGTAATATTCATACCACAACTCTCTATTTCTCTTTACAATTACTAAATAACCGTTCAGTATTACGGAACTCATTAATCTATTAAGTAAAAATGCAAGAAATTTTATTAATCTACTGGGTTTGAAATGCTGTATAAGAAACGAAGCAAACACAAAACCATCGCTTAGTATAAATATCAAAGTGGCGATGAAGAAAAGTCGCGGTTTGTTAGACTTTGTATTTGCGCTCGCGTTGGAACTACGAAAGAGTGAACATATTATTACAATGTAAAGTAAGGTGTTTAATGCTAAGGGTAAAACAAATATTATAACATTTGTAATATCCGAACCTGTATAAATACGAATTAACACTTGAGAAATACTAAGTAACAACGACGCACCCCAACCAAACAGGGCACTCTTTAAATATTTCCTTCGGATTTGCCCGTTAAAAACTTTTACAATGTCAACATAAAACATATGGCAAATAACAATGAACCAAAGGATCTTTGCTGATGCAAGATACATAAAAATACTCACAGTTATTAACAACCCCATATATGTTACCATAATTACTACACTATAATACCATAGAAAGACGACAAAGTTTATTAAAATTGCGTTAAGGAACACATAGTTCCTATAGTTACGAAATTTTTGTAACAAACACCATGATGTCACTCCGTATATCAACGTTGCTGCTGTCAGTGCACACGAAATGTTAAATAATATTTTCTCCACAGTTAAATATAGTTCCTCTGAGTGATCAGTTTCTGTAGAAACATGCACCAGTGTGGCATTATCAGGCATGGTGGAATTCACTTGCACCGTTTCCATTATTGCACGATAAGGTTATGAATATTTATTTGTAAACACACCTTCACTTATAGCACTGCGATGTCCGTTGAAGGGCTGTGACCCCGAGAGGCTCACAATATCAATTATAGTTATTTTGTTATTTTCGCACGTAGACTTTACAGTAAAATAATTTTTATTCTTTAGCCAACGCCTAAAAAGACGAGTTGCTTCCAAGACTGTCGAAAGACCAGTGTACTCCGTAAGCCGACGTTTTCCTCAACCAGGGTTTTTTTCCAAAAAACAGAATTAAACTATACATTTACTATACTTATTATATATTACTAAAATCCCTCCAAAACTTGATTTAATTTTAGGGTTCCGCTCAACACAAATGGACAATACAGAACCTTTAGAGGATTAGTTTATTTTCCGCCGCTGTAGACCCTATTTTTTCATACAATTAGCCTTGTGAAAAACCCATAAGGCACAAGTCAAAATCGTAATTGTCCGTTTTATAAACCTACTCATTTACTGACATAAGTTTTTTGTTTTGATGTTCAAGGAAAAACAATAAAAACTAGTTGATTGAGTAGGAATCCGGTTTGATTTGCATTTACTTAATTATTGTATCTGTTAGTTGCGTCATCAACGTATTATCCTCTTGTCGGTATATAAATATACATATACTCGGCGTCACAAAAATCGGACCTCTTCGAAAATAAGTTTCAAGCATGTCCCGCCAGCAACGAATACATTAAACCCAATTAATCAATATTGGTACCAATTGATAGTATGAACGACCTTGAAATTAACAATAGTTAGAATTCCTAAACACAACAGATCTCATTAGCACGTAACGTTATTTTTATTTGTCAAAATACGCATTACAACGGCCACTAATTGCCTCCCTACAAGGGTATGAAACGGGCGACACGGGTTTAATGTGGGTCAGGGCGGAGGTGTTCGCCGAATACCTGGAGCGTCGATTCCGACCAAACCCAACCAGCGACGTCGAGCATGTCGCAACAGTCGAGAAACACCTTGGGGACTACTTCGCCACGTGGATAGCCCATGAGGAGGACGCCATATTTTTTCCACCTGGGGCAATCAGACGCGCAATCCTTAAGATGCAGCCCAAGAAAGCGCTCGGTGCAGACGGTATCACTAACGCAGCGCTGCGCCAATTGCCGTTCCGAATGGTAGCGGCCTTGGCGTGCCTGTACACGGCGATACTGCGCACCGGGACTTTCCTTGATGCGTGGAAGGAGGGGTGCGTAATTATGCTGTCTGCGGGGAAAAACATCCTGAAGCCGAAGAGCTATCGGCTTATCACACTGCTAGCGACAATCTTCAAGGTGTTTGAAACCCTGTTGCGACATCTCCAGCCGCGCATCACCAGACCTGAACAGTTTGGGTTCATGTCGGAATACAGCATAACGCTCCAGCTGTCGAGGGTACCACCACATAGCACAAGCCATGAACAAGAAGGAGTACTCAGTTACAGTATTCCTGGACATGGAGAAGGCCTTCGACCGCGTGTGGCACGCTGGTCTAATATACAAGCTGTCCACATACGACGCGCTTCGTCGCGTAATAAAGGTGGTCCAATCCTTCCTTACAGACAGGAGCTTCCGCGTGGTGGTTGAGGGAACGCTCTCTAGCGCCCACCCGGTGCTAGCAGGCGCATTCCGCATTCCGCAGGGCAGCTGCGTGTTGCCGACGTGTTACTCACGTTACACCACGACATGCCCACTACGCCAGACGCGACGCTCGCGCTGTACGCTGACGACGCCGCACACAACCTCGCTTAATGCGAAGTACGCGGCGACTAAGATGCAGCGTGCGCTAGATTTGCTGCCAGACTGGCTGCCCAAGTGACGGCTGTCGGTGAACGTGGGTAAGACGCAGGCGATGATCACCGGGTCCGCGCCTCTCCCACCACCCCTGATGACCGACACGTCCGCCAGGTCGCGGCACGGACCATGGTCGCCCGCGCCCGACCTTGTCCAGCTCTCTCATCCCGCTTCCCGGTACGCATCAAGTTGGCCGTATATAAGATCTATATACGCTCAATATTGACGTACGCCACCCCAGCCAGTTGTGTCCCCTAACGAGCGAGGGAAACAAAAATCTCGCACTCCGCGCGCAGCAGAACCTTGCGTTGCTTACCATCGTTGGTGCCCCTCGCTTCGTGAGGAATAATGTCACCCAGAGGGACCTCGTGATCGAGAGCCTGGGCGACTTCATCCGACGCCGACGCCTCGCGATGGGAATGTTCGCGCGTGCCGACGCATCTGCTTGACCACAAGTCAAGCACATAGCGCCCTGTCACGCGCGCACCCCCGACGCGTCTTCCCTCACGATCTGGTAGCGGACATTGACCCCATCTCACCGGACTGGACTCCCAGGTAAACTGTACCAAACTACACACAGCTTGCCACCACGAGAAGACTCCACACAATACACATGCACACCGCTGCGCGTCGTGTGCTAAGTTAATATAGGCATGCCACGCAGCATGACCATACACTCGCCACTATACACACATATAGACTCACGCGTGGAGCCGCGGCACGGGCTTGCGACCCATGCAAACACTGGGCGGTGTTACACAATATAATACCGCCCACACACTCGCGACGGCTCCTTAGTCCGTAACGCAACCGGCTAGTTCTGGAAACGGGACGGACGGTAGCCACACATCCATTATAGGTGCGTCGGAGTCAGCACCTCTGTCGTTGGTCGTCTCCTGCTGGGCCTACTCCTGGTAACCGGGGCCTCACTCGGCAGGGACTGACCGCCGAGGTGTCGTGAAGTAAACAGTGTTGTTTAGATACAGCCCTGTAGACGCGCCTACAAAAAACAACATAGCAACTACTCACACAGGCACACGTTTGCTATGCGTGTGTGTCTTTTATTTAGGCCAAAAATGGCAACCCAAGGACGAGTGCGTTTTAATGGGCCCAGGTATGGCTTCCGCGCCCAAAGTGCAAAGCCCCGAGACCGCTAGCCGCGCCCGCCTGCGGGGACGTAGCGACATCCAACGATGATCACGCGCGTTAATTAATTCAGATCACGCGCCTACAAGTGGAGAATCATGCGACACGCGCGTGGTACCGGGCGAGACGCAAGGTATGACACACTGAGTCTCGCAGTGCCGTGCGTGATTTTGGACAAAAACCATACAGTCAATAGAACTGCAGCATCTTAAATCAGTTCCACACTAATAACCACTTTTAATATCAAATCAGACGCGACGCTCTGAACTGCACTATCAAAACAGCTAACGGCTTTGAATGAAATGAGTCAGAGCCGCCGTGAATCCCCAAAATGCAACTACGTGCGAGAGTGCGTAAAAACGCGCACGATGTTGCAGATCTGCACTCCCGCTAGTACGCGCGTAGGTGCGTTGACACACAACATGCAGCGTGATGCGTGGCAGTGTGATAATCGCCTTAGTATTTTATTTATAAGATAGATACCTACTACATTTATCTCTCTTGATACAAAGTGTTCTAAATTTGTAAACAAACTGAATATACTTGATACCACCAAAAACATTCTGTAAAAAACTAGCTAAGTCTCGATGGAGCTGCTTGTTTATCTCTAAAAAGTAATTAAATCTAAACAAAGTCGTGCCAAGTCTAAGGTTCCTTACTGCGATCTCTTTATTATTATAGTTAATGATGTGCCAGTCTAGTCTTATCCAGAGTTTTCCTTTAATTTTATTTTGTGGAACACTATAGGCTAGATTAAATTAGATGTGTCCCACTACGATGGATTCTTGCAATGACAGTCGATTTTATAATGTACCAATAGAAGAAGGGGGTTCTACTATTGGTACATTATAAAATCGACTATCATTCATTACCATATCTCTAATACAGCTGAGACCAGCTGAGGGTTCCTCATCAGATACGTCAGACCTTCAAATTTTGACATCAAATGAAGCGGCCCACCAAGATGAATCTTTTGTATCAATGATCTTTTTGTTGTTTTGTACCAATGATCTTTTGTAAAGGCGGTATGTCGATCTCTAATAGTTTCGTTGGGCTCTTGTGTTTTCTAATCAGGGTCACCGGGTACTCCAAATCTTCGATTATCCTAGTATTTATAGATTTCTCTTTATATAGCCATTAAACCCTATCTCTGTACCAAATTTCAGCTCTCTGAGTTTATGGGAAGTACTAGTTCTATTCTGATGATCACGAGTGAGTGTCATAAATGCGAAACTTGCTTTCGCTTCACTTCGGAACTAAATGGATGATGAATGCGGCGAAATGGTTCTAGTAGAGAATGGTACGGCAGTGTTGCTTCGCGGTCACTTGGCGGGGGCACTGCCGTGCCCCTGATTTGTTTATTTTTTCGGTTTTCAAGAGGTTCTCCTCATGCGAAACCGCTATGTCAACAATAATTGCGTGTCGATCTAATCGATCCTTACTGTTACTATTAGTCAGTGTTTTCTGTCCTCCCACAGATGGGCAAACACCTTTTCCCATGATCTCATTGCTCGTCTTTCTGTCTAGGTCATCCCGCCATCTCATGAGAGTTCTACCGCGTCGCCTTCTAGCTGAGTCAGGGCACACTTACTTTCATTTATGATAAGGGTAAACTGATCTCGCCCAGACCCCAACACATAGTATGTATTTAATAAAGAAAACCAGAAGCAAGTTTCAGATAGAATTAAAAGATTTATTTATTTGCTTACAACTGACACTTACATATCCTATTTAATTAATCTAAGCTACCAATCCATCACCGTCATCATCTGAAAAGAAATAAAAAGAAATTTTAAAAATATACAATATAAGGTTGAATCTCTCTATCAAGCAGTGGCGGATTTACTAGCAAACTGAATAGGCTGGACGGAGAAGTCGGCAGAATTCAGGAGCGGCAAACGCGAGCCATTTTTGTAATTCATTCTTTTTTATTTACTCTTATTTTATTTTCGCTTAAGAAGTTGAATCACAATTAGCACAGAAATATTCATTTTTAATATTGTCTGTTTTTATTTCAATGAACAATATATAATAAAAATATTTTGAAAAGTGTGAATCATAGTATTGCATTTATTTTTTGTTGCCTTTTTTTGACCATTTGAAAAACTCTTTTAGTAGGGAGGGGCTCCCTACTAAAAGAGTTTTTCAAATGGAATAAGTAATTCAGTCACCTTTATCTTCAGTGTCCATGGGTTCTGAAGGCTCATGATAAGCCGGGACTAGTGGTGACACCACCACGCCATCCCACACCGTGATCTCAGTTGAGATGTCCTTGCCACCTTCGAAGGGCTGTAGGCCCAGCACGTATCGGTGGCCACCTCGGGCTACTACGCGAAGCAAACTGTGGACAGAATAGGATTATAATACAATACTCCTTGGTATATAAGACTGGTTGTTAGCTTTTCAGTCCACTGACTACTTGTAACAAACTAACAACAGTCAAAGATATCGACGGTCCCTACGTACATAAGGTTAAGTCAAAAACCGAGGTTTACAGGAGAGCGTAATTTGTGTTCAACACGCCTTAGAAATAGTTCTATGAGCAATAATAAATATTTTCTAAAACAAGGTAAATAAATCAAATAAAAATAAAAATCGTATGTCAGCATGTGCGCATAGATAATCTAAAACAATGACACAATAAAAAAAAATGCCATTTTCGACATGTCTTTATGTACGTAGGGACCGTCGATATACCAATGACAGCAGGGAGCAATAGCGTAACGTACTTTGCGAGGCCCAGAGGAAACTTGAAATGTAACAAGGTGGTCATATCTAAGGCCGTGCGCTGCGTTAGGCGTGCGCACGGCGCGGGCGCCCGCGTGGCTTGCTGTTTCATGTAATCTCCGCAGCGCATGGCCTGAGATTACATGAAACAGCACGCCACGCGACGCAGCGCACGGCTTTAAGAGCGCGGTTTTGAAATTTTTACTGTTTGCATGTGCTCACATCTAAGAGGTTCATAGTATCTGTATCGACGGTCCATTTTACACATATTTAAACTCACAAACAGCCAGAAATAGAACAACCTGTAGTTTTTTGACGTACTATTCCTTCCACGAACTCTTTTCTCACGCCACCTTGAACCAGCCGGTACGGTACACATCTAAATCGTCTGGACGGGCCCCGGCGGCTTTGCTCACCTCTTCATACGACTGACGTGTCCGCCCTATTTAATTTGATATTTCCCTTATAAGAGTTCATCTGCATTCGGAAGCCGAGGTCACAATTTTGTCTCGAAGATGATGAGTTTACTCACGTCTGAGCAGTGGCAGCGGCGAGATCCTGCGCGGCGAGATCGAGCGAAGTGTGCGCGCGCGCGTGCGCAGCTTCGCATGGGTCAGCAAGACCTGCGCAGCCCGGCAGGAACAGCCCGCCTGCTAACAGCGATAGGGCACGTCTGCGGAAGAAATACACGTTAACCTCTAGAGCCCCAGCGGCACAAAAACGTGCCAGTAAACAAGTATTACCGTTGAGCCCCGCTGGCACAAATTTGTGCCACCAAACCCCAACCGATTTAAAACTGTATTTGTAGTAAAGATAAGTCTTAAAATCGGATTACGTTTACGATAAGAGCCCGCCCGGCGGTGCTTGACGGATAGTTGACGAAAATAATGGCGGTCATTGAGAGGTTAATGGAGCCGCAACTTTGAAAATGGCGGTTGTTAGACAGGCAGGCCATCAATTAATATATAATGGTCCCATATATAATATTATTTACATTGCTCGTCTAATGCCTTGCTCTTTTTATCTACTACTAGCTGTGCCCAGCGGTTTCACCTCAGCTGCTCAGCTCCTTTTCTGTAGTGGGGTTTGAAAGATAGATAGTAGCCGATTTTCAGACATAAAGAATATGCATAAAAAAATTCATAAGAATCGGTCGAGCCGTTTCGAAGAAGTATGGGAACGACCATTGTGACACGAGTATTTTATACAGGGTTATTTGTAAAACACTGGCAACGGCTCAGGACCATGTTACTAACATCATAATCAACAACTTTTACACATTTATCATATTTTAGTTCATCAGATTTTCATACAAAAATAAAAATATTGAAATTGAACGCTCTAAATGTTACGAAATCTATGCGAAGCAAACGTACCTACAAGCGACGGTGTAAGTATGTAGGTACAGCAAAATACGGTGTTGAAATGTGTTAGATAGGACAATGAAATCTTGAAGATTTGTTTTTGGTAAATGTATAAAATTTGTAAAAAATCATAGAACAAAAGTTGTTGTTTATGATGATTGTAATACAGTCCTGCAAGGTTGTCGGTGTTTTACAAATAACCCTGTACATTAGTTAGATTTGTAACTTAAAAAATTGTGTGAGATAGATGCTATCTCACACAATTTTTCTAATTCAATTTTTCTACTTCATACTTTTTAGTTGCAGTATGATGATACTGCAACTAAAAAGTATGAAATAAACTGCAAAAAAACACAACTTGAAAAGACTAACTTACGGTATTTGAGTTATTATTATACTTTCTTTCAAAAAACAAGTTAACTAAAGATCTAAACAGGTTGATAAGCCTAATACTTAGTGGAGTAACATCTATAACATTGAAATATCCGTATAAAATTATATTTATATTAAGTACTTGATTTTAACTTATTAATTGAATCCTCCATTGTAGATTCAAAACGAGTAAAATCACTAGAAGAGGTCTATTAACACATATTATAATGTATCGGTCGAGTTCAACACAAGACAACAATGGAATGATGGCGCTTAATGGAAAGATTCGCTAAATCGAAAAGTTTTTTACATTTTAACTTGTTTGACACAAGAACTAAATAAAGATCCTTCGCGAATAACATATCTTCTCACAAATGCACTCTGTACTGTATAGAATTCATCATTGTGATATTCACTCCTTTATGTTCCTTCAAGCTTCAACCAATGTTCTGTTAGACATAATACCTGAACATCATAGTTCTCCAAAACCAAACTAGCCTGACTAGACAGTATTGCAATTAAACTACGACAAAAGCATTTCACGCGCCCTGTATATTGCAGGGCAACCACACGTTGTTAGGTGTGCCCTTATAACATAGTGTAGCTAGACGAACTTATTACTTGAAGGCAACATTGATAGGCAGAGCCTGGCGCGCCGGGTTGTTCATGATGCAGTGGTGAGCCAGCAGATCGATCATCCAGGGGGACAGAGGTTCGAGTCCTGAGTGACGCGCGCACATGTCGCGGAGTAGACGGATCAGCACCTGCGAGCATAACAACACAAATGTAGGTTTCTTTTTTTTAAACTAACTTCAAAACGGAAAAGGTTCTATATTTGACAGTTTTTTTGGGCGTTCACCGATTACTCCGGAAACTGTGGACCGATTTTCATAATTCTTTTCTTGTTGGAAGGGTACACCTTCGAGGTGGTCCCATATTAATTTAAAAATTGGTACAGACGCCTGCACATCAAGCTACTACAATCTGTCAGATTTCTTTGATAGATTTTCGACTTTATTTCTAAAATATTAGGTTCAAGGTTCATTGGGAAAAATTGACAGTTTCGGGTAGCTTGATGTGCAGGCGTCTGTACTGTACAAACACTCTTTGTTACCAACAAAAAATATCTGTAAATCAGGAAAGGGAAAGGAACTGAGTTACCCCAAGCGAGCGAAACTGCGGGCAAAAGCTAGTAATCCTTACTATTATTATAAAAGCGAAAGTGAGTTTGTTTGTTTGTTACTTCTTCACGCCTAAATGGCTAAACCGATTTTGATGAATTTTGGTACAGATATAGTTGGGACCCTGGAGACGGATATAGGCATTTTTTTAAATAATAGTGAGAAACGCGATATGTAACGTGGGGTCACCTATCGATGGTCCAACTTAGGCCAGCACGGTTTAACCTCAAGACCGACCCCAATGGCTCTTAATTTTTGGCAACGAGCTACAAAAACTAATGATAACTGACCTTGATGGAGGAATGGTGGGCGTTCTCCTCGAACCAGCGGCTGTGGCGGATGGCTGCCAGGTGGCTGCTGATCACCTTGTACTCAAGGTGCACCTGGACACAATCACAATACATATATCTATACTGATATTATAAAACTGAACAGTTGGTTTGGTTGAGCGCGCTAATCTCAGGAACTACTGGTTCTGGTTAGAAATATTATTCGAACGACGAACGAAAAACAGTGATAACAAACTTAGGAGCTCGCGTCCTTATTGGATATACAATCTTTTTGTTAAGGAGGTAGGTACTTAAAAAATAATGAATTTAAATTAGTACGTTCCTTTGTTCTTTTGTCAAGCTTCATCTTCTGATAGTTGTCTGTCATTGATGGAAAGTTTCTCCGATTACATTTTGCTACGATCTATCCCCAGTCGTTTCTTTTATCTTACAGTCCAATAAAAACTGCTTATTTTATCATCTCCACAAATCACAGGGATATTATCTCGTAGCCGCGGTTTTACGTTCTATGCCCTCATTATTATGGTATTTGCTATTTTAGTCAGTATTAGCGGGACTTTTATTTCATTGCAACTTGTCTGTATGTACGCATAACGACCAATCAAGCTTTACAAAACCAGTTTATGACGAGCTGTAGAGCCTCGTAACCAACATCATGGTAGTCATGGTACGATTCCATCGAGCAGTATCTAGAACGTAACGGTCTTGTCTTCAAGTGTGTCCGTTTCGACCGCGCGGCCATGACGTTTTTTTTTTTTAAAAAAAATATGTCAAGATTTTGTAAAAAATTGTAAAAGTAGACTCCCAAAACCATAAATTTGTCAAAGCTATGGTTAAAAAGTTATAAGGGTTTGAACGTGGCCGCGCCATTGAAACGCTCCGAACCGCGCGGCCACGGAGATCTTTAAAACTAAGCATTGCAGAGACCTGAAATTTTGGTAAGTAACAGATTGAATTTGTAAAAAATTTGTAAAAATATAGAAAAAAATCCTGGGCTTATATTTTAGGAGCTGTAAGACTAATACGCCATGGCCGTGCCATTGAAACGGTGAAAAACACATTTTCGCCGATATTTCGCTGAAAAAGCAACGCAGACGTCTGAAGTTTTTTGTAAAACCCAGATTTGAATTTGTCAAAACTAGTAAAAATAAAACGAAAAATTCTAGGTTTATATTGCAGGAGCTATAACACTAAAATGCCATGGCTGCGCCATTGAAACGGTGAAAAACACATTTTCGCCGATACCTCGCTGTAAAAGCAACGCAGAGGTCTGAAGTTTTTTGTAAAACCTAGATCTGAATTTGTCAAAACAGGTAAAATTGCAAAAAAAAGCTAGGTTTACATTTCATTAGCTGTAGAGCGGAATCTTAAATACGTCTTGAATATGTCGATAGGGTGACCAAGGCTTATTGTTAACAGAAAAATTTTCACCTATTTTGTTAGATATTATATCTTAAGGATTCTTAATGAAATAAAAATGAAACGATAGTATACAAAACCATGTTTAATAATTTAAAAATCGTTGTTTGTTACCTGAAAATACTTGTTTTGAGTAGACGTGCGAAAACCATAACAGATAACTTTGAGTAGCGTTCGTGATGACTAATGAGTATAAAATAGCATAATTTGATGAATAAGACTTTAAATTCTGCCAGAAATAACCCCCGTAATTAAGTCATGCATTTTAACATTGAATAGCAGGAGCATAGGAGCGAACGAAACGCGCGGGTGCAGCGCGGGAGACGAAGGCTGGCTGTCTAACCAATCGCAGCCGTCCAAAAAGAGATATATTATCTCGCCGTCACACCGTCTTCCCCCGCCAAAAACTTTTTCTCGATTAGTCGTCGTTTTACGTTCAGTTAATTCGTACGTAGTACTTGTTGGTGTTTATATATCTAACAAAATAGGTAAAAAAAATTCTGTTAACAATAAGCCATGGTCACCCTATCGACATATTCAAGACGTATTTAAGATTCCGGTCTACAGCTAATGAAATGTTAACCTAGGATTTTTTGTTTTATTTTTACTAGTTTTGACAAATTGAAATCTGAGTTTTGCAAAAAACTTCAGACGTCTGCGTTGCTTTTTCAGCGAAATATCGGCGAAAATGTGTTTTTCACCGTTTCAATGGCGCGGCCATGGCGTATTAGTCTTACAGCTCCTAAAATATAAACCTAGGATTTTTTGTTTTATTTTTACTAGTTTTGACAAATTCAAATCTGGGTTTTACAAAAAACTTCAGACGTCTGCGTTGCTATTTCAGCGAAATATCGGCGAAAATGTGTTTTTCACCGTTTTAATGGCACGGCCATGGCGTATTAGTCTTACAGCTCCTAAAATATAAGCCCAGGATTTTTTTCTATATTTTTACAAATTTTTTACAAATTCAATCTGTTACTTACCAAAATTTCAGGTCTCTGCAATGCTTAGTTTTAAAGATCTCCGTGGCCGCGCGGTTCGGAGCGTTTCAATGGCGCGGCCACGTTCAAACCCTTATAACTTTTTAACCATAGCTTTGACAAATTTATGGTTTTGGGAGTCTACTTTTACAATTTTTTACAAAATCTTGACATATTTTTTTTAAAGAAAAAACGTCAAGGCCGCGCGTTCGAAACGGACACCTTCAAGTGGTGATGCGAGGTTTTAATATGATAGCGTGTCCAGAAGCGACTTGTAACGTTTTGCGAAGTGCCAAGACCGACAGCACAGTACGTTGCCCGGAACTAGCTTGCAACATTCGGAAGGTTCTAATCATCACGTCTTGTATCAAATTATATCGTCGCTACGTATCAATGCATTTTTTTTATTCCGTTGCAGAAATTGTTATGGTTTTGAAAAACGCTATAGGAACACACAATTAACAGAAATTCTGTTTGATAGTTCATTTTTATTATCTATTCAAATAGACTGAAAAGAATCAATAATTATTTTTAATTTATTTGGGGCCGACGCAACATTTGTGCTGCTTCCATACTTCGCATGACTTTCCTAGTCATACCATTTCACACAGTCCATTCATCGTCTATACATTCATACTCAAAACATTTTTCAATCTTCCGTATCACATACCCATACCACGAAACCAGTTAACCACATTTCGAGTTCTTTCCCTTAGCATTACGCCACACTTTCCCCTGACATTCTCGGCTTAACTTCATGTAATGGCAAAATGCCTCATGCAATGTAATTCCAGAATTTTGTCACAAAGCCACATCAGTTGCTTGCTATTAATGTAATTCTGGCACTTATTCGCTATATTAAAACTCAACCACGCGTACTCCGCTAACTGTTGTAGTATAGAGTAGTGGACGTATGAAATAGACCGAAAGTGCTCGGGCATGCGGTGCAAGATGGAAAGTGGGCAATTGTCTATGGGGAAACGCCGCATACGAACTTGGATATTTGAGAAATGAACATTATTGCAATAGGTATACGCCACATTTTTGCTGGTAGAACAACGCAAATATTTGGACAAACACGCCAAGTATTGTGACACTTACCTGTGGCTCCAGCTTCCTCAAATTCTGGTGCAGCGTGGTAACAAGCACGCGTGCGCCGGCGCTCGCGCCCTTCACCGTGAAGCCGCGCTCGTGGCACGCGCTCGTCACCAGCGCACTCGGCGCCGGCGCTGGCGTCTCAGCACGCAGCAACTTGTTCAACTCCTCGCACACCTGGAAAACCGGATATTAAATATGATAAAGGGAGAAATAATGAATCTTGAGCATACAGGACTCTTAGCTGCCACGGTTTATATTAAATGCTTTATTCTTGAATTGTAGATTTTTACTTTTACCCTGGGCGCTCTTAAGTATATTCTCACATATAATATGTATAATGAAGGAAAGAAAAAATCGTAATTACGACGACCACACAAAATAACAAAATAAAAACATTGCATATACAAAGCATCATAAACATTATTAAATACACACGGAACAAAAATAATAGCTTGCACGCTGTAGCTGCGACAAGTAGAACCACTCAGCATGATGCTGTGCTAATGGGAGTCCACAACACAGCGCTGGTTTTCTGTGGTCAACCCGTGAATTAAACGAAGGGAAGCCTCTTGGCATATATAAATATGTTAAAAAAATAAACTAAAAAGTATTAAGATTAAAAAATAAAATAAAACAACCCATTGAACTGACGTGATACTAAAACAAAATATAAAATAATATCCAAATGAACATAGACAGAGGCCAGTGCTTTTTTGTCTAGCTCGCACCTTCCCTTACATCGCCTACGCATCATCATCATCGCGAAATCTATGATGTAACCATGACCTGGAGTTTTTGCACATTCTTCTCCGCACTTCTTGTACGCTTTTGAATGGGCAACTACGGCATTTTCACAAGTCATTTCGTCTTGTGACTGAGGCTGTAGCTTCATCCTTTTGTTTTTGACATTCAAAAGAACTTGCAACGGTCTTATGCTTTGAGTTTAAGTTATAATGTGCATTCTGTACATAAACCAAGAATCCCGAGGGAAACATAATTGCTGGAAAACTATTTAAATATTTTTGTATGAATATTCCCTCTTGAGCAAGGGTATGTGGGTGACATTAAAGATTAAGTAAAATCATACCTTATTGGAGAGGCCTTCAACAGCCTCCTTAGTAGGTAGAGTCTTCATGATAACTACAATGTCAGCCACATTCTTGCCAGTCATCATTGTCCCTTTCTTGTAGGAACCAACTTGACGGACCTCTTCAAGTTGCTGCCAAGCATTTTTTTTTACACTATTAAGCCATAAAGTAAACACAGTACAGTCATAAGCAAATAATTGTAATCACGTACATTGTACATAGTTTGTATGGAAAGTCACAAAGTTAGCTAGTAAAGGATACTAAACTTGTATATTTCGATTTTCTGAATTACATACTTGTGTAACACACAAGTTGTTCGACCTGTTCTTATTACAGAGGTTATTTTACTGACATAATGCAATTATGTTTAAAGTGAAAATATCTTGAAAAGTAAGTATGGAAGAAAAAGACACGCTGTACTGACCCCAAATAAATTAATATAATTATTTGAGCAGGAGAATGACGATGTCTTGGAAACTTTCCGTACCTCGAAAAGGAAAAAAATGGGACCCTTTTTGAATCACATTGTTATCGGTATGTCTGTCTGACAAGACCCTTAATTACAAGAACGAGTGGAGGTATCGAGTGGAAATACTCATCAATACATGATATAATCAAGTCTGTGGTCAATTGTGCTGTGAAAAAATCAACCCTCCAATTTTTGAGTGTGAGAATAACTCATTTAATAACATATAATATATTTTGTTTCTGCAAAATCTGCAAGAATAAGCACAAGACTTATTTTTTTAACACAGTCAATGAAGCAATAGTCAAAGTCTTCACTTGTTTTGACTTTAACATGTCTTGTCTCATCAGTATTGAATTCAAATGCTCTAGGCCTTAGAGCATTATACCACAAAAACAAGTATTACTCACACATGCTACGAAGTCACCAGGTGCCACAACGAGGTTGTCCAGCACTGTCTGCAACTTTGTGACAAGATTGAGCACTGCTGACTGTTCAGCAGGTGTTGGGCACAACTCTCCGTGCCTTTTAAGGAGGGCCTGAAAATTGATAACTGTAACTGTTGTAGGTAAACAGGTTTTGATTATAGAACTTGAAGGTGGCCATAGGAACTCTAAAATAGAACAACACAACCCCATTGAATCGTCCAAAACGTCCCAAGGGTTGAATGGTTTAAGGGAGCATGAACATGTCATAATCTACACTAATATTATAAACAGGAAAGATTTGTTTTTTTCTTTGTAATGGATAAACTCCAAAACTACTGGACCGATTTTAATAATTCTTTCATCAATCTAAAGTTACAACATAGGCCATATAAATCACGCTACAATAAAAAGGACCGGAGCATATATGAAAAATGTTGGAAAAACGGGGTAAGTTTATTACTTTTGGAAGCTTACATTGCGTGCGCTGTGTGGATGGTAATAGTTACACAAAAAATATGTACTACTAAATTATTGCTCTTAAAGTCTGTGATAGTACATATCTATCTTTAAAGGCTGTAGTAGATATCTAGCTTTAAAGACTCACTATAATCTTTTTTATGGGAATAATATTTGCTTAAAAATAATGCATGATTTGCGAAGGTGCTTTCATGAACATAGTATTAATCCTTATTAAAATGAATATGTTATTTATCACAAGTATTTAATTTTGAACAATGTAGCCCTTTACATCATTTAATTTCAATAAATATCCTAGGAGATATCACAGTTATAAAATAAAAAAAATAAAATAAAAAAATAAATAAATCGTTTATTTATAAAAAGGGGGCACATATACAATAAAATAAAGCATCTTAACAAACAAAAGAACACAGTTGATTAATTGCCTGAACTAGGTTGGACCTGTGTTTCAGGCTAAAAAGAGCATTAATACTAATTTCAAATAAATAAATTAACAGTAATGTAAAATTAAAGTAAGTACCATAATTGAAAAATTACACAAAAATAAAGTAAGCGTTTTATTTGCAGACAGCAAGTAAATCTTCTGTCTGTGCATAATTTAAGGTTTGGAACAATTCAATTATTATTTTTTTACAGCTATAATAGTTTAACTTATAGATACTTAGTTTTCTATTTAATCTATTGTATAGAAATGGGCCTAAGAACGAGAAAAATCTCTCCACAAAGGCGTGTTTGGAGGTTGCATTAAACGTGCAAACAATATCATTCCGTCTCTTGTTAGTAATGTCATCATTGTATGTGAGCTTGGTGTGCTGTTTTAATACTAAGTGCGTAATGAAAAGCTGGCGAACTGTCAACACCTTGCAGGATTTATATAGTTTATCTGTAGGAAAGAAAAAGGGAAGGAAGTTTGCAACCTTTAAAATTGCTCTTTGAGCTCTTTCAAGAGGAAGCAAGATAGTTTTTGGTGCGCCACCCCATGAAGTAATACAGTACTGAATTATAGATTGACATAGGGCAAAATAAACTTGTGTAATTAATTTAGAGTCTGAAAAAGATCGTATTTTTTTAAATACATATATTAATTTGCGCACTCTTTTAACCAAACTTTCAATATGATTTCTAAAAGAGAGGATGTCGTCTATTATCACACCGAGGTATTTAATGTTAGAGGTTTTTAGGATAGAAGGACAATTGCACATGCTGACTGATGGGTTACCACATTGATGGGCATATAAGTGAAAGTTAGCAGTGTTTTGTTGAGGCTTGCGCATGGAAAAATGTATATATTTGGTCTTGTCAGCATTTAAAGTTAGTAAGTTGCTTTGAAGCCAATTAGTCACAGAATTAAAACTAAGTTGAGCGATTTCGAACAGTTCGGCAATGTTTTTAGCAGTAAAAATTAACGCCGTGTCATCAGCATATGAAATGATTTTACCGTGCCTGAGATTTTGGTTACATAAATCGTTAATATATACAAGGAATAAGGTAGGGCCCAATATACTTCCCTGGGGCACACCAAATTCCGTATTTTTCTGCTCATCGCTCGTAAAGTTATCAATTCTAACGCATTGATATCGGTCGGCTAAATAGTCAGTAAGTAATGTCAGTGTGGTTCCCCTTATCCCTATGGCCTCTAGCTTGTTTATGAGTAATGAAGCAGATACAGTGTCAAAGGCTTTCGCTAAATCAAGGAAGATTCCTAGGACCTGGTTCCCTTTACCTAGCTCTTCTGAGACATAATCGGTCAGGCTATGCACCGCATCGGTAGTGGATAACTTGGCTCTAAAACCAAATTGCGCAGGTGATAAGATGTTGTTTTTTTCAAGATAGTTAACTAGTCTGTTATTTATAATTTTCTCAAGTATTTTTGAGATTGAGGGGAGTAATGATATTGGCCTATAGTTATTAACCAGGTCAGCGTCCCCAGATTTATAGATAGGGATGACAACTGCCTTTTTTAGACACTTAGGAAAAATTCCTTCGGCCTATAACTCCGTAGCGAAAAAATCACGCGGTAGTGAGACCTGCCGCACACCGCCACCGCCGGTTACATGCGAAGTGGGGTTAAGCGAAGAGGTGCGGGAGGGGGAGTTTACTTCTAAGAGTAATTTAAGGTCGAGTCCGGCTCTTTATGCAGCGGACGTGCGTGATATCTATTTTTAACTGGACTACCCCCTCACAACTTATCACTAAAAATTGGAATGCCAATCATGCTTCTGAGAAATTTAAGCCCTCCTAACATGCGCAATTGGAGGAGGCTACTTATAAAATAATTAATTGTAGCGACCATTATTACTGGCCCTGCACCAGGTGAATTAGCTCATATTCCTGGGTTTCGAATGATCCCTACTGATTTGTCAATTTTCCGGTAAAAACATATTTTGTTTTAACAATTAATAAGTGCCAGGGTAAAACTTTCAATTTGGTAGACCTACGAAAAGAATGCTTTACCCAAGGGCAACTGTACGTTGGGTTATCATGAGTCGGAACTCCCGAGCATCAATTTATTTTACTGCTACAGAATAAAACTACAACAAATATTGTTTACAGGGAAGCTCTGAGGCGCAAAATTTTATATAGGTTGATTTTTTTACCATACTCAACTAACAAAGTATACGCGGACAAAGTCAAGGGCACAGTTATAATTTATAAAGATTTTGTGTGAATATTCCAAAGTTTAACGAATTGTCAAGATAGTTAGAAAAAAACACTGCCATCATCGAGTTGTTTTGGCGTGCGGTACAAAACCAATTAGTAAACAAACAGTGGATTGTTAAAATATCGCGCAAACCTGTAGTGCTTGACACTAACAACCACACGGAGGTATGACAGAGAGGGTAAGGAACTTCACGGACGCTTTTTCCGAGCCTTACCTGGACCAAATGTAGTTCGATCAGCGTCCGTAGCCTGGCTACCTTCCTCGACCGAACCTCTTTGCAATCATGAAGTTATGAGGACGTATAACTACTGGAGTTCATTGTGAAGGATGGCACGGTTGACATATGTCGGACATGCCACCGTCCGGGTCAAGCAATTCGTCACATTATCTGGTAAACATATACTTTGTTATTTTTTTCCATTCAATACTAAATTATTGGCAGTAAACCAATTATGGCCCTGCAATAGGGCTTTATTTAGGTCGTCAAAAATCAAAATCAAAAGTCATTTATTCAAATTAGGCTGATAATCAGCACTTTTTGAACGTCACATTACAAGAGACAGTCCCACAAAAACGCCCTGCCCTTCAAAATTTATTGCACGTCTGTTTATTTTAAATATTAAGGAAATATCGTCAGCAAACAACACAATTTGAGGTTGGTTTTTAAATTAATGGGGTAGATATTAATGATATAGGTACTAGTGGAAAGGACCTAATATAGAACCTTGTGGTACCCCGTTTTAACTTTTAAACCCATTGAATTAACGCCATTAATTTGCAGTTGTTGCTGTCTGTCATTTAAGGCGCTGTACCTACATAGCAAACACTTTGTAAAACGTCTAGATTTTCGTCGCAAAGTTACCCATATCTGTACATACCACAAGGCAAAAAAAATACAGTGTCATAGTCAAATACCTACATAAAGAAAAGTCTTAAACAAAAACAGTTTACAAAAGTGGTCTAGTACTACGAAAAAAAAACATGTTTACCCTCTAGAGCCCCAGCGGCACAAAAACGTGCCAGTAAACGAGTATTACCGTTGAGCCCCGCTGGCACAAATTTGTGCCACCAAACCCCGACCGATTTAAAACTGTATTTGTAGTAACGATAAGTCTTAAAATCAGATTACGCTTACGATAAGAGCCCGCCCGGCGGTGTTTAACGGATATTTGACGTAAATAATGGCGGTCCTTGAGTGGTTAAAATGACAACAAAAAAAAAATTTCATCCCACCATCTCGGAAAGAGTATTTTTAATCTTCAATATCTGAGTGGAAAAGCCGTTTTTATTCTCTAAGAGAATAAAGTAAATTGAATTTAGAACATCGTGTGCACTAAGTTTGTGAATTAAAAAAAACATTATACCGATTTACCTCTATGGTGCCGAATATATCATACAACTTTTTTTTAATTTGTTAAAAACTCAGACTCGGAGCCTTCTTGGTGTTTTTTCAATTTGCTTTGTACGCGGTTCATTACGCGGCATTTTTTCACGTCATTGTTAAAACCTTATATTAAAAAACCGGCCAAGAGCGTGTCGGGCCACGCTCAGTGTAGGGTTCCGTAGTTTCCCGTCCGTCACAATAAGTGTTCCCACTTATGAGTTTAAAGGTGGAGGAGGAAATTATTTTGTACAACTTTTTGTCTTTTTTGTACAAAAACTGTTGTGTCAATCAAGTTCAAAATGATTTTCATAGAAAGTCCTTATAAAGTTCTACTTTTCAGATTTTTTTCATATTTTCTAAACTTATGGTTCAAAAGTTAGAGGGGGGGGGACACATTGTTTTTTACTTTTGGAGCGATTATTTCCGAAATTATAGACATTATCAAAAAATGGTTTTAGTAAACCCCTATTCATTTTTAAATACCTTTCCAACAATATATCACACGTTAGGGTTGAAATTAAAAAAAAAATCACTTCCCACTTTACATATAGGGTGGCTACCCTAATAAAACATTTTTTTCCAATTTTTATTTTACCACTTTGTCGGCGTGATTGATATACATATTGGTACCAAATTTCAGCTTTCTAGTGCTAACGGTCACAGAGATTAAGCGAGGACGGACGGACGGACGGACGGACAGACAGACATGGCGAAACTTTAAGGGTTCCAAGTTGACTACGGAACCCTAAAAACAAGAAACTTGAAAACAAGTTAAATAAAAAATTAAATTAAAAAATTTAAAAACACCCCCGACCCAAAAAAGTACGCAATTATTATGACAAAAGGTTAAAAATGCTAAACCCTATAAAAAGAAAAAAAATAACTTTTGACACTACGTAAGTACCAACTAAAGCATGTCAGACTATCTACTCGGGACTAAGTGCCACCTTTATGGCGGAGGCGTAACCGTTAATTTTAAACAGCAAATGGTTATCTTGGCCTGCTGTTGACCGTACGTATGAAATTTTTGATTAAATTTTGTCGTGTCGGGGGACCGCTCTAATTTATTAGCCTAACGTTAGAAGCACACATTAAGAAGTCCTCAATCCCATTGTCATTTTTCATACAAATTTTTTGAGTCGTTCGTAAGATTGGGGGTCAAAATTATTGTTTATCATTTATTTAGATAGAGTACTTATAAAGTTTTTTTTGATTTCGTTACTTACGTTAACATTTTCGTTATAATTTAAATATTATTTTGTTTACTTATCTTCTTCTTTCTTTACAAGTAAATCTTGTGTGTGAGTCGTACTATTCGTCTGTTTTAATTTTTTGTCCAGTGTTATTGTATCATTTAGTGTAGTTGTGTACATATTTAGTTTTAAAATACGAATTTTGTGATTAGGTAGGAATCATTGGATTTAGGTAAGTATTTTTGAAGGTAAAAAGCGGTCCCCCGACACGACAAAATTAAATCAAAAATTTCATACGTACGGTCAACAGCAGGCCAAGATAACCATTTGCTGTTTAAAATTAACGGTTACGCCTCCGACATAAAGGTGGCACTTAGTCCCGAGTAGATAGTCTGACATGCTTTAGTTGGTACTTACGTAGTGTAAAAAGTTATTTTTTTTGTTTTTATAGGGTTTAGCATTTTTAACCTTTTGTCATAATAATTGCGTACTTTGTTGGGTCGGGGGTGTTTTTAATTTTTTTAATTTAATTTTTTATTTCATGCTTTTTGAAGGAGCTCTTTAGTTTTTCATTCTTTCATTTAATTTCTTTTATTTTTCTTGCCATTTAAGGGTAATTTTGTGTTTTATTTTTAAATTTTGGTCTTTCTAGATTTTCAGCAAAGATATAAATCGGTTTATCAGTTTCATTCGCCACATCCCATTTCCAGCTTCAGGTCCTCGTCAATTAGAAACATAAAGAGAACTAGTTAAGACAAATCCAACGAGCCCAAACTCGATGGGTTTACAAAAATGCAGTCCAGGGTTACGTTTCCTACCTTCGAGCCCTATCACCAGACCAGCTCAGAGGTTCCAGATTTCCAGCACCAGGTCCTCGTTAATTAGAAACATAAAGAGAACTTGTTAAGACAAATTCAACGAGCCCAAACTCGATGGGTTTACTAAAAGGCAGTCCAGGGTTACGTCTCCTATCTTCGAGCCCTAACAGCAGACCAGCTCAGTGGTTCCAGAAGATATTATTGTTTCAAATGTCAGATCCTCCATATGCTCGCGAGTAAACTGAGCGTGGAACATTCCTATCACACCTAACTAACGACCTGATGACCTTGAAGACCTGAACCGATTTCCACCAAACATAGCTAAGAACACTCTCGACTGATATACCTTTCAAACAAAAAAAAACCGCATTAAAATCGGATCATCCGTTTGGGAGCTACGATGCCACAGACAGACACATACACATTTACACACACACACAGACACGTCAAACTTATAACACCCCGTCGTTCTAGCGTCGGGGGTTAAAAACTAAAATGAGTGATTCTTGCGAAGAGGAAGTTTGTTTGACGCCAACAGAATTGACTGAAACTGTTAATAATGCGCAAATGAGCTTTCTCCCTCAACAATCACGCGAGAAGTATTTAAAACAGTACGATATGTTCAACACGTGGCGACTAGCAAAAGGAGCCAAAACTTTCTCAGAAAACGTTTTGCTGGCATATTTTATAGAATTATCCGAGAACAAGAAAGCAAGCACTCTATGGAGTACGTATTCGATGCTAAAGGCAACAATAAAGATGAAAAAAGACATACATATCGATACCTATCCTAAATTAGTGGCATTTTTAAAAAGAGCCTCATCTGGTCATCAACCAAAAAAATCGAAGGTTTTCACAGTATCTGATATTGAAAAGTTTCTTAACGAAGCACCCGATTCCGTATATTTGGCGAGAAAAGTAAGTCAGTTGCACATTCAGTATCTACTTAAGTATATTAATCTCAATTAAATAGTATACTTAGTAGATGTTGATAGGCATAATTATGCGTTCATATCAATTTTATTCATTTATCTACTACAATACTCTTTACGTTACAGGTTGTTCTTATTATTGGAATAAACGGAGCATGTCGAACTAATGCACTAACACAACTTAATGTCAAAAACATTGAGAAACATTCAGATGACTTACTATTAATTAATTTACCTAATACAAAGACAAAAAGTGACCGCAACTTCGTCATTCGCAAGGAATACGTAACTATTGTTGAGAAATATCAAGCCTTACGCCTAACACTCCAATCAATCGATTTTTTCTACAGTATCGCAATGGTAAGTGTGTTAGACAGCCTATGGGTACTAATAAAATTGGCAGTATCCCACGAGAAATAGCAACATTTCTTGAACTTCCAGAACCCCTGTTTTACACGGGTCATTGTTTCCGACGAACTTCAGCCACACTTTTGGCTGATTCCGGAGCTGATCTCCTGTCCCTTAAGCGGTCTTCTCCGGTCTCCGGTCATCTCCTGTCCAATGCAGTTGTAGAGGGATACATAGAGGATTCCATCCAAAATAAGTCTAAAATATGTGAAGGCATCGTAGGAGCCATTACACTGAAAGAGCCTCAATCGGATCCTTGGACTGGCCCTTCTACATCAAAAATAAGCTGTTATGAAACACCTTACCATCTCCCTCTCTCTCCAACATTCACGCCAAGGGAATCCGATGAATCGGTACAACTATTAAGTATGACAGATAGTTTACCGAAAAACAGTACACAAGTGACTAACACCAATATTACAGTACCAAACAAAAATATTACACTCAATTTAAATAACTGTAGCAACGTTACTTTAAAATTTTCTTAATTATACCTTACTATTATTTTGTTATAATTTAAAGATTATTCTGTAATACTTACCTGTCATAATGTAGTAATTAATACCTAAACTGAAATAAAAGTGTACCTATCTTGTGATTGTTAACGTTTTTTTTTTGCATTTAGTCATTTCCTCGCTGAGGTGGAATGAAAAGTTACGAGTTGCACTTGAGTGCAAAGATTTTTCACCTCGTGCTCTTTTGATTCCCTCGCTGATGCTCAGGATTCTAATTTTGAATCACGAGCGCAGCGAGTGTAGCGTAATTTTAGAATCCTTCGCTTGCTCGGTCATCAAAATTAAACACGGTTTAAAAACCAACTTTGCACTCTTGTATAACAAATAACTATTTCGTCTCGAAAATCTAAATTTTTTCAGTGACAACCATCATATTTTTTATATCTATAACAAAGAGAATTTTGTAGACTATAAACATAATATGTTAAGATTTTAAAACATGGAACTGTAATTTTTTAAATATTCTATTAAAACAGCAAAATGACTAAAAAACTAATGATTTAAAGACACTTAAAAATCTGCTGCTATTTGCATTTTTCTCTAAGGTATTGGCATTAAAGTTACCACAGATAATTATAATTATCAATAATTATTGGTTTATTACCAGTTTTGCTAAAGCATCTCCCATTACTGATTCAAAAATAGAGTAATTTTGATAATTTGGGGGTCTACAAACACACACTATTACATGCTTATCTAGCTCAATACAAGACAATTCAATTCAAATTCAATGTAGTTCAATTACTGAATGACATGACATGTTTCAGACTTAGTGCCAAGTATTGATTTGGTTCCCAAGAACTTGAGTAAGCCAAGTCGAGCTTCAACATGTTTTGATGCCAAATTGAAATGCAATGCATGAATAAAGTTTTATGCAGTAGTTCTCCTATACTAATTAGCAAGCTTTCCCTGAAAGAGCCATCACACCGAGACATAAAACAAGAACAAAATAATTTAAATTTACCTGTGTTAGAGCAGATTCATCCGGAGGAGGCTTGCATCGAGGAAACAACGGTTCAGCAAGCACCAGGTCGAATGGGGGCCTCAGCATCAAGACGCGAGGCCTGTTAAACGGGGGTCGCCCCATACCACCGCGTATGCCCATACCTCGACTTCCACGACCACCACCACGAACCATATTTTCCTTTAACCCCAGAATATCTTGAATATTATTACTTCGTTGAAAGCCGTTGTTACCACTTATTGTACTCAAATTAAAGGTATAATGTAATATTATAACCCACACGCTGAGTGAGCGTAACACCCCTACGAAGATCTTCGGATATCACAAAATTAATTGTTTTGTCCCAAGTTTTCTGTAAGATATTTTCAAAAATAAAACACGCACAAAATGGTATTTAATATTAATCGACGCGGATAATTTTTGACAGATTCAGTGTCAACTTGTCAAGTCAATAGTATTTTTTAATTAGACGTCCCAAGAAAGGCTATTTGTCTTTCGACCATCTTGCCTAGTCTTACGCCCGTGTTTTCGCGCAAATTAAGTTTTATGCAAAAATGGTTTTCGTATTTGTATTTCATAGTTGTTTAGTTTTTTTATGTCTTTCGTAATTATGTCAACCGGTAGGGTGTCCACTCAACCAGTTAGATTATAGAATTGACATAAAATTTTATCCTTTTAGAGCAAATATCATAACCGACACAATCTATTAACTTGAATTTATAGCTCATACGAAAGAGACACGTTACCACGATTCCCATGCACAACGCGTGAGGGTAGCCCGCGAAAGTTTGTTTCGTTTTATTGCATAATTTAAGTCGATATCGATAATTGTTTTCTTATTTTTTTTAAATGAAATGGCCCGACGTTTTTTCGCGACGCTCACGATTTATCACCACAATTTCAGACTTATTTGCAACAATAGTCCTGTCAGTGACGATAGATTAATCCCAATACAACGAGATATTACCATCTTCGAAAACTGGGTCGGGCACATACTTATAGTAGGTGCGTCACTTTTGATACCACAAGGTTGTACTTCAAAGCAGCGTTGCGATTGATACGGCAATTGCCGTAATATACGGCATTCCATGATGTTTTTTCAGATTTTACGGCATACGGCAGACTTTTCATTACCGTATCAAGTAATACGGCAATTCAGCTTTGCGACAAATCACAATGTCTACCACATAGCAATGCAGATTGTGAACGAGTTTTCAGTGAAGTAAACAATATGAAAACAAAATCTAGAAATAAGTTGATAACATCCACTGTCAACGGAGCTCTACTAGCAAAACAAGCAGTTAAAAATCAAGGAGGTTGTACGAAATTTCAAGCGTCAAATGACATGTGTAAGAAAATGAAAAGTAAAGAAAAATATTCATTGCATAAAAAAGATAGTGAAGTTTTCGAATCAATTTGAAACCTATACGGTGAAGATATTACAGA
Organism: Ochropleura plecta; assembly: GCA_905475445.1. NCBI lineage: Eukaryota > Metazoa > Arthropoda > Insecta > Lepidoptera > Noctuidae > Ochropleura > Ochropleura plecta. The sequence goes on along the minus strand of FR997721.1, from coordinate 25,669,407 downwards.
TATTGTTTAACATATGTATTTTCTAATTACTCGAAAGAAATAAAGTATTTACGGCAATTTCATGTATTTTTTTCATAAATACGGCAATTTTAGTTCTTAGATACGGCAGTTTAATTTTTTACCATCGCAACACTGCTTCAAAGCAAGTTACTAGGTGGATGATCCTGGCAACGAGGTTGCGTGTGTGCAAGTATTCTCCGTTAACCAGACGAGAAAACCCAAAAATAATGTGACAGATCGATTCTCCCGGATGGTGTACATAAATAATATTTTTTCTCTGCTTGATCAAAATATATTGTTATTTCATCTAAAAAGGCTGCAAGTGCATTTGTTACATCTCTTGTTGCCTGGCTTATGATAAAAAGTAAACTATGCTTACAACTTACATGCGCACAGCTTCCAACGGTGCGGCAGCCGTTTATACATAAGCAGTAATACTGTTCAATGCCTATCTACTAATATATTGTTTCCTACGGAGATGTCGCGACTTTTTCTTTCGGCCTCTTATTAGTATCTTGTTTTCAATAACTTCTTGGTGTTGGTATATTTCAATATGATAAGCTCCATTCAAAACATGGCAAATGACCTAGCTATTTCTCAAGTGGTACGATCTTAACGTAAATAACATTAATTCTTCATTACGTTATTCTTAAGTATTCTTCTTATGCGATGGTTTATCGCAGAGTCAAAGAAACGCTGAAAAAGGCACTTCAGAAATTGAAAGATGGTGGGGATTTTAAAGTCTAAGTTTAGACTGTCATTACGGCCGTAAGGGCTCCGTGACTTTAAGTAGGAATCGCTTTTGAAGGCTTCTGCATCCTATGGTTAAGCGGGTTTGGAGTGGGCATACACGACACAGGCGTATGCCATGATGGGGCGGATAAAGACCACCACAGTATAAAGACACAATTTGCACTTAGTTTTATTAAACCGCGGTTTGGACTAGATAGCCGCCTGACTTTTTGACAGCAACCTGCATGTCTACTACGGGAGGTAGTGCAGCTCTACGTTCGACTTCGGAGTACACCATATTGAAGTGACGCTTAGCTACTGGTTGCAGGCTGGAGGAGCACTGAGAATCCAAACTGTCGGCTAGGCATTTTGCCTTTTCAGAGTCCTCAAATGTGACTCGTTTATCAGGACGAGTGAGCGGAGGCATCGAAGCCTCGTCGGTGTCAAGCCCATCTACTTGTTTTTATCTAGCTGCCAAATATGCGAGTGTTGGAGTATATGGGATACCAGAGAAAGGAAGTGTTACTTGAAAAACCTTTTATTAATTAATTGAACACAACACATACCGCTATACAACGCAACCGCCATTATACGAGAGAGTTACCATAGTCAAGACCACAGACTAAGAACTCATAATAGTGATGCTACATTGTAATCTCTAATACCCTTCCTCAATGTAAACATCACTCACAATCATAAAACTAACTTTCATCACAATACTTCAATGCAACTATTACTTCAATGCAACTATTACTTCAATACTGACTCTACATTACAAACTACTATAATTAAAAAATCCAAACTTATAATACTAAGAGAACAACATTTCTCTCAACTTAACAAAGGTAACTTTACATAATCCTTTAGTACATATATCAGCAAGCTGATCCCCTGAAGGTACATACTCCAAACATACAATTTTATTCTCAACTTTCTGTCTCACAAAATGATACTTAATATCTATATGTTTAAGGCGCTTATGATATTCTGGGTTTTTTGCAACATGAATTGCAGACTGATTATCAATTTTTATAATAAAACTTTTACAATCAACTCCTATTTCTCCTAATAAATTCCTAATCCAGCAACCCTCTGCGATTCCCTTTCCTAATGCTACATATTCTGATTCTGTACTTGACAATGATATACACTGCTGTTTATTAGAAGACCATGACACTATGTTACCAAAAACTTTAATTATATACCCTGATGTAGATTTCCTATCCCCTTGATCTCCTGCCCAATCAGCATCTGTATACCCTTCTAACGGCACATCTACTCTTTTTCTATAAATTAGTTTTAATCCTATAGTACCCTTGATATATCTCAAAATTCTTTTTAATGCCTTCCATAAGCTCTCATTAGCACAACATTGAAAACGACTTAGATAACTCAATGCATAACACAAATCTGGACGTGTTCCTAACATGGCATACATGAGACTTCCTATTAACTGTCTGCACCTTTTTATCAATTCTTTATCTGTAGTCACTTCTTTTTCTAAGACTAAACCTTGTTCTATGGGTGTTGCTATAGGCTTACATCCTTCCATATTATACTTCTTCAATAAATTCGTTAAATACTGCTCTTGGTTTAACTCAATTACATCATTCTTCTTAGTTATATTTATTCCTAGATATTTTAAATTATTACTCCCTAAGTCTTTCATATCAAATTTTTCTTGTAATGCTTCTTTAAATATTTTTATCTCTTGTTCATCTTCACAAAGTAAAATCAAATCATCAACATAAAGTAAGATATAGAACTTCTTATCCTTCTTATAATATAAACAGTAATCACTCTGGTTTCTTTGGAACCCTTCCTGAACCATAAATTGATTAAATTTGTCATTCCAATATCTTGGAGATTTCTTTAATCCATACAAAGACCGTTGTAATTTCAATACTTTGCCATCTTTCTTCATACCTTTTGGTTTCTCCACAAACACCTCCTCCTCTATGTTCCCATATAAAAATGCACTTCTGACATCCATCTGATGAATATCCATGTTATATTCACTAGCTATTGCTAATAAAATCCGCAGTGTAGGTAGTTTAGCTACTGGAGCATAAATCTCCGAGTGATCAAACTTATCTTCTTGCTTAAAGCCTCTTACAACTAATCTAGCTTTATAAAGATCTTTATTTCCTTCTTTCTTGATTTTAAATACCCACTTAGTATCAATTAATTTCTTGCCTTCTGGTAAACTAACTTCTTTCCATGTATTATTTTTGTTTAGTGCTTCTAACTCTACTTCTATTGCTTTTAGCCATTCTTCTTTATGTTCTCCACTAACAGCTTCTTCATAAGTTAATTGTTCTTCTCCTTGTGCTATCAATGCCATCTCGTAATCTTTTGTCCATACAGGCTTCTTCACTTTCCTTCTACTTCTAGAAATTGTATTTTCTTCAGATGTCTCTTCTTCTGCATCTAAGAATTCTTCCTCTAAGTACTCTTCCATCATGTCAACTTCACTTGATCTTTCATCTTCTACATTACTTCCTAGCCCGTCTTCGTGCTGTTCAACTTCTTTGCATTTTTCTATCTCAATCTCTTTATTTTCTTCCTCCACTTGTTTATCTTCTTGATTCTGTTCCCTGTTGTCTATATCAAGAGGGGGTTCTTGTACAATAACATCTTCATCTGTTAGTAAAATGCTTGAACTTATATTGTTCTCTACTAGTTCTTTTGTGTTTTTGATAAATACAACATCCCTATGAGTTTCTACTCTTCTTGTGTTAGAATACCACACTCTGTATCCTTTTGTACGATCACCATAACCCACAAAAACTCCTAATTTACTCTTAGAGTCCCACTTCAATCTAAGCTGTTTAGGTACATGTGTACATACCTTAGAACCAAAATCTCTCAATAAAGTAACATCAAAACTCTTATTATACAACAACTCATACGGTGTCTTCCCACTCACCTTACTTTTACCTGTCCTATTTATTGTAAACACCGCTGTATTCACTGCTTCAGCCCAAAGTTCTTTCCCTAAACCAGACTGAATAATCATTGTTCTCGCAGACTCAACTACAGTACGCATCTCACGCTCAATTCTACCATTTTGCTCAGGAGTATAACTAACTGTTAACTCATGTACTATACCTTTTGTCTTAAATAAATTCTCTACTACTCTATTCACAAACTCTGTTCCGTTATCTGACCTAAATCTTTTTATTTTACGCCTAAACTCATTTTCAAACAGCTCTATAAATTCCACAATTTTCTCTTTAATTTCGTACTTGTTCTTGATAAAATAAACAAATCTGTAACTACTATAATCATCCTTCAATAAAAGAAAATATGAAGAGCCCCCTATTGACACTTCCTCCATTGGACCGCATAGATCCATGTGTATGAGTTCACCTGGTTCAACTGACCTACTACTACTCTGATGAAAGGGTAACCTATGCTGTTTTCCCTGGATACACGGTAAACACTGATCAGTCTGCCCTTCATATTTTATGCCTTTTAAATCTAAAAACTCTTTTACATACTGATAATTTTGGTGTGCCATCTTACTATGCCAATCTGTCAAAGTTAACAAAGCTACATCACTAAATTTAAATTTCATCACATACATTTTATCATATTTCTCAGCTACACCAGTTACGGAACCATTTTTATAAAACTTACATCCATTAGAATCTGAAACCATCTTGTGACCTTTATTAATGGCTGACCCGAGAGAAAACAAATTCACATTTAATTGAGGCACATACAACACATCATGTAAAGTACACAGAGTATACTCTGAATCATTATAGGCATACACATCAACTTTTCCAATACCTAAAACTTCTAAATTATTACCATTACCAATTGTAACAAATCTTTTAGTATTTATTTCAGAAAACTCTGAATACATCTCTTTAATATAACACATATGGTCACTTGCCCCTGAATCTAACACAAAATTCTTTGAATTTAATAAATTACCTTGAATCTCTCTTGTTACAAAAGAAGTTTTTGAATTGGTTTTCATATTTTTCTCAATAGGTTTATTTTTCTGAAACTTACAGTCTTTCATTAAATGACCCACCTTGTGACAGTTATTACACTTTCTATTTCTACACTCACTCCTTTTATGGCCTATTTTACCACACTCAAAGCACTTTATAGTATGCTGTGCACCGGCTACCAATGCAGAATTTTGCTGTCCGCTGCTACTAGCACTGGAAATGGCACCATTGCCACTGCGCTCCTCTTCAACTAGCAACCTGCCTGTCAGCTCCTGCAATGTCCGTTTTTCTTCTGGAATACTTTCCCAAGCTGAGGCAAAATGTTTGTATTTGTCAGGTAATGACATAAGTATCTTTGTTGTTATCATATTTTCTGATATCTTTTCTCCTGCTGATGCCAACTGGTTAACACACTCCTCAACCTTCGTTATGAACACAGCTATTGGGTCCTCATACTTTATATTAAAAAATCTCTGTTGCAACAAATGCACCCCGACTCTCGTTGCCGGTTCATATAAGGTACATAACTTCTGCCACATTTCACGACTACTGGAACACGAAATCAAATACGTCATCACTGTCTCCTCGACTCTAGTAACGATCACCTCTTGGGCTTTATTTTCTCTCTCATCCCATAATTCTTGTGTTTTACCAGCTTCCGCAGGCCTCACTTCAGTGCCTGTCACGATTCCCAATAACTTCTTTGAACGAAGAACTATTGTTGTTTGAAAACGCCACGCTTGCCAATTGCGACCATTAAGAACGATCGTCTTATGACTCTCCGAACTCGACATTTTTGTTAAGATGCACGCAATCTCACACAAATAGAATTGCCGCGCAAACCACTGCCGCCATTAAACTTCTTGTTTGCTTGTTCGAACCACGGGCTACGTAGGGCTCCAACCTTTGCTACACCGCGACTTAATCGAATCAAACTCGCAAAATAGGTTCTCTCAATCTTTCATGCCTGGGCCCATAACCTGTTGGAGTATATGGGATACCAGAGAAAGGAAGTGTTACTTGAAAAACCTTTTATTAATTAATTGAACACAACACATACCGCTATACAACGCAACCGCCATTATACGAGAGAGTTACCATAGTCAAGACCACAGACTAAGAACTCATAATAGTGATGCTACATTGTAATCTCTAATAGCGAGAGATGTTTCATAGAGCTATACAAACATTTATTGTGCTTGTACCACACGTTTCAAAAATACTAAAAACCTCAATTTTATTAGGTAAGCTTTTAAATGTAATTTTTTTCCCATGGAATATAAAAAAAATACATATTTTAGATAGTAGGATTGTTCTTCAATTTAAAACTGATTTGGTCTTTGTACGCGAACTTGGATTACGAGAACATAGATTGATGTCGATTCTTGATAACGGTTACGATTGGATTGTTTGTGGATGGCTATGCTGGTTCGAAAATGTTTGCCACTAAAAGGAAAAATAACAACGCAATTTACCCATAGATTTACCATTACCAACATAACTTTCTGTCAATGTCACAAAAAACAAGTGACGAGCGCGGGAAAATATAGAAAAGAAACGACGGTTGCTGTTGGTTGGGTAGAGTTCACGAATTGCGAATGGCTTAAAACAAATTCAAGCCTTTCCCAGTGACTTATTAAACAAAAAGTCTTAGTTTTCGTTCATTTAGTTCAGTGGTGAACAATAGTTAATAAAATTGTTTTGGTCCAGCATTCGGTGATTCGGTCAAATGGGGTGTTTACACGGCACTCCTGCAGTGGCAGCGGGTTATTTTGTTACTGGGTTCTGGGTAGTATAAATTGGTATTGTTGCATTCGAATCCAATCTCGACACGAATAATTGATTTCATTTAGTTCTTTCTTTAACAAAATGATAAAAAAACAAAGTTTCGTCGAATTTCGATAGGTTTTCTTTTGTCTGGTGTCTTCTTTCGGTTCTTTGTCGGTTTTCTTTCCACTCCCAAAGGAAATGCAAGCTAAGTGGAGAGGATTGATAATCTATTGTTTGTGTAGTGCGCCATTCAGTATCTCAGACTTTTCAGGTCCCTAGGACAGCTCCGTTACTTTCAAGAAAAGATTAAAAAAATATTTCTTGCCACTATGTCATCAATTTGTTTATAGATGTCTTAATTAGTATATTGTATGTGTGTATTGTACTAGTCAAAGATTAGTGTTGTAATACTAATAATACTTAATTTTTTAAGTTTTGCACTGTTTCTGCACTTTAAGGGATGAATGTAATTATGTTCCTCTTTCTCCTTACTGAATCGAGCAGTCGTCTTTCTTTAGATGTCATTTCAGTAAAGTTAATTTATTCTCACCCTGCATAAACCAAGTTAATTTCATCAATAGGTTTATTTTCATACAACCTTATTGAAACAACAACCGGTTATGAAAACATCTCTTTTAAACTAGGTAGTATGTTCTATTCTAATAATTGTCATTGTATGGTATTCATTCAAATTATATACTTTGGTCTTTTTTATCTTATGAACCATAGACAACTCTATGGAATTCTCAAACCAGTAACAATTTGAGTACATTTTGTAAATCTTGCTATAAATACAAGTATATTTAAGGAAAGTTAATTCTGGGTAGAGGTTGCTCTTGTATGTTACCTGTCTTAATGAGTTTTATATTGCAAAATGGGTTGGTGTCCACAGCTCAACATCCAAAGTGCATACCTATTTGCATTAAATGTTGCGATTTGTATGTGATTACGTTGTGTGTGTGTGGGTATGACACTCACTGAAAGAAGTTTTGGTTTTACTTGTTAAAATCTTCGCATCTTTATGCAGGATGTTACTCAAACACTGATTTGGTATTACTGCATAATAACTTAATAGACTTATCAAAACAATCATGACCGGTTCATGTAAAATTCTCTGAACATATATTCCCCAATTTTCTTATGACAAATACTCTTGTCAACTAAACATTCTACATTTGAAAATCTTTTCTTCTTTTAACCAAAGACAATTATTACATAGTAAAATTCCTTTCTATAACATCCCCTCTGAATTTTATATAACTCAAATATCTAATTTAAATCACCTTACATAAAACTTTAACAATCATTTAGGACAACCTGTTAATAACTTCAACAACACTCAACATAGGCCCATCATAGGCCCAACAACACATCACATAATACAAAAGTAAAAACACATAGTAGTATTCACTTCCTAACAATAATACTACTAGTTTCTTCAATCAACTTGTCTGCATCTTCAAATAACTTGTTTCCATCTAAGTTATTATTTAATTCATCAAAAACATACAAAAACGTCCCCTCTCAAACTGACATTCACCATCAGTTGTTTTGCTCCTTACAAAATTTCTCCCAACTTTTCTTCAACAACATACAAAAGTTTATAAAAAATTGACATTCAACATCAATTGTTTTTCTCCTCCTTACAAAATCTGAACTCGCTCTTCACCAACATACAAAACTTATAAAAAAAATTGACCTTCAACATCAATTGTTTTTCTTCTCCTTCTTACAAAATCTTGAACTCCTCTTCACCAACATACAAAACTTTATAAAAAATTGACCTTCAACATCAATTGTTTTTCTCCTCCTTCTTACAAAATCTGGAGATTTTCTACTCCCAACTCTTCTTCAACAACATTTATAATTGTTTTTCTTATCACAAATCTTCAACAACATATAATTGTTTTTCTTATCACAAATCTTTAACAACATATAATTGTTTTATAAAACAAATTGACATACACCATCAATTGTTTTTCTTCTCCCAACTCTATCTTCTTCTTCTTACAAAATCCGGAGTTTCCACTCCCAACTCTTATCTTCTTCTTCTTATAAAATCTCGAGTTTCCACTCCCATCTTGTTCTTCTTAAAAAAAATCTTGTCTTTCTACTTCAAATAATTTACTCAAATCTGTAACTCTTGCACTGTAGTTACATTATTTTAAAAACTCCGAAACATCATTGTCGCGCAGTGGAAGCGTGCTGGGCCCATAACCTGTTATAATCTTCGCATCTTTATGCAGGATGTTATTCAAACACTGATTTGGTATTACTGCATAATATACTTTTAATAACTTAATAGACTTATCAAAACAATCATGACCGGTTCATGTAAAATTCTCTGAACATATATTCCCCAATTTTCTTATGACAAATACTCTTGTCAACTAAATATTCTACATTTGAAAATCTTTTCTTCTTTTAACCAAAGACAATTATTACATAGTAAAATTCCTTTCACATTACTGATTCACAAAACTGAAAGTTGGGTACCTACTGTTAAAATCTTTGCATTTTTTTTAAGGATGTTATAACCTCTGAGTAGGTTATTTAAACACTGATTCTGTATTTACTTCATTATAATAATTTAATAATGTAATAGAAATAAAAAAATAATTAGAATATAAAAAACCATATCTTAGAACCGGTTCTTGTAAATCTCTATGAACAATTGCACCCCAATTTTCTTATGACAAAAGGCTCTTGTCAATCAAACATTCTGCATTTGAAATACATTTCTTCTTTTTACCAAAGACAATTACATAGTAAAATTTCTTTCTATAACATCCCCTCTAAATTTTATATAACTCAAATAATATCTAATTTAAATCACCTTACATAAAACTTTAACAATCATTTAGAACAACCTGTTTATAACTTCAACAACACTCAACATAGGCTCATCATCAAATAATACAAAAATAACAACCCATAGTAGCACACTACTTAACATTAAATTCTACATACTATATTAAACCTCCCCTTTAAATATAAAATTGCAAATAAACATCCGAGACATCCTTAAAACTAAACTTAAACCTAAATTTCAAATTAAATTCCCAAAACATTAATATCTAACATCAATCATAAATTAAGCTCACTTTATTAAAGTTCTCATTAAAATCACTGAACACTCACTAAATGTCTTCTTAAACGTAGAAACTTTGTTCTGTCTAATCCTTTTGTCAAAATATCAGCAATATTAGAATTGGTTGGACAATAGAAACAATTAAATTTTGATTAATATTTTCTTTAGTAAAATGATATTTAACATCTATGTGTTTGCTTCGTCGATTTAAAATTCCATTTTTGATTAAAACAATAGCCGATTGATTATCAGCGAATAATTGTGTTTTTGGTGTAAGTCCTGTAATTTCTTTAATCAAACTTTGGACATAAAGTAAATCTTTGATACATTCTGCGGCAGAGATATATTCTGCTTCTGTACTGGAGAGAGCGGTGACAGACTGCTTACGCGATCACCAGTGTATGGGACCACCACCATACATCACTACAAAACCAGTTGTACTTTTCCTAGTGTCAGAATCACCTGCAAAGTCTGCATCACAATACTCTTTTTTAATACGATTTTTAATATTGGCAAAATCATTCAAATTAGGACACTCTTGATGTCTGCTACAATAACCAACATGAAATGAAATATTTGGTCTAGTTTTATTTACTAAGTATAATAAAGACCCTATCAACTGCCTGTACCAATGCACATCACTACTATCACACTTCCCCTCTTGATGTGTATCAACTAAAATGTTTGGATAAAAATTTTCTTTTAAATCTGCATATCAATAACTGCTCAATATAAGATTCCTGATAAATTTTCAAATAATTTTCTTCAACCTGTATATCTATTCCAATAAATTTTTCTACTTTATCAAATTTTTTAATTTCAAATTCTTTTTTAAGTCCTATTATTATATTATTCAATTCTTTTTCACAATTTCCAATCAAAATTCCATCATCAACATAAATAGCCAAATAAATTTCCTTATCTTTACACAAAAACAAACGTGGATCTAACTATAATTGTTGAAAACCCAATTTCTTTAAATATTCAGTTAACCTTTTCTTCCACATGAGTGGTGCTTGCTTAAGTCCATAAAGACTTTTCTTTAATTTAGATACTTTATTTTCACCATAATTATATCCCAATGGTATTTCCATAAAAATATCTTCATTTAATTCGCCATACAAAAACGCTGTTTTGACATCAAATTGTTTTATTTTCAGACCTTTCTGTGCAGCAATCGAAAGCAATAGTCTAACACCAGTTATATTCACCACTGGACTATATGTTTCTTTATAATCTATATTATATTTTTGTAGAAATCCTCTAGCAACTAATCGTGCTTTGTATTTACCACCCGGCTTCACAGTAAAAATCCATTTACTGGTTATTAGTCTTTTATTACCAGCTTTTTCTTTATCACATATTTCCCAAGTTTTATTTTTCTCCAAAGAATCCTTTTCTTCTTTAATAGCTTTCTCCCATAAACATCTCTCATCACTCTTCAACACCTCGCTATAAGTTAAAAATGATGTTTCCAAGTCATAATCTTTTAATCTTACTGGTAACCTCCTATCTCTTTTTGGCAAAATTCTTCTACTAGTTTCTTCAATCAACTCCGCATCTTCAAATAACTCATTTCCATCCAAGTTATTATTTAATTCTTGACAATAATCTTCCAAACCAGACTCTCTACTATTATTTTCTAATATTTCTTCTCCAGTACTATCTTCAAAAACATCATTCTCCTCGTTTTCTCCAGCAGCATTTCTTTCTTCCACTAATTCAACATCATTTCGTTCTTCAACATTATTTCGTTCTGCTTCTTCTAAAATAGAAAACTCCTCCCTACAAAAACGTCCCCTCTCAAATTGACATTCATCATCAGTTATATTTGTTCTTCCAAAATCTTGTTTTTTTCTCCCAACTCTTCCTCTTCTTTAAATAATTTATTTAAATCCGTAACTCTCGCACTCTTGTTACATTTTTTTTAAAAACTCCAAAACATCCTTCTCATTATTATTAAATGTCACATCCCTTGAATACGTTACTTTCGATTCCACCGGATCCCAAATCTTGTAACCATTATTTGTATAACCTACTAGCAAACCCTTATTACATCTTGAATCTAATTTATTTAGTTTAGTATTTATTTTGAAATAAGCCAAAGAACCAAAAATATTTAAATGTTTTAAGTTTAGAACTCTATTGAACCACATTTCTGCTGGCGTTATCTCATTGACGGTATTATAACTTCTACTTGTTAAATCTGTAGCTGTTAACACTGCTTCGCCCCATAAATCTTTTGGTAAGTTCATGTCAAATAGTAGAGCACGGGTGCGTTCCATAATTGTTTTGTTCAGGCGTTCAGATTTTCCATTGTGTTGTGGAGTATATGGTATTGTATAATCTATTGTAATACCTCTATTTAAACAGTATTTTTTAAAATACTGTTTAAATAAAGGTATTACCACCATTATCGCACCTGAATGTTTTCACTTTTAGGTTGAAGTGGTTTTCAGATAAATTTATGTAATTAATAATTTTTGTGAAAGCTTCGCTTTTAGATCTAAGAAGATAAATTTTTGCAAAATGTGTATAGTCATCTAAAAATGTGATAAAATATTTATAACCATTATAAGTATCACTATGAATTATTTCTAACGGCCGTGTAGCTCTACATCTTTCTGTATTAAATGCTTTCCTATGCAGCTTAACACGAATGCAGACCTCACAGGTGTCAATATTTTTATCACAAAATTTCGAATTTATACCTTTTACTATTTTGCCAGTTTTATTTATCGATGTATGTGCCAATGCTCTATGCCAAAAATTTCCATTAATTAAGTTTACTGACTTTGGATAATTATTAAATGAATTTTTAAAATGTGTATCAATTACGGAAAATCTTACTGACTTTGTACTGGATCTAGTAGTGGATAGCTCTACATAAAACAGTCCATCACCGCGTAGCTCACCAGTCTGCAGACAGTTGCCATCGTCTTTATAAATATGACATTGTTTTCTGAAAAACACAATTTTGCAATTATTATCAGTTATTTTTGATATTGAAATTAAGTTCTTCTTCAGCTTCGGAACTAGTAACACATCATTGAATGTGATGTCATGTGAACTTGAGTTTGATTTTGATTTGCATATAACTTTTCCCAGGGTATCTATAAGGTGTGTATTACCATCTGCAGTTGATATTCTATAGGCACACCTTTCTTTCATATGCAAGAAAACCTCTGAGTTAATAATATGACTGCTGGCTCCAGAATCCAGTATGAATTCAATTGTTTCATTATTATCTATTTGTGTTAGATGACTTACCGAAGATTGTGGTTTTTCTAAGCAAAACTTTGAGTAATGTGTATTCATTTTACAATTCATACAGTTGAACTGCTGTTTGCATTCTGTATGTTTATGTCCATTTTTTAAGCATTTGTAGCAAATAATAGATTTGTTTTCTATGTTCCTGCAAAATTTTGATATGTGACCCTTTCTTCCACACTTGAAACAGCTTTTAACTGTCAAATAAGTGTCAAATTTGTTTTCGCTTTCATTTGTTTTTTCTTTTATTTCCGTTGATTTTAATTTCTAATTGTAACCTTCCTGTAAGATAGTCAGAGTTTTTTTCGTTACACCTGTAGATTCCCAAGCAGTCCTGAAGTAAGACATTTCTTTTGGCAGTGAACATAATATTTTCGATATTACTTCTATTTCTCCTAAATCCATGCCAGTACATTTAATGGATGAAACAATGTTCATTAGATCTCCAATGTCTTCTAATAGGTCCAGTTTTTCAAATTTATAATTATAAAATTCTTGTAATAAATGACATCGCTGTGTCACCAAATGTCCCAGAAAACAATTATCTAAAATAATTAATATATCTTGTTAAAATCTTCCATATTTACAGGATGTTATATCCTCAACAAGGAAACACTGATTTTGTATCACTTCATATTTAATGTAAAAAACCAAAAGGTAATATTAAAACAACTGTTAGGATCTCAAAAAATACACATCTTCGAACCGGTTCTTGTAAAGGATTACCAACAAGTGAACCCCAATTTTCTTATGACAAAAGGCTCTTGTCAATCAAACATTCTGCATTTGAAATACATTTCTTCTTTTTACCAAAGACAATTACATAGTAAAATTTCTTTCTATAACATCCCCTCTAAATTTTATGTAACTCAAATAATATCTAATTTAAATCACCTTACATAATACTTTAACAATCATTTAGAACAACCGGTTTATAACTTCAACAACACTCAACATAGGCTCATCGTCAAATAATACAAAAATAAAAACCCATAGTAGCACACACTACTTAACATTAAATTCTACATACTATATTCAGCAATATTAGAATTGGTTGGACAATAGAAAATTTAATTACAGGGAGTTCTATTTTTGTATCACATTTGCCTTTACCTGCTTGCCGGAAACACCCACCCATCTCTTCTCGTGTGAACCAATTGGCTACATTAGTAATCTGTGACAAAATGGATAGATCTTCTTTATATGTACCAAAGATGCCGTGAAAGACAATTTGCGCTGCCATTTCCTCCTGCATCTCGCCGCACATTATATACTTCATTCCTCGCACAGAAGCACACTTATAGACGTACCATCCGCCTGCACCAGTGGTGCTAAAGAATTCACAAAACTTCTTCTTGTCCTCATGTGCTCGCCAGATGCTGGAGAAAACTGTTAGTGGGAAAAACATACGAGTAGCCTGTCTAGATGTTGTTATCAATATTGTTTCTGCAACAAGAGTTGTAAGGGTGGATATTTCAGACGCCTGTTTAGTATTCTTAGTAAGCTCTATGATGTCGATACAGGGGATGTGAGACATTGCTCGTTTTACTGCTGTTGCGTATTTCTTGCGGTATATTCCCTCGCTACGGAGCATGCAGAGCCATGCCGTCATTAGGCCTAAGCTTTGTACTATAGAAGAACGCCTTTCAGGTGGAAAAGAAGCTCCTTCCAACAATACGTGGTGGGCACCGGAGAGGCCATATTTCTCGACAGGGAAACTCTTATGCACTCCGTCTTGCTTTGTAATAGGCATGTTGTTATGTCCGAGGCGCAATTCGTTCACGCGCAATGCGAATGCCGAGAACATATCTAAATATGGTCCCATGGTGCCATACCAGTTCTCATCGTCCCCTGCGTCGAAATCCTTATAAGTCAGTCCATTTTTCTTTAATATGTCTATCCAGAGTCCCTTCACAACTTCATTCGAAACCGAATAATCGTCCCCTTTGTAATGGACTTTAAATGACGTTTTCTCCGTCTTTTTAATCATATTGGTATCCAATCGTTTCGTAGCTTGCCAACAAACGTTGTGTATGGTAAATATTATGCTAACAATGTGATTCCCAACGGTGATATTATTAAGAGGCTCAGACAGCCTTTTATGGGGAACATCATCTGTGTCCATTCTTGTTGGGTCTTGACCAGGTTTGTTTGAGAAGGCGACTCTTACAAGTTGATTATTTGTCCAAGTGTCTTCCCAGTGTTGCTAATTATGCTAGATTGATTTTTTGTTTCTCACTCTAAATTTTAATATAATAAAGGATCTGTTCATACTGCGATAAGCGCAAATAAAAATATTGGTTACCATATGATTTGGGATCTGGTGGAATCGAAAGTGAATCGGCAAAGGATGTTTCGGAGTTTTTAAAAGAATTTTGCCGGTTACCAGTAAGTTTGGAAGATTTGTCAAGTTTTAAATTATTGGGAGAAGAAAAACAAGATTTTGTAAGAAGAAGAAGATATTGGGAGTAGAAAAACTTTTATATGTTGTTGAAGATAGAGTTGGGAGAAGAAAAACAATTGATGTTGTATGTCAATTTATTTTATAAAGTTTTTGTAAGAAGAAGAAGAGTTGGGAGAAGAAAACTCAAGATTTTGTAAGAGTTGGGAGAAGAAAAAACAATTGATGTTGAATGTCAATTTTTTATAAAGTTTTGTATGTTGTTGAAGAAGAGTTGGGAGTAGTAAACTCGAGATTTTGTAAGAAGGAGAAGAAAAACAATTGATGTTGAATGTCAATTTTTTATAAAGTTTTGTATGTTGTTGAAGAAAAGTTGGGAGAAGAAAAACAAGATTTTTTAAGAAGCAAAATAACTGATGGTGAATGTCAGTTTGAGAGGGGAAGTTTTTGTATGTTTTTGAAGAATTAAATAATATCTTAGATGGAAACAAGTCATTTGAAGATGCAGACGAGTTGATTGAAGAAACTAGTAGTATTTAATGTTAGGTAGTGAATACTACTATAGGTTTTTACTTTTGTATTATGTGATGTGATGTTGGGCCTATGATGGGCCCATAACCTGTTAAAATCTTCGCATTTTATGGGTGCGCAGTGGAAGCGTGCTGGGCCCATAACCTGTTAAAATCTTCGTATTTTATGGGTGCGCAGTGGAAGCGTGCTGGGCCCATAACCTGTTAAAATCTTCGTATTTTATGGGTGCGCAGTGGAAGCGTGCTGGGCCCATAACCTGTTAAAACTGTCATTTAAGTCAGCTGCAATATTCATTTCATACATAAATATACCGTATAATAGACCTGTCCTTGTCCTTTCATTCACACGTACCTACGCACCTATATATTCAATTATAACTTACCAGTTACTTGTGACTTCATCAAAAGGGTAGTTAGTCTCGTCAGTCCAGTGGAGTTGTTCTATTCTAATCCTGAAAATGTATAGTGGGGTCATGTCCGTCTTTTTGTTGAACTCACGGGTCCTATTCACTGTTTCAGCCACTTTTGGTGCAGGGGTCCCATAACTCATAGTCATCTAAAAATGTGATAAAATATTTATAACCATCTGTCAGAACCAATTGGTCCACAGATGTCACTATGAATTATTTCTAACGGCTTTGTAGCTCTAAATCTTTCTGTATTAAATGCTTTCCAGGTGCAATAATATTATCTCAAAATTTCGAATTTATACCTTTTACTATTTTACCAGTTTTATTTATTGATGTATGTATGTGCCAATGCTCTATGCCAAAAATTTCCATTAATTAAGTTTACTGACTTTGGATAATTATTAAACGATATTTTAAATGGTGTATCAGTTCTGGCAGTATTACAAAATCTTACTGACTTTGTACTGGATCTAGTAGTTGATAGCTCTGCATAATACAGTCCATCACCGCGTAACTCACCAGTCAGCAAGCAGTTGCCATCGTCTCTATAAATATGACATTGTTTTCGAAGATTGTGGTTTCTCTAAACAAAACTTTGAGTAATGTGTATTACATTTACAGTATATACAGTCAAACTGTTGTTTTGCATTCTGTATTCTTATGTCCAGTTTTCAGGCATTTGAAGCAAATAATTGTTTTATGTTCTTTGTTTCTGCAAAGTTTTGCAGAACTCTGTTTAGCGGCAGCGCGCGCATGCCGTAACAGCCGCGCGGAGCCCTATTTTCAACGTCATATTAAAATTATAAATAATGGTGATAGAGTTCCGGGAGTTAGGACTTTTTTATTGGAAATTTCTTCCTCTTTAAGGAGCTTTTTTAAAATTGCTTAAATGTTAATATTTTAAGAGTTATTAACAAAAACCGGAATATCAATTGTTTTTCATCTTCATTTCTTAATAAAAATTGCAATTTTTAACCTGCACCAAAATCCTTCAAAAACATTTTTCTAGAGGTGATTACGAATCGAATGAGCCATCGCTCATATTTTTAGGACCTTTATCTCTATTTTTCACGTTTTTGAACTTGTTGACTAGACTAATAATATACTATATGAAAACCGACTTCGCTCGGGTGAAATTTGACTAATACACATCTAGGTGCAAAATGTAGGTAGATATTTCTGTAGTCATCGGTTCTCAAAGAATATTAAATATAGATTCGTATAGCTTCGTTCGTTGTGTTTAATAAATATAGTAAATAAAAACTGCAATAGTTTTTACACAAATTATTTTTATTTCAAATCAACATTCAAATTAAACTAAGACAAATTAACAAAACATATTTTTAAGTTTTACTCTCTAAAAAACCTCTTTGTTTTAAGCATTCAGTCTTTTTCTCTACTTTGACCGTTAGATAAGTACTGCAATACCTTAATAGTACTAATTAAATAAAGCGCATATAATATTTTAAGGATTAAAATTTAAATCATTTTAATTTACATGTCACACTTCTTATATCAAAACTTCGTTTCTATTCTATCTTTAAAACGACATGAGTATTTGAACGTTGTGCTTTAACAGCCAGCCATTGCTTAAGTTATAAAACCTCCTTATACTCAAGGACCTACTTAATCCTAAACCAGAACTCCTACCTATGGGGGAATATAAAATAGGCACGCCTCTGGAGAGGTAATTTCAATACGATGACCGGTATAAAATAGTTTATCACTCTTCTAGATCTGATAGATCTTCTTTATATGTACCAAAGATGCCGTGAAAGACAATTTGCGCTGCCATTTCCTCCTGCATCTCGCCGCACATTGTATACTTCATTCCTCGCACAGAAGCACACTTATAGACGTACCATCCGCCTGCACCAGTGGTGCTAAAGAATTCACAAAACTTCTTCTTGTCCTCATGTGCTCGCCAGATGCTGGAGAAAACTGTTAGTGGGAAAAACATACGAGTAGCCTGTCTAGATGTTGTTATCAATATTGTTTCTGCAACAAGAGTTGTAAGGGTGGATATTTCAGACGCCTGTTTAGTATTCTTAGTAAGCTCTATGATGTCGATATAGGGGATGTGAGACATTGCTCGTTTTACTGCTGTTGCGTATTTCTTGCGGTATATTCCCTCGCTACGGAGCATGCAGAGCCATGCCGTCATTAGGCCTAAGCTTTGTACTATAGAAGAACGCCTTTCAGGTGGAAAAGAAGCTCCTTCCAACAATACGTGGTGGGCACCGGAGAGGCCATATTTCTCGACAGGGAAACTCTTATGCACTCCGTCTTGCTTTGTAATAGGCATGTTGTTATGTCCGAGGCGCAATTCGTTCACGCGCAATGCGAATGCCGAGAACATATCTAAATATGGTCCCATGGTGCCATACCAGTTCTCATCGTCCCCTGCGTCGAAATCCTTATAAGTCAGTCCATTTTTCTTTAATATGTCTATCCAGAGTCCCTTCACAACTTCATTCGAAACCGAATAATCGTCCCCTTTGTAATGGACTTTAAATGACGTTTTCTCCGTCTTTTTAATCATATTGGTATCCAATCGTTTCGTAGCTTGCCAACAAACGTTGTGTATGGTAAATATTATGCTAACAATGTGATTCCCAACGGTGATATTATTAAGAGGCTCAGACAGCCTTTTATGGGGAACATCATCTGTGTCCATTCTTGTTGGGTCTTGACCAGGTTTGTTTGAGAAGGCGACTCTTACAAGTTGATTATTTGTCCAAGTGTCTTCCCAGTGTTGCTAATTATGCTAGATTGATTTTTTGTTTCTCACTCTAAATTTTAATATAATAAAGGATCTGTTCATACTGCGATAAGCGCAAATAAAAATATTGGTTACCATATGATTTGGGATCTGGTGGAATCGAAAGTGAATCGGCAAAGGATGTTTCGGAGTTTTTAAAAGAATTTTGCCGGTTACCAGTAAGTTTGGAAGATTTGTCAAGTTTTAAATTATTGGGAGAAGAAAAACAAGATTTTGTAAGAAGAAGAAGATAGAGTTGGGAGTAGAAAAACTTTTATATGTTGTTGAAGATAGAGTTGGGAGAAGAAAAACAATTGATGTTGTATGTCAATTTATTTTATAAAGTTTTTGTAAGAAGAAGAAGAGTTGGGAGAAGAAAACTCAAGATTTTGTAAGAGTTGGGAGAAGAAAAAACAATTGATGTTGAATGTCAATTTTTTATAAAGTTTTGTATGTTGTTGAAGAAGAGTTGGGAGTAGTAAACTCGAGATTTTGTAAGAAGGAGAAGAAAAACAATTGATGTTGAATGTCAATTTTTTATAAAGTTTTGTATGTTGTTGAAGAAAAGTTGGGAGAAGAAAAACAAGATTTTTTAAGAAGCAAAATAACTGATGGTGAATGTCAGTTTGAGAGGGGAAGTTTTTGTATGTTTTTGAAGAATTAAATAATATCTTAGATGGAAACAAGTCATTTGAAGATGCAGACGAGTTGATTGAAGAAACTAGTAGTATTTAATGTTAGGTAGTGAATACTACTATAGGTTTTTACTTTTGTATTATGTGATGTGATGTTGGGCCTATGATGGGCCCATAACCTGTTAAAATCTTCGCATTTTATGGGTGCGCAGTGGAAGCGTGCTGGGCCCATAACCTGTTAAAATCTTCGTATTTTATGGGTGCGCAGTGGAAGCGTGCTGGGCCCATAACCTGTTAAAACTGTCATTTAAGTCAGCTGCAATATTCATTTCATACATAAATATACCGTATAATAGACCTGTCCTTGTCCTTTCATTCACACGTACCTACGCACCTATATATTCAATTATAACTTACCAGTTACTTGTGACTTCATCAAAAGGGTAGTTAGTCTCGTCAGTCCAGTGGAGTTGTTCTATTCTAATCCTGAAAATGTATAGTGGGGTCATGTCCGTCTTTTTGTTGAACTCACGGGTCCTATTCACTGTTTCAGCCACTTTTGGTGCAGGGGTCCCATAACTCATAGTCATCTAAAAATGTGATAAAATATTTATAACCATCTGTCAGAACCAATTGGTCCACAGATGTCGCTATGAATTATTTCTAACGGCTTTGTAGCTCTAAATCTTTCTGTATTAAATGCTTTCCAGGTGCAATAATATTATCTCAAAAATTTCGAATTTATACCTTTTACTATTTTACCAGTTTTATTTATTGATGTATGTATGTGCCAATGCTCTATGCCAAAAATTTCCATTAATTAAGTTTACTGACTTTGGATAATTATTAAACGATATTTTAAATGGTGTATCAGTTCTGGCAGTATTACAAAATCTTACTGACTTTGTACTGGATCTAGTAGTTGATAGCTCTGCATAATACAGTCCATCACCGCGTAACTCACCAGTCAGCAAGCAGTTGCCATCGCTCTATAAATATGACATTGTTTTCGAAGATTGTGGTTTCTCTAAACAAAACTTTGAGTAATGTGTATTACATTTACAGTATATACAGTCAAACTGTTGTTTTGCATTCTGTATTCTTATGTCCAGTTTTCAGGCATTTGAAGCAAATAATTGTTTTATGTTCTTTGTTTCTGCAAAGTTTTGCAGAACGCATGCCGTAACAGCCGCGCGGAGCCCTATTTTCAACGTCATATTAAAATTATAAATAATGGTGATAGAGTTCCGGGAGTTAGGACTTTTTTATTGGAAATTTCTTCCTCTTTAAGGAGCTTTTTTAAAATTGCTTAAATGTTAATATTTTAAGAGTTATTAACAAAAACCGGAATATCAATTGTTTTTCATCTTCATTTCTTAATAAAAATTGCAATTTTTAACCTGCACCAAAATCCTTCAAAAACATTTTTCTAGAGGTGATTACGAATCGAATGAGCCATCGCTCATATTTTTAGGACCTTTATCTCTATTTTTCACGTTTTTGAACTTGTTGACTAGACTAATAATATACTATATGAAAACCGACTTCGCTCGGGTGAAATTTGACTAATACACATCTAGGTGCAAAATGTAGGTAGATATTTCTGTAGTCATCGGTTCTCAAAGAATATTAAATATAGATTCGTATAGCTTCGTTCGTTGTGTTTAATAAATATAGTAAATAAAAACTGCAATAGTTTTTACACAAATTATTTTTATTTCAAATCAACATTCAAATTAAACTAAGACAAATTAACAAAACATATTTTTAAGTTTTACTCTCTAAAAAACCTCTTTGTTTTAAGCATTCAGTCTTTTTCTCTACTTTGACCGTTAGATAAGTACTGCAATACCTTAATAGTACTAATTAAATAAAGCGCATATAATATTTTAAGGATTAAAATTTAAATCATTTTAATTTACATGTCACACTTCTTATATCAAAACTTCGTTTCTATTCTATCTTTAAAACGACATGAGTATTTGAACGTTGTGCTTTAACAGCCAGCCATTGCTTAAGTTATAAAACCTCCTTATACTCAAGGACCTACTTAATCCTAAACCAGAATTCCTACCTATGGGGGAATATAAAATAGGCACGCCTCTGGAGAGGTAATTTCAATACGATGACCGGTATAAAATAGTTTATCACTCCATTTAGAGTTATAATAGTTAAACATTAACTTGTGCTAACGTGCATTTAACAAATCTTAAATCAAAGTATTGAAATTTTGTCGCAGCAAAACCCCGAAAGGCAAAATTAAACTGTGCATCATAATCTTTAACTCCATCGGACGCGATTGAGTCTCAAGGAAGGAAAAGAGGATAAGGTCCTATTTACCTATAACTCTATCCATTCCAGGTTATTCATCGCATTCAATAAAAAAAAAATATTAGCAGTCCATATTGACTGAACTGTCGGACTTCAACCATCAGCTTTACCAATTGTGTCAACTCAACACACTTTACCAAGGCTATGCCTCTTATTTGTAAAGTTGGTTTCACTGAAGATTGAGTTTTGTTCCTCCCTTCCAGAAAGGACGACAGTTTATAAAAACTTGTACTTTTCTTTACTATGCAAATATAACATCTGGAATGTATCGATCCTAATGCTGTATAGCATTCCTAATCTATTTATATTTCGTTTGAGACTCGAAGCCGTATGGGATGCCCATCATGAATCTCCGGCCGCATCCGACAGCGTTTATGTACATATACAAAAAACAAATATTAAGTTTTAATATTTACGCCTTATGTACCCAAACTAAAATAATGTATCTAATCAAATATGATGATCTTTAAGTATTAAGTTTATTAAATGCATTCGTCGATCTAAAACTATCAATTAAATTAATAAATGAACAATGAATTATCAAGAGAAATAGATCGAATTATTTATATAAGTATTATTGTTTTAACAATAGTTAAACTCTAGCATGGAATGGTTTTAATCTATTAATATGCACGATATCTCTAAATCTTCTATTATTTAATTTTCTGATTACGTAATTAACATCAGATATACGCCTAACTATTTGATAAGGACCTTTATATGGACCTAGTTATGCAAAACAGAATCAACCCACACAAGGACAGTTTTGAGAAAAAGCGATTTTTGTCAAAATGTTGTATGCATTAAAGTTGTTTATTAATTTGAATAAAATTTATTTACAAATTTGTACTAAATAATTTGTTCTATGTATACAAATATAATATTCATAAAAATCATTAACATTTTTAATAATAATAAAAGGAAAACTCGTTGGTTCCTTTTTGCAAAACTGTCTGTGTGTGTATTGGTTCTTTGTTAACTTATAATTATGCCATAAATTAATAGGAAAAAAAATGAAAAATCCCATATTTCTTGAAAATTGTAACCTTTTATTATTGAAAATTAAAAAAACTACAAAAATGTTTAAAAATCAAAAAATACTTTTTAAACTGACATGGTCACAAACAAATATTAATAATAAATGTGGTCAATGTCCCGTTTTAAATCCTAACGTTAGTATAAAAAATACTTAATCTAAATCTAATTCTAAATCAAAATCCGGTTGACCTGAAAAGCCTTCAAGATCGTCTTCGATATCATCTTTTCCGACAAGTTTCACATAAAAATCATGTGAGTCTTGCGGAATCAGGTGAAGCATACTTTTTAAATCTCTTAACTTAGCGTCAGGAACAGGCTTCCCTGTTGGCCAAAGTGGCTCCATTATAGCTTTTGTTATAAAATATTGTCTTCCGCGAACATTTTTTTTATATCCACTACTTTAAAATCTTCAATTAAATTAGTTTTCATGTAAATTTTGAACATTTCTTCCTTTTTAATCATAATTTCTTTAGTGTTTAGCCATGAAACTTTCTCTCCATCTATCGTTTTCTTTCTATTGATAATATTCTTTTCTAATCTTAATGAAGACAAAAAATCTTCATTTTTCATCCTATGTACATGCATTGGTTTCGTTTTTTTACAAGTTTTCATAACCTGAATGTAATCGTCTGGTGTATAAATCCTCTGTTGGCGCTTTAAGGCACATTCTATCTTTCCAAAATCTGTATCATTTGGGAGAAAGCTATGCCCTGATTCAAGGAATTTTATATTTATCTGTTTTAAAGTTGTATGTTCATTTAACAGGGCTTTCAGCATTAATACCAATTTTATATTACGGTTCTGACCACCACACGAATCGCTCCATAAAATCAGACGTTGTGCGTTACCATCAAGCCTTTCCGTTATATGTTTGATGAGGCAAGATCCCACCTCTTGAGCACCTCTGCCAGCTTCTCCTTCTACCCACACATTACAGTGAGCTTCGTCTTTGCTCCCCGTATGTATACCTAAATTGTATACCCAGAGTTGTCTTTTGTAAAAGACGATATTTGTGGGTATACGGGGTAAAGGTAACGTTTTTTCGAGATCAAAGGTCAGAGTTTCGACAGTGGGATCATCTTTAGCTAGCTTCATGTCGGCTTTCAATTGGTTTTGTAGAGATTTTGCGATTTCTTGATGCGCTATTCGTTTCTGTTCAATGTCAGCTCTATTATGTTCTGACGACACATGCATTTGACTTTCAAAAAAATCACACTTATTACACGTATCTTTCTTAAGAGGCTTGGTGCGCAGGTTAAATTTCGTAAAAAATAATTGCTTGACTTTTGCAGCAGACAATATTTTCATGCCGGCGGTTTTCGCTTCATCGATGTATAACTCGTATATTTTTGATAAAGTCATGTCTGCTCTCAAAAATTTAGCCCCTTCTGTTTTTTCTCGGCGATAGTGGGATATATATGTCGGCAACCTTTTAATAAGGTTAATCAAGAACTCCTCGCTTTCAGGAGATGCTCCATTGCAACCGCCATGCACACCACGATTATCTGTAATGCAACTGTTTGTAACAAACTGATACACCGTCTAGAAAATATTGGCGTGAGTAAGACTTTTTCTTTAAAACTTTGGTTTTATTGTTAGTTGCTACGTAATGACGCTTCACAGGTTCCTCTTTTATCAAAGCAGTTAAAAACATGTTTTGCGCATTATAAGATCCTAGGGAATAAAACTTTTTAAATTCAGCCAATCTCTTTTCTACTGAAACTTTTTCGTGGCACTTTTTTAGGCAACTGCATTGAAAATCTATAAATTTTTTGGACTGACGATCTTTTTCCTCGAGTTGACATAAGACAAATTTGTGTACTTTCGTTTCTTCCTTTCTTCCCGCGATAACCCACCATATTTTGGCTTCCTACCTTTTTTTGGCCTTCCCATGGGCTGTATTTCGGTTATTAATGATTCAGTTTCGTGAACAGAAACAGATCCTATACGGAACCTGTCATTATTAGCTATACCATTGTCAGATACTATAGCAGACTCTAAAACAGAAGCCATCTCACCATCGACCTGCGCAATTTCCTGTTGAGCACTTTGAGGTTCTAAATTTACTGGTTCTGGTTGATGACTTGCGATCTCGTTTATTCCGTTAGGTATTTGGTTGATTTCTGCATGTGTCTGCATTTGGATAAATAATTTTATCAAGGAGTTTATTAGACAACACCAGTTTCAAAGGACATGAATTATTAGATGTTGTAAATAGAGTTATATCATCAAGGAACCAAGTTGTGTGAGTCTTTGTAAACATATAGGATTATGCCTATTTTAATATGCAAACAAGAACCAATCCGCATGGTTCTACTTATTTGATTACAAAATAAAAAATGCAAGGGACCATGTGGTATGGATCCTATTGAAAAAAAAACAATTTGAATGTTTTTTAGGATTGATGGGTGACTATGGGACATGGATCTTGTTAGTTTATTGAACAACTGCTGTTATGTTGGTTGATAACTTTGTCATAGAAATGTTTTATTCTGTCAAAATTGTCAGATCATTTTGATATTTACAGGGTCGATAGAAGGTTCATTTTTTAATGCATCTGTGTCCTTATCTCGATTTTGGCATGTGTGTGGATTGGTTCCTGTTTGCATAACTAGGTCCATATAATCTGGATAATTTTAAACTTTTACCAGTGATTCGTCTAGGTGTATATAAACCATAACTAATTGATTCGTATAAAATGCTTTACTTTTGCCCTTTTATTATAGATTATCTTTTGCTACAATTGTGCCTTTCTTATATTATTTGAGGCGATATGAATTAAAGTATTGTGCTGATTATGTCGTTCCGCATAGTTAATTGTATGGTTATAATGGTTGTTGTTAACTATCAAGTCTGTATTAAACAATGGTTCTTTGGTATATAATAACATATATGGTGAAAATCTAGTGCTTGTTTGTTTACTGGTGTTATATGCATAACATACCAAAGGTAAATAACTACAGCAATTACGCTGGTCGCATCTGGGTCAACGTTCTAATAAATCTTTCAACTAAACCATTCGTCGCCGGGTAAAATGCTGTGGTGAAACGAGATTTGGCCCCAAAATAACAAACCGTTTCTCTGAATAAACGAGATGTAAAAACTGATCCTCTATCTGACACTACTTCGTTGACACCTCCAAACCTACAAAATATCTAATCAATTAAAAACTTGCTGATGTTTTGTGCTGTTGCTCTGGGTATCGCCTTACAAATTGCATATCTCGTTGCATATTCCACACATACAATAATGTATCTATTACCGTCCAACGATTTCCTAAATGGTCCTAGTAGATCAATTCCTACTTTTTCCATCACATAATTTACAGACACTGGTTGTAGTTGTGCCACTTGATTAGATTTTTTTTTTCTCTTGGCATAATAAACAACTTCTTACATACTTCTCAATCTCTTTCTCTGCATCCTTTATAGTCAAATAGTCAAAACCATTTATTTCAATTAGACCATTACAGGCACTTTTGAATGTCAAGAAACAAAACTAATCTACAGTCCCGGTCACAAGGCATAATAACTTGTGAAAGTACTGTAGTTGCCCATTCCAAAGCGTTGATCTCTATGGAGAAGAATGGGCAAGAAACTCCATGGACACTCTTTTAAATTATAATATTTTTACAAAATTGTATTTACATCATTCATGTTGAAATTATACAAATATGTGAGAACGATGTAGAAAGACGTGCACAGTAAGAGCGTCCAGAGTAAATAAAAAGCAAAATTTAATTTTAAATCTAAATAAGTTAAAAATGAACCGTGGTAGCTAAAAATGACCAGTCCCAACTGACAGCGCCCGTTCACGAACATGACGTATGGATCAGCCCCATTCAGCTCGACCATTTTGAAGGGAGCTAAATGACCCGACACACCCGCCACCATCAGCAAGACATTTAAGTGAGCATGACACTATCAACCACCAGGGCTTCGTCAAGTCAATAATAATACATAGCACTCACATATGGGCTTAATATTTATACAATACTAGAGAATTGATTCTATACATTGCAAAGATAGTCTTACAATCTTCTGCAGCTTCCACTATAGCTTCAGATACCAATCAATGAGTTTACCCCTATTCTTCTGGAGCAGGACCAGCATTAAGCCAAGCATTTTTATCATCAATATAATCCCCCAACTTATAATATGCTTGCCTACATAGTGTGCGTTTAATACAAGATTTAAATTTCGTTTCATTCAGTTGAAGAATGTGGGGAGGTATTTTATTGTAGCATTTTAAACAGTACCCCATGAAAGATGAGTCTACTTTAGCTAACCTGAAACCTGGTTGAACTAATTGGCCCCTATTTCTAGTATTATAATTGTGTCTGTCACCTCTTTTACTAAAAATATGCAAGTTTTTCCTGACATACATGATGTTTTCATAAATATATTGACAAGGTACTGTCATGATGTTAATATCCTTAAACTGTTCCCTTAAAGAATCTCGCCTACGTAGGTTATATATGGCTCTGATGGCTCTTTTCTGCAGAATAAATATAGACTCGATGTCTGCACCCCGTCCCCAAAGTAAAATACCGTATGACATGATACTATGAAAATAACTAAAGTAGACTAGCCTCGCGGTATCTACATCAGTAAACTGACGGATTTTTCTAACAGCATATGCTGCTGAACTAAGGCGTCCTGCAAGAGATGTTATATGCGGACCCCATTGTAGCTTTGAATCGAGTGTTATTCCCAAGAAAACAGTTTTTTCGACGAATTCTAGTTTCTCTTGATTCAATACTATGTCACACTCACTGTTTTTGACATTTGGTAGAGCAAATCTTATACACTTCGTTTTTTTTCCCATTTAATACTAAATTATTAGCGGTAAACCAATTATGTACCTGCATTAGGGCATTATTTACGTCGTCAAGATTTGTGGCACGTCTGTTTATCTTAAATATTAAAGAGGTATCGTCAGCAAACAACACCATTTGTGGTTGGTTTTTAAATAAATGGGGTAGATCATTAATATATACTAAAAAGAGGAAGGGACCTAATATCGATCCTTGTGGTACACCCATCTTTACATTTAAACCCATTGAATTGACACCATTTATTTGTACTTGCTGCTGTCTATCATTTAAATATGATTTTACTAAACTAAGCGCAAGTTTTCCTAGGCCGTAATGTTCAAGTTTCAAGAGTAGGGTTTCGTGGCTAACACAATCAAACGCTTTTGAAAGGTCACAAAAGATTCCTATGGCATCCTGTGCCTCTTCCCACGCAGTAAATATGTGTTTTAACAAGGTAACACCAGCGTCAGTCGTACAACGTCCTTTGGTGAAACCATACTGTTTTTCATGTAAGATCTTATTGGTGTTAAAGTGGTTGAGCATTTGATTAAGCATTACCTTTTCAAACACCTTGCTGAAAACCGGCAAAACGGATACGGGTCTATAATTATTGGTGTCTTTACTGTCCCCAGATTTGAAAAGTGGTATTACCTTGCTGTATTTCATAAGGTCCGGGAAAACTCCTTGGTCCACACACAAATTAAATATTAAGGCTAAGTACGGTGCTACAGTCTCAATGATAGCTTGACAAACTTTAATAGACATTCCCCAAAGGTCTTCGGTTAATTTGATTTTTATTTGCTTAAAAGCTTTAATGACTGCAGTGGGGTTAATATGATTAAATTGAAACTCAACCGAGCATGGTAAAACGTTTGCTCTTAATAAGTCAACAGAAAGCAAGGGTGACGAATTTAAAGTTTCAGTAGTTTTAATTGGGATACTAGTAAAGAAATCCACAAATTCTTGAGCAACTTCGTTTTTAGTGGTTAGAAGACCACGTGAAGACTCTAGTGTAATATCATTATTATATTTTTTATTTCTATTAGTTTCACTATTGATTATTTTCCAAACCGTCTTAATTTTATTATCGGCGGATTTAATCTTGTTGCTTATGAATAAGGCTTTAGCTACCTGGCAGGTGTTTTTAAAAATTTTTGAGTAAGTAGCAACATAGCGATTGAATGTTTCCGAGTTGATGTAAGGCTTAAGGCCGTAAAGCTCAAACAGTCGTTCCCTACTTTTTCTTATACCCTTAGTTGCCCAATCACTGAACATAAACTTTGGGCTAATAGATTTAGTTTTTATTTTTAGCGTATCATTGAACTCTGTGTAGACAACCGAAAAGAATTCCTCATAAAAATGATTTACATTATTAATATCATATCCCGGAATGCCTAGATTACTTATTAAATTATTATTAAATTTATTTAAATTGCTGGGTGTTATTTGTCTGGACTGTATTTGAATTTTTTGTGATGATGTGTAGGACTCGAAAACAACGGTTTGACCGCTGTGATCAGAGGGAAGGTAATTTACAATGGATTTATCTAAGAAGTCGCAGCAACAGAAAACATTATCAATACATGTAGCGGTATTTGTAGTAATTCGGGTTGGCTCCGAAAACACATTCAACAAATTAAATGATTTAAAAAGATTTAAGAATCTACTGCTATTTGAATTTTCATCTAAAATATTGATGTTAAAGTCACCACAGATGACTAGCGACTTATTACCCGTTGCAAGTTTTGCCAAAGCATCTTCCATTACTGACTCAAATATCGAGTAGTTTTGATAATTTGGGGGCCTGTAAACGCACACTATGACATGCTTATCTAGCTCAACACAAGACAATTCAATATTATGTTCAACCGATAGATCAACTATATCAATACGACTTCTAAATTTAATACTATTTTTGACTAAGATTAGTGAACCCCCACGCATCTTAGATTTACGGTTAAAGCAACTGCCTACACTGTAATTTTCATAATTAATTAACATTTCATGATCTTTTAACCAATGTTCGGTGAAACAAACAATATCAAACTTAGTTTTTTCTAAAAACAATTCAATCTCTAGTTGTTTTGAAGAGAAACCTTGAATATTTTGATGAAATAATTTCAAGGAATTCTGCTTAGCCCCTTTTTTAAATTTAACTATTTGAGAGCCAGAAGGTACTTTGGTGTCTGTTGTCTTACTAGCTAGTTTAAATGAGCCGGAGTGAGCGACAATACTCCCCCGCCTTCCTTGTAAAAAGGTATATTAGTATTTAAATTACTAATAGTCGCAGTGTTAATAATAGTACAAAACATAGACATAATATTTATGTCCGAGTGAATATTATAAGCTAATAGCCTAGCTATTTTGTGTCTACAACTAGTAGGTAGAAACACACTACCCCGTGTCGACCTAAGTTTATCAACAACAGTGTTGATATCAAGATATACAAGTTTGTCACAATAGTGACCTACCAAGAAATGTACATGCTTATTCAGCATGTGAATATAATTGTTTAGTTTGTTTGACTTTTTATATAAGTATGGAAAAGCACACAATATTATTTTACGGCAATTTAACTTTAACAACTCAGTTACACTGTCTGTGATGTCTTCTTTTGTGATTGTAGAACAATTTCCTATAAATATAGTTAAATCAGTACTTTTACTATAAACATTTCCAGTTACTGATGCCATTATCTGCTTATAAGTTAACCCTGGCATACAATTATTTTGACTGGGAAAGCTCAGGTTATTACTTAATAATTTACCTACACCCCTTCCAATACTATCTGAGAACATTACTGAGTGAGAACATTCACAACTATCACATATCTCAGTCTGTACCACTTGTAAGTTATTTTGTGGCATATTAGCTGTATCTTCGTTGATTATACAGTCCAGAGGCAAATTCTCAGCCTGGGACGGGTCCTCCATTACCTCAGGCTGGATAGTGTCATGGTTGGAAACTGTCTGGCAACTACATTGACACATCACCAACTCATTTGCTGCAAGAATATGTTCCCTTATTTGGTTCTGAGAACTCACATATTTCCTAGAAAGGGAACTAAGTGAGTCCTGAAGTGCCACTATTTCAGATTGCAAATGCTCAGTATCAATATTATAGATTTTAATACTGTCTTCTAATTTGATTTGATAATTTTTTAACTTTTTTACTAGATCAACACGCTCTTTTCTTAGTGGAATATTTTTAGAAAAGTGTTTATATTGTTTCCTAAATTGATAACATTTTTTAATTAATCTATTTAGTTTAGCATATTTTTTAATTTTTTTATTGCTTACTGTATAATTATGTTTCAATAAGGAATCTTCAGTCAAATCAATAGTTATTAAGGAAGGGGAGTTACAATTACTGTTTAACAATTCTGTATATAAGCGGTTAGTTTCTATAACCTGAGTACTTTCTTTTAGTCTCTGTAACTTTAAGATGCGACTATTGGAATGAATTAATTCATCTTCTAGGTCCCTAATTTTAGATAAAGCCTCCTCATACAAATTGCTGCAATTGCTGAAACCATCCGTGACCACCTTCAGCTGATCCCGTTCATCAACAACGTCCAAGTATTGCTGATGAAGGTCTACTAACTGCCTTTTCAAGGAAGAGTTTTTGCTGTTAACTTTGACGACTTCCACCTCACTTTCTTCTCTCTCCTGTAACAGCTGTTGGACTTGGAGCTTTGATTCTTTAAGTTCTTGGAGGGCCGTTCTTAACTTAAGATCCATCTCCTGAGCAGTAGCCTTACGGGTCATCACAGGCATGGTTTCAGGATTACTTACTGAAAGATAGAAATAAAGAAACGGTGAGAACTAGCAGAAAGACAAATACAGAAAAGTTAGCGGTGAAAGGAAAAAATAAATCAAAACAAAGGGCAAAGTCTTCTGTTATAAAATGAGGTAGGATGTTAAATTAAGTTTGAAAGATAATCTTTATATTAAATTAATCTAATAGAATATTGAATTTTACTGGATTTTTTATCAACCTATTTATACTTTTTCTTAAGTGGGTAGGCTGCTTAGATGTATAACAAAAAAAAGTGAATGTAGTTCATTCAAATATTACTTTTAGACAAAATTATCATTAATGTTATTAATAAGCTTGGATATAAGAATAACAGAGTTATGGAAAGACTATCACAATGTTGTTGTAATTATAAATTTCAATCTTAGGTTGTCAACAAAGCGATTTAGAACCACTATAGGGTAATAAATCAGCACAAAATTAAAACTGGAATTGGCATAGATGTGCTATTTAACTAAAGTGACGAGTGTGTGCTATTATTTAATAAAAGTTAACAATACTTCCCCTGAATTGTCCGTTTAATTAAGTGCAGGTAAAACGTCAGCTGATGTTTGTAGGTTACCGGTAACAATGTATTACCGAAAAACGTTATGTATTATCGGGAAAACAATAATCCTGGGTATTTACACATTTACAATCCGATTGCACAAATAATTTCACTATTTTATAACTTATTTACTAATTAAAATTAATTTTAAAATACGGAGCCAAAATTTTACATGTCACTCGGGCAGTGTTGCCACTTTTTCCCAATTCTCGTATAAAATATTTATTCCTGAATTTATTCAATGTTTTGGCTAATCCAAGATGACCTCCAGACCAGGCATTATCATGCAATTCTTGCAAAACTTCCTGTAATAAATGCTTAGGGACTACCACTAGTTGCTGAATTTTATTAAATCTCTTAGCTTTCTTGCATAAAATTCCATCTATTAAATTAAAACCTTTACACTCGCTGATTCCACTAGCTGTAATCCTATCTAACCAGTGTTTGCAAAACTCATCTTTAAATTGCTCTTCCTTCATTATCACGACCTCTATCCTGTAAACTTGCATGCCATCTTCCTGAAATGTGGGTTTCTGCACTGCTTCTTCAAATAATGGATTCTTACTTAGAAAATCTGCTATAACATTATCTTTCCCTGCACAATGAATAATATCAAATTCATATGCCTGTATGCACAGTGACCATCTAGCTAATCTCCCATTCATGTCTTTCCTACTCCTCAGCCAACAAAGTGCCTTATGATCAGTAACAACCTGAAACTTTAAACCCCATAAAAATGTTTGAAATAATTTAGCGCCCAAACTAAAGCTAAACATTCTTTCTCTGATGTGGAATATTTCTTTTCACAATCGCTTAGCTTCCTTGATGCGTACGATAGTACATTATGTTTTTACCCTGCATCAAACAAGTGCTACGGCCTCACCACTGGCATCTACGTGAAGACGGGTAAAAATTTGTTTATCACTGGAATAAAAATGTAAATGGTGGATTATTCATATAATTTAATATAGTGTCAAATGCCACCTGATGTTTCTGTGACCAGGTGAATTTTGAACCTTTTCTTAATAATTTGGTGAGGGGTAATACAATTTCGGCAGAGTTTTCGATAAAGGAGATCGCCAGAAATCCATACATCGTTGGGCCAAATGTGAACAGTAACCATTTATGTGTTGTCTAATAGGTAAAAAACGTACATATTAATATCAGAAAGATTTTTTTCAAAATTCTATAGGAATTAGGAAGAAAATAAGTTTTTGGGTCACTAGGTTAGCTGGTATATGCAAATGGTAAGAATTGTATTTATAATGCCAAAATGTATTTTAAACACCATTATCAAATAGACACATTGATTTAATTGTTTTAAAACATATATGTTACTATTAGCATA
The DNA here is from genome assembly GCA_905475445.1 of Ochropleura plecta. Lineage (NCBI taxonomy): Eukaryota > Metazoa > Arthropoda > Insecta > Lepidoptera > Noctuidae > Ochropleura > Ochropleura plecta. Next base: position 25,635,943 of record FR997721.1, on the reverse strand, counting down.
TTATTGCATAGCACAAAAAAGGAATTAGGCACGAAAGAACGTACAAAAACGAATGACAGGACTTGACGGGAATGACGTGACATTGACATTTTGACAAACATCGATATTTTTTCGTTTTGAAACAGTTTCCCGATACACGATTTTGAACAAAGTTTTTTTTAAATAAATAAATAACTATTACTAAAACAAAAATAATTTCAACAAATGTCCTTTATCGTTTATAAATGATTAGCTGACCCGGCGAACTTCGTACAGCCTTAGTGTAGCTTTGATGCACTACTTTATTTTGTATAGCTGACAGTTGTCCTTCTTCACTGCTCGCTGACAGTTGTATCTTAGGTATGCGTACCTAATCAATTTGAACTGGAATCTATAATATCCTCCATAAAAATGTATCCCTATTTCCCTGGTTTCGCCATAACTGAGAAGGACTTTACTAATTTCATAATTTTATTAGTTTATGGATTTTCTAGGTTGATGCCACAAACACTTAGCGACTGCCCTTGCGATTTATTTATCGACATTGCAAATGCAAGCCTCACTGGAAACTGTAAACGTTTAAAGTTGAATGGCATGTCGTTCGGTATTATAGGGATGCGTGGGATTAAAACATCTTCGCTTTTGTACTGCCCTTTCAAAATTGTGGCTTCGATGACGTTGTTCAATATTTTTTTCTCCGCAAGCCCGGTGCCATTACACAGACGTGGCTGGTTTATGTTCCGTAACATAATTATATTACTGATCCGATTTTTAATTGCAGATTATGAGGCGGTAAGCCGGGCAATTCCAGCGAATTTATCGGAATCAACTGATTTGTAATTCTTCAATTCGCCAGCCAGTCACATCCAAACTTCTTAGTCTTTAAAACAAAACCAAAATTATCAAAAACTTAATAAAATTATTGTTAGCGCGGTTATGTATGTCACAGATTACCACAGGTTACTAAATAGGTTATGCGAAGTTTGTATACTGCGTTCTGAAATCTAACTCATAGTACAAATTTTATTATTATTATATACTTACATTAAAATGAAATCATCACTGGTATTATTAATATTACCGTCAAATTCGGTACATTTAATAATAAGTATTTATCTATAAATAAATATTCCGTGGCGAGTTATTTTCAAAAATTTGTAAATTAGTGCAATAGAATTTAATTAAGTAACCACATTTCCGAACGAACAATGCTCTTTCAATATAGCTATGGCTGTGAATGACGTTGACATTCGTTACGCGCGTTTTTTAAAATATGCAAAATTAAATGTATATTTTTCAATATTTCTGAAAGATTTTCTTAATATTTTTTTTTCGTAAGAACCATCCTTGGACTTCCACAAACATTTTAAAAAAAGAATTATCAAAATCGGTTCAGCCGTTCACACGTGATGCCGTGACGCCGTGACTACGCGAAACGGGTTTCATTTTTATATATATCGACGCAGGACGGCCTGCAGAGCTTTAGTTCTTTCATTATGCGGCGTGGATAAGCAGTTGGGAAATGACAGCTAAATAAATGTCCTCTTTTGAACTAAAATTATTTTAATTCTCATTAATTCTTATTAATTTAAAATAAATCTACTAACACGATAATCACAACTATTAAACGTTAACACAACACCAATTTTGGTTAAAGCAACTCAGATTAAGACGCTGGCTAGCGATTCGTCGTACACGTGGTGCTCAGACGCCCGTCCTTTTTCATAAGATGGCCGCCTGGCTACCATCAACACGACGCTCCGCTAGAGTGACAACCTGCCACTCTTGACGTTCTTGCATTGACATGCCATGACACGCCGACATATATACAGGAAAAAATTTTAACCAGTGCGTAAATTTTGCCATTATAAACTTCAACACGTTTTATTAAACACGTATATTTTATTTTGATATGTCTTAGTACTAAAAAAAAAAGTTATAGCTTACGAAACATGTTTACTTAAAAACCATATTTTATTGTCACTCGCCGGGCGATCGGGCGGCGCGCCGCGCGCAGCGCGTGCGTAGGTAGGTATCAGCTGAGTCGGCGCGAGCTCGCCGCTGCGACGACGTACCTACGCGGTGCGGTTACTGACCTTTTTTTAGTTTGGACTGCGATATGAAGTTACTTGTTAACGTAATTCCAACTTTTCCTTCATACTTTCATGGGCTTAGGACCATCAAAACGCATAATAATAAACTTGAATGAAGCACTAAGATAGGTATGCAACATAAACATGAAAACATTTAATTGAAACCATTGCATTATGGCGTATTTAAAAAATTTGAATCAACTTGTATTTACAATAATGTTCAATCAAAAATAACCTACACACTAAAATTGTTCATAAGAAATTAAACCGCTTACCCCCACATGTCTGAAGTACTCCTCTTTCCAGGCATAAACGTGCACGTTTTAATAAATTTGCATTTAGTTGGTTTAGCACTGTACTTTCACTTTTCACTTCATCAAAAGCGTTTATTATTTTTAATCTTAAGTCATTTAGGCTTTGGGCCTCCTCTAATACACCCGGCGTTTAATTTCTCCCCAAAGAAAAAATCGCAAGGAGTAAGGTCCGGAGACCTAGCCGGCCACGGTACGGGGCCGCCACGACCGATCCAATTTTCCCCGTACTTTTGGTTCAGATAATTACGGACACTTATCGCGTAATGTGGTGGAGCGCCGTCGTGCTGGTAGAAGAAGTTATTTAGGTAGCTCACAATGGTTTCTTCGACTTCGATCGCCAGTCGAGGTCTGCCAGATCCTTGTGCATGATTCGGGGTCGTAAACTGGTCGTGATCAAGCAGCCTCTGATTGGCTGCTAGAATGGTCGTTTCATTAGGGACGGCGGGGTTACGGATCCCCTGGGCTCGCATACGAGGTACGCTCTCCCTCTCATACCTTTTTCGAGCTGCTCGTAGATTCTCGTTGGTTAATAAATACACTCGCACCATTTCGTAGTATTCGCGGTGAGTAAAGTTTGACATCGTGATTGATACGGCGCGAGTACGCGGCAACTGCAGGGCGCAGGGGTTGCGCGGGGTAAGATCGCTCGGACGTCAGGACACCAATTGCGCGTGGAACGTACTGACGGCGGGCGGGCGCCGGCGGCCCGGCGCTAGCGCATTCCCCACCCCCTCACCCCAGCCATGCGCCCGGGCGGCGGCCGCGAGTTTTCATTGATAGTATGGCGAATAGATTATGTCCATGTTTTGCTTATTTCAAACTCGGATAAGGATGAATTTTTTTTTATTTTTTTTTTTAACTAAACACGGAAATGTGTTCTATTACTGACACTGAACTACCAAAAAAAATTTACGCACTGGTTAAAAACTTTTCCTGTATACAGGATGTAACGGAAAGGGTATATACATACCAATAGCGAGGCTTCTTTTTTTTTTTTTCTTTCTTTCTTTTCTTTCTTTCTTTTTTTCTTTCTTTTTTTTTTCTTTTTTTTTTTTTCTTTTTTTTTTTTTTATATTTAGCTGAAACCCTTGCGATATCGTTTGATAAGCCTTGAAGAAGCCTTGCTCTTGATATGTATATACCCTTTCCGTTACACGTTGTATAAGGTGCTATAAAAATATCTGCCACGGCTGCAATGGGAGATAGTATTGTGTTTAGAGATTACAATAGTAAAGAAAAATTATTGATTATTTATCTATTTTTTTTTCATACAAAAAATTGTACGTATAAATTTAAATTGATTTATTGGCATAAAACGATCCCGTAGGTAGACTCCAATTCAATCGTTTCGCCGGCGCGGCGGCGCCTTTCATGCCATTTTTATCAAAGAATGCCGCTGCGCGCCGGCCACTCGATCGCAAAAGCTGCGCCCCGCGCGCCCCCCACCCTCACCCGCACTACCCCGTTCGTCGCACGCGCTAGTCGACCGCCCGCCGCCCGCGCTAGTCGACCGCCCGCCGCCCGCTCTCCAGTCAGTCGCCCCCCGCCCGCTCGGAAGATAGCGATTAGCGGGAAATATCGCCATGAAATGACCCGCCTCCGGTAGACGCAGGCAGGCCTCCATATTCTGCCGAACTCGAAGAGGAAGTGTTGGACTTCTTCCGGCGCCATCCTCTTGCGAGCACCAGGGATGCTGCTCGAGTCTTCGACGTGAGCGACAACTACGTGTGGCGACTTTTAAATCGGGAAGGGCTCCATCCTTATCACTTCACAAGAGTACAGGAATTGCATCCACATGACTACGCGGCTCGCCTCGCGTTTTGTAATTGGATTCGAGAAGAACGCCGCAACATTCTGTGGACTGACGAGTCCACATTCACACGGGTTGGTATGTTCAACATACACAATGCACATTATTGGACTGAGACGAATCCTCGTGTTGTGCGGCCTGACCACTTTCAGACTCGCTTTAGTGTTAATGTGTGGGCCGGGATACTCGGCAACAGAATACTAGGACCAGTGTTCTTGGACAGACTGAACGGAGAGACGTATCTGCGCTTACTGCAAACCCGTGTGAGAAGAATGTTGGAACGTATTCCTCTTGAAGAGATAAGAGGCCTGCACTTTCAACATGATGGAGCACCGCCTCATTTCGCCATCAGCGTACGGGAATTTTTAAACTGTGTGTGGTACGGCGGTGAAAGGTGGATAGGCCGAGGAGGGCCAGTGCCGTGGCCTCCTCGCTCGCCGGATTTAACCCCTCTAGACTTTTTTTTTGTGGGGTCGTGTAAAGGAACTTGTTTACGGCCAAACCGGACATGATATTAAAAGTGTGGAAGAACTAAAAAGGCGCATCAAACGCGCATTTAGACAAGTAAAAAGTGAAACGGACACATTAAATAAAGTGAAGAGGCATGTACGTAAACGTGCCTACATTTGTGTGCAACGCGAAGGCGGACTTGTGCAACAGTTTTGTAGATAAGTAGGTAGGGAATGTGTAAATAACTGTAAATATGGTGCAATTGTTGTAAATAAGATGATTAACTTTTAAACACGCCAAGTTACTGTAATTTATCGTTATAATAAGAAAAACAATGCGATTCTTGATAGGCCGAGGAGGGCCAGTGCCGTGGCCTCCTCGCTCGCCGGATTTAACCCCTCTAGACTTTTTTTTTGTGGGGTCGTGTAAAGGAACTTGTTTACGGCCAAACCGGACATGATATTAGAAGTGTGGAAGAACTAAAAAGGCGCATCAAACGCGCATTTAGACAAGTAAAAAGTGAAACGGACACATTAAATAAAGTGAAGAGGCATGTACGTAAACGTGCCTACATTTGTGTGCAACGCGAAGGCGGACTTGTGCAACAGTTTTGTAGATAAGTAGGTAGGGAATGTGTAAATAACTGTAAATATGGTGCAATTGTTGTAAATAAGATGATTAACTTTTAAACACGCCAAGTTACTGTAATTTATCGTTATAATAAGAAAAACAATGCGATTCTTACACTAACTTGACAGTCCAAAGCCTGTTTTAAGTGTGATGGGAAGTTTATCATCTTATTTACGTAAATTTTTTGGAAGGATGCAGTAACTGGTAAGTAATTGCACTTTTAAAACACTAGTCAGCTGATTTTAGCATTGCGTTCCGTGTAGCGCTATAATCGATGTTATCACATCGCAGTTTTCATTCACAGAACATTATGGAAAGAGATAGCAGTTGTTTTCATTGACGAAGCGACACATCGCGCGTAATTTGTGAACTACGTTATGCAGAGTAGAGCCAATGTTTATTTAACTATTTTATTTTCTCAAATTGAATTAACTGTTCTGGGGTACGAAAGCTCTTCACTATTGTAATCTATAAACACAATACTGTCTCCCAATGCAGCCGTGGCAGATATTTTTATAGCACCTTATATAGATATAGATTATAATGTCCATGACAGATGCTAAAACAAAATAGATATCGTTTTTTTAATAAATTCTTTAGAATTACGACCGAGTTTTAAAACGATCTTAAAATGACCAGACAGCTTGTTTACGGAGCTAGTTTTAGACGAAGATTAGATTAAAAACCATATTTAAAATTATAATTTGTAGCTCATTCCAGCAGAAAGTTATTATTGTTACATATTATTTTTAAATAAAGTGTACAGTTGTCTACACCCGACATCCTCCACATTCCTCTTCCAGAGAAATCAACCTCACTTGTATCCATAGGTCCACAACTTCTTACTAACTTGCAGACTTTCAATTGATCGTGAGTGGCAATGGCATATTATATTATGAAGCAAAGCGAGAAGAGAGCTCTTTGTGCATTCCTGGCCCCTGCTATCAGTATGACATCAGCAAATGCGCTCAAAGCTGGTGCCACCTCTTCAGCTCTCTTTTCTTGCATTGCATTACACAAATTCAGAGCGTTAGGAATGTGCACCAAGTCTCTCCTTACAGCCTCCACCCACTTGTTTCTAAACGGATACCTTGACTTGTATGCAGCTAGAACGGCGGTCAGTGGTCCCAGAGGTTGAGCCATCGCTGAACGCCTCTCAGGCTTGTATGTAGACCCTTCCCACAACACATGGTGTGCTGGCGTCAATCCGTATTGAGCAATGTCAACATAGTGGTATTTCCTTTCTTACCGACTGGAATTCTAGATACCCCAATTCTTATTTCATCATAGCGCATCTTGAATGCCGAAATGATATTAAAAAGTAGATTTGCAATACCATACCAGTGGCTGTTGTCTGGGGCCTTAGTCTGCTATTACAATGCTGTCAGAATGGTCGATCACTGATCGCATAATGGTTGATTTTGACAAGTTTAGTATGTAGTAGATCTGTTGGATTGTGAGTATTCCAAACCGAGGGAGCTCGCTACACCTTTCATGATAGCTGTGACATCTTTATACAATATATTGTAACTGTTAGCTCCCAAGGTCACAGTAGCTGTTAAATTTAGGTTGGGATGAGAGGCCATCTTGAAGTTTGCCATCTTACGCAAGATTTTGTGGCCCCCCTGCAAAATGCTCATCATTTGATGACTAGCTGTGATGTTGAAGACGAGATTACAGATGCCTAGCTATTCATGCAAGGCAAGGGCACTATTCATTATGTACTTGAGAATTTTACACTTGGTCTCATTGTCCAGGATAATTCGAGGTCTCTTAGGATCGGACACTTCTGCTTCTGTGTTGTCGGCATCTACAGTTCTTTTGCGGCTTGGTCCGGGTGCTTCAGGGTTGTCTACATCCATGTTTATAGTGGTTATGAAATCACCTTATTGGTTCGAGGAGTCTGTTTATACGATGGATAATAATTTATGCATAGTTACAGCTATGTACATTATAACGACACCCGCAAGGAATAAAATTGTAACTCATATTTAGCAACTTTTAAGAAGAGAGCGCGTCAAAGATTCTAAAAATCCTCACAGTTTTCTTTTAAGTTTTATCGCCAACTAACTTTATAATTGTATGTCAACAAGGGAATAGCTACACTTGTGTATGATAGTATTATTATATATTTGTATAATTTAAGTATTTTTATGAGTTACGATGATAATCCACAACAAATACCATATAAAATGACATTGTAACTCAGACATACAATCACATAAAGTACGATAATAGGTACTTCAATAAAGTAAAAACAATGTAGGTATGTCTAAGATACAATTTATAAAATGTACTATGAGTTTTGGATTCGAGATACGAATAAAAAATGCAGGGAAATTAGTTTTTAATACTCTTTATTATTATTTAAATCAGTCAAATTAGGTAAACCTAAACTACACAATCATTAATGCTGGCAAATTAATGTCCATAACAATTAAAATAATCTTTTTTTTTGTTTTTAATCGGAATCAGAAGCATTATGTTGGCTGAGTTGAATTAAAATGTGGTAAATTTATGTAATAATCATGATAGATTGTTGGTATAGCATTGCTTTTGCATAAGCTCATTAAATCTTTGTACTTTGCTGTCGTTATAGGTAAAGGCGCATTATAAGCCTTCGAAATGTTGATCGGTAACTCTTGCTCAATATTTTGAGTTCCCTTAGCAGCACGAAGAGTAACTGCCCTATGTTGAGCTTAATATAATTATAGCCATATCACTGTCACTCAGAGAATCATATTGAACGTTTAGTCGCAAAATGCCTAATTCGCAAAATGGCACACAGTCGCCAAAAGGCCAATTCGCGAATGGACTAGTTCTCGAAAGGACTAATTCGCGAAATGGCTAATTCTCAAAAGGACTAAGTAGTAAAATGCCTAATTCGTGAAAGGACTCATTCGTGAAAGAACTAATTCGTAAAATGGCTAATTCTCCAAATGGCCTACTTCTACCATTTGTTCCCGTTGAGTCACACCATTTTGTGTAACACTGTTACCCATTGGGAAAAAAATACCGATTAGTAACACTGTAACATACACAAAGCCACATTTTATTTTCCTGTTGGTTCACAGTGTAACTCAACGGAACTCTGTGTTCCCATTGAGTAACACCTTGAGTAAACGAGCATTGTTGAAATACATATTCACTTAATACAACGATTATCCCACAATAACGAGTGCCTCTTAAATCAACTAAACGTTTGATCGTTAAATGCACTTAGAATCAACGGCGGAACCACAACAATCCAGGCTCAATATTGATAGTCTTATCTGCACTAGACCAGCCGGAAACTTCACAAAGCAGCTGCGATGTAACAGTATAAGATAGGTGAACGGAGCCCCGTCTCGCGGGGCTCCTATTTCTGGGTGGTTTAAAAAAAAATAACCACGAAGGCTAAGGCGGCAGCTCCACTCCGCTTCGCTCCCGCCTTAGCCTTCTAACCTAACCTATCCGATTCAGGGTACTCTGAGTCGTGGTTTTAACCATTATATTATAAAATTCAAGTATATTTACGAAAATGGTATAACTACAGGTAAAACAATAATTATGATTTTGTATTCACAATGGTTTTACCTATCATTTATGTTTTCCCCAACATTAAAATTATTCTAAATGGTTATACTTATTACAAAATGATTTTGGATTTCAACGGTTTTATTTTATCTTTAATTAAACAATAAAGTCCTGTAACTCACTGGGACATTTTTTTCCCGATGTGTGACCCTATGACGTAGTGTTACTAATCGGGAAAAAAATGTGGCTTTGAGTTACAGTGTTACTAATCGGTATTTTTTTTCCCAATGGGTAACAGTGTTACACAAAATGGTGTGACTAAACGGGAACATGCTTTTACCGACTCATTCCATGAGTGAAATGACATAAAAAATCTAAGTTAATTTTCTAGGTTGTGTTATATTTTATACGAAATGCAAACAATAACTTATTAAAAGACATTTATTACTTATTAAAATAAAACAATCATAGATTATTATAGCGAAAAACAACGCATCTTACAATGTGTCATACAGTCATACAACCCACTAAAAACAACATTATGATTATTTTGGCGAAAAAGTATTAAATCCACAAAGCAACTTACAATGTGTCATATAACAAAAAAAAACATTTTTTTTACCAAATAATCACGCTGGAAGCTCAAATTATAATAATAGTTGGTAATAAATTATCTTGTGAAAAAAATATTCAACAGATATTTTTTTGGCTTTTAGTTTTACTAATAATTTCTTATACTGTGTGTCAAATTGTATATCTTTATTTCTACGATTTTTTCTTCTTATTGTAAAAAGATTCTTTTTCATGAGTATGTCGAAATGTTTGGATTCTTTCTTTAATTTATGGATAAAATTAAACAAGGTTGGACGTTTTGGAATCAAAACATTTAGTCGATGATGCCATCCTTCCAGTGCGTTTGTCGTACGATGACGTTGTCCAGCACAGCTAAGAAGTGTTGAGCCCAATCTGATCCACTGCTTTTCAAAATACTGAAGGAAATTGTCCATATTACGAGCAGCTTCTATCTTTTCAGATATAATTTGCCACCCTTCTGCGATGAAATGTGATGGCAGAAGTGGCAGAATAGCTGCTCTCCGAATAATATTTCTGTGGTCACTTGTTTCGTTAACTTTTAGTTCTTTAGCCTTCTTCCAAACAGCTTTTTGGTAGTGATAATAACAACCGCTGACTTTAACTAGTGGAAAAACTTCTTTGACCGCATTCATAGCTGCAATTTCATAATCGCTTTTAAATGTTTTTATCGTCACCCCCAGGACGTCTCTAATCAAGCGAAAAAACCTTGTGTAAGTAATTTTACTTTTATCAGGCAGAAGTGCGTATACGACAGGAACTAGTGATGTTGTATTTACATCAGAATTCAGATCTATGTGTAATGTATAAAGTTGGTAAAAAGGTTTTGGAACACTCTTGAATGTTCCATCACCGTACCAATAATGGGTACTTGATCCTTTTATAATTTTTCGAGATAATTTTGAAGTGAAAACCAGCATTTTATCTTCGTCTCCATCTTGGGCTGATAAAAAATTATGAGCAAGGCTTTCAGGTACAGATACATCTTTGAGTGTATGAAAAGTCAGTTTATCGACATTTAAAAACTTTTTCCTTGCTTTATATAAAGTGTCCTTTTTCTCATGAAATGTTGGTAATGATTTGATCGACGTATTCATTGTGTCAAATGCTTTTTCAAATAGCCCTTTTATAGGCGTCAAATTCTTGCACACTTGTTTTTTCAATTTGTTCATGTTTAGTAGTATATCGTTTTTTTCCTGATGAGGTAAATAAACATCTATGCTGAGATTTCCTCAATATTTTCTTCAAATGTATGTCCACAGTAACCGACCCACTACACTCGTTTTTATTGACACATCGCCAAAACGAACTTCCATCTTTATTTTTTCGGTTAGTTTTATTAAACCTATGCCCATCGTACAATAAAGTACCTATCATTGCCTTTTTGATTTTCAGTAATTATAATGTCTTCTTCCATCTTTCTCATGAAATTTATTTTGTCACTGTCAAACGATGTTCTTTTCTTTTGCCTTGTCTTCATTGAAAAGGTTTTGTATATTATAAACAAAGAGGTGTGTAAACAATTATAATACACTTCTGGACTCATCTATTGGCCCACCTTGTATTTTCAGTTTCGTTTGGTCCTAGCTAAAATTTTATATTAGGTCGAGCAAAAAGTTTTTATGCAGTTTTTAACCTGGCACATTCACAATTTCATTCAATAGTCTTTTTTTGAATTTCGAACACAGAATTTAAAGAAACAAAAGACAATTTGGAGCCTGTTTGTTGATATCAAACAATCGAATACTAAGAAAATCAGGTTTTATTGGTTTACTTGGATTTAATTCTTGAAAAAGTGATTGATATCTTTGGTTTTGCAACAAACATTACTTATTCTTAACATTAAGGTGAGGTTCTATCAATAATCTATGGATACTTCACCTGAAATTGCCGCCCAAGCTGTGGCACTTATTCAGGCCGGACACAGCCAAAGAAACGTGAGTGCTCAACTTAATTTAAGTCGATCTGCGGTCCGAAATGTTTATCGGAGGTACCTAGAGACTGGCGGCTTTGTTCGTCGCCAAGGAAGGCCACGATCTCGGGTCACAACTGAAAGGCAGGATCGATTCATCGTGACGACCAGCTTGAGAAATCGTCACCTTACCTCCATTGAGATACAAAACCAACTTCGCGACTTCCACGGAGTATCTGTAAGCGCTCGAACTGTTCGGAGAAGGTTAAAAGAACGCGATATGGTACCACACAAGCCAGCTAATGGGCCCAAACTAACGCGAGCCCACCGAACAGCGCGCCTTCATTTCGCACGCAGTCATTTAAATTGGACACAGCAAGATTGGAGCCGTGTACTCTTTTCTGATGAGTCTAAAATTGTGTTACATGGCAATGATGGAAGGAAGAAGGTCTACCGACGTAAGGGAGAGCGTTTCGCACAATGCTGCTTTGAAGAGAGGGTTGCTTATGGCGGTGGCTCATGGACTGTCTGGGGCGGTATATCCGCGAGCGGCAAAACTCAACTTGAGGTTGTTACAGGACCACGGCTGCCAACATTAAATGCTGAAAGGTACATTCGTAAGTGCTTAGAACCTCACGTGATGCCATACGCGGACTATGTGGGCCCAAATTTCCTTTTTATGCATGATAATGCAAGAGCCCATGCGGCCGGCATCGTCAGGGAATATCTTCGGGATGTGAACATCACAGTTATGGACTGGCCAGCCAGAAGCCCAGACATGAACCCTATTGAGCACATGTGGGACGAGCTAAAAAGACGTGTTAGGGCTCGTCAGCCAGTTGCCCAGACGATGCAGGAGTTGAAAACTGCCATAGAAGAGGAATGGGAGATGATCCCTCAAAATTTCATAGAGCGGTTGATAAACTCTATGCCTAATCGTATGAGAGCTGTGGTAGATGCCCATGGAGGCAACACGCGTTATTAAATTAAACCTTTATTTGATAAAACATGTTTTTTATTCAAAAATCAATTGCCTTTAACAAGGCGCATATCCGACTTGTTAGGCGTAGCTCCATGTCGTATGGTATTCTGAATTCAAATTTAAAACAATACGATCGAAAAAGATGGTAAAATGTATCAGGTTTAAAACTGCATCAACAGTTTTTGTTCAATCTAGCAATCATATTTCGGTAGGGGCCATCGAAACCTAAACTCTAAGGTGGGCCAATAGATGTGTCCAGAAGTGTATATTTTAAATGTTTATACATCACAATAGACAATATGTAGTAGTTTATTATTAATAATCCTAGTAAATATAAGTAGATGAGGAAAATACCAAGTGTTTTTTATATTCTTTATCTAACGTTAGAATAATATCTATTTACTCATCCATTGATTAGGTGGAGCTACTTTTAATAATGTTAAACTGTATGTATGTATGCATGTTCTTTCATGTAATTTAACTCGTAAAAGTTGGCCATTTGGAGAATTAGCCATTTTACGAATTAGTTCTTTCACGAATGAGTCTTTTCACGAATTAGGCATTTTACTACTTAGCCCTTTTGAGAATTAGCCATTTCGCGAATTAGTCCTTTCGAGAACTAGTCCATTCGCGAATTGGCCCTATTGAGAATCGGGTGCCATTTTGCGAATTAGGCATTATACGACTAAACGATATTGAAACATAATCAAATTTAGTAAATCACCGATAACACGAATATGCATAATTTTGCTCCAGGAGACTTTCAGAACTTTGGTATCGTATTCCCAATATTATAACTCGGCAAAAGCTGTTTAAAATCCAATATAGTGTCTTGATTTACTTCTTTGACTACATAAGGCTCACCATTAGATTTCGCACATTTAATCAAAGTAACCCATTGCTGAGGAACGTAGATAATCTTATTTTTTTTTCGCCGCTCAATAAGTGCATGCATTGCATCGCCCTCTGATTGCGAATGTCCAACTTCAAAAAAGTGTTGGTTTATGTTTATATTGAACTTTGTGCTAGCATATGCATACTAACATTGCGAATACTATTCTATTTTTATTCTGACCGCCGCAGCTATCAGAATAAAAATTAAACTCCTTGTACCCTTCCTGAACTTTGGTTTCAATGAAGTCGAATACAAAACTACTTATTTCATTCGATCCTTTGCGTCCTACCGTCTCGTCCCACAAGTAGCAATACCCTTTAGGTTTACCCAAATCATACATAGTGAAATTATAACAGGCGAGTTTTCTTTTGTATTAAAACACAGATACCTCTGATTGCGGAGTGTTCAAAATTTTCTGTAAATCGTAACAGACTGTTACTAAGGAATCAGTTGCTCGGCTCGCTGTTTGTCGCTATCTTTTAAAGTCCTTACCACATTTTTATTGGCAACATGTAAAGCGTGCTCATATTCTAGCTTAGTTTTGTCAGTCTCAGTTGCATTTTTAAATAAGTTACACCGCAGACATTGGTCTTTTTTAGGTTTATTGAAATCTATATTGAATTCTGTTTAAATATCTCTCTGTACTGTCTTAAGGTCGCAACTACTTGATCAGAATATTTTTCATTCATCCATTATAAATAAAGCTTGTAAAGTATTGTAAGTTAAGTAGTACGAGTCTACTACTGGAATTTGTAAAATGTGGTCTCGAACAGATTGTTTAACTTGATCTGGAACAGCATTTTTACGCGTGTTGTGACTCCCTCTTTTATCGTTAGAGATAGAACCTGTAGCAGACCGATCTATCTTTTTAAATAGTGTCTGCAACCACATGTCGGTTATATTACACTTAGATTATTATATTAGAGGGTATTTAAAAACATTGTCTTACACGTCCGTATTTCTTGACCATCTATAAACAAATAATATTCGAATGGCCACTACGCCGACTTGTCGCAGCTGAACTGGCAATAATTTGTTTTATTGTGACTCTTTTTTAACAAATCGAATAATGTATTCCATTTGTTTATTATGATCCCCTAATTCCCAAAAATTCTTAAATATTATATTTCTTTGGTTTTCTGTAATTGCTTCTTGACATTTACATGAACATGTAGCACCACAGCCCGACTTCATGTATTTTTTTTGGAATAAATTGCCCTTTCTTGTTTATGAATTCCTCACCAAAATTTTTTTTCATTGTAAGTCAATAATAAGTATCGTACTTTTAACCTAACTTGCAAATTATTACGGAGAAAATAATTGTAACTTACGTTACAATGATTGGATAGTATTTTTATTCGCTATGACAGAATGAAATAGTTGTATTTAAACACAACTTAAGGTTACGATAGTAGCCTATTTAATGCGCGACGCTCCTAACGATCTATCACCACAATGTCAGGCTTATTGGCAACAATAGTCCTGTCAGTGACGATAGATCGAACCCAATACAACGAGATATTACCATCTTCGAGAACTGGGTCGGGCACATACTTATAGTACGGCACTTCTGATTTTCCAATAAGTCTAAGCGATTTCGTAAAAAACCAAGAAACATATCTAGTGTGATTGACTTATCTTTATCCAAATGTCCTTTTAAATTCCTCCCATTCGTGAAAAGTTTTAGAATCCAACTTGTAATCATAAAAATTAAAAGCGTGTCCCAATGATCTGTTGGTTCTCCTAACGATTCCAATGAACGCAAGTTCTTATTTACAGAATCAATCATACGCTTTAAAGTAACAGATGACTCCTTTCTAATTGCCTCGACGCTAAATAAAGCCGAGACATGATTTTGTATTAAAAGCCGCTTATTGTCAAAACGTTCACACAATATTTTCCCTGCGACAGAATAACTACTGGCAGAAAATCTATAGATTAAATCACCACAGCAGCTGAACCCTCGAGAGAAGCCCTAAGTAATGGAATTTGTTGACGTCATCTACATATATCATCATTAGAATGGATCAAACTAGAGAATGTGTCGCGAAACTCCAGCCATTATTCATAAGAACCACAGAACTTTGGCAATTGTATGGTATGTAATTTAACAAGCTTACGATTATGCGTTCGTAATGAACAGTGATCACTTTCCGACGAATCCTCTTTAATTGGTTTTAAATTACGTGTAAGTAACTCTTTAGCCATTGAAAAGATCTTGTAGTATATAATTTCAACCTTGTTTCGCTCCGATAGTTGACTGTTGACGTCATCCACTAAACACTCTAATTTTAATTGAACGTCGTCAAATTGTACAAATTAATTCTCCATCTTACCCAAACGTAGTTGCGAATCGCACACCTGTGATGGATTCAACGAATTTTCCAAATCATTGACATATTTAGAGAAAGCTGTCAATCGTCCTTTATAACGTGCCTTTCTTTTAATCAACTCCTTGTCAGTTATTTTAGGACACCGGTATTAAACTGAAATATATAAAAGTTACAATTAAATAACGCACGAATGCCTCACAATAATATATGTCTTGCAGCTGAAATGCAGCAAGTACAGTAATTATAATGTACTAATTTCGATAGTAATAATGGAATATTTATAGAATCAAAAGCGCGGGAAAAATCTAACAGAACGAGAAGTGTGCACATTCCCTTATTTAAGAAAAATTATATACGATATAGATATTTATTCCCTTATCACTCTTTGCGTGATAGTCCTTCGTCAGAAGTGTTCAAGAAAGGAATAAAGGAACATTTCCTGTCTGCTGATTGATGATTATATGTACTTATTTATTTATGTATTGTATTTATTTATTTATGTATTACCGTTATTGTATAGTTTGCAATATTTGTCTGCTGATTGATGATTATATGTACTTATTTATTTATGTATTGTATTTATTTATTTATGTATTACCGTTATTGTATAGTTTGCAATATTGATTTTAATTTAAGTTATAAATGTATTGTTATTGCACATCAGCATATCCTCCATTACAATTACTCTATATAGAAATAAGGTTTGCTGGAAGATAACTCAGTTTTGGGTTAAGCTCGCCATTGTACATAACTTATATTGTTTTGCTTTTTTGTACATGTTTTTACCTATACAGCAGTTAATAAAGTATTGTGTGGTACAATAATATTTTTGTTGTATAGTAGGTACCTATAATATACATAAGTAACCAGACGAATATGCTTTAACTCAAGTAATAAGGAACAACAACTAACAACATTACGTAGGTGTCCACTTACCTGCAAAACCTAGTACTTATATTGTTTTATAAATGTAAATTTTCTTACCTTTATTTCCAAGGGAATCTCAGGGGATCCTTTTAATCCTGCATGAGCCTTTAGGTCCCTGCATAACTTCTTAAATGCTCTTTTATTAAGCCTGAAATGTTGGATGAACAACAATTCAGGCAATTTCTTCAATTGTTTCCAATTGCCGTCGCTGTATGAATCGCTTTTGGCGCCTCCCAGGCGTTTTCATTGTGCGCAGCCCACAAACGAAGAGAATGCATATTATTTATTTGATCTGCAGTAATGCCTCTAACACATACAGAATAAAGAGTATGTATGTCATCACGCAATGACAAATTGTCAAAAAACGCTAGGTTAGTGTTGTCAAAAATCAGCTTGGGCGAATGAAATACGGCCGTAACTTTTCGTTTCAATAACTACAACGTTTTAGCATTCGTTTCGTTATCTTTATTGACGATCACGATCGAGGCGAAGACGAACACTGAAAGTGCTGCTTGTCTACGCATTTGTATGGAATAAACACGATAACGATTCGTTAGTTTATGGTTTCGTTATGAAATGTAACATTGTCTACCAATTTGCGATAACGATGTCGATTGACCACGTGACTTGACGCGGCTTATGTCAATCCCATACATTTTAGTCTTTTCTAACTTCGTTATCGTTTTTAAATTGTTACTTTGTCCAAGCCCCCTTGGCAGATAATATGTTGTCAGTAACATCCAGTAAAGCAGTAGATGTACTGCGCTGTTGCCTGAACCCGGATTGTGGCGGGAAACGGTTTTCTCTAGTACTTTGGATAGACATGGTATAATACTTATAGGGCGTAGATCTTTTAAAGTAGATGAAATGGGTTAGAATTTTTCGGCAAGGATCTAATGCAGGCACTTTTCCATAGGTCAGGGAACGTTGACGTCATTATGGAGCGGTTAATGATGTCCGTTACAACATACTTATACTTATAGGAGGATGGGACCTGTCCTACCGGGGCCTGTGGTTGCATGTGGGGTTGTTCCGCTGGAGGGCGCCTGCGTGGATGGTCCTGGATCGGGGGCGGTCAAGCCCATTATCCTTGCCTGCTGAAGTGTCTCCACCCGGGCTTCAAGATTGTTGAGTCTTTGACGGTCTCCTATCAGTTGCGTGTTCATTACCGAGACGGTGTTTGCCAACTCCCGTTGCCCTGCTTGGACCTCCTTGAGTGTCTTCTGAATATCTAGTAATAGGATCATGAGTGCACTGCTCTCCCTCCCTTCGGCTGACGGCGCGGAGGGTGCCCTAGAACTGCGAGGCTGTGGGGCTTCATCATCTCCAGAGCGCTCGTCAATGGGTGGTTGAACGGGCTTTTTGGTCTTTCCTTTTGGTTTCTTAGGTGCGGGTTGTCCGTCCTCAGATGACCTTCCCGCTCCTGCTCGTGTCATGACCCCCGGTAGGGTGCCCACTACGCCTGTCACGCCCTGGTAGATCACCTCGCCTTTTCCACCAGTGGGTAGTTGTCTCAGTGCTTCACCTAAACACTCATCTTCATCATCTATCATAAGCGTGTCCTCGTCCATATTAATCAGTGTGAATCTGATGGTCTTTAGTCAACATTTTAGTCAACATTTAACGTGTGCGGCAGAGTCATGTTAATCATATCCAGGGTTATGTTGTCGTAGCCTTCGGCGTTACTATTGAGGCTAGAGATGGTGCGTGAGACATTGTCCTATTCTACTGGACTAATTGTGAATTTCTCTTCGCAATGCTTATTGTTTTCATAGTAATTAATAAGCGGTGTGCTAGCCACGGGATTACCGGGTACAATAAAAAAAGTTCTGTTTATTAAGTCAGGATCTGTGAAGTGCGACGGCAGGTCTTGTTTAGGTTTAAAGATAGCTAAAGTAGATTTAAGGTTTTTCCATAGCAATTTAGGATTTTTAATTTTATTATTAATATTTTGTTTCAAATATGTAACTTTTTCACTGTGCAGAGAATTAATCACCAAGTGTTTCAGGTTTTTGTAGTACCTCTTTTTGGAGTCAGTTTTCGTTTTCCTATAACTAATTAGTGCAACGTCTCGTTAACGCATCATGATTTTGATGGTATCTGTAATCCATGGATACGATTTTTCCTTTACAGTAAATGTTTGACTGGTGCGTGAGCATCGAACAGAAAAGATAGATGGGTATTAAAGACATGCGCCATATCATTAACGGTGTCAAGTGACGAAATACTACTGAGGTTTAATAATGAAAGATCTAAATTAAATCTGTCCGTGTATATATTTTTAAGTGACCGATATTTCATAATGTAAGGTTTGAATTTTTCGCGCCTAATATTAAACTCAGTTATTACAATAATACAGTGGCCGTTTATTGAACCGAACGATTCCACTGCTGTGTGTCTTGCTGTCAGGTCAGTGCATACAAGATCGATGAGAGTTTCGCTGGTTGCTGTGTAGTAAGTTGGTGTAGTGACCAACTGTGTAAGACTGAGACAATTTAGAAATTCATTATTGTTTTTAGTTTTAATTCCGTTTTGTTTCTAGCAGATTAACATTAAAATCACCAACAGTATGTAATGGTCACAATTTCCCAATGGGCTAATATGGTCCGTATGGCATCAAGGAAAAGAACAAGGTTGTAACAGAGTGGGTATTTTACCCTCTCTGTTGCCTCAACCTCTTTCCTTTTAGATCAACATTGATTTTAAAATTTTTAAATATTCATATTTCGAATTTCATTCTGTCAATCATTTTCAACAGTCACTTTTTCACTAATTACGTCTTTGGATCGTGGCTAGCAACCACTTGTTCTAGTTATTGTGTTTTTTTTACTAAAAATGTACCTATTTGTGAATATCACTTTGTGAAGTTTTTGTCCAGTTTTTTGTTCAGTTAGTGATAAAAAACTATGATATTTTACTTAACCAATAATACACAAACCTGTACCCAATGAGCCAGGATTAAGAAACCCAACTTTTAAATATTTTTCTCTTTTAGTCGTTGCAAGCAACTCCTGGTCACGGTCGTTAATGTCGCTCCTCAACTGATTGATGAGTTCATCCACATCTGACGACTGCGACACCTGGGGCTGAGCTAGCTTCTGCCGTGATTCTTTTAAAGGCAATCTTCTGACAACACTGATTTTTGAAAAAACCGCGAAAGCAGTCTTCATTTTGTTTTTTTAACTTTAATTAATCTGCGTAAGAAATATGACATATATGGTGGGTTTTTTTTAATAAAGGGTGCCCGTTGTATCTTATTTAGTGTTACTGGATCAATTTTTACACAAATAAATAAATAAATTTTATGAATTATTATACACACATCAAAAGTATCTAGGGATCAACATATATTTTTGCAATAACTTTTCTCCTGATTGATATTAATTAAAATTTTCTTTAAGGATTCATCAAATAAAGTGTTTTCGTTTGTCACAGTAACGATAAACCAAGTCACCTTTGCATTAATAAAGAAATTTGCCATTTTCCTAATAAAGGGATTTTTGACATTTGAACCACTAACATTAAAGTTCGAAAAAAAGACTGAAATAACAGTTTTCTTTAAAATTTTATTGGGTAACTTAAACAATTAATAATCCGTGTTTCTACCGCGAACACTAACAACACAAGAACATCGGTTTGGCATACTCAAAATGAGTTCATCCAAATCACGCTGTGGAATGGCCGCCCATGTTCGTTGCAACAACAAAAAAAGGTCTTCTTGCGACTGGATACCCTCCATATTCGGCAGAGCTCTTCTCTGTAGCATATCCCATGCATGCTCAATCGGGTTCAAGTCTGGCGACTGAGCAGGCCAGGGCAGGACATTGATGTTAGCTGCGGCGAGAGTCTGTCTTACAACTCTTACGGTATGCGGTCGTGCATTATCATGCATTAACTGAAATAAGGGACCGATTTGCACTTGTAGAGGAACGATGACGTCTGATACAATCGTCTCAGCATAAATTTGAGCGTTGAGGTTGCCTCTGATCCAAATCAACTCAGTTCTTCCGCCGATCCAAATACCCGCCCATACCATGATGGTTCCACCACTATAAGGATGGACTTCCTGGCAGGATTTTAATCGCTGTTGGCGTCCAGGGGTTCTCCAGTGTCGTATACGTCTTGTATCCGGTCTCATACCAAAACGAGACTCATCAGAAAAGCACACGAAACGCCATTGTTCTTCTGCCCAATTTCTGTGTTCAAGAGCCCATTGATATCGAATCCTACGATTGTGCATTGCTATAGGTGGTACCCGTAGCGGTCTTCGGGAATGAAGGTTCACTTCATGCAAGCGGTTTCTGACTGTTTGGTCGCTAATTAAGTTCCCTGAAGAGTGATGAAGCCTCACGGCTAACATCATGGCGGTTATTGTTGGAGCTCTTCGAGTTAAGATTTGAATGTATCGGTCTTGTCTCCGTGTGGTGCAGCGATACCGTCCTCCATGGCGCTCAGCCACGGTACCAGTGCTTCGGTAACGTGTCCAAAGTCGACTGATAACACTCTGACTTGTATTCAGAGCTAAAGCTACAGTACGTTGCCGGGAACCAGCTTCTATCATTCCCACGGCTCTGAGCATTTCTTCCCTGCTTAAATGACGTCGCCGCTCCATAATAACGTTGGTTTTAATCAGTAGTAGGGAAACAGTAGCACTAATAATGTCTTCAATGCGTTGTATGTTTTTATAGGAAAAATATTGACAGCTTATTTTCATCTTTTACTCGAATTTGATTGAGAGTTCCTGATTCAAATTATGAAATGCACCAAAAAGGATCCATATAAATTTATAAAATCATAAATTTATTACAAAGCCACATCTCAATCTCAAGAAATCCGCATAAAAATGCTTGATCCCTAGACACTTTTGATGTGTGTAGTATTAATAAGTATTTTTTTAAAGTAACTAAAATAAATAAATCAAAAAGAATACTTAACTTTAGGAACTTACTTACATTAGTGAATCAGGAGTTCGTAAACATCAACTTAATAAACCGGCCGCTTACGCCTTGAAATGTTCATGTACTTGATGACTTATAAACTCAGCTAGTAGCCACACTCGACGTTCAATTTCACTGTTAAAAATTAGGCATACAATCAGTAGGTATCTACATTACCTAAATATACACACATTTTTAGGTACTAAGTTTGAAAGCACAAACACGCAAAATGCTTACCTCTAATGGCGCACTCCGATAATATTGGCGCGAACGCCGAGAACACCGCCCTCCTACGTCTGCCGCGGCTCGCGACCGTCAGCGTTCTAACACTGATTCTACACAAAAAATTCACTAGCGCGACAAAACTTGACTGCCTTTTAATGAATTATTGCTAGTAAACTGCTTTCTAGTATCCGATAGACTCAAATTATTAGTAAATAAAAATTTTGAAGGCAACTTAAACTTCTTTTTTTTTTGAAGTATAGAAGAAAATAATATCTATCAAATAATTATTAAAAAGGCAGCCAAAGTCACATGACTGCCTTTTAAGAAATTTTTCCTCAAAAGCGGCCTTTAAGTGAATTAGTGTGAAGATAATTCTATAGAATAGAATTTGAAAAAGACAGTTTTGTACAACACTGCCTTTTAAGTAAGTTTTTGCTTAAAATATTCTCAAATATTTTGCATTTAAGGGACTTAAACTGCCTTTTTAAGAATAAATGTGATATGACTGTCTTTTTATAAATTTGGCACTGGTATCAAAACCACTTCACTGCTTTTTATAAAAAAATATCTCAAAAGCTAAATAAGTTTCAGAAAAAGGGGTTAGATAGGTCGACGCGCCTTTTTTTCCTGATGTCGCTCAATGTTTAAACTCAAAATCGGTAAATTGTCAGATGACTGCTTTTTAAAGAATCACGGCAGGCTTGGTCTCAATCACGGCCACTCTCTCCTCCAAGTTGCACATCTTATCGTTTATTGACTTAAGAGATGACCTTAGTTCCGACAGATCATCACGCAGGTGCTAGAACTCATTGCGTACGGCCTTTAACAATTCCTCTTTAAAACTACTTAGCTCTGCTCTGAAAATATCAAGGTTCTAGCTCCTGTGTCGCATCTAAGGCTGTGCTATTTGAGGGGCTGGTGTCTGGGCTGGTGGTAAAGCGACTGTTGATTGACTGTTCGGAGGTCGGCGTGAACTTCGGCAGGAGCGGGATGCGGCAGGCTTTGCCGGGCGCGGGGTTCGGGGTGCGGTAAACCAACAGGATTCCGCAGGCTGCGGAGCGCTCGCGTATTATGACAACGCGCCGCCTGATAGCGCTTTCACACTAACATGTAGAAAAGGGGCCGGCAGAATTGGCGCTGTAATAAAATAAGTTTTGTGGGTCAATAAACATTGACGCCACAGATGTATTCTTCATAATATGCACACGTTTCCACGCCACCTATGAGGTAATGTACTTGGCCCGTTTTTTTAACGTGGTGTCCCCGGTAGGCCTAATCCACAAAAAATATGTAAACGATAAAACCGGTTATCATCATTAAGTTCTAAAAGTTTTTGTTCCTGATATCAAAATTTTATCGCCATACCTCAACTTTAATCATATCATAATGGGCTGAAATCTAGAGATGGTTTGGTAAATGTTAATTCGTCTAATGAACAGTCACCGTTATTTATAATGTATGAGGGTAAATATTTATTCCATTGCAAGATTCGTAGCGTGATCTAGAGGCCGACAGACTTTACATCCAGTATCAAGATATTTTTCAACAACAGACAAAAAATAATGATTTTTTGTTTACACAGCTTTATATTGATAGCTAGTTGTAAATTTAAATGAAACTTTTGATAAGTTGACCTCTTTGGTTGCCATGTTTCGGAGTAAACGATCGCCCTATTTTTAAATTGCACGACGGATACGTCGCTAAAACAAGACAGATATGGATTTTCATACAACTTTTGCCGGTTGCTGCTCATGTGTATTTGGCTAGTGCAACGATTTCGATTTATATTGAGGATTACCAAATAATGTTCAAATTTTCAAGTATGTTCGAGAAAGGGTGATTCTTTTTCGAGCTTAGTTTTTTTCGTGTTGCTTTTTACTGCAGCAATAGTACTCTTCCGAGTATGATATTTTGACACTGCTTATGAATTGTCATAGATTATTTTTCTTTGAGGTAGGTATTTTGAAAATTCATCCCCTCTTTCAATACTTTTTATCCAATAAAAATAAAGTCTTTGTGCTATGATCAACAGTAACAATTTCCCTTTCTGTCGAAGATAAACTACAAACAAAGCCCAATTGCAACATTACAAATATTGGATTTAATATCATAAAGTACCTAGAAGTCAAAATAACATGCATTTCAATTTTGGAGTTACTTAAGTATCTATTGCGTTAAATGCAGCTATTTTTCCAGAACAAGTTGACTTCTAAATGTTCAGAATATTTTGATTGTTCGAGACTAGGTCAAAGTAGAAATATCCTAGATCGTTAATGGCCACGTAATGTAAGACGAGAACACACCTTTTTTTTTATAAACTTTTTTTTTGTTAAATGCTCACTTTTTAACCGGTAATAATTGTAAATGGGTGGGTAATTATAAAGTTGTTACCTAAATACCGTACAAGTATCTACTTGTCCCTCGATTATTAAAAAGGCATAAACACCTCACACTCTTACCAAGTAGCAGGTATTGGTGTGGGATCCGCAGTGCAGCTACGTTGTCTTAATCATTCGAGGTATGTAGTTCCTAGACGCTCCGGTTCTGAGAATGGATGACCTGAAAAAAAAGGTTTCCTTTGAGAGAGTGGTCTAAAAGAATCAACCGCTTGGCGTACATCTAGAAACAGTTACAGATAAACTCAAGACACTGTAAGAACTAGCTTGCTACATTCGCAGCAGGTATAGTAAGTACATAAGCACAGCCCGCTTAGCTTAGCTTAGCTAGACTTAGCTGGCCTGCAATCTATCAGCACCTTCTTCCGCAATCTTCTGTAGGTGGGTTGCCTTGGCTGGATCATAATCACACAAACCCTGGACATGCTTTACTTCAGTTGACTAGCCTGGATAATAAAAGAAAATCAAGAATCACAATGGTATCTAAAACAGGACCATAATTTAATAAGAATCAGTAACATATTTATTTATCAAATACGTAGGTCCATTACGTGGTAAAAATCCGATGCATGGTATGGAGTTAATAATCGTTCTTCCGAGTTGGCTATGGTTTAAAAAGTTACTACCTATTGTTAAAAATTATCAATACCTGTTGGCGACCAGCTACCAAACTTTTTGATAAATTTTATATTTCTTCTTTTTGTTTGTCATTTTATTTATGTTTTGTTTTAAGAATAAAAGTCAGTCTGTGAAAAATATGTGCTACAATATATGAGAAGCTGAACTTGTGGTTTCATTACTCTCTAAAATTATCCTGTTCTCAATATTGGTGTCAGAAGTGGGATTGCGTATGTATCATAAACTCTGAACCCCCGGATTGCTATCTCTGCTATATAATTTTGTACAAATAGGAATATCTCTTGGAAGAATAAGTTATAGTCTTCATTCCCCCTCAGAGCGTTTCCTAACTGTTTGGTATTGAGTGTAACATGAGTTGCTAAATTGGTTGTAAGAGCAAAAAGAGCTGACCTCTTCTGAGAAGATGCTTTGAAACGATGTTCGTAGTTACGAAGTCTTGAAGACTGATGTGGAAAGAATTATGGGGGTAGTTCCCCCATAATTCTTTCCACATCAGTCTTCAAGAGGGACATTCCTAAAGATCTGAGGAAGAGTCGATAATTTTTCATCTATCATTCTCCGTAGAAGTCCTATTAATGCGCTATTCGGATCCATTCTTATCAAGTAGGTCATTATATAATATAGTTTTCGGATTGATTTAACATTTGGTTTAGGACAGGTAACTGTCAATTTAGGCTTGGTCATTTTTTCTGGGGTTGATGATCCTAAGTACGGAGTATATGGTCCTCTCCCTGAAAAGGCCTTCATTCCTGTTGTCTTGAGACTATACGAGACCTTGGCAATTATACAGTCGGATCTCCTGTTTCATTCGATTGATCATAATATTGTATCAATATCTGTTCACATGGCACCGGACTCGTTATTCCTGTTATTGGGAAACCCCAAGTTATTTCTCTTGCCTTGCTTGCAATTGTGAAGGAACAACTTTCTGACTCGATAAGAGTAGCTACTATATGGATGTCTTCTATCCTAGTGCTCTTGTCGATGAATCTCTTAGTTAGTGTCTGGATTACCTCTTTGTCTTTTATTAACCCTGCTTGGAAGATCGTCTCCTGTTCTCCCGGCTGTTCATTAATCATCCGATTTATGGTCTGTAAGTTTGTAAAGCTGCCTATTAATTGTAGTTGAACTCCTTCGTTAGAATTTCTCAAGATCTCATGAGCTAGGTTTGCTATATATGGATTCATTGTGATCAGAATAGTACACAATCTTTCCAGGTCTTCTCGGGAAGCTCCAAGTAATTGAACAACATGGGGGTTTGTGACATAATTTGGGAGAAATTCCTCGACAATTTCCCTTGCTCTCCTTTCAAAATTTGGGAGGCTAAGGATATTTAAACTATACATATCCTCTACGAGCCTTATAGGATCCATTGGGCTTTTCACTGTACAAGGCATTACTCTAATAAGCAAATTAAAGACTTCACTTCTTATTATCTGCCAAATTTTTATCCATATTGTTAATGGGTCTGGACAGCCTCTCTGACAGTGTTGGTATAGGTTTGATAGTGGGAGTCCCGCGGAAATCCTCAGCCTCAACGCGCAGAAACCAAGCACGTCGAAGGAAGAGCAGCGATCGGTCACCGTGGCCCACAACTCTTCTCCACTGAACTCATCCTGCCTTAAGCCACTCCTAAAGGTTGTAGCAGTCACTATTTCTGGACCCATTGGAAGCGTTAATTCATATCTAGATAAGGCTAGGTCGCGCCCTTCTTGACGACGGGAGCTCCGTGACTTTATTGGATCAATCTGTGGCGGAGTCAGTGGGAGCTGAGGGCCCTATGTGTAGGCTGAATATTGACTGCATTGGTGGATTGAGTACGCAGGCCGACGTGAGATATGTTAATATCCTAGTAAAGGGTCGATATGGTACGGACAGTTTTGACATCAGAGCACGTACCATTCCCAACTTGGGCATCAAAAGGTAGACAACACGCTTAGACGATATAGCCAGGTACGATTACTTATCTGATCTAGTGGACGTCGTCTGTTATGATGATGCGAAGCCCATGTTGTTGATAGGTGCGGACAATTGGCACATGTCGCTTCCTTCAGAGGTTCGTCACGGAACTCGTAAACAACCTGCAGCCGCTCGCACCGCGCTTGTTTGGGTTCTCTACGGTTATATTTCTAGTAGACCTTACGCCGCCACTTCCGTTAATCATATTTCTGTCGCCATCGACAATGACTCACTGGACAACCTCATCAAGGAATACTTTCGACTGGACTCTATAGGGTTAACCAAGGCAGACCATCGTAGCGCTAGCGAACAACGTGCGTTAAACATTTTAGAGGAGACTACCAAGCGCTTAAATTCTGGTAGGTACGAAGCGGGCCTATTATGGTGCGATAATATCTCTACCGTCCCTAAAAGCCGCGACCTAGCCTTATCTAGATTTGTTAGCCTCGAGCGTAAAATGGCTCAGGATAGTGCTTATGCCGATGCCTACAAGCAAAATATTCAAGAAATGATAAGCAAAGGGTACGCTGAATTATGTTTGGGTCCACCGTCCGGCCAGGTCCCGTGGTATCTTCCACATTTTGGAGTAACCCACCCACATAAGAAGAAGATGCGCGTTGTCCACGATGCAGCAGCAAAGTGTGCAGGTGTCAGCCTCAATTCGCTTCTGCTGACTGGACCGGACCTATTGCAGCCGCTTCTTAGCATCGTGATGAGGTTTAGGGAAGGCCCGGTTGCCTTGTCGGGAGATATCAAAGAGATGTTCCCGCAAATTAAAATTAGACCGGAGGATAGGGACTCCCAACGTTTTTTATGGAGAGATAGCCCAGGTTTGCCGCTCCAGGAATTCCGTATGTCCTCGATGATATTCGGCGCAGCATCTAGCCCGTGTACCGCGCTTTGGGTGAAAAATAAAAATGCTAGTCAATTCCAGTCACGATACCCGGACGCCGTGCGGTCTATCGTCGAGGACCATTACATGGACGACTTCTTAGGGAGTTTTGACCGCATCAGTGAGGCGGCTCAGCGAGCATTTAAAATATGGTCCATACATAAAGCGGCTTGCTTCGAGATGCGTTCTTGGGTTTCGAATTGTAAGGAAGCCCTAGTGATAATCCCTGCAGACTTACATGCAACAGACGCTTCTACTGAGGTAAGCTTATGTCCGACGTCTCCCTCACGAATTCGGGTATTAGGTCTTACGTGGAACACCAGTGAGGACAATCTTTGTTTCGTCAAGAACCTTCCAAAGGCCCCTACTAAGTATACAAAACGTTCAGCATTGTCCCTATTGATGTCTGTCTACGATCCCTTAGGTTTTTTAACTCCCGTTATTATGAAAGGCCGCGCACTATTCCAGAAAACCTGGAAGTTGGGCATCGACTGGGATCATTCACTGCCGGTAGATCTGATTGAAGACTGGAAAAGATGGTTGCTCGAAATTCAAAAATTAAGCAACAGTTCTGTTCCGCGATGCTACTCGCGACACCGGGCGCATTAAGAATGCCCAACTTCATGTTTTTGCCGACGCTAGTGAACGCGCGTACGCCTGTGTGGTCTACTGGCGCTCCACAGACGAAGCTGACAACGTAAGCTTATCCCTGGTAGGGGGAAAGGGTAGGCTGGCGCCACTGAAACCCGTTTCAATCCCAAGATTGGAGCTCCAGGCTGCCCTGATCGCTTCGCGTTTCAGCGCGTACGTCACTGAAGCTCACAGACGACCACCAAATGAAGTTTATTTTTGGACGGATTCTCTAACCGTTCTAAAGTGGCTTCGTAGCGACGCTTGCACGTTTAAAGCCTTTGTTTCGTTCCGATTGGGAGAGATAGCTGAAACAACAAACATCCACAGTTGGAGATACGTCCCCACGGCTTTAAATGTCGCAGACGACGCTACGCGAGACATTCACAATTTCACGACTTCTTCACGTTGGTTCACAGGACCCGCATTTCTCTTGTCTCCACCCTCTGACTGGCCACGTGAACCGACGTGTGCCATCCCTCCGGTAACCGAAGAACTTAAACGAGCTTCGGAATCGGTGGGACTGATAGTTGCCTCACCGCGACAACTACCTTCACCGGTAGTAGCGGATCACCAACGCTTTAGCAGTTGGACCCGGTTACTTCGTGCCACAGCGCGAACCCATCAGTGTATTGACAAGTTTCGATCAATTTTGAGCCCAAATTCCAAATTCACTCAAAAAGCACTTCGAGATGCTCGTAACCTTTTTGCCCTTTCCGTTGAAGACCTCAACGTTGCGGAGGTTCACTGGTTTCGTAAAGTCCAAATAGATTCTTTTCCCGAAGATTTGATGCACGTTCTAACAGCACGTCCCGTTTCGAGTGATAGTAGGCTTTGGAACCTGTCGCTTTTGTTCGGTGAAGATGGGCTCCTACGTCTTTTTGGCCGCACTGCCGTCGCAGAGTATGTAGAGCCACGCCCGATTGTCCTGGATGGCCGACATTCTATCGTCAAGCTACTGATACACTCCTATCACGCCAAATACGCCCACGGATATAACGAGCTAGTGGTTAATGAACTGTGCCAGAAGTTCTACGTTCTAAGCCTCAGACCAGCCGTCAGAGGAACTTCACAAAGATGCCAGTTTTGCCGCAACCGGAAGGCTAAGCCGGAATCACCACCAGAGGGAGACTTGCCAAAAGCCAGATTAGCACATCACCAGCGCCCCTTCACATACGTAGGGCTGGATTATTTTGGCCCTCTGAACGTTGCTATTGGCAAACGCACCGCCAAGAGATGGATTGCCCTTTTTACATGTTTGACAATGCGAGCTCTGCATTTAGAGATTGTGTAGACATTATCGTCGGACTGCGCCCTGATGGCACTCAGGCGGTTTATTGCGAGAAGGGGATGCCCGACTAGGATATACTCTGACAACGGAACGTCATTCATTGGCGCAGCAAAAATGCTGCCAGAGCTGTTCAACTTCTGCGCCAATAAAAAAATCGAATGGCGATTCATACCCCCATCCGCGCCTTTTATGGGGGGCTGTTGGAAGCGGCTAGTCCGCTCGGTGAAAAATGCTATCGCAGTCACATTGAAGCAGAAGAAGCAGCGGACTCCAAAGGAAGATGTGTTAAACACCCTGCTCTTAGAGGCCGAGTGCACTATCAACTCAAGACCACTGACGCACGTCTCTGTGGATGCAGACGCAGAGTACGCCCTGACTCCATTCACTTTTTTGATCGGAAGCCCAAGCAGCGAGCCAGACATTAATGTCTTCGACGACGCCGACTTGTTTCGACGTGCTAACTAACTGGAGGAAAGCGCAGAGGCTGGCAGACCACTTCTGGCAGCGCGATCTAGTCCTCATTGCAGATGGCATGCTACCCAGGAACCAATGGCCCCGAGGGCGAATCGCGGCAGTGCACCCGGGGAAAAACGGCATCGTCAGAGTTGTGGACGTCACCACGAAGGGGGGCGTGCTGCGACGACCCACTCGAAAGGTGGTATTGCTGGTCGCCGGCCAGTAAATTGGTGCCTCACACCGTCGGGGGCCATGTTGGCGACCAGCTACCAATCTTTTTGATAAATTTTATATTTCTTCTTTTTGTTTGTAATTTTATTTATGTTTTGTTTTAAGAATAAAAGTCAGTCTGTGAAAAATATGTGCTACAATATGCAAAAGTATCTAGGGATCAACATATATTTTTGCAATAACTTTTCTCCTGATTGATATTAATTAAAATTTTCTTTAAGGATTTATCAAATAAAGTGTTTTCGTTTGTCACAGTAACGATAAACCAAGTCACCTTTGCATTAATAAAGAAATTTGCCATTTTCCTAATAAAGGGATTTTTGACATTTGAACCACTAACATTAAAGTTCGAAAAAAAGACTGAAATAACAGTTTTCTTTAAAATTTTATTGGGTAACTTAAACAATTAATAATCCGTGTTTCTACCGCGAACACTAACAACACAAGAACATCGGTTTGGCATACTCAAAATGAGTTCATCCAAATCACGCTGTGGAATGGCCGCCCATGTTCGTTGCAACAACAAAAAAAGGTCTTCTTGCGACTGGATACCCTCCATATTCGGCAGAGCTCTTCTCTGTAGCATATCCCATGCATGCTCAATCGGGTTCAAGTCTGGCGACTGAGCAGGCCAGGGCAGGACATTGATGTTAGCTGCGGCGAGAGTCTGTCTTACAACTCTTGCGGTGTGCGGTCGTGCATTATCATGCATTAACTGAAATAAGGGACCGATTTGCACTTGTAGAGGAACGATGACGTCTGATACAATCGTCTCAGCATAAATTTGAGCGTTGAGGTTGCCTCTGATCCAAATCAACTCAGTTCTTCCGCCGATCCAAATACCCGCCCATACCATGATGGTTCCACCACTATAAGGATGGACTTCCTGGCAGGATTTTAATCGCTGTTGGCGTCCAGGGGTTCTCCAGTGTCGTATACGTCTTGTATCCGGTCTCATACCAAAACGAGACTCATCAGAAAAGCACACGAAACGCCATTGTTCTTCTGCCCAATTTCTGTGTTCAAGAGCCCATTGATATCGAATCCTACGATTGTGCATTGCTATAGGTGGTACCCGTAGCGGTCTTCGGGAATGAAGGTTCACTTCATGCAAGCGGTTTCTGACTGTTTGGTCGCTAATTAAGTTCCCTGAAGAGTGATGAAGCCTCACGGCTAACATCATGGCGGTTATTGTTGGAGCTCTTCGAGTTAAGATTTGAATGTATCGGTCTTGTCTCCGTGTGGTGCAGCGATACCGTCCTCCATGGCGCTCAGCCACGGTACCAGTGCTTCGGTAACGTGTCCAAAGTCGACTGATAACACTCTGACTTGTATTCAGAGCTAAAGCTACAGTACGTTGCCGGGAACCAGCTTCTATCATTCCCACGGCTCTGAGCATTTCTTCCCTGCTTAAATGACGTCGCCGCTCCATAATAACGTTGGTTTTAATCAGTAGTAGGGAAACAGTAGCACTAATAATGTCTTCAATGCGTTGTATGTTTTTATAGGAAAAATATTGACAGCTTATTTTCATCTTTTACTCGAATTTGATTGAGAGTTCCTGATTCAAATTATGAAATGCACCAAAAAGGATCCATATAAATTTGTACAAAGCCACATCTCAATCTCAAGAAATCCGCATAAAAATGCTTGATCCCTAGACACTTTTGATGTGTGTATTATGAGAAGCTGAACTTGTGGTTTCATTACTCTCTAAAATTATCCTGTTCTTAACAATACCTACATAATATTCCGATATAGTAAGATATTCCCGCTACAACTGTGTTACTGCGCAGCTATGCGTTCGGTGTTCTGAGTCGTCATTAAGTTTGAATCGGACTATATATACCTGTATGACTGGAAAATCATGTCAAAAGTTTTAAGAAATAATCACAACGTACTATCATAAATCATTTCATCACGGAAATTAAAAAGGAGGTAGTAGAAATAAAAACTAAAAACTACGACACAGAAAGTATTGTGAAAGACCTAGAAGGGAAATACAAAGAACTAGATCAAGCGCACCTAAAATTGTCTGATTCTAATCTCAAAAATGAAAAGAGGATGAAGGACCTTATACAAAAAGGTATATTTCTGGAAAAATATAATAAGTCATTGGAAGATCGTATAGGATGGTTGGAGCAGAAGGACTTGAAATTAAATATAGAGTTAATAAATGTACGTAAACAGGAAGGTGAGAATATCAAAGAAGTAGTGGAGAAGATTGCGAAGGAACTGAAACTGAGGGTAGACGGCATAGAAAAGGTATGGAGAATCAGAGGTGAAGGAGCATGTACACCAATTATAGTAAAAATGTGTAACAGAGAAATGCGTATGCAATGGCTCAAAAGCCGTAAACAACAGCTGACAAACCACTCAATCTACAACAACAATGATGACATCCGCATCTATATCAACGAAAATCTTACGCGTCAAATGCGCGAGCTATTTTGGACAACAAAGCAGAAGCTGAAGGACGACTTCAAGTTTATATGGATACAAGAAGGAAAGATTTTAATTAAAAAGAGTGAGGACGAGAAGAAAGTGTACAATATCTATTGTGTTGGTGATATAAATAAGTACTTACCTATTAACAGCAAAAACGGAGAGTAAATACATACCTTTATACATTTGCTATATCTACATAAATAAAAACTCAGATAATATAGAATTAAATAAGTAATACTTTTTTAATATAACTAAATATAAATATGAACACTGAAAACTTACAGGATATTACATACTCAAAATATGAATCTACAAAACAATGGATAGATCACGTAACGCAAGTGAAAAATCTTCTTGTTAATAAATCTTAATGTTAATGTTTTCTTTTATATCTCTATATAGTCCTGTAGTAGGTACTCAACTTGCTTATCTGAAAAGACAAGATTATAAAGTTTTAGGTCATGTATTGTTTGTCTTATGTCACAATTTCAATAATATTCGTCAACAAACTTCTTGGAACCGTCCAAGAAGTTTGTTACATATTTAATAGAAGAAGTTGTTATTAATCTGTGAACGCACATTTTATTGGACAAGGAAAACACAATCAGATAGGAATAAAATACGCTTTTACAAAGAGAATTTTTAATAACAAATGATTTATGTATAATAATATCACACCGGTTGTTCCCAATGACTATGAGTTAGGTTAAAGTGAACTTATTTATAAGTACACCTACATTTCGGTAGTTTCCTTGAATGCCAATCGAATCCAGTCTGTAGTTTGATACAAATTTTCCTGCTTTTCTGGAAATAAATGTATTTATATTAATTTGAAATACTAAAATGTTTTTGTTGTTAGTAAATAACGGACCGTTACTGATTCTTTGTTATTAACTGTTCAGTTCCTTATCCGGGCAAAATACCAATGTCTAGAATGCAACCCTACCAGCTCTGACTCTTTACATAATTCTATATGCAGCGGAATCCATGCAAATCTGCAGACATCACTAATATCACCTAATTGCATAGAAACGCGGAGCACATTTCAACTAATAAAGGTTACATAGAAACGTGGAGCACATTTCAACTAATAAAGGTTACCCTGTGTTTTCTAAAAAACAAACAGCTTAGGCCCTCTGATTAAGCCAAGAGCTTTTGTGCGCACCAGGTCCACAGCTGAATAAAATTAATCATTATTTGGTACTTACATGCCTGTACAAAACTATTTTACCGTCAACAGAATACAGGTACACCTCTTGTGTGAGATGAAATCGTGTAATTTATTACACGATTTCATCTACCTGGTCGTCAAGGATGACAAACTGAAATGTTGTTTTCTCTCGCGTGTTAATCTCGGACGACCAACATCCTCATCGCAACGTTCACGTGAACAGTTTTTCCACTTAACGTAGCCAAATACCAACAATATCAATATTTTTAATAATAAATATTTTACAAAAATGATGGCACTGTCAATACACTGACAGCTCATAGTTTTGTTTTCGACTTGACTGACACAAATCGGGGCGATCAATCCTAACTTTAGTTAATAAATCTGATCACGTGCTTTGTTCACAGCGAGGGAACGAGATAGCTGCAATTTTGTAGCCTGTCTTTATCTCGCAATTGCCTATTGTCATTGTCATAAATTGTTGTAGAATATTATTATAAGTTTATTTTATTGAAAATGTGGATTTTATTGGCTGTGTAAAATAAAAAGTCTTCACGTGAGCTTTGGGATGTTCGTCGCTCAAGATCGATAAACGAGAAAAAGGAATATTTTGTCAACCTTGAAGCTCGAGAATTTATAACATGATTTGGATTTCACAAAACCAACACTTCTGCCTGTACTGGAGTCTATCAACGATAAATTAGTGCCAGCAGTAGAGGTCCTATGGCTGATATTACTCTCTAATTAAACTGGCAAATACGTGTGTGAATTCACAAAATTGGTTTACCAAGTTGACCTCCTCAAAACAATATGTTACATAACATATTGTTTTGAGGAGCTCAACTTGGTGAACCATGTACTTATCTCATGTGTAGTTAAGATTTTCTTAAATAAAGTGATTATTATTCCGAAATGAGAGCGTGTTTGTCCTTTTTCAAACGAAATGTGCATTCACAGATTTACAAACAGCTCCATCCATTAACTTTAACACGTTGCCTGCCATATGGAAATCCGAATACATTTGCGTTTTTCATCAGTCGTTTAAATGACGTGAAATGACTTATTTATAAGATTTCTATATATAATATATGTTTTTATATATTTTTTTGTATATTATGTGCTGTTTTTAATCCGCCGGTCATTTACACCCGGCGCGGCGCAAATGTAATATTTTTTTCATTGGAGCCACGCCGGTCAAATCGCCGGTTATGAAATGGAAGGACAAACGTGACGTTTGTCTACTGTCAACTAAACACTCTATAGGATTTATAAAAACTAAAAATAAGAGAGGAATAGAGGTGATTAAGCCGAAGATAATTATGGATTATAATAAAGCTAAGGCAGCAGTAGACCTCTCGGATCAAATGACAGCGTATTCTTCTCCGCTTCGAAAATCTATCAAGTGGTACAAGAAGTTGGCCTTAGAACTGCTTCTAAACACAGCTGTAGTAAATGCTCGGGTTTTATATGAAGCTACCACAAAAAAGAAGATACCTATTATTGAATTTAGACGAAAACTGTCACAACAAATGATTGACTCAAACCCACGTGATGGAGCTAACATTCCATGTAGGCCAAAGAGAATAAAACATTCTCTTGTAAAAGCAGACGGAAAGGCTGTGACGACAAGAAAATTTTGTGTAGGTTGTTAAAAAATAATTCACAAACGCATGGAAGAAAAATTGCCAAAAACAAAACCAAAAAGGTTACGACATTTTGTTCAGTTTGCCCAGACAAGCCATATTTGTGCAGACCGTGTTTTGATAAAAATCATTAATGTTCTGTTTGTTTTTTAATTTTAAATTACTTTGATCTCAACACAATATAATGTGTCTCTAAATAACACTAGTCCTTGATTTGTAATAATAAAAATATTTTAAAAAGTATACTGTCTTTAATTTACATCATAATTTTGTTTGACTCGCTACAAAAACATTCATACAACCAAAAAATTATAAAAATATTTTGAGGCCAAGTTATCTAAAGTGATCATTGGGGCCGCGCCGGCCACTTGTAATGGTATTTTGCGTTACACGCATGGCCGTCAGCGAGCAAAAGGTGTTCAAGTTCACCTTAGTTGTGCCGGTCATTTAAGCCCCCCATGGCCCAAACGCTTCTACCAAGTGCCGGTCATTTGGACCCCCCATGGCAGCTAACGTGTTGAAACAAACTTCCAGGCTTGTTCGTTGTACTACTAGGTGACTGAAAACTAAATAGGTATAATAAGTCTGAAAAATATACGCTATTTATTTAAATAAGCACTTTATTTTTAAATCCACATCTAAATTAATAATGCTTCTTAATAAAGTACAAGGCGCATCACATCGTTTGATTAGATCACGATGATTCATGTGAAATCTTGTTCAAATCCGCAATTTTTCGCTGTACTCGTTTTTATTCAAGCACTTTAAAATAATGATTCACTAACTTTTAAGTGTCTAATTTTTGCCATTTGCGGATGCCGATTCCCTTTTTCATTTAACACCATTACTTTAGTTATTTATAGGAATAGAAAAAAGCAAGTAACACATTGACACAACTGTAAATACAGGTTTGACAATTAATTGAATTTTGATATTCTGGCGAGAATAATAGTCGCAGTAGGTTGCTTTCGGCTGTTGCAAAAGCTAAACGCACTTAGTTTTTGCGAAAAAATTACGATCTTTGAGTTCTTTGCCATGGAAACGTAAAAAGTGTTTGATCTTTAGATCATGAAAACGACCTTGATCGAGATCATGTTACAAAATCCGTGAAATCCACCCTCAGTCGTTTACATATTAGTGTGAGTTTTCTATGACATCTCCCTAACCAGTCCAATCAATCATCAAGTCCAAGTTCAAAAATTTTGTTATAGTCGTTTCTGATCCATAATTAAATGTCAGGTGTTTTATGATTTGTTCTTTGCTCAAATGTTTTTAATTTATTTATAAATTATTCGCGCTCATTCATGCTATTAATACCCGAATACAGTGGATTATCTTCTCTCAAGTAGCCTCGCATCAATAATACCACTAAAAACTACAATAAAATCTGATTTTTAACCTGTAATTCTTGGTTAGCAGTTTCATTATCACTTATAATACCACAAGAGCTTCAAAATTATCGGGTATTTCCCGATAGGTTCGTTGCAAACAAATGAAGGAGTCAAGTTTTGAGTAAAAACTTGACGATTTAAAAGTTGAAAGTTATACTCACGTCTATTTGCTGTCAGCTGCGATGCGGAGGCTAAACAAAAAAAACACTTCGTGGCTATTTAACTTACCTGAATAAACCGCAAACGATCACTCTTACGTTAGTATAGTATTTTGCTTTATATAAATAAATTATTTCTTCTTTATTTTCATTCTAGAAATACTATGATATGTACACTGTTTGTTCACTGTGTTGTTCGCGTTTTGTTTCTAATAGTTTACACCGCAAAGTCGATACAATTTAAATTTTTCAAGACTAGACTAGACAAGACTTAGAAGATTGGAACAATTTTTGACAATTCCTATCTTATTTTGCTTTTAGGTAGAACAGCTGGCCTACTATGACGTCTTAAAGCAGAACTTATTCCACTGAGGGAAAGAGATGGTGCTAGACACCCTGTATAGCTCTGTCTCTTTCCCTCGGTGGAATAAGTTCTGCTTTAAGAAGTCATGGTAGGCCTACTGTAATATAAGGCTTATCGTATATTTGACTACAAAGTTGCAAGCAAAAGCAATTATTAGTAATTTCTGTCTGAAGAAGACTGGTTTTAGAAAAATGGTTTTAGAGTATAAAAGTTAATCAGATTCTAAACCACTTGCTCAATTACAAAATAAAAAGGGTGTTAAAACACCCGTAAAAAAGCTGAAATGATTTTTTTTCTTCGCTTTAGCTTTTCGGTTTTTGTTCTAGATCTAGAACATACGGGCATCTTCTAGACACATAAATATTGCCCTGTGAAATGGATTCGACACGTTAGTCCGACCAATCAGACTTATGGTCAATGTTTTAGAGGAGGCCTGTGTCGAAAGACAAACTGGGGAAGAACGTACCATTAAAAATATTAGTTTTAAGAATTAACTGTAAGAACTCAGAAATAAAGGCTTATTATATTTTATTTATTTTTTATTACTTATGGTCAATTTATCGGAGAAATAGGATTTATGATTTCTTCTTTGGAACCTTTTATTTTTTTGCGATTTGAAATCCTCAATAACCTTTCCCCGCTCTGGGCGGAGCGGGGTGTGTCAAGAGTTTTTCTGACTAAAACCCAACCATGTTCCTTCTTTTGCTTCGAAGAAAGAGGTGACTGCTTTCCATTCCCCCTCGCTCCGGACCATGGACTTAACCAGGACCGGAGACGTGACATCGCCGCCGCTGATCGCTTCTACGAAGACACAGCAGTGCTCCGCCCAAGCTGGGTATTCCGCCACAGACTGGAAACCCTGGAACCTTTTTGGTTTCTTCTCTAAGAAGAAACCAAAATGCAAAAAATTTATGTTAATGATAAGATTACGGGAGGCAGCATATATGCCGTTTTAGCGAACAAACAATATTATCCGAATATAATATTTACTGATCATTTTAATTAGCATGTCGAAGTTTTAAAATGAAATGATTGATAAATAAGTTATTTTATATCAACAAAATCGGGACTATAAAACAGAGAACCTAAAATAACTTAGTTGCTTGAAAGTGAGGAGAACACTCCCTATTTACAAGCAGCTGAGTTTTTTTTTTTATAAAATCACATGTTCTTTTTTAAAAATTCTATAATGAAATAAATTATGTTTTTTTAATAAAATAAAGTCTTATATACGTACATACATACGTTACTATTTAGAATCATCAGTCTGTTAGTAAGAGACTTACTGCCCTAAGATCTTTTAATTTGATAGCATATATTCAACACGCTCTAGAGGTCAGTGTTTTCCCGTTAGCTATGCAAATGATTTTGTTTTTTTTTAACTAGAAAGATATTTTACAATTCACCTGGATAAAACTTATATACCCAAATTCTAATTTAAGAAGTCCATTTTTTGACAGTACGTTATATTGTTTTCATGACAACAGTTTTGCAACGCCCACGTCCCGCCCCTCGATGATCTTATTAAGGTAGGTATGGACTAGGGCATGCACTTCCAACAAGACATTGAGCAGCTTGTGTAAAGAAGCGAACTTAACATTTTATCGGACGAAATACAAACGCGGGTATACCGTGCTACTTGAAATGAGGTACGTAAGTCGCGATGGATAATTTACGAAATTTCGCATGCCTAAATTTGGTAGAACACAGTAAACTACGCATTCACATAAAACCCAGAAATGGATTATATATTTTTTGTTAAATAATAAAGCTTTGACTTAGATACTAACTCTAAACTTGTACTCTCAAAAAAAAAACATAAACATTTAAAAAATGTCTCTTGGTCCTTTTTTGTACTATCCATATTGACCAAAAAAAGGCGGTAAATCATCTGTGATTATTAACTCAAACTCTATTTATTTCAGTTATCCCATTACAGGCACTTATGAATGTTGAATAATCAAAAAGGTGATGCTACAGTCCCAGCCACTAGGCATTATAAACTTGTTAAAGTACTGCAGCATTTTCACGAGTCATTATGTAGTTCCCATACTAAAGGGTAAATCTCTGTGGAGAAGAATCATGAAACTCTATGGAAAGCCTTTAAATCAAAATATTGTTACAAAATATTGGTTCCATCATTCATGTTGAGATTAAACGAACGACGTAAAATAATAGAGCCTGATATTGTGAATGTACCCACATTTACAATCTCAGGCTCTACTATTTTACGTTTTGTGAAGTTTCGAGTCAAGTTCTGTTCGCGATTAAGAATACCATTGATGACGTATAAAATGACTAAATTTTAATAAAAAAAAATATGCTTCAAGATGATTAAAAAAACTTTTATTTTCGGACTACATAGGTCACATTGTGTTAGTGTTTAACTTTAGCAGCTATGTCTAAGTTCAAGACCCGTTTAAGCCATGTAGCTTTATCCAACATTTCAGCAAATGCCCTCAAGATACTGTTGCTTCATCTCACTCCGCGTTACTTACTTACTTTTAAACAATCACCCTGAAAGGCGAGTTATAATTAAGTAAAATAAGTTTATTTTATAACTTCTAAAGAATGTGCCTGTCTGCTTCAAAGTATGATGGGTCCTGTTCTACCCGCTCCAGAAATCACATGGGGTGTGGTGCCGCTGGAGGGTGCTTGTATGGAGGTGCTGGTGTCTTGAATTGTTAATCCCATCATTCTGGCTTGTTGCAGATTCTCTATTCGTGCCTCTAGGTTGTTCAGCCTTTGGCGATCCCCGATGAGTTGGGTGTTCATCGTTGATACCATGTTGGACAGTTCTCGCTGTCCTGCCTGTACCTCCTTGAGAGTTTTTTGGATGTCTAACAACAGGATCATGACAGCGCTATCGTCATGCCTCTCAGCAGTGGGCGCAGAGGGTGTGGGCCTGACGGGACGAGGAGGTGGTGGGTCATCGTCCTCGGAAGGGGCTTCTAGAACGGTTGTGGTGGTTCTTTTTGCTTTTCCGCGCGTCTTTTTTACTGTTGTCTGACCCTCTTCTGATGTTCTCCGTACTCCCGCTCGTGTGGACACTCCTGGCAGGGACCCCGGCACCCCGGCACCCCGGTTACCCCTTGGTGAATAACGTCGCTGCGGCCGATTCGCAGCTTTGAGCATTTATAAATGTTGCCTAGTGGATACGAGGCTTAAAGCCATTCAACAAGTTGCTCAACATGTTTCGCAACTTGTTGAATGTTGACGCGGAACATTTGTTTAACAACGTTGTCTGTCCACACATTCTCAGTCGTCGACAACATGTCGCCAGAGGAACTTGTGTTGATTTCAGCGGCAGTGGTTATAATTTTATCGAAATCAAAAAGAAGAAAACACTACGGACATTGTTGTGCGTCACGTCTCCACTCGACAACAATTGATGCTCAACTAACGATGCACTTTAAACAAACAACAAGCCGCGCGTCATGTTGCGCGGCAGCTGGCAACGTCGCGCGCTGTTGTGCAGCGTTGCCGTGCCATGTTGAGATTCACGTGTCGCGCGCCAAATGTTGCCTAGTGGATACGAGGCTTTAGAAGAAGTGTTGCTTCACTACGCTTACACTTCACTTTACCAGTGTTCTGTG
Organism: Ochropleura plecta; assembly: GCA_905475445.1. Lineage (NCBI taxonomy): Eukaryota > Metazoa > Arthropoda > Insecta > Lepidoptera > Noctuidae > Ochropleura > Ochropleura plecta. The sequence goes on along the minus strand of FR997721.1, from coordinate 25,595,084 downwards.
GAGAAAATTCACGGAGAAACAGTTGGGCTTACATCCGAAACAATATGCCTGGCCGGCTGACCAATGCGAAAATCAAGTACCACATAGAGCGACAATATCACTACTAGTCTAGTCAACAAGTGCTTTTTTAGTCAAAACTTTTTAAAAGTCTCGGAAAAATATGGTTGAGGGCTCATTCGATTCGGGATTGCATCTAGAAAGTTTTTAAAAAAATACAAAACCCGTAAACAAAAAAGGGGTTTAGTTTTTTTGTATATCTCGAAAACTATTTGACATATTTTAATTTTGAAAAAAGAGTTAAAAAGAAGAGAAAATTTCCTAAAAAAAACTAACTCCCGAAGTTGTAGGACCAATATTAAACATTTTTACAGGGAGCTGAAAATACGCCCGAAAACGGGTACTCGGGATTCCGCAAGCCACGCCCCCTTCGAGCGCTTTAATGAAAAATATTATTTAAACATATTAAATGTTGATATTACAATTTGAAAAAATTCAGACATACAGGACAAATTAAAGAATAAAATGCCGTGGTTTTTTTTTTATTGCGATTTTATAAAATGTTATCCATTAATTAATTAACAATTTCTTCCGACTGGGCTATAAACATTGCAAGTTGCATAATTGTTAAACCAGAAATATCAAATTTTTTCCCTCTCGTGGAGCTATTCTTCAAAGATTAAAGAAAGGATTTCCGTCGAGTGAATTAAAAAATTGTTAATTTTCGATTTGTTATTAACAAATTTCCTAGGCGGCAAATTAAATCCCTACTAATATTATAAATGCGAAAGTAACTCTGTCTGTCTGTCTGTTAGGCTTTCCCGCTTAAACCTCTCAACCGATTTTGATGAAATTTGGCACAGACAATCTTTAGACCCTGAGAAAGGACATCAGCTACCTTTTATTGCGAAATAAAGGGATGAAGATGTTGAAATTTTGTATGGGATTTCTTAATTTTAAAAGATAAAACCACGAAACTTTTTATTTAAGCACTTGATAAGAAATAATTAAACATTTGTTCTAGCGTTTTTGAAATTTAGACCTGTAAGGGAAGAAATAGGGGTTGAAAGTTTGTATGAGATTCGTCATTTTTGAAGATAAAAACATTACATTTTGTATTTAGGCACTAAATAAGAAACAAAAAATCGTTTGTTCTAGCATTTTGAAATTTTTACCAGTGTGGGGTTGAAATAGGGGTTGAAAGTTTTATTTTTTTTATTTTGACGTGATAACGTCTTTAAAATCGTTTTAGTCGGGTGACATGTTCAGAAACTTGTGTCACACCAAAACCTCACAAGCGACATTTCATAAAGATGGTAGCGCCATCTGTTACTTGGCTCGAAAAAAAAACTTTAAATTAGTACTTAATTTCATTTTAGATGTCACTACTGGTGATAACTTATATCACCAATAAGACGTTATCACGTAAACATCTCGATCGTAAACCTACTTTACAAACAACCAATTTTTTTAATAAAAATATTGCCCCACACTAAGAGTTTCTCCTGTATCGTGGGTGCGTTTACAAACATATAAACTCACATACACAAACAGCCAGACCCGAAACAACTATCTGTAGGCCATACAAATATTTGTTCCGAGCGGGAATCGAACCCGCGACACGCAGCGCAGCAGTCGATCGCTCAGCCACTGCGCCAACCGTGTGGTCATACCCTAAAAAGTTCGTATGGGTGTTCGTCATTTTTGAAGATAAAACCATGTAAAGGTCTCTTAAGATATGCAGAGTTTTTCTACAAACGGAATTCCCGAAATTCGAACGGAACGGAATGGATTCGGAACGGGAACTACGAAGCCAAACTTTTTGTATGCAAAATCTTAACCACTGAACCTAGGAACATAATATTTAGAAGTTTTGGGTGTATTAAGTTAAAAAAAAAATGACTTTTGAAGTTAAAATTCCTTTTAACGAATACTCTGCCTCACCGCCGCCTGGAATTGCGGCGACGCTGCTCGATGGAGGCCGCACGGCACATTCAGTACTTAAACTCCCATTAAATTTACCTCATGAGGAAACTCCAGTTTGTAACATATTACAAAAAACAGCGATCGTGGCCGAATGCTACAGCAATGCAAGATGTTGGTGTGGGATGAGTGCACAATGTCGCATCAAAAAGCGATCGATGCGCTCAATCCGACTCTGAAAGATATCAGAAGCAACCAGAGTTTAATGGGTGGGTTGGTAGTGCTGCTTGCTTGTGATTTTCGACAGACACTACCTGTCATTACCAGAGGCACTCCAGCAGATGAGATTAATGCATGTTTGAAAGCGTCTACGTTATGGGTGCATGTAAAAAAAAATTGTCTCACTAAAAACATGCGAGTACATAATGATACGCAATCGGGGCAATATGCAGCGGCTCTATTGAAAATCGGTGAAGGTTGAATGACGGACGCTAACGGCATGATTACATTAAATCTAGAATTTTGTAATGCTGTCTACAACTTGGAAGATCTTAAAAACAACGTCTATCCCGGTTTGGAATATAACATGAGGAATAGAGAGTGGCTGTGTTAAAGCGCAATATTAGCACCGACTAATGAAATCGTGGGACAGATCAATGAACGAATGATGTCACATGTGCAAGGCGATGTTGTCGAATATTTGTCAGTAGATATTGTCATGGACAGTGAACAGGCGACATCTCATCCTACAGAGTTTCTAAACTCTAGAGCGGTCAGGAGTGCCGTCTCATAAGCTGAGATTGAAAGTTGGGGTTCCAGTTTTGTTAATGAGAAATATCGAAGCGCCGAGACTATGCAACGGGACTCGATTGCAAATAACGTAGCTAGGACGCAATATAATTAGAGCAATTAGACAGGAATAGCTAAAGATGAAGAAGTTTTGATTCCCCGCATACCCATTTTTTTTAAGGATCGTTTTTATCTTAAAAATCATAATTTTTTACGAGGAATCTATTTTCAAAATAAAAATTTCAATTATCTAATAAATAATCTATTTGTTTATAACAATTTTATAAACGAAAAGAGATAAAATTTTAAAAAAATGTGTTTTAGGTAGCTTTTATTGATAGAAAAACGAATGATTATCGATATTGGAAAAAAAAAATTTCTTATAACATTTATTTTAATATTTAATTTGCCGCCTAGGTAATTTGTTAATAACAAATCGAAAATTATCAATTTTTCAATTTACTCTTTCAAAATCAAAATCAAAATATTTTTATTTTACATAGGCCTACATAGGCACTTATAAAACGTCGAGAAAAGATGCACGGTTCGGGTTGGTCGTTTCCTATGGAGAAGAACCGGCAAGAAACTCCATGGTTACTCTTTTAAAATCATTTAGTTTTACAATGTTGTTGTTGTTACAGCGTTAGCACTTAAGTATGAGAGGACAGCGTAGGCCCGACAATAAGTCATTGCTTACTTTACAAAAAGTAAAATAAAATAATACGTTAACAAAAGTTAACAAGCGTCTAAGAATCTACAAGGCCAACCATGTCCACTCATTCACAACTAATAGGTAGAAAAGAATCTATACAAAAGTAAAAAAATAAATAAAAAGATATTGCAAAAACAAAATAATAACTAAAAGACGAGTCACACAGATGTTGCTATCAGTACTGTAACTATTCAGAAGAATAGCTTCACGAGAGGAAAAAAAAATTGAGATTTCTGGTTTAACAATTATGCAACTTGCAATGTTAATAGCCCAGTCGGATGAAATTTTTAATTAATTAATGGATAACATTTTATAAAATCGCGATAAAAATATTTTTTCTACGGCATTTCATTCTTTAATTTGTTCTGTATCTATATGTCTGATTTTTTTCAAATTTTAATATCAACATTTAATATTTTTCATTAAAGCGCTCGAAGGGGGCGTGGCTTGCGGAAACCCGAGTACCCGTTTTCGGGCGTATTTTCAGCTCCCTGTAAAAATGATTAATATTGGTCCTACAATTTCGAAAGTTAGTTTTTTTTGAGGAAATTTCCTCCTCTTTTTGACTCTTTTTTCAAAATCAAAATATATAGTTTTCGAGATATACCCAAAAAACTAAACCCCTTTTTTTGTTTACTAATTTGTTAATAACTTTTGCAATTTTTTCGAGCGGGTCTTGAATTTTTTCAAAAACTTTCTAGATGCGATCCCGAATCGAATAAGCCCTCAACCATATTTTTCCGAGACTTTTAAAAAGTTTTGACTAAAAAAGCACTTGTTGACTAGACTATACATAGAGCGACAATGGTTAATGACTGAAGATTTTATGGCAAAATCATCTTCGGGGAAATAAATCGAACGACAAAATGCCTTAAAGGATGGCACTCTAAAATCAATCAGACGATCGGTAAAAAAACACCAAACGCCTGAAATTGCTGCAAGAAGACGCAAATGCTTTTTTTTTAATAGAATATTAAAGTATGGGCAACTAGTAACCTTTTAACAACAACTTTGAGGCTCTGAGCGTCGAGCCTTAACGTGTCTGCCCTTCATGGCGCAAGCGTGATTTTATCGACTGACTGTGTCCCCCCTTCCAACAGCGGAAACTGCCCAGCGCCACAGTATCCAGAAGTTGTGATAGGTGTCAGATCGCCTCATTGACAACTGTTCAAGCTTCTTTAAACAAGTATGTGTTTTTTATTAGTAGTAGAATTGTGTGAATTATAAGTGAATCAGTGTTAACATAACTTAGTTTAAAAGTTTTTTCTGTATTTAATTTGAATTTCAAAACTATTGAAATTGGTTTGACGGTTTCAATAATTCTCAAATTAAGTTTTATAAAGACTGGTGTATTTGTGTTGTATTCGACTTGTGAGGCAAATATAACACAGGGAGGTTTGTCCCGAACAAAGTCCACTGTCGCATCTTTAGTTTGAGTAACGGATCTCTCGAGTTGAGTTGACACTGACTGGTTAATCAGAATCCACCTGGAAAAGCGCCGGGCGTCGGAAGCCACACGATGACTCCAAGCCACCGTAGCCGCGTGCTTGTGGACAGTGAGCAATGGGCAGCTCATCACATCTCCGTCTAGTGTAGCCATGCCGTGCCATCGGCGCGGTCGTGTTCCACGTTCGTTTCCAAAATATTTCAGCAAATCTGAGGGGCCCGTCAGGGCGACTGCCTTCCAGGGCTGTGGCACACACAAATGGAAGGGTTTTAGACAGTATAAGTCTGACACTCCCTTCCACTCCGCCCAGAGCGGGAGAAAACAAATTATTATTTCACATCCGAATTTTTTTTCACGCGAATTTTTTTTTTTTGTTTCCAAGCGATATCTTAATACCAATCTGACGAAATTTTACAGATTGTTTGTTTACACGAGTATCGATTTCATTGCATTATTGGTATATTGAAGGCGTGGCCATTGTCAAATGCAAGATGGACGCCGATGACCGTGCATTACAATACGCATGTGCAGTGTTACCCGTAATTCAACTGCGTAGCGATTGGCTGACGTTAGTGGATCGATTTCAATAGACGAAAAATGTGTGAGAGACAAAGAGCACCACAAAGATACTGTTTTTTTTTGTTTTTCAGATAACTCACGCGGAAAAGCTGTGAAGATGGTGCAATTCGACTTCAAGACTGCGGATGCCACTGTAAGTACATATATATATATATCAGCACACAATAATAAATAAGCTGCGGGCGTTTGTCACTAGACAACGATTTGTTAGAACCTAGTGACAAGTATTGGATTACGATTTTCTTGATCTTAACCTAAATATCACTCAAAAATATCTCTATGCATACGTTACAAAATACAGTACATACTAGTACTGATAACGTTACACGGTTACTTTTTAGTAAAAGTCTTTTGCGAACATTTCTTTCGCCCAAGTTTGCCAGATAGTGTGTGATATCTATTAGTCCAGTATTAGTACACGCAGATTTTTTGATATGTAACGTCATGTTTGGACCAGCTACTGATAGTCCATTGAAAAGTTACATTTGGGGTTGCGTTTTTTAGAGGACGCAATTTTATTTTTTTGATGTGTAGGGGGGATCAGTGTAAAGCTAAAACCAAGTTTGTGGGGTCGCCACCCTTGTCCCACGGCCGCCATCTTGAAAATAAGGGTTGAAATGGTTTTTACGATATATCTCTTAAACTATTTATTTGATAAAAAAAAATTTTTTACATTTTTTGTTGCAAATTAAATTCTCTACAACTTTGGTCCAGTAACTTTTTGTCGTAAAACAATAAATAAAGAAGTTATAAGCGAAAATCTTCAGAAATTCGAGAAAAAAAATTATATTTTTTGATGTAACTTTTTTTTATCATTTTACGAAAAAATTATATGTGACCATTTTTGTAGATCGTTTTTTTTAAGAAACAACTTTCATTCGCTTAATTTTTTCATTAAGTCAATAGCTAAGGTTTTACAGCGCTCCGAAGTCAGTACTATTTTTCAGTACTCTTAACTATACCTATATTATACGTGTGTGCTAATAATAATATTATTAAAAAATATTATTATTAAATAAAAAAAACAATAACTGATGACATATTATTTTTTATCATCAGTTATTGTTTTTGACGTGATAACGTCTTTAAAATCGTTTAAGTCGGGTGACATGTTCAGAAACTTGTGTCACACCAAAACCTCACGAGCGCGATCGATCGATCGATCGATCGTCTTATTGGTGATAACTTATATCACCAATAAGACGTTATCACGTAAACATCTCGATCGTAAACCTACTTTACAAACAACCAATTTTTTTTTTATTTATCTACTTTGTTATTACCTATAATTTTTTTAATTATATTTTTTGCAATATTATTAAAAAATAATTATATGCTCTTTTTCACTCTTTAACAGGACTTAACAATTATTGATTTTTAAAATAATTTTAAATGCCATGGCTGTTACTGAGAATACTGTTCAGGTAGAAAATACCCAAGTGACCATGAGGGAACAAAAGAACAGCTGCCTGCCATTGTTATTATTATTCCTAACCTTTGTTATTGTAAGAATAGCTAATAATTTTTTTCTCGAATTTCTGAAGATTTTCGCTTATAACTTTTTTATTTATAGTTCTACGACAAAAAGTTACTGGACCAAAGTTGTAGAGAATTTAATTTGCAACAAAAAATGTTTACAATTTTTTTTTATCAAATAAATAGTTTAAGAGATATATCGTAAAAACCATTTCAACCCCTATTTTCAAGATGGCGGCCGTGGGACAAGAGTGGCGACCCCACAAACTTGGTTTTAGCTTTACACTGACCCCCTTTACACATCAAAAAAATAAAATTGCGTCCTCTAAAAAACGCAAGGCTAGGCCTAAAAAATGTAACATTTCAATGGACTGTGATACGACTTCACTCACACAACACAAATATTGGTATAATATTTGTGTTTTATCGATATAAAACGTAAACACTTTTTAGTAATATTAAGTTCTGATATGAATTGCTAGAATTCAATATTTTATTTTTTTCCTTTTTCAGCAACTGATGAATGAGATCATCCGTATCACGCTCACTGAATATAATGCTTTGGGTAAGTATTTTTATTTATCTTTTATACCACTTATATCTAGCTCTGAAGATAGAAATCACTGCTGATGATTATGGGGCTGTCGTTGTTAAGTGTTTGTTTCAGATACCGTGGCCGCGGGACATAAAGGGCAATAGAAGGAACATGTGTGGGTTTTAGTCAGTAAATATCTAACCTAAGCAAAAAAAAAGTTTTTAATTCCAGGCTTCAGATACAACTGTATCCAGCTTATCTAATGACGGTGTTACAATACATCATTTTGGTTATAGGCCACAAGATTTCTAATCCTGTTCCTGAGGAAGAGGAACAAGAGATGATGGACGAAATGATGGAGAAGTATTTGGATAATGAACGTATCCTGGACGTGTACTTTGCAAGACTGAAATATTTGCTGAGGAAATCGCCACCCGGACGAAAGGAACTACAGAGAAAACAACGCCAGATTGAGGACCTGATCAGAAAAAACGGTCTGGAATAAACATTGTACGGAAATAATGAACCTATAGGCACAAGTTTGTTTGAGCAAGTTTAACTCGTTTTATTTTCATAAGTGCCTGTGATTTATCTTATACCCGAATATTTTATACTTGGTTTGAGTTATTATAATTGCTTAAAATGAGTTTTTAAGGACTGTCATTACTTATGTTACCTATAAATAAAACAAAATTTGTTTTTTTTTTCGGTAAATCTCTCTTGTGAGTGCAATTATGAGTAGATTGAATTCCTTTGGTGTCTAATTGTAAGGTTTTTATTTACTCTGTGTATTTTTAAAAGTTTGTTAATAAGATAGGGTAGCCGTATTGAGATATTAAGAGGAGGCACAAAAAACTCAGCTTTCTTTAGGATTAAAGGAGACATCACAAAAATTAACTACGCGCATTCATCAAACATAGCAATGAATAGTTTTAATATTGCAAATTGACTTTGCTCATTTGTTTAGAAAGTAGCGAGAACTTAAGTGAGCTAGGGTAGGATTAGGTCTCAATTTTTTTTGGATTTTTTGTTATTTTATTCACTTCACATTTAGTTTACGTTTCTATTTGTTGAAATGAAAGTTCTGTAGGTGTGCGTAGCTCTAAGTAGCATATTCCTTTCATTGTTTTTTTTTTCTTAGTTTTACGGCTTTGTCTTATGTTGAATCAGTAAGTAATAAATATTTATATCTACGTAGAAGTATAGGGTCATTGATTGAACTGTAATGTTCACCTCATCATAATATTTAAAGGACTTTTAGAAAATATAGTGTTTTAGATTGATTAGTAACAAGAAATATCGGATTTACTAGATTTCTATTCACTTTTATCAATCACCTAAAGAATGATTAAGGAATTACAAAAATTTCCTTTTTAGTGTTGTGTTTTTTTCTATTACCCTTCCAAAGACAAGTACAGATACAATTAGTTTGTTTTTGAGATCTTCATGTATTTAAAGTGCAATACAAAAAAAAACTATAATTTAGTGTTAGGCTTAACGCCCGTCTCTTGGAAGGGACTTAGCAGGGTTTACGACTGACGTGTTTCGAAAAGTACTATAATTATATTTTATAATGAATTATTGAAATCTTAAAATATTTTACGAACAAAATTGAAGTAGGTTCTAATTAAGACTTTTAGCATTATTATAATACCTGAAATTGTACTAAATTATCAATCCATCATGTAATTATTATTTTTTGTTTTTAACAAAATAGATGAGTTTTGATTTTTACCAAGCATAATAGTCACTAGTGACTTCACCCTTTTTGTATTCTGTAAATTGTTTAAATAAACTTATACTTGTATAAGACCCAGTATACTCATACAACTTCATTGCCTCAAAATAAATTAAACGTAATTAGGTGCCGAATATAACGATATTATTATAACTACGTGTGATTTTAATTTTAAATAAAATGGTGTGGTAAACGCTTTTTTTTAATCCAACCTAGACTAATTGCTTGTATGCCTAGCATATACAAACTACAGACATCCTCTACTACCTACTATCCAACCACTACTAATATACTAGCCAACCAACTGAACGACCATTGCCAAGAGAACAAAACAACATCATGGCGATAGAACAAAGAGGGTGCCGGCGCGAAGCCCGGGGCTGTAAAGATCACCACATGGTCAACAAGGCAATTTTGGAGGACGCACATCAGAGCGTCCGCAAAGAATTTAAGAATGGCGTCGATAGATTTTTCATAAGGCGTGCAATAGCGTGTCATGAATGGCTCCTGAGATTCCTTGATATTTACAGATGTCCGCCCATGGTCAAGACTTTTCTTGAAATTGCTATGCCTACATGGAAAGTGATCATGTTAGCCCGTGGAACCAACGAGTTCTTAACTACTGACCCCATTTATATTAAGCGGTTCATATTTTAGGGTGACTCTCTTTTGCCGTTGCTGTTCTGCCTGGCTATAAATCCAATGCGACAAGTGGACGATCAGAATAGGATGCAGGCATAAAATCAGCATCTGTGTAGATGTTTTCATCCATTTTTATGGGATGGAAACCAGTTAAACTAAAACCTTTGCAAATATAGTTTGGTGTGAAGGCAAGAGGAAAAGCTTTTGCCACCAAGCCAGCAATATCATATATAGTTAATGGTTTCCCCACATGACCTGGTGACATTATCTAGCCGCTATAAGTCTTAAAAAAAACCCAAAAACTTACTTGTCTAGTGGTGGTTGCACATACACAATTAATTTTGGCCGTTTGTATTGCCGGCACTGATATATGACTTACATGATTGTTCATTACGAGAATAACAGGTTGTTCTTTGGTAGGCTTTGCATATTTGATAAAATGCTGGAGGAATGTCACAAACATGAACTCGTTTGACCAACCTCGATCCGGTTGGTCAAACGCTTGGCGCTTCCAATAGGCCTTCAAGAGCTCCAGTTATCATATAATAAAAAAATGGTCAACAAGGCTCTCTTTGCTGCGACCAAAAACTTGATATACTGCAGTTTTCGTGTATCTTGCTTAAATCCTAACGTATTTCCAAACAGTGCTTTAAATGACGACGCGAGTCTGACAACCAGTCTTACCTAAGGGTATCGTATTACGCAGCTTCAACTGGGTTGTGGAGGTCAGATAGGCAATCGCTACATGTAAAATACTGGTATTCAGCTACATCTGGTAAGACTGGAAGCCGACCCCAACATAGCTGGGAAAAGGCTAGGCTGATGATGGCTTTAAATGACGACGCAAAGTTGATTTTGGTAATCCAAAATGTTTGGAAGCACCGAAAGTGCAGATTTTTGTCTCCTTAATCATTTTAATAGCAGTTCATCCACATAAATAAGCGTCTTTTTCTTCTTCTCTTTACTTCTCGGCATGATTTCCAAAAAAGTAAAGATATTTGATTGGGAATATATAACGTAATAGTATAAGATCCCGTATAGAACGACCTTCACCGAGATGCTTATTTAATGAAACGTATTTTATATTTAATTTAATATGTCAATAAATATAATGCATATGGGTTGCCTAGCAAATTTCAGTCCAGAGTATGTTTAATTAATAATTAAAAAAATATATTTTTTTAAACATTTCACCGGTATGATTATTAGATAAATTCTATACCAATCGAAGGTATGAAGCCCATAGAATATGCAAACGTTAGGTTGTCTTTTCATTTCCAGTCACAACTATCGGGTTGCCAGGTATAAACAGGTAAATCTGTACTAGCATTTTGCAACGGTCTGTTTATTGAATGAAATTTAAATGAAATTAAAGATTATTTTATTCTGAACACGGTGGTATAGGGTTGCCTGCGAAAAATCAGTCCAGAATTGCGGTTGTCGAATTTTAAAAAGTAAAATAAAATATTGCTCCGAGTGAATGTGTGCGACTGAGAGGTCCCAACCAACCATCCCATGCGATAGAAGAGGACACAGCATAGCAGCTGTTTAAAGTCCGCACATTTAAAGAAAGAGATTGCGCATGCTATTTGGGCTTGGTAAAGAAAAGGATAGCGATAGACTCGTATATACTATGCATCATTTTGGAGTAGTTTATTATTTAAATAGAGAAATAGTTATTTAATTTCTTTTTAATCAATTATTTATTTATGTGTATATTTTTTATGTGACACTAAAGTATATAATATATTTTTCGTACCACTTGCTCAAAAAAGTGACATTCTATGCCACAAAAAGCGAACATAACAATGGTCATTTTTAATCTGTTAAAAACAGGGAAAGAAAATTGTACTGAATTTCATTCATCCTTTAAGGAGAGAATGTGATTTAAATTTGGAAAACTTAGGTACCGAAATTTATACTGAACTACATCTGTGTTTACACCATTGAGTTTGTTTATAAAGCATTATACATCTTTTTGAAAAAGGAATACGCATTTATTATGCAGTTATGATTATTAAATAAAATTACGACAACCGACGAGGCCGTATGAGCTTGATGCCTATAGCTGCTTTTCCGACAAAAAAATATTAGTCTAGGAATTTGCCGCGTTTTTGTTTTCTTCAAATACATAAACGTTAACTATCAATAATTGGACCAATGTTTCGAATATTAACTTTTACTTTTAATTGTCATTATTTTTAATAAATGCTTATCTCATATTATTATTGTGTTAATTTTTTCGCAAATGGTACGAAAAGTAGAGTATTTTCCTCGGTGATAAAGCTGTCTTAGTCTTGGGTTAACTTAAATCCCTCGCTACACTCAGGACTCTCTTAAATCCCTCGCTTCGCTCGTGATTTAAGTTTTTATCACCCTCGCTACGCTCGGGAGTAAACCCCGGGTCCTTCGTTACGCTCGCGATTTAAATCGTCACCCGCGACAGAAGACACTGCTTTATCCCCTTGGTTAATAATCTACTAATATGTTACTGTAAAAGCCCGAACTACGGTTAATCTTAAGATTATCCAGTAAATCCTAAGATTTACCGACATGAGTTGGTAAATGTAAGTATTTATTATAAGGGGACGACTTTTTGGACTTTTGCCATTCCAATGCAGTAAATGCTAGGTTTTACCAATGTGGACTGGTAAATGTTGGTTTTAGGAATAAGGCGTAACAATTATTTGATAAAATTATCGTTTGGCATGTTTAAAACTCCGAATTTACAATGGCATACTTTTAAGATGGCAGAATGAAATTTTGTATAATTACGATTGGCAGAATTCAAATTTAGAAATATATCGTTTAGCATAATGTTTATTTAGAGCGATGATTATTTGGTATAATTTCACTTTTCATACTATACAGATGGCAGAATTTCATTAAAAATAACTTTAATAGGCATGTAAATCTTTAAACTAACATGGTTACTAACATTATTACTAACGGTTAAAACGGGGTATTTAACATATTTGTTATTTATTTTGAGTTTCCAATATTTTGGCGTGAACTGATACAGTGAGTTACAATTATACAAAAAATATTAGGGCAAAATATGTTTTTTTGGAAATAATATAGAAAAAAAGATATTGTTTTTAGTTGGTTACCCGGAAGGCAACTATTTGGATTAGTTTAACTCCATAAAAAAATTGAAATGGGTAGGTTAGGTTAGGTTAATACTGCACAAGCCGAACGAGCGTAGCGAGCGGTGCCGCGGCAGCGGCCGGCGAGTGGCAGAAACGACTTCCATTAGTAGAAAAAAGAGATTGTTTTTAGTAGGTTACCCGGAACTGAACTATTTAGATTAGGATAACTACTTATTGAATTAAATGACATTATTTCAAAGAAATAAATAATTGAAATAACTGACAACAAATAATGACAAAGGTAATGCTAACTATAAACTTTCTGCCATATGTCAATTTTGCCGTTTAATGATTATCGATATGAAATATATGCCAAAAGACGATTCTGACTGTGAACTTTCTGCGATATGATGTTTCTACTTTTAAATGTTATGGATATGAAATATACTTAGGTATGTCTAGAGATGATTCTGACTTACAAAATTATGAGTTTTGAATGTATCTTAAATGAGTGTCTGCCAATCAATTTTCTGCGAAATGAAGTTTATGCTACTTATCCGTTGTTATGCAAAATTAAATTATGACATAAAAAGTTCTGCTATAAAGGGTGGACCCAATTTTTTCGACATTTACCATTCCTTTAATGTAAATCCTAAGATTTACCAAGTGAATGATGGTAAAAGTTCGAATCCTAAACTTTTATGGACATTTACCATTCATAATCGGTAAATATTAGGTTTTACTCGAAAATCTTAAGATTTACCGTAGTTCGAGCTTTTACAGTAACATATACATCTTTAGTAAAAAAGAAGGTTATAGTGATACATATGTAATACTACCCTATTTAAAAATATAAGATTCAGAAGTTGAAGATCGTAGTTTTATGTCCGATAACTCTGATTCTGAATAATTTAAAAAAAAATTGTATTTTTAATGTTTTGCAATAAATAGAGGTAATTTTTAATTGTTGTTTTTTTATTTTGTCTTCTTAAAATAAAAATAAAATTTGCAAGATTACCCTGATTAAAAATATTGATTGAACAAAAAACACTTTTATGAATTTTGTTGTGTATGTTTTGAATTTTTTCCAATAGTTTCAATTGATTTCAATTTCTCTGTTTACATTTATAGATTTATAATTTGCATGTAGTAATTTTTTTCAATCAATATTTTTAATTAGGGTAGTATTACATATGTATCACTATAACCTTCTTTTTTACTAAAGATGTATATATTATATACTTTAGTGTCACATAAAAAATATACACATAAATAAATAATTAATTAAAAAGAAAGTAAATAACTATTTCTCTATTTAAATAATAAACTACTCCAAAATGATGCATAGTATATACGAGTCTATCGCTATCCTTTTCTTTACCAAGACCAAATAGCATGCGCACTCTCTTTCTTTAAATAAAATAAATATCTTGGGACAACTCACACACGGCTATCTGATCCCAAGCTAAGCAGAGCTTGTGTTATGGTAACCAGACAACTGATATACATACTTATATAATTTATAAATACATACATATTATAGATAAATCACACCCAGACACAGAACAAACAATCATGCTCATCACACAAAGTTTGTCCTGGGTGGGAATCGAACCCACGACCTCCGGCTCAGCAGTCAGGGCTAACCACTAGACCAACAGGCCCGTCAAATGTGCGGACTTTAAACAGCTGCTATGCTGTGTCCTCTTCTATCGCATGGGATGGTTGGTTGGGACCTCTCAGTCGCACACATTCACTCGGAGCAATATTTTACTTTTTAAAATTCGACAACCGCAATTCTGGACTGATTTTTCACAGGCAACCCTATACCACCGTGTTCAGAATAAAATAATCTTTAATTTCATTTAAATTTCATTCAATAAACAGACCGTTGCAAAATGCTAGTACAGATTTACCTGTTTATACCTGGCAACCCGATAGTTGTGACCGGAAAAGAAAAGACAACCTAACGTTTGCATATTCTATGGGCTTCATACTTTCGATTGGTATAGAATTTATCTAATAATCATACCGGTGAAATGTTTAAAAAAATATATTTTTTTAATTATTAATTAAACATACTCTGGACTGAAATTTGCTAGGCAACCCATATGCATTATATTTATTGACATATTAAATTAAATATAAAATACGTTTCATTAAATAAGCATCTCGGTGAAGGTCGTTCTATACGGGATCTAAGACTATAAGTGTGAAATAATTTAATAAAATATTCTCCATCCAGAACAACATCAGATTGTACCTTTGCCAGTGACCAAAGAACAACTGATCGACAGTAACCGAGGTACAACACTACTCTAACTTCAACAACACAATAGATTTAAAATTGTTTAGAGGTTTTTTTTTTGGGGATGGCAATCATCAAATAACTTCCCCCGCTCTGGGCGGAGCGGGGGAGAGTGTCAGACTTGTACTGACTAAAACTCACCCATGTTCCTTCTATTGCCTTTTACGTTCCGGGGCCGCGGTATCTCTTTCGAACAACCCGCAACTCCGGCAGGCGGTGGCCCTGGCCAGCCCCTCTGCTTTGCTGTTATCTCTTTGAAGCGCTCGTGGAACACTAACGCGCCGTCAAGAGGTTACGTCTCTCGTAAGTTGTTTATTGTGTTGACACTTGTTAAATAAAAGAACCGATAGCATATAACAGCTAAGTGACTATTACAAAACGTTTAAAATTATCAGAATTCAAAATATTCTCTCTCGCTGTCCGTCCATCAACATTCAGATCCATCACTCTTTTAGTCACATGTTCTTCGTCATTACATGTCCATACCAAGACAAACGACTCAGGCGTAACTTTTAACTTCCTCTAATATACTCATTCCTTACTTTATGCATTCTTGTCACTCCACACATCCATCTCAATATTGTCATCTCCGCTACATGCAGTCGTTTTTCATCCACCATTGTTACAGCCCAGCATTCTTACCCATACAGTACAACAGGTCTTATCACGGACTTGAATATTTTCCCCTTTAACTTGAGGGGCATCCGTGGGTCACAAGTTGTTCCAGTGACCTGTCGCCATTTCATCCAACCTGCGTTGATCCAGTGCCTTACGTCCTGGGGCCTAAGTCTGCTATTACAATAGTGTCAGAATGGTCGATCACTGAACGCATAATGGTTAATTTTGACAAGTTTGGTAATCTACTACATACTAAACTTGACAAAATCAACCATTATGCGATATTAAACACTATTGTAATAGCAGACTTAGGCCCCTGGTCTACTTCGCCATCTCTTTCGAAAAGCGACCCGACGTACCGGAAGTTGGAGCAGATCGGTATGGGCGTTCCGGCAAGAGTTATGGGCATAGGACTGGAGAGACCGCCGAAATCGCAAAAGAAGTATTCTGTTAGTTTTACTTAATTTCAGGGCAACGTTCTCCAGTCTTTGCCACCACACTCCTAATCTGCTCTAAACCTCTTGGCCGCTCTCAGCAACCAACACAATGTCATCGGCAAACAGCATGCACCAGTGAGCCTCTTCCTGGATGTCCGACGTGAGGGCGTCCATTATCACCAGGAAGAGGTAAGGGTTCAAAGTAGTCACAAACGATCGAACTTGGTCCGGAGCGTACCACGAACCGTACGGTGCGGTCTACACAACAGACGATCGCACCAGACTCCGAACCTACCAGTCGGTATTGTGCTAGCATTGCGTGAACACGTCTCGACATGCCGCCTATTCTATCAAAACAGGCCAAAGTTGCATTAGTTGCGGCAACTATCGTTGCTACATCGCCATTACATAACCAACGAAAATG
The DNA here is from genome assembly GCA_905475445.1 of Ochropleura plecta. NCBI lineage: Eukaryota > Metazoa > Arthropoda > Insecta > Lepidoptera > Noctuidae > Ochropleura > Ochropleura plecta. The sequence goes on along the minus strand of FR997721.1, from coordinate 25,578,370 downwards.
AAGAAAAGAATGGGCAAAGTTTTATCTCAGAAACAGACAACGGTACAGTCATATGAATCTCATTAAAGATCTCGATGATAAAGATTTTCGTATATATCTTCGAATAAGTTCCGAAGCATTTAATGAATTGTTGGATCTTGTGAAATCACTTATAACTATAGGCAGCTCTGAGATTTTCAATTTTTTTCTTAATATCGGTAATAGTCGCAAATATGTCTTCCATTTTTCTAAAAGTATTTCAAATGCTTGATTGCGTGCATCTTTATTACAATAAAGGCTATGCGCGGTATTCCACAAACATGGAAAGTCTTATATAACTCCAACAGCTCTATAATCGCTCTTTTCTCGGTACTAACGATGTCTTCTTGGCGTCGCTCCGAATCCATGTCTGTGAACACGCTGCGACGTGTTGCACGTACGGTGGCACAAAAGCGACTAAACCGACATGTGGTTCGGTGCGCCGTCCACACGATCGAATCGGTACGGAACGCACCGCGTTCGATGTGCAAGCGCTCCGAACCAGCCGTACCGATATTAATAATAATAATGTCCGCCGCACCGTGCGACACACGATCGCATTCGGTTCGAAACGCACAATGTTCGTGGTACGTTCCGAACCAAGTTCGATCGTCTGTGACTACTTTAAGGGCCGACCCTTGGTGCAGACCGACAGCCACATTGAATATGTGCCCGCTGTGGACTGGACTTGGGGACTGCATCGACTGTACATGGCACGGATCAACTGCACATACGTCCCAGACACACCTTTTTCCTTAAGAGCCCACCATAAAACCGTACGGGGTCATATGCCTGTTCGAGGTCGATGAACACCATTGGCAAATTCTTATGAGCACTTCTGTATTTTTCGCACAACTGGCGGATAGCGAAAATGGCATCCGTTGAATACATATACAATTGAATACACGTGTACAAGCTATGGAAATACATCAAATAAACTTATAGTCTAGTGTACCAATTATGTTATGCGTCGTAAGTCGATAGGTAGGAATATGACATGGTTTTATAATGCAGGAACATTGTAAACATGTACGGTAACAAATTTAGTGTGATTACGATAAGAGAATATATTGTAAGCCTTATGAGAGTGTTGAGGAACTAACTTGCGTAGCATGACCAATTTCATCTCAATGCTACTAAGAATAGACTAAACTCTTTGTAAACATCTCGAGGTATCTTCTGCCCGAGCAAGTGGCGATCCGTAGACTCAAGTTTTTGGAGAGACAAACACATAGAAATTCTTTCCATGGCAACGGGGAAGAGCAAATCCTTTCGGGTTTTCTTTCATGCTGCTCGGCCTAAAAATAAAGAGGTGGCGAAGATAGAACCCCGACATGTTTTTAAAATCAGTAAAGGTTAATGAACTCAAATAATACTAAAAAATAATCTTGTTTAAAGTCGGAAGTGATGTAGATACTTTGACGTATTAATAAGAAATGTTTCTCAAGGCGCAAAAAAAATTGACAAGAAGATTCAAGAAAAGTGATTGTTGGGATTTTTTGTGCATATGGATTTTAGTCAGTGCACGTTTGACATTTCCTTCTGCTCCGCCCAGAGCGGGGGAAGTCATTTGATGATTTAGCCTCCGATTAAAAAAACTTGGTGATAACGGATACCATGTCAATTTTACAGTCACAGATGGTTTAAACTAAATAAATAAATAAATATCTTGGGACAACTTACACACGGCTATCTGATCCCAAGCTAAGCAGAGCTTGTGTTATGGTAACCAGACAACTGATATACATACTTATATAATTTATAAATACATACATATTATAGATAAATCACACCCAGACACAGAACAAACAATCATGCTCATCACACAAAGTTTGTCCTGGGTGGGAATCGAACCCACGACCTCTGGCTCAGCAGTCAGGGCCACTAACCACTAGACCAACAGGCCCGTCAAACTCAAGCGAGGTCACAATTTACTAGTAGTTTCTGTCAAAACAAGTGAAAGTAAAGGCAATAACGAGGCCAGTTAGTAGTAACTAATCAATAACAAATATTGAGAGTGGTATTGAGACCCTTCGAAACAATATTTACAAAATCGAACTTTTCTGCATAAATTACGTTTCTTGAGAATTACAGCAATGTTTTTGGATAACCGTTTCTAATCCCCCCGTAACTCTTTCATTACAACACACAATTTCAGAAAGCCATGTTTAATTTTCTGTATTAGGTATGGGCAATACTAATGTTACAAATACACATAGGTTTGTTGGGACCTAATCCAATCGCATATACTGAGACTTCATTATGTGAGCTGACACGAACCGAAAGTCTATATAAAACCGTTTCTAGTCTAATCAAATCTTAATTATCAACGGGATAGTTTAACAGCACAGGTTTTAAAATACTGTATTTGGATATCAGAGAAAGTATTGTTTCAATCGTTGAAAAAAATATTAACAAATCGTAGGTATAAAAGCCACGCATTTGACTGAGAATAAATAAAATGCATCTTTATATAATACTGCTGATCTGTAGTTTTAGTGTAGCTCTTGTTCAGACGCACTTATGGGGATTTCTGGACAGTGTCATCAATATTACTCATGAAGCATTCGTTCCTGTAGACGCACGTCTGGATATATCTCAATTGGCTCGGAAATATGGATATGTTCTAGAAAAACACACTGTGACGACCGAGGACGGATACATATTGAATTTTCATAGAATCCCAAACCGTCAAAGACGAAAAAGGCCAATTGTGTTTCTAATGCATGGGATCTTAGAAAGTTCAGACACGTGGGTGTTAATGGGACCTGACAAAGCCCTAGCATATGTTCTGGCGGACCAAGGTTTTGATGTTTGGATGGGTAACGCTAGAGGTAACAAACACGCACAAACGCACACTACTCTGAACTCCTCCATGACAGAATACTGGAATTTCTCATGGGAAGAGATCGCGATATACGATTTGCCCGCCATGATCAACTACATCCTCGCAAAGACAGAATACGACCATCTGTACTACGTTGGACATTCACAAGGCACTACCGTCGGCTACGTTTTGTGCTCGATGAAGCCAGAATATAATGACAAAATTAAAATAATGTTTTCGTTAGCGCCAGAAGCGTGGATGGGCCACGTTAAAAGTCCGATAGTCCGAATGTTTTCACCCGCTCACGATATTTTAGGACACATTCTGAAGGACTTTAACGCTTATTCAGCAGGCATCGATTTGTTTAATAGAGTATCAGCTTTTATATGCGGTGTTATGTCAGGAAGATGTGATAACATATTATACTTGTTGTCGGGACATGAAACTAAAATCAATGCAACTTTTTTATCTGTTATATTGGGACACACGCCCTCTGGCTCGTCTACGAAGCAGTTCGTTCATTACGGGCAGTTGGTCCAGTCACATCGGTTCTGCAGGTACGATTTAGGGGTAAAAGGGAATATGAACAAATATAGAGAAAATATCCCGCCTGATTATGATCTGGGTTTTGTGACAGTACCAGTGGTGTTATTTTATAGTCCAAAAGACTGGTTGTCGGACAAGAAGGACGTTGCAATTCTAAAGCGAAATCTTCCAAATGTGAATGAATCAATATTCTTAAAAGACTTTACCCATTTGGATTATGTTTACGCCTCGGATGCAGTTGATGTTGTGTATGGTAGAATTGTCACTAAAATCAATGACTCTGAAGACCATTACCACCAATTAGACATTAAAGCAGGATAAACGCATAGGACTATGTGCGGAAACCAAACCTCCGAAGAAACGGGGTTCACACAAAAAAGAAGAAGGGAAAATGCAGCCCATGTGTAGAGTAAAGCAACTTAATACAGACAAGTATTTTTAATGAGAAATTACGGTTGTGCTGTTTGTATAATTTGTTAAATAAACGACTTAAACATTTTAAATGTTTTATTTTTGTACTAGCTGCGCCGCGCGGTTTTACTCGCGTGGTGATAGAATATACCATATATCTTTATGAATAACCTATGTGCTATTCTAATATGTAAGCTATATTATTGTGAAGTTTCATCGAAATCTATTCAGTAGATTTTGCGTAAAAGAGCAACAAACATACTTACATACATCCTCACAAACTTTCGCTATTATAATATTAATATGATTCATATCGCAATGCACTTTAAACACGCAGTTTTTTTTAGATATTATCGGAAATGAAATATTTCTGCAGTGATCTGATGACCCAGGTAAAGTGCTAGATAGAAAACAAACGAATTCTAACCTGAAGACATTAATAAGACCGGCGATTTTAGGTGAAAGGTGGCTGGTACTGTTTGGATGTGGAAAGCGGAAGACTATTTGCGTAGCTAATACGGGCCCTATATCAAGCATGTTCCATATGTTGATAGCTTACTGATTCTGTTTTAAACAGAGAATATTTAACGCCCAACTGAGCGCCGAGGGATGAAATTTATCGCTTGGTACGTATTTCTTTAAATGTGAAAATTAATTTTGTTAAGTTGGAATAATTGCATCATGCCTCAGTCACATAGGGAATGATTCATGCTGGACCACTACATCTGTACAGCTGCGTGAGTTCAAAATTCTAAGTGCGGACGTTGCAGGTTGTAGTGTGAATTACTTTATATAAAACTAACTGGCGCCCGCGGCTTTGCCCGCGTGATATCAAAATAAAGTATTCTATGTGTTATTGCAGACTGTAATCATAGTCATAGTATTTTATTGATAAGGGATTCTTACAAGTCACAGGTTCATAATATTCATTACATTAAAGTTACAAAGAAATAAACAAAAACTAAAAAGAAATAAACTTTACATTTAAATCGGGAAAGGGAAACTGTGTTACCCCGAATTTAACGCGAGCGAAACCGCGGCCAAAAGCTAGTAATATTATAAAGGCCAATGTTTGTAAGGATGGATGTATGGATGTTTGTTACACTTTCACGTCAAAACGGCTGAACGGATCTTGATGAAATGGTAGTTGGCACAGAGGTAGATTATAGTCTGGAATAACACATTATGATACTTTTTTTTCGATATCACGCTGGCGATGCCGCGGACGCTAGCTAGTATTACAAATAAAAATAAAAAGTCAAAACCACAAAAATTAAACACATTAATTTCCAGTCAAAGATCAAATATTAAAGAAATCGCCAAAGCCGTAAAACGCTTGCTCGACAAGCCATTTTTTCGAACGGGCTTTGAAGCTTCCAATGGTCGGGGCACTAGAAATGGTAGCTGGTTATAAACTGTCTGACTCATAACAAGAGTCGTCTTGGATGATTTTATGAGCTTACACGAGACCGACGATAACTGACCCTTGCTTCTAGTGCAGTATGAATGCGCGCTGCCCACCTTAGGGTACAGATCCAGGTTCAGCCTTGTGTACAGGGTGACCTGAGACATAATTATAGCAGGTAGAGTGAGGATGCCTAGTCTAATACAACGATATTGTGTTAAGGCCATAACATGCACTACCCAACTTACCACACATATTATCGACCCCCAGTTGTTGCGATGACCGTCCTGACAGCACAAAGCGCATGAAGTGAGTCTTTTTCAGGTTCAGAGCGAGACCATTTACCTGAAACCATAGTGCCAATTGATTCGCGGCATAATTCAACTTCTGTTCTAGCTGATCCACTGACTCTGCTGTCACCAGCGCTGCCACATCATCAGCGTACTACTTCTGCGTCAATCACAGCGTCTAGCAACTCATTCAACTGTAGCGAGAACAGTATGTTGGACACCGATGAACCCTGAGCCACTCCTATCTCCGACTTCACAGGCTCGGACATTACTTTTCCTTGGCTTCCCACCACTATCTGAGTAATCTACGTCTGTGCCAAATTTCATCAAGATCCGTTCAGCCGTTTTGACGTGAAAGAGTAACAAACATCCATACATCCATCCTCACAAACATTTGCATTTATAATATTAGTAGGATCGTTAAGTTTTGGATATGCGTCTCATCCGTGCCTCGTACATTTAACTGTTACTAGAAGTGCTTATTTTGGAAATGTATACCCACTGTTAACTTATGGTATAATATATTGGGGGAACTCGACAAACGTACAATCTACATTTATTCTCCAGAAAAAATGTCTATTTATAACACGTACAGTACCGATTCATTGAGAGATGTTTTCAAAACGGAGGGTTTCCTGACACTGACTGGTATTTAAATACTTGAATTATGTTTATTTGTTTAAAACAATGTGCAATATTTTAATTTTAAATCTAAATCTAAAAGAAACTTTCGGAAACAATATAAATATGATATTAATTTACCAGCTATCAACAATATGATGTATTATAAAAGTACCTATGTAACCGCTATTCGAGTGTACAACCATTTAACACCAGCTACTAAGCAATTGAAAGGAAATATGTTTAAAAATAAATTGAAAGAAATGTTAATTGATAATGTATTTTATAATCTGCATGAATTTTTTGCTAAAAATAATATTTTGTATGTCACTAAATCTCATAAAATACTATTGAATATCCGACTTGGGTAGACTGTTGGAACCAAAAATATTAATAAGAACTTCATGTACACAGTTACGCAATAAATATATCTTTATCTTATCTTTATCTACATTGCGTGCACGCACAGCACGGGCCCGCCACGGTCTAGTCTAAATCATCTTTAAATGTTTATTTATATATTCAGAAGTGGGCATTTAAATAACATCATGCATATATTTCCCAAAATATTAGGTTAGTACTAGTCTTATACAAATAGTGTGCGAAGAGTTGAGAGCCTATTGTCAGAAATTCTTGATCCTGGCTGGCTCTGACAAAAATCAAAAATTTAAATCAAAATGCAATCCTCATCTGTTAAATGGGGTTGCAGGTTTACGGCGCATGTGTAGATTTATTGAGCTTGTTAACGGGGGCTATGTTTAGACCGCCACCCTACTTGCCGTCAGTCCACCTGTTGACCGGCTCCGAATCAGTTCTGTGTTTGCTCTTCTTATCTTTAGTGGCAATCTTCTTGTTCCTGCATTGCAAGTAAGTATCTATTAGCATTACACACAAATATTATCTTAGGGTGATAAGCGATCTAGGCGATCTTTGAATTTTCTACAAACTAGTCGTAATATGTTTTTAAGATTTATTTTTAAAATTATTTTCCGCGCTTTTTGTAAAAACGCGTAGTAAATATCTAGAAAAATAAGCAAGCATGGACGGCTGATTTTAATGTATTGCTGGCTACTGAGAACCGGTTGCCGAATAATAATATTTTTTGTTTAGACATTAACAATGTCACAGTGTTCAGTTAAAACAATCAAAACTGCGTTGTAAAATTTCAACAAATTTTGGAGCCGTCTCTAATATAGTTGATAAAAAAAATCACAAAAGATGTATGAAGACGTTACATATATTACTAGCTGTGGCTAAAACCTCAGCGGTTTCACCCGCTGAGGTTTAGGGGTATGAAAAATAGATGTTAGCCGATTCTCAGACCTACCCAATATGTACCCAAAATTTCATAAGAATCGGTCGAGCCGTTTCGGAGGAGTATGGTAACTAACATTGTGACACGGAAATTTTATATATTAGATTTTAGTATTAGTCGCATAAAAATATTTTTATGTATTTTCCAGGTCCAGTGCATCTCAGAGCGGTGATGGAATACGCTGTAGACTTTGTGAGCAACCACTTTTGATACCTCTTCTAAATGTTGGTAAGTTCTCGATTTACCCCCGATGATGAACGAGTTAACCCCGATATCCCGATGTGTATGTAAAAATATTTTTGTGGATTTTTCAGGACCAATGCATCTCAGCGCGGTGATAGACTACGCGTCAGAGTTTGCGGGCTACCACTTTTTGGATACCCCTACCAATTGTATGTAAGTTTCCTATTTAACATAACATAGTATCGCCTGTTAACCCCGAAGTTCCATGTAAAAACATTTTTATGTATTTTCCAGTACCCGGTGCGCTCAGAGCGACAACAAAGCAGACATAGTAAACAACTACTTCAAACTGTTTGTAAGTTTTCTATTCCACATAATATAACATCACTAGTAATCCCCGAAGTCTCTGTAATTGGGTGCGAGCCTATTGCTATCAATCGGGCAAAAAGCCAACCTCCGTGGCTGGCACTAAGAAAATATTAATGGGAAAACCCAATAACGTATTGGCCCGAACTGAGTATCAAAACCAGGACCTCATGCTCAGCAGTAGCAACAGCGACCTAGTCGCGTTAAGTTTTTAAGAAATATTTTAGTTAAAAAGAAACAAATCAACATTTATTAGATTTCTAGAACTATTTTTAATTTAAGACTAATAAGCCTTAGTAAACCTTTGTTTCTCCTTCAGCCCGATAATCCAAAGTGCGAGAAAAAAACAATTAAATCATAGTTTTATAGTGATTAATGTCAAAAATAGCCTTCGTTTTTTATACACTTACGGAAAGCGTATTGAAAAACGTCGTTTCATTCACGTGAGATTTTCTCACTGCTGTTCTCGGCTCCATAACACTCTTGCCTAAAGGCTCGTGTGTGAATTCTGCCTCGGTCGCAATGGTAAACTTTCCTCACTAGAATAAAAATTTACTATTATTACATACTTTTTTTAAACAGATGGTTTTCTGGTAATTCTCCGAGTAATTGACCCTTTTTAACCGACATCAAAGAGGAGGAGGCTCATAACTCTGGTCTGTGAGAACCGATTTTGATAATTCTTTTTTTATTCGAAAGCTGGTGGTTGTCGTTTGGTCCCACAAAAAAATATCAAGATTCGGCCAGTAGTTTTTGAGTTATCTTTAATAATGCGTATTAGATTGACTTCGTGTACGTTGATGATATACGTATTTAAGTTGTCGAAGACAAATGAACCATAAACGCTATGTGGAACTAAAGCTTGTATTTAAGACGGGACCTATGCACTAAAAAGCTAAAAATAACCGTGTTTGCGTATAATATCATAATACTAAAACTACTAAATGCTGAAATAAAAAAAGTTGTGAAGCAAAAAAGTCAACGAAACCAACAAAAGCCACCGACTTCCGGAAATAAAGTTATTTTCCACGTTTTAGTTTTTTTTTGGAAGTCTGTTTTATTTTTTGCACAAAAGTTTTTGTGAGTAACTTAACATCTTTGTTTTCGGGACAGGCGAGAGTTAAACTACATTATTTAAATAACAAGTCAATAAGAAAAACTACGTTTACACAGTTAACATTGATTATTACAGGCGACCGCTACACGACTCCTGCATGCAGCTTGGAGACTCTCAACTAGAGGATAACTTTTAAGCTGAAAACCGACAGTTAGATGAAGAAGCTCCTCGAAAAGAGCTCCCTCGCCTCGACCAGCTATTGAAGTTGCTGAAAAAAAAACACAATGGAAGGCCTGTGGTCCAGATAATCTCAGGAACAATTAAAACGTCAATGTCATCTTTTATAATATTTTTTTTTAGTTTTCCGCGCCCTAGGAATTTCTCCTGTATCATTAGTGCGTTTACAAACATTTAAACTCAAGTACACAAACAGCGAGACCCGAAAAAACTACCCGTAGGTTTTGTTCTGTGCGGGTATAGAACCCACGACAGGCAGCGCAGCAATCGATCGCTTAGTCACTGCGCCAATCGTGCCGTCAAATGAAATAAAAATAAATAAACTGTTGGTTTGTTTCAGTTGTACATTTGAAATCATGATACTGTAGTATTAGACGATAAGTATTTAGATTCTGACAAATCTGTACAGAGAAATTACGGGCCGGATACGGAAACAGGAAATATGCAGATACAGATACTTCTGTATAGACCTGGCATTCGTATCTGGCATACTTTTCCGGAACCGGTTTCGGAATTTTTTATGCGTTCTGACTTGACTACTACTAAATACAAATAAAATGTCCAATCTAACCAGGATTAATTTTAACCTTACATAAAATAAATAAACATTACACCACTCCTGTGCCTAATTTATTTCTTAATACCCTTTAGGTTAGTAAAATTACATGCACGCACTTAGTGCTAAACAACAACATTTTTTTTCTACAATCAATTTTAAAGGTTTTACACACACTGCCCACAATGTTAGTACCTATGGATGTGACAAGATATCCAGATGGAGATGGCAAAATGAGGGACTTTGTTGGTAAAAAATCATAGTCCTAAAGAAACCATAGATAAGGAGAAATATGAGCAGTTTAGAGATGCATTTGCTGTGTAGTGGAGAAAAGTTAAGTACATTAATGTCTATCAGAACATAAATAACAAAATAATAACTACGACTGAACTCTCGCCACCTGCAGTTGGCCGTAGATTCAGAGGATTTTACAAAATGATAAATAAATTTCCTAAAAAGGAGATAGAGCGAAAATGGTGCAAGTGGCATCGGTGAACTAGACCCATACATAAAAGAGCTTCCAAAATGGAAGCTCTTTTGTGTATCGCGGAATTAACAAAGCATATTCTTCCAGGGTCTAAAACAGTTTGAACGAAATTCCAGGTATGGAAAAGATAAGTGTTATACACTAACAATTGATGATGCTAGATATTAATTTAGTAAATCGTTTCAGCCTTCATAAACAACCTAATATACTGATTTAAGATGGTATCACAAACCGTCCCTCCGTCTATTGACGACAGGCCGTGTCGACGGCGCGTTTATGTTTCACGCGCGCCTCAAAGAGATGTCAGCAAAGAAGAGAAGCTTGCCATGGCCGCCGCCTGCCGGGGTTGCGAGTTGTTCGAAAGAGATACCGCGGCCCCGGAACATAAAGGGCAATAGAAGGAACATGGGTGGGTTTTAGTCAGTAAAAGTCTAACACGCCCCCCCGCTCCGCCCAGAGCGGGGGAAGTTATTTGATAATTTCCCACCCCAAAAACAAAAAAAAAGCAGCTGCTATCACAAACAGAAGCAACCACGTCACCCCATTTTTGTACTTGGTCAGGTAAACGGGTAAATTTTAAACCTGCCAAATAAAAAATCTTTGTCTTTGACACCTACATTTCGTATTTTGATTACACAATGTAAAAAATTTGGTTATTAAGTACGACTCTTTGTAGGTAAACACTTTTCATAAAGCCTTTCACAAAAACAATTTAAGTTTCCGAATCGAAATTATTCGACTAATTCTCGAAACCGATTACATTTGTTGCTCTCGCAACACTTGCCTACAAATGACAAATGCTAGTTGGTAACTGAATGAACAGAACGTTGCACGCGTTTGTAACGTGTGGTGCGTATATTAAGTTATTCGATAGTAAATAAGTAAAAGATGAACTTGGATAAAATTAAGAAATTTTACCAAGACCTCGGTATCGAAGACATGTCACCTTGGTATGAGAGGTATAAGAAGACTAATCGTTTACACCTAACAAGACTCCGCGAAACTGTCCGATCACTTAAGGACATAATAACGCACCATAAGATGAAGCTATCAGATGAAGAATATATGTCAACAGTTACTCTTGGAAAAAAAGCGGAACTGATACACGAAATAAAAACATGTGAGACAAATATAGAAGCATTTGAAATGAAGATTGAGCAGCAGGAAATCTGGTTTCCATGTGATGACGATTCGACCGATGAGGATGAAGAGGAGGCGGAGAATCTCCGGCGAAGAATGATCCTCCAAATCGCCATCTTCAAGGCATTGAATGACCACGAAAATAAGAACGCGGAGGGAATAGAAAATAAAATGTGGAACGTGAACCCTGACGAGGGCGGAAACGTTGATGCTTAAGGTATCAGTATGTGTCTTATTAAAATCATGCATAAACAATACTTCCATACAAAACAATAGATTGATATCGAAAAAACATTTTTGGGAGCAAGAGCACCCTTAGTTAAACCACGCAAGATCATTAAATCCACTTTGATTTTACGATTAGTTGCTGTAATTACACTATTCTTCCTTGAGACTACAGTATCTGTACCATTCACTACCAATTCAGTATTAATCTTTTTTTGTTTTCTTATGTTTTTTAATTTGATTTCTTTAATACTAAGAAGCCGTTTTATTAGTTGAAATTAACACAATAAAACTCGCTTAATAACAATTTATTTTTCTTACATTTCATTCCGTTTAGTACTTTGCTGGTTTTTCCCAGAAAATTGATAATTTTCTACTTGAACGGTTTGTTGATATATACATTTTTGGTCACTAATTAGTTTTATTCATTTGATTTTCTTGAATTTTCTAATGTCATATGAGTATGCAAATAAATTGAAACAATTTTAGAAAATTAAAATCGCATATCACACTATTACGCCACAATATATCTAGTTAGATAATCGAGAATACTATATTGTAGCGCATCAGAAAAGAACAAACTTCTAAGAATGAAAATTAGAATGTTGTTGTACCGCGGCGGGTAACATTGTTCTACCTCTTAGTTTAATTGCACTTGGCTAATAAAACGGACTCGTGTGCCTTACGTAAGGTACGGAATCATTAAAAGCAGAATATTTTGGTCTCTCCTTGATCCTTAAGTATGACAAAGTTTAATGAAAAATGCGACAAAAAGCGATCGTAATTTGGCAAATTTAAATTGATCTAATCCTTAGTAATCTTATAAAAGAGAAAGTAAGTTTGTTTGTTTGTTACGTCTTCACGCCTAAATGGCCAAGCCGATTTTGATGAATTTTAGTGCAGAGATAGTTGGGACCCTGGAGACGGACATAGGCTATTTTTTTTAAAAGATTGAAATTGGGGGAGAAAGAGGGAAGAAAAGGGTAGACTTAGCATTGCTATTACAATAAATAAAACGCTAGGGCAAAAACTACAGGTAGCAGGTAACTGTAAATCAGAAAAGAGGAACTGCGCTACCCCGAATTTAACGCGGGCAAAAGCAAGTATTATATAAAAATATCTATATCTGCAAAGTTGTATTTTGCTCAACCTGTATCTAGTTTTTCGCTAGGCACATAATGTGCAAATATTGAAAAACTTTGAAGTTCAAAGTCAAACAATGCGGTAATCCGCAATGATAAAATAAATATGGATTTTTTGTAACACGAAGAACATTAATATTTGATACAATTCATAATTAATAACGCCTAATACTGTCATCTTGGTTTACAGATGATCTAAAGTACGTCGCGTCGTTCGTCACCCTCTGCGATGCCGTCGTCACAAACTACCTGCTCAAGTGGCAAATTGTTGCCATGAAGAAAGTAAAGTTCATCAAAATTGTATATTTATCGGGTACTCATAAAACTGTAATTAATTATCACAAATTATTTGAGACGGTAACACAATAAATAGCATTATTTTTGTCGGCTAAAATTGTGTATACCTCTACATAAAAGGTTTATTTTTAGGTTTGTAGGACCTACTTAATAGCGTATAACCTACATTCCCAGAAACTAATATAACCACTGTAACTTACAAATCATCACAAATAAAATATTCAAATTAAAACAATATGTTTAAAAAAGACCTGTCAATTCGTGAGGGTATTATTAGGTATCGAGACTAGGTTTGTAGAAATAGCGGTAAAGGCGGTAATTTAGGACAAAATCATGCATTTTGTATTCATGATTATATTAACTTTCATGAATATTTTATTTGTAAGGTATATAAAAATGGCCTTTTCGGATCGCAAAAGGTTTTTTAACATATTGTATATCCTCCAAACGGGGCAATAGATTGAACGGAAGTCCGTTAGAAATCATCATCAATCAATCAGCTATTATATATGTTTTAATATTTTAGAAAAGTAGAATAAGAAATAGAAATATAATTGTGTCCTTGTGTCAAGGTATACGGTGTTGTCGTGTTTTAAATTAGGACGAACTTTAAGTGACTGGTGTATGAAATAGCGAAACGCTATTAATTATTTTTTGTCTGGCCGAATCAGCTCAGAATTTGCTCGTTTTATACTTCGAAAATCTCTTGATTTTCGCCACTGTTCTTTCAGTTTTTGCACATGAAACCAAGGAAATTGCAATTCAAAATGCATTGCAATTGCTGATCAACCTATATACATCAGCCCATTTTCTAAAGTAACTTTTATTTTTTAGGGAAAAGGTGGGGGACGTGTATGATTTTTCTGTACTATCATAATACATTATGATATGCATGAATTTGGCTTATATTCATTACGGGTTTACATTTGAAAGTACTGTGTCTATTATATGCATCTCGTAAATAATAAAAAATTATAAAATCATCGTATCTTTATTACAAATACCTTCCCCTTACGTCGTAGACGACGAAAACTAAAATTTATTGATTACATAATGGAGAAATTACAGCTTATAAGCTTAACAAAAAGAGCACCGTAGACAATAGCAAGTCAAAAGTCCTTACGTATGGTATCAGACTTAGTGAGCACAACAGCACTCATGGTAGCATGGAGAGAGCGACTGTCGCAACCCCGTGCAGGGCACGCCACAATAGTGGCGGTAAGTCCCCTCTTTGAGGAGTGGCTGGAGAGGTGCATGGCGTCCTCACCTACAGCCTGACGCAGGTCCTCACCGGACACGGAAGTTTCGGGAGGTTCCTGCACATAATCGGGCGGGAGGAAACGCCCGGGTGTCAACATTGTAACGATCGCCCGGAGGACACGGTGGAGCACACAGTGGCGGTCTGCCCACCTTGGGTGGAGCACTGTTACAATCTTTAAAATTTCAACCAATTATTAGGTTATTTTTATATGCATAGGTTGATTCCGATTGGAAACAAAACAAAAGGGAGGTAAGAGAAATACGCGCAGATTTAATATTAAGTAAAAATCTGTTAAAACTGTAAGGACATTTTTCTTCTTATGACAGAAACAGAACATGGCTATGACCTGGCACACGAAATCCTTACTAATATTATAAAAGCGAAAGTTTGTTTGTTACCGCTTCACGCCTTAATGGCTGAACCGATTTTGATGAATTTTGGTACAGAGATAGTTGGGAACCAGGAGACGGACATGAGGGAGAAAGAGGGAAGAAAAGGCAAAACTTAGCGTTGCTATTACAAATCAATAAAGCGCAAAGGCAAAAACTGCAGGTAGCAGATACTGTGTTATACCGAATTTAACGCGAGCGAAGCCGCGGGCAAAAGCTAGTTACCTACTTATAAATCTATGTTTTGTCGTATGGACATTATAGTACATTACGATATTAGTGCGTTATGATGGTTATAACATGCGAGGCGGAATTTCAGCCCGAGCCGAAGGCGAGGGCGTAATCGAGCCGAGCATGTTATAACCAATACGCACGTATATCGTACGACGTTTTTTAACACTTTTGCGAGGAAACAGAAAAAATACATTTCACAATACAAGTACTTACAAAGAAAAGAAAATTTGAGAAAAATGGCGCGAGGATTATTTTCTGCCGTGGCTGCGTGAACATGTTGGCAAAGACACTAGACTTCACTAGAGCATGCAGCCAAGTTTTTAAATTACCGAATAAACTGTTTTTTTTTTTAATTTTAAATAAACTCAATCTGTGAATGCACACTGTTGCTTTCGTGGTTGCTTTAAAATGGCGATTAGTTCGAAATTTGAATAGCAACAGCGCGCTGCTCACTAGCTGGTCAGTCGTGCGGCGGCGATCAGTTCCAAATTTGAAATGGCAAATAATACTGTTATGGAATTTGTATAGACTATAACTTAACTATTTGCTTTGATAACACACGCGTTTTTTATGACCCTCTTTACATATTTAAAACCGGTGGAATTACATCAGCTTTACGAGCAAGGGTGTTAAAAAAGCTATTTACAACACGCCCACTGAATCCCTATACGTTGAGAACAAAACCTAAACTTGACACTGCCCAAATCTTTAGTTAGGACATCAGCTGGCATAGACCTAGTTTCACAATATTTGATGCAAACCACTTTGAATTCAGGATATTAATTCTTGTCGAATTTCAACGGACAAAGCGTTAATTCGGCGCTTAGTGAGCGTATTCTCCGCCCTCACATTTATTAACTCTAGACTGCAAAAATAAAATAACCTATTAAAGAGACAAAAACAATCTAGACACAATACACATCTTCGCATTTACATTCACCGCTTTTGATGAACTAAGATAAAAACAATAAATACCAGTGATGTAACCTAAAATGTAACTCAGCAGAGGCTCTTCCGGGCTACTGTCCGGACCGGGGAACGTCCACGTCCGCGTCCTCGTCCCTTTCAATCCTAAAATAAATGTTTCTAATGTATTTAGTTGCAACACATTATATCTTTGCAGGTGTAAGTAAATACAATGTATACTTACGGTTGCGGCTCTACCTCTACGTCTGATTGGTCACTGTAATATCCTTACTAATATATATATAGAAAAGTCTTTATATATATTATACATATATTTATATATATTAATATTATAAAAGCGAAAGTGAGTTTGTTTGTTTGTTTGCTACCTCTTCACGCCTAAATGGCTAAACCGATTTTGATGAATTTTGGTACAGAGATAGTTGGGACCCTGGAGACGGACATAGGCATTAATATAACATAGTTTTTTTTAATAAAAGAGTGAAAAATGAGGGAGAAAGAGGGAAAAAAGGGAAAACTTAACATTGCTATTACAATAAATAAGGCGCTAGGGCAAAAACTACAGGTGGCCGGTACCTGCAAATTAGGAAAGGGGAACTGTCTTATCCCGAATTTA
The DNA here is from genome assembly GCA_905475445.1 of Ochropleura plecta. Taxonomy (NCBI): domain Eukaryota; kingdom Metazoa; phylum Arthropoda; class Insecta; order Lepidoptera; family Noctuidae; genus Ochropleura; species Ochropleura plecta. Next base: position 25,561,820 of record FR997721.1, on the reverse strand, counting down.
ACGCGGGCGAAAGCTAGTATGTTAATACATGTTATTACACGTACTTGATGTACTTTATCTTCATAAATATTAATAACACTCACCATAAAGAAATGTTATACCGTGCTCAAGGATGGTCGACAGCTTTTCACCCTTATGCCCTGAATAATAATGTTGAAAAGTACCGAATTTAACGCGAGCAAAGCCGCAGGCAAAAGCTAGTATAATTATACAGGGTGTTTGGTGCATCGTTTGCCAAATTGAATTGGCCGAAAGAAGAGGTCATTTGCTATCGCCTCAGGCTCAAGTACTCATTTTTGGCCACACCGGTTTTTTTATTACAACTTTCTAATTTTTACTTTGAAAAAATCCAAAACTCAGCATTAAAGCTTAAATTAAAAAAAAAGTTTTAAGTGTAGTCTTCAAATTTCATTTTTATTTACATATGTACTGTTGTATGGCTCTATCAAATTTAAAATTACTTGCAAGTAACATCTAGTTTTTTTTTAATAAATCACAAAGTTTTTGGAAAAATAAAAAATGAACTTAAAACTCAACTTTAAATAGCTATAAAAAAAAAACTAAAAGCGATCGGGATCTTCGAATTATTTTAAAAAGTTCTCTAGTCTATCCCCTTTCCAACGGTATGTAATGTGTTAAAAAACTCTTTTAATATCTTTAATAATTAGCTAAATGTGTAGTCGAGACACATCAGGCTGATATTGGATATTACGTTTAAAACACTAGTTTTCGCATAAATTACATGCTATTAGTAGATAGATACTGTTATCTCACGTCTTACGTAGTCTCTTATCTCGTTCTTACATAGGGAACTTTCCTCGAAATTGAAAAAAAAATACATTATTACAAAAATAATCATTTATTAATAAGTAATTTAATTACATACTAATCTTACAAGTCTTGTTCAAACTGTCTACCACTATTGCGTATGCACGCGCGACATCTTCGTCTTATCTCAACTGTAGTGGTGCGTAAACGCATTTCTGCTTTGATCGTCATGAAAGCATTGAGGCAATGCGTTGGACTAAATCATCTCTTGTCTCAACTTCCGTGGCGTAGACGAGTTCTTTGGCCCGTCCCCAGACGTAAAAATCCAACGGAGTTAAGTCTGGAGAACGTGGAGGCCAAGGAATAGGGCCATCCCTCCCAATCCATGAGTCCGGGAATGCACCATTCAAGTACTCCCTGACGGTTATTCTCCAATGAGCGGGACAACCGTCATGTTGGAAAACAAAAGACCTGTCTTCACTGAAAATTGGCAAATCAGCTAATAATAAGGGCAACTCTGTTTGCAGAAATTCTAAGTAATTATCCCCGTTCAGGTTGTCAGGTAAGTAGTGTGGTCCAATTACATGATTTGCAATGACTCCTGCCCAAACGTTCACACTAAATCGTCTCTGGAATGACCTTTGTCGTTTTACGCGTGGGTTTTGATCTTTTGCTGTCCAGTGGTGTAAGTTATGTAAATTGAGGATTCCCTCTTTAGTAAATTTGGACTCATCCGTCCACAGAATTCTTTTTAAAAAGACCGGATTATCCACGTCTGAATGCAGTAAAAAACGACAAAACTGGACACGGTTATCAAAGTCTTGATTCTCGAGACCTACAACAAATAAAATACGCGTAAGAATGCATTACTTTCTCGCAAGATTTTTTTTTATTGTTTGTAAAAAGTACGGGCAGTACAATGTAAAAGACAATGGCCTGACCGCTGAAGGTTTATGACATCTGGCAGAGTGACGTCAAAGCCGCTACCTGCTGCTGCGTCGGGTACGCGGTAAAGCTAGAAAGGGTTCGCAATCTACGTTAGCGCCTACGGTTGTGAGTCTATTAATTTAAAAATTACGTACCTTGCACCGGAGTGTAATGGAAAGCATGTTTGTTATTTTGGCGAAGTACTCGCCATACTTTCCAGATCGAAATTCCCAGTAATGCAGCTACATTTCTTATGCTTCTAGTGGGATCTTCTTCAAACAGTGCCAGAATCTGTTCATCTACGTCAACATTATGACGCACTACAATCCCTCTTGGTTCACTAGCAGTCAAATTACCAGTCTCACGTAAGCGTCGATAAGTGTTCTGGAAAGTATGGCGGGAAGGCAATCGTCTATTGGGAAAGCGTTCCTGATAAATTCTTTGTGCTTCGCGAGCAACACCATCGGCTCTTCCATAAGCCATCAAAATATCAGCGTATTCTTCATTAGAGAATGTAGCCATATTGTAACACAAAAAAAATCACGAAAGTTAACACAAACACCCACAAAACTCAATGAAAAGATAACAGTAACAGAAATTAACAGTAACAGAAAATAACACAACAACAACAAGGGGTTAGTTTTCAGAGACAGTCAAATAACGACTAACAAACTTAACCAATTTGCGGCCAACCCAATAACAAAAAGAGACAGATAATGAATTCTACTGTGTAGGAGGGAGATAGCAGGCTTTACCTGCTTCGTATGTATTGTTTACGCGAAAACACTTATTTATCCCGAATATGCAATAGTTTGATGGTGCGTCCCGATACACAAACTTAGCGTATTAGTGAACTTACTGAAACATTTTTTAAACACATTGCATACCGTTGGAAAGGGGATAGACTAGAGAACTTTTTAAAATAATTCGAAGATCCCGATCGCTTTTAGTTTTTTTTTTATAGCTATTTAAAGTTGAGTTTTAAGTTAATTTTTTATTTTTCCAAAAACTTTGTGATTTATTAAAAAAAAACTAGATGTAACTGGCAAGTAATTTTAAATTTGATAGAGCCATACAACAGTACATATGTAAATAAAAATGAAATTTGACGACTACACTTAAAACTTTTTTTTTAATTTAAGCTTTAATGCTGAGTTTTGGATTTTTTCAAAATAAAAATTAGAAAGTTGTAATAAAAAAACCGGTGTGGCCAAAAATGAGTACTTGAGCCTGAAGCGATAGCAAATGACCTCTTCTTTCGGCCAATTCAATTTGGCAAACGATGCACCAAACACCCTGTATATGCAACATACATATGTTTAGGCTACATTAATTATTATAAAATCTAGGTGTTTTTTTTTCAATGAGATCAAATATAAACATTAACAATCATTACTGAACCTAATAAAATCAGTTTTCGTTTCTTTGTAATTATATTATCTCTGATACCAATGAAAAATATTAGTTCGCTGCTTTAGTTTTTTCTTTAAAATAACTTCTGAGGAAGCACAATGCATCGAACTAATGATTCAAATTTAAACTATAAAGATTTTTTATATTGCTATTTTTTGTGTGTGCTTCGATGGAGATGCATGATCATGTTTGATCAAATCTTCCTTAATTAATAAACAAAGATTTTAAAAAAGCCATATATTGCTTTTTTCAGCTTACTCACTTTGCCCTGGTTATCTTCGTGACAAAACTCTCTGGTTGCTTCATATACAGATCTTCCTCCAAATCACCACTAAGGAATGCTGTTGTAATGTCTATATGGTGCTTATTTTAATCCATTTCTGCAAATAAACCTAGCACTAAACGAATCGAAGATAATTTGACAACATTTGATAATTTGGAGCAAAAGTTTCTTCTCTTTCTCCAAACTTTAGTGAACAACTCTTCGCAACGAGGTTTGTGCTGTTGGACTATGCCATCACCAATTTTTAGTTTTAATAGTATTTTACAACGTTAATGTCTCTTCGACGATAAACTAATTCCCAGGTTTTATTCTCCATTAGGGAGTCTTATTATTGTTTTATGGCTTTTATCCACAAATCCCTATCAGAACGGTCCGTCGCTTCCTTAACTGAGCTTGGATCATTCTGTATATGGTTATAATATAACATGTTCTCAATTCTTTTAGATTTTCGATTTCTGAGAGGGTAGCGCTTAACAACAGGCTGGTCTTTCTCTACTGGTTCAGGATTCTCACAAATTATTGTATTTGGAACCTCTGTATAGACTGTATATTATATATATATATATATATATAAAGTCAAGAAACTCTTCTTCGGTACCATTTTTTGAGTTTTCTAAGCTACTTCAGCAAGGTAAACTTCATTATGAGCGCGTCAGCACTTGAAGTCTTCTCGTCAAGGTCCAACATGTCATACAAAGGATTTTTTTACTTCAACTGACTTTATCCTGGAAGTCATATTAGAATGCTTACCACCGAGGGATTCATCCTTCAGTTTGATGGTCTTGATGCTCTCATTAAAAACGGCATCACGTGCACGTATTATTTCACGCGGATTCTTTAATTCGACAAACCTGTGCCCTTTTATAACCAACGAAGACAAGTTCACAGGTCTTTCAGTCGAACTTCTTTCGACTACGATTCTTTATAAGTACCTGTGCTGTGGAGCCAAACACTCTCACGTTTTTCACATCCACACGCCGGTTTGTCCAAACTTCTTTGGGAACCTTTCCCACAATAGCCATAGCCGGCGATCCAGTTTTTAAATAAATCACAGTAGAAACCGCTTTCCCTCAAAATTTCTTACTTAAATTAATGTCGCGAAGCATACATCTAACCATCTCAGTAATTGTGCGAATACTCCTCTCCGCTACACCGTTCTGCTGTGGTGTGTAAGAGGCAATTGTCTGATGTACTATTCCACACATGGCTAAATGGGCCTGAAAAGCTTTATAAGTTTACTCTGTCCCATTATCACTCCTCAGTCGCTCAAGCTTCCTACTAATCTGGTTTTCTACTAAAACTTGTAATTTTTTAAACTTTTGTAGCACTTCATTATATTTCAAAATAAATCCAAAAAAAATCGGTTGAAATCATCGATAAATAATATAAATTATCTATTATCTTAGTAAGTCTCCACATTGACAAGACCAGCTACATTATCATGAACTAATTCCAGAATATCAGAAGCTCTGAAACCTGTTTTCTTTCTAGGAAATTTCTACACACACTGTTTTCCTTGACTGCAAGGAACACAAGAATCATTCTCAACCCTCTTATGACAATATTTTTCAAAATCTCCATTTGAGGAGCAGATAACTGGCCCAACCTACTGTGCCACAGTTCAACATTTTCTGAACCCTTATTTTGCGGATGGGAAATCACCAAATAACTTCCCCCACTCTGGGCTGAGCGGAGGGGTTTTATTCCGAGTTATTCGAAAGAGATACCGCGGCCCCGGAACATAAAGGGCAATAGAAGGAACATGGGTGGGTTTTAATCAGTACAGTCCGACAGTCCGCCCAAAGCGGGGGAAGTTATTTGATTATTTACCATCCGCAAAAAAATTACACATACACATTTCCCTTAAATGAATGAAAAAATAGTCCCACATTCAGAATACTCGGATACCTTGCCCTTGAATACTTGCTCGATTTTCTTACCTATAAGAATGTGAACAATGAAAAGGCCTCATTTCGTTGGACGCACAGCAACAGCTAACATGGCAAATATTTTAGATGTGGATAAAGAGTTCACATACAGTGATTACGGAGAAATATTAATATATGGGTTGTATTGGCCCTGGCCAACGGTGCACTATATTTTATTGGACATTTGTTTTTTATGTAATAGTGTCATTTCGGATGCCGGACATCCATACCATATGATCGTGGATATGAACGTTCAGCTAAATTTGGTGGGCTTTTTGGATAATATAAACAATTGGCGTGAAGTGTGTCACGCGTGTGTATATACACATTACCCGATTTTCGAGTGTCACGTCTGCTTTGGAAACTGAAGGTATGCTATAGACGAGCTTTTGTTAAGGGGGATTAAAAAAAGTTATGCGTGGTCATACACAAAACTAGACTTAAATTTAAACATATTAATTTATAGTAAAAATATTTTGTGTGTTTAGTGTCGCATACACCACATTGATAACAACTCCAGCCGCCAGAAGGGGTCCTCTGGCGGCTGGATTTGCCCTTCGGCAGCCGGTGGCAGCGCAAGAAAATGGCTTCGGTGGCGTCGTCGGAGGCCTATAAGCAGAGAAGTTATTACATAAAACTAACAATATTGCAGTGAGTATTTATTACCTATTTAAAATCATGCAATGAATATAACATTTTGGAAAATCCAAACTTTTACAACAAAAAATTAAAAGCATTATAATTATAACATAATTATAATGCTTTACAATTAATTTCTTAATATTTACTAACTACGAACAATAATTACTTTTTAACCGATTTCGAAAAAAAGAGCTTCTCAATTTGATTGTTTTTTTTTTTGTATTTATCCAAAACAAAAAAAAAACACTATACATATGTATACTTAAAACAAAATAAGGGCCACGAGGTATTTTGTCTGTACCATGAAAATAATAAAATCAATATATATATATATATTTGTCTCCATAACGAAAACTAATGTTGTTTTTACCATGTAGACCAATTTTATTCAAATAATAATGATTAAAAGTTTATTTGCTTTTGAAAGAAATAACAATAAAAACAATGTAACGTTACTGAAAACAAAAGAAAATACTCCATGCTCATTCTTTTAGTAACGGCGGTGTTGAGAACAGGATAATTTTAGAGAGTAATGAAACCACAAGTTCAGCTTCTCATATATTGTAGCACATATTTTTCAAAGACTGACTTTTATTCTTAAAACAAAACATAAATAAAATGACAAGCAAAAAGAAGAAATATAAAATTATCAAAAAGTTTGGTAGCTGGTCGCCAACATGGCCCCCGACGGTGTGAGGCACCAATTTACTGGCCGGCGACCAGCGATACCACTTTTCGAGTGGGTCGTCGCAGCACGCCCCCCTTCGTGGTGACGTCCACAACTCTGACGATGCCGTCTTTTCCCGGGTGCACTGCCGCGATTCGCCCTCGGGGCCATTGGTTCCTGGGTAGCGTGCCATCTGCAATGAGGACTAGATCGCCCACCCTTAACGGACGAGTCTCTTGCAACCGCCTTCTAGGTGTGAGCGTGGGTAGGTACTCGAGCACGAAGCGCTGCCAGAAGTGGTCTGCCAGCCTCTGCGCTTTCCTCCAGTTAGCACGTCGAAACAAGTCGGCGTCGTCGAAGACATTAATGTCTGGCTCGCTGCTTGGGCTTCCGATCAAAAAGGTGAATGGAGTCAGGGCGTACTCTGCGTCTGCATCCACAGAGACGTGCGTCAGTGGTCTTGAGTTGATAGTCCACTCGGCCTCTAAGAACAGGGTGTTTAACACATCTTCCTTTGGAGTCCGCTGCTTCAATGTGACTGCGATAGCATTTTTCACCGAGCGGACTAGCCGCTCCCAACAGCCCCCCCTAAAAGGCGCGGATGGGGGTATGAATCGCCATTCGATTCTTTTATTGGCGCAGAAGTTGAACAGCTCTGGCAGCATTTTTGCTGCGCCAATGAATGACGTTCCGTTGTCAGAGTATATCCTAGTCGGGCATCCCCTTCTCGCAATAAACCGCCTGAGTGCCATCAGGGCGGAGTCCGACGATAATGTCTCCAAATGCAGAGCTCGCACTGTCAAACATGTAAAAAGGGCAATCCATCTCTTGGCGGTGCGTTAAAAAAATAATCCAGCCCTACGTATGTGAAGGGGCGCTGGTGATGTGCTAATCTGGCTTTTGGCAAGTCTCCCTCTGGTGGTGATTCCGGCTTAGCCTTCCGGTTGCGGCAAAACTGGCATTTGGAATTTGGGCTCAAAATTGATCGAAACTTGTCAATACACTGATGGGTGCCGTGCCGGCTGGGGCCGGATGCGATGGCGGGTGAGCGGGAGCCTGACGAGGTGGCGCGCAGGTGAGGACAGGACGTGTCTCGTGGGTACGGTCCAGTACATCAAAGGGAGGATGTGTCACTGTCACTGGACTATCTCCGTAGGCTGTGGCGGGCGTCGAACGCGGACGGTCCAGCGGTACAACGTTAGAAAACTTCGGCTTGACTGTCCTGTCAACGAATGAATGCGCTTTGTTATCTCGCTTCGGAAACATAGAAAGTGATTCAACTAACCAGTCTTCGACTCTGCGCTGTGGTCTCGTGTAGTGGGACTTGTCGGAATGGCGGGATCCTGCTCTTATAGAGTTGGCCTGGATAACGGCCAACTTCGCCTGCAATTCCAACTCCGCAACGGCGGTTTCACGTTCCGCTTGGCTGCGGTCACGTTCCGCTTGGAGGTTCGCGAGCCGACGAGCGTGCTCCGCCTTTGCAGTCAGGATTTGTGCTTTTAATGTGCTGCTAGAATGGCTTGACCGTGCACTCTGAGGCACGATGCTTGACGAGGTCCTGCTGGCGGGTGGTAAGGTCTCGTTAGGGTTGGTACAGGGTGGCGCCGGCGCGATGGCACCGAATGTGGAAGCACCACCCTCTTGAAGAGCACCTGTTGGAACGATACCTGCTGTACCAGTCTCCGCCATTGCTGCCTTTGTCTGCGATCTTGTGGTGGGCATTTAACCGTTCACTTCTGACACCAATGTTGAGAACAGGATAATTTTAGAGAGTAATGAAACCTCAAGTTCAGCTTCTCATATATTGTAGCACATATTTTTCACAGACTGACTTTTATTCTTAAAACAAAACATAATAAAATGACAAGCAAAAAGAAGAAATATAAAATTATCAAAAAGTTTGGTAGCTGGTCGCCAACAAACGGGTATGCCCCCCTCGTTTAGCTACGCACTCCTGAAGCCTGTAGGCCTACCATCAACTTTTAGTTAACCATTCATTTCCGATGTAATCCAGTATAAGTACCTAAACTAAATCGTGCAGATTCGTACCATGAAGTGCCTTTAGCTGACAGGAGTTTGAATCTTCATGGACTGAATGAAAGATCGAAATTTGTCTGTGGTCCGCGGTGTGAGAAAGAGATGACGCTATACAGACGTTCCATAAGTCTGTCTCTTTTACTCGCACCATATGCGTTGCGTTTCGAAGCATAATCTGTATAAAAATTACAACAAAAACATTTTCAAATTACGTTTTCTAGCTTCAAATTATATACCATTACGCCATATTTAGTACTCATTAAATAATAGTAGTTTATATAATTATTTAATTAAGAAATATAAAAGGTTTGCTTAGTGTTGTTGTTAAAATAAATTGATTAAGACGAGTTAGGAACGCACCTCCACAGACTAAGTAACCTGTCGATGACAAATGACGTTCTGTTTTACGTAGTTGAACAAAAAGTTGATCTTACATAATTATTTTTTATGACAGAAATCCGTAATAAAAATCAGTATATTAATTGATTTAATGCCTGCACACTAATTGTATTCAATTGCAGTCAACAACTATTCTACTAACTAAAATAAATAGATAAATAGAGTTCTTTACTTAATTTTATTAGTGTCTATACAAGACATCCTGGCGACGGACTGGAGGTGCGCGGCGGCTGAGGCGGCGCGCGCGGGCGGAGGGCCAGCGGCGGGTCTACGCGGCGGTGAGGGGTGCGCGGGAGCGGCGCGGACGACACCTCGCTCGCATCGCGGACCACCACGGGACTTCACATTTTACCACGGCGGAGACACCGCGTTTTCTCTTTATATTATTATAATTATTGTTCAAGTAATACACTATTGTAATCAGTCCATGAGTTTCATTAGACTGCTCCCGCTAAGCTATCGAATAAGCAACGCAACATATGGTCCTTCGCAAGTAAACAACACAGCGAGGAGAATTAGTGTTTTACGAGATCAAGAACAAGTGCGAGACGTTGGAGAACTTTGACCCCGCGTCTCGACGTTTGAAAATAGCAGTGTCATCGTCGACTACGGTTGGAGATTTGAAGTCGCAACTGGACTTTGCGGATAAGGATTCGGATATTCGTGAGATCGTTCCAATTATTCCTTTTTATCACCGTTATTCCAGTCTTCTTTTCTTTTTTTATACAGGTTATAGGTTTATAACGCTGTTTTTCTAGTAGTTCCCATTCATTGCCCTATTGAGTTGGTTAACTAGCTACTTTCATTATCTAATCGTCTTTTCTCATCATTATTTCAAGTTAAAATCTATTGATTTCTTAACGTTTTTCATATTGAATGAGTATGTACAAGTAACGAGTTATTTATTCCTTTGTTTGTTGCTTGGCGCACTGCTTTCCATTAGTTAGCTTGTTATAGCGTGATAACACAGTGGCATATTTTTTTATAACCGTTACTTATTTAAAATTTTTAAAATTTGTTGCTGAGTCATTATTTTTTCCAACTGCAAAATGGCTGACAAGTTGGTGAAAAAACGCAGCTCGATGAAAGCCAAGCTTACAAACTTCAGTGCTTATTTGAATGTTCTTCAAAGCTGTGAAACACTTTCAAACTTGCAAATCATCGAGCTAGAAACCCGCTTCGACAAATTTAACGCCTTGTACACCGAATTTGATGAATTGCAGACGGAGATCGAAGTTTCTTTGGACAAGCCAGACGAGGCTTACGCGACGAGGGACCAGTTTGAGCAGCAGTACTACTCGCTGGTAGCCGTGGCGCGAAGTTTGCTGCCCGGGTTGGATGGCAAGCGTCAACGTCGCGACTCCGCGTATTCTGAGGCAAGGTCAGAGGCAACAATGTCAGGTGGGACTAAAAATAATTTTATTAGGTTACCCAAAATTGATTTACCGCACTTTGATGGCAGTTTTCAGAATTGGCTTGAGTATAGGGACACATTTATTTCTTTAATTCATGACAGTGCTTGCGTAGACAATATAAATAAGTACCATTATTTACGAGCTTCTTTAAAAGGCAAGGCATCCGAAGTCATAAAAAATATTGACTTTAAAGCGGATCATTACCAATTAGCATGGGACTTATTGTGTGAAAGATACAATAACAGTCGTCTTCTCATTGATAAACACATGCAAGCTTTGTTCGAGGTGGAACCAGTCACTACTGAATCTAGTGTTCTTTTACGACGTCTTATAGATACGACTAGTAAGAACATAAGGGCGCTCAAAAACTTGAATGAGCCCACAGAGCATTGGGATACTATTATTATATATATGATGTCAGTTAAATTAGATGCGAGCACTAGTAGATATTGGGAAGAGTTCCGTAATACATTGTCAGGAAAACCTACACTTGCTCAATTTACTACCTTTATAAATAATAAGGCTGATTTGCTGGAAACATTAGAAGATAATAATAAACACAATAGAACAAACTATAATAATAGTAAACCAAAAAGTTTTGCTATAGTTTCACAGGGTACTACAAATAAAAGTAACAACACTAATCCTAATAAAAATAAATTTACATGCCCTATGTGTTCCGGCGATCATTTTCTTTACATTTGTGACTCTTTCAAAAGGTTAACAATAGAAGAACGTCTTAAAAAGGCCAAAGACCTCAAAGTTTGTCTGAACTGCCTAAGATCCGGTCACAATGAAAAAAGGTGTAGAATGACGCGCTGTAAGTACTGTGCAGCTAGACATAACACCCTACTGCACATGGAACGAACAGAACCCCCTCCCATTCAAAATCCAATGCCCAGTACGTCAGAAAGTATTGCTCTTTCTGCTAACGCTTCGGCTACTATGGTACCAAATACTCGCTCGTTTGTTTTACTTTCCACAGCGATGGTGACGGCGGTGAATAGCAATGGTGAGAGGTGCGACGCCCGCATCCTGCTGGATAACGGGAGTACAGCCAACTTTATTACAGAGGACTTATGTAACAAGCTGTGTTTGTCCCGAAATGACACGGGCTCCATGATAACAGGTGTAGGTAACCAAACTAGCACTAGTGCACAAACCTGCAACCTTACAATTGAAGCCATTGGCGGTGACTATTCGGTAAACATTGACTGTTTAATTTTACCAGAAATCACTCATGTTTTGCCATCATCTCCAATAAATTTAAAACACATAACCATACCTGTAGGTCTACAGTTGGCGGATCCAACATTCAACATTCCCTCAGCTGTGGACATATTAGTCGGTGTAGATGTTTTTTGGAGCGTAATTTTAGCCAATCACATAAAGCTAGGTAAAAATCAACCAAGGTTATGTGAGAGTAAGTTAGGATGGTTAGTTTCAGGCACAGGCTGTCACTCACATACGTCTCATTCACATTTTTGTAACCTTGCTAAAACCAAGCCCAGTACAGATTTATCTATATTTTGGGAACTGGATTCAGTTCCTGAAAAGCATTCCCTTTCTTTAGAAGAACGGGCATGCGAAGATAGTTTTTACAATAATACAAAGCGTAAGGACGACGGTCGTTTTGTGGTTACAATACCTTTTAAGTCTGATCCTTCTGCACTAGGAGATTCATACGGTATTGCGAAACGCCGTTTTCTATCTTCAGAAAAAAGATTTGAACGTGATCATAAATTCAAGTCGATGTACTTTGAGTTCATGTCAGAGTACGAAAGTTTAGGTCACATGACGGAAAATTCTAGCATAACATCGAACGGCGAATTAAACTACTATTTGCCACATCATGGGGTCATGCGCGAGTCTAGTGTTACGACTAAGCTACGCACCGTGTTTGATGCATCGACCAAAACTACAACAGGGATATCACTCAATGACTTGCAATTTGTAGGCCCAACGGTTCAAGACGATTTACTATCCATTTTGTTGCGTTTTCGACAGCATAAATTCGTAATTTCAGCGGATATAGAAAAAATGTATCGCGCTATCGAAATCAACCCTGTCCAACGACCATTACAGCAGATTATTTTTCGTAAAACCCCTACAGAGCCATTAAAAACGTATACATTAAATACGGTAACGTACGGTACAGCGTCTGCTCCATATTTGGCTACTAAATGTTTGGTTAGTCTAGCTGATACAATAACGAACCCCGTCGTAAAGCGTTCCATCCAACATGATTTTTACGTGGATGATTTTCTCAGTGGTTCAGACACCATATCAGGTGCACAAGATTTATGTAGGGAAACTATGTCTGTCCTGGCATCAGCGCAATTTAATTTGAGAAAGTGGCAGTCTAATAGCTCTGAAGTTTTAAAAGAATTACATGGTCTAAATAAATCAAGCCATGCCATATTAGATCTTTCAGATAACAACAATAATACTCCTTCTAAAACTTTAGGAGTACATTGGTTATGTAATTCTGATAAATTAGTTTTTTCCATTAGTATTGAATCTAATAATAAAATAACAAAACGACATATTTTGTCTGTAATTAGCCAAATATTTGACCCACTAGGCTTGGTTAGTCCCTGCATTGTCGAAGCAAAAATATTAATGCAGACACTCTGGTTGAACAAATGTGAATGGGATGACGATGTGTCGCAGGAAGTAGCGGACTCATGGTTATCATTTGCGAATACATTGCCTTGTTTAAATCAGTTAAAAATTCCACGATGGATTTTAGGTAACAATTCGGAAACCCATGAAGTTCATGTATTCACAGATGCATCTGAAAGGGCTTACGGCGCATGTGTATACATTCGTTCTGTATCTAGTTCAGGAACGGTCACTGTCCATCTGTTAACTTCCAAAAGCCGTGTGGCACCAGTCAAACCTACTACTATTCCACGGCTAGAACTGTGTGGAGCTCTGTTAGGTTCCAGGTTGTGCACAAAGGTTAAGGATTCTCTCACGTTACCAATACACAGATTCCAATATTGGTGTGACTCCACAATAGTGCTGGGATGGTTGGCTACACCATCTCAACAACTAAAGCCGTTCGTTCGAAATCGTGTAAACGAGATTCAAGAATGTAGCTCAGGTTATGAGTGGAGATACGTGCCGTCTAGGGACAATCCGGCGGATCTTGTCTCTCGTGGGCTGAAGGCTGATCTTATCAGCGATTCTACACTTTGGTGGTCAGGCCCACTATTTTTATTAAATAATGAAAACACGTGGCCGCTACAGCCCAATAAACACGTGAAACAGGATCTACCTGAAGTAATTTCTAATATAGTGGATAGTCACAATAGCAATAACAATTCTAATATTAACCTAACATGTAGTTCAATTATACAACAATTAATTCATAAATATTCTAATTTTGATTATTTACAACGTATCGTAGCTTATACTCTAAGATTTATTTACAATTTAAAGAATACTAATTCTAAGTTAATGGGCTCTCTTTCTGTTGAAGAACTCAAAAATGCCTTTTCACTTATATTACGTGTAGCTCAATCTGAAATGTTTGAACATGAGTACGCTGTCCTCAAATCTGGGAAGCCGTTGTCACGTAAAAATAAGCTAATTTCTTTGACTCCTTTTCTAGACCGTGACAACATTATTCGTGTAGGGGGCAGACTAGATAATTCCCCGTACGAATATGACGTGAAACACCCAATTTTGCTGTGTAGTAAGCATCATTTGACAAAGTTATTATTTCAAATGCAACATAAAAAGCTACTACATGCTGGTCCACAATTGCTTTTAGCGACTATACGTCAAACTTATTGGCCATTGGGAGGCAGAAATCTCTCCAAGCTGACGGTAAATAAATGCCTTAAATGCTTTAGATTTAAAGCTCAAAATGTGCAGCCAATCATGGGACAATTACCCAACACAAGAAGCAATTTAGAATTTCCTTTTTTTAATAGTAGTGTCGACTATGCTGGGCCTATTTTGATATCTGACCGTAAAGGTCGGGGATCCAGACTGATTAAGTCCTACCTGTGCATTTTTGTTTGCATGGCTACAAAAGCTGTGCACCTCGAACTTGTCACAGACCTCTCTAAAGAGGCCTACAAAGCTGCCTTAAACCGTTTTGTCGCTCGTCGCGGTAGGCCACGTACTATCTTGTCCGACAACGGTACTAACTTTGTCGGAGCGTGTAATGAATTATATGCGTTTTTGCAGGGTTCTGATGTTGCATTCGAAATAGCTCAGGAGGGAATAGAGTTCAGGTTTGCACCGGCGTATTCGCCGCACTTTAACGGTCTTGCTGAAGCTGCGGTTCGTTCAGCTAAGCACTATTTAAAAAGACTTTTGCAGCTTACTCATTTCACTTACGAGGAAATGGCTACGTGCCTCACTCAAATAGAGGCAATTTTGAATTCCAGGCCCCTCACTTCTCTTTCCACTAATCCTCTCGACTTCTCTGCCCTTACTCCTTCTCATTTCCTCATTGGACGATCGCTAATGTCTGTTCCAAATCCGCAGGTCACTGATGCCAGCATCAACCGTCTGGAGCGCTACCAACGTGTGGAGTGTATCAAACAACACTTTTGGAAAAGATTTAATCTCGAATACATCTCCAACTTACAGCAGAAAACTAAGTGGCCTGCCTCCACAAATGGTGACATAGCGTTGGGATCGCTTGTCCTCATTAAAGACAAGGCGCTACCGCCGCTCTGCTGGTTGCTGGGGCGCGTCGCGCAGGTGTACCCTGGCAGCGACGGCGTCACGAGAGTTGCGGAGCTGAAGACGAAGAGAGGGACGATTCGACGCGGCTTCAACAACATCTGCCCACTTCCTCTTTGAAGTACACTTCAACCCGGGGAGCATGTCTATACAAGACATCCTGGCGACGGACTGGAGGTGCGCGGCGGCTGAGGCGGCGCGCGCGGGCGGAGGGCCAGCGGCGGGTCTACGCGGCGGTGAGGGGTGCGCGGGAGCGGCGCGGACGACACCTCGCTCGCATCGCGGACCACCACGGGACTTCACATTTTACCACGGCGGAGACACCGCGTTTTCTCTTTATATTATTATAATTATTGTTCAAGTAATACACTATTGTAATCAGTCCATGAGTTTCATTAGACTGCTCCCGCTAAGCTATCGAATAAGCAACGCAACAATTAGTATTATTTGAAGTTATATTAATAAGTAATACGAATAATGGCTGAAATACCTTGAATTACGTATATTATCACAATTTTTATAAAGTTATTAACAAAACGACTCATTTCACGCCAAGAAATACCAACTTTTTTTGAATTAGTTACTTTGACACATAAGCCATCCTTTTCAGGTTGATAGGTCACGTCATGGTATGAAAAATGAATGAACGAAAACAGTTTCGAAGCAATTGTCGACTTGATTTGGCGTTGCCTAAACTGGATCATGTTATGGATATTGTGGTATGAAATAGCAAAACAGTTTATTTTAGGCCATCAATTGAATCGCAATAACAGTTGATGGTAAGCCTCCTGGAGTGCATGCTCTCAATCAAATGCCTGACATTTTCCATTGGAATCTCTTCCCAGGCCCTTTTAACAGCGTTGATAAGTTGCTGTTGGTTGTGGATTTCCTGATCACCGTCTCTAACTCTTCGTTTCAACTGATTCCACATGTGCTCTATTGGATTTAAGTCCGGACTGTTCGCCAGCCACGGCGAGACTTGAATTTGAGAGGCTTCCAGTACAACCCGAGTCGCTTGAGCCGTGTGTGCACGAGTATTGTCTTGCATCAAGATGAATCCAGGACCCGCTCGCTGTGCAAATAGGATCACATGTGGTCTGACAACTTCCTCAATATACCGCTGAGCAGTAACAGTACCTTCATTTAAAATGGCGAGCTCAGTGTTGCCGTGTAATCTTATCCCGCCCCAAATCATTACATTTGGACCACCAAAACGATCTACTCTAATACGCCGATCGTCGTTAAAAAATTAAACTTTGCATTCGTCTGTGAAGAGCACCATGCCCCATTGGTTTATGTCCCAGTCCAAATGTTGACGGGAAAATCTTAAACGATTTGCGCGATGATTTCTGGTTAATGGAACACGGACAACTCGCCTTGATGCCTGCTGGTCTTCATGCAATCGATTACGAATAGTTTGGTCACTGACACGAGTACCCGTTGTCAGCCGTTAACGATTTTGCAGCTTGCGGGCCGTCGTTGTGCGATCTCGGCGCGCACTTAATCGAATGTAACGATCCTATTGAGCTGTTGTAATGCGAACTCTGCCCGAACCAGGTCTTCTTCTAACACTGCCGGTCTCTTAAAAGCGATTCCATAGATTTTGAATAGCTCTTCGAGAAAATCCCAATTGCCACAGATCGCTGCGAATGACCTTCTTCAACCATTGTAACGGCTCTGGTTGCTGTCAGCGAATCCATATGACGCCTGCGTGCTTGTGGCATATTGCAAAAGATGTTTCTGACTCAAGACATCAATGAACTCTGATAATTTCTAATAAACCAAGAAGCTAAGGAAAGCAAAACGTCAAAGAAAATGGAATCAAAATTTTCAAAAAGAATTTTAAATTAAATTTTATTTAAAATTGTTGCCAGCATATTAGATGAATACTACAATATTAAAAAAATTAGGTTTTAAAGAGTTTGTATACTCAATATTTTACTACTTTCAATATGTAAATGTTTAATAAATTACACCAAAATGAAAAAATACCTCGTGGCCCTTATTTTGTTTTGAGTAGTATATAATATAGTGTATAGAGTGACAAA
Source organism: Ochropleura plecta (assembly GCA_905475445.1). Classification (NCBI taxonomy): domain Eukaryota; kingdom Metazoa; phylum Arthropoda; class Insecta; order Lepidoptera; family Noctuidae; genus Ochropleura; species Ochropleura plecta. Next base: position 25,544,586 of record FR997721.1, on the reverse strand, counting down.
CTTCACTCGATTTATCCGTGGATATTGGGTCGATTTTCAAAGTTATTTTTATATAGAAAGTCCCATATTAATTTTATTTATATTGCTTGGGTAATTTAAAGTTATTTTCTTTAATACATATTTTTTCTATAAATGTTATTGGACGATATGCTAATATATTTTAGTACGAGTAGAAATGAAAACGCGATAAGAATTGTGAGCTACCTTATCTTAGCACAACTAAAATGTCTTAAATAAAAACTTAGCAGAAGTCGCTGACTGATTCATAGTTTTTTTACCATCGACGCACAGTGTGAGAATCTCGCAATCTGGGGGAATTTAATTCCAAATTGATTTAAATAAAAGATACAATTTGAAAAATAATATTGATTGGTATTGAAATAAATAAAAATACTTAAATAGTGATAGAAAAAAAAGTTGTATTAAAAAAATGCGATATTAATCAATTTTCTTATTTTTGTCACTAACTTAACTTTCGACCTCATTTATGGTGGGTGCAGAAAGCAATTTTAGGACATCGGGATCTAGAGGACTCCCTTTTTCTCTTCATTATAAGCCTTAAGCTGGATATGAAAGGGTCTGATGATATAAGAAGCCTATTAAGTAGGTCAGTGTTGGTGTCTATTCGTGACGTTTTTCTAGTAAAGAATTCCCTATATCTTCGGTTATCTTTGTTTCTATGACGACTGGCCAATCGGTAAAATACACGAAACTATGACATCGCGGCCATGAAATAAAACTTTGTGCACACTTACTGGCATGTTATACCATGAGTATTCCCTAAGATATAGGTTTCTGGTTTCTTCTGTGTAACTATTGAAGGAATCTATATCGACTGTAAAACCAGACCCAAGAGTTTCTAAAATGATATGAAACCTCGTTATTAATTTTAAATTTATTCCGGTAATATCAGCAGTTATTGTAGCACCTCTAAAAATCGGCGTGCTGTGTTGCCATCATTGGTATTACCAGCTTGCTGAGCTTGCGAACCGTGTTTGTATGTGTATCTTCCTTGCCTTAACCTTATCCTTATTTTCTTGACCTCTAGCTTGCCACATTTTTATATCAAGTCTGTAGGCGATATGAAGTATACATTCCATAAACCTAATCCAGGAATGCAAAGGAGAAAGCCCGAAAGACAATGCAGCTTGATCGAGAGGTTTCATCATAATAAGTGATGGATTATTCATCTCTGAAGGCTTTGCTCCACATATAAAGACCTTCCTCTTTTTAGTATATATTAACGATCTAGGTACCCCATTTATTTAAAAACCAACCACAAATGGTGTTGTTTGCTGACGATACCTCTTTAATATTTAAGATAAATAGACGTGCCACAAATCTAGACGACGTAAATAACGCCCTATTACAGGTAAATGATTGGTTCACCGCCAATAATTTGGTATTAAATGGGAAAAAACGAAATGCATAAGATTTGCTCTGCCAAACGTCAAAAGTAGTGATTGTGACATTGTATTGAATCAAGAGAAACTAGAATTCGTCGATAAAACTGTTTTCCTGGGGATATCGCTCGATTCAAGGCTACAATGGGGTCCGCATATATAATATCTCTTGCAGGACGGCTTAGTTGAGCAGCATATGCTGTCAGAAAAATCGCGTCAGTTTACTGATGTAGATACCGCGAGGCTAGTCTATTTTAGTTATTTTCATAGTATAATGTCATACGGTATTTTACTTTGGGGACGGGCTGCAGACATCGAGTATGTATTATATATTATTCTGCAGAAAAGAGCCATTTGAGCCATTTATAATCTTCGTAGGCGAGATTCTCTAAGAGAACAGTTTAAGGAAATTAACATCATGACAGTACCTTGTCAATATATCTATGAAAACATCATGTACGTCAGAAAAAAAATGCATCTAAACACCTCAACAAAGTCTAGGGAACAAGATGAGCCCAATTTTTTTTTTCGTGTAAATCTTGTTTTGCAAATAACTGGCAGCAAATAAATAAAAATAGAATAAAGTAGATTACAGAGTTGTTCGAAATTTAAAAATAAATTTAAATAAGTAATAATTTTCGAATATGGAGGGAAAACTTTTAAAAGTGTTTGATTGTGCAGTTTCTCTAAGGCAAAATAAAAATTATTTTCTTTGATTGTAAATAACGTTTATTATCAATAATACGTCTTTTTTTGCATACGTTTGTGCATTTTTGTGACTGTAGTCATCATGTCACGTCGTCATTTAAGTCGCGAAGATATGTTAAGAGCTGTTGGTATGCTGCAAGCTGGACGAACTCAACGCGACGTAGCGGATGCTGTCAACACCCAACCAAGGTAATTTGCAGATTATGGGCAAGCTACAGGTCTACAGGGGATGTTGCCGAACACCACACCACACAAATTCCGCAAGGCGGCAACCCACGATTACTGCTCGTCAGTTGGTCGCAAGCCTCCAGTCTCAGCATCAAGTGGTTATTAGCGATCAAACTGTCAGGAGAAGACTACACGAAGCCAATCTTCATGCTCGCAGACCGCTTAGGGTTGCAGCTCTTCGACGTGGAAATCGAGGTCGTCGCTTATTGTGGGCTAACGCACATTTATAGTGGACCGACCATCAATGGGCACGGGTTCTGTTTTCCGACGAATCTCGCTTCGGTTTTCATCCTGATTCGAGAAGAGTGCGTATATGGCGAGTTCCTGGACGTCGGAGTCGTCTCCAGAATCCGCAAGAAGTTCATCCTTACCAAGGTGGAACAATCATGGTATGGGCTGGAATTCGCCTTGGTGGAAGGACCGACCTCGTTTGGATACGGGGCAATTTGAATGCAAACCAATACATTCAGGAGGTTATACACCCCATGGTAATCCCTCATCGACAGCAGTTCGGTCAAGATTTTATGTTCATGCAAGATAATGCACGGTCACACACCGCGAGGGTAGTGGTCAATGCGTTAAGCGAGCACAATATTACGGCGTTGGAATGGCCTGCTCAGTCTGCCGACCTCAATCCCATAGAGCATGCCTGGGATTTGCTTGGGAGAAGAGCTTTCAGTGATTCTTTGGAAAATCTGAACACTGAAGAACAACTTTTTTTACACCTTCGCAGTGTATGGAGCCATATTCCACAGACGATGATTGACAATCTCATATTAAGTATGCCACGCCGTTGTCGAGCTGTTGCTAATACTTTAGGAGGTCCTTCAGATTATTAAAAACGTTTAAAGTAAGGTTAATTACTGTATTTCTTACTACCTCGTTATTTTTGTGCCTAATCATAGAAGGTTGTAATACTCAATATTGACACTATTCAATTCTTTCTTTAAAAAATTATATTTTTAATATGAGAATGTTTTTACTACAATTAAAATTAAAAACGGTATAAAAATACCCTTCTATTCATATAAAACACTCACTATTACAAGAAAGGGTTTTAAAATAAAAACTAGAAATGTCCTTGTTCCCTAGACTTTGTTGATGTGTGTATTTGGTAAACGAGGTGATAGACACAAGTATAATACTAGAAATAGGGACCAATTGGTTCAGCCGGGTTTCAGGTAAGCTAACCTTGTCAATATATCTATAGACACAAGTATAATACTAGAAATAGGGACCAATTGGTTCAGCCGGGTTTCAGGTTAGCTAACCTTGTCAATATATCTATGAAAACATCATGTACGTCAGAAAAAAAATGCATCTATTTGGTAAACGAGGTGATAGACACAAGTATAATACTAGAAACAGGGACCAATTGGTTCAGCTGGGTTTCAGGTTAGGTAAAGTAGACTCATCTTTCATGGGGTACTGTTTGAAATGCTACAATAAAATACCTCCCCACATTCTTCAACTGAATGAAACGAAATTTAAATCTTGTATTAAACGCACACTATGTAGGCAAGCATATTATAAGTTGGGGGATTATATTGATGATAAAAATGCTTGGCTCAATGCTGGTCCTGCTCCACAAGCATAGGGGTAAACTCATTGATTAGTATCCGAAGCTATAGTGGAAGCTGCAGAAGATTGTAAGACTATCTTTGCAATGTATAGAATCAATTCTCTAGTATTGTATAATTATCAAGCCCATATGTGAGTGCTATGTATTGTCATTGACTTGACGAAGCCCTGGTGGTGGATAGTGTCATGCTCACTTAAATGTCTCGCTGATGGTGGCGGGTGTGTCGTGTCATTTAGCTCCCTTAAAAATGGTCGAGCTGAATGGGGCTGATCCATACGTCATGTTCGTGAACGGGCGCTGTCAGTTGGGACTGGTCATTTTTTTAGCCACCACGGTCATTTTTAATTTATTTAGATTTTAAATTGAATTTTGTTTTTTATTTACTCTGGACGCTCTTACTGAGTGTGCACGTCTTTCTACATCGTTCTCACATATTTGTATAATCTCAACATGAATGATGTAATTATACGATTTTGTAAAAATGTTATAATTTAAAAGAGTGTCCATGGAGTTTCTTGCCCATTCTTCTCCATAGAGATCAACGCTTTGGAATGGGCAACTACTGTACTTTCACGAGTTATTATGCCTTGTGACCGGGACAGTAGATTCATTTTGTTTCTTGACATTCAAAAGTGCCTGTAATGGCCTAATTGAAATAAATGATTTGATTTGATAGCAAGTTTGAGATGAAGACGAAACTTCAGATAGTAGTCTAGTCAACAAATTCAAAATCGTGTTAAATAGACATAAAGCTCCTAAAAATATGTATGATAGCTCATTGGATGCGGAATGATGTCTACAAAAATGTTTTTTAAGGGCTTATTAGCACATAAAAAATTGCGATTGTTATAAACAAAATAAGATTTAAAAAAAAAGGAATTTGGTTTTTCCTTAATAATTTTTAAAATAATGATATTTAAGAAATTTTGAAAAAAGATCCTGAAAGAGGAGGAAATTTCCAATAAAAAAGTCTCAACTCCCGGAATTCTATCTCTATTATTTATAACTTTTCTTTAACGCTGAAAATAGGGCTCCGTGAGGTCGTTACGGCATAGGCGCGCCGTCTAAAAAGCCGGTATATCACCTAAAATATTTTTTTAATAGTATTAAATAACAATTTAAAAATTTGAATAAATTATGGTGTAATCTAAACACGTTAACGAAAAAAACCTCGGTGAAAAAAAAATTGTATATCGATTTTTCAAAAACTAACCATTAACTAATATAACCATAACCAAGAACTAATATTTTTCCAATCTCTGTTTTTATAAATTACGATATAAAAGTTTAAATAATTCATCTATAAATTTTTCCCTTCGTGGAACTCTTGTCATTTAGGTACTTAATAAAGTAATGCAATTTTTTTTTTATAATGTTTATTATTTTGTTAATTATAATTTTTTTTAAGTAACAAAAAATGAAATTTCTAAAAAATGTAATGAAATTATTATTTTTTCAGTAATATCTTATTATTGCTGTTTTTGCATCTACTATAGGTATTTAATTAACATTGGAAAAAAAATAATTACACTATTTGTTAAGAAATTGTTTATACTTAAACAAATAGACTATTTTGGGATTTTTTAATTTTTTTTTTTACCATCTTATTGTTTGGGTAAAATAATGATTATAAAAAAATAAAAAAAAAATTTTAATTGTTTAAAATCGTTTTTTTCATATTTCAATTGTTTAAATAATTAGTTAAGAAATAATTTTTTTCTTAAAAATCATCATTGACTCTTTTCAACGGATTAACAAAGAAATACATTTTTTTTATGCATAATTTCATTGTTTATTAACTTAACAATTTGTTATAAACAATTAATTTTAATTGTTATATATTTTTTCTAAAAAATAAAAGTACGGTAAAGGACATTCAGGTCATTTTTATAAAGGATTTATTTATCTTTGAAATAAATTCAAAATCGATCCTGTAACTATTGTTTATCAGTTGTTATAAGCATTTGTTTATAAAAATTTAAGATTTTTTTGATATTTTTTGAAATTTCATAGCAACCAAATTATAAGCTGTGTCCTTTACCGTTTTTTTTATAACTTGACAAATTATGTAACGGCTGTAATTTCATTATCATATAATATTTAAAAATGCTGTAAAAATTACACAATTTTTTTTATATATATTTTGTTTTATATGGTTGTTTTAGTAATTTTTTGTAGTTTTCGTAAAAATATATAACAATTAAAATTAATTGTGTATAACAAATTGTTAAGTTAATAAACAATGAAATTATGCATAAAAAAAATGTATTTCTTTGTTAATCCGTTGAAAAGAGTCAATGATGATTTTTAAGAAAAAAATAATTTCTTAACTAATTATTTAAACAATTGAAATATGAAAAAAACGATTTTAAACAATTAAAAATTTTTTTTTTTTTTTTTATAATCATTATTTTACCCAAACAATAAGATGGTAAAAAATACAATCAAAAAATCCCAAAATAGTCTATTTGTTTATAAACAATTTCTTAACCAATAGTGTAATAATTTTTTTTCCAATGTTAATTAATACCTATAGTAGATGCAAAAACAGCAATAATAAGATATTACTAAAAAAATAATAATTTCATAACATTTTTTAGAAATTTAATTTTTTGTTACTTAAAAAAAATTATAATTAACAAAATAATAAACATTATAAAAAAAAAATTGCATTACTTTATTAAGTACCTAAATGACAAGAGTTCCACGAAGGGAAAAATTTATAGATGAATTATTTAAACTTTTATATCGTAATTTATAAAAACAGAGATTGGAAAAATATTAGTTCATTAACAATGGTGTAAGTTTTTGAAAAATCGATATACAATTTTTTTTTTACCGAGGTTTTTTTCGTTAAATAGCTGGGGAGGTAGCGTTGCATTTTTGATGGTGATTTCTGTACGATTAATTTTGATTGAAATTGATAGCTTATATATTGGCAATAATTGAATCAAGCGTCAGCAGGCGCACCCGGGGTGGATCAAGTGGGAAAAAAAATATTATTATGTCAAAAAATAAAAAACCAAAAGTGTAATCTGGTCGTTTGAAAATTTGAACAGCAATAGTTTAAACAATAATAATAATTATAGAAATAATCAGCAGTAAAGATAATGGTGGGTTGTACGTCAGCAGGTCATATCCGCACATATTAAAAATAATTATCTTTAATTCACTTCTGGTCGAATGAAATTGATACATATTATTCTTTATGCTATTAAAATAATTAAAAAATGCCTCAGCCGACCTATTGATAGGGGTAAGATCGTCAGCAGGGGGATTATAAGTAACTATTTGTATTATCCAACTGACGACTTTCCCCTCTTCAATCACTATGCTGACTATCTTTTTTGTTTAATATGTTGTTTAAAATACTCTTAATATTAATTTCAAGCGACTCGAAATCAATTTATTTATAAAATTATCGTTTTAATTTATCTACATACAATTTGAACACATAGGAATGTAAGGATTGTAAAGGATGCGTTTCAATAACGTAATTTAAAACATATTTTATTTGTATAGTATGTACATATTTGTTTGATGTTCCTCACATTCCTATCTGTTCAAATTGTATGTAGATATTAACAAATTAAAACGATAATTTTTATAATTAACTAGCTTCCGCCCGCGGCTTCGCCCGCGTGGTGTGTTGATAAAAAGCAGCCTATAGCAAAAATAACAAAATCGAAGTATAAATAAAATTAGGTACGTTTCATTTTTAAGGTTACGTCCCCAATGGGTAAAAACTCTATTACTAAGTCTTCGCTGTCCGTCCGTCCATAGGTAATAGTACGAATCTAACTAATAGGTATGTATTATGGAACTTCATAAAACCTATGTTTTATTACATTTTATGTAATTAGATCTTATTTTACCTATATGTTCACAAATAAAGGATTTGAATTTAGTTTGTAAGGAACGTGTCAACTCAACGTACTCTGTGCTCACGCGTCTGCCCGTGTTCGGGTCGCGCACTCAGCGATGAGCGACTTGTTCCCCACACCGCCCGCGCGGGCCAGCCTAGTCACGGCGACATGAAATTAATTTTGTTGCGCGTTATTTTGATTTTGCTATATCTCTTAAAGTATTTATTTAATCTGCATGATGTAAAAGGAAAAAATAATCTTCATGAAATTTTCATGCCAACCAACCTATTTAAAATGATAAGGATTAATACTGTATTTGTGTAAATAGCTTTCCAAGTTAGCGCTTTATAATTGCCCATTTGTTAAAGTATTAAAATGGATATAGTATGTTATCCTTAAGATATAGACATATGTCACCGCTGACTTTTCTGTGGACCTATATAAGATACACAATTACACCATACATTATTTTGTTATATCTTAAAGGGTTTAGGCAGCGTTTTCGTTGAAAGCTCCCAGACAGCATACTTTTTGCCGACATCTTCAACAAATATAGTTAATGTACACAGAAATAAATGCAAAAACTTAACAAATTATATACTAAAACCTTCCTTAAGAATCACTCTCTCTATCTATTACTAAAAACCGCATCAAAATCCGTTGCGTAGTTTTAAAGATTTAAGCATACAAAGGGACATAGGGACAGAGAAAGCGACTTTGTTTTATACTATGTAGTGATTTGTTTCGAGTCGCTGGAAATTAATGTTAAGAGTAATTTAAACATCATATAGAATAAAAAAAAACAGTCTAGATAATAAGAGGGAAAAATGGTCCGCCAGCTGACATATAGTATATAAATTATATAATTATGCAATAAAGAAGGGATTAAAATGACATTGTTTATAATCAAATTAATTTCTGGTCGTTTTTTAAACAATATATTAAACAAAAAAGATAGTCAGCATAGTGATTGAAGAGGGGAAAGTCGTCCGCCAGCTGACATATAGTATATAGATTATATATGCAATAAAAAAGGCATTGTTTATATTCAAATTAATTTCTGGTCGCTTGAAATTAATACTGAGAGTAATTTAAACAATATATTAATTAAAAAAATAGTCAGCAAAATAATTGAAGAGGGGAAAGTCGTCAGTTGGATAATACAAATAGTTACTTATAATCCCCCTGCTGACGAACTTACCCCTATCAATAGGTCGGCTGAGGCATTTTTTAATTATTTTAATAGCATAAAGAATAATATGTATCAATTTCATTCGACCAGAAATGAATTGAAGATAATTATTTTTAATATGTGCGGATATGACCTGCTGACGTACAACCCACCATTATCTTTACAGCTGATTATTTCTATAATTATTATTATTGTTTAAACTATTGCTGTTCAAATTTTCAAACGACCAGTTTACATTTTTTTTTTACATAATATTTTTTTTTTCCCCACTCGATCCACCCCTTCTGAGCCTGCTGACGTTTAGATTATTAAATAATTATCTATAAAGAATAAGTTCAGATATGAATCAATCGACCAGAAATTATTATGTGAAATGCAACGCTACCTCCCCAGCTAAAAGTGTTTAGATTACACCATTATTTATTCAAATTTTTAAATTGTTATTTAATACTATAAAAAAAATATTTTAGGTGATATACCGGCTTTTTAGACGGCGCGCCTATGCCGTAACGACCTCACGGAGCCCTATTTTCAGCGTTAAAGAAAAGTTATAAATAATAGAGATAGAATTCCGGGAGTTGAGACTTTTTTATTGGAAATTTCCTCCTCTTTCAGGATCTTTTTTCAATATTTCTTAAATATCATTATTTTAAAAATTATTAAGGAAAAACCAACTTCCTTTTTTTTTAATCTTATTTTGTTTATAACAATCGCAATTTTTTATGTGCTAATAAGCCCTTAAAAAACATTTTTGTAGACATCATTCCGCATCCAATGAGCTATCATACATATTTTTAGGAGCTTTATGTCTATTTAACACGTTTTTGAACTTGTTGACTAGACTATAGAGCATTACATATTTTGCCGTCTGTCATAGTCAGCATAAAAACTGGTTTCACTAAAACCTTAAAGTTATCTAGACTTACTTCGACGGCCGACAACATATCGATTTGCTGTTGTATCGTGTCAACCTCTTCTTTAATTAATGAAGTAGTCTCTTTTGCAAAATTAAGTCTAATTGGTCGACAGTACCTTGTTGAAGAAGGGGCTGGATTTTCCATACTATAGTATTATGCTCTTCAACATTCATATATGGATATGCTAAAAAGGTTTGCATCAAATTTATTTTCTGAACAAAATTTTTGTTTATATGATTTTTGATGTGCTCCATCACAACCCCACTTAATTAACAGTGACAGTTCCTTTACTCCACTGTGCAAGTCCTTAACGTTCGATACTGTGGTCTACTAATGATTGCAGGCCACACGTTACAGTTTATTCTGTTACGGTTTTAAGGGAAGGATAACATTTCTTCTTAGGATCTTTAATTCGGTCATAAGATGGCAATAAGTTTTTAACCAATTTATTTATCCTTCGCCGTATTATCTCAGATTGATGTGTTGATAAATCAGCATCTACCATCATGCTTATTGCTTCATTGGCCGGACCAGTCACTTGAACGCTTTCGCTAATCGTTCTACGTACGCTTTTCATGATGGAACCTCTCTTAGGTGAACTATTCGAAAGTTCTTTTACGATATCTGCAGTGTCCCTTTTACCTGCTTTGCGAAGGTTATACTCATGTGCAACCGTTATTTCTTCAGGGCTAGTAGACGATACTAGATTCTAAACTTAACGTTTTTTGGTTTTATCACAACATTCTACAAATCTTTTGTGTGGTCTTCCTGGTGAATGGCCAGACGTAGATGGTATTTCATTTAAAACATTTTCTGGTAATGTAATGCATTCATTCAACCAAGTCATACTCTTGCTTAAAAAGCGATCACGATGTCTACCGTTAGCTGTCCATTTTTCGTTAAATTTGTTACATAACTTCCTTCAAAAGAACTTAATTTCATTTGGAGCACCTTCCGAAAATTGTACATGAGGGTAATTAATTATTATAAAAGCAAAAATATCATCAATTCGCTCCTTTTTTGCATTTGAGGTCCAAATATCAAAAAAATGTTTTTTTTGTAATTTCGGTCGTCATTCTGAAAACCGAAAAAAAAATTATGACGGTCGCACAAAATCGCAAGTTTTAGCAATTGTTCTCAAAAGTTAAGACTCTAAACTATAAATTAAAACAATAACAGCACCGGGATATTCAGATCATTATTTTTATAAGTACTCCTTTTTGTTTTGCAAATCGTCTCTAGAAAATGCTTAATTTAACTGTGCTTTCAAATGATGTTATTAGATCAATGTTTAACTATTACTTAAACAAAATACACTCTAACTTACCTTGAAAGATATACACAATACAATAATAAACCAATAAACAAGACTATACGTTAATTTGATCAGTAATCTTAAGTGAAGATGACACTTTAATATTGTTGTTTGTATTGTAAAGGTTCAACGATTATTATCTACCCACTTCAACATTTTATTTGAATTATTTTAACATACCTACAAGAATTTCTAATAGGTTGCTGTGTTAAATAGGGTCTTAGTTATAAATAAGTTATAACTATATTAACATTTAAAAAAAAATGATTTAAATCCCCCTAAATAGCGATATTCTCATACTGGCGACGTCCAGAAACAAATTAAGTTTCTATCTTTTTAGCAAAAAAGTTACAATTAATATTTACTTGAATCTGGCTTTACACAAAAAAATAAATGTTATAACGAACACTATACATGATTGGTGTAAAAAGAACCCTAAAAAAGCCGGATGGAGCATTTGCTCTCTCCGTGAAAGTGAAAAATATCAAGACATTTTCCTGATGACGCACTTGCTTACGTATACGGAAAATGTTTTCGCCAACAACGTGACTTGAACCTTACCCTTAGATCTTGTTGAGCCTTTGTTGTCCAAGATTGCTTGAACAACAAAGGGGGGGGCAACGTGACGGGTTTCAAACAATTACGTAAGAAACCCTATGAATGTTACTTACCTTTTTTTAAAAAAAAAAAAAAAAAACGTTGCCCCACACTAGGAATGTCTCCTGTATCGTGGGTGCGTTTACAAATAATTAAAGTCAGTCACAAACGGCCAGACCCGAAACAACTATCTGCAGGTCATACAAATATTTGTTCCGTGCGGGAATCGAACCCGCGACACGCAGCGCAGCAGTCGATCCCTCAGCCACTGCGCCATCTGTGCCGTGTGTTTGGATGAACAAAGCTTTTAGCTTTTTTTTATCATGTAAAAAAATGGGTAAATGTTTCACGTCTTGATTATACTTAATCTTTGGCAAACCGATTTTTTTTTATATACAATCCTATCCATTTTCAGTGTCTCAAACACATTATTAAATTGACTAGCTTTTGCCCGCGGCTTCGCTCGCGTTAAATTCGGTATAACACAGTACCTGCTACCTGCAGTTTTTGCCCTTGCGCCTTATTGATTTGTAATAGTAACGTTAAGTTTTACCATTTCTGCCCTCGTACTACCTCATATCCCACTTTTAAAAAAAAATAGCCTATGTCCGTCTCCTGCTTCCTAACTACCTCTGTACCAAAATTCATCAAAATCGGTTTAGCCATTAAAGCGTGAAGAGGTAACAAACAAACAAACTCACTTTCGCTTTTATAATATTAGTAAGCATTACGAAGAAATATTTGTACTTGTGCCAGCTTTTAATGCAACATTACCATTATGTAGTTAATTAAAATGAAATCTTATTTGTAAACATCAGTTATACTGGGGGCTCTTAAGGAGAAAGGTGTGCCTTGGAAGTATGTGCAGTTGATCCGTGCGATGAAAAGTCGATGTAGTACCAAAGTCCAGTCCACAGCGGGCACTACCGGCACCTTCAATGTAGCTGTCGGTCTGCACCAAGGGTCGGTCTGAGCCCTTACCTCTTCCTGGTGATAATGGACGCTCTCACGTCGGACATCCAGGAAGAGGCTCCCTGGTGCATGCTGTTTGTCGATGACGTTGTGTTGGTTGCCGAGAGCGGCCAAGAGATCCAGAGCAGATTGGAAGTGTGGTCGCAAAGACTGGAGAACGTCGGCCTGAAATTAAGTAGAACTAAAACAGAATACTTGTTCTGCGATTTCGGCGGTCTCTCCAGTCCTGTGCCCATAACCCTTGCCGGAACGCCCATACCGATCTGCTCCAACTTTCGGTACCTCGGGTCGCTTGTCCAAGGGGATGGCGAAGTAGACCGGGACGTAACGCACCGGATCAACGCAGGATGGATGAAATAGCGACAGGTCACTGGAACAACTTGTGACCCACGGATGCCCCTCAAGTTAAAGGGGAAAATTAATATAAGTCCGTGATTAGACCTGTTGTACTGTGGGTCAGAATGCTGGGCTGTAAAAAAGGTGGATGAAAAACGATTGCATGTAGCGGAGATGAGAATGTTGAGATGGATGTGTGGAGTGACAAGAATGAATAAAGTAAGGAATGAATATATTCGAGGAAGTTTGAAAGTTGCGCCCGTTACAGAAAAAATTTAAGGGAGTCGTTTGTCTTAGTATGGACATGTAATGTGGAGGGATGAAGGACATGTGACTAAAAGAGTGATGGATTTGAATGTTGATGGACGAAGAGCGGGACGAAGTCCAAAGAAAAGATGGATGTATTGTGTAAGGAATGATATGAAGGAGAAAGGAGTAAATGATGCCGTGACGTCTGAAAGGGGAGAATAGAAGAAAAAAACGTGTTGCGCCGACCCCAAATAGAATGGGACAAGGCCAGGAAAAAGATGATGAAATTAGATTAAGCATTTTTTGAATAAATCTTTATTGTTAATATTTATTATGTGTATAGGTAATCCTTACTAATATTATAAAAGCGAAAGTGAGTTATTTTTTGTTACGTCTTCACGCCTATATTCTTCTCAATTCATCAAAATCGAATTTTGGTACAGAGATGTTTGGGACCCTGGAGACGGACATAGGCTAACTTATTTTAAAAAAAAAAGTGAGAAATGAGGGAGAAAGAGTGAAAAAAAGGAAAACTCAGCTTTGCTATTACAATAAATAAGGGGCAAGGGCAAAAACAATAAGTAGCAGGTACCTGCAAATCAGGAAAGGGCGCCTGTGTTATCCCGAATTTAACGCGAGCGAAGCCGCAAGGAAAAGCTAGTTTGTTATAGATTTTGGGTCATTTAAGATTTTCTTATTTTCCTTTCATTAAATTTATGAAGTTTGTTAAAGAGATGTCATCCTTATTGACCCTAACGATCGATGCAATAAAAGTACAGGGTGCACTTTAACAGATTTTAGTCGGTTCGATTACCGTGTGCGGCAAGCAAATTTTAAAAAATCTTTGAATGCCGTTTTTTTTTCTTTTCAAAAATAAAGGAATGTTTTCTTTGAGTATAATTTTCTATCTAAAGTAAGAGTACTTCCCCTTCAGGTGGCATTCCAAAATTCCAGCCTGTATATAGACACGGAAGTGTAAGTAGCTGAAGCTTTTGAAAATGTGGATAACAACTGTCTGTGCTTTGTATGTCTATTAGCAACCGTATTTAAATGGTCAGGTCAAAATACGAGGAAAAAAACAGGCGCGCCCCCGTCTGTTGTTGTAAAGGGGCCCGGGGTTTTCCAGTCGCTGCAATTATTATACAGTTTTCGCTGTAGTATGGTGCGGGTGACATTAGTTAAATGTACCATTCTTCTTCAATTTGGAACGTAACCTCGATTTCTGATCATGACTGATTTATAGGCTTTACCCTAAATATCATAATCGATAAGGTATACTCATCATAGCAATCTATCCCATCACAAAACATGTATTTTCATCTAATGTCACCCGCACCATGCTGCAGCGACAACAGGATAAATTAGAGATGAAACGGATATCCGGTAACTATCCGGTATCCGGCCTATCCGGCCTTGTTTTCAATATCCGGCCGGATACCGGATAGTAATACAGTATCCGGTCGGATACCGGACAGTAAAATTTTAAAAATCTCATTATTTTACACAAGGCAAATCATACTCCAATAGGTTTTATAATCGCACATCAAAAATGTTTGTTTTATTAATTATTAGTTTAATACTCAAAATTAACAAGTGGCAAATTGTGATGAATAAATACCAAATTTTTCAACGCAATAAAGGGCCGAATATCCGGTATCCGGTATCCGGCCAAACTACTATCCGTTTCATCTCTAGTATAAATACTCAAACACAGGCTGAATATTCACGCACACATAATACACACACGGTATTAAATTATTTTGAATGATTTGTTAAAGATATATAATTCGATGTGCCTTTAAATTATAATCTGATGGGTTAATATTATTAGCATTAATATAACACAAGTTTGTGAGGATGGATGGATGTTTGTTTGTTGTGTTTGTCTATTACACTAAAAAAATGCTTAACTGTGTTTTATTAAATTTGCACACTAATAGTATATAACCTGGATTTTTAACACAATCCCGTGAGACATGCGGTAAAGGCACAAACTAGATATAGATAATTTTGTTACGGCTAAAGATGCACCCACACCCCTTGTTGGTTCAGTTTGTTCTACTCACCAGCTTACCTAGTAGTTAACATAGTTATGAGACATAACGGGATTTGCGCTTGAGGTTTAGATTAAAATGAAATCTATATCGCGGTCTTCTCAATACACACTTTCATTAATAAAAGTAAACGGTCACTGCAGGACACTTGACACTTGTAATCCAATCAATGTGTACCTGTACAACTTACATAAAGTGATGATTACCCTTAATGACCAACAAGAAGTACGCTGTTATTATTAGTGTTGTTGGCCTAGTAGATCAGTTTTAGAAGCTCCAGTTTCAGGTTTACACCTGCGTTCGAATGTATCTTTGCCAAGTTGACTTTTTTCATTTTCAACTAAGAGACCGTGTCATGTTAAGATTTGCCTTAAAAATACTCACAGCGTCCTTACTTCCTCATTATTATTGGGAAATAATAATATTTTACCCCTTCCTCCTACGACTCATAATTATTTATGATTGATTAAATTCCTTCACCTCTACTTAGGTGACGAAGCCGTCTTTGTTCCAACTTCATTATAAGAAAAGACCACCATATTGCAAATACATAATAATATTAAGTTGGCAATACAGCAGTTGCCAACTAACGTTTCTAATAAGCATATTAATTGTAAAATTAGTATATTTAATTGATTAATTAAAAGGAATATAATTAATAATAACCATGTTTCATTGATTCACAGTTTGCCACAGATGCCCTGCACTACTACAGTACGACAGGCAAGCATTGTTATGTCCAATGAAAACAAATGATTGCATGTACCGGAGATAAGAATGTAGAGATGGTGATGGTGCGGCAAGATTGGATGGTAAGAAATAAGGATATTAGAGGAAGTTTTAAAGTTGCGCACGTGACAGAAAAGCTGAAAGGGAATGGACTGTCTTGGTTTAGACATGTGATTAGGGGGACGAATCGCATTTGATGAGTGGTGAATGTAGATGGATTCCCCGAGCTTTGTTACATTTAGTTTGGGGTCAGTGCAATCTTGTCTATTCTTCCATTTTTCTAAAGCAGACTGATTTATAACGTTAAATATTGACGTGTACGTGAATAGTGCGTAACAGTTAGAATCTTAATTAAAACTATTCTGATATTCAACTGTGCATATATTTTGTATTACGTACTGTGGCTTGTAGGATTTCTGAGCACATAAGGGCAGTGAAAAATAATGACACTCAAAAGTCGGCGGTAGCTCAACATCTTTTGGAAGCAGGATCGAACCACTGGATTGAGTTACATAACCCTCAGGTCATCTCGACAGAACGCCATTATATTCCTAGGTTGGTAAGAGAAGCAATTGAGATTACCAAATATAGGAATTTCAACCGAGAAGATGGGTTTCAACTATCAAGAGCCTGGAATCCAGAGGTTCAATTGTGTAAAAACCCAAAACGTAGTGAAAAAAGATCGGTACTTGATACAGTGAGTTTTGTGTGTCGAGAGCAAAATCGACTTGTGAGTGACGGTGTTAGTGGAAACGAACGCAAAAAACGAAAAAGAAAGAGGGTAGATCGTTTTGTTTGCTCGTAAAGATCCACCCGCAATAACTTTAGTTCATCCGTGATCATGGCGTTTGCAACATCGCCGAATTATCGGAAACTCGGTATAAATAATAAACATGTTAAATATCCCGTTTTAAATGTTAATTACAATGTAAGCAATCATGTCAGTTTAAAGACCTACTTTATTAATATTATAAAAGCGAAAGAGAGTTTATTTCTTAGTTACGTACTCACAGCTAAATGGCAAAACCGATTATGATGACTTTTGGTACAGAGATGGTTTGGATCCTGGGCCGTCTCCAGGATCCCAACTCTCACTTCTTTTCTCATGCTTTCTTAAACCAGCCCTGATGGTATCTCGTCTAAGTCATCACGCCATCACTTACGAGCGCCGACATCGCCCGCCGTCCGCGCGACACCGTCCATCTCCTGGCACCCATTGAGTGGCCGCTCTTGCCGTATACATAATGTATTTCCTGCACATCCAACTCGACCTTACTTTTTGTGTTGTTACTCACATTTATTATTCAAGTACACATTTCGAACATTTATTGATTTATTTACATATAGTTTACATTTTTAAATAAAATAAAATAGTAGCCCACCGATATCGGGAACAGGGTTCAAGGCTCTAGAGAAAGGAACTTCCTAACAATACGAGCCGTGTCCAGGTGTACCGCTTTCTGTATCAAGCCCTTGACCCAGCTGCCTAACGAGAGCCTCCTCAGGTATTGGTCGAGGGCTTTGGCAATTAATCCATTGGCAGATATGACTATCGATACCTACAATGATCGCTGAGTCCACATCCCACATGTCGACAACCTCGCGAGCCAAGTCAATATACTTGATTTTCTTATCTTTCTCTGCTTTCACGAGGTTCTCGTCACGCGGGACCGTTATGCCAACAATCATTGCGCGTCGCTCTGAACGGTCCACCATCACTATATCAGGCTTATTGGCAACAATAGTCCTGTCAGTGATGATGGATCGAACCCAGTACAATGTGATATTGCCATGTTCAAGAAGTGGGTCGGTCTCATACCTGTAGTACGGCACATCTGATTCCACAAGGCTGTATATTAGAGCAAGTTGCTGATGGATAATCCTGGCTACAAGGGTGTGTCTATGCAAATCAAGTACAAATATTTTTATAAAATCAAAGTTTATAATGTAGGAACCGTTTTATACTATTATAATAAACTGTTTTCCCTTTAAGTCTCGCCTTTGATTTAAGCCGCTAGTGTCTTGCATTTTTCTTATTAAAGCGTTCAAACTATTAAATTTAATCAAGCGCGATTTGGTCTCGCGCACCGAGGTTTCTGTAGGAACTTGTAGGTGCCTAATAAAGTTACCTAACATTACTCTAACTAAAAGATAAACTGAGTTGAAAGACAAACTTAACTTTGCCGTTTTAATATATATATTAATATATCTAATGGTTCTTGCGAACATTCATGATGCCACAAAGTTTCAGTTGTGGTGCAATCGAGTAGGTTTTAGTGCCTGCCTGGAATTCTATCACTTCACTTGAGTGACGCTTCAGTTTTGCGAGACGCGGGTAAACTGCGTCCATGCCATAAGAAAATTAGTACCATATTTATTTGATGAAGATGTAACCTAGCTGATTTTGCCTTCAGCGACTGGATTCGACCTAGGGTAGTCGTAGAGAGCCTTGACTTTGATACGCCAGCCACTTGAGAGCAGTTTAGTTCCCACAAAGCGGACATGTCTGATCACCATATAAGTGAAATGTAATTATTAAATTTTTTGAATTGGGTAGCGGTGGCTATGACCCAGTTAAGCGCTCAATATATTATACTAATAATAATATAAAAAAAAACAAGAATATAATTTTCAGGTTTCGTTAGCTTTAACATTTTCTAAATAGCTACCTAAAACAGTGTTATTTAGACGCGGCATCGGAGCTGAGGTACGCTAGAATCCGGGTGCGATGGAGTTAGATCTTTCTGCGTATGTATTTGTTATATGAAGGTGACCCAAGCTTGCAGTGCGCATGCATCAATCAATATCGACTCTTCAGACGGGCGAAGCCGCGACGGCGCACTGCACAGCTGCACCACCTTTTCCACGTAATTTGTTGCTTGTACCTCAGAATAAATAGTACTACCATGTTTTCTATGCCTGTACCTATAAACGAACTTGTTCATGAGACGTAGAATCACAAATAGATTAAGGCCAATGTACTAAAAAACCGACACAATTCAATTTCCTTTTTTTTTCATGTAGCTTTTCTAAGGTACCAGGTGTGTTTACTTCCTTATGGTTTAGTCTTCCAACGTCTTCCAACCAGAGCACAAATTGTTAATCAAAGGCGAACTCATTGTAGTATTTAACTACTGCGCCTCCATCGACAAGAACATAAGAAGTAAAGAATAGAATCAAGACAACAATAGATACCGTGTCGACGGCGCGTTAGTGTTATACGGGCACCTCAAAGCAGAGGGGCCTGCCAGGGCCACTGCTTGCCGGGGTTGCGGCTTGTTCGAAAGATAACATTGAGAAAAAACATTGAAAAATAGTTGCAAGGTTAAGATTGGTTGTCGTCGGTCGCCGGCCGAAGAACCGGCAGGAAACTCTGAAAAATGTTTGGTTTTACAATGTTACGTTATTGTGTTTCAGTAAGTCATCATCTGCCTAGCCTTTTCCTAACTATGTTGGGGTCGGCTTCCAGTCTAACCGGATATAGCTGGAAATCAGTATTTTATATGAAGCGACTGCCTTTGTAACCCTCACAACCCAGTTAGTACTGGGTAATACAATACCCCTTGGTAATACTGGTTTTCAGACTTTCAAGACACTAACTACCTGTGACGACTGACAAAGATTTACAAATGACAGCCGGCACCAACAGCTTAACGTGCTTTCTGAGGTACGGAGGAAACTCGGTTAGTAATGGGTAGTCACCCATCTACAGAACAACCCAGGTAAGTGCGGTTTAGCTAAAGATCGACCCGAGCGGCTGCTATTATTTAACTATGAGCTCCTCTATTGTCTTTCAGTAAGTATTAGTACTTAATTATGAAAGAAAAGCGTAGGCCTGACAATAAGTGGATACTAAGGTGGGCAGCCGACATTCATACTGCACTAGAAGCAAGGGTCAGTTATCGTCGGTCTCGTGTAAGCTTATAAAATCATCCAAGACGACTCATGTTATGGGTCCGACAGTTTATAACCAGCTGCCGGCTACCATTTCTAGTGCCCCGACCATTGGAACCTTCAAAGCCCGTTTAAAAAAATGGCTTGTCGAGCAAGCGTTTTACTGCTTTGACGATTTTTTATAATATTTGAACTTCGACTTGAAAATAATGTGTTAGATTTTTGCTTTTGTTTTTTTATTTTTATTTGTAATATTTCTAACTGTTTGACATTTTGATTTTTTATTGATTTGGACATCTTTTATTGATTTGACATTTTTTTATTGATTTGACATTTTTTATTGATTTGACATTTTTTATTGATTTGACATTTTTTATTGATTTGTAATTTTTTTTTGGCTTTGTAACTTTAATGTAATGAATATAATGAACCTGTGACTTGTAAGAATCCCTTATCAATAAAATACTATGACTATGACTATTTTTTAAGAAAATTGTGAAGTAAAGAATATTTTTAAGTACCAGCTACATGGAAGGTTTATGATTTACGGTCTTATCGTATCCGTGGGTTTATAAAAAAGTAAGTACTAACCCCAGATGCATTCAAGAGTCCTGAAACTACGTTACGAACATCAATGTCACAGATTTGTCATTAACCTATATACTGTAAAAATGCAGAAAGTGTTATCCTTACTAATATTCTAAAAGCGAAAGTGAGTTTGTTTGTTACCTCTTCACGCTTTAATGGCTAAACCGATTTTGATGAATTTTGGTACAGAGATAGCTGGGATACCAGGAGACGGACATAGGCTAATTTTTTTTAAAAGTGGGATATGAGGGAGAAAGAGGGAAGAAAAGAGAAAACTTAGCGTTGCTATTATAAATCAATAAGGCGCAAGGGCAAAAACTGAAAGTAGCAGGTAACTGCAAATCAGGAAAGGGGAACTGTTTTATTCCAATTTTAACGCGCGCGAAGCCGCGGGCAAAAGCTAGTAATAATATAAAGAGAAGTCTGATACTGTGTGCGCATTGTGTGTGTCATCTCTGTCAATTTATCAATGTTTTAAGTACGTTTTATGCTTAAAATTTATCCAAACATATCTAAAGAAGAACCGAAACAAACAGCCCATCTGAATTCTAGAACACAACATGTAGGAGAATCAATAACGGAATATTCAACAGATTCTTACCTCATTCGTTCATGACTGCTACTTCAATGCAGTGATTGATAAAGAATATCAAAACGAATCTACGTACTTAACTCCAACAAAATCAGAGAACGACTGTTGAAAAAATGGACGTTACTCTAAAATATACTTTTAATTGAGCAAACTCTCTTGAAAGTGTAGAATAAACTTCCTACGCGGTCGAAAAAGGCGTGCTTGCTTTCTTTTAACGCTGTTACGCAAGCAGTCCCTCAGGAGATCTCGAACACCGGTGTCCGTCGCTGCGTATCAAAATAACCGCAGAAAATGTTTATTTTGTGGAGGTAGCATACATCAAAGAATAAAATTGCATTAAAAGAAGGACTGCCAACTTTGCTCTTTAGAAAACATTTTGCTAAAGGTTGTCGTTTCAATCAAACGCAACGAAACACTCCGCTGCTTATAGGGCGGATACTACACTTCACAGCAATCTCTGCTGCTGCACTATTAAGCTTACGGAAAGCAACAATGCCAATCAATATCGAAAACATACGTGGTGGATACGGGAAGTGTAATTAGCTTCATAGACAAAAAGCTAGCACAAACCATGAAACTCAAAAGGAAGCCATGTAACCAAGCCGTGACTCAAAGACTTAAAAGCGGTCACAATCAGGTCAAAATCCTTCTCAAAGAATAGATTTATACGGCATTCAGAAGTATGCGGAAACCTGTACCAATTTACCAGAATACTCTTTTGGAATAACAAAAGGAGTCGCTGCATTCCAAAGAACTCTTCACTCATTATAAATCACATTGTCTTTTATAGAATTAAACATGAGCTTTTATTATTAACATTATATGTCTATTTATATATTGCATACAGTAATTACTTTTTAATTGATATATTTTTTTAATGAAATACTTAATATGAAAATGCTAATCAATTCCTGAAGCATATTTAGGACAACAATTCAAATAAATAATGCTTGAAAAATACCTTAAGTTGGTTTCTTAAATGTGAGTTCGCTTGGCACTAGCCACTCTGACTTTGTCGTTGATGTGGAAAGGCAGTCTTTCGATGTAATGGCAGTCAATGAGACTTGGCTACGACCTGGTGAGGAGTGAGTTTCTACCCTTAAAAGGGCTGAACGTTCGTACTCTGTCTACCCTAACTGATCCCAAATATGAAGCAATTAAGCAAATGTGGATTACCCTCACCTTGAATGGCGCCCGCGGTTGGAATTGGATCGGTTCCTCGATGCTGTCACTGAGGCTATTACTTCTCTAGTCAAATGTGAATACATATTTTTCTCTTTATTTTTGTTTTCATCTCATTTTTACATTTTTAAATACATATTTCCTAAAAAAAAAATAACAAAACAAATATTATAAAATATAAAAATAGTGGTCCACCAGTATCGGGAGCAGAGTCCAAGCTACCGGTGGTTAGGGCTCCAGAGACAGGAACCTCCTCACAATGCGAGCCGTATCGAGGAGTACTCCCTTCTGAATCAGGCCCTTGATCCAACCGCCTAAGGAGAGGTGTTCGTCGAGGCTCTTGGCAATCAAGCCATTGGCCGTTACGACAATCGGCATAATGATAGCCGAGTTTACATTCCACATGTCGACAACCTCGTGTGCCAAGTCGAGGTATTTTAGTTGCTTTTCTTTCTCAGCTTTCACGAGGTTCTCGTCATGCGGGATGGTAACATCGATTATCATTGCGCGGCGCGCTGATCGGTCTATCACCACTATGTCAGGCTTATTGGCGACAAATAGTCCTGTCAGTAATGATAGACCGATCCCAGTACAGCGTGACATGGTCTTTCTCGAGAACTGGGTCGGGCACATACTTGTAGTACGGTACCTCAGATTCCACAAGATTGTATTTCAAGGCAAGTTGCTGATGAATAATCTTGGCTACTTGGTTGTGTCTGTGCAAGTACTCGCCGTTAGCTAGACGAGAACAACCAGAAATAATATGTCTGATGGACTCACCCGGACGGTGGCATGCCCGACACACATCAACCGTCCCGTCCTTCATAATATATTTCCGGTAGTTGTTCGTCAACATAACTTCGTCCATAATCGCACAGACAGAACCTTCAGTTTCCCCAAAAAGGTCGCTGAATCGTAGCCAGGATACGGATGCAAGAAAATCTACATCGGGCCCATGAAGAGCCCGGTAAAAGCGCCCGTGAAGCTCCTTGTCTTGCCATACCTTCTTGCGGTCATCGGTAGTAAGTACCACAGGTTTGCGCCAGTCCTCTTTAGCCATGGACAGCGGGGTGAATCCCTTGTCCACTGCGACCACATCTCGGTGCATACCCAACTCAGCTTTTAAAATATATTCCCTGAGACTGCACACCTCTCGGTTATGGAGGGTCTTCGCGTTTATGAAGCCTCGACCCCCACACTCCCGTGGGATGTACAGTCTCATCACCGATGGTCGTGGGTGATGCATCCGATTTTCAGTCAGCAGTGTACGGACTCTCCTATCCAGGGCATCGAGTTCAGTCTGAGTCCATTTGAGTATGCCGAAAGAGTACATTAAAACCGGCATGACCCAACTGTTGAAGGCGCGCACCTTGTTCCTGCCCGAAAGAAGGCTTTTTAATACCTTCTTCAGGCGACCAAAGAAACGCTCTCTCAACAATTGCTTCATGTCAGCTACGTTAATGCCTAACGCTTCCGACATACCCAAATACTTATAGCTTTCGAATGAGGAAAGGGATCTGAGGTGTATGGAATCCGAGAGTTGAATTCCTTCGGATTCCATAATCTCCCCTCGTTTAACATACATGACTGCACATTTGTCCACACCAAATTCCATCCTGATGGCGTTACTAAAAGTTTCAGTTACTTTCAGTAGCTCCATCAGTCGCAATTTGTTGGGGGCAGAGTTTCAGATCATCCATGTAAAGGAGGTGAGATATGACCTGACCACCTCTTCTCAACCGATAGCCTAGACCTGAATCCTCCAGCAATGTGCTTAGAGGATTCAGGGCCAGACAGAACCAAAGTGGACCCAAACTGTCGCCCTGAAATATTCCCCGTTTAATCCAAACAGGCTCATCGTACCCCTGAATTTGTTGACATCCTGGATATCGAAGAACCGTCCTCCATTGCCCCATACACGACTCAAGAAAGGCGCGTAGGATTGCATCTATCTTGTACAACTCCAGCACCCTCTTGAGCCATGTATGTGGCACTGAGTCGTAGGCTTTCTTATAATCTATCCAACATGTCGACAAGTCCTTGCGGGATCGACGAACCTGCTGGCTAATGGCCATGTCGATGAGGAGTAGCTCCTTAGTACCGCGGGACCCGTTCTTACATCCATTTTGAGAGACAGACATAATAGAGTTACTGTCAATGTGTTTGTTAATTTTCGTTCTCAAAATGGACGTAAGAAGTTTATAGACCGTCGATAAACACGTGATCGGCCTATAATTCTTGGGTTCCGCGGGACTACCTGACTTATAGAGCAGGTGGGTAACGCCTGTTGTTAAGAACTGTGGCAGAGATCCGGACGCTAGGCATGACTGAAATTGCGATGCCAGGCGAGTGTGTGAACTACTGAGCCATTTTAACCAGAAGTTATGCAGTCCATCCGGTCCCGGAGACTTCCAGTTCGGGCACGGACGGACAGCTCTGGCTATGTCTGATGGCGTAATTAAAATTGACTCCATCTCTGGAATAGTTTCACACACTCGCTCGACATCACGCATCCAGTCAGTCTCCGTATGACAGACAGGCACCGACCAGATGCTGCGCCAGAAAGAACTCGTGGCGGCATCATCAGGGCGGCATACGTCTGTCATATTTTGCTCAGGTCTCTCCCAAGCTCTGTATACCCACCTCTCGTCACTCCGGAACATGCGATTCTGCGAGTACCGATCAACCCGCCGCTTATACCTCCGAATACGGCTCGCCCATACACAAACTTTCTGCTTCAGGAAGTCGATGCGCTCTGTGATACGAGACATGTATTCCTGAGGACTGATTCCAGTCCCCGAGAAAGCCCGTCTCACAAAGCGCATGACACGTGGTCTTGTATTGCCCTCCCTGAAGCAGTATAGTTTACCGATGAGTACCCTGGCCTCGTCGATACGCCGCTCGATCCTGCACTGCCAGGCCGGTACGGATGGTTTTGCTCGAGTAGCTACGTCATAAGTTGGAATTCTGACGTTAGCTAAACGACATACCGCAACAGCCCCACAGTACAGCATCGAGTGCTTATCAACGAGATCCTCGCTACTCTCGAATAAATTCTTAAGTTGCGAGTCCAAGGCACACACCAGTGCCCTATTGTGCTTGTGCATGGGTAGCCGTGGTAATCGGGGTCTAAGTTCAGCTGCAGTGGATCGATATTCGCGAAGCGCATCTTCCAGAGCGCTCCTCAATCGGTCGTTGCACTGGCTACTTACCGTGGCAACCCTATCATCTTGCGCCCTAGCTGCAGGGTTGGACTGCGGTTGCATTGCATCAATAGTAGACGTTTGCACCGTGATTTGTGGCGGAGTCAAGATGACATGGTTGCTCAGTACTTCTGAGCGCAGCCTATCAAGTGCGGCATCGTCTAACATGTGATTGCGTTGGATGACCCGCACCTGATCCGACAGTCGTTGGGCCGATACATTGACGGTTGGTTCAAGGTCCTGGAAAAGAGACAGCATCCTAACACGGTACGCAGTGAGGTTAGTTCCCCCCTCTGTAGACCCGTAATATGCGCGCATGACGTTTTCGTTTAATGACGGTGTCCATCTCATGCGCTGCACACAACCACCAGCAGCACCCTACTCGGAGCCGGATGGCCCTTTAGTCCCAAGCTTCTTGGTGGCCGGCCTCTCCCCTGCCGACGTACTGGTGTGGGCGACGTCGGCGGAGAGAAATACTCGTCGCTCGAACTCGACGCAACTGCCGCTGCCGATGACACAGGTAATCCGATGTCCGGCGGCGGCGAGGCGGAGCTGAGCGACGAGTCCGGGGGTGGTAGGCGTGCGCGTCGGTTTGCAGCTCTGGTGATCATAATCTTCCGTATTTGCATGTTCGGTTTATTTTCTCCTGTTTGGTGTTTTTCATTTTCGATTTGACAGATGTCATGTCCGGTCTTCAAATTGTTTCTTGAACAACAATTTTGATAAAATTGGTACGGTTATTCTGATTTATTTAAGTATTTCTAAAAGGTGATTGTGATACTTTTTGGATAACTGTTGTAAATCTTTGTATTAAAATATTATTTGTTACGGAATAAAAAATAGCAGTAAGTATTTAAAACTTGTGACAGTGAAGGGTTGCCAGAGCTTATTATACATATTACTATTAGGCGATTTTAATGTCAACTTACTGGCCACTAATGGTCAAACAAAGAAGGTACATGCCTTTTTAAATAGCTTGAGCCTCAGGCAATTAGTTAGTTCCCCCACTCATTTCACGTAACAAAGTGAAAAATTGATAGACCTGGTGTGCACTAATCTCAACTATAGAGGAGTTTCTGTTGAATCTTTTGGCTCGCTAAATGGCCATTCACTCATTGGTTGCGAGTTTAGCACCAAGCGTAGTAAGTATAACCTCACACAGTGACGTACAGACCCATTAATCAAGTTAATAAAGAAATGCTAAACAGTGACCTATCGCATATAGATTGGGATAACATCTGTGAATTGCAAAACGTAAATAGAATGGTTGAGATATTTAACAACAAAAAAAAATACGTGTGGCACTCGGGGACTGCCGCGGTAAAGCTATTGCATAGCATTTTTTATCAACTTATGCAATAAATAAAAACAATCTAAATAAAATATTTAAAAAGTACTTCCAATGAAAAGAAGTCGCAAAAAGAAACATTTTTTATCAACTTAGACAATAAATAAAAAACTAAATATAATATTTAGAAAGTACTTCCAATGAAAAGAAGTCGCAAAAAGAAAAACAAGACCTTGGGTTTGATCCAGCGTAATGTCGATTGACTATCCGATTCTCTACCAAACACGCTATTAGAACATTAGAATCGGGATTGAAATAACTGACCGTATTGTGTAAACGACGTTAGACAAGCCACACCTCCGTGCCCGTCGGAGTGGGGAGCGTCAGGTTTTTTTTTCGTTACGGAATTTCTGGATTCGGTCCCCGCGCTCAAGGCCCGCGATAAAAGCTATGCAATAGCTTAAAGCGTCCTAGCTATTTTAGATACGCATGCTCCGGTCAGAAAATGTTTGATCAAAGAACCGTCATATCCGTGAATAACTGACATAATAAAAATTATGATGAGCTTGAGGAATGATGCCCTGAACACGTATCGTAAAACGAAATCGGAGTCCAAACAAACGTATTATAATCAGCTAAAATCTCTTGTCACAAGCTCCCTATTTTAAGAAAAGTTGCCTATTTTAATCATAACATAAACAACAAAATTAAAGATCCTAAAGAACTATAGAAAAAATTAAAAAAAGATATATTGCCAGTTTAGCAGATCTGCGATCTCCCTTCTTATATAAGATTTTCTTGAGTGTGCCTGGCAACCCAAATTGTAATTTATCACAACGTACTTTCTTTGAGTCTAACCGTTTTAGCGATGCATCTTTCACCTTACAGCCAGTAACTGAGGAACAAGTTTTACGATATTTTGGTCAGCTGAAATCTAAAGCTGAAGGTTGCGTTAGAATTACGTTGAATATGCTGATGTTAACCCTTCCGCAAACACTAAAAGCTATCACAGACATAGTGAACTACTCAACTGTGTCTTCAACGTTCCCTGACATCTGGAAAGTAGCAATTGTTGGACCAACCCAAAAAAAAAGTAACCCTACTGAATTCAAAGACCTCAGACCTATAAGTCTTCTACCTTGTCTATCTAAAGTATTGGAAAGTATGTCAGCAAGTTTCTCATTATTTTGAAAAAAAAAATAATATTCTACCGGAACTACAGTCAGGGTTCCGTAAGCAACGTGGCACCTGCACGGCCTTGTTGGATGTGACAGATAACATCCTTGCTACAAGACAAAGGCCTATGCACACTTTTAGTCCTGTTGGACTTCTCGGGGGCTTTCGACTGTATAAACATTGATATGTTCCTAACCAAGCTACAATAATAGTATTGTAGCTTGGCTAGGAAAATCCATAGGGATTTGACCCCGAATCAATAGGCTGGTTCCAAAGTTACGTCAGCAATCGAGAACAATGTGTCGAAATACGTCTGAGCGATGGAACAACTCTTGCCTCGTCACCAGTCTCTGTAAACAGGAGGGAGCCTTAAAGGAACTGAATGAGGATAGCATGCTGGGCCGAAAGCAACGGTTTAGTCCTCAATCCGACCAAAACTAAATACATGCTACTCGGAACCAAGCACTAAGTCGGCCAGTCGAGTCAGTGACGCACGAAATCTGGGTCTGTTTATGGATGCTGAGCTGAGGTACGAGGGTCACGTGGCAGAGTCGGTGCGCAACTGCTTTTATAGGCTCAAGGTCCTTTATAACATAAGGCCGTATCTGTCGGAAGAGCTGCCAATTGGACTAGTTGAGTCACTAGTACTCTCTAACCTGAACTACGGAGATACCGTTTTCGGTCCTCGACTACTGGCAAGGACTGAGCGACTGATCCAGAGAGTGCAAAACGCTTGTGCGCGATTTTGCTTCTCAGTTCCGCCAAAAAACCCATATAACACCTTTTTTAAATCAACACTCCATTCTTAAAATGAGGTCACGCCGTAAATTACACTTAGCGTGTCTACTTTTTGGGGTTACAAATCTCTCAGACAAGTGTCCACGCTAGACATGGGTAGAGTCCACCACAGCTCGTGCCTCCACACAAGTCTACGAAAGCACATAATTGTATGTTTTAGATATTTTCAATAATATCTTAAGTCTTCCCCTACTAATAATATAATACACATTGATACTGAATTTTTTCTCGTGAAGTATTGCACAGACTACTAAAGAGTTAAAATACATAAAATAATTAAATAAAAATGATAGGTAAAGTCGAATATATGTTTATTGAATACTATTAAAATCATGACATGTTCATCGAAATGTATCTTTGCACCAGTCTAGTAATGTTTGATTAAACTGCCAGTGGATGCTATCGTGAGTTGATAAAATTACCCTGGACCACAATATGGTAAGATTATTGAATCGTCACTTAGTATTTTGGAACAAGATGTTACTAAAATATTGCAAAGTAATGGTCGTGTGTTGAATGGAAGAAGAACAAATATGTCCCGTAGTGCAGACCACATCAAATGCAACCAAAATATCTTTTTCGAATTCATATTCATTTATTAATTATCACATCAACTTTAAAATTCACAAGAGATATGTTACTTATACTAAACAGTTCTTATCTGTGCTACACATCAAAAGGTAAATCTTAATATAAAGTGTAAATCATCTGATATTATGCTTATTAAATTGTTATCTAAACGTTATACATTTAATAAATATGAGGCTCGGGCGGAAGACAAAAATATAAATTTAGACAAACATACATAATGTATACAGCATATGCAATAAGGAGTACTAAAACTAATTATAGTTAGTGCATTCGTCAACTCAGTAAGGGTTTGCGGAATTAATAATATCGACCTCCAAGTGCCAAAAGGCAGTAAATAGTATTACGCCGATGCGCGACGGCAGTCATTCGTTTTGGTGTTCGAACGAGGCCAGTGTAAAGGTTGAAACACACTACTGTGTTTCGCGTCAGATGCATATCGGTTTCATAAATTGAGTATGGTTTGAAACACGACGCAGCAGTATTATTTCTTTAACGCTGTCTCAAGTACACAACCCAGGCTACCCCTCCCACGTGATTTTTAGTCCATCAGCTCACAATAACCTAAAATAAATATGTACTAAAATTAAATATTTTTTTCAGTCTCAACAACTCTTACCCACGCTTTTTAAATTGTTATATTCTAAAAATCTAAATGATTGAGCCATCCACGAGCCTAGATATAAAATGAATATTCAAGCTAAAGTTGTTAAAGATTTTAACACGTCTGGCTTTCTGATAAACTGCCTACCAACCTAGATTACGGTTGGTAGGCAGAATTTAGTACAGAACAGAATCGATCGATTCTGTGGTGCAGAATCAGGTTGTCGATTTTATCGACGACAGTAAGTGCTGTTCATAATAAGTGGTCAGTCAATGGTCGGTCAGTCATCGAATGATTGCAATTTGGAGAAAGAGTAATTAAATTGTTTAGATAGCCCCAAATCGGTGCCTTCAGCAGTTTGATACAAATGTCTTAAATATTAAATAATAACAAAGTACTTACATGCCGGAGGCGTTACAACATTGATCGGTACAGGTAATGCAGGTAAACAGCTATTAAAGTTATTTATTAACTATTCATCAATCGGCCAATTTATATATATATATATATTTATGCTTCCAATTTTTGTATTGCACTGACCACTACATTTTATATCTAACTAATTCAAAACGCCTACGACATTGTTTATTATAAATCTAGAAGGTTAATCAATGATGTTATGTTTTGGTTAAAACCGACGGGGAATAATATATAATTACTTCATACACATCATATCGCTTTCATCTGATGTTGTATTTTGTGTTACAGTCTGCCACGCGCTAAATCATTTTTGACGTGATAACGTCTTTAAAATCGTTTTAGTCGGGTGACATGTTCAGAAACTTGTGTCACACCAAAACCTCACAAGCGACATTTCATAAAGATGGTAGCGCCATCTGTTACTTGGCTCGAAAAAAAAACTTTAAATTAGTACTTAATTTCATTTTAGATGTCACTACTGGTGATAACTTATATCACCAATAAGACGTTATCACGTAAACATCTCGATCGTAAACCTACTTTACAAACAACCAATTTTTTATTTATTCGAAAGTAAATAAAAAAATCTCGAAATGTGGTGTGAGCTCATCTTATTGCGAAACCTTAAAATATATTGACTTATCATCGCGCGGCACATAGTTTTATCACCTGACTTTGTCCAACCCGCTGTCATTCTATTAGTGGAGTGATGGTACAGCGTTGGCGCAGTTTACTGGTGATTCGGATCGATTAGTAGTTGCATGGTCAAACCTTCCGCTCTTTGATGTCACCATAGAGAAAACATCGTACTCCTCGCACATCATTGAATCAGAGTCTTCTGATTCATTTAGATCGGGTATGGTTCCCTTGTTTTCAATCTTGTCGTACTTAGTGTTTTTTAACACCTTTAGATCAGTTTTGGGGCGCTTGCATTCAGTCTTATGAGAATAAGTCTCATTTGATTCATTGATATCAGCTATGGTTCGCTTGCTTTTAATCTTATCGTTTTTAGTGTTTTTTAACACTTTTAAATCAGTTTCGGGGCGCTTGCATTCAGTCTTATGAGAACTAGTCTCATTTGATTCATTTATATCAGCTATGGTTCGCTTGCTTTTAATCTTATCATATTTAGTGCTTTTTAAAACCTTTAGATCTGTATTGGGGTGCTTGCATTCAGTCTTTTGAGAACTAGTCTCATTTGATTCATTTATATCAGCTATGGTTCGCTTGCTTTTAATCTTATCATATTTAGTGCTTTTTAAAACCTTTAGATCTGTATTGGGGTGCTTGCATTCAGTATTATGAGAACTAGTCTCATTTGATTCATTTATATCAGCTATGGTTCGCTTGCTTGTAATCTTGTCGTATTTAGTACTTTTCAAAACCTTTTTATCAGTTTCGGAGTGCTTGCATTCAGTCTTATGAGAGCTAGTCTCAGTTGATTCATTAAAATCAGTTATGGTCCGCTTGCTTTTAGTCTTGTCGCATTTAGTACCTTTTAAAACCTTTATATCAGTTTCGGAGTGCTTGCATTCAGTTTTATGAGAGCTAGTCTCTTTTGAATCAGATTTATTTTGCTTGATTTTATTCTGGTCTGCGTTCGTGCTCTCTGAATACGTTACAGTTTTAACTGAGTTAGTCTCTATAGAATCATGTACATCAGTTTTAGTTCGCTTCCTTTTATCTTTATCTGAGTTAGTACTCTTTGCATACTTAACGGGAGTTTTCGGGGATTTGAATTCAGTTTCACCGGACTTAGTCTTTGAGTCGGTTTTAATTAGCTTCCTTTTATTTTTATCTGAGTTAGTACCCTTTGGATACATTACGGGAGTTTTCGGGCGCTTGAATTCAGTTACAACAGTGTTGGTCTCTTTTGAATCATGTACATCAGTTTTAGTTTGCTTCCTTTTATCTTTATCTGAGTTAGTATCCTTTGCATATATTACGGGAGTTTTCGGGCGCTTGAATTCAGTTTCAACAGAGTTAGTCCCTTTTGAATCATTGACATCGGTTTTAATTAGCTTCCTTATATTTATATCTGAGTTAGTATCCATTACATACTTTACGGGAGTTTTCGGGCGCTTGAATTCAGTTTCATCAGAATAAGTCTCTTTTGATTCTTTTACATCTGTGTTAAGCGCCTCGTGGTGAACATGAGTTGGTAAAAGTGGCTCAAAATGAGTTGTAGGCCAAGTTTGTGTTGCTGATGAAATTGCTCTTGGCTTGGCTTGCAAAATGGGTGGAGATTTGGTCCCATACATTGATCTAACATTTGCGACGTAGCTATTAAAGCTGTACACATCCGTTGTATCAGCTTCACGCCGTACCACTGGATCTAAAATTAGAAAAAAAACACATCACAGTCTGCTTATTTACATACATAGACTAACAGCGCGCCGCGTTTTCTTCCAACTAGCCCAGAATTAAAAGTAGCTTATATGCTAATCCAGAATACAAGCTATCTTGATATCAAATTTCATCCAAACTCGTTAAGCTGTTTGAGTGTGTACATAGACACACATACAAACACGCCTATTATTTTGAACTACAAACAATTACATAATAAAGCATAAAGATAAACAAAATATTATCTATCAAAAATGTGGTCTAAAATTAAATTATATTATTATTTAGTCTTTTTGCCAAATTACTAGTGTACTGACTAAAGATGGATGGATTGTGTAAGGAATGATATGAAGGAGTAAATGATGCCGTGACGTCTGATAGGGGAGAATGGAAGAAGAAAACGTGTTGCACCGACCCCAAATAGAATGGGACAAGGACAGGAAATGATGATGAATGATTTCCTTAATGATACTCCCACTTTTTTGATGGGTCGAATTTCAGCGGACAACGATAAAAATGTCAAGTATTGGATTTTGTTCATATTTGGGTTGGTTGTACCTCTTCAAGACCTGAAAAAAAAATTTTAGTTAAGTTACCAATTTATGCGACTTAAAAAATGGGAAAACATTAAGGAATGGCAATTTGGAATGAAATTAATACAGTAAATCAAATGGATCGTATTATAATGTCTTTACAATTACTTACGTATTTTTAATTTTGAAAAAAGTAGTTAATCAATGTTGATTTTTATAATGAATTTAATTAATTATAGCTATATTTCGTGATTTTATGAATAAGACATTAAATTAATAGCAATCAGAACAATTCCTCAAATTGTTACAATACTTTAAAGTCGCATAAATTAGGAACGAAGCAAAAACAAGTACATTTATTCAGGTCTTAAAGAAGTACAAGTAACCCAATTTTGAAGGAAATTCAGCACATCCGGTCCATTTCACAGGAAATTCCTTTATTGACTTGTCTTTACGTACATAAACGTTTAACGATAAACAGGGGCAACGTCATGACCGGAACAGACTATGAGATATTAGACACTACAGTACACGCCGCTAGTATTTGTTATGTACATTGTTATGTATGCCTGGTATAAGTCGTGCACAACTAACTTTGATTTATGTTTCTCAGAAAATTCTGTGTGTAAACTAACTTTAAAAAGAGCCGTACCGGTACACTCCCCATAACATAGCTAAGTTTGGTAACTAAGGTATGTTACGTTATAGTAGAGATTTGGTAATCTATCTGCTGCAGGTGATATACTCCAACATAATTATGTAGAAGTAACAACAGCGGCCATTTCATATATTTATTATCTACTAAATTATAAACTTACTATAATTTCATTTTATAAAGTCAAGTAGGAGAGTCCAAACCAGACATATCGACGCTGAATCGACGTCAAGGTTATAAAGAGCATATGCAAATATATATTTGCAATAAAAAAATCTAAATCATTTATTCAGTTAGACCATTACAGGCTTTTGTCCCGTCCAGCACTTTTGTCCCGGTCACAAAACATAATAACTTGTGAAAGTACTGTACTTGCCCATTCAAAAGCGTTGATCTCTATGGAGAAGAATAAAATAAGAAACACCATGGACACTAAATTAGAATATTAACTGATGGACGGTAATAAAAAATGAGAATGCAGAAAATTAAGGTTGTAAAACTGTTACCGACAACTCTGATCATTTAGGAATGTTATTAATATGATGAATATTTTTATGAATATCATTGTAGGTTACGGCTACTAATTGTCATTATGGGAAACCTCTTGGATTTATAGAAATAGTTTTTTTGCTTAGTGTGGATTTCTTGTTATTCAGATTTAAAAAAAAAAAACCCGTTGCCCCACACTAGGAATTTCTCCTGTATCGTGGGTGCGTTTACAAATTTAAACTCACTTACACAAACAGCCAGACCCGAAACAACTATTTGTAGGCCATACAAATACATGTTCTGTGCGAGAATCGAACCCGCGAAACGCAGCACAGTAGTCAATCGCTCAGCCACTGCGTCCAATTACAACACAATCCCGCCACAACACTGTTATTATAAAAGCCTAGAAACGTAAAATCGTGATACTCACATCTTCTTCCCGATCCACATTGCTGCTTCAATTTCAAAAATAGTTCCGTCACCTGAAAGCAATCGATTTCACCATAAACTCCACAGTTTTATCATAAACCTACCTATCTAACGATGCATTTGGGAGCTTAACGACACCGGTAATAGCGCGGAGCGCGGGGCGTTGTTCGCGAGGCGCGTGTGGCATGCTACTCGCTAGCAACATCCCAAATTCCACCTCGCTGTTTTATTTTTGGCACTGGAGGCTTGTAAGAAGGAGTAGTCTTGCTTATAATTAATCAAACTTTAAAAACTTTGCAAAGACTCGCAGATAGGTTAAAAACAGACACTGCGCGGCAGGACTCCACAAAGCAGTTAATCGAGTGGTCAATAAAAATGCTAATTGTAATAATTTATACTGTTATTTGTTAGTTTGTTACCGTTTCATGACTTACCGGCTAATTTAATCGAAATGAAATTTGGCAAGGAGATAGATTTCAACGTGGAGAAGGATGGCGTGGAAGGAGGCCATGCAATAATATCACGCTAATAACTTACGGGGGTAAGCAATACTGCATTATGTCCATATTACTCAACTGTTTGACAACTATCATGACAAACAGTAGAATAAACCGGCTATAAGACGAGGCAAATTGCAAACATAACGCGTACGAAGTCGCGGGAAACAGTTAGTTATGTACAGCTGTACATAAACTAAGTGTTTGCAATGTAACTTAGGTATAGGATACAGAAAGCTAATAATTTGCTAAAACAAGGACTCGTTTATCCTAATCCAAACAAATATTATAAAATTATTAAAATCTATCTAATATTATAAATGTGAAAGTATGTTTGTTTGTTTGTTACCATTCACGCTTAAACCACTGAACTGATCATGCAGAAATATTACATTCACATTGTCAGGTGCACAGAAACGGACATAGGGTACTTTTCATCCCGAAAAAAGTCACGTACCCGAGGGATCAACAATAACATTTTTATAGTAATAGATGGCGCCACGAGTCTGTCATGGTTAAAAGAGCAAGCTGAATACAACGCGAATTAATTGTCATATTCTAAATTATCGAGAGTGAAACTGCTCGCAAATGCAATTAATAAAATATACTTACTGGTCATGGTATACGGTATGCCCCAAAATTCCGAGCTCGCTTCGCTCGCCTTTGAATTAATTATTCGTTAGTTAGTTTAATCTAGCTGACAGAGCCCGGGAAAGGTCGACGGAGGCCCCTCCGGGGCCTCCTCTCTCTGACTCCAAGGGTCAACAGTAACCTAACACGAACCTAAACTGTCCTCAAAGTCAAGGTTATTAACTTTGAATGTCCCCTCGTGTTTATATTTTGACCTTGAGTTCAAGGTCAACGATCTTGGGGTCAAGGTCACTGACCTCAAGTGTTTCCCGGTATTTTCTGTCATTTTTATACTATGACCTTGAAGTCCAGGTCATTGACCTTGAGTGTCCAGCAGTGTTTGCCTACCCTTGTCCCACATCCCGTCGGGTCCCGGAACTGTCATGTCAGTCTTGAAAATTTTTCTAAGTCCCAGACGCCTTAGTAATGAAGGTTACATTTTACCTTCTATCTCAGCGGTCATTGACCTCACAAAAAAAATTACATTGCGCCGAATTACATGGCAAGGTTAAACATAACTGGCGAACTATGGGGGTTCTATTGGGTACTCTTCTGCTTAACCCTTCGGGAATCACAGATCACCAGACAATGATGTTATACATTTTGACAACTACGAAATAGGCAGCACAGAGCTCTATGATGCCTATTTACTGTTGTCTATCGCAATACATTTAGAGTTATTATTCAGTTTACATTATATAAAACTTTATGTAGGTAACTATAAACATAGCTATTAATACTTAATAAATTCGTTTCATGTTTGTATTAGGTTTTTATTCAGTTTTATGTAGGTAAGCTCAATCCTATGACAGTTTAGAGCATACCTAAGTAGTACAAATTGCAAACAAATGGAAATTCAGCTGTTAGCCGTGAAATACAATATTTGAGTTATTTTATCATGCCAGGGGATCACTGTTTTTTCCAGGGATTAGATGTAGCCTATATATTAATCCAGAATATAAGCTATCTTGATACCAAACCGTCCATATCCATATCCGTTCAAGTCGTTTGAGCGTGAAGGAGTAACAAACGTAGACACACAAACAAACTTTCGCCTTTATAGTGTGTTATATTATAACAAAGCTAGCCAGTACTTAATAAATTAGTTTTAAAATTATATGAGGTATTAATTTACTTTCTAGTAACCCATCGTAGTATGTAGTAAGGTATGTAGAGATTAGTACTAACCTGGGCTGTAGTATATCTATTGTTATACGCTCGGTGCATGATCAATAAACTGAGCTTTAAAATTGGTCGACGATTCACATTATAGGTTAGCTGTGAGTTGGTTATCTGGAACAGACAAACAATAAATATTAGAACAAAGGAATCCACTGCACACAAAGTTGAATTCCGCGGCCATTTTGAATTGGAGCGCCGCCGACGTCAGAAATAATTTCATAAAATCCATCGTTTTAAGAACGTTGTCAAGAACCATTCTAATATTTCACGTTCACTCACATATTTCGACTAAAGCTAAACCAAGTCAAGAACCAAAAAAACACTTACTAAACAATCGAACGATACACTGGAAGCACAGGAATCAAGGATAACGGATGTCTACTGCCGCATAAAACTCGTCCGCCTGGACCGTTGGACCACGAACGCATGCGCGAGCAATATGTGAGTGAAGCGACTCGCTCATGGATGTCGATGAACCAAAGTGTCACATTACACTAATATTAAAAGGTTTTAAGGGTTTATATACTAATGGTGTTGATATATTTATTAAATATCAAGTTTTTTTTTTTTAAAGAGATTAGCAGCACAAGCCCAACGCCCGACTTTTGAAATCAGTCCAGTCACACGTCAACCGAAAAAAAATGGCTTAAATGTTAATAAAATTTGTCATTAAGTTGTGCCTAAATGGAATATCTTTAAATGGTTCTACGAGTAACGCGCTGAATGAGAATATCTAATATAGAATTCAACGCTCAGAAAGCATATAAATCTACTGGACTGGACTGACGCGATGCCTGCGCAAGTGAAGGCTGCGCCAGTGTGTGGCCCTGATGCGTGGCGCCCTAGTCCTCGGCCTGTCGGCTGTGACCTTGACATTTTGCTGTTTTGTAAATATGTTTTCTGTGAGTTTTATAGTGTTTAGTTATGAGTGCGGGGTGTATTTAGTTTCGGTTTTCATTGGGAAGCTTGGTGTTGGTAGTGACGCCAGTAGTCCCAGTCAACCTTTCGCATCTCTTGATGAGTAGGTGATGACGTGTCCCCAATGCTTCTAGGAACGTTTTTTTCAAAGGCGGTCGGGGTTTAGGTTACATTATGGCAACGTTAGCAAGCTTCAAAATACTCAGTATCAGAAAAAAGGATTCCCCGGGGTGAAAATACGTGCCCTTATGTGTAACGCGGTATATACGACGTTTGATCCAGGAGTTCTTATAGTGCTTGGGGGCAAATACAAACATTTTCTTAAATTCTTTAAGTTGATAAAAATCTAGCAACTATAAAATATATCAAATTAAAGATAACTGTGTGAATCCGGCCGATATTTTAGATTCAAAATAAACTGTTCAGGGGAGCTCTCAGGATATTCTCCAGAAATTCTTTTGAAGAGAGTAAACATCCAGCGACTGCGGATAGCCTCACCTTCACCGACTCTTCCGATCCGGATTTAACTACTTTCACTGTTACAGCCCCCTGTTGATCGAAGCCGCGAGTACAGCCGCCTGCACATTTAAAAGATCTGTTAAGTTCAAACGCCGGAGAAACTGGTGAGTCGTTTATGGTTGAACTTGCAGCACTGATTAAGACAACGGTGTAAACGATATCGTCGTCAATACCTTGTACGGGGCTAACCTATAGTCCCTGTGCAAGAAAGGCAGCGGTACTCGTCCCATTGCCGTTGGTTGTACCAATAGACGTATTGCATCCCAAATTTGCTGTCAGTTCTATGGCAATATGCTTACATCAAAGTTAGTAAATAGGTGCGTCAGCTTTATTAATAAAACAATGTGTCTCTATCATAGATAGTTCTTGATATTCAAAAGTGCCTGTAATGGTCTAATTAAAATAAATGATTTGATTGATTGATTGTAACGCCTTACGGACTTACAAGCTTCACTCCAAAGTAAAGCGTCACAACACTAGCATGTGTATTGATTGTTCGCTTCAACCTAGAGACGATACAAATCTGAACTACAAATAAAAGCTATTAATCTTATTAAATCCAGTAATTTAAAAAACAAATGCGATATAAAACTTCTTTCATGAAAACACTGAGCGCTAATAATTGTTCGATATTTATACAATCAGGAAATACGCCTGTCGTTTGATCGATGCTGCCCGTTTTGGCTCTAGTTGCCTGCTTTGTGGCTTAAATAAGACCTTCTTTGTAAATAATGGTTGTTTCGGAATTCGAACAGGAACTTCTTCCTGATATAGTATAAGATCAGCATATTCCATGTCACACAATCAGTTGTTGTAAATATCTGTTAATACATATAATGTGTTGTTAATATCTGTTATGTGTTCTTGCTGTATCTCTGTAATTTGCAATATACGTATCAACTTTTAATTATCATGCGTATTTCAAGACAAATTATTCTTAGAATATCGTGCGCTTGGTGCCATACAATTATTAAAAGTATTTAGAAACATTAATTACCATCATCATAACCACCAAATAGCGATTTGGAGTTTATGATGATTATAGACTATGGACATTGTCGCTTTTATTCTGTAGTATCTGGTTCGATTACAGTCACAAAGGATTTCAGCAGGAGTCAAGCATTTTCATCATCTCTTTCATGCCCTTATTTCAAATCAATTGGGGTCTTCGCATGTCTATTTCTTTCATACGTCTTCAGCACTCGCCATCTCATCAGACACCTCTTTTCTAGCTACAAGAAGAGCTACTGTAAGTTAACTACGTTTGACTGGCTAATAAGGCATAACATTTATCCTTGAAAGAACCTACATCAATGTGCTGTTACTGTAACTGGCTCCTGGAATCAATTTTTTTATTTCATGACATAATTCAGTTTGCGTAAAACGGACTGTCGTAAGAGTCATGAGGTTAAGTCCTCGCGTCTCTTGCATGTGGTCGTGGTTTCAAATCCGGGCTAGTACCAATGTAACGTTTTCATTTAATAAGTACTTTCTAGCTTTATCTTGGAAACCACAGACATCGGTGGATCCAAATCTATCCAAGATTCATCATCATCAGCCTAGCCTTTTCCCAACTATGTTGGGGTCGGCTTCCATTCTAACCGGATGCAGCTGAATATCAGTATTTTACATGGAGCGACTGCCTATCTGACCTCCACAACCCAGTTAGTACAGTTAGTAGTTAGTACAAAATCTATCCAAGATTGATTAGTGGAATAGTCGCAGTACCGTAAATAAAAAATCTGATTTGTAATATATATTTAATAAGTACGATCCCTTTGCAGCTGCTCTCTGTGAGACATGTCTTAAACCAGGGTTCTCATTCAGAAAACCTATCTGGCTATGCATGTCTAAGAATAGACAGAAGCGATGGGTATGGCGGTGTTGCCAATTGCTGGACATCTCACAAAATCAAAAATCGGTTGGAGTGGTTTTTAGAAAGCAAAAACCTGCTAGCTACATCACAGTTTGGTTTTAGAAAGGGTAAAAATACGATTGACAGCCTCAGTGTGTTTATAATTGATATTTTCGTAGCCTTTTCTTCGGTCAGCTTATGATAATGTATCTGTCCTGGAACAAAAGTTGTAATTTTTACAAATTCCAAAAATGCTGGCTGTTTTTATAATTAAAATGCTTTCAGAGAGATCTTTGAATCTACACATTAAAGGGTGAACATGTACCTGTTTAGTATGGAAAAGTCTCCCTCAGGGTTTTGTAGTTATTCCACTTCTCTATAATATTTACATTTATAATTTAGAATGCTCTCTAAATTAATTTTTGGACCACAACACAAACTCGCAATATTTTGAAATAGCTGTCATTTAAAAATATTGCAAGTTTGGGCAGATGGCGTATCGTTTAGACGCTTTGTTTACATTAATAAAGTTAAAGATTGCGCTGAAAGTATTAACATGATAAGTGAAACGAAACAAAATAGAGGCTGGCTCAATGCCTCAGAGGTCCCTCAATGCCCTGCGTGTCCAATACAATAATGAATTTAGGATGTTGTTAGGGCTGCCCGCTTTTGTAGTCCCTCTGGTATGTTTACGGAGGCCAGGTTAGATGGCTTCCATGCCATAGTGCGCAAGCGGCTCGCATCGTTATTGGACAGGCTCCGGAGTTGCACTAACAGCATCTTTCAGGTCATTGAAAATTATGCACGATGTTTTTGTTAGTGACAAATAGTCCATACCAATGTTTAGCTTCCTATCTTGAAAATTGCAGATTGCTATTTTAGAGAAGTGGGGGTTAGGAAGAGACAAAAAGTAGCCTATAATATAATATAATATATCTTTATTCAAAGTTTAAATTGGTAAAAAATATACAATAAAACTTAATGGTAATGTAGGTAAAACAATGTAAGATGCCTGTACTAGGATGAACCTGTATCACAGGCGGCATGAGTTCACACACATTTTAATAAGGACAATAGATTAATTTTAATAGTATTACAGAGTTTTAAATAGTGAGATAACGTGTTCATATATTATGATAATTATATAATCTAATTTAGTTAAACGGTATTTTTACGAGTACAAATAATGATTCGAATCTTATACATGTATATAAATTCTATGACTACTGCAGAAATTATTTACAACTATTATGGTCGTGTCAGCAGTAAATTAAACAACAGTAAAATATGCATCAAGGCATTTTTGAAGCGGACGATAATTTTGCTCAGACGACAACAAATCGGAGTAAGTAGGACAGCGCAGTGGTGTGGTAATCAGCAATAAACGTTATGGAAGTCTGGCCTCGTGTATGATGCGCTAGGTGCCCTCATAATCGACGGAATTGTTTTGCCGGAGTTCTGCTATTTTCTCGAAGGGTATTCAGCGTCTCCAGTTTAAACGGCGCTCTTAGGCACCTCCATAGTCAACAGAATGGATGTACCTTTTTTCAGCCACTATTTTCGCCGGGCAGTCAGCAGCACCTGTGCTATGCTTGTCAGGCTTTTTGAAATGCAAGCAAGTAGCGCATTTTGGTTCGTCATATTTCTTCAGGCATTCTTTTATTGAGTGACCTTGATCGCCACAGTGGCCGCAGGTATACGATGTCTGTCGACATGACTTAGCCGCGTGTCCATATTGCTGACACTTATAACAACGTGTAACCAAAGTGAAGTCTCTCACAGGGCATGATGACCAGTTTACAAAAACTCGTTCGTTTGAGATCAGGGCTTTGCGTATGGCTGCGGATACTTCAATAATATAATTACAGGTCTCAACGTCTTTCTTACCTGACTTATGGCTTAATTTTATTGAGCTTAAAAACGTCTGAAGGCTACAGTTTTGAAGTTTGTCTGCTAGGTTTTGGTTGTACAAGCAGGTAAAAACCTCATTTTCTTGCATGGAAGTTGGTACTCCTATAATCACAATCCTAGGCTTCCTTTTATGGGGCTCGTCGACTGTTAGGCCTGACTGTTTTAGAGGCACCGATTGTCTCAGCTTCTCAATGTCGTCCTTCGTCTCGGTGCTGATTATTACACCGCCGTTTTTCGTCTTGCGCAGGCCTCTCACGTGGAGCTTCATCTGTTCGGGCCTGATAATTTTTTGAACAAGAGTTTTGGTCTCTTCACTGGTTTGTAACTTGTCACTCGGATAAATGACCACAGAACTTTCATAAGTCGGCTGGATAAAATTATTGGCACCTTTCTTTACCGTGTCAGCAAAGGAAGTTACCTGGGCAGGTTTTTTCGAGTCTTCAATGCTAAGCTTAAGGTCCTGTAGTTGCTGCGATAGATCAAGTTGGTTTTCGAGTCTTCTGACTGTGTAGTGCGATTGGATAGCTTTTGCTTTGATTGACTGATACAAGACGGCCATCTGCGACGTCCCGCTACCAATCTTCCGGCATAAGTTACTGATTCGAGTTTTCTGCTCCAAATTTGGCTTTCCATCAGCTGCAATAGCGCAAACCTCCTTCAGGCTCTGTTCTATAGTTGCCATCCAGTTTTGAATTTAAGCCGTCGAGACAGCTTCAGGGGCATCGTTCCTTTGGTAAGGCACTTGAGGGGTAGATGCGGGAACGGTCACGGGCACGGGTGTAGAAGGCGGGGTGCGAACACATCTACTGCTCCGGTTAAATGGACTATCCTCCATCATGAAGCAGGTTAATTTTATTCGTGTTAAACACTTTTAGTCATTTTTACAAATATACCTTAGGTACACAAATCTAACGAGTATGTGTCATTTACCGGCTATTGGTAAAAACTAGGTCAAATTACCGCAAGTGATTATATGTTTATTGCAATAATTATTCAACACGTCTGTTCACTATGACTGCACAAATATATCCAAATATATCCCTATGTCCGTCTACAGGGTCCCAACTATCTCTGTACCAAAATTCATCATAACCGGT
Source organism: Ochropleura plecta (assembly GCA_905475445.1). NCBI lineage: Eukaryota > Metazoa > Arthropoda > Insecta > Lepidoptera > Noctuidae > Ochropleura > Ochropleura plecta. Next base: position 25,501,044 of record FR997721.1, on the reverse strand, counting down.
GTTGCCATCGGTTTACCAATTTTTAGCTTCCTACCTTGAAAATTAGGGAATGCTCCATACAAACTTCCAACCCCTATTTTAGGAAAGTGGGGGTTAGAAAAAGACCAAAAGTAGCCTATGTCCGTCTAGAGGGTCCCAACTATCTCTGTATCAAAATTCATCAAAATCGGTTTTGACAAGTAATGATAGCAAGTAAACACATCTGCAAAACGTGCCAAATCTCGGTCACGTGCGCACCCCTCGTTTAGTAAAGAACTCACCCCTCGCTCTTGACTTTGAAGGTTCATTGTATACGTGTTGTTAACAAAATCAATTAACAAGCAGGTAGAAAATATGTGGAGTTAAATGAAAACTTGTATTTGACGATTTAGAAATTATTGAATAAAGTTGACACTTCAACAAGCTTTATTATGGCTGATTAGAGATACTCATCATTTATATGATGTATGGAGTTATGCCCGACTCGTCACTGTTCCGATTAGTCATCGAAAAACAAAAGATAACGATTCACAACTGTTTCAAATAATTTTGTTTTCATAGTTCCGACTCGTCATCGGTACTAAAGTACAGTGAAATGAAATAAAGAAATGTATGTACAGAACTATTAAAATACCACCTTGAACTCATGCACGCCTAGTACAATAACTAATTATTGTAAGAAATACCAGGTACTTGGTTTTGATAACTGTAAAACAAATTTTGATTACGGACCCAATAGTAAACACAACAACATAAAAAAAATCCAAATGGAGCTAACGGCTCGTTTAGATACGAAGAAACGCCACTTTTCCTGTTTCGGGTTGTATTTTCCTAAATGGCCAAAAATCGTATGCGTTTATTTTTGCTTAAAAGCTTTAATATTAAATTTACTCGTTCTCAGGGATGAGGTAAAAGTAGGTACTTACAGAACTTCTTTATATTATTTTCTTATTTAATCCGCAGCTATAATAAAAACTCATTAGTCCTGGCTGAAAGTTTTGATCTCAATCTACACGTCATCTTAGAAGTGTCATCGTCATGCACTTATTATTCAGACAGGACTAACTACTCCAAAATTCGTGTCATACAAAATTGGACCCACATGGCCTCGTTGTAGGTTTACTTTTGTAACCGAGGCAATACAAGGCGAGACAAATAGCCAGTACCGAGCCCTTTGTTCCTTTCACTCAATTGCCAAATAATAAAGATATATTACACCGACGAGAGGTTTACAATATCTAGAAGTTTAATACTAATTAATATAAATTCTCTTTATTCATATTCATATACCCAAACGTCAGGTCTATAGAGCAAAGGCATGGTGCGCAAAGAGAATCTGTAGGCTCCCTTGTCTTCTTTAAAATAAGCCACGAGCACCTATCTGCCCCCGTATACGGACCTACCTGTCGATTCAACACAAATAATCTCTTTAAGAACGGACTTTCATATTTGTCACACAAATGTTACAACATTATCTCTCACGTTTTTCTGGTATGAGTGCTAAGTCCAGTTTGTATAATATGTACGCCCATGGTCATCTCTTGCCATTCCTATTAAAACAGAAATTGTCCGTGTTACGGTATCAAAATAAAAATGGATGGCAACAAGGCATTTAACACAGCAGCAAATGTAAGTTAACAGGTTTTTTCTTAGTCCATAACTGCATAGCTTATGAAAAGTTTGAAAATCTATTTATTAACATCTACCAGGAAGGCAATTTTAAAGTTTTGAGTCCAGGTTTTCTCACGATATTTTCCATTGCCGATGTCAGTAGTTGATCATTAAATGATTATTTTCTGGTCAATGGGCCATACAATACTAAAATTAAACGTGAGAGTAACACTTTATATTTTATTCAGGTGGTATTTCTCCAAACAGAAAGAGGGCGGCCACTACTAGCCAGACAAGGGCATTTATATATTTTGCATAAATCAATTAAGATTGGTGAAGTCTGGAGATGTAAGCAGAGAAATATTTGTAGAGCTACATTGATCACTAAAAAAACGGGTCCCGAAACGAAGATTTTAATGGGGAAGAAACACAACTGTTCTCTAGATAATCCAAGTATCGATGTAACCTACATAAAAATCTATGCAAAAGTGAGTCAATGGTAAAAGTAACACCTGTACCACATATTTTTGAAACAATTACGGCCAAGAAAATGAATGCTGGTTTAAATTGGGCTGGTTCTGTTCCCGCATTCAAAAGCGTTAAAACGATTATGTACCGCGCGAGGAATGCAGCACTAGAGGTCCCAAAAACTCGTTTCCAAAACAGAAATGAGTTAATTATTCCCATGAAATACGCAACCGATTTTTTATTATTTGATACTGGGGCTAAATCCGGAAGAATAATTGCTTTTGCAACAAATACGTCCAGAAAACTCATTTCAAAATTACAATTTTTTTTTGTGATGGGACTTTTAGAAGTTGCTATCGCCTTTTTTACCAACTCTACTGCATTCATGAAGATATTGGCAGCACACGAACTGAAACCAATATTGTTCCGTTAGTATATGTTTTGATGCCCAACAAAGAACAAATCAGTTACTAACGTATGTTTAATTTACTACGCTTAAACCTACCAGAGTGGAAATAATCTTTTATTTTTTGACGCTATTTTTTAATTTATTTATCAGTTTAATTTAGTTTAATAATTTTAGTTTATAACACATTTTACTAATTAAATCTTTTATTAGTCGACTTCGAGATTGCTGCAATTAAAACAGTATTTTCCCATCAGCACAAATTCAGGGCTGTAATTTTCATTATAAGCAGGCAATTTCAAAAAAGGCTACAGGCTTAACGAGCAATGAAGGAAAAAGGCATATTGCGATGTGCGCTGCACTAGGTGACTAGCCTATCTAAAACAAGAAGATGCAGAAGAAGGCTGGTTAGCCATTATGGAGACAGCAGATTCTAATGAAATTTACACCGATTTTAATGACTATTTTGTGTCAACATGGCTAGATAACCAAAATTTGAGAGGAATTTGGAGTTGTTACCGGGCTCGTCACAAGACTATAAATGGCGCGGAATCGTGGCACAAACGCCTTAATAATCGGATGCAATTCAGCAAGCTAGAACTTCTGCATTTTCTTGAAATAATCAGGAAAGAAAAAAACTAAGGAAGAAAAAAACTAGGGAAGAAAATGAAAACCAAAAAACAATAGGAAGTCGCGGGTTATTAAAACAGATGAGGAAATTGCCAAAATAGTGGATGATATTGAAAATTCTTGTTTATCACTTATCGAAATCATTTATAATTTATTTTTGTGTACTTATTTTCGAGTTATGTAAATAGCATAATATTTTGTTAAATAGATTTAAGATTAATTTACTCTGAAGATATGGTATTTCATATTTTTTTATGTATTAAGTTAAAATAGGTTCATAACAATGCCTCAGTTTCATTTAATTTAACACTAATAAGAATATGTAATAATTAATTCTTATTAGTGTTAGTAATATTAATTAATGTAAATCTAAGTGAGGCACACCGAACCTGGGAAATGTACGCGGTCCCGCTCCAAATAAGTGTCGTCCCCCAGATCTTCTGCAACCTATAGCAGCGCTAGCCAACAAATTGCTTTTTCTTTTTTTTATTTAAAATATTATATTTGTTATTTCCTACTTATTTATGATAGCCTAGTACTACATAGGTATAAAACGATTAACTTTTCATTTATATTGAATTCTTTTTCAAATTGAAGTTGTTATAAATAAATTGATTTAATTTATACACGAATGTTTATTACTAACTGTACTTTTTGACAAGCAAATGACATGGCCAGAACTTGTATAGAGCAATACCCTAAAAAAAAATGTTCATGTACATTAATGTATAGTACGTCATTTTAAAGCTTACATGCAGGGCTTTACAATAGATTATGTTTTATCATCAGATAATAGGCGAGAGCCACTATAAATAGGAAACAAAAAAAGCGCCTTAATAATCTGAATAGCAATGAGTTAGCATTCAGAGTTTTATAGGCGAAACAATGCGAGAAACATAAATAGGCGAAACAATGCGAGAAACATAAATAGGCGAAGCTGTTAATTAAACGGCCAATAAAGCTCGTTGACTGTGAGATATAGTCGTAAAGTCGTAATAGTCTCTAGATAGTCCTTTCATACGTAGCTATGGGCAGCCCGCGATAGTGAAAAAGCGTACGTTACCTACAAATATAAGATATGACTAGATATTAACTGCTGCGTTGGTGTCGCGATTGCAAGTGCGACAGCGAGCACGGAGTCTTGGGTTCGATTTCCAAGTCAGGCAAGAAGTATTATTGGTATTTTCCATTAAGACTCGCAGTGGCAAACCGGAGTTTAGAAGTTGGTGGTATGATTACGTCGTATCGCGGAGAGCACGTTAAGCCATTGATCCTGCGCCTGACCTCTCTCTGGCTGTGTCGAATTGTCGTCTTATCGGACTATGAGAGTGAGGGAACAGTGTACCTGTACCTGCGGACCAATGGCCGAGGGTGAATCTCCATTGGCCATTATATATATCTGGATTCATTGCAAAAAAAAACAATTGGATAGGCAATTAAACACTTATGTGGCTTTGAATTTTTATTAGTGAAACCTATTCATCTTCAATGATTAACAAAACGTTATCTAGGTATGATGCTGGTGCCGCTACATTTACTTGATGCCTGGCCCAACCCAAATACCAAAATAGCGTCATGACATGGCAACAACATCCAACTGTCCGATTCCCAACGAGGCAGCTACAACAATAGCCTAAAATGGCATCCAAGGGATTAGGACTAGATGGTTCCCTGTCAAATAAAATATATGAAAAATATTGTTTCCGGCTTATGTGCCGAGACTTTATTCTCCCTCTTAAAAGATAAGGGCTATTTCCATGCACCTGTGCAATCATGTTTTGGGCATTTTGCAATTCTGGACACACTTCCACTTCATAAATGCCATTATTCCTAACATGCTCTCCATAGTAGGAGCGAGCTTGCTTTACTTGATAAGGCCCAAGAGACACTAACATTAATTGCTCGAGTGTGAATTGAGGAAAACTTGCTAACCCAGGTATATTGGCATCTATTCCTAAAAACATTACTCGCCTTCTATTGAGATTTTGAGAAGAAACGTATTCAGCTAAATAATTAGGGACGTATAAATATTGCCTTACCCTGTTTATAATATCTGCAGCATCAGACCTGTCTACAATCAAGGGATGGAATCTATTGATAAGAGCTGCGCCAATTTTAAAATCAGTCATTAGATGCTGAGATGCAACATTAAAAAAGTCTTGTCTGAACAATTTAAAATCACGCTTAAAACGACCATTTATCACCTCTACCACCCACCTACACAATGTGACACATCGACTTTTGTTAGCCTGCATAGTTGTTAGTTGTTGTTGACCTGGATCAACAGTTTCAGGCTTAAATATTTTATAATTACATGATTGTAATAATGGGATTGCATCCCTGAACCCCCTATCTAAAATAAAAACATCATTTTCCCTGTAGAAGGTTCTCATCGGGCTTTCTGAATTTCGGAATAAATCTTTTGTAATATCCGCATCAGTTTGTGTTGCAGCATAAGGCCCTATAACATCTACTATATATCCATCTGTGCACACAATCATGAATGGCTTCACTAGGTTTTCATATTTGTGAAGACTGTACGTTTTTTTTCTGATACAGATAGTTGGCACTTTTTTGAATATATATATAGGTCCAAATTGAAATGGCAGGCCTGTCTTCTATAGGAAGCTCTTGGTTACCATATAATGCATTAGGAATAGCTAAATTCCTTTCTGCTATTTGCTGTGGTGTTATATGCTGCAATCCAATCTGGGTTGGTAAAAAATGTTCGCTTAAACATGACCTCACTTTGTTCATGTGTGAATCTAATGTTGATCGGGGCAAGTTAAAGAGTGAGGCTAATCTACGATTACTTTCCCCAGTCCGTAGTTTAATCAAGTAAATGGCTAATGCTCTTTTTGCTTCATTGATAAGATTTTGTAAAGGAATTTCATTACATAGACCTACAAACTCTGTCACTGTAAGTCCCGTCCAAAAGTGACAAATGTGATGAGGCATTTGATCCACATTTTTAAAATCAAAAGTCACTGGATCTCTTTTTAATAGTGCTATTAAATCTTCTGACTGCTGAATACTAAAATAAGAAGACGTATTTGTGTTCTCGAGTAATAAATGCCACTCATTAGCTAATAAATGTACCTCGCATACTCGGCAGCTGATGGGAATATAATAATTGTGTTCTTTAAGCAACATGATTTTAACAAAAGTAGGAATTAAATGGCCTGATCGATTATTAAACTCCCTAAAAATACAGTGGCTCGAAGTATTTGGAGCACGTTTATAACTAGGCAGATAATTCATGTGGTTAATTCGTTGTGCTCGAGCAGGATTATCAGCTGGTTGAGGTGGTGGTACTGGAACATGTGCAACAATAGGATTTGCAGGTGGTGGAAGTGGATGTGGTCCCGGAAATCCAGGTTCATTATCCTGTATTTCTTCAACCTGTCTGCGTACATTTAGTACCAACTGCCGATTAGCTCTCATCCAACAGGGATGACATGCTTGCAGATTTATCCTCCGATCCTGTAACGATAATTGCCATTTTTTTTTTATTTTGTTAATTGAATGGCTATTAAGCTATGCAGATGGGTAAATATTTGGCAGACTATAATCCCAGTAAGACTACATCCTTATTTTTTTTTAATAAAGAATTTGTTTAATAGGAACAATACAATAATAACAATTTACAGCAACTACAGGAGAGTAGTAGGCTAAAAGTTCAACAGTACACACTAACCGGAATATGGGTATTCCACGAATGGAATATATTTATTAGGGGACTGTTTTCTTCAAGGACGTGGTGTCGCACTGGATAACGCCCTCCCCATTACAGAACATCCACAACCTATACACACCATTGGGTAGCCCAGTGCTCTGCGCTGTGTACCTTCTTCTGAGTATTGGTTTAACAATAAAACACATGCATTGCAAATCAATCGGTCTGAAGAAAGCTAAAACACGTGAAATATTGGATAGAGTTAGTAAGCGATACAATACCAAAACAATAACGACGTGGGTAGGTACATACCGCTTCAACAGATAGCCATTCAATCAATCTAGTTTGTAAATACGGTGTTAGAGTTGTTACAATATGACTCCGCATTCGATTAATGGCCACACTACAATTTAGGCACCTCAACATAGTGACCGTCAGAATCCAAATCGTAAGCAGACAAATCCAAAAAGCACAACAAAATAGTATTATTGGAAGCGTAAACGAAAGTCCGGCAAACCGGGATTAAGTTTAAATAGTAACGGAAAGACAATGCAAAAATACGTGATAAGATCAACGCAAGACTGCAATGTCAATGTCAGTCAATGTTATGTCGGCTTATAAAACTACACAAACAATTAACACACATATATTTTTTGCATTTTTTCTCGCCTATTTTAAGGCAATGTGATGTATGCGATTATTTTTTATTTATTTCAAAAGTAATTATCATAAATTCATAATTGCTGTGCATTATTAGGGCAGGATCTGGCCATGTCTTTTATACTGGTGACGAATCGGGACTAGCAATATTAAATAAAAATTCATTTGTTTTCTTATGATGACGAATCGGGAAATCTTGTATGGAAAAAAATTTGGTGACCAATCGCAATCGGAACAGTGACGAGTCGGGCAAGCAAGAAACTTAATACTGTTGCGGTTCTAGTTATGCAAGATACAAATAATAACAGTTCTGCATGTATTGTAGCAGCATCACCTGATTCTTTTAAGAAAGCAACAGAGTGAAGAAAATTTTCTTATCGATGCATATATTCAGGTACTAAAATTAATGGCGAAAGACTGCAAATTTGAAAAACTGGATGCCGAAACGAATAAAAATGATAGTATACGAGATGAATTTATTTCTGGCATCAAGTCAAATAAAATAAGACAACGATTACTTGAAAATCTGTCATTAACACTCGACCAAGCCTACAATCAGGCGTTGTCGTTGGAAATGGCCGAGTTGAGCTCACAGAACTACAATACTTCAAATTTGAGTGCTGTTCAAAGTTTAAAAGAAGACAGGGAACCTATAGCAGCAGCGTTTACTAAGCGAAAGTGTTTCTTCTGTGGAGGGCGTGTGCATCCTAGAAAGGATTGTCCAGCTGTCGATGCCAACTGCCAGATTTGTGATAAGAAGGGACACTATGCTAATGTATGTCGAAGCAAGAAACTTAATACTGTTGCGGTTCTAGATAAGCAAGATACAAATAATAACAGTTCTGCATGTATTGTAGCAGCATCACCTGATTCTCTTAAGAAAGCAACTGTAACAGCCTACATCCAGGGAATTCGTGCCCAAGCATATATTTTATTTTTTTTTATTTTTTTTCGTATAATATGCTGTTATACCTCGATGCATGTTCTATTATTATTTGCTTTATAAATTTTATTTGTATAAGGATACATTGTGACGTCCTTAACTCATCTCTTAAGGGGGAACATTTATGTTGACCGTATATGATTGCTCTCCTTACAACTGTGTTTAACCCTCACCAGGAATGACCACGTAGTAATCTTATTGAAGAAAACTTGTTAAACTGCTCAAGACGCTTGCGAACAACAGATCGAACTTGCTAGACAAAGGGGTTGAGCCAGTGATATTATTAATGTGAACAAGTAGTACTTGTTAGATTCCCATTTTGGTACTTCGTTCGTTCACCCCAAGTTTCAACAGAGAAGCTCGCCCTTGACCTTAAAAGGTTTCCCTAGCGGCCGCTGCTTAGCAACACTCAGCCTTGGGTCACTGGTACCTTTTACGCCTGTTTTATATTAAATGTTTAAGAACGGGTCAATACCATTCTAGAGTACGTTTTACTTTAAGGGTTAACCATTGTGTTGTGCCTCGCTTTGAAGCTCATATTGCGTTGCGCTTGATAATTAACATAATATAAACCTTTTAGACTGGTTATCGTAAAATAATAAATAGCAAAGAGTTACTGGAGATCCTTCGATCCTACCGGCAGGGTTGTTGTCATCCTGATTCATCAATATTCACGAATGGCTGGCGGCAGTCTGCCACATCTATTTTGTGTTAATAGCTTCTAATTACGTACACTTACTGTACCGTGCCCTGTCGTTTTCAAATTATAAATGCTTTTTTTTAATCTGCTTGTTATTCTTTAAGTGGACAAAAATAGCTGACATTTGAAGGTGAGAAATGATCGTGGAAAACACCAAATATTAATAAACTGGCTTTTGCTCGCGGCTTCGCTCGCGTTAAATTCGGGGTAACACAGTTCCCCTTTCCTGATTTCCTGAAAAACTACAGGTAGCAGGTACCTGTAGTACCTGCTACCTGTAGTTTTTGTAATATTTGTAAGTTGTTTATTTATTGTAATAGCAATGCAAAGTTTTCCCTTTTCTTCCCTCTTTCTCCCTCATAACTCAATCTTTTTTTTTAAATGGCCTATTTTCGGCTCCAGGGTCCACACTATCTCTGTACTTAAATTCATCAAAATCGGTTAAGCCACTTAGGCGTGAATACGTAACAAACAAACAAACTCACTTTCGCTTTTATAATATTAGTAAGGATTAATTGTAGTTTTGAATGTTTCCTGCGTCATGTCTGCGATCAATAAACATGAGATACGAGATGACGAACTATTACTTATTGATCAACTGGCCGCGATTACATGTACTGTACAGAATATTACTGGCCCATTTGGGGCCAGTAATAGACTTATCGATTTTCGTCTACATTTAACTTACGGGAATAATTAGTTTATTTAATGGCACAATGCGCTGTTGGCATAAAAATCTAAGCAAAACCCGTTCATATTTCTGGTTGCAAACAAAGGCATTCTTGGGACCCCTTCAATGCATTATATGTTCCCCTCATTACAGCTGCGTGCTAACTGTGAACCCTGACCTTGAATTGTAACGTGTATTATTGCTAGTACCAGCTCTTTTGCATGGTCTTATGCAAAATAGGGACGAAAGCATAAATAACTTAAAATCAATGGAGAGGCGAAACGAGGCAAGTTTTAAAAATGGATTTGACCCCATGTTAGTAATAAATATTCGAATTAAGATATTGTAACCGGTAATAACGGTCGTGTACTTTCGACCTTGGTGCATCGAGAGCGCGTCTGTCATTGGTTGACGCAATGCATCGTGTGGCTGTAATGAATGAAGCCAACTATATTAGGGGTAAGAGTAGTGAAGGGTGGCTGGTAATTCCCAACTGTCATTCGTGCAACTGTTAGAAATAAAAAAAATCCAGTGGGTTATACAAATTAACTATGTATAATGAAGCGATGTTGCCTTGGGGTCGCGCTCGTTGGGAATTGCCATTTGTGTCAACCGCCTGCCCCCAGTATTTTTTGTTGTTATAAACTTAAACTCAAAGCATTTATTTCATTTAGACTATAACATGACCATTCAATGTTAAAAACAAAAGGATGAAACTAGTCCCAGTCACGACACATAATAACTTGTTAAAGCACTGTAGTTTGCCATTCCAAAGCCTTGATCTCTATGGAGAATAATAGGTAAAAAAACTCCATGGAAACTCTTTTAAATCAGAATATTTTTACAAAACCATGGTTACATCATTCACGTTGAGATTATACGATACGATACACGCCATCTTATCGTCCCGCATTGGAAACAAATTCAAACGTTCTTTCTATTTTTGAACTTTTTAGGCAAACTGGGTTCATAAAAATCTTGTACGACGGAATAATAATCCTATCGATTAGTTTAAAAAAATTGCAAGTATTTTTTTTAACGAGTTTTAGATAATCTAGAATCATTATTTTTTAAATAACGAAAGGTCTCCTTTAATTAAAATGAACCAACTTAAAGATTTAATGTAGTTTCCCTCCAGGGCCCGACTTACTTTTCCACATTGTTTATACACATGCATATTAAGAGTGTTCGGAGTAAAAGCAAAAATAACAATTAATTAAAATAAACCGTGGCAGTTAAGAGATGAACACTCCCAACTGACAGCGCCCGTTCACAAACTTGTCGCTTGGATCAGCCCCATTCGGCTCAACCATTTTGATGGGAACTAAATGAACCGACACACCCGCCACCATCAGCGAGACATTTGAATGAGCATGACATTCTCGCAACCACCAGAGTATAGTCAAGTCAGTACATAGTACTCACACACGTGCTTTACAATTATACAATACTAGTCTATAAAGTGCAAAGATGAAAAAATGTTTATTACACTCAACAAGTTCTCTTACTTTACTAAGTATGGATTGAAGCCTCCTTTATAGAGCCTGTATTAGGAGACTTCGCTCTTCCATACATTGTTGTTATTAACTATACTAAATATACTTGTTTATCAATCAAACAAAAAAAATAAATAAAAACGAATCTACGAAAACTAAAATATGGTTGATTTATAAGTTGAGCTAAAGTGTTTCCAGAGTTCCAAGTGTGTGTACATGATGTATTCAGAGTGTTGTTTGTATGGGTGAAATGTGTGTGTTTGTTTTGTTGTCCTTCGTCTCCTGACATAATGATGTGTAGAATTAAACAAGTAGGCTCGATAATCAATTATTGTTTTATTCTTTTCCCCATTCTATACATTTACATTGTTGGTCGTTCTATCAATCCGCGGGAAAAGGGAATTGACACTTGACAGTTGGAACTGACACATACATATTAAATTGACATAGACATTGACCCATAAACATCCCCCCTTTTCAAGACAATTTTACTTAATTCTAAAACTAAAACTATTGCCCTAAATCTGAACTATCAACAAAATCTTTAAACTTAATCGGTTTTCTAATCCGACGTCCACTGCGCGTTACATTAATAATTTCTTTATGAAGTGAGCTATTGGCTTCGTCTGGACTAGGAGTGGGCGCATTGACATCAATATTTGTTGATTTTTCAGATGTGTTTAGACAATTATTAAGAGGCTTAATACAGGATTCATCAGTACTACTAGGCTCATCTGGTAAAATATCAGTTTCAACAATAGGCGATTTATTAATTTCTACAGATGAAATATCTGGTGCATTATCATCAGTAAAATCAAATGTTATGTTTTCCTTTCTTATTTCTCTGTTTTCCATATCATTAAAATTAAAAGAATTACTTGGCTTTATATACTTTCTATTCCTCCTATCGTGGGTTCGAACCCCACACCTGACACCATGTTTTGTTGTCCTTCGTCTCCTGACATAATGATGTGTAGAATTAAACAAGTAGGCTCGATAATCAATTATTGTTTTATTCTTTTCCCCATTCTATACATTTACATTGTTGGTCGTTCTATCAATCCGCGGGAAAAGGGAATTGACACTTGACAGTTGGAACTGACACATACATATTAAATTGACATAGACATTGACCCATAAACAGTGTTATGTGTGAGGATAAGAGTATGTAATGAGCCTTAGGATATTGCTGTATATTTATAACAATAACGCCTCTGTTTTTTCATTATTAAGTGGTTAAAAGATACTCTTACAATCTTCCGCAGCTTCTACAATATTTTCAGACGCTAACCAATCAGTTTACCCCTATGGTTGTGGACCAGAACCAGCAATGAGCAAGCATATTTGTCATCAATAAATTGTAAGTATTCCTCAACGTATATTATGATTAACCTACATAGTGTGCGTTTTATACAAGATTTAAATTTCGTCTCATTCAGTTGTAAAATGTAGGAAAGTATTTTATTGTAACATTTTAAACAGTACCACATGAAATATACAAGTACTACTTTAGCTAAAACCTGGCTGACAAATTGGTCCCTATCTTTAGTATTATATTTGCGTCTGTCACCTCTTTTACTAAAAAGATGCACATTTTTCCTGACGGACATGATGTTTTCATATTATAGATTTATATATGACTTTGATGGCTCCTTTCTTCAGAATAAATATAGACACGATGTTTGCAGCCCGTCCCCAAAGTAAAATGCCATAAGATATAATACTATGAAAAAAATAGCTTCGCGGAATCTGCATCAGTAGTTTAGGTACTGATGCAGAAGTGTACTGTTCTTTCTAACGGCATATACATCTGTATATGCCGTTAGAAAGAACAGTACACTTCTAAGTTCAACTAAGTTGTCTTGTAAGTGATGTTATATGCGGACCCAACTGTAGCCTGAGTCAAGCGTTATAACCCAGGAAAACAGTTTTTTGGGTTATCTCTCATGACTCACTCATCATGAAACTTCAGAAACTACAAGTGTTAGGAGTCTCAAATTTTGCATGGAGGATCCTTTCAGGACGTATCTGCTTACTAAAACAGGATTTCGCTTAGTTCAACAATTAAGGGGGTGAAACAAGTTGGCAAAGTTCGTATGGGAAAAAGCGATTCCTTGGCCGCAGTGACTTGGAATGTTTCATTCTTTTACGTAATTAATAGACTTATAATATCACGATACTAAAGAGCTGAGCAGTAGGCAAAATCGCTGGGCACAGCTTCTATAAAATGCATATCTCTTTTTTTCAATGGAGATGCTAAAATGACTTCTAGACACTCTGTAAAATTGTTACTTGACAAGAACTTAAAAAAGATGGAAATAAAAACTTAACAAAAAAAACCGATGAACGATGAAATGTTTTTTACTAACGGCAGAAGTGTTTCTATTCGACACGAGTTTTTCCGGCTGTTAGTACAAAGTGTAACATAATTAAGGGTGTGCATCAAACTGAACCACGTTTTCTATAGGACAAATAAAGCCTCTCACCTGCTATAGGTTCACTATACTATTTTTTTTTGTCTGACACACTAAGTGTAGGTACTTATTCATTAGGCAGCATTAGCGCAGGGATCGCAAGGATCCAAATGCAGTGCAGAAACACACGTTCCGAATTATTAAATTATCATCTGCCTAGCCTTTTCCCAACTATGTTGGGGTCGGCTTCCAGTCTTACCGGATGCAGCTGAATACCAGTATTTTGCATGGAGCGACGGCCTATCTGACCTCCATAACCCAGTTATTACTGAGTAATACGATACAACTTGGTAAGACTGGTTGTCAGACTTTCGGGACACTGACTAGCCGTAACGACTGTCAAAGATCTACAAATGACAGCCAGGTCCAACAGCTTAACGTGCTTTCCGAGGCACGGAGTGGTCACCCATCCACAGACCAACTTAGGCAAGCGCGGTTTAACCTAAAGATCGACCTGAGCGGCTGCTATTATTTAGCCACGAGCTCCTCTGACTAAAACCCAATTATTGAATATACCTTACATTAAATTATTATAGCTGTACTCATGTCCAACATTTGCGAATCAATCAATATCCAGGGGGGAATACAACCCTCAGTTAGAGTACGTAGGTAGTGTAGTCAATTAGAAGTAGCCATGGTAACCGACAGACTAACAGAGGGTCTGTAGCTTAGTATTTAGTAGTATTGAGGGTCGCTATGGAAATGACGAAACTGTAGGCGGCGGCGGACCAACTGTAAGGGTCCCGTATCATTATAATGTTAGCTTAATAATATTTATTACAGTTATTTCTTACTCTGGTCATTTAAATCTATTGTCGTTGACGCGAAGTGTCACTTTTGATGTCTGTGGACATCAATGTGACAACTGCCTCTCTTGCCAGTCATTTTGAAATGGGTTGGGCATTCGATACTTAACGGTCGAAGTGTACGGATTAAATCCAATTATTCCTGAGCAATCTGTATTTTATTCGAGTGAACCTGCACTGATCCTTCATCTCAGAAGTGGGATTAGACAGGCTAGATCTATATTTCTAGCAAAACGCCCTCAACTAAAGTTTTACTACACGTGCGTTTTCGATTGTTCTAACGCAACACAATGGAGCGTGGAAATTTGACACCCACCGAGATATTAGATCGTCACAAACCTACTATGAGAAAAAGGAAACAACACGTTGGCAATGATGAAAGAAAACGACGCAGACGCAGATCAAAAACTGAAGATGAATCGGCAACGAACTCGAGCGTTTCTATACGAAGAAGCCGGTCTCGGGAGCGTCATGAGCATCGTCGCCAGCGACGCAAGACTGTTAGCAGCCAAAGCAGTGACCGTGATCCTCACAGACGCCGTCAGGAAAACAGCAGTAGCCGAAGTAATCGCCGTGAGCGTCATGGACGGCGCCGTAGGAGTGGAGGCAGTCACCGTAGCCGCCGTCAGGTCAGCAGGAATGCGGGTGCGCGTGGCAGCAGCAACGGCTCGAGATCTTCGCGTCATGACAGGCGCTCATCTTCCCCGGTAAGACGTTCCAATAATAGTACTGACAATGTGACACATTTATTGTTGACTAAATTAGTGAATAGCTTGGCAAATACTCGTCCTGAAGGTAATAAGTTTCCAATGTTAGGAAACGTCATACCTGATTTTGATCCGATGGTTAAGGGGCAAACTATTCAAGTATGGCTCAGTAAGGTCGATGAGTGTGCGAAATTATATAGATGGGGCGACGATCAGGTCATACATTATGCTTTACCTAAATTAGTTGGCGTGGCAAAAACGTGGTACCAATCGCTACCCACTATGTCATTTTCATGGCCTGAATGGAAACAAAAATTATTAGAATCATTCCCTAGTAGTGACGATTATGCCGAGTTACTTACAGAAATGTTGTCTAAACGCGTAAAATATAATGAGTCACTAGAATTGTATTATTATGAAAAAATCAATTTGTTGCACCGGTGTAACATTATAGGTAAAAGAGCAGTCGACTGTTTATTGTACGGAATCGAAGATCGTTCATTAAGATTAGGCGCGAAGGCATTGAAGTGTCAGGAACCGGAACAAGTATTACAATATTTTCAGTCTATCAAACAACAACCGCGTGAAACAGACAGGTCGCGCCCTTATGGGGATAAGAGATCTAACCCTTTATCGAACGCAAAACCTACCAGCAATGACGCAAAGGCTAAAAGTAGTAATTCTCTTGTTTGTTACAACTGTAACGAACCAGGACATTTTAGTTTTAGATGTACTAAAAAAATACTCAAGTGCAGTATTTGCAATAAACTTGGACATACTACATTAAATTGTCCGAAACTACCCTCCGATAATAATAGTAATACCGATAAAGTGGGTCAAGGTCAAAAGAACATTTTACGCATAGACGCCGAGCGCACTGCCAGAAATGACTGTAAGTACATTACGCAGTTGATGCTTAACGGACAATCGGTAGTAGGTTATGTAGATCTAGGCAGTCAGTGCACTTTAATTCGTCGTAGTGATGCTAGGAAACTAGGAATTAGTTGGTCTAATAGCCCAGATCTTCCTGCGATGAGAGGTATTGGTAACAACATAGTGTTACCCTTGGGGCTCGCTACTGTCACTATACAGATACAGGATGTCATGGAAAAAGTAGATGCCTTGGTTGTAGAGGACAACATTATTAAATACCCTGTATTAATCGGGCACAGTTTTACTGAAAGACCTGGTATTATCATAACTAAAACTTACGATTCCTTAATATTTACGCGGGAAGGTACAAACAAATTACATCTTGAATTAGTTTTGGACACGTCAATACGGGCTAAGGAAATGTGCTTAGTTGAAGTTAGTTGTACCGGCGATTATTCAGGAAGTGTGTACGTGCGCGGTTCACTTCGTGGAAAATCTGAACATGAATTTTACCTTCTAGCAGGAGAGTATGAACTAGATAATGGTCGTGCTCGTATATTGATTCAAAACATGTCGGACCAGGTTGTTTTACTTAGAAAGGGTTCATTAAAGACTCGTGCTTTTAAAACTGATGGTTGTGTTGATGTAAATATTTTGGATATCAATGCCGGTAATTTTTGCTCTGAATTTAATTATGACTGTCATTTAACCAGTAATCAAGTAGATCAATTAAAGAGCTTATTAGATAAATACAAGGAATGTTTTTCGAATAATTTAAATGATTTGGGATTTACTAACATAGTAAAGATGGAGATTGAATTAACTGATACTAAACCAGTTGTATACCGTCCGTACAGACTTTCATACCCTGAGCGTGATCTGGTACGATCAATGGTGCAGGAAATGCTAAACGCTGATATTGTTTGCGAATCTAATTCTCAGTACGCCAGCCCTATACTGCTTGTAAAGAAAAAGACTGGAGAAAAAAGACTATGTGTGGATTATCGCGCTCTCAATAATAAAACAAAGAAAGAACATTACCCTTTACCATTGATCGACGACCAACTGGATATGCTGGCTGGCCATTCCCTCTTTATTACTCTTGATTGTGCATCAGGCTATTATCAACTGCCGATCGTAGAAAGTTCCCAGGACAAGACGGCGTTTGTCACACCAGACGGCCAATATCAATTTAAACGGATGCCGTTTGGTTTGGCAAATGCTCCATCAGTCTTTCAAAGGGCTATGAATAAGATACTGCCAAAGTCAAAAGTTGATTTTGTCATTATATTCATGGATGACGTTTTAATTCCGGCTAGGTCATTCGAAGAGGGTCTTGAACGATTAGAAATAGTATTTAAACTACTTCATGATGCCGGGTTAACGTTAAAACTTAAGAAATGTAACTTCTTTTATAGAGAGATAGACTTTTTGGGGTTTCAAGTTAGTGGTCAAGGCATAAGACCCGGGTCACGTAAGACGTTAGCTGTTTCAAGCTTCCCCGTACCCAAGAACGTACATGACGTAAGACGCTTCATTGGACTAGCCAGTTTCTTTCGGCGTTTCGTAAAAGATTTTGCCCTGATCGCGCGCCCCCTAACTGATCTTCTCAGACTCAATTTCACATGGAAATGGAACGAGGAACATTCAAAAGCCTTTAATACACTGAAACAAAAACTTACTGAACGCCCAATTTTGGCCTTGTACGATTCGAGACTTGAAACTGAACTACATACCGATGCATCTAAGTTAGGGATTGCTGGTATTTTAATGCAAAGACATAGCGACGGAATGTTTAGACCCGTGGCGTATTACAGTCGGAAAACAACCCAAGATGAACAAAATTTACATTCATTTGAACTGGAAACGTTAGCAGTGATAGCCTCACTGAAACGTTTTCGTGTTTACTTGTTGGGATTAAAATTCAAGATCATAACCGATTGCAATGCGCTACGCACGACACTTACCAAACGTGATCTTATACCAAGGATATCTCGGTGGTGGGTGCAGTTCCAGGAGTATGACTGTGATATTGAATATAGGCCTGGAGCCCGTATGGCACATGTAGATGCTCTCAGTCGTGCACCTGTCACTGAACCTGTTATGAGTGATGATGAGACACATGTACTCGATGTTTTAAATATAGATATTAAGGATTGGATTTCGACAGTACAAAGTAGTGACGAGGAAATTGGCAGGATTAGGGACATTTTACGCGACAAAAATACGAATTATATAGCTGACGTGTATAAAAATTATCAATTAAAAGGAGATCATGTGTTCAGAATTGTTGGTGACAAAATAAAATGGGCAGTCCCAAGAGCCGTTAGGTGGCAAGTTTTAAGAATGAACCACGATAATGTAGGCCATTTTGGTTATGAGAAAACTCTTAGTCGACTACGCGAAACATTTTGGTTCTCTAAGATGAGACGTTTTACCAAAAAGTACGTTTCAGCGTGTCTTGAATGTGCGCATCATAAAGCTCCGGGTGGTCGTAGAGAAGGGATGCTTCATCCAATACCAAAAGCAGATATCCCCTTTCATACGGTTCACGCCGATCATTTAGGCCCGTTCATTCGCTCTCGGAGAGGCAACACTTATATTCTTGCGATCATTGATTCCTTCACAAAATTTATAAGCATAAGTGCTGTACGGGATACAAAAAGTACCACAGCTATTAGAATCTTTAGAGACCATTTCAGTACTTTTGGTACGCCAACACGTCTTATCACTGATCGAGGTAGTTGTTTTACAAGCTCTAAATTTAAATCTTTCATGGAGAGTACAAATGTTAAACATGTACTTAATGCAGTGGCTACTCCAAGAGCGAACGGACAAATAGAACGGTATAATAGAACCATATTAGACGCTTTGAGAACGAAATGCCACGATAAGGGTGATAATATCTCGCTGAACACGTTGGTGACATTCAATTAGGTATAAACACAACGATGAATAAAGCAACGGGGAAAAGCCCATCAGAACTGCTATTTGGTTTTAAAGTCTTAAATCCATCTGAAAATATAATAAATGAGGTGCTAAATGAAGTTATATGTCGTGCTAGTGACAGTGAATTGGTAAAGATTAGGACAGAAGCCAAGTCTAGAATAGAAAAACAGCAGTCTGATTCAAAGAATACATTTGATAAGCAAAGAAAAAGGGTGACGTTATATAATATCGGCGATCTGGTTAGGGTCGAAAGGACAATAGTAGATAAAGAACATGCAGGTAAATCAAAGAAGCTTATATCCAAATTTCATGGTCCATACAGAATAACAAAAATTCTAGAAAATGACAGGTTTTTGATTGAGGACACTCCTCTTACTAGGAGAGGCAATAAAAAGTACGAAAATATTGTAGCAGTGGATAAGATACATCCCTGGCTAAATTATACAAATATTAGTGACGGTAGTGAAATTGATAATAGTGGCGAAGAATAAAACTGATTAGTTCAGATTAGGATCAGATTAAGGCTAGTGTATGATTTGATTACTATAGCTTAAAAATTGATTGCGAAAAAGTATGGAAATAAAATGAATAAGTAATAATGATTTGAAATAAATAATAATACGGTTAATTATTAAATGCCTATGAGTCTTGATTAATGAGAGTATCTGATTAGTAAAGGACGATGAGATTTGCTTAGTTGTTGACTATGGACTAGACAAGAGACTGGACGACGCGACGCTTAGGCTACAAGCAATCAGTGCAGAAAGTGATTGATATCGGAGATCGATATTGCACAGATGATTGTAGATTGTAGCAGACTAAGCATCGTGAAATCTAGGCATAGGCTATGAGCTTCCAGTGCAGAATGAGAAAGGTGATGAAAATCATCGCACAGATGGTCGCAGATCATAGTAGACTATGCAACTAGGTGACTTTGACATAGAGCATAGGTTGTGAGCGGTCAGTGCAGATTGCGAATGGTGTCATGCAATTGACGTCGCACAGATGACCGTAGATCACAACAGACTGTGCAGACTGATGATGATAATGACACGAACTGAATTAGAATGGAACCAATTATTACGTAAGAACATGAAATGTATATCACCTTAAGTTATAATTATAAAGCTATAATGATTTAGTGTAGTTTAACAGAACTTTTATTTTATTTTAATGTAATGTCAGTACATATTTCTATATTAATGTCATGTTTAATGTAATATTACCTTAAGTTAATGATAAAGCTGTAATGATTTAGCGTAGTTGAACTGACCAATGTATTGTTTTTTTTTTCTGATGTTATTTAAATGTTTACTGATTAAGTGAGAGGACTCACTTCAAAAGGATGGCCGAGCTGTTAGCTTAATAATATTTATTACAGTTATTTCTTACTCTGGTCATTTAAATCTATTGTCGTTGACGCGAAGTGTCACTTTTGATGTCTGTGGACATCAATGTGACAACTGCCTCTCTTGCCAGTCATTTTGAAATGGGTTGGGCATTCGATACTTAACGGTCGAAGTGTACGGATTAAATCCAATTATTCCTGAGCAATCTGTATTTTATTCGAGTGAACCTGCACTGATCCTTCAATAACTACATGTTGTTTACTTTAATTTATTAAAAATCGATTCAATTTATGTTGAAAGTTGTTTTTTTTAATAGTTTACTTTAACATGCTTCTAAACATTTCAAAATTTGTTATAGACCCACTTCCCGGATTTTGATTGTGCTGAAAATTTCAAAACATGTTTAATTAAAATGACAAATATGAATTTGGCAAACTCCCAAAGATGCTCTTTATTTTTATGCATTAACAGAAGGCTGTCTAGAGTCGGTAATTGAGTCCCGTTAAATATAAATATACTCGTCTGTATGCCTCAAGGTTGAGCAAAGAGTTGATGCCCACATTTCCCCATGTAATGGGGCCAGCTAGCGACCATTAATCCAGACTAGACGAATTTACTGATTTCACAAAAAAGTGCCGGTTTTGGGATCGAACCTTGGACCTCACGCACAGCATCTCCATAACCGATGACTAGGGCAACGACGCACTAAAAACGTATAGATCAGACACAGAGTACCAAATAGCCACCCTCGAGCCATAGGGAGAAAGGGGGTAGACAGGGAGGCTGATATTGATTTATACGCCCGTCGTAATTGACTTGCCTAGCAACCCTCCGAATACTTACTGCGCAATACTGCGGACTTTGATTTATTTCATACCCGTGTCTGTGCTGCGTGAATGCGAAGGGGGCAGACAGGGACGACAGGAAGGATTGTATTGATTAATAAGCTTCCCTATTAGTTTGCTGCGTAGTACTTTTTGTTGTGATTCATAATAATAAAACCTGATTTGAAATAATAATAAAAAAAACGCATTTGTTTGCAGACAGGTGTCTGCCACATTACACCATGGAATTATGAAGAACAAATTAAAAATTCTTGTCACATAGTAACTCAATCCTTAAACCTTATACAGCTTTGACTGAAGATAAAAATAAAAATAAAATAAAATAGTTTTTATTGTGTCTCAAAATTGTTACAATACATGTGATATGGACTGAAGAGACTATACTGAAGAGACCTACATACTCTCTTGCTCATGCGAGTTGAACTTGTAATCCAAAAGTATTTCCAATTTTGAGACATATTCAAGTTATAGCACAAAGGTTTCATGAAAGTTAAAGCTTTACCTTAATAAAGAATATCTCGGTACTGTTGAGAAAAACAACTTGTAGCATATTTTTGGATTTGAGCTATGGCACTAAATATTAGTGTTTTATAATTAAGCACCTGAAATAATCAAGGATATTAATAGTAAATAATAATAATATAATATAATAATAATTTTTATTTGCTGCAAAATGTGGTAAATACATTTGATGGTAAACATTTTGATATAGACCAACACATCTTTGTCAGGTTGTTGACATGCAAATAGTAGGTTCTGTCATATATTATAACAGCACGTACTACGTACACAAGTTACACAACACAATAATAGTAGTTTATGCAACTGACATATAATTACTTTAATTTACACATGAATTCAATTAAATTAACATATATTATGGAATTTAAATATCAGTATATAATTCATTCATTGTTATAGATTATTGTTTATCTATTACATCAAACACCTGTTTTTCCCTTACATTTAAATATTTCGTCTATAGTGTAAAAACATTTTTTAAGCAGCCACTCTTTTAAATAATTTAAAAATCTCGAAGTTGGGTACGATTTTATACTACGTGGAATGGCATTATAAATACGACCACACATCACATAGCAGTTATTTTGATACAGATTTCTTCTTGAAATTCGTGACAAGACAATTCTGTCCGGATCTCTCGAGTTTCTCGGATATACATCTTTTGCTCTCGTAAAAAAAATGGGGTGCTGCCTTACAAATTTTGCTGTTTCATAAATGTACATACAAGGGAGGGTTAATAAGTATTTTTTTTTAAATAGAGGCTTACAAGAATGCCATGGTGCAGCACCACAAATGGCTCTAAGGCACTTTTTTTGGGCGATAAACGCACGAATCGAATCCGTAGAATTTCCCCAGATAATTAAACCATAGTTTAATATCGATGCGATGTAGCCATGGTATGCCATCATAACTGTTTCAGGGTTCGACGTCTTTCTCAGTTTTGCCAAAACATATATGAATTTATTTATTTTATTACAGACCTTTTCTACATGTGCTTTCCAATTAAGGTTCTTGTCAATAACTATGCCTAAGAAGGGTGTCTCATTAACTTCTTTTAACTTGTCATTCAAGTATTTTATATCTAATGTTTGAGGCTTCGTCCCGTAATTTCTAAATTGAATAAATTGAGTTTTAGTCAGATTAACTTGCAAATTATTATTATGGAGCCATTGAATTATAGCATTAATTGTTTTATTTATGTCATTAGTATAATTAATATTAGAATAATTGGATGTCATAATGAGGGAAATGTCATCAGCGTATAAAATACAAGAGTCAGTAGTTACGCTTGGCAGATCATTTATATAGATCAGGAATAACAAAGGTCCAAGAATACTGCCTTGAGGCACTCCTGATTTATTAACTCTATACGATGATCGGTGTGCTTTCAAGTGTCCGTTATTATCTAAACGTAAAATATCAACACATTGTTCTCTATTTTTTAAGTAGGTTTCCAACCATTGATAGGCAGGGCCCCGAATACCACACTTTTCTACTTTATTTAGTAAAAGTTTGTGAGAAACAAGATCAAAAGCACTCTTCATATCGAAAAATATTCCAGTAGTTTGTTTTTTATTATCTAAACTTTCTGAGATTTTGGTTATAAGGTCAAAGCACGCTAGAGATGTAGACTTGCCCTTTTGGAACCCATATTGTTCGGTTCTCAAAATTTTGTGTTTCATAACAAAATCGTATATTCGCTTATGCATAGCCTTTTCGAATACTTTGGAAATTATGGATATTAGTGTTATCGGTCTGTAGTTACCCATTATAGACTTGTCACTCTTTTTATATAAAGGTTTTACTATCGACTTTTTAAGTAGACTAGGGAATTGACCTTGACTGAACGATAGATTAATCAGATAGGTTATGAATGGTGTTAGTTCAATCGCACAATCTTTCAAAATTCTTGTGTTGAATTCATCGTGACCCACTGAGTCTGTATTCTTAAGCGATAAGAAAATTTTCAGGACCTCAGGACAGTCGCACGGTGTTAGATAAATACTATTACATGTACTTGGTATATTTATGTTATTAATTGTGTTGTTTTGTTTTGTACGAACGTCTAAGAAGAAGTCATTAAAGGAGTGTGCTTATTATTATTAATTTAAACATAAACTTTGGAATCCCAGAAGGGTTAGGCAGGCTAGCACCTTCTACTAAATAGTACACGACATTTCAACATTCATTGTTCCTGATAATATAGGCTTGTTGAGCTAACGACTTTTTCAAGCCTAATTCAGCATATGTTTCATAAGAGGACGCTGCAATGATCATACACAAGAATAAAATTCATAACATCACGCCTGTAACCCTCGAAGGGTATTAATACCCCGGGGTAACGGGTAGTTCGAAAGAGATTCCGCGGCACTAGAACATAAAAGGCAATAGAAGGAACATGGGTGGGTTTTACTCAGTACAAGTCTGACACTCCCCTCCACTCCGCCCAGAGCGGGGGAAGTTATTTGATGATTTCCCATCCAGAAAAAAGTGTATTAATACACCTCCTTCTAAGACTGTTATAAACTACAAGGCAGGCTAAGACAGTTGAAATAGGGCACGCCACAATAGTGGCGGTAAGTCCCCTCTTTGAGGAGTGGCTGGAGAGGCGCCATGGCGTCCTCACCTACCGCCTGACTCAGGTCTTCACCGGACACGGAAGCCAGACACAGTGGAGCACACAGTGGCTGCCCAGCTTGGGCGGAGCACCGCCGTGCCCTCGTAGAGGCGATCGGCGGCGGCGATCTCTCGCGTCCGGCCCTGGTTCAGTCCATGGTCCGGAGCGAGAGGGAATGGGAAGCGGTCACCTCCTTTTGCGAAGCAGTCATGCTAGCAAAGGAGGTGGCGGGGCGTTTGAGGGAGAGAACCTCAAACCAATCCAGCCGCCTCGGGAGACGCGTCGGGCGTCGGGCGCCTCGAGACGACTCCCGGCCACCGCAGATACGGGCCTGTGGACGGTGAGCAATGGGTAGCTCACCGTCCGTCCGTCTAGCGACGACAGTCAACGGCGCGTTAGTGTTCCACGTGCGCCTCAAAGAGATGTCAGCAAAGCAGAGAGGCCTGCCAGGGCCAACGCCTGCCTGGGGGCGGGTTGTTGTATGTTCCGGGGCCGCGGTATTGACCGCCCGTTGGAGGATTTATTTATTTGCACTATAATAAACTGCTTCTGATCTCTAACACTACTCTTATACGCTTATTGTTCACAAGTCTACATGGAAAACATATAGAAGAGAGCAACAATAGCCCTGCTTAGTCAACGATAAGCAATTGCAGTAAGCTTTTTTTGACGTTTTTATCTTTGGCTCAGACATGTGGGAATCATCTCAAAAGCGGGGTTGCGGGTTGTTCGAAAGATATACCGCGGCCCCGGAACATAAAGGCCAATGGAAGGAACATGGGCGGGTTTTAGTCAGTACAAGTCTGACATTCCCCCCCACTCCGCCCAGAGCGGGGGAAGTTCTTTGATGATTTCCCACTCCAAAAAAAAAGAAATATGAAATTTTACGTTTAATTGTAAGATTTTTTTTTGTTATTGGTTTTCAATAAAAGAGTTGTGTGTTAGTAAATTATTTACAACATAAATCATACAAAAGTTATTTAATCGTTTTAAAACCGAAGCGGGTTGCGCTGATCTCAAATATAATGAAATATGATGAAACTCAATGCACCAGAGATACTTTTGTTATTTGTTTCCGCTATTTCTTCAATGCTTCACCCCCGACGCACAAAACGAAGGGCCTGAGGGGTTTGAAAGGGGAGCTCGGCGGCTCACGGGTCTTGCGGACAGCTGCCGCACCAAATATGGAATGCGTTATGCATGTCCCGACCAATGACAGGGCTACAGCACAGGCGTATCCATATTTTTTTCTATGAATAGGGCGGAGCTTTTGTCTACGTGTATTGATTTACGCGCTATTGATTTGGGTCTCTTGGTGATTATAGGTTGGTAGGCATGAAGGGTACATGGCCAACCTTCAAATACCACCGTTTAGGGGATAAGACAAAAGTAACGGTACTAACTCATTGTTTATTCTTGTGTTATCTATGTATGAGGACCCAAAAGATCCGATTAAAAATGCATAAATATCGGCCAATTGCGTGTCGGACACGCACACACAGAGTGTGAGACATCACACAGTAAATAAATATTTAAAATATATAAAGGGACATGGGACTTGGCCATTATCAGACGTCTCCGGGTTCATCGTGACTGCCGAGCTATCGTGGGTAGGCGGGCAAGGAGAAATCAAACCGCGTGCTGTGGCCTTAGGATTATAATATTAGGAATTTTAACGAAATACTAACAAAATCATGATCAGAACTTTATTTAACTATCTATGTACACACAGCAGACCAGACAGGAAAAAAAATATAAAGTTTGAGTACAAAGGTAACTTTCTAATTATATGAAGTACAGCGACGCTCCACCGAACACGTCTTCTTTCAGCGTTATGCGAACGGCTGCTTCCTCGTCCGACGGTCGCGTGCAAAAGATCCCGGAGTTGCGTTACAGCAAAGTACGTCAACCCACGTTTGTCCAAATGTTATTTTTCATTCTTGACGATTCTTGACACTCCTAAAACATATTTATATTAATGCAAGCTCTAAAAAGAAACCTAATAACACTTCTCGCCCAATTGGGCCAATTGCATGCGATTGCTTTACCAATGATACATTCTATATTTAGTCTCTAGAAACAACATGTTATATGATCTTCCCAGTGTTAGCTATTGTAATTTTTTTGTTTGAATGATCTAATCATAATTTATTCTATTAGTTATGTATTTGAGTAAATGTTTTATGTTGTAAGGTTGCCATGCGTGCAACAACAACTAATAATCGTGTAGTTTCTCTTGGATTACTTTTCTATGTTCATTTGGAGACATGGCAGTTGAGTTTGAGCATTTGTCAAGTGAAAACGTGATAATTGCACATGTATACAGTGTTATTACTTTCAATAAAGTATTTATAAAGTTATATGGACTTTGGTTTCTTTACACCGTTATAGTGGATTACACCAGTATTATCCAATAATTATAGATAGAGGTTAGGCACGCATAGTAAGGCTCTGCAGTCGTACCTTTTAGAATAAAAAATACCACGCCTGTTTTCATCCACGGGATAGTCCGGTTAAGCAGAAAACAACTTAACAGCGAGTAGATCTGCGAGTGGCCCTATTAAAAAAAACCCATCAAAAACAATACTTGTCAAAAAAAACAAGTCTCGCAACTCAGTTGTTCTGCGGTAAAAAGTTGTGAGATCCATGTAATGCCAAGTCGGTTATTAATTTATTCAGTCTCTACTTAATCGACTTTCTGTCTTAATACGTCCAGTCTCTAAGACCACGATCGTGGTCCATAACAATTGAAAATCAATTGTGTCTGGAATCTCCGTACTCGAAGCATTAAGTTGTTACGTAATAATTAACAGCTTCTTATAGTGACGCATATCAATATTAAAATTCTTTAATGTTTTATATAAATATATCGAGACTTGGCCATCGCACTAAATAATTGAATTTACATGTGTTTTTAGGCGATTGAATTTACACGTGTTTTCAGGCTATGGCCAAGTCTCAATATATTTATATAAAACATTAAAGAATTTTAATATTGATTTGCGTCACTATAAGATGCTGTTAATTATTACGTAACAACTTAATGCTTCGAGTACGGAGATTCCAGACACAATTGATTTTCAATTGTTATGGACCACGATCGTGGTCTTAGAGACTGGACGTATTAAGACAGAAAGTCGCTTAAGTAGAGACTGAATAAATTAATAACCGACTTGGCATTACATGGATCTCACAACTTTTTACCGCAGAACAACTGAGTTGCGAGACTTGGTTTTTTTGACAAGTAATGTTTTTGATGGGATCTCATTTCTTTTTGTATTTTGTAGACAGTTCTACTTTTTTCCTTTTCGGTACCTTCTACTTATTGTATACGTATATGTACATTCAGTCAAAAAAGTATCGGGAATGGATAATTTGTTTATGGTTCCAAATTAAAATTTTTGTTTTTTTTGTAGTTGTTAGATTGGCACAACTGTTTTCCATTTTGGCGCGGAGTTTGAGTTGCATCTGTTATTTATATTAAATACAGTGCTGGTTTTAGTAATATCATATATAGTGTGTATCGCGAATTTCATAATGGACAAAAATATCGAACAAAGAGTTTGTCTTAAATTTTGCATCGCCAATGGAATTTCGTGTTCGGAGTCACTGAAAATGTTACAGAAGGCTTACGGTGAATCGACTTTATCAAAAACTCGTGCTTATGAGTGGTTCAAAGCGTTCAAAAGCGGTCGAGATGTGATGGAAGATTTGCCTCGCTCTGGTAGGCCGTCAACGTCTGCAACTGAAGTTAACATCGCAAAAGTGAAGAAAATAGTGACTGAAAATCCCCATTCAACTCTGAGAGAGATAGCCGCCGAACTTTCTGTATCTCATTCTCTAATATGGTAGCAGAGCGTGAGGAAGCAGAACGCGTATGATATAATTAATTACATTATCACGTAATAATTACGAAATCGCGAAAATGAGTAACCAATCCATCGCAATTGAAAAACTCTCCGGAGTAAATAATTACACCTCCTGGAAATTTCAAATGAAGATGTTGCTTATTCATGAAGACTTGTTTGAATGTGTCAACGAGGTCGATAAGAAAAATAAACCAGAATGCGAAGACAAGAAGAAACAGGAAAAAGCGCTAGCACGAATCTGCCTCAGTGTTCAGCCATCTGTTTACTCCGTTGTCAGGAATTGCAATACTGCGTTTGACGCCTGGAAGAATATACAGAATTCGTTCGAGGACAAAGGTCTGTGTAGAAGATTAGGTCTCCTCAGAATGCTATTTAGCTTAAAATTAGAGCAGTTTGAGAGTATGGAGGTGTATGTTACAAAAATTCTAGATACAGCCCAACAACTGCAAGACATAAATGCTTCTCTGGAAGACGAATTCGTTGCTATAATAATGCTCAGTGGGCTCCCCAAGCAGTTTGACCCACTCATTATGACGTTAGAGCATAGTAGCCTTTCTCTCTCAAGTGAACTGGTGAAAACTAAACTACTCCAGGAGGCTCAGAGACGAGGTGATGCAGAGGGTACGGAACAGAATGCCCTAACGACTTTGACTTCGATCTCGAAGCGTCCCAAGTGCTTTCGATGCAAAAAATTAGGTCATTACGCTAGAGATTGCAGGCAGAAAGCTACGCATAAGGATAAGCCATCTAGTTCCAGTTGTCAAGAGGAGGAGAAGGTTCAAAAAACTCCTGGTAGGACGACTATGTTGTCGGCTCTGATGGTAAAGCTGGATCGAGATGTGTGGTACGTCGACAGTGGTGCAACTTGCCACATGACCAATAATAGAGACATTTTACATGATTTTGTGTGTGATACGCCAAAAGAAATAAGTGTTGCGAACGGTGAAAAACTTTTTACAATGGGTTGTGGTAATGTGAAACTTTTTTTACAAAACCAATGGATAACTGTCAGTAATGTAGTTTTTATACCGACTTGTCATGTAATCTGTTATCTGTCACTATTTTGACACAAAAATATTTTGAAGTAAAATTTATATCGAATTTTTGTAAAATTTACGAAAAAGGAAAGGTAGTAGCTGTAGCAAAACGGGATGCATGCGGTCTTTATAAATTAGAAACCGGGGATGCGTCTATAAATTCCGTTTCGCGTGAACACAGTATGCCAGTAAGTGTCTCCTTGAGTACCCAGGTAGAGGTTCAATCTCAGGGTTTATGGCATCGTCGGCTTGGACATCTGAATAGTCGCAGCATGAACCTACTCAAAAGTGGTATGGCGACTGGTATCGACTATGATGTATCCACATACGAGCAATGTATCGCTTGTATTGAAGGTAAGGTTACTAATTTACCTTTTCCTAAGAAATCTTTTTCACGTGCAAGTGAGGTGTTAGGACTGGTTCACACGGACGTGTGCGGCCCTATGCCAGTGAAATCTATAGGCGGTGCGAGATATTTGCTAACATTTATTGACGATTTTTCTAGGAAGACATTTTGTTATTCAATAGAATCGAAAGACAAAGTTTTTGAGTGTTTTTTGATTTTCAAAGCTCTTGTAGAGAACGAGACTAATAAAAAGATTAAAATCCTGAGAAGCGACAATGGTGGCGAGTACATCAATACGAGATTTAAGCAGTATTTGAGTCAGTGTGGAATCCGGCATCATACTACAGTTCCTCATTGTCCACAGCAAAATGCAGTTGCCGAACGCGCGAACCGAACGATTATGGAGGCGGTGCGCTGTATGCTTCTGGAAGCAGGTTTGGATCAACGTTTTTGGGCTGAGGCTGCGAACACTGCAGTGTACATTAAAAATCGCTCACCTACAAAGGCTGTAAGAGGTGCAACTCCAGAAGAAATTTACACTGGACGTAAGGTAAACTTAGATAACTTACGTGTGTTTGGTTGTTTAGCATATGCTGTACAAAATAATCGTAATAAACTGGATCGCAAATCTAAACCTTACATATTCGCGGGATATTGTGAGAACACAAAAGGATACAGGCTCTTGGATGTTGAGAGCTATAAGTTAACAATAGCGAGAAATGTTAAGTTCATTGAGAATAAATTCCTCAAGCATCTGAACTTCACTAAAGTAGAATCAGATGTGATTATAGTGTTATATTAGATTCTTAATAAATGATATTCCGTTGGGTATGATACTGGTTTATTAGCAGGAGACACAGGTTGTACACACAGTAAGACATGACAGGAAGAAGTGTGGCAGAGTGCCGGCAGATCACAGATAATATCATAGACTAGTGAAGACCATAATAGTAACATACTAAATAGTGATGTTACAACATCCCCCTTGTTGAGTTCAAATTAGACCCCTGACTGACAATTAATATAAGTGCTATGCTATTTAACTTTATACAAGACAACATGCTTAATTATACTTATAGTTATACTTAAACTTTACTTATGACTTTATTTATAACTTAACTCAATCAATTTCTTCAATTAACCTTCTGGTAGGTTTTACAATACGACCTGACCTAGTTGTTACATTTGAGGATTGTTGAGATGAGGATCCTTGATGCCTAGACTCCTGTCTGTCACCTTCCTCTCCCCTTTGTGACGAGTTGGATTGCATGGGAGGGTTAGCACAATTATGAGAATATTTATGTCTTAAGTGAATTCTATTCCTCCTATACCTAACTCCATTGACATCCTCAACAACATATGATCTATTATTTGACAATCTTTGCTTGACAATAGCCTGTTCCCAGTTGCTACTAGGGTTTCTCTTAAAATAGACATGATCATTATGATGTAACATAGACATTGACTTGGCATTTTTATTGTAGTATTTTGACTTATTTTGATCATTTTTCTTGACAGACTCTTTGTAATCTTTAAATGTTACCACTTTTGGCTTTAACTTCTTATATGATGTTGGAATGTTATCTCTTAAGTTCCTAGACATGAGTAACTGTGCTGGTGATGAAAAATTATTTTTACCTGTATTTCTATATTGTAACAATGCTATGTATGGATCTGATCCATTTTCTTTGCATTTTCTTAGCATGTTTTTTATAATTTTGACTGAACTCTCTGCTTGTCCATTAGACTGTGAATGATATGGGCTAGTAACAACATGTTCTATGTCCCATTCTTGCAAAAAAAATTTGAATTCGATTGACTGAAAAGGAGGTCCACCATCTGAGACTAGTGACAATGGTATTCCATGGCGTGCAAAAATTGACTTTAAATGAGTAATAACATTTTGAGATGTACTATTTTTATTTAATAATGCTATTTCTATGTATTTTGAGTAATAGTCTGTGACAATTAAATATACTAAACTATCAAAATGCATTAAATCAATACCTACTTGTTGCCATGGGTATTTACAGATTTCAAAATTTTGTAGTGGTTCCTTTTGATTGCTTTGTTTAAACTTAGCACATATAAGACATTGCTCTACTAAATTCTTAATATCACTTGACATATTTGGCCAATACAGAGATTCTTTAGCTAGTTTTAAACATTTGTTTATACCCTGGTGACCTTTGTGAATCTGTTCTAACATTCCTTTGTACATAGACTGTGGTACTATTAATTTTGAGCCTTTGAAAAGTAAATCTTTAATTACATGAATTTCCCCTTGAATATTCCAAAATGGTTTTACCAATGGACTGACATTGTTTTTATTGTTTGGCCATCCTTCATTATAATATTTTTTTAATAATTGCAAGGATTCATCCTTTCTGGTTTCCTGTGCCAATTGTGTACTATATTCTTTTGTAATTGCTAAGTTAGCATACATTAGATTGACATGACAAGACATTTCTGATTCATTTTCAGGTATATAGTGATCTTTCAAGGCGGCTCTTGACAAAGTGTCTGATATAAACATTTCTTTACCTGGGACATGTATAACTTCTAAATCATATTTTTGACAAGTTAACATCATACGCTGTAATCTAGCTGGGACGTCATGTAATGGTTTTTTAAACAGATAGACTAATGGTTTATGATCAGTGTGAACTGTGACTCTGTTACCATATACATATTGGTGAAATTTTTCACAACCAAATTGAATTGCTAGCAGCTCCTTCTCTATTTGAGCATACCTTTCTTGGGTTTGAGTTAAAGTTTTTGAACTGTATGCTATAGGTTTATTTTTTTGTAAAATGATTGCACCTAACGCTGACTTTGACGAATCGACTGACAAGACTAATGGAATCTTGGGATTATAATGAGCTTAAACTGGTGAATTTGTAATTTCATCTTTCAGTTTCCTCAGACATTGACTATGATTCTCATCCCAAGTCCAGACTGCATCTTTTTTTAAAAGATTTCTTAACATTTGTGTTTTTTCTGACAGGTTACTTATAAAAGGTCCTAGGTAGTTTATCATACCTAGTATTCTCTGTAACTCTTTGACATTTTGTGGTGTAGGCATGTTGACAATTGCTTTGACCTTCTCAAGATCTGCCCTTGCACCATCTTTACTGAAGACATAACCTAAAAAACATACTTCTGACAGTGAAAATTTACACTTTGACTTGTTAAATTTTAAATTGACTTGACGAGCTCTTTGCATGACTTTATGTAATCTTTCATTGTGAATTGACTCGTTTGGACCATACACTAAAATATCGTCAATAAAAATTAGAACTCCTTCTATATCACCAAATAAATTCATCATGACTCTTTGAAATATTTCTGATGAGGCATTTATGCCGTATGGTAATCTTAAATATTTATATCTACCAAATGGTGTTTGAAAGGTACATAATTCTGAACTATATTCATCTAAACGTAGCATCCAAAACCCTGAAAATGCATCTAAGTGAGAAAAACATACAGCCCCTTCGAGCTGAGACCTAATCTCATCAATTGACTTGAGTGGATAATGTTCCCTCATGATATTTTTATTTAAATTTCTAGGATCAAGACAAATTCGTAACTGACCTGAACTTTTTACTGTTACAACGACTGAATTAACCCACTCTGTAGGTTTTGTAACCTTTACTATGACTTGCATTTTCTCCATGCGATCCAACTCCTCACGCAGTTTCCCTTGTAATGCGAATGGGACTTTCCTGGGCGGATCCACACATGGTACTGCATCAGGCTTGAGTTTTAGATGACAGACTGGAGGCAGACAGCCAAGACCCTGGAATACATCATTATATTGTGTATGAATTTGTTCACAAAAGTCTTGTTTTGATACTGAAAAGACACGTTTTATTATACCTAACTTTTCACAAATTGGGAGACCAAGGACATTTGGACACTCTATATCTGGTATTATAAACATTATGTTTTCAACAATGTTCTTATTGTTTAAGCAAAAATTACAAATTAAGTTGACTTTGCCTAAAATCGGAATGGATTTTCCACCAAATCCTGTGACATTTATTTGACATTTGACAAGTGACAATTTTGACAGCTTATTTTGACTTTTAACATTTTGAAATGTTTGTTTTGACATTATATTGACATCTGCACCTGAGTCTATGATGCATTTAACTTTTGTATCTCCTACCAATAAGCTAATTTCCCACGACTGCTTTGAGTGATTCAAAGTATTGACCACTGATGATCCATTGTGTGACTGACTGGACGACTGTGCCTTATTGTGAAATCCCTCAGACATGTGACTGATTTCATCATTGAGACTCTGACATTTTTTCTTTTGACTTTTTGACTGGACATATGATCTCTCAGACATGTGATTGTTTTCATCATTGAGATGTTTATTTTTATTACATCACTCAGACATATCACAGTTTTCATCATTGAGATGATATGAATTGGGATTCTGACTGTTTGAATGGACATTGGATCTCTCAGACATGTGATTGTTTTCATCATTGAGATGTTTATTTTTATTACATCTCTCAGACATATCACAGTTTTCATCATTGAGATGATATGAATTGGGACTCCGACTATTTGA
The DNA here is from genome assembly GCA_905475445.1 of Ochropleura plecta. Classification (NCBI taxonomy): domain Eukaryota; kingdom Metazoa; phylum Arthropoda; class Insecta; order Lepidoptera; family Noctuidae; genus Ochropleura; species Ochropleura plecta. The sequence continues at coordinate 25,466,823 of FR997721.1, read as the reverse complement.
CTGGATAATAAATCTCTCCGACATGTCACTTTTCTCATCATAGGGATGGATGGATGGATGTGATGTCTTACTGTGTGTTCCTGTGTCTCTGACTGAGTGACTGACCGTGAGAATGACTATTATGACTTTGACCATTATGACTTTGACTATTCAGCATACCTACGAAATAATCTTGACTACCATTATCTGAATTAAACGATTGCAACTGACTGACTTTTTTATTTTTGAGACAAAATTTAGCAAAATGATTATAAGATTTACATGACCTGCATTGAACTCCTTGAGCTGGACACTTGTAGCGATGAGACTGCCCACAGCGGCTACATGTCTTCGAGCTGCTTGAAGCTGAAGGTGACTCGCGACTGCCTGAAGCTGGCTTGCGACTGCTTGAAGCTGACTTGCGACTGGAAGCTCGCTGTCGACCATCTCCTCGACTACGGCTCCTCCGACTGAGATGCATGACGTTTTCACTGGCGATGCTGCTCCCTTTGACTATTTTCTCAGCATCCTGCTGTGCGACTATGAGCGTCCTCGCTAGCTCTTGCATTCTCTGATAGGTTAAGTCATGTTCTTGCAGTAACCTTTGACGCACATGTGACAAGTCCAAATTGAGGTTTGCAATGAAAATATCTTTGATGAGCGATTCCCTGAGCGTGCCAAACTCACATTCTCTGCTTTTATTCTCCAAATCCGTGAGGAATTCGTCGATGCTTTCGGATTTTTCCTGCTTACGTGTGAAGAATAGGTATCTGCACATCGTGATATTTTTTCTTGGCTCGAAATATTTGTCAAATTTTGTTTTCACCTCTTCAAGCGTGCTGCCATTGATTGTTAGGTTAAATGTGTTGAAAATGTTCAGACCTCGCTCACCGATTGAGTGCAGTAGAATGGCTATTTTGCGTTTCTCAGTTGCTTTGTCAAGGCCTGTCGCTAGTAAATATAGCTCAAATGCTTGCGACCATTTTTTCCATGATTCAGCGTTGTTATGAGCTGGATCCGACGATATGTTGAAATTTTTGATATGTGAGTTGAAAGTTGACTCACCGTCATTGCCGACTTGCCGGGTCGCGTCGCCAACTGGATTGGGCATTTTTCTTTAGATTTCGTTTTCTTCAGATGACTTCTGACACCATTTGGTACCCCACACCTGACACCATGTTATATTAGATTCTTAATAAATGATATTCCGTTGGGTATGATACTGGTTTATTAGCAGGAGACACAGGTTGTACACACAGTAAGACATGACAGAAATGAAGGAAGGTGTTCGGCCATATTCAAATATTGGAACAATAATAATAATTGTCTGTCAAATTGACGTGACGTTTTTCATCTTTAAATATTTTTCTATTTCATTTAATATTAATAATTTTACCCCAAAACGAACACAATTCAATCAAAATAAACATTAAATAGCAATAGAATAAAAAAACATACAAATGAAACCAAGAAAAGTGAAATATAAAACTGCTTTTATGTCAACCGCCAAATGCTGACAAGACGCCGGGCCCAGGAACAACAGACACTCCCACCATCTCCGGGCTCGTCACTCAGCTCCGCCTCGCAGCCGCCGGGACGCGCTACACGCGTGAGCGCCGTGTCGCCGGTCGCTGCAGTTGCGTCGAGCTCGAGCGACGAGTTTTTCTCCCCGCCGTCGTCACCACCACCACCAACACGACAACGACGAGGAAGAGGACGGCCACCAGCGGGCTTGGGATCTAGGGGCCAACAGGTCCCTATCAGGGTCCCCGCTGCCGGTGGAAATGTGTCGCGCATGCGATGGACTTCGTTTATCAACGAGAATGTCATGCGCGCATATTATGGGTCTACAGAGGGGGGAACTAACCTCACTGCGTACCGTGTTAGGATGCTGTCTCTGTTCCAGGACCTAGAACCAACCATCAACGTTTCGGCCCAACGACTGTCGGATCAGGTGCGGGTCATCCAACGCAATCACTTGTTGGACGATGCTGCACTTGATAGGCTGCGCTCAGAAGTACTGGGCAACCGTGCCATCTTGACTACGCCACAAACCGCGGTGCAAGCGTCTGCAATTGATGTGACACAACCGCGGTCCAACCCTGCTGTCGTAGAGGAGGATGATAGGGTTGCTACGGTAAGTAGCCAGTGCAACGAACGATTGAGGAGCGCACTGGAGGATGCGCTTCGCGACTATCGATCCACCCCAACCGAACTTAGGCCCCGATTACCACGGTTACCCATGCATAAGAAAAATAGGGCACTGGTGTGTGCCCTGGACTCGCAGCTCAAGAATTTATTCGAGAGTAGCGAGAATCTCGTTGATACGCACTCGATCCTGTATTGTGGGGCTGTTGCGGTATGTCGTGTAGCTAACGTCAAATTTCAAAACAGTGACGTAGCTACTCGACCAAAACCATCCGTACCAGTCTGGCAGTGCAGGATCGAGCGGCGTATCGACGAGGCCAGGGTACTCATCGGTAAACTATACTGCTTCAGGGAGGGCAATACAAGACCACGTGTGATGCGTTTTGTGAGACGGGCATTCTCGGGGACTGGAATCAGTCCTCAAGAATATTTGTCTTGTACCACAGAGCGCATCGACTTGCTGAAGCAGAAAGTTTATGCATGGACAAACCGTATTCGGCGGTATAAGCGGCGGGTTGATCGGTATTCGCAGAATCGCATGTTCCGGAGCGATGAGAGGTGGGTATACAGAGCTTGGGAGCGACCCGAACAAAGTGTGACTGACGTGTGCCGCCCGGATGATGTAGCCACGAGTTCTTTCTGGCACAGCATCTGGTCGGTGCCTGTCTGTCATACTGAGGCTGACTGGATGCGTGATGTTGAGCGTGTGTGCGAAACTATTCCAGAAATGGAACCTATTTTAATAACATCTATAGACATAGCCAGTGCAGTTCGTCCGTTACCGAACTGGAAGTCTCCAGGACCGGATGGACTGCACAACTTTTGGCTCAAGTGGCTCAGTAGTTCACACACTCACCTGGCATCTCAATTTCAGTCTTGCCTTGAGTCCGGGTCTCTGCCACAGTTTTTAACAACAGGCATTACCCACCTGCTCTATAAGTCAGGTAGTCCCGCGGAACCCAAGAATTATAGGCCGATCACGTGTTTGTCGACGGTCTATAAACTTCTTACGTCCATTTTGAGAGCGAAAATTAATTCACACATAGACAAAAATTCAATTATGTCTGCCTCTCAGAATGGATGTAGGAACGGGTCTCGCGGTACTAAGGAGCTACTCCTCATCGACATGGCCATTAGCCAACAGGTTCGTCGATCCCGCAAGGATTTGTCAACATGTTGGATAGATTATAAGAAGGCCTACGACTCAGTGCCACATACATGGCTCAAGAGGGTGCTGGAGTTGTACAAGATAGATGCAACCCTACGCGCCTTTCTTGAGTCGTGTATGGGGCAATGGAGGACGGTTCTTCGATATCCAGGATGTCGACAAATCCAGGGAAACGATGAGCCTGTGTGGATTAAACGGGGAATATTTCAGGGCGACAGTTTGAGTCCACTTTGGTTCTGTCTAGCCCTGAATCCTCTAAGCACATTACTGGAGGATTCAGGTTTAGGCTATCGGTTGAGAAGAGGTGGTCAGGTCATATCTCACCTCCTTTACATGGATGATCTGAAACTCTTTGCCCCCAACAAATTGCGACTGATGGAGCTACTGAAAGTAACTGAAACTTTTAGTAACGCCATCAGGATGGAATTTGGTGTGGACAAATGTGCAGTCATGTATGTGAAGCGAGGGGAGATTATGGAATCCGAGGGAATTCAACTCTCGGATTCCATACACCTTAGATCCCTTTCCTCATCCGAAAGCTATAAGTATTTGGGTATGTCGGAAGCGTTAGGCATTAACGTAGCTGATATGAAGCAATTGTTGAGGGAGCGTTTCTTTGGTCGCCTGAAGAAGGTATTAAAAAGCCTTCTTTCGGGCGGGAACAAGGTGCGCGCCTTCAACAGTTGGGTCATGCCGGTTTTAATGTACTCTTTCGGCATACTCAAATGGACTCAGACTGAACTCGATGCCCTGGATAGGAGAGTCCGTACACTGCTGACTGGAAATCGGATGCATCACCCACGATCATCAGTGATGAGACTGTACATCCCACGGAAGTGTGGGGGTCGAGGCTTTTTAAACGCGAAGACCCTCCATAACCGAGAGGTATGCAGTCTCAGGGAATATTTTTTAAAAACCGACGTGGGTATGCACCGAGATGTAGTCGCAGTGGACAAGGGACTCACCCCGCTGTCCATGGCTAAAGAGAATTGGCGCAAACCTGTAGTACTTACTACCGATGACCGCAAGGTAGTATGGCAAGGTAAGGAGCTTCACGGGCGCTTCTACAAGGCTCTTCATGGGCCCGATGTAGATTTTCTGGCGTCCGTGTCCTGGCTACGATTCGGTGACCTATTTGGGGAAACTGAAGGTTTTGTCTGTGCGATTATGGACGAAGTTATGTTGACGAACAACTACCGGAAATATATAATGAAGGATGGGACGGTTGACGTGTGTCGGGCATGCCACCGTCCTGGTGAGTCCATCAGACATATTATTTCTGGTTGTTCTCGTCTAGCTAACAGCGAGTACTTGCATAGGCACAACCAAGTAGCCAGGGTTATTCATCAGCAACTTGCCTTAAAATATAATCTTGTGGAATCTGAGGTACCGTACTACAAGTATGTGCCCGACCCAGTTCTCGAGAAAGACCATGTTACGCTGTACTGGGATCGGTCTATCATTACTGACAGGACTATTGTCGCCAATAAACCTGATATAGTGGTGATAGACCGATCAGCGCGTCGCGTAATGATAATCGATGTTACCATCCCACATGACGAGAACCTCGTGAAAGCTGAGAAAGAAAAACAACTAAAATATCTTGACTTGGCACACGAGGTTGTTGACATGTGGAATGTGAACTCGGCTATCATTGTGCCGATTGTCGTAACGGCCAATGGCTTAATTGCCAAGAGCCTCGACGAACATCTGTCGAAGCTCTCCTTAGGTGGTTGGATCAAGGGCCTGATTCAGAAGGCAGTACTCCTCGATACGGCCCGCATTGTGAGGAGGTTCCTGTCTCTGGAGCCCTAACCACCGGTAGCTTGGACCCTGCTCCCGTTACAGGCGGAAACCTATTTTTATATTTTTAAATGTTTTTCTATTATTTTTTTAAAGAAATATTTAAAAATGTATTTGTAAGTATAATTAATGAATAAAGAGAATAATAATAATTTTTATTGACAGTTTTCAGTATTGTAGTACATGGGTATATATATGGGTTCTATTTGGTAACATTACTGATTGCTACAATTATCGTGGGTGCAGCTCTGTTCTCCTAACTAGGCTACAGTATAGCCTGTATGAAGGAGTAACAGTTCCGATTCCCCATGAATTTTCAACATTATTTGTAATATTACTAATTACGTACATTTTTAAAATATGTGATTAAAATTAACATTTAAATAATTAAAAATTTCAAAACTTTACGAGAACAATTTTGAATATGAAGAAATAATTAAATAATTAATAATTGAGAACTTATTAATACGTGTGTATAGTATGTGTGTAAGTGTGTGTGGTGTGAGTTTATGTGAGTGCGTGTGGAGTGAGTGTGTGTGGTGTCAGTTTATGTGAGTGCGTGTGGTGTGAGTGTGTGTGGTGTGAGTGTGTGTGCGGTTTGTATGTTAGATTGGTCGAGTGCGCATGTACCTGAAAATAGCTAAGCCTAAAGAAGTATTTTTTCTGTTTCTTCGTATGAATTGTGTAGTAGAAATGAGTGAATCTTTTTTTTACAAGTGTAGTATGTTAAGCCGAATACTGAACAGTGTTTGTTCAGTTTGTTATATAAAGAAGGCCCAAGAAAATAAAAGAATTTTTTAACAAATGGTGAACGTGTTTGTGGGATTGCACAAATTAGGTCTTTTCTGCGTTTGTTGATTGTTCACAGATAATACATAGACTAGTGAAGACCATAATAGTAACATACTAAATAGTGATGTTACAACATATAGAACTTAAGACTCCTTGTGTATCCGAGAATAGAACAGAGTTAGAACAAACTTCTGTGACTACTGATGATGCTAATGATAGCGAAGCTTCGACCAGTAGCTTGGTCACAGATCATCACTCGGATGCTACTTATGTTCCAGATGTTTCATTTGAGACAGATGACTCGAGAGCAGAATACGTGGAAGCTGATGAGAACTTCTTCCTGTGTGGTTTTTTGACGGGGGAAGCGTGTGGCAGTGATGATCCAAGAACAGTTGAAGAAGCGTTGAATAGTCCTGAAGCCAGGCAGTGGCGAGCTGCTATGAAAGACGAGTATCAGTCCTTTTTGGACAATAAGTGCTTTACCTTAACCGATTTGCCGAAAGGTGCAAAACCAATAAAGACCAAGTGGATATTTAAGAAGAAAAGAGGGCTTAACGGTGAACTATTACAATACAAAGCACGTCTAGTGGCAAAAGGATTTACACAAAAGTATGGAGTGGATTATTTTGAAACTTTTTCACCTGTAGTGAGATACGAAACCATAAGAATGTTATTAGCTTTGGCTGTGGAGTACGACATGGAGATTGACCACATGGACGTAAAAACAGCTTTTCTAAACGGCGATTTAAAAGAAACCATTTTCATGGAAATACCAGAAGGTTTTGAAAAAGGTTGAGGCAATAATAAGGTGTATCAACTACGCAAAGCTGTGTATGGTCTAAAACAAGCACTGTTTATAAAAACTTTCTTGCACGAATGTATAGGTAGTAACATTGAAATAACTATTTTCAATGATAATCAGTCGGCCTTGAAATTGACTGAAAGTAGTATGTTTCATGGTAGGTCAAAACATATAGACATACGTCATCATTTCGTCCGGGAGGCGGTCAGCAATGGTGCAGTAAAAATAAATTACATGCCAACGTCCAAAATGACGGCGGATGTCTTAACAAAACCTTTGTCGGTAGAGAAACATAAGTATTTTGTTAACGAGTTAGGTCTGGCTACTGATGTGTGTTTACAAGATAAGTTTAAGGGGCGGTGTTAGAGGTTGCAAACCTATAAGTTTAATATAAACTACATCTTGTCTACTGCATGGTGTGTCCTAGCAACCGTTGTAACATTAGTCTGAAAAATATAGTTTTCTGTTGCACTACAAATAAGTATTTTACTCCTGCAATCGTATCCCATTCTCTAATATCTCACGAGGCTTCGCACAAGGCTATCATTGTGAACGAATTTTTGACCAAACACTCAACAAATACCATCCAGCAACCACCATATTCACCAGATAGGGCTCCTGCTGACTTTTTTCTTTTTCCTAAACTCAAATTACCACTTCGTGGCACCCGTTTTCAATCGATAGAAGACATAAAGGAGAATTCGCGGCGAGAACTGAACTCAATTCCGGAAGCAGCGTTTAAAAAATGTTTTGATGAATGGATTATTCGTTGGCGCAAGTGTATCGTTTCTAAAGGAGCATACTTTGAAGGTGATAAAATAAATTTGGATGAATAACAGACATTTTGTGTATTATTGATCTTTTCCCGGTACTTTCTTGACAGAGTAGTATATCTACCAGCAACGAATTTTCTTAAAGCCCTCTCTCTGACTTATGAACTTTTCTTATTTTTGTAGGTAGCCTTCCGTTTTCTCTTTTCCGGTACTACTTCTTGAGCTTCAGCTACAGTTTTTCTAAGAGCCCACTCCCTGTCTCTATGCGTTTTTCTGGGAGGCTTTGATGTTACAATTTTTGACAAATCTGGACGGTAAATGCTTCTTAGTCTGTTGTATTCACAAATTGAGGATTCCTGCGCTTTAACACTTCCAAAGTCGACATTAATTAGATGTAAATAGCCCAGACTTGTAACTCTCGAATATGCCACGTAAGCTTGACCGGATGTGAATACTGTAGAACCGATATCCATCAGTGCATTATGTAGACTTAGTCCTTGACTTTTATGTATAGTTATAGCATAGGCTATACATATGGGAAACTGTTCGCGATGAACATAAGCTCTATTAATAATTTCAAATTTAGTTTTAACCGGACAAAGTTCGTTAACATGTTCGTTATTACATGTAATGTATATTTTCTTAATATTTTTTTGATCCATTGCGACTACCTACAAGTTAGATTGCAAAGTTATTTTTATGCAGAAATACGATTAGGTAATAAGAAATTTATAAATACTTAGGTACTTAAAGTATCAATATTTAATTTAAATTATTTATCCGAACAACGTCCAAATTGTAAGCAAATAATATCAGTAAACCAATGAGAGTAGCCTTTAGTCGTCAAACTAATATAGCAATCGAAATTATCAATGAAAATCGCAAACTTATAGGTAAGAATTCTGGGCACATCCGAACAGCATTGGGTCGCTCGCGCGTATGAGCGCGGCTGCTGCTCGCTCGGCGACATTCACCTTTTCGCGCGCCCCGCCACTGTCCCCGCCCCGCGCCCTCGCGCTAGCACCGCGCAGCGCATAGTAACGGGCCGCGCTTACTCGCTAGCATTGCAGCGCGTGGTATAATAATTAATTTACAACCTTACGCACTCGTAATAAGTACGAATACGCACGTAGGTACGTTTTTGCATTAAATAATTTAATTTACACGTGTTTTCATGACGGGAATACCCATTTTTTGCTCGATTTGGCAGGGGCACTACCATGCACCTATATTTATATGGGACTAGCTTAAACCCGCGGCTTCGCACGCAATAATAATAACTGCCGTAAAACATCGTTACGAATAAAGCCAATATTGAAAAATTTAACTGAAGACTTGGCTGTATGGGCTTAATTTTCTTTGCGGTCTTTTCTAGTCTAGATTTTTTAGTTTTTCCTTGATTCATACACCAAACACTACTTATATTCCAAATTTGAAGCTTCTAGGTCTGCTAGAAGTGCCTTAGAATTTTGATGATCGGTGAGTCAGTGAGTGACAAAATTAAGAAATTTGACCCGTTATAATTCTTAAAATACTGGTTCAAATTGAATGAAATTTGAAATATACCGTGTCTTTACAATGCCTGCATGGTACTGAAAATTTCAGTCTTCTAGTTTTATCCACAACGAAGTTACAGGGGGTCGAAAATGGTCTGAATTGCTTCGAGAAAAGGATGGTACGGCCGTGACGCTTTTTTGCTCGACTTGGTGGGGGCACTGCCGTGCCCCCAGATTTAGGTACAGAAATAACACTAAATTTATTGATTAAATCAATTACTATTTACATACTATAAATAGACACAATCTAATAATAAAAATATGTACAAGTAAAAAATGGTAAATTAAGAGGTGAAAAAAATTTGTCCACATAGCAGTCAACAGGAAAAGTGCCCAGATACGGTTTTGAATTATAATTTTATTAAATATTATAATTTAAAAGGAGTGTCTATGGAGTTACTTATCATTCTTCTCCATAGAGATCAACGCTTTGGAATGGAGAACTACAGTACTTTCACAAGTTATTATGCCTTGTGACCGGGACTGTAGCTTCATCATTTTGTTTCTTGACATTCAGAAGTGCTTGTAATGGTCTTATTGAAATAAATGAGTTTGAATAAATTATAACAGTGGCTACAATATAAAGTGTAAGTCACTATGACTAACAATCACAAAATAAAAAAGACCGACATTATGACACTGAAACGCTGTAGAATTGTGAATAAGAACACTCACTTGTTGCGTCTAAAGTTCAAGGTTTTTGTTCTCTGAACTTAGGTTAGGTAGGGGAAACCGGGGGTTCATGAGGCGTAATAGATTATGCTAAGCGCACCCACAACTTCGTGTGCCCGAGAACTTGGCGCCAGTTGGCAGAAATCCAATGTTCCGCAATTCCGCAGGGAATCAAGAATGGAATACGTTTTCACTTGAAAAATGTGTACACATGATACACTTTAACAGTTTTTTTATGGACACTATCAAAACGCCACGTTTACTTTCTAGATAAAAGTTTTGTAGTGATTGGAAGCGGCTCTTAGTTTATTATTGTAAGGTTTAGTTACTTGTAGGTCAAAGCTTAAGTTATGTTGTAAACATCTTGTAGGTAGACGAAAGGGCCAACCTACCTGCCATTCATTGACTTTGTTTATAATTTTTAAGAGATCAATATCAAAATGCCTAAAATATCACGGATCAAACGAACACAACAGCAAAAAAATTGAAAGAATGCAAGTCTTGTGAGTATTTCTGTGTCTAACATGACATCAAAACAGGTGTTTAGAAACTTGTTAAGTAAATAGAACATCCTTACTATTATTATAAAAGCGAAAGTGAGTTTGTTTGTTTGTTTGTTACCTCTTCACGCGTTAATGGCTATACCGATTTTGATGAATTTTGGTACAGAGATAGTTGGGAACCAGGAGACGGACATAGGCTATTTTTTTTTAAAGAATGGGATATTAGGGAGAAAGAGGGACAAAACGGGAAAACTTAGCGTTGCTATTATAAATCAATAAAGCGCTACCGAATTTAACCCGAGCGAATCCGCGGGCAAAAGCTAGATTAATATACTTGTTTAGACACAGTCACTTTGTGCATCATACGAACGACGACTCCCGCGTCCCACTCAAATGTAAGCTGTATAAAACTCAAAAAACTAAAACTCAAAAGCATTTCAATTAGACCATTATAGGCACTTTTGAATGTCAAGAAACAAAATGTTGAAGCTACAGTCCCGGTCACAAGGCATAATAACTTGTGAAAGCACTATAGTTGCCCATTCTAAAGCGTTGATCTCTATGGAAAAGAATGGTCAAGAAACTCCATGGACACTCTTTTAAATTAAAATATTATTACAAAATCGCATTTACATCATTCGTGTTGAAATTATACAAAGGCCATTCATTGGGCGTTTCTGCCCCACTTAATAAAAGTTTGCGTACACAGACCAAATCAGTTTTAAATTGAAGAACTCCATCCCACTTTTTAAAATATGTATTTTTTTTTATATTCCATGGGAAATAATAGATATTTAACATTTAAAAGTAAATAAAACAAGAGGTTTTTTGCGTTGTTTAAACGTGTGGTACAAGCACAATAAATGTTTGTATAGCTCTATAAAATATCTCGCACATTTGGCAGATACATAAAAAGATGGGTAGGTAAGCTTGGCACCCACGAGGCTTCGATGCCTCCGCTCACTCGTCCTGATAAACGAGTCGCATTCGACAACTCTGAAAAATGCCTAACCGACAGTTTGGAGTGTCAGTGCTCCCCAGCTCGAAACCAGTGGCCAGTAGCGTCACCTCGATATGGTGAACTCCGAAGTCGAACGTAGAGCTGCCCTACCTCTCGTAGGAGACCCTGATGTAGGTTGCTGTCAAAACGCTATCGCTTATTCCCATTAGTTCGATCGTGGAACTAGTGAGATTTTTTTTCTCAGTTGTTCGACCGTCAAACTAGTGAGATTTTTTTCCTCATATGTTCGACCGTCGAATTAATTAGATTTAAAAACAGTTCTACTACATTTAAATATTTTACTAATTTCGTAATAAAATAAAAAACGCTTGGTTCGTCAAAAAATATATATTCGTGTACTTATATTTGTACATCTATAGCATGTCTTTGATCAAATAAACAGTTGAAAAACTTATAAATTATAAGCTGGCTTCCTAACAAAGTAAATAATAGTAATAATAAATAAGAGTCGTTCAGAGTACACAAATCATCGTCATATCACTCGAAAGTCGTCCACTGTACATTTCCTTAAATGCATCTATGCCTACAGCACCTAGGTAGGTATGTGCATTAAAAACATTATAAACATTTAGCTAAACATCCCGTCAGAAGGAATATGGTTATAGTTTTTATTTTCATTTTGAGGGTGATGCTGTTTGAGCCTGTTCAACTATGCAAAATGATGGATGTGTTATATTGGTTATACGCTGCAGTTGCAACGTTTTATTTGGTGGTGCCTGTTTAGTTTACTGTTAATTTTTTTGCAATGACGTCTAAAGAATTAATAATTATTAAAAGTGGTCGAGGAAGAATTCTGCAATTAGAAGGACATCAATATTACTCAATGCGTAAATATAAAAATGGTCAAAGCATATAGCGGTGTAAAAATTATAAAAGTTTAAAATGTTCTGGACCCGTAACATTGAATATGGTAACTCTTGAGTGTTTTATATTTATAATATAATTAATAACGTGTAGACATAAGTATTTATATTTTAAACTACTTATTATATTTATGGACCTCACTGAAACTTTACAAAGAAAACCTCACTGCGGCCAATGTAATCCTGATGAAACACGCAATTCAGTTAATATTATTATAAATAATGCTTGCAATGAAGCAGCATTGGGAAGAGAACCAGCTCCAAGAATCTATAACAGAGCTCTAATTACATTAAAAAAATCAAGGCCTGCATTTAGCTTCAAAAAGTAGTTTACCTTAATTTCAACAAATAAAATCAAGCATTTATAGAAACAGAAATAAGCTAGCACACGTAAAAAAAATATGCGCGAAAACTGTACAGGAAGTCGAGGTTCCCAATGCTTTTTCAGAATTCTTACTCGCTGATTTCCGTCACAAAAAATGAGAATATTAGTGTTTTGTTCAAGTGACGCCCGAGAAATTATGAAAAATATAAAACATATTTTTATGGACGGGACCTTTAAATCATGTCCAAGTCCTTTTCAACAACTTTTTACTATACACGGGGACATCGGCAGTGACATAAATAACACGAATGTGATCCCTTTGGTGTACGCGTTCATGAGTCACAGGACTGAAAAAGCTTATTCAATTTTATTTGATTTGATTGTGTCCCAAATTCCAAAGTGGAAACCTGCAAAAGTCACGATAGATTTCGAAGAAGGCACAATGAAAGCGTTACAAAAAATGAAGGTTACAATAAAAGGTTGTTATTACCATTACGTGAACAGCTTGTGGCGCAAGGCAAAAACCCTAGGTTTAAGTAAAGACAAACGGAACAGAAGAATAATTTCGCTATGCGCCAACTTAGCATTGCTTCCAGAAAATGAAATTGTTTCAGGATGGGTGTATATTCAAAATAAAATGACAGAGAATTGTCAATACATGATGAAGTTTAAAGAATATTTTGATAATTACTGGGTGAAGGTTGATTATCATAGAATTTGGTCTGTGTATGGCGAACGCCACCGAACAAATAATGCCGTAGAAGGGTGGCACCATAAAATAAATAACCTTGTAACAAAAGGCCATGTAACCCTATTGCAAATATTACATATTTTACAGGACGATTCCGTATTGTCTTCATATCGAAATGATGTTCTTCAGAGACCTTCCACATCAAAGAAAAGTTCTAAAAGGAGAAAAATTGATTTATTCAATGACGATTATATTATTGATGCTCAAATGCAATTAACATGTGGACAAATTAGTGTTGGACATTTTTTAGAAAAAATGCGCTAGTTAATTACATTTAGTATTTGATTATTACATTTTTTAAATTTGATTATTAGATAAAATCATGGTAATCATATAATATTCAATACAGTGTGGAAAGTTAAGTCGGGCCTTGGAAGAAAACTACCTTATATCCTAAAGTGAGCTCATTTTACTTAAACGTAACATTCCTTTATTTTTAAAAAGAAACAAAACTGCTTTCAAAGATTTTGAATTCCAAAGCCTGACTTAACTTTCCACCCTGTATATATCTTTGATGGATTACATGTATTCGTAATTCTTTTTGTCTCTGGTTATTGAGATAAGAACATAAGACAGACAAAATTATAATTATTTGACCATGTATATTTCACCAAAGATGTAGAAGTATGTTTCTATACGACACTAACAACAAAGGACCAGGGCGAGATTGGACCCACATTATTTATAAATTAACGAAGTATCATTCACTTGCGAGCTAATGTTTATTATAACTAAGAGTTTATAAGAAGATTATCTAAAAAATATTGAATGACTAGATTATGGGAATTAAAAGTTAGAAAAGATTTTTATTTTCTTATAAATAAGTCATCATGCAGTCATGCATCATATTGAACGCACCGTATTTCGAATTACATTCCAACTTACTCTTTATATGATTTACGTTCTCACACTAGTAGATATTTATGGTTGTAATTTTTTTTTAATAAATGAAACTTGTAAAATATAAAAACATTTATACAAACTTTAATATTAAACAAGCATTCACATTTTTTATTACAAAAATGCACAATGTTAAAATAATTACGATTATCTATGATAACGTAGAATGAAACGTCATGCTGTCAATATGAGCTGACTGTTAGTGTCAAAACTACGTCGTAAATTCATTGTTTGTTTTCAACGGCTAACGTGGAATGTCTAATATTTTCTGTGTGATTTTATGGATTATTGACGACTTGGCTTTGCGTTTGAATATGAGACATACTATGCTCAAAATGTTACCTTCATACTCAAATAGAATTCCCTGAATTGACAACAAATGACCTAGAACTAAGTAAGTAAGTACCTATATTTGGCTAAAAAGATACAGAACCACGATTATGCTGTTGGTAAATAATAATTATCTGATTGAACACCTTTTTGAAACAACTTATTACATAAAAAGATAATATTGTACTGTTATATTAGTCTAGTCAACAAGTGCTTTTTTAGTCAAAACTTTTTAAAAAACTCGGAAAAATATGGTTGAGGGCTCATTCGATTCGGGATCGAATCTAGAAAGTTTTTGAAAAAATTCAAGACCCGCTCGAAAAAATTGCAAAAGTTATTAACAAATAAGTAAACAAAAAAAAAGGGGTTTAGTTTTTTTGGTATATCTTGAAAACTATTAGATATATTTTGATTTTGAAAAAAGATTCAAAAAGAGGAGAAAATTTCCTAAAAAAAACTCCCTACTCGCGGAATTGTAGGACCAATATTAAAAATTTTACAGTGAGCTGAAAATACGCCTGAAAACGGGTACTCGGGTTTCCGCAAGCCACGCCCCCTTCGAGCGCTTTAATGAAAAATATTATTTAAACATATTAAATGTTGATATTAAAATTTGAAAAAATTCAGACATGTACAGGACAAATTAAAGAATGAAATACCGTAGAAAAAATATTTTTATCGCGATTTTATAAAATGTTATCCATAAATTAATTAACAATTTCTTCCGACTGGGCTATAAACATTGCAAGTTGCATAATTGTTAAACCAGAAATCTCAATTTTTTTTCCTTTCGTGGAGCTATTCTTCAAAGATTAAAGAAAGGATTTCCGTTGAGTAAATTAAAAAAATGTTAATTTTCGATTTGTTATTAACAAATTACCTAGGCCGCAAATTAAATATTTAAATAAATACTACAAGAATTTTTTTTTTTCCAATGTCGATGATCATTCGTTTTTCTATTAATAAAAGCTACCTAAAAATATTTTTTTATAAATTTAAATTCTTTTTGTTTATAAAATTGTTATAAACAAATAGATTATTTATAAGATAATTGAATTTTTTTTTTTGAAAATAGATTCCTCGTAAAAAAATATGAATTTTAAGATAAAAAACGATCCTCAAAAAAAAATTTTTATTGCTAAAAAACCGTTTTGTTAATTAACAATTTTTTTTACCACTTGTTAATAATATTAAGGTACGCTTTTTTTTTAAAATATCATTATTTATTATCCTCCTTAATAATTAAAGAAAAAATTTCGTTATTTATAAATTTTCATTGTTTATTAAATAAACAATTTGTTATAAACAATTATTTTTTTTTGTATAATTTTTTTAGAATTCTTTACACTAAAATAAAACCGACCAATGACCTTTTTGCAAAAAAAAAATATATATTTATATTTATTATCGAATAAATTTTTCTTTCCGCAAAAAGGTAATTGGTCGGTTTATTATATTATATTTTTAATTATCTTATAAATAATCTATTTGTTTATAACAATTTTATAAACAAAAAGAATTTAAATTTATAAAAAAATATTTTTAGGTAGCTTTTATTTATTGAAAAACGAATGATCATCGACATTGGAAAAAAAAATAATTCTTGTAGTATTTATTTAAATATTTAATTTGCCGCCTAGGTAATTTGTTAATAACAAATCGAAAATTAACAATTTTTTAATTTACTCAACGGAAATCCTTTCTTTAATCTTTGAAGAATAGCTCCACGAAAGGAAAAAAAATTGAGATTTCTGGTTTAACAATTATGCAACTTGCAATGTTTATAGCCCAGTCGGAAGAAATTGTTAATTAATTTATGGATAACATTTTATAAAATCGCGATAAAAATATTTTTTCTACGGTATTTCATTCTTTAATTTGTCCTGTACATGTCTGAATTTTTTCAAATTTTAATATCAACATTTAATATGTTTAAATAATATTTTTCATTAAAGCGCTCGAAGGGGGCGTGGCTTGCGGAAACCCGAGTACCCGTTTTCAGGCGTATTTTCAGCTCACTGTAAAATTTTTAATATTGGTCCTACAATTTCGCGAGTAGGGAGTTTTTTTTAGGAAATTTTCTCCTCTTTTTGAATCTTTTTTCAAAATCAAAATATATCAAATAGTTTTCAAGATATACCAAAAAAACTAAACCCTTTTTTTTTGTTTACTTATTTGTTAATAACTTTTGCAATTTTTTCGAGCGGGTCTTGAATTTTTTCAAAAACTTTCTAGATTCGATCCCGAATCGAATGAGCCCTCAACCATATTTTTCCGAGTTTTTTAAAAAGTTTTGACTAAAAAAGCACTTGTTGACTAGACTATATACGCAATCTTGGATTCGTTTTAGGTTATAATCTTCTACCTTGAATTTCTTTTTTCTCCCTCCCTCTACGACTTACTGCCCATTTGCTTTTTTTCTAGTTTTATATAGTTCTACAACTAGGTACAAGTTTTTTTTTTTATATTGGCACACTCGGTTTGAGTATTCGCCACTGACGGATTTTAAAGCTAAGGAATCAATTTTAATGGGAAAGGAGATTTTGAACGGGATTGAAAGGAGATTCCAGTGGAATGGTTTTAGGAAAAAGGGTAAATAATAAATACTTACATTTAAACTAATATATACAAAAAATTAAATTAACAAATGTAATAAATTACACTTTAATATCATGAGAAGATATGAAAATAGAAAGAGATATATATATCAAAATTATTAGAAGCAAGTAAAATAGGAACAGAAGTTGGAAATGGAATACGTAAAAAAACTAAAGACGAATATAATAAGTAGTGATCATATAAGGGACAGGACAGGATTAAATGATTTATATCACCCACTTCACCACACTCGCAAATATTAGACGGAATAATTTTCAATCTTGCAAGGTGGGAAGGAGTGCATATGTGACCAATTCTCATCCGGATAAGTATGGTGGTGGCCCGTTTTCCAAGTTTTAGCTTAAAAAACCAGGGTTTAATTGGAATACTAGGTTGAATTGTAGAATAAAATTTGCCCTTGACTGGGCAGCTGTTTGTCCATAATTCTAACCAGGATTCTTTTATATATAACAAAGGTAATGCTGCTAGGTCATGGAAATAATTTTGAAAAGGAAACATGTCCCCAGACTCCACAGCATCATTTGCAAGGTTGTCAATCAAAAAGGAAATCTTTCTAAAGCCTGAAGGGCACTTTTAGCATCAGAAAAAATTACAGTATTATGAAGATTCATAAGCAAAATATACTCGACAGCTTTCAGCAATCCAAAACATTCACCCGTAAAAACTGAGGACTCTGGAGGTTATTTAATTTTTTGTACAATATTAAAATTTTGGTGATAAACACCTATACCTACACAGCCTGATGTTTCTACTTTGGAAGCATCCGTGTAAATATAGTGCCAATTTTCCCAATGTGAATTTATGATGTTTTTAAAAAGATTTTGAGTATGAAAATCAGATTTACTTAAACCTAGATTGAGCTTGGTATCAGGACATATAACCAAAGATTCAAAGGAAGAACAAAAAAGGGGAAAATATAAAGAATGATAAGAAGAAGCTTTAAGTGAATTGTATTTCTGAAAACTATTGATTAGACTATGATGAAAAAGTGACTTTATCAAGAAGTAACTGAAGTTTGGAACGTAATGGGTGATTGGAAAATTGAAAACAACGAAATAAAAATTTATCTGATAAATATTGACGACGTAAAAATAGAGGGGGATCAACTAGCTCTACCTGTAAGGCATTATTTGTAGAGGACTTCATGGCTCCGGAAATAATTCTCAAAGCTTTTGACTGAATGCCATCCAATCTCTTTAAAGCAGCAGCATTTCCAGGTTCTAGTAAAAATGTACCATAATCAAGCAAGCTACGAATTATCGCATTATATAGCAGCTTTAAAGAGTAAGGATGAGCACCCCACCAAACACCAGAGAGACATCTTATAACATTAAGAGATCGTTCACATTTTGCTATAATATAATCACAATGTGACACACCAGAGAGTTTTGAATCCAAAACAATACCTAAAAATTTTACATTATTTTTTGCACAAATTAAATTGCCATCATAATAAATAGTAATGGGTGGAGGAAGACGCATTCTGGAAAAGAGAAAAGCAGAACTTTTATTGGGAGAAATTTCCAAACCATTAGAATCCATCCAACTTTTTAAGTATTTAAGAGAATTAGAAAGACAGAGACAGGCTTGAACAATAGATTTATGAGGGAAATATAAAAGTAAGTCATCAGCATATTGAAGGACTCTAACATTTGAGTCCAAGAATGATTCTAAGTCAGATGCATAAATATTATATAGTATAGGACTTAGAACAAACCCTTGGGGAAGACCCTTCCATACAGTCCTAGGTTCCTTTGAAGAATCTTTCAAATGGATAAATCTTTCAGATAAAGAATTCATAATGAAAGTAGTCAAAAGAATAGGAATTTTTAAGGTAATTAATTTCTTATATAGTATTGAAAGAATAACATTATCATATGCAGATGCAATATCTAAAAAGGTGGCAACTACTGATTCATTATTAGAAAAAGCTAATTGAATATCAGTAACAAAAATACTAACACTGTCTATTGTACTCCTTCCTCTTCTAAATCCAAATTGATTGCTACTTAATAAATTATTATTCTCAATAAACCATTCCAGACGATTCTTAACAAGATGTTCTGATATTTTCATTAGTACTGAAGAGAGAGCAATAGGACGGTATGATGTGGCAGATGTAGAATTCTTACCAGGCTTTAATATTGGTAATATTAATTGAGACTTCCACGAAATAGGTATTTTACCAGTGATCATAACTGCATTAATAATGTTAAGATAATATGTAAGAGAATCGTCCGAAAGGTGTGCAAAAAAAGAATAAGGAATACCATCCATACCAGGGGCAGAATTCTTCACATTAGAAATTATACCTTTTAGTTCAGAAAGAGAGAAAGGACCATTAAGACCAGAAAGATTACTTGAAATGTCAGAAAGGCATGGAAGAAGAAGTTTCTCAGAGACAGATGGAGGAGCTAAATTATCCAGAAATTGAGTTTGTAATATGGAAGGAATTGATGTAGGAGTTGGTTCTTTGAAAGCAAACCTGTATTTCCTTAAGTTTAGCCAAACCACAGATGGATTAACATTAGGAGAAATTGATGAACAAAATGCTTTCCAACCATCAAACTTTTTCTTTTTTAATAATTTGCGGGTGTCATTAATAATACTTGATAAAGTATCAAAATTTTCAGATGAGGAAAATTCGTTATAAATGAATTCTGCCTGTTTACGTTTTTTTACAGCTTTTGTACACTCCTTATCCCACCAAGGAAGAGACGGGATTATACCTAATGCTTAATTTTTAAGAGGGAAAACATGATTCGCTGCCTCTATAAAAGCTTTGGATAAAGAATCTGCACATTCTGAAGCATTGCCCTGAGTTATTTCTGGTAAGCATGATATTTTTTCATCTAAACATGTTTTAAAAGAATTCCAATCTGCATCAATCAATTTATGTTTCAGACGAGGTGAAGAACAAGGAGAATGTGGAATTTTCAGAGAAGGAATAGAAAGTAAAATAGGAAAATGATCACTACCATATGAGAAGGGAAGACACTTCCAGGATATTTTTGAAGCTATGTTAGGAGAACAGATTGATAAATCAGGAGCACTAACACTTTCATTAGGTGCAGTACGGCGAGTAGCTGAACCTGTATTTAGTAACCAAGCGTTGTGGGTATCTAACAAGTCTAAAAGAAAATTACCAAAATAATTCGATGAGCTTCCCCAAGATTGATGAAAATAACATAAGGTTTGGGAAGGCTAGAATATATGTCATTAAATATTATAGAAGAAGGGCGAGGAATGTAAATTGAAACAAAACATATTGTTGGGGCAATAAGGTTTGGTTTTGTTTGTGTTTTGTCGCTGTGATTTTGAATGAAAGACGTCTATCCTTTACAAGGTTTATTGGCAACTAAGTAAGTATGGATCATACATTTCTTTATAAAGATTAAATTGGCGTAAACATAAGCCGCCCACCAAAGGACTATAGTAGTCCTTTCAACTAATAATTTAAATTGTACATACATGCAAAATAAAGCTAAATAGATAGGTTAAACAATCATCTCGTCTGTAACTGTATCGATTGGTAAAGCACACAGCTTTGTCACACATCGCTTGGTAATACTATCGCCGCTCTTAACACTATACACTCTGGTTAAACCGTCGGGGCCGGGGTGCTTGTCGGTGATGCGTCCCATGCACCATTTTCCCGGCGGGAAATTGTCTTGTTTGATCAGCACTATATCCCCCTTTTTAAACTCTTCTTCGCGTTTTAACCATTTTGGTCTCTGTTGAAGTCTCGTAAGATATTCTTTTTACCATCTCGACCAGAAGTCACTCAACAATTTTTGCGTATATTGCCAGCGTGTCAAATTACTTATATTAGCGTCCTTTAGGTTTGGGTTTGGGACGGTGACTAGTGCTTCGGTTATTAAAAAATGATCAATGCTTGTATGGTGTCGTCGTCCATTGGGCACAATGGACGCGAGTTCAGGCATGCTTCTATTTCGCAGAGAACCGTCGTCATTTCTTCGAATGTTAAGTTTGTAGTGAGGACTCTCTTCATGTGAAATTTTATGGATTTTACTCCGGCCTCCCATAGTCCTCCGAAGTTAGGTGAATACGCCGGTATAAAATGCCATTGCGTCCCGTCGTTAGCAAGTAGTTCAGCGATTTTTCCATCAAATTGCAAACCAGCTTCTTTCCAGGCTTCATATAGTTGTTTGTTAGCGCCTACAAAATTTCGCCCTTGGTCGCTCCACAGATTCATGCATTTTCCTCTGCGGGCGCAAAACCTTCTGAAGGCGCCTATGAATGCTGCTGTGCTTAGGTCGCCAACCAATTCTAGATGAATCGCTTTAGTGGACATGCAAATAAATATAGCTATATAGGCCTTGCTTGTTCTGGCTCCTCTGCCCTTACTTATCAATACTTGGAATGGTCCTGCAAAGTCAACTCCTGCATTGAGGAATGCTCGTGCTGGTTTCACCCGTACTCTTGGTAAGTCACCCATTACTTGTGTTCTCACCTTTGCGTTTAGTTTAGCGCACACCAAGCAACGATGAATGTATTGTCTGACCAGCGTTTTTACTCGAAGTATCCAATACTTGGATCTGAGGTAAGTGAGCATTAATTGTAAACCTCCATGCAACGTCTTCGAATGGGCCTCTTTTAGTAAATTTACTGTTACGACCCAGAATTATTGGATGCTTGCATTCGTCACTCAACTCTGCGTTCTTGAGCCGGCCGCCCACCTTTAGGACACAATTCTCGTCAAGGTAAGGATTTAATGATTTTAATTTGCTTGATTTTTTTACTCTATTCTTTATTTTTAAGCTTTGTATCTCTTCATGAAATTCTTCCTCTTGTTCTCGTTTTATACAGTTTTGCAAGGAGAGTTGAAGTTCTTCAGTTGTGATTGTACTATCTATGTTTTCTTTTAATTTCTTTTGTTTTAAAAATCTTCGGTAGTAGGTGATTGTTCTCAGTAGTTCAGTAAGTGAGTTAAAGTCTTCGAGTTGGGCGGATAATTTATTACTTTCTTCATTTTTGTTTATTGTTATTTTTAAAGCTTGTACCGTGTTTTTCTTTCTTTCTAGATCTATTGGTGTTATGTTTAGTTTTGTGAACTGTATCTTTTGGTGTAATAACCACTGTGGTCCGTTCCACCATAGGTCGCAACCTTTCAAGTTGTTGACTAACATACCTCTTGATGCGATATCAGCTGGATTATCGTGAGATTGGACATGATGCCACTGACTACAACTTACATTGGTTGTGATCTCGACAACCATGAGATCACGATGGTAGAATCTGTCCAAGCATAGACCTGTGATGCAGGTATCCTCATTGCTTCTCTTATTTGCTTCAGTAGTTTGGATAGAAGCAAAGCTCCACACAGTTCTAATCGAGGTAAGGAAATGGCTTTCAAAGGAGCTACTCTTGTTCTTGCAGCAATGATTGTGTTGTTTACTGTGCCATCTGAGTTAGTGACTCGGCAGTATGCCACAGCCCCATATGCTTGTACAGAAGCATCGCAGAATCCGTGGATTTCGATTGTAGCCCATTTGTCAGACAGTGTCGTATTCAATACTTCGTCCCAATCTAGTTTTTCTTGCCAGAGTTGTTGGATTAAAATCTTCGCCATTACAAGACAAGGCGCAATCCATCCGAGCGGATCGTACATTTTTTGAATGTCGGATAAAATGCTTCGCTTCGTGATTGCTTTTCCGATAGCAGGTAAGTTCAGATTATATTCGAATTGATCTTTTCCCAAATTCCATTGTATGCCCAGGGCTTTAATTGTACCATCAACGTTTAGTTTTAGGCATGCATTAGATGACCTTTCGCTTGGTTCAATTGACTCCATGAAATCACGGTTGTTAGAAGACCACTTCTTTAGTTCGAAGCCACCTAGACGCAGTAGCTTTTTGAGATCTTGACTGATTCTTATCGCTTGTTCTAGATCATCGTGTCCGGACATTACGTCGTCAACGTAAAAGTCTTCACGCACTATGTTTGCAGCTTCGGGATATTTGTCACCTTCGTCTTCAGCCAATTGCATGAGTGTCTTAACGACGAGATAGGGTGCGGAAGCAATTCTCGGAAAGTCACAGTTAAAAGTCTGTAGTCTTTGATGTCATCCAATGTATTATCTCTCCATAGAATCCTTTGATAATCGATGTCTTCTTGGTTTGCCCAGATCATTCTGTACATCTTGTGAATGTCAGAAACGTAACAAACAGCATGAATTCTCTTTTTTTTTTCTAAACTTTTGAATGGATAAGTATCACAATCAAAATTGAGACAAAATGAAAATAGTGAATACAATTCTACTAATTCTGTTTACTTATTAGCCCCATCACTTTCTCAGCATCTTTGATCAGAGCGTCTACTGAATCTCCGAAAATAGCCCTCATTTGAGATTTGGTAACCTCATCGAGTTCACAGACTGTCTGTGTGGATTGAGCGACTAAAAAGGCCTGAACTTGTATTACATCAATACTTGCTCCTTCAGTCTTAGCTCTGTATCTCTCTAGTGTTTTGGTCCTTGGTGACAAATGTTCCTCGATTGCATTGGCGGTCACTACTAGATCAGCATATTGAGCAGATTTTAAACATTGAACGTTGGGCATGAACAGATGTATATACTACTCTGTCAAGAAAGTACCGGGAAAAGATCAATAATACACAAAATGTCTGTTATTCATCCAAATTTATTTTATCACCTTCAAAGTATGCTCCTTTAGAAACGATACACTTGCGCCAACGAATAATCCATTCATCAAAACATTTTTTAAACGCTGCTTCCGGAATTGAGTTCAGTTCTCGCCGCGAATTCTCCTTTATGTCTTCTATCGATTGAAAACGGGTGCCACGAAGTGGTAATTTGAGTTTAGGAAAAAGAAAAAAGTCAGCAGGAGCCATATCTGGTGAATATGGTGGTTGCTGGATGGTATTTGTTGAGTATTTGGTCAAAAATTCTTTCACAATGATAGCCTTGTGCGAAGGCGCATTGTCGTGGTGCAAAATCCAAGAATTTTCTTTCCACAAATCTGGCCCTTTTCGTCGAATTTGCTCTCTTAAACGCCGCATAACGCTCAAATAATATTCTTTATTTACCGTTAGACCTTCCGGTAAGAATTCAGAGTGCACAACACCGCGATAGTCAAAGAAAACAGTCAACATGACTTTGACTTTTGATCGACTTTGGCGTGGTTTTTTCGGTTTCGGTTCAGTTGGAAGGCGCCACTCCGAAGCTTGTTGACTAGTTTGCATGTCAAACTCGTAAACCCACGTCTCGTCACCAGTAACAATGCGTTTCATGAATGTTGGGTCCGAACTGACTCGTTCTAGCATGTCCTGAGCGACTTTCATGCGATTGAGTTTTTGGAGAAAATTCAGATCTTTTGGGACTAGCCGAGCAGCAACATGTTTCATACCCAAATGATTAGTTACAATGGTACGGATCGACTCGTGAGATACAGAAAGTTCGGCGGCTATCTCTCTCAGAGTTGAATGGGGATTTTCAGTCACTATTTTCTTCACTTTTGCGATGTTAACTTCAGTTGCAGACGTTGACGGCCTACCAGAGCGAGGCAAATCTTCCATCACATCTCGACCGCTTTTGAACGCTTTGAACCACTCATAAGCACGAGTTTTTGATAAAGTCGATTCACCGTAAGCCTTCTGTAACATTTTCAGTGACTCCGAACACGAAATTCCATTGGCGATGCAAAATTTAAGACAAACTCTTTGTTCGATATTTTTGTCCATTATGAAATTCGCAATACACACTATATATGATATTACTAAAACCAGCACTGTATTTAATATAAATAACAGATGCAACTCAAACTCCGCGCCAAAATGGAAAACAGTTGTGCCAATCTAACAACTACAAAAAAAACAAAAAATTTAATTTGGAACCATAAACAAATCATCCATTCCCGATACTTTTTTGACTGAATGTATATTATATCCTCCCTAGTATACCCCTCCCTCATTATCATTTCCTCTATCTCCTTCTTCTCCGCCATAAATGCGATTACTTGCTGAGGGAGCGGTTTGAGGAAAATGACACTTCCTCCGGTAGCGATAACACGCTGAACGAGAGAGTAAGTTGTCATCTCGGACAGGGCTGTGAGCATTTTTATATGGGTCTTGATAGCAGCAGTTCTAATATCTGCATAATTTGACTTAATGACACTGAAAACGGCCTTTCTAAGTGTCGGTCGGGAAACAGCCAGATTATTAACTCGAGTTCCCCCACTTTGTAGATCCATTTGAATAGTTGTTTCAGTTGTCTGTTGGATAGAAGCTAAGAATGCGTTGTACCTCTTCATGACCCACAGACGGAACTCCTGCTTGTTCGCGACGGGTCGACAAAGCACGTACGCACCGTAAACCGCGTGAAATGCGATGGTGCCCTGTGGAATAGGGATTTTGTCTTCCTTTAACCTCAAATATTTATCCTGTAGGGCGGTAGGAACACAGGTCTGGTCGTCAATCATAAAAGTCAGGTGTTCATCAGCCCCCTGAGTAACTACTTCAGTTAAGTCAACATCCGTTAGGTATTTGAGACAACAGATGTAATATGTTACCAAGACCCGACTCACCTCATCGAAAGCATCTCCCACATCGGTCCCATACATGGACTGAATTTTTTCTATGGGATCCCTCATTCCGTTGTAGAACGCTAGGATTATCCCCGCTGCTACGGATCTGTTTATAGGGAGATAAACTGGTCGTTTGGCTTCAGCCGTAAATGGGAGCTCTAGAGATATCTTACCTTGATGCTTAATGAAGTTGAAAAATGATGGGATCTTTTCGCAAGTCAGGTCCTGGTAAGTCCTATCAGAATAGTGTCTGACCTGGTCCTCGGTTATAAATACGTGATTGTCCCGAAGATTGAAAATGCAGTTATTAAAACTCCAGCTCTTTTCACAGTTACTTTTGTCTTGACACACTTATGGTCAGAGTCTGGTGACAAACCCTGTTCTTTGATCGTTTGCAAAAGGCCCTCATACTCTTTTGCTTGGCATATTTGAGGAATGAAGTTATTCATGGTCACCTCTTTAAGAACCTGGAGGAAGTTAGGGATCGGTCTTAAATCGATTTGAATCTCTGGATACTTGAGTCTCTCAAGCAAATGAAGAAATAAAGGAGTGATTATCTATGTCTCGTGTCTGTATCAACTTCCCATATTGTACTCAATAAATCTTCTATGTTAATTTCTTGCTTTATAGCCGTCAAGGATTTTTCTCGTGCATTCATTTTTATTGTTATTCCTCCCATTAAGATCCATCCCAGGTAGGTATTTTGGGCGCATGGTGTATCTGGTGGACCTTTAATGAGTCCTTGCTTGAGAATTGATGCATATTCGTCAACTCCCAACAATAGATCTATCGGTCCTGATGCACAATAGTTTGTCTCTGCTAGTTGGAGGTTTGCTATATGCGGCCAATCAGTCCTCATCGTGTTGCTTATAGGTGTTAGAGGTGTGTCATTGACGGTTTTATGGTTAACGTAATTTAACTGTTAATCATCAATGGTCAACAGGTTGAAAAAACTGTTAAATTGTTAACTGTTAAATATTAAATCAATATTATTAATGTTATGCCATTCCATGAGTTAACGTAACGTTTTGTTGTAAACAGTTTATTGAAGAATATTAGGATAGGACTATTAAATTAAAATTTATTGGTAGAAGATTTTTAAAGTTGACGACGTTAACGTTGATTGACGTTCATTAGAGAATGTCAACGTTTTCGATCAATAACAATTTTGTTGCAAGTAATATTGAAGATTATTGATTTGATAAGAATTAAGATTATTTAATTTCTATTTTGAACTGTTATGATCTTTCCTTCGTACTTATTCCAGGCTTAGGAATTCAATAGTCAATAGATAATATTTTGTTAAGTATTTATTCTGTTATATTAAAATCCACACAACAAATATTATACCTATCTAATTCAAATCAAAACTCGTCCTGCACGCGTAATGAAAACAAACAATTGCAACGAATTTTGGCCTTGACCGACAGACAATACAATACTCACGACGGATTCTTTTCATACACTAAGTAAATACAAAATCATAACAAACAACAAATTGAACTTCTTTTGTCGTTCGGCAAATCGCAGTGTTCGGTATCCTTCGGAAGTATTCGTTATTTCGTTCCGCACTTCCACACACTACGAAATTCACAGTTCAGAAATTAATAAATACTATATTTAGCTAATTTTGAGTACGTTGAGCCGTTGACGCAGCTTATATTTTCAACCAGTTTTTTCGGAAACGAATAAAGTAATGTGTTTAAGACGTGTTGACTGTTGACGTTTCAGTTTTTCGGAAATGAATAAAGTAATGTGTAAAGACATGTTGACGTAAATTAACAGCTAATATTTTCAACCTGTTATTTCATTGATGAATAACAGTTAACTCGTTGACGAATGAAAAGTCGTTAAAAAAAACAGTTTGTTGATTCAACGCCCACCTCTAATAGGTGTGTTAGAGGTCAAGTGTTTGGACATCACGTAGGCTCTAATAGGTAAGTTGAATTGGTTATCCCATCGTGACAATAATTGTAATTTGACCTCATGCTTGACTCTAACCTTCATGGATTCCATACCGGAAACGATTAGATTTACTGATGATTTTTCTAGGTTCAGGATCCGAGTTGCCTTCTCGCTTATAAAACATGCTTGAGATCCTGAGTCTATCAGCGCTCTTAGAACAGTAGTGTGCCCATGTTCACTCTTTAAAATTACTGTTGCGGTAGCCAATAGTGATATCTTCTGCCTCGCGTTATGATGACATGCAATCATTGTATGAACTTTCTTCTCTTCTACATCGGCATGGCTGCATGAAGTCGGTTGCTTGCTTTCTACATTTGGAGCCGCTTCATCAATCTTCTTGGGTTGATGTAAAAGTGTGTGATGTCGTCTCTTACAGATGCGGCAAGACATTGGCATACGGCACTTAAATACCGAATGTCCCGCCCCAAGGCAGTTGAAACATAGTTTGTTTGTTTTGATATGTTCGCTTCTATCATTAATCGTCATTTTATTGAACATGCTACAGTGACATAGTGTATGCGTTTCCTCACACAAAGCACATCGTTTTTGTTTATTATTGTCTGTTGTAACATGAAGAACACGCTCTTTATTAGGTTTAGTGGTAGTCGGGGAAACGATTTCAAGCATACGGAATTTGGCCTCTAAAAACTCAAGGAGCTCCTTCCATGTAGGCAATTCTTGAGTATTCACCGAGTAGCGGTAGTAGTAGAGTAGCAGTCTGTTCCCATTCTTTGTGTGACTCCGGGTCCAACTTCTGCACAACCAGAAATATAATTACTGGATCCCAGGAATCGGTAGGTACTTCTAAATTTTTTAAGCTGTTCATAACCTCAGTGGTACAATCCACGAGGGCCTTAAGCTGTGCTGCAGTTTGATTGGTACATTTTTTTTGGTAAAATAATCGTTTCATTAATGCATTTATTATTATACGCCTATTATCGTATCGGTGAATAATTAGCACCCGTCACCTGAATGTGTTTCAATAATGATGCCGCTTCGCCCGTGATACTGGTCTTCAAATAATGTAGTTTTTCGACTTCACTTAGTGTAGTGCATTCATGAACTATGACACATACAAGTCCTTGAATGTAGGCCATTCTTCGTAGTTACCGGAAAACGGAGGGAGTTGTATGTTAGGTAGCATCACTTTAAACCGTGATCTTCCATCACACGTCGAATTGCTGCATGAAAGTTGGTCAGTCGTCTTCGAAGTACATGTAGCCAACATGTCTCTAAGATCTCCTAAAATACATATGTATAAGTCTTCATGAAGGAGAAATTCTTCATTCACGTAGTATGGTATAACTTCACGTTGTTCCCGAGTTGTACTTTTCAATAAATCATGATGTGCTTTCTTAAAAGATACCCAGTATTCTTCGATTGTTTGAATACGAGTTTGTAAATATCCAGGTTTAGATAATCGTTCTTTTGGGCATTTTTTAAGGTTTATTTGAGTCTTTTTGAGTAATGATGCTAAATCTTCTAGTACACTTAACGCTTGATCTGCTTGAGTTGTCATTGTTTATGTATTGTTATATGTTTAGTTATAAATCACAAGAATCTTCAAAATGTCTATTTGCTAATTGTTTAATGTTCAGATGACACACTAATAATACACTTTTCACACACACTAATTGACCATTTCTAAGAAATCCGTGCAAAACAACACCAGGTGGTGTTGTTTTGCAGAAATGGTCAATTAGTGTGTGTTCCCTTATCGCTCAATGGAATGCGGTTCTTTTGTTCGCACGGCGTCGCTCCATCAATTCCTTAATGAGGTTCGATCCGGCTCGTATTCGACCATATGTTGGGGCAATAAGGTTTGGTTTTGTTTGTGTTTTGTCGCTGTGATTTTGAATGAAAGACGTCTATCCTTTAGGCCTCTGCCTCGAATTTTGCGGGCAGCGGGGCGGCGGCGGCGACGGCGCGGGAGCGGCAGGATCTTACGCGTATAATCAAATGGACCGGCCCTCGAATACAGCGGTGCAGGAGCGGCGCGGGGGCGGGCAACGAGCGGTGCACTCCAGTCAAGCGGTGACCGCCCGCGTTGCGCGTCTGCATTGTAGGTATAGTGTTGTACATTTTTTTTGTGACGTATCAAAATGTCTTCGGACGTGCAAGAGCTAATTATTTCGGCAATCTTTGAGAGGACACCCATATGGAACAGAAAAGATGTGAACCATAAAAATAGAAGAATAATTAACCAATTATGGGAAGAAATAAAAAACGAACTAAATGTTAAAGTTAAAGTCTGTTATTCATAATTTCGATAAAACTCGCCATTTATTTTCCTTTCCCTATAGTAGGGATCCACTTCTTCTTTTGCCCACAATAAATCGAGCGTTAGGAATAAATTTGAATCAAAAAGATGTCGCCGTTTTTCAGACATTTCGTTCGCGAATAAAAACAAATATCTCGCAACACTACTACGAACACAACACTACACCGCTATAGTGCCGCGCGATCTGCCCGCTAGTTTGGAGAACAGGTATGCGTTGCCCGCCCCGCTGCCGCGCCGCCGCCGCCGTCGCCCCGCTGCCCGCAAAATTCGAGGCAGAGGCCTTACAAGGTTTATTGGCAACTAAGTAAGTATGGATCATACATTTCTTTATAAATATTAAATTGGCGTTAACACATATATTATTCACAATAGCAGCAATAATAGAAAAATCATTATTGTGAGAAGCAATCGGAAAGTGAGTAAATGCTAAATTACGATTAATGAGTATGGCAACACCGCCATAACCATCTGAACGATCTTCGCGTAGACAAGCATAACCAGATAACCTAAAATTAAATTCTGGTTTAACCGTATGGTTCGGTACGGACCCCTTCGGGGGCTCGACATTCAAACCTCCGCTGGCTCGGTACTAGCCCCGAAAGGGGTCGAACATTTAAGTCATACGACCTCCTCATTATTTTTGTAAATATTTTATTTTCTGGGTAAAAATAATATGGGTGTGCATTCATTAAGATAGTAGAATAAAAATCTCATATGTAAACGTCATTAGAAGTTCTTTAATTATTGAGCAAGTTTCTTAATTAAGTCTTATAAAATCCAAATGCGTAAATTACGATCATAGCCATTTTGATGGCAGTGTAGGTCTAAAAATCATTAAATAAATGGTTTTCGGACATATAAGCTCCACATTGTTGGGCAGGATTAACGTGTCCTTTTATTACGTGCAGAAATCATTCGTAATTGAACTTAAATTAGCAGTGGTAATGATACATTTTGAAATCTAAAGTCGAAGTTCCGCGCCAATCGTGCTTGTTTACATTTTTCATTCCACATTATATCACACAGACGCGAATAGATTCTATAACAAATGAGACAAATATCATTGCAAATATTATAAATAACATGAACATGCCCAGATCTTATCGTAATTTGCAATATTAGGACCATTAACACGTAATTTTCATAACCACTACTAAATTCACTTTCGAAAATGACGTCCATTTCTTTTTTTTTATTTTGTGATGTGTAATTGCGATTATTTCAATCGATTATTTTCTTGTAAATCAATCAACTCGAATAGGTAATTAAATTAAGGAATATCAGAAATTGATAGATGAAAATAAGAATAATTTTGTAATACGTGTAAAATACTATAAATATTGATAATAATATTTTTTACGCCACTAAAACCGACTCAACAACAAACAGTAGAATCTGATCTATGGCTAAATTCGCGCCAATTTTATTTTCACTTATAATACCACAAGAGCTTCAAAATTATCGGGTATAATTTTGTTTCGATAGGTGATTTTTTTTATACGAATGTTGTGATTAGGTAGAAAGGAAAAATACTTACCTAAATCAAATGATTCCTCATTTGATTTAGGTAAGTATTTTTGAAGGTAAATAGCGGTCCCCCGACGCGACAAAATTTTATAAAAAAATTCATACGTACGGTCAACAGCAGGCCAAGATAACCATTTGCAGTTCAAAATTAGCGGTTATGCCTCCGACATAAAGGTGGCACAAAGTCCCGAGTAGATAGTCTGACATGCTTTAGTTGGTACTTACGTAGTGTTAAAAGTTATTTTTTTGCTTTTTATAGGGTTTAGCATTTTTAACCTTTTGTCATAATAATTGCGTACTTTTTTTGGGTCGGGGGTTTTTTTAAATTTTTAATAGGCTGAAGGTCTCCTTATACCTTTCTATTTTTTTTATCCAACCAATACTTTTAAGTGTCAATGTTTTAGAGCCCCGAATTGTACTTGTGTACGGAGTCCCTGTATGTCTAAAACAAGGCTCTACTGCGGAGGCATGGCTTTCTAGGTGCGGTACGGTATGGTTGTGCCGGCTGGGCTGCCTGACTGGCTACCTACAGAATTAGCATGACGTACAAAATTGGCCGCCATTTTCATTTATCGTCATTCAAGAAAACAGCCAAAATCTTTTACCGCGAAACCGTTTGACAGCAAATGTAACTCAAATCTGGGCGCATAACAAAATAATTATAGCATAGTAAAAAAGCACGTGACAAAATGTCTTTCTTTTATAATAGATATCATAGATACAACTATAATATCTATAGTAGAATATTATGCCATCTCCATAGGTAAATTCCTCAATGGTCCCAAAACTTTTTTTTAAAGTTTACTCTATTACGATTATCGATTAGGTTGAATGCAACTTTTTAATCGTAATGATGAAACTTAGTTTTACGGTCAGCACTAAGAAATGTCATATTGCAACACATTTTGTAGTATTTTTTGTCGAGATTTGTATCGTGTTTTTTTATTATTTTATATGTAAAATGGCATAAATAAGAATGCAGATGGAATGTCACTGTTTTTATTTTAGATTTCCGATGTTATTATCAAATGGTTATCTTGTGTATGTACATTATTTCCAGCGTTTTTAAAGTACCTACCTAATTTTTGGAAGGGTGTAGTAATATGTATTTTACACACATTTTGCAAGAGATTGACGCCGTTTTATCGACCTTATGAGGTTTTTGGAAATATAAACCTCAAACTTATCGTTTGAAACAGCCGCTGTGATTTATTTTTAATAACAAAATTGAATGCTGTAAATTGAAGAAAATTCTTGAATTTCATGACAATTCTCGTCACTCCACCGATTCAGCTGATGTGTCATGTGTCAAAATCCTGTCGTGCAGAGTGGTTAAGCCAGGTTTCCTGCAGAGCAAAAATAAATGGATTATATTTCTTAATCAAATAAATGATGTCAGACTTTTTAGAAGTGATGCTGCGGCAATTCCATTGTAGAAGTTTGTTTGTATTGTCCATTATTATGAATGTTAGAAACTTGTGACATATCATTTAAAAGGGCAGCGTTGGACGGTTCTTGGATAAATTTAGATTGAGATAGGGAGTTAATTACATAGTGCTATAATTAACTCCTTTAAAGAAGCGTTGGTTAAATTTTCAGAGTCTAAAGATTTAAGAGCACAACCTTTAGAAGAACTTTGCATGTCATAATCTTTGGTTAAAG
The DNA here is from genome assembly GCA_905475445.1 of Ochropleura plecta. Lineage (NCBI taxonomy): Eukaryota > Metazoa > Arthropoda > Insecta > Lepidoptera > Noctuidae > Ochropleura > Ochropleura plecta. The sequence continues at coordinate 25,433,819 of FR997721.1, read as the reverse complement.
CTTTATGAGCATTAACATCATATCCCCCAGAAGGTTTCACTGGAGAACGTGGCTTCAGAAACACCGTTTTTTTGTATGACATATTATTATGTGAAGGTTGTGGATGAGTTTCTCTAGAATGAATATAATTGCTTTGTGTATTTGACATTACAGGTTTGGAATTTGATGAAATCAAGGCATCAGCATAGGAAATTTTAGAAATAGGGGCATGTTGTTTAGATGCTTCAGCATATGAAATACAGCTCTTAGCCATAGTTTCTTTAATGGACTTTTGCCTTTGAAATTCCAAGCATTTACTACTGGTGGCTAAATGAAAACCTTTACAAAGACAGCAAAAAATATTCTCCTCCTCAACCGATAAACTATCACCAGTATGGTCTTGACCACATCTGAAACACTTAGGACGAGAGCGGCACTGCATTTTTACATGTCCAAAACGACAGCAATTATAACATTGTATAGTTGGATATATGTACAAATCGACAGACAAGGCAGTGTAAAACATATAAACTTTTTTCGGTAGTATTTGACCATCAAAAGTAATAACTACAGATTCAGTTGATTTTAACTCAGTTATATTATTCACACTAATTTTCCTTTTTAAACGCCTAATCTTTAATATTTTACCACAACCAAAAGGAACATTAATATTATTTAAAATGTCATCATCATCCCAATCAATGGGGATGCCCCTTACAATACCCATGCGGGTTACAGAGAATGAAGGTATGAATGCTTTGTAATTTTCTATAAGTGGAGAGTCCATAAACAAGTTGGCATCCTGGTAACAATTAAATTCCACTGAAAGCCTATTTCTATCTATACGTTTAAGACTGCCATTAATAATATTTTTAAATGAGTTATTTTTCAAGAAACGGCCAAATGTAACTGGGTGTAAAGTTATGTTATCATCAGGAGAGGAAATTTTCTTTTGAATGTGAACAATAAATGGAGCCACATCAGTAGACACATAACACCAATAACACTGATTCTATGAAAAAAAACTTGTGAGGTTCTTTTCAATGGAAGTCACTGATCTGAGAGAAGCCAAAGAGGAGGCCCGGAGACAAAACTGGGATACACGGCTCCCACAATATCTAGAGCAGACTGAAGAAGAGATGCCGTCCCCTGATGGTCCGACCCCGGAACCGGAGGCTGGTCCAGAGAGATCTGTAAGATTCCTAGGTGCAGGAGGAGCTCGTGGCCGGGTACCTTGCGGGAAGTGTGAGGATTGCGAGAAAGAGTGCCTGCTATATTATCTAGAGTCTGAAAGTTTGGATGATGATGAGGAGGAGCCAGACACCCACTCAGACAATGTATACCTCAGGGAAGGAGAGACGGAGTTTTCGAGACAGACAGGTGCCTTGACCAAACAAGTCAAGGAGCTTTTCTCGGGGGGTTCCACTGATGTTAAAGTCCTGGGACACCGGAAAGTCGAGATTGATCTCTCATATCTTCCAAACAAGGAGGATAGGAAGAGGACAATCGGTCTGATTGAGGAACTGGTGAAGATTTACACGGCTGTCCCCGGGATAGTAGAGGTCATCAAAGTCCAAGAGAGGGGGATCTACAGTGTGAATGTCACAAACAGCTATTTGTCTCCGGCCTCTGACTCCTCTGAGAGCCCTCGCCCGGCAAGCCGGAGATCAAAGACAGGACCTAAACAACCACCGACTAAACCATACCAGGTGGTGTATAAAGGGGATAAAGCTGACACCCAAGTTCCCAGGTCTCCCCGATAAGATCTTGCGCTATGAAAAGAACGGGCTAACTCTAGATGGAATACACCAGCTTAGACATCAGTACCCGGATGCACCTCGAAATGAGATCATCGGGTATGCCCTAAAGCTGGCTGGGCAGTACGTCAAGATCATGAACCTGTACCGGCTTCCATAAAGAAAGGATAACAGATCTGCATAATCTAAGATGACAAACATAATAAGACAGCCTGGCAAACGACTGTGGAGTAACAGGATTTGGAACAATATTAACTTTTTGAGTAACTTGAGAACTCTCAATATCGCTAACCTTCTGTAGACACTGTGTATCTGAGGACATACACTTACAATCAGAATCTAATCGACTTTTTTTGTTTCCATTTTTACGTCTACGTTTGTTGCAATGCCTACAAATGAGCTTACGAGATGAAAGCCTCTTACGCTTAACACCACCAATACTTATTACCGAACAATCAGTGTCCATACTCCCATCGGTATTTGAAGCATTATTATTAATTGTCACTATACAACCAATGTCGGGGGGTGTTGCCCATGGATCATCAGGGGGGTCCATAATGAATAAATAAAAACTTATCTAAATATCACATTCAATATCTAGGCAAGAAAACTACAAAGATCAAAAATATACACTTAAATTTACTATCTACACGCTATAAATTAAACCAAACCACATAAAAAAACACAATAATTAAATAAACACAAAAAATCGCGACCGCCAAATTCAATGATTCCCGCGCTTTTTCTTGGTACAAGTTTCTATACGGTACGGTACTCTTAAGAGTGGGTCCCAGTGTACATGTGTTATTATTTATATTTAGTTATTCTTCATCGTATTAGCCACATAATGGTAAAAATTGCATGTTTTTAACTCAATCCCAACATTTCTTATCAACGGTCAAAGAGTAAGTTGTCATCTCGGACAGGGCTGTGAGCATTTTTATATGGGTCTTGATAGCAGCAGTTCTAATATCTGCATGTTCTAATGACACTGAAAACGGCCTTTCTAAGTGTCGGTCGGAAACAGCCAGATTATTAACTCGAGTTCCCCCACTTTGTAGATCCATTTGAATAGTTGTTTCAGTTGTCTGTTGGATAGAAGCTAAGAATGCGTTGTACCTCTTCATGACCCACAGACGGAACTCCTGCTTGTTCGCGACGGGTCGACAAAGCACGTACGCACCGTACACCGCGTGAAATGCGATGGTGCCCTGTGGAATAGGGATTTTGTCTTCCTTTAACCTCAAATATTTATCCTGTAGGGCGGTAGGAACACTGGTCTGGTCGTCAATCATAAAAGTCAGGTGTTCATCAGCCCCCTGAGTAACTACTTCAGTTAAGTCAACATCCGTTAGGTATTTGAGACAACAGATGTAATATGTTACCAAGACCCGACTCACCTCATCGAAAGCATCTCCCACATCGGTCCCATACATGGACTGAATTTTTTCTATGGAATCCCTCATTCCGTTATAGAACGCTAGGATTATCCCCGCTGCTACGGATCTGTTTATAGGGAGATAAACTGGTCGTTTGGCTTCAGCCGTAAATGGGAGCTCCAGAGATATCTTACCTTGATGCTTAATGAAGTTGAAAAATTATGGGATCTTTTCGCAAGTCAGGTCCTGGTAAGTCCTATCAGAATAGTGTCTGACCTGGTCCTCGGTTATAAATACGTGATTGTCCCGAAGATTGAAAATGCAGTTATTAAAACTCCAGCTCTCTTCACAGTTACTTTTGTCTTGACACACTTATGGTCAGAGTCTGGTGACAAACCCTGTTCTTTGATCGTTTGCAAAAGGCCCTCATACTCTTTTGCTTGGCATATTTGAGGAATGAAGTTATTCATGGTCACCTCTTTAAGAACCTGGAGGAAGTTAGGGATCGGTCTTAAATCGATTTGAATCTCTGGATACTTGAGTCTCTCAAGCAAATGAAGAAATAAAGGAGTGATTATCTATGTCTCGTGTCTGTATCAACTTCCCATATTGTACTCAATAAATCTTCTATGTTAATTTCTTGCTTTATAGCCGTCAAGGATTTTTCTCGTGCATTCATTTTTATTGTTATTCCTCCCATTAAGATCCATCCCAGGTAGGTATTTTGGGCGCATGGTGTATCTGGTGGACCTTTAATGAGTCTTTGCTTGAGAATTGATGCATATTCGTCAACTCCCAACAATAGATCTATCGGTCCTGATGCACAATAGTTTGTCTCTACTAGTTGGAGGTTTGCTAAATGCGGCCAATCAGTCCTCATCGTGTTGCTTATAGGTGTGTTAGAGGTCAAGTGTTTGGACATCACGTAGGCTCTAATAGGTAAATTGAATTGGTTATCCCATCGTGACAATAATTGTAATTTGACCTCATGCTTGACTCTAACCTTCATGGATTCCATACCGGAAACGATTAGATTTACTGATGATTTTTCTAGGTTCAGGATCCGAGTTGCCTTCTCGCTTATAAAACATGCTTGAGATCCTGAGTCTATCAGCGCTCTTAGAACAGTAGTGTGTCCATGTTCACTCTTTAAAATTACTGTTGCGGTAGCCAATAGTGATATCTTCTGCCTCGCGTTATGATGACATGCAATCATTGTATGAACTTTCTTCTCTTCTACATCGGCATGGCTGCATGAAGTCGGTTGCTTGCTTTCTACATTTGGAGCCGCTTCATCAATCTTCTTGGGTTGATGTAAAAGTGTGTGATGTCGTCTCTTACAGATGCGGCAAGACATTGGCATACGGCACTTAAATACCGAATGTCCCGCCCCAAGACAGTTGAAACATAGTTTGTTTGCTTTGATATGTTCGCTTCTATCATTAATCGTCATTTTATTGAACATGCTACAGTGACATAGTGTATGCGTTTCCTCACACAAAGCACATCGTTTTTGTTTATTATTGTCTGTTGTAACATGAAGAACACGCTCTTTATTAGGTTTAGTGGTAGTCGGGGAAACCATTTCAAGCATACGGAATTTGGCTTCTAAAAACTCACGGAGCTCCTTCCATGTAGGCAATTCTTGAGTATTCACCGAGTATGCAGTCTGTTCCCATTCTTTGTGTGACTCCGGGTCCAACTTCTGCACAACCAGAAATATAATTACTGGATCCCAGGAATCGGTAGGTATTTCTAGATTTTTTAAGCTGTTCATAACCTCAGTGGTACAATCCACGAGGGCCTTAAGCTGTGCTGCAGTTTGATTGGTACATTTTTTTTGGTAAAATAATCGTTTCATTAATCGTATCGGTGATTCAGTGTTTCCCAAGCTTGAACATAATTAGCACCCGTCACCTGAATGTGTTTCAATAATGATGCCGCTTCGCCCGTGATACTGGTCTTCAAATAATGTAGTTTTTCGACTTCACTTAGTGTAGTGCATTCATGAATTAATGACACATACAAGTCCTTGAATGTAGGCCATTCTTCGTAGTTACCGGAAAACGGAGGGAGTTGTATGTTAGGTAGCATCACTTTAGGCCGTGATCTTCCATCACACGTCGAATTGCTGCATGAAGGTTGGTCAGTCGTCTTCGAAGTACATGTAGCCAACATGTCTCTAAGATCTCCTAAAATACATATGTATAAGTCTTCATGAAGGAGAAATTCTTCATTCACGTAGTATGGTTTAACTCCACGTTGTTCCCGAGTTGTACTTTTCAACAAATCATGATGTGCTTTCTTAAAAGATACCCAGTATTCTTCGATTGTTTGAATACGAGTTTGTAAATATCCAGGTTTAGATAATCGTTCTTTTGGGCATTTTTTAAGGTTTATTTGAGTCTTTTTGAGTAATGATGCTAAATCTTCTAGTACACTTAACGCTTGATCTGCTTGAGTTGTCATTGTTTATGTATTGTTATATGTTTAGTTATAAATCACAAGAATCTTCAAAATGTCTATTTGCTAATTGTTTAATGTTCAGATGACACACTAATAATACACTTTTCACACACACTAATTGACCATTTCTAAGAAATCCGTGCAAAACAACACCAGGTGTTCCCTTATCGCTCAATGGTATGCGGTTTGTAGGGTATGGTAGCAGTGAGAAGAGACCGACTCCAGATCAGAAGGTTGAATGAATTTATTTACAAAAGCTTAACTTATCCTAAGTTATATAACTTAGGATAAAACTTAATCTTATTGGCTACAACTAATTGACATATCAGAAACCTTAACCAATGAGAACACAGATAAAAATCCAAAACTAAAACTAACGCTTCCTATTGGCTATAACTATTTTAACTTTTTATCTACAAATTACAAGTGTTGCATTTTGTCCGCGTACACTTGACATTCTTCAGATTAGTTCAGATTTATAGGCACTTGGAAAATCTCTCGTATCACTCACTTGACATTCTTAAAATTAGTTAAGATTTGTAAGTATCTGGGAACGTCTCATATCGCTTACTTGTCATTCTTGAGATTATTTACGATTTGTTTTGGAAATCTCCCATATCACTCCCCCTCAAGCGAAGCGTACATTCTTCTTAACTATCCGACCGGTACGTGTGGTGTATGGGTGACTGGCGTCCGACTTTGCAGAGGTTGGACTAATCGCAGTTTTATCAAGTTTCTGCGGTACTTGAGTTTCGGTATCCGTGTTGCTCTTTGTCCTGACAATAGCGGTATGCGTTATAGGTGTGTGCAACATTGTATCGTTCGCCTGTTCGTTAAATACGTAAGCAGGTTTTAGTCTGTCGAGCGATATTATGGCTGTTCGACTTGGTAATTGTATCTTGAAATGCTTGTCGTACCTGTGTATAAGGGTGGGGACAGAGACGATGTAAGCAACTACAGACCCATCTCGGTCTTAACTGCTATCTCAAAAATAATAGAAAAACTGATTAACACTAGACTAATAAATTATATGAACAAATTTAACATGATTTCTGGCTCACAATACGGATTTAGGCAAGGATTATCGACAGAAGACGTAGTTGCAGACTTTACCTCCCATATTGTTAAAAATGTGGATACAGGAAAAAAGTGTCTCACTATTTTCCTGGATATAAAAAAGCCTTCGACACCGTCTCTGTTCCTATCCTTGTGCGCAGTTTAGAAAACGTAGGTGTAAGAGGAGTCCCTTTGGCCCTGCTTACAGATTATCTCCAGGATAGAAAGCAGCGTGTAAAGATAGGAAACCACGTTAGTGATGAGTTGGGAGTGAGATTCGGTGTCCCGCAAGGCAGCGTTCTGGGTCCGACGCTTTTCTTAATATATATAAATAGCCTTTGCGAAATGAAGCTAGAAAATGGGCGTGTTTTTTCCTATGCAGACGACACAGCCATTGTTTTCGCTGGAGATACTTGGGAATCTGCATATAGATATGCTGAAAAGGGACTCATAAAAGTTGCTAAGTGGTTAAATATTTTCTTACTAACACTAAACACCTCTAAAACTAAATATATTGCATTCACAAATTATAACAACAGTCAACCTGGACCTAATCATAATCTTAGACTACATAGCTGTGATGACCCCACTAGCACAAATTGTCCTTGCAATAAAATAGAAAAAGTGACTGATATAAAATATCTTGGTATCATAGTAGACCAACGATTATCGTGGCATTTACATACGGACATGGTCATGTCTCGTACTAGAAAACTGATTTGGATTTTCAGGACTTTAAGACATGTTACCTCAAAGACTCTACTAAACCAAATATACTTGTCGCTGGCCCAGTCAGTTCTAGTGTATTGTATACCTATTTGGGACGGGGCTACTAAAATTAAATTCCTTGAACTTGAAAGAGCGCAAAGGTCTCTTTTGAAAGTCATGTATTCTAAATCGTATAGATTCCCCACTGAAAACCTTTACTCACTGAGTGGCCTTCTTTCGGTCAGGAAACTATATGTACTCCATGCCACCTAAAACTACACAAATCCCTCCGCTATGACTCTAGCCTCAACCAGAAAAGAAGAAAATACCTTGTTGCACCAGAAGTGTCGGTTAAAACCTCATACGCAAAAAGACAGTACACCAGGCAATCCGCCTTCATCTACAATAAACTTAATAAACTTTTAAATATTTATACTATGACTTTTTTAGAATGTAAAAATACTCTAATACACTGGCTAAAATATAAGAGCTATGACGACATCGAGACTCTGTTACAAAATATCATACGATAATATAATCGAACCATAAAGGACACTCATCCACACACAAGCACATACACCACACCACACTACACCACACCACACCAAACTACACCACACCACACCACACTACACCACATCACATCACACCACACCACACCACACTCACCTACTTGCCTAGATATAAGTTGAACTTCTTTTGTGTAAATGTGCACTCATAAATTATTATCCTTGCTAGTTTTAGAAGAGCGGGGTCTCCTAGCACAGGTATCCAATACTTAAAAGGAGGCCTCTATCGTAAGAATATTGTATATCTTGTAAACTGGTAACTGAAATAAATTATTTATTATTATTATTATATTATTATTATTCTCGTGGCGCTGCAGTACTTCAAATGGGCCATCGTAAGGCTTCGTTCACACGGCATTGTCCTGCACGTTTTTTTGCAGTATACGTCTTAACGTATAAATAGTGACCATACAACGTACATATATCCATTCACACGTCGATTGTACTGCAAAAAAACGTGTACCGTGTATACGTTTAAACGCATACTCAACGGACTTGTCAAGCAAATCGAATGAACTTTGACGTATTCGGTTTGCAGTGGCACATAATATAGCTCTGTCTCGTTCACACGGCACGATGTTCACACGTTTTTTATCGAATAGCAACCGAAGAAGCGTTTAGTACCTGAGCGTCTTTTGAACGGGTGGCACGTATTTTATGTTTGGGTTTGATATTCAAAATGGTTGAGGAATCTTCTATAGACAACGAACTATTAATTTCTTTAGTGGAACAATGTCCCGTTTTATGGGATAAAACTTTGGAACTTTATAAAAATCGCGTCGCAACTCAAGCGGCTTGGAAGGGAATCATGGTAATAATTGATCCTAATTTTGAGACTAAGGAAGAAAAAACAAGACAAGCCTTAGGTATGTATATTTTATTACTAATAATAAAAATTGAGTTACAACATATTTTAACTTGCTCTGCTTAGTTCTAAATGTATTCGTTTTGCCATGGGACTGCTCCTTCGTTTGATAAAAAATAGTGACTAAAAATGGACCTTACGCTGTTTGCTTGAACATTTCGAACTGCCGTACTTTGAATATTTTCAAATAATGAAGGATTTGCCACATCTTCAAAATTGTGTCCATCATTTTCACGAACATAATTGTGTAATACAATGCATGCTTTTATGATTTCTGTCAATAAACTTGGTGAAACATCAATAGCCTTATGTAGAATTCTCCATTTTCCCGCTAAGATACCAAAAGCACACTCCACGTACCTCCTTGCTCTGCTCAGGCGGTAATTGAAGATTTTTTTACGTAAATCTAAATGTGTTCCTCCAAAAGGGCGTAGTAAATTATTATGTAGAGCAAATCCCTCATCACCAATAAATACGTAAGGTGTACTTTCTCCACCTTCTAATAATGGCTTTGGTTTGGGTATATTCAACGAACCATCATTAAGTTTTTTCCACAAGACGGAATTTTTCAAAATGGATGAGTCACAATCTTTTCCGTATGATCCTATGTCTACATATATAAATCTGTATTCCGAATCAACCACCGCAAGTAGCACAATTGAAAAATAATCTTTATAATTGAAGTACATGGATCCACTATGAGGAGGCTTTAAGATTTTTATGTGTTTTCCGTCAATTGCACCTAAACAATGAGGGAAATTAGTCTTTCTTTCAAAACCTTCTACTATTTTTATCCATTCACTTTCTGTAGAAGGCATTTGAAGATATTCTCCCTGAAGGACATGCCATAGAGTCCAGCAAACATCCCAGATGATACCACTTATAGTCGATACTCCAACTTTGTATGAATAGTGTAAATCTTTCATGGAGCACCCCGATGCTAAATACCTGAAAAAAAAATGTAAATGTACAGTCAACAGCACGTCCCTCTATACCGATTCAATATAAACTGACACGCGGCATCATTACACAGACTGGTTTGACAAGATCAGTTTATTATGGAAGTGTAAAGAGAGACGTGCTATTGTCTGTACCGTATTACTTTTTTGTTTACCGTTTTTGTTTGTCTTTTACAGCTAAAATGATTATTCAACGGTGAACTCATATAAGAGATAATTATAATCGATCGTATAAAAAGATAAAAGATCAGAAAAGCTCAGGAAGTGGCGCCAAAACAGCAAAGCCTTATGTATATAGTAAACAGTTATCTTTTCTGCAGAAAGTAATAGAACCTAAAAAGACAGTAAATAATGCTACTACCGAAAATAACAACACGGAATCCAATAATAACACAGAATCCGAAAACCAGAAAAAAATTCTGAGGGTGGAAATGAAACATTGGAAACAAACTCTATAGAGACACATGACACAATGGCGGCAAAGAGCCCAATACCTAATCGTGTACCTAAAAGATCTCTAAAGAATATGATTAGTCCTGTAGATGCGAAGATGATGAAATTTATGGATTCTTATTCGAATAACGAACCTAAAACAATGAATCGGCATCTTTCATTTTTTAATGGGATATTACCATCATTAGATAAGTATGACGATGATGAAGTCCTTGAATTCCAAATGGGTGTGTTACAGTTAATGAAAAAAATTAAAAACAGTCGCCAAATTCGTGAATCGTCGTCTTTCAATCTGTCATCAGTTCACAGAGGATATTTTACACAACAATACCAAAATAGTAATATACAAGAAGCTACAAATTCTATTAGTACAAACATGACTACAACGACTTCTCTTCAAAGTCCAGCCTCTGTAGAATTAACTACAGCAGCTTCTCTTCAAAGTCCGTCTTCTGTCGAATCCTGCTATTCTAACTACACGGATATTGATTACAATGTCTTTTAATACGAAACACGAATATACCATAGTAAAATTGGTCAAATTTTTATATTTTTTTAATTATAATAACTAACATTAATAAAACTTAAATAATCACAACCTGTGTATTTTTATTTGTGTACTTACCTTAAACAGATGGCTAATTTCATTTTAGTACTAATGCATTTCCGCATATTCGTATTTGATTTTGGTAGGCTTGAATTTTCCAGTCGAGTTAATAACTTTTCAAAACTTTCAACAGACATTCGAAAGTAATTAAAAAACTTTTTTTCATCGTTTCTAAGATTTTCGAATAATTTTTCAAATGTGATCGTTCGCACAGATTCTTGATTAATAGGATGTACCCAAAACCTTCTGTTTTGTCGGCGGCGAGACCATTGGCGCCTACGATACCAATATAAAAGTACAACCACGCGTGGATCCATCAGTGACGTCTACTCGCTGTGACAACTGTGTGAAGACTGCGGCTCAGTGTTTCCACTAGAACGATTTCCTTTTCCCACACGGCAATTCAGATTTCCCCTTCTGCGGACTTTTTTCCCCTCAAAAATTATTTTGCTCTAGTTTTGACACCACACACCACACCTAAAATTTATCGTTTATTTATCGTTCTTCTTCTATAGTCTACTGTATTAATATTATTATTTACACAAAATTCGTCAACAAAATCATCGACAAAATTTGTCGACTTTGCAGATTACTACTATTATTTTGATACAGCTGCACATCACTAGCTATCAATTTCCTTACTGTTGGTACTACTTGTTCTATGGTGGTTGGTACCTGTGGTTGGTACGGTGAGTGATCCATTCAAGTAAATAAATCACAGCTAGAAATATTTATTGCGACGGTTGTTTAATGTGAAAAGAAATGGATCGGTGGCTAATAAATACTGCTGCTAAAAAATCGGTAAGTTTGTGCTTCCATTTTTATATTAATCAGTACTTATTTTAGTGCACAATGAAAATCTAGGTTAGAATGTTATGAAAAATATCTAGGTTATGTTATGAAAAAACTGTTTTTTTATGTCCTAGCTGATTGGTAGGCAAAGATTTGTACTACCATTCACCCCACAGGTGAGATAATAATTTTGTATAATTAAAAATTTTTAACTTCTTCGATCATTGCTAATGCTAAAAGATAAGATTGAATTTTTTTTATAAATTTAACGGCAAGGGGAACTAAGCCCATACAGCCAAGTCTTCAGTATATAACTTCATTAGTGTACATTTGAATGTGGGTGTTGCACATTCTTATGTGTTCTTTGGAGTATTTGACGCTATTCTATCCAGTCGGCTTCCACGACAAGCTTCTATGAGGCAGTAACCACTACGATAAAGTTCTCAATTTCACTTTGCCGTAGTAATGTCTATTTTGATGATCCCACTAATTGTTCAGTTTCACGGACACTTGAAACACAAAAACACACCACTTTTGTATCGCAAACTCCACTAAATCAATTAGAAAATGATCAAAATACACAATGCATGTAATCGGTAAAATGGCGCCAAACAACTCCCGATAAGATTGAAGTGCTAAGAATGTTGCCAACTGGTTGTTTGATTTGAGTTGGGGAAAAATTTTTAAAAAAAATTTGCCTGACATTGCTACAGGAATTTAAATTTGAGTGAATGGGGATTGCTAAACCTTATCAATATTTTTTCAGAATGAAGAAAAGGTTCCTCTGAGCTCATCCGAAAGACCCGGCACTAGTACATGCTCTTATGAACTTCAACCCGGAACGAGTTTTCAGTCCATTAGTTATGTCGAGGATCAGAAAGAACAATTAGATCCTCAAACTTCTTCAGTAATGGAAATCGAAAATGAAAAATCGGTAATTATTATGTTACTTAATATAATCAAGTCACTTTTGCTTGGGTTATTATATACTTAAATATATCATCGAGGATCGCCTCGCCGGACAATCGCCAAGATTTTTAAAATATTCATACTTTTTCATATTCTGTAAAATATAAATCACCTATATAAATAAATTTTCTAAAATTTACTCATTACCTTCTTGTATTTTGTAGGTTGATAACTGTACTGAAGACGAAGAAGAGGGATACAATACTGAAAATGAAAAAAAGCAGTTCAAGCAGATCGGTAGTTCAAAATCTATGGCAAAAGGTATGAAAAGGATATTTAAGAAGAAGTTTCAGCATGATTGGCTTAAGCAACCTGAGTTCAAAGCATGGTTATTAAATGGGAATAAGGATGATAATGCAATTTGTAAGGTGTGCAATGTGGTTATGAAGGCGGGAAAATCAGAGCTCAAAAAGCATGGTGATGGAAAAGCTCATAAAAAAAATATGGAGGCGTGGCTACAGAGTAATATTCATCAACCTAGTATTACAACATTTGTTACAGAAAATACAAAGCTGAAAAATACCGAAGCTGCCATTTGTTCTTATATCGTCGAAAACAATCTTCCTATTTCATCAATTGAACCTTTAATTGAATTGATTAAATCTTTACCAGAGAAGGCAATCACATCGCAAATCTCTTTAGCGAAACAAAAAGCCACTAATGTCATTAGGAATGGTTTGCGCCCATTTTTTAATAATAAACTTATGAATGAACTGAACAATCATTTGTTTTCCGTTTATATTGACGAAACAACTGATGTTAGCGTCACAAAGCAACTAGCGATACTAGTCAGCTACTGCCATAATTTTGTAACAAAAGTAGATGTGATCGACGTAGTAGATTGCCCTGACGGGACCGCTGTGGGTTTGTACACACAAATGATTAACACGCTAAAAGAAAATAATGTGCCTCTGCAAAACTGGATAGGCTTTTGTTCTGATACAACTGCAGTCATGATGGGACAGCATAACTCTGTGTCTCAACTAATCAAACTAAATTATCCTCAAGTATTCGTGTCAAAATGCTCTTGCCATATGATACATCTGGTGGCAAGTAAGGCATGCACTAAGTTAAGCAACTCTTTAGAAGATTTGTGCCGCAATGTATACAATCATTTTGGGAGGAGTCCTAAAAATTCTGCTGCTTTCAAAGAATTTCAAAGCTTCCATGAAGTCAAACCTCACAAAATTTTGAGAGTTTGTCAAACCAGGTGGTTGTCGCTTCAAGCATGCGTGCGAAGAATTTTAGAACAGTGGGATCCATTGAAGAGTTACTGGAGATTATTAAACTACGAAGATCCAACACATGCAAACTGTCACACTCTCCAAACCTTGGAGAACCCTTTGATAAAGAGCCAAATGCATTTTGTAGACTACGCTCTTGGAATTTTTAATGATTTTAATTGCATGTTTCAAGCTGATTATCCTAAGTTCTCAGAATTGAAGACTCAAACTGAGGAATTAATCAAAACATTGGCATTAAATTTCATGAATAGAAATTATGTTAAACAAACCCCTGCTAACCAAATCAATCCTCATCAGACAGAAGAACATCTTGAATTAAAACGTATTTATTTAGGTGTGGATGCGACCTGTTTATTAACAGAGATCGAAAAGAAAGAAGAGAGTGAAATTCAGAAAAATTTTCAGTCAGCAAAATTGTTTTATATTGAAGCGATCGTACAAATCAAGGTGCACAATGATTCGTCTTTTTTAAACCCGAAAAATGCCATTGATTTGCACCCTACATCATTGTACAAAATCGCGAAAAAATACATTCCATCGCACATTGCTGTAGATTTAACAGAGCTGGACAAGGAATGGAGAAATCAAAGTCTCCTTGCCGATATGGATTGTAATGATTCCATAGATACGGTAAGCTATTGGAAAAAAATGTTTGAAAAAAAAAATGTTGACAGCAGATGCAAATTCCTTCAACTGCCAATTTTGGTGAACTATTTTATGTCACTGCCTTTTTCCAATGCTGCTGTTGAACGATTATTTAGTGATCTAAAAAATATCAAAACAGATAAACGTAATAGGCTCGATAATGAAACGGTTGCATCAATCCTCTGTGTAAAATCTGGCTTGAAAAGAACGGGAACAACTGCTGTACAACTAATGAAAAATCAGTTAGAAATACCACACCTCAAGTTTGTACAGTCCAATGCAACTGCAAGCGAATCTAAAAAAATTAGACTTAGCATGAATAAAGTATAACTAAACGATTTGTGTTTTATTTACAGACTGACCAGAAATATAATAAAAACTTGGAGTTGTATACTCATTTTTTATTCCAAATTAGTTTACGCTGTCAGCCCATACATTTTTGCACAGAATAACATTTTAGGCCTCGAACAGAATTGAAATAAGGGTAAGTATACGCCACCTGCTCGTGTTGTCGCTTGTCGCAGTTTCTTTTATACGGTAACACACTAGTCCACGGTAGAGCCCATAAATAATAAGAGATTTCTCGTATGAAAAATCCGCTAATGGCAATACGCAGGCGTGACTTGTGAGGTCCGTCCGAGTACTGCATGATTGGATATTTTTGGCATAGCATTGATAGATAATGTCAAAATTCACCAATCATGTAGCAGATAGCGAAAACTCATTACTTCCGAAAGGATTTATCTACGATTTCCCGCAATTTCCCCTTTTATAGTCTTTCCCCTTTTCTTTTCCCTCTTGACCCTAATTTCCCCTTAAAAGGGGAATTTCCCCTCAATGTGGAAACACTGCAGTGCGGCTATTCGTCTTTTACACGAATGATAATTTACCGTGTGAAGACCCGGATGATTGTACGTTAAAAAACGAATACGAAAAAAACGTGCAGGACAATGCCGTGTGAACGAAGCCTTAGGCTTCGTTCACATGGCATTGTCCTGCACGTTTTTTTGCAGTATACGTCTTAACGTGTAAATAGTGACCATACAACTTACATAGATCCATTCACACATCGATTGTACTGCAAAAAAATGTGTACCACTTATACGTTTAAACGCGTACAGATACCGGCACGGATCTTGAGCGCTCGGCGGAAGGGTGGGGATTGCTTTGCGCATCGTACACATTATGGCAAATAAAACGCACGCCCGTTGATTATTTATTTTTTCTAAGTTACCTAGGTCATTTCTTACTGGTTCTATGGTTGAAAGAAAGATTAAATAATGATTCATTAAATTGAGAAATGGAAATTGAGATCAAAGAAGTAAGTAATTAACAAGTGTTTCTAAATTAAAATTATAACTTAGTTCTTGTAGTTGGACAAAAATTACTAAAAAAAACTACTACGTATTTTTTTTGTTAGCATTTTTGACTTCGAATTTTATTTGTTGTAGATAAAAACTTTATCTATTGAATATAGTAAGTAGTACATTTCGATACAAGTACAAATAAAATAATTCAATGAAAAATAGTTTTGCTAATTACAAACTGACATAATTTTTTTCCCCGTTTTGCTTTTGATAAATATCACCTTTGATTATAATTCCAACGGTATATTTAATAAAAAATCACATAAAATATTTGAATGACATAATTTAAAAATGGTGTCTATTAAATTGGCCGGAATTGTAATCGTCGTCGTGATGTACATGCAGCACGGAAAAGAACGAATCCCGAGTGACGTCTATGACGCGATGCGCTACGGGCCAATCACTGCACTTTCCCCGCCCCCGCGCCTCACTTCATACCACCAAAGGGACCCAATAACTCACTTCTGCGCAAGTGAAGGTCAGCGCTCAAGAACCGTGCCGGTAACTATACTCAACGGACTTGTCAAGCAAATCGAATGAACTTGGACATATTCGGTTCACAGTGGCATATGGTATAGCTTTGTCTCCTTCACACGACACGATGTCATATTATGTTTTTTATCGAATAGCAACCGAAGAAGCGTTTAGTAGGACTGAGCGTCTTTTTTCGGTAGGCTTGAATTTTCCAGTCGAGTTAATAACTTTTCAAAACTGTCAATAGATATTCGAAAGTAATTAAAAAACATTTGTTCATCGTTTCTAAGATTTCGTCGTATTTCGCCTTTTCCCAACTATGTAGGGGTCGGCTTCCAGTCTAACCGGATGCAGCAGATTCTTGATTAATAGGATGTACCCAAAACCTTCTGTTTTGTCGGCGGCGAGACCGTTGGCGCCTTCGATACCAATATAAAAGTACAACCAAGCGTGGATCCATCAGTGACTCTACTCACTGTGACAACTGTATGGAAACTGCGGTTATTCGTTTTTACACGAATGAAAATTAACCATATGAACACCCGGTTGAATATACGTTAAAAAAACGATTACAAAAAAACGTGCAGGACAATGCCGTATGAACGAAGCCTAAGGTGGAGTGAGCGGGGATCGTACGGAATCGTTGCGTATGAAAACGTGTTTGCATGTTGCGAGGTCCTTGTACACAAACGTTCGTTGCTGTGCTTGTGTACGCTCGGTTGGTGCCAATGACGTCATTATTTGGGTTAATTGTCGTACGTAGTCCGCATCTTCAATCTTTGACTGTGTAGGTACGAAGAAATCAGATGGTATCCGCAGTGTGGTTCCATAGGTCATAAGCGCGGGACTAAGGTTGTTGTCGTCCCGTATTGCGCTACGTAGGCCAAGTAATGCAGTGGGCAACTCGTCTGTCCATGTAGTTGTGGCGCCGCGTGCCATGAGCGCTGCCTTCATCGTTCTGTGCCACCTTTCGATTTTTCCATTTGCTTGTGGATGGTAAGCTGCAGTGCGTATTCTCGTTATCCCGAGCTTTTTCATTAAAGCGTTGAATAGCTGCGACTCGAACTGTCGTCCTTTATTTTATTTTATTTTATTTATTTGGGACAAAAAACAGTTACACGTTACAATATTGAAATTTAGTTTAAGTACAATAAAAATATTTTAAAACGCATAACCCACACCATTGTCCACGGAATAACGACGATATTAAATAAGGAAACGGACGTATAAGTATAGAAGTGAGAATTAAAAAAACAAAATCTTAAAAAGTCACACTATCCAATTCTAGAAAGTGCTCCCCGTTAAGACGTGGAACACAAATCACCAAATAGAAAAAAATGAATAAATGAAAAAAAAAAAAAAGGAAATAATCATGAAGAATGAGCAGCAAGTAATTCTATAGCCATTTTTCTAAATTTCACTTGATTGTGCGCGAATATATCTAAATTCATAAAATGTGTGTTGTACGTTTCGGATAATCTACGGAGAGGAGCTCGCACTCCAGCATTTGTTCTACACTTTCCTGTGTAGAACAAATGGGGCACTCGCACCTCCCGCCGATAAACTGTCCTAGGTACTACATAACATAATCTATTAGTAAGTTCTGCACAATTAAACCTATTGTTGCATATGCCATGCAGCATCATAACCATCAGCAGTTTACGCCTGTGCTCCAAGCTTAATATGTTGTGTTGTTTCATCAGATCTGCGTAAGAAACTTTGGTATGCAGACACTTATAGTTGGTAGTACGAATAAATTTTTTTTGTACCATTTCTAGTCTGTGCTTATATTTTTCGTAAAAAGGGCTCCAGATAGGCACCGCGTATTCCAACTGGGAACGGACTAAGATTTTATACAAAAAGAGGAAAGTAGAAGCCCTTTTAAACTCCTTGCAAGAACGCATTATAAAACCGTACATCTGATAGGCTTTATTAATAATGTTGTCAATATGGATGTCAAGGTGTAGTTTACTATCAAGTAGTACGCCAAGATCACGAGTGCAGTCAGTTTTATTCAAATTTGTATCATTTAGTGTGTAGAGAAAATTTATACTTGTTTTATTCTTGGTGAATGAAATATAATGACATTTCGGTAGACTAAGATGCAGTTTATTATCGAGACAGTACTGCGAAAGTCTGTTTAAATCATCCTGTAATAGCAAACAATCCTGCAAATTTTCACAAGATTTGAAAATTTAGATGTCATCAGCGTACATAAGAAATTTAGAGTTATCGATACAGGACTTTATGTCATTAATGAACGGAATAAATAACAGTGGGCCCAGGACTGAACCTTGGGGCACTCCTGATTCGACAATTATGTAATCAGACTCATATCCATTGATGACAACTTTCTGAGTTCTATGGAATATGTACGACGTAAACCATCTAAGTAAATTTCCTCTAATGCCGTTGAAGGCAATTTTGTCCAACAGCAGTTTGTGGTCTACCTTGTCGAAGGCCTTCCGAAAATCCGTGTAGACAGCATCAACCTGCGTGCCTTTGTCCATATTTTCAAATAAGTATTGTGTAAAAATAATTAAGTTTGTACAGGTAGATCGCGATTGAACAAAGCCATGTTGTTCGGGAATAATAAGATGTTTCAAGTGTGGAAACAAATGACAGTGCACTAAATTCTCGAAAAGCTTAGACAAGGCTGATAGGATAGAGATAGGTCGATAATTTTCAATGTTGGCTTTGTCTCCACTTTTGTGAATGGGAGTGATAAAGGCTCTTTTCCATAAGCTTGGAAATATCCCTTCACTTAAACATTTGTTAAACAGTAGATGTAGCGGAGTACAGATGTGTTGTGCTGTTTGCTTTAAAAATGTAGGTGGGAGATTGTCTGGACCGGGCCCTTTATTTAGATCCAAGGATAACAATGACTTAAGCACGTCACACTTTTTGAGAACAATATTATTAATACAGGCTGATTTCTCATCAAAAATATCGGGAGGTGTCCAGCAGTTAGGGTCGAATGTTGAGGGCTCGTACACAGAATTAAAGAATGTGGAAAACAGTAAACATATCTCGTCAGGGCAATTAGATGTTATATTTTTGTAGTACATGCTGGATGGAAGTCCGGAACTTTTCTTGTAGTTAGAAATGTACGACCAAAAGTGCTTGACATTAAGAGGAATGCTGTCTTCGACCGATATCATGTATTTAGTGTAACACTGATCAGATAGTTGCTTAAACTGTTTACGATAAACAGAGAACTTTTCATAATTAGAAAGGTTTTGCTGCTTTTTCCACTTTATCCAGGCTCGTTCCTTGTTTTTGAATATTTTAATAAGTGGAGCGTTAAACCAAGCGGGAAAGCTAGATGTCCTAGGTCGTCTGAGTGGGACATGCGCGTGGATTATGCCATATAAGTACTCATAAAAAACATCAACCGCCTGTTCACTGGAGAGATTTGAAAAAAGTTTATCCCAGTTAGCCTTATTTAGTTCGATATTAATTTCTTGATAATCAGCTTTATAGTAATTATATTTTTTAGAGGGCTGGCGTCTCATGGGTTTATAATTGGTTTCGAGTAAAGTCAAAATAGAAAATGGGGGATGATGAGTATCAGGCGGGAGCAGTGTGACGTCAGCCTGTATTTGACATTCTGTATTACTAATGAATAAGTCCAAGACACGACCCAAGTGATTCTTTAAATTGTTGTATTGTGAAGCATTCAACATAGAAATCAGATCGAATAAACATCGGGAAACATTGTTTTGCGGTCGCGTAAACAAATATTTACCAGAGACAGGCCAATCAATTTCGGGTAGATTATAATCACCCGCTAGATAAAATGATTCAGTGCAGGGCTCAGTGAGAATATTTTCTAATTCGCAGAAATGAGACAAGTATGCGTCATCCTGTGTGCGAGGTGGTATATAGGCAGCACTAATAATATGGTGTTTATGGGAGCGCGACGCAGGCAGTCTTATAATAACATGTTCGATGCCGGTGAGAGAACGTGCTAACATACGTGTAGGCCGGAGCTCGCGCAGTACGGCTACCAGAACCCCTCCACCCTCGCGCTTGTTTGTAGCGGCCCGGTCTCTGTCGTCTCTAAACACTAAGTAGCGGTCGTCTATAAATTCACTGTCAAATATATTGGGTGTTAGCCATGTCTCAGTTAATATAATTACGTCGAACGACAAGGAGAGAATATTAGTATAAAGAGTGTGTAATTTAGTACGAATTCCTCTGCAGTTCTGATAGAAAAAGGATAAACTGGTTTTAAGCATTATATCCAATTAGGTTATAAAAGAGTAAACAATGAACTAAGTTGGCAACAATGGTTATGGTTATATTTGAAAGCTTGGAGACAGGACGAAACTGCGTATGATGTAAAATACAATTAAAAGCATTGTTATTACTAAACGGGTTTGACAACACACCGGTTAAACAGAGTACGTAATTTTGTGACATAAAAATGTAAGATAGTTTCTGAATAAGAAGTCGTACAGTAGTACTATAATAATAATTATTAAGTTGATGAGATGTGAAATACAATAGTTTATGACACGTTCTTGAGATTTTTATGGTAATTAAGTAAACATGAAGTGAGGTATGACTGCTTAATATAATAATTTGTGCAAACACTTTTCTATAGCAACATAACAATCTACATAGGCACATACATTCACAATACAAAGATATACTATTCGTTGCGGGTACAATGGGCAATTTTACTGATATCATTTTGGGAACGTACAGCGAATGTTTTAGAAGTATCCGTTGCCTTAACAAGAATAGTGGCATTTTTAATCCACACATATTTGACATTACACTTGCTAGCCATCTCGCGACATTCACGAAATAAGTTTTTGTTATATAAAGTAAGATGCTCATTAATATAAATTTTATGGGAGGTACCTGATACACCAATTTGGTTAGATGACACATTTTTTGTCAAACGATAAGCACTTAATACGTTATTTCGGAGGTCACGTGAAGCACACTTAACAATAACATTCTTGGGTCGGTTGCTTTCTTGAGTGCGAGCGTGGGGTACACGGTGAATGGCTAGGACATCCTGGCGTGGAATCGGGCAATTGATGGCAGCACCAATACTTTGTAGGAGAACAAAAAGGTCTTCATCGCGTCTCTCAGGCAGATTACAAATCTCGATGTTATTGAGACGGGCTTGTTGTTCCAGCGATTCAATCTTTTGCTCGAGACTGAATACTTTATCGTTCGTGTTGTGAAACGATGACGTCCGGGTAACAATTTCTGATACTTGCTTCTTGAGATCATCGACTTCATTAGTGTGAAATTGAAGTGAGTATTCGAATTGAGATATTTGTGCCTTGAAAGACGAGTGTTCTATGCGCAATGCATTAATATCTTGTTTGATTTCAAGCGATGTAGTTCTGAGATCATTAAGCTCAGCTTTGATGGTGTTAATGATGTCCTTATTTATTTGAGACAGCTTGTCGTCTAACTCACAGCGAAATTCCTTAAGTGCGTTAGCGATATCACGAGCCACAGCCGATGAATCCATATTGCAGGTAGACTTAACGCAGTCGCACTCACGTTGTTTTCTTTTTCGTAAAGTAATACAAGATTCTCTCGTTTCGGCAGCATAGGACAAATCTGGAGTGGAGTTGGCTTTATTTGGGGAAGCCATAATTAAAGTCTTGATATTAAGTTTTCGATGACTTCTGAGAATTAATGTACAGCATACGATAATAGACTATGAGTGTACCGTGATAGGGTCTACTTTTCAACGAGAACGTTTCACTAATTTAGTTCCAACGATGTGATCTCTGACACTAACACGAGACGTCCGTCACCTTACGCGGTATGGGCGGTCCTTGGTCGGTTGATATGCGTAGTGGACAACCGAAACGCGCTATCCAGTGCTCGTACAGCGCTTTTGCGACGATCTCAGCAGTAATTTCTCGTACCGGTATTGCTTCGGGCCAACTCGTACATCTATCGATAATAGTGATGCAGTATCGATAGTCGTGTGATAAGCGTAACGGACCAACTATATCGATGTGTATATGCTCAAAACGTTGCGACGGCGGGAAAGTAGATAACGGAGTGATGACGTGCCGGTTAACTTTTGCGCGCTGACAACTGATACATGCTCGCGTCCACTCAGCGACTTGTTTATTGATATCGGGCCAAAAAAAATTCGACGACATCTGCTTGCGCGTTGTTCGCACCCCTGGGTGGCATAATTCATGTTGCGCTTTGAAAGCTGCGTAGCGATATGCTGCTGGCTGCAGGCAAAAACGGTCGAGGCGGAGATAAGGATACCTCGCACGTGATTGGTCGTATCATTCCGGGTAGTGTTATGGCGCTAAACTTCAAATTCGGTTGTAATCTGAGCTTTTCTAGTTCTTCATTATTATTTTGATCGATGGCCAGCTGATTGTAGTCGATCAAAGTTGGACATTGTATCTCTTCTATGCGTGATAAGGCGTCGGCGACTGAGTTTTTCTCTCCTTCTAGGTATTTGATACTTGTGCAGAATTGACTAATAAGGTGTAGTTGTCTTTCTCGTCGCTGTGTGTCGTTGCTACTCGGTGGTTTCAATAGAGCGTGAGAAAGAGGTTTGTGGTCGGTGTAAATAGTGACGTCACAGCCTTCTATCAGTCGGGTGAAGTGTTTTATAGCCGCGTAGATCGCTAGTAGTTCGCGGTCGTACACGCTATATCGGCGTTGCGCCGCGCTCATTGTTTTGGAGAAAAATGCCAGTGGTTTCCAAACTGTGTTGACTTTCTGTTGTAGTACTGCGCCGAGGCTGTTATCTGAGGCGTCTGTCATGATAACAAGTTCGCTGTTACTTGAAGGGTACGCTAGTGTGGTTGCGTCTAAAATGCTTTGGCGGCATTTTTTAAATGCAATCTCTGCTTCGGGTGTCCATACAATCGGTGTCTTATCATTTTTCTTCTTGTTGTGTAGGTATTTGTTGAGCTCGGTTTGTAGATCGGCTTGATGGGGTAAGCAGTCACGGTAGAAATTTAACATGCCTAGGAATCGTCGTAACTCGATTATGGTTTTCGGCTTGGAGTATGCAGATATGGCTTGGATGCGTTCTTCAGTAGGTTTAATTCCGTCAGCCGATACTTCGTAGCCCAAGAAGTTAATTTTATGTTTGCCAAACTCGCACTTGTCGACATTGAGTGCTACGCCGTACTTCTCTAGGCGTTGAAGAACTTGATGGAGAATATTCTTCATTGCTTCTTCATCATCAGCGTGCAGAAGAATATCGTCGATAAAACAGAAAACTCCTTCTAGGCCATGTAATACTTGGTTCATGAATCGTTGGAAAGTTTGACTAGCGTTACTGTAGCAGGTAGATGTGTTCCGCGGACAAGCTAGCATTAATGAGAAGCGCAAATTACTTACACCGTGACCCATAGTGTAAATACTTCGTTATTCTTGCACAGCTCATTTGGACACGAGCGAATTTTATATTATTTGGGATTTACAATCTAACTTTCCGATGGCAATAAATCTCTGGTTAAAACACAACAATATCGAATTCTTCATCCACTGTTTCAAAAATCATTACTAGGAACTGAGTTCAGAATGCGATATATTTGAAGCTGCAATTTGCACCTTCAAATAAATTCACATTCTGAACTCAGTTCCCAGTTGGTATGGTATTGTTTACTTGGTGTCGTGCATGTATTTTATCCATGTTTTCAGTTGCTTAGTGTAGCTGACCAAACGATAGGCGGTTACCATCACGATGGTAGTGGTCTGATGTTGCTGTTATCTATTTGAACACACCAGGTGATCTTCTTCAGCTGTTTGCCTAAGGATATAAAGGCTTTATTTTAGAAACACATGTAGGGATAAACGGTACTACTTAGTGTGGAAATGAGTATTTTAACGTGAAACTTACGCCGCAACGAGCAGTCTTCACACCCACCGGCCAACTAGGAGAGGAAAAGTGCTGCACGTCGGCGTAATGTGAGATGCCGCGTAGCTGCAGGGCTTCGGTGGTTCATGATGCAGACACACTATCTGTTAAATAAAGCTATCTTTTATGAACTTGAAACATTAATTACCTCCCACGCTCATTGAAAATAAGTTAGTACTAGACTAACTTCTTTGCTATGAGCTAGTTCAGACAACACCACTTATATATGTAGTACTTTCACAACGTACCCTTTTCATTGTAACCAGATTCCATTAATCATATCTGGACGGCTATAAATAAAAGCTTTGGGTTGGAACAGTGGCGCATGCGCAATCCATATGATGTTCTGTAGACGGGCGTAGTGTAAAAAATTTATGGCTACATTTACACATAAAAAATCCCGAAGGCTCCGTAACATGTTGTCTACGTCGATGTAGCACAGAGCCGACACAAGGAGCGCGCGCGGGTGCGAGAGCGTTTGGTCCGGCTATGATATAGTCACCAGTCGCTCAAATAATGTAGCCATATAATTTCACTAGCAAGCATTTTTTTTTGACACTCTTATAGCATATTCAGCTTTAAATATTCCCACTGCCGGGACGCAGGCCTCCTCTATGGGTTGTACTCCAAAATCCACACACCGTGCCTCAGTGTTGGTTTGTAGATATCATTTGTCTTTAATTATTTTATTCTAGGACAAGCTTTTGCTTTACCGATTAAAAGGCAATGGTAATGCAATAAATTACGCTCTCAAGTGCAGGTGTACTTTATTCGAGAAGGTTGGACGGTTTAATAATTATATGCAAAATGAAGCGAAACACATATTTAGTAATATTATTGAACAAGTCGTACAATCAAGACACTCACATAAACAAATCAAAGACCGGTACAGAACATTGGTACAGTGTTACCATAAACGTAAATACAAAATATTAGTTATATTCGCTTATGTATTGCAGGTTCTTATTGAGTTTTGTTCAACAATGACGTCCTTAATTAGGTGCTTTGAGACTTCAAGTTCGTAAAAGCAGACGTTTAATTTGATAAATTTCCGTCAAATATATTTTGCCGTCTTGTTAATATTTCAAGAGGTTTTATCAATCCGTGCGCAATGTTGTTGAGTCTCTTCGGCTGCCATCTTTAACCGGGCGTACTCCAGCGTGGGTTACTTCCGCAACAGTTACTTCCACGAAGATATCAGAAATAGTTTATATAATCTACACAACTCCAAAAGTCAGTCAATAATATCGGAATCACAGAAAACCACCACAGTATCAAACTAACCACTTATATAAGGAATTGTTAAATAGTAATTGTACCTCCCCTTCCTTAATAACTATTGATTTGACTGAAGATTCCTTACTAAAACCACATTATTCTAAGCAATAAGAAAATAAAAAAATATGCTAAGTTAAATAGACTAATTAAAAAATGTAATCAATTTAAAAAACAATATAAACACTTTTCTAAAAACATTCCACTAAGGAAAGAACGTGTTGATTTAGTGAACAAGTTAAAAAATTATCAAATAAAGTTAGAAGACAGTATTAAAATATATAATATAGATACTCAGCAATTGCAGTCTGAAATAGAGGTACTTCAGGACTCACTTTGTTCCCTTTCTAGTAAATATGTGAGTTCTCAAAACCAAATAAGGGAACATATTCTTGCAGCAAATGAGTTGGTAATGAGTCAATGTAGTTGCCATACGGTTTCCAACCATGACACTACCCAGCCTGAGGTAATGGAGGACCCGTCCCAGGCTGAGAATTTGCCTCTGGACTGTATACTCAACCAAGATGCAGTTAATATTCCACAAAATAATTTACAAGTGGTACAAACTGAGATATATGATAGTTGTGAATGTTCTCACTCAGTAATGTTTTCAGATAGTATAGGAAGGGGTGTAGGTAAAATTTTAAGTAATAACCTGAGTTTTCCCAGTCAAAATAATTGTATGCCAGGGTTAACTTATAAACAGATAATGGCATTAGTAACTGGAAATGTTTATAGTATAAATACTGATTTAACTATATTTATAGGAAATAATTCAAAAATTACAAAAGAAGACATCACAGATAGTGTAACTGAGTTGTTAAAGTTGAACTGACGTAAAATAATATTGTGTGCTTTTCCATATTTTGAAAGATTATCGAAACGAATTAACAATTATATTCACATGCTGAATAAGCATGTTCATTTTTTGGTAGGTCACTATTGTGACAAACTCATGTATCTGGATATTAACAATGTTGTTGATAAACTTAGGTCGACACGGGGTAATGTGTTTCTACCTACTAGTTGTAGACACAAAATAGCTAGGCTATTAGCTTGTAATATTCACTCGCACATAAATATTATGTCTATGTTTTCTTCTATTATTAACACTGCTACTATTAGTACTTATACTAATATACCTTTTTACAAGGAAGGCGGGGGAGTATTGTCACTCACTCCGGCTCATTTAAACTAGCTAGTAAGACAACAGAAGATATAAATAACATAAGTGTTACACTCACTAACACCAAGGTACCTTCTTGCTCTCAAATAATTAAAAATAAAAAAGGGGCTAAGCAGAATTGCTTGAAATTATTCCATCAAAATATTCAAGGTTTCTCTTCGAAACAACTAGAGATTGAATTGTTTTTAGAAAAAAACCAAGTTTGATATTGTATGTTTCACCGAACATTGGCTAAAAGATCATGAAATGTTAATTAACTTTGAGAATTACAGTGTAGGCAGTTCCTTTAACCGCAAATCTAAGATGCGTGGGGGTTCACTTATCTTAATTAAAAATGGCATTAAATTTAAAACTCGTAATGATATAATTGATCTTTCGGTTGGACATAATATTGAAATGTCTTGTGTTGAGCTAGATAAGCATGTCATAGTGTGCGTTTACAGACCCCCAAATTATCAAAACTACTCTGTATTTGAGTCAGTAATGGAAGATGCTTTAGCAAAACTTGCAAAAGGTAATAAATTACTAGTTATCTGTGGTGACTTTAATATTAATATTTTAGATATAAATTCAAATAGCAGTAGATTCTTACATCTTTTTAAATCATTTAATTTGATAAATGTCTTTTCGGAGCCTACCCAAATTACTACAGACACTGCTACATGTATTGATAATGTCTTTTGTTGCTGCGACTACCTAAATAAAGCCATTGTAAATTACCTTTCATCTGATCACAGCGGTCAAACCGTCGTTTTCGAGTCTTACACGCCGTCACAAAAAACCCAGATAAAATCTAGACAAATAACACCCAGCAATTTGAATAAATTTAATAATAATTTAATTAGTAATTTAGGCACTCCGGGATATAATATTGAAAATGTAAATAAATTTTATGAGGAATTATTTTCGGTTGTCTACACAGAGTTCAATGATACGTTAAAAATAAAAACTAAATCTATTAGCCCAAAGTTTATGTTTAGTGATTGGGCAACTAAGGGTATAAGAAAAAGTAGGGAACGATTGTTTGAGCTTTACAGCCTTAAGCCTTACTTCAACTCAGAAACTTTCAATCACTATGTTGCAACTTACTCAAAAATTTTTTAAAACACCTGCAAATTAGCTAAATCTTTATTCATTAGCAACAAGATTAAATCCGCCGATAATAAAATTAAGACGGTTTGGAAAATCATTAATAGTGAAACTAACAGAAACAAAAAATGTAATAATGAGATCACACTAGTCTCCGCGTGGTCTTCTAACCACTAAAAACGAAGTTGCTCAAGAATTTGTAGATTTCTTTACTAGTATCCCACTTAAAACTACTGAAACATTAAATTCTTCACCCTTGCTTTCCATTGATTTATTAAGAGCAAACGTTTCACCATGTCCGGTTGAGTTTCAATTTAAGCATATTAACCCCACTGCAGTCATTAAAGCTTTCAAGCAAATCAAAATCAAATTAACCGAAGATCTTTGGGGAATGTCTATTAAAGTTTGTCAAGCTATTATTAAGACAATAGCACCGTACTTAGCCATAATATTCAATTTGTGTGTGGACCAAGGAGTTTTTCCGGACCTTATGAAATACAGTAAAGTTATACCCCTTTTCAAATCTGGGGATAGTAAAGACACCAATAACTATAGACCCGTATCCGTTTTGCCGGTTTTCAGCAAGGTGTTTGAAAAGGTAATGCTTAATCAAATGCTCAACCACTTTAACACCAATAAGATCTTACATGAAAAACAGTATGGTTTCACCAAAGGACGTTGTACGACTGACGCTGGTGTTACCTTGTTAAAACACATATTTACTGCGTGGGAAGAGGCACAGGATGCCATAGGAATCTTTTGTGACCTTTCAAAAGCGTTTGATTGTGTTAGCCACGAAACCCTACTCTTGAAACTTGAACATTACGGCCTAGGAAAACTTGCGCTTAGTTTAGTAAAATCATATTTAAATGATAGACAGCAGCAAGTGCAAATAAATGGTGTCAATTCAATGGGTTTAAATGTAAAGATGGGTGTACCACAAGGATCGATATTAGGCCCCTTTCTCTTTTTAGTATATATTAATGATCTACCCCATTTATTTAAAAACCAACCACAAATGGTGTTGTTTGCTGACGATAATTCTTTAATATTTAAGATAAATAGACGTGCCACAAATCTAGACGACTTAAATAACGCCCTATTACAGGTAAATGATTGGTTCACCGCCAATAATTTGGTATTAAATGGGAAAAAAACGAAGTGCATAAGATTTGCTCTGCCAAACGTCAAAAGTAGTGATTGTGACATAGTTTTGAATCAAGAGAAACTAGAATTCGTCAATAAAACTGTTTTCCTGGGGATAAAGCTCGATTCAAGGCTACAATGGGGTCCGCATATAACATCTCTTGCAGGACGGCTTAGTTCAGCAGCATATGCTGTCAGAAAAATCCGTCAGTTTACTGATACCGCGAGGCTAGTCTATTTTAGTTATTTTCATAGTATAATGTCATACGGTATTTTACTTTGGGGACGGGCTGCAAACATCGAATCTGTATTTATTCTGCAGAAAAGAGCCATTAGAGCCATTTATAATCTACGTAGGCGAGATTCTCTAAGATAGGAAATTAACATCATGACAGTACCTTGTCAATATATCTATGAAAACATCATGTACGTCAGAAAAAAATTGCATCTATTTGGTAAACGAGGTGATAGACACAAGTATAATACTAGAAATAGGGACCAATTGGTTCAGCCGGGTTTCAGGTTAGCTAAAGTAGACTCATCTTTCATGGGGTACTGTTTGAAATGCTACAATAAAATACCTCCCCACATTCTTCAACTGAATGAAACGAAATTTAAATCTTGTATTAAACGCACACTATGTAGGCAAGCATATTATAAGTTGGGGGATTATATTGATGATAAAAATGCTTGGCTCAGTGCTGGTCCTGCTCCTCAAGCATAGGGGTAAACTCATTGATAAGTATCCGAAGCTATAGTGGAAGCTGCAGAAGATTGTAAGACTATCTTTGCAATGTATAGAATCAATTCTCTAGTATTGTATAATTATTAAGCCCATATGTGAGTGCTATGTATTATCATTGACTTGACGAAGCCCTGGTGGTTAATACTGTCATGTTCACTTAAATGTCTCGCTGATAGTGGCGGGTGTGTCGGGTCATTTAGCTCCCTTCAAAATGGTCGAGCTGAATGGGGCGTCATGTTCGTGAACGGGCGCTGTCAGTTGGGACTGGTCATTTTTTAACTACCACGGTAATTTTTTAACTTATTTAGATTTTAAATTGAATTTTGCTTTTTATTTACTCTGGACGCTCTTACTGTGCACGTCTTTCTACATCGTTCTCACATATTTGTATAATCTCAACACGAATGATGTAAATACGATTTTGCAAAAATATTATAATTTAAAAGAGTGTCCATGGAGTTTCTTGCCCATTCTTCTCCATAGAGATCAACGCTTTGGAATGGGCAACTACAGTACTTTCACAAGTTATTATGCCTTGTGACCGGGACTGTAGCAGCATAATTTTTTTGTTCTTGTTTTTATGACATTCAAAAGTGCCTGTAATGGTCTAATTGGGGGTGCAAAGTCAGAAAACCTCCACGTGTGCCTAGTGGCTGCTGCTTTCCTCGATCCGTTGAGTGGGAGCAGCAGTTGCTGGGCCGGTGCACCCTGGGCGCGGACAGTGGCATTCCCCGAGTAATGGGAAGAAATTCCTATCCCTTGGGGAAGATCACTGTCCGTGGCGAATATTCTGACGTGGGAGGGGTCCAACCCGGACCACCGGTGCGTTGCTCCGCGTGACGCTCTGAAAAGCAGAGGGCACAGCGGAGGAGCAAGGGCGGGCTCGGTGTGCACTCACCCTGCCCCGAGCAGACAGAGGAGGCACTTCTTCTCTGTCCCCGTCGATATCGTAACCCCAAACTGGAGTGTCGTGGATCACGCGCTACATTTGGGACCGAGGGTCTCGGCTTAACCGCCCGGACCGCGAGGTAGAAAACCTCTATAAAAAGTCACCCCGAATCTCAAGTGCTGGCGCACCGCGAGGAGATGAATGGCTGATGGGTATTTCAGTCATTAGTGCGCCCCGCCAGGGAACTAGCCGACCTCTGGTGACCACTCGTAGGCTACCGAGAGTGGGAGACAGGGACCTCACCCTTCAAAGGAAAACAAAACTATGAATAAGACAATTTGTGAACAGGTACCCCAGGGCGGTACCAGCTGCTCCGCAGCTGGAGAATCCGCCACGGTCCCTTCGGGGCCGTCATGCCCACCGTACTCTGGGGGGGGCAGCAAATGTCTTCCGCCTGCCATTGGCAGCAAGAGCCGAGGAGGCTCCACAAGATCACGGTCTGTCGAAGACCTGATCTCTTGTCAGGTGCCCGACCGAGAATCGGGTGACGAAGAGAGGGAGATAAGGGATGCGGGGTGCGAGTCCGACACCGCATCGAGTGTGGCGAGCGCGGGAAGCTCAGCGAGCTCCCGCCGCGAAAGGGTCGGAGCTGCTAAGAGGGCGGACGCTAAGTCCTTCCTCAAGCGGCCCAGGCAGGTGGACGACCAGGGGTCAACCACCGAAGGGGAGCTTGTCTCGGCGCGGAAAATCCCCACTAGCAAGCGCGGTGGAGTGCGCGAGCGTGGCGGAGTGCGTGGCCGTGGCCGAGGCAAGGGCGAGGGCCCTCTGACCCAGAAGGCTGGTGAGTCTGAGGGGCCCTTGGTCGTTACCGACCCTGAGGAGGTCTCCCCGAGCGTGGAGGCGAGTGCAGATGGCGGCTCCAACCAGGAGCGTAAGGCCAGATTTGCGGAGGCAGTGGAGGCCGCGGTAAAAGAAGTGGCCTACAAAATTAAGAAGGCCTCAAAATTTAAAGCTGTGGGTACGGCTGCGGCCTCCATAATTGCGGCAGCAGAGGCCAACTTCGGGCCCCCCTCCGCGTTGGGCGAGGTGGCCGAACTGCGGGCGGAGGTGGCCCGCCTGACAGCCGCCACGGAACTCCTCCTAGAGGAGAATCGGAGGCTCCAGGCGGACCTGGCCGGTCTCCGGGGAAGGAGGTCCCCCGAAACACCCGAGGGGGGGCAGCAGACAGCAAGCCATGCCGTACCGGTTGAGGATCGCATTCTCAACCTGGTTCGGCAAGAGATGGCTGCCTTCCAGGCGCGGTTTTCCGTCCTGGAGGGCATCGTCCTGCGCCCGCCCTTGGCGGCAAGCAAGGGTCCGGTCACGGCAGGCGGGGCCACGGGGACGGCAAAAGGGGGCCCAGGGGTGGCAAGAAGGGGTCCGGGGTCGGCTTCTTACTCGGCCGTTGCGGCTGGGCCGAGGCCATCCGGCCAGGCCAGCGGGACGAAACCAGCAACCCCTGCAAAGCCGGCTCCAGTAAAACCCGCATCGGCCCCGGCAAAACCCTCGTCGGTCACTGCGACGCCAGCCCCAGCAATACCGGCGCCCACCTCGGCAAATCCGACTTTGTCGCAACCGGCGCCGGCTAAAAAGAAAAGAGGGGCACGGAAGGCCAAGGCAAAGGCGCCAGCGCCGGTCGCCGGCACCCCCCCCTCGCCTAACCCACCGACGGCCGAAGCCGGTTGGGAAGTAGTCGGAGACAAGAGGAGGGGGCGTAAAGCGGCCAAAGCGGCTAAGAAGAAGGCGCAACGGCAGAAGCGAAACGTCGCGGCCAGAATTCGCGCCCCAAAGACCGCGGCTGTAGTGCTCACACTACAGCCAGCGGCGGAACAGAAGGGCGTGACGTACCGCGACGTTCTCGCCAAGGCAAAGGCGGCGGTGAACCTGGAGGAGTTGGGGATCACCGGGGGGCTCCGGCTACGTGTCACCGCGACGGGGGCCCGAATGCTAGAGATCCCCGGTGCCGCCAGTGGCCCGTCCGCAGACGCTCTGGCCGAAAAGCTCAGGGCGTCCCTTGATGCGGACGAGGCCCGAGTGTCCAGACCCGTCAAGTGCGCAAGCCTGCGCATATCGGGCCTGGACGACTCCGTGGTAGAGGAGGAGGTGGTGGCTGCCGTCGTCAGGACTGGTGGGTGCCCTGCTGAGCAGGTAAAGGCAGTGGGCACCGTACGTCCTGACTTCGAGGGTATGCGAACCGTGACGGTTAGCTGCCCCGTGGCGGCGGCCAAAGCGATCGTGGAGGGCCGAAGGCTCCTGGTGGGCTGGGTATCTGCGCAGGTCAAACTGCTGGAGCCTAGACCTCTGAGGTGCTTCCGCTGCCACGTGGGTCACCACGTGGCAGTCAAGTGCTCGGAGGTGGACCGCAGCCGTTTGTGCTTCCGCTGCGGCCAGCCCGGTCACAAGGCCGCGACCTGCGACGCCGCGCCGCACTGCGACGCATGTGCGACGGCGGCCAGGCCGGCCGATCACCGGGCGGGAGGCAAGGCCTGCGCACCACCCGCCAAAACCAGGGGCAGGGGAAGGTCCTCCGCGACTACCACCACCAACGCCGCCGCCACAGCCGTTGCCGCTGGCGCCGCTGCTACCGCCGCTATCACTGCCGCCGCTGACGCCACAGCCGCGGCAGCTGGGCCATCAGAGGGGGCCCAGGGGGGGGCTGATATGGAGTGCCAATAACGGCCCCATTACGCCTCCTACAGGCGAATATCAACCACTGCGCCTGCGCTCAGGATCTCCTGCTCCAGAGCATGGCGCAGTGGTCGATTCATATCGCCGTGGTCGCTGAGCCGTACTTTGTCCTCCCCAGGGACGACTGGGTTGAGGACCTGAGCGGCTCAGTGACCATCATCTCGTCGGCCGCCGCCGGTACCCCGTCCTTCGAGGGTGTCAGGAAGGGTCAGGGGTGCGTCGCAGCACGGTTCGGGGATATAGTCGTAGCGGGTGTCTACTTCTCCCCGAGCCGAACTCTCGCCGAGTTTCACAACTCTCTGAGGGAGTTGACCGTCGTCGTCGGTAACTGCTCCCTCCCCGTGCTAGTGCTCGGGGACTTCAACGCCAAGAACTTGGCTTGGGGTTCTCGCTGCACGGATGTGCGGGGAAGGATGGTGGAGGACTGGGCACTGGAGACAGGCCTGGTCGTCCTAAATCGGGGTTCTGTTCCCACGTGTGTGCGGATGCGGGGCGAGTCGGTGGTGGACATTTCGTTCGCTAGCCCCGCTCTGTCGCCGCGTGTCGTCGACTGGCGCGTCATGGAGGAGGTGGAGACCTACTCCGATCACCGGTACATCCGGCTCGACGTCTCCACCCAGACCTCCAGCGCGCCGGTCCTACAGGCCCCGAGTGGTCCGCGGTGGGCGCTGAAGCAGCTGGACCGGGAGCTCCTCCTGGAAGCCTCAATCGTGCAGGCCTGGGTGTCATCACCGGACAGGCCTGCCGACACCAACCACGAGGCAGACTGGTTCCAGGAGGCCATGTCTGAGATATGTGACGTGGCAATGCCCCGAGTCCGGTCTGGAAGCGCCCGGCGTCAGGTGTACTGGTGGTCGCGCGAGCTGACGGCACTGCGAGAGGCATGCGTCGCTGCGCGACACCTGTACGCCAGGCACCGCAGGCTCCGCATTCGAGCACCGGATGCGGCAGCCATCGAGGCGGAGCTGTATGAGGGGTACAGAGCGGCGAAGACCGCCCTCCTAGAAGGTGTCTTGCGGGCCAAGGATCTGGCCCGCGAGGAGATGCTGGAGTCTCTGGACGGGGATCCGTGGGGGCGCCCGTACAAGATGGTGCGGGATAAACTCCGCACCAGGGCCCCCCCGCTGACGCAGAGTCTCCGGCCCCAACTAGTTGAGGATGTGGTGAGCGCTCTGTTCCCTTCGCGAGGGGAGCATGCTCCTCCGCCCATGGCTCCGCCGCTTGCGGTGCCACAAGCGGACCACGAGGACACTGACGACGACGACGTTCCGGAGGTGACTGGGGTAGATCTGAGAGCGGCGGTGGGCAGGCTGAAAGCCAAAAACACCGCCCCGGGACCCGATGGCTTGCATGGCAAAGCCTGGGTCCTGGCCCTGGAGGCTCTCGGGCCCCGACTACTAGGGCTCCTAAGCGCGTGCTTGGAGAGAGGCCAGTTCCCACTTCGGTGGAAGACGGGGAAACTGGTCCTCATACAGAAGCCGGGGCGCCCTGCGGACTCTCCGTCCGCATTCCGGCCCATTGTGCTGCTCGACGAGGTGGGCAAGCTCTTTGAAAGAGTAATTGCAAACCGCCTCGTCGGGCACCTTGTGGGGACGGGGCCGGATCTTGCGGAACACCAGTATGGTTTCCGCAAGGGGCGCTCTACGGTGGATGCCATCATGCGCGTGAGAGCCCTCACGACGGGGGCTGCAGTGTCCAGGGGTGGGGTTGTCGTGGCGGTGTCTCTCGACATCGCTAACGCGTTTAACACCATGCCTTGGGGCTGCATCAGGGAGGCACTCCAATACCATCGGATGCCGACCTATCTTCGTCGTGTGGTCGGGGCATATTTGACGGACAGGGCCGTCATATACCCCGGTCGCTCTGGAGAGTGGAACCGGCGAGAGATGTCGTGCGGTGTCCCACAGGGATCGGTCTTGGGGCCGCTCCTGTGGGACATCGGTTACGACTGGGTGCTGCGCGCCGACCTCCCCAGCGGCGTCAGCGTAGTTTGCTACGCTGACGACACGCTCGTCCTGGCTCAGGGGGGGTCGCACCAGGCGGCGGCTGACAACATGACACGCGGGGTTGCGATAGTCGCGGAGAGGATCCGGCTACTGGGTCTCGAGGTGGCCTTGCACAAATCCGAGGCCATGGTCTTTCATGGCCGCGGAAACACGCCACCGTCGGGATCCCAGTTGACGGTAGGAGGGGTTCGCATCGGCGTCGGGTCGACGATGAAGTACCTGGGAATCGTCCTCGACAGCCGGTGGAACTTCGTCGAACATTTCCGACGTTTGGCTCCCAAGCTCGAGCGGACGGGGGCTGCTTTCAAGCGGCTCCTGCCCAATCTGAGGGGGCCAAACGCCTCCTGCCGTAGGCTCTATGCCGGAGTCGTGCGGTCCATGGCCCTTTACGGGGCCCCGGTATGGGCGCGTTCTTTAGGGCGGCGCGCCGCCCACTACCTGAACGCGCCCCAAAAGGTGGTGGCCATACGGCTTGTCCGGGGCTACCGCACGATCTCCGGCGAGGCAGCGAGCCTCCTTGCCGGACTGCCACCGTGGGATCTGGAGGCGATAGTCCTCGCGCGCCTGTTTGAGTGGCGCGCGGAGGCACTACACCGGGGGGAAAACCCGCTGCCACGGCAAGTTGCCGCTCGGCGGGCAGACCTCCGGTGCGATCTCATGGTGGCATGGAGAGAGCGACTGTCGCAACCCCGTGCAGGGCACGCCACAATAGCGGCGGTAAGTCCCCTCTTTGAGGAGTGGCTGGAGAGGCGTCATGGCGTCCTAACCTACCGCCTGACGCAGGTCCTCACCGGACACGGAAGTTTCGGGAGGTTCCTGCACATCATCGGGCGGGAGGAAGCGCCCGGGTGTCACCATTGTGACGATCGCCCGGAGGACACGGTGGAGCACACAGTGGCGGTCTGCCCAGCTTGGGCGGAGCACCGCCGTGCCCTCGTGGAGGCGATCGGCGGCGGAGATCTCTCGCGTCCGGCCCTGGTTCAGGCCATGGTCCGGAGCGAGAGGGAATGGGAAGCGGTCACCACCTTCTGCGAAGCAGTAATGCTAGCAAAGGAGGTGGCCGGGCGTTTGAGGGAGAGAACATCTGCCCAACCCAGCCGCCGCGGGAGACGCCCATGGCGCCGGGCGCCGCGAGACGACTTCCGGCCACCGTAGATGCGGGCCTGTGGGCGGTGAGCAATGGGTAGTTCACCGTCCGTCCGTCGATTGACGACAGGCCGTGTCGACGGCGCGTTCGTGTTTCACGCGCGCCTCAAAGAGAGTCAGCAAAGCAGAGGGGCTTGCCAGAGCCTCCGCCTGCCGGGGTTGCGGGTTGTTCGAAAGAGATACCGCGGCCCCGGAACGTAAAGGGCAATAGAAGGAACATGGGTGGGTTTTAGTCAGTACAAGTCTGACATGCCCCCCCGCTCCACCCAGAGCGGGGGAAGTCATTGGATGATTTCCCACCCGAAAAAAAAAAAAAAAAAAAAAAAAAAAAATGGTCTAATTGAAATAAATGCTTTGAGTTGAGTTGAGTTGCTGACGACTATTCCGACGGCAAATAAGATGTGTCCGTTCTGCTCGCCGGCTGAACATTCGTCAAGGAGTCTCCTGAACCAGGCAGAATACTGAGATGAACCTTTATCTCGTAAGTCGATATCACGCACGCGCTCTGCTGGTGCGTTACTTGCAAGGCCTTATAAACTCCGCCCGTTTCTAGGCGTGGTTAATTTAAAATAAAATAAAATGACACTAATGTCTATGCCATACGGTCGATATTTGCGTGAGGTGTTATAATCGTCCGAAAGACATGAATTGCGTAAAGCGCTCAAAAACGGGGCCACTATAGTTGACGCAACTATTAACTTCAGAAAACTTTTTCTGTTGCCTGTTGTAGCAACAAAAACATTATATGAAAATTGACATAAACAGCTGATTTCGAGTTGCCGGTTGCCGCAAATCGGTGACCAAAGTTGCTCTGTCTGCGTGGGGCCCTAATCCAAAGCGTGGTGGAAAAATTGTGATGACGCCAGATTGGCAGTTATTGTGTTATGTATGTTTAATGTATTTAATATTTCTAAATCAATCTTTGCTAACTTACTTTAAGGTCTCGACAAAAAAACACTTCCTATAAATATGTAAATACGAAAACCCGCCATATAGTCGGAATCGTCGTATATGCATACGTTATTAGTCAATAACGACTTAATCTCATGCCACGTT
Source organism: Ochropleura plecta (assembly GCA_905475445.1). Classification (NCBI taxonomy): domain Eukaryota; kingdom Metazoa; phylum Arthropoda; class Insecta; order Lepidoptera; family Noctuidae; genus Ochropleura; species Ochropleura plecta. The sequence goes on along the minus strand of FR997721.1, from coordinate 25,396,386 downwards.
TGAAAACATAGCTGGGTGATTAATGGGTATACAAACGGACCCTATATGTATATCTATCTGGCAATGGCACTTTATACCGAAGGTGGGCGGTGGCCGGTGGCGGCGGTGAGGGTGGAGCGCAGGCGGGAACTAGCTAGGTAGCTAGTAGAGCGTGAAAAACGCTCGACGTGTATCAACGTTTAACGTGCAATAGTACGATTTTACCACCAAAAAAAATTGACGTAGAAGAATTAATAAGACTTGTGACAAAAACGAGTTCCTTTACGACATAAGTCATAAGAATTACAAGAACCCTAGCCTCAAATCTCAAACGTGGGAAGCTATTGCAAGAGAGTTGAATGGAACAAGTAAGTGCCGTTTCATCTCATCAAATGAATATCAGAGTATACTTAACCCCTAGTCTTACCTATTTGCCAATTGACGTTACATCCTTTAAGAATTCTTAATGTAATAATATCTCTTAATTGTAAATTAATTTGATCTGTAATTTTTTCACACACCTGTTAATGGTTATCGTTGTCACTTCAACAAGAGCCAACAATTCTCATGTTGATCGTATCTTTTCAGGTGGAAATTGTAAACTCAAATGGAAATCTGTAAGAGATAGTTATATAAAGTACAAAAGGCAGTTAAAAAATTCAGATGGCACCAAAGAGATCGACTACATCTGGAGAACCAATTTGGAATTTTTAGATGATCATAATATTAACCGGAAAAGTATTTATAGTAACGTTCGTAAGCAGAAATTGGAAACAGAATTACGGGTTTCAGACGAATCAACACATGGAATAATGTCTTCAACCCCTCCTGTAGCGCCATTAGTGTCATTTACTATGGGGAGTGTTAGCCCATCTTTTCATTCCATTCAAGATTTACAATCCCCATATTTTCAGTCCAAACAGGCCTCACAAATCGATGAAGAGCCAAGAACGCATGTTATGGAAAAAGACGCCACTGACCAACTTTTCTTGAGTTATTCTGGAAAATGCAAGAAATTTCCAAAGAAGCAGCAAACCGAAATGAAGTTGAAACTTGACAAGTTATTTGCAAATGCAGAACTGCAACAATTGGATGATGAAGAAAAATATATGAAGGAAACTATAGAAATGTTACCTGTTATTAATAACACGGATTATGCTGCCGAAAGTAAATTAGATATTTTAGAAGGATTCAGTGACCATTCCATGGTGATGAACTTAGATATACACAAAAGGGGGGAATGCAGAACTACAAAAATTTGATGATGCAAAACAATTTGCGGTAGAAACTAAAGATATTATACCCGTCATTATTAAAACAGAACATGTGGCTGAAGGTGAATTTAATATTTCAGAGGAATTCGGTGACCATAAGATGGACATAAACCCTGATACGCGCAAAGGGGCGAACGCAGAACTGCAACAATCTAATGGTGCAGAACAATATACAATACAAGCTAGAGATAATTTACCCGTTACAATTAAAACAGAACAAGTGGCTGAAAATGAATTCAATATTTCAGAAAGATTTTTTTATATGAATTCACTACCATTGCCGAACATACAAAACGATAGGCGTCGAAAGCGAAACTGGAGGGATTTAATAATAATCAATAACCTGTAAATGCTATATTTTACCTGTCATTATTAAAACAGAATATGTTGCTGAAGCTGAATTCAATATTTCAAATAAATTTGGTGACTATAACGTAGAGATTAACCCGGATTTACCCAAAGCGTCGAACGCAGAAGTGCAAGAATTGGAGGATGTGGAACAATATACGGCAGAAGCTATAGATGTTTTAAGTGTTATTTTCAAACTGAACGTGCTGTCATAGGTGAATTAGATATTTCGGAAAGTTTTAGTGACCATAACATGGAGGTAAACCCGGATATATGGAAAAGATATGTAACAGTGAAATGGTTCTAGAATCTTACTTTATACTTTTGTTCCCTTTGGATCAGTGATATTAATTTTGTACTAATAAGCAATTATATGGTTTCCAAATACGAACGAGCGAAATTAAGAAGTTCCTCATATATATATTTGCAATAGAGTTTAAAATTTACTTAGATGCATTGAAAATGTGCCTAATCGAAAGAGATCTTCTTGCGTAAGTTTCAACGTCGACAAGTATAATAATTATTTTAAAATAAATATACGGATTATCCTTTTCAATACCCTTTTCTGTTTGTGACTGGGATGATCAATCAAAATATAAACGAATGAATTGATTGCACTACGTGTGGTTAATTAGATCATAAGCTAGACCAATTATCGGTTCACAAGTTAATACAGCGATATGTACCAGACCAATAAAGACTTGACGTCTTCATATGGCATTTATAATATGCGCATACGAGCCAAAGTTAGTTCATTGGTAGACGGACGCTGACATTTTTAACGGCAACATACATTTAAAGAATAAGTAATAAATGTGCATATTTTAGGGTAACTTTAATTTAGCATATAGTAAGCGATTTGGTGGTTTACTGTGAGCTTAAAATGAAATAAATAAAGGAGTAGAATAAAAAGGTTCTTTTTTTTCTTAGTAGGTTGATTACATACGCAGATTTGACGACAGGCTGTGTCGACGGCGCGTTAGTGTTTCACGCGCGCCTTAAAAAGATGTCTGCAAAATAGAAGGGCCTGCCAGGGCCACCGCCTGCCGGGGTTGCGGGTTGTTCGAAAGAGATACTGCGGCCCCGGAACGTAAAGGGCAATAGAAGGAACATGGGTGGGTTTTAGTCAGTACAAGTTTGACACTTCTCCCCGCTCGTACCAGAGCGGGGGAAGTTATTTGATAATTTCCCACCCCAAAAACAAGGTGCGTAATCAACTAATTAATTCTTATTCATAGAAACGATGAGACTGTTAATGTTATCCTGCGGCAATTGCTCCCTATGAAAGGATTTCAACCAAAATGGGCTAACCGGTGAACAGCTGTATTGGGAAAAAAGAAATTCATAAATAATTTAGTAATAATATTTAGTAAACATTGGTTGCTTTCGGGAGTGTCAAACTAAATGATATTAAAAACGAATAAAAAAGATTTGAAATTGATTATTGGTTATGTATGGTGACAGTTGTTGTGCAACATGGCAGGATGCATTGAGTTAGGGTTGCCAGAATAAAAACTCAGAAAAAATAACATCGATATTCGATGTTTCGATTCGAGAGCTTCAAATCATTAAAATGTTTGATGGAAGACCGAGCTTTAACTAGCCGTTGGAATATTCATCGTTCATGTTGGAATATTCATCGTTGGAATAGCATCATCATCATCTTAACCTCACACAATTAAAAAAATATAGTTTATGTAGAACCTCATTTTTTTTTTAGTGTTAAAAATCATCAGCTTGCCTACGGAACGTGGAACAAACCAAGAAAGTATTTATCGGGGAAAAATGTAATAAACATAACAATTGTAATAAACGTTCGTAATTGGTATTTCGTCTTCGTTCATTTGGGTTTTGTCCGTCATGGTAGCGAGTTTACTTAAACTAACTTTAACTTTACTTTAAATCGATTCCTAAGGAATCGATTTCAAATCGTATAGTTCGACTGATACCTAGTGCAGAGAACTGGCAACCCCGATCCAGAACAGGTGATCGATTGTCAATGTCAATTTCATTTGCTCTGTGTACGTGCTCTTGTTCGAATATTGCTGTGAATGTTATTTTGACTTTGGATATTTTTGACGACTTACGCTATTCAAAATGGATTCTGATGATTTTTCACCTAACGACCCCTATATTATATGAAGATCCAAATCGAGGCATACAAGCTATTAAGCATTATTGCTGCAATTGCATAGTCGGCCGAAGGACTGTAGGTTGCTGCGCTCACATCATGTCTGTGATATGGTATTTAAGCTGGGCCAGGTATGAAAATATAACTCCACCGGCCCAGTTTTGAGACCACGTTTTAACGCACGAAAATGAATAATTTTACAAATAAATTATTTATTTTAAAGTGTTGAAGTTTTATTATTTTATTAAACAATTTGATACAAAACTTCCTATACATATATGTTTACTATGTACTGTAAGCCACTCACTAAAATCAAAAATAGTGCAATATTTTTATGATCATGTTCAAGCCCAAACGCCATACAAAGTGGTTGATGTCCTTTTAGTAAGTCCATCCATTGTTGGGTGGTTGTCCTTTAAAACACGTCTCTGGAGCATGTGTCCCATGCATGCTCGATGGGGTTCACGTCTGGTGACTGTGCAGGCCAAGGCAATACCAGGATGTTTTCCCTTGCCAAGTACTCCCGTGTGTACAAAGCTGTTTGCGAACGCGCATTGTCAGGCATCAACGTGAAATCGAAGCCAAGCGTTTGTGCAAATGGACGGACATAAGGCCTTAGAACATCCTCAACGTAATTTACAGCGTTCATGTTACCATTTACAAGAGCTCAGTTCGTCTGTTCTTCGCAATAGCCGCCCATACCATAACTGTTGAGCCGTAGTATGGATGCACTTCATGAACGCACCTCAGTCTTTCAGTATTTCAAGGACGATGGTACACTCTTACCCTTCTAGTATCAGGTTTGAACCCAAATCGAGACTCATCGCAAAATAAAATGTTATCCCGCTGTTCCTGGGTCCATGTAATGTGTTACCTACACCATTCACATCGATGAGCCCGATTCCCGTGATGTATCGATGGGAACCTAATTGGCCGTCGTGCTCGTAGGCCATACTCATGCAGTCGATTTCGCACAGTTTGTCAGCTAACAACAACACCGCTTGTATTTTGTAGCCTATCTCTCCGACGGTTAACATTGGCTGGCGTCTTGCAGTCAGTTGTATGTATCGATCTTGCCGAGTGGTTGTACACCTTCCTCGACCTGCGTGCTGCTAAACAGGATCTCCCGTGTTAGTGTAACGCTGGTGAAGATGGCAAATTCAAAATACCGAGGTACCTGAGATTGTCTTCTTCCCGCTTGCAACATCCCTACAGCACTTTGTATTTCATCTACATTCAAATGACATCGCTTAACTTTTTTTCAATTTATTGTTTAATACATAAAATTGATACAGCTGTTGAGGAATTTTAGGGACTCTTCAAGGAAACTCCAAAATGCTGATGACTAGTCAAACATGTAATGTTTCGAAAAAAACCATAAGATGAAGTGAAGTGATATATGTGCATCGATTGAACCTTACAACTTATTAGCCTAAGTAAACTGTATTGCGCCGTTGATTTGCTCAGTAAAGACGAGCAGGCGTTTAATTTAAACCCAAGCTTGAACATGCCCCGGAACCTTAGAAGCAGCAAGCGTGCTTTCAAGTAGACGCAGAATCAACGGGCAGCGGGCAGATCCTGTTAAAGGCTCTTCTGATGACACCAACAGAAGTACTGATGTCCGCTACGCGAACAATTCCATCCGACCTCGGATGGACGGCAAAGACTCTTCCCAGCCTCCATTTAAGAGGAGGTAAATGGTTCTCTTTTATAATAACCACAGCTCCCAACTTCAGTGTGTCTTTGTAGGTGCGCCACTTAGTCCTTTGCTGCAGCTCAGATACAACCTCCTTGCTTCAACGGGCCCAAAAATGCTGGCGTAGCTGTTCAATCCGTTGGAATCGGAATAATGATGAAGTGGAGTAGTCCTAGAGATCTTGGTGTGGAGGTGACGTCAGCGGCCGACCAACAAGAAAATGACGCGGAGTTAGTGGAGTGCAGTCCGCTGGATCAGATGACAGTGGTGTCAATGGACGGGAATTTAATATCGCTTTAATTTGGACTTATGTGGTGTTAAGCTCTTTGAACGATAAATGTCAATTTCCCAACACTCGCCTAAAATGGCACTTAGTCGAATTAACACCCGCTTCCCAAAGATTGCCAATACGATGCGTATACTCCATACGCGGCGATAAAGTGGATGGAACTGAATTCCGTCAATGGCCAATTGTTCATGTGCGTAAGAATGGCTGGTTGCCTGTGGCTTTGGTCTATGAGAGTTGATTAGAAAATTGCTACATAATTGCTTATATTTGCTACATTTAATAAATAATTGCTACATACTATATATATTTAGAAATAACATTTTTTTTTGTACAGCCATCCTGACCTTTGGTTGGCTGGTCGCCTCCTAGTTTAAAGCCAAGCATGCAGAGTTTCCCGAAATGTATTGCGTCAATAATTGCTACACATTTGCTTCATTTATCTAATTTAGTTGTATCTTCAAACATATGTTAAATAAAGGATGTAGCAATTATTTTAATTATCCCAAGGAAAAGTGCCTGATAAAACAATAAAGGCAAATACTTAGTTATGTTGAATCGGTTTAATCGTTTAGGCTCTGGCAACAGCGTAAGTAATACGATTCTTGCGTTAAAAAAATATGTACCTACCCTCAATAATTATCACTATAACAGCATATATCGATGGCTATCGTGTAAGTCAAACAATACATGAGAGTGAAAATTTATTCTGTAAACTTGTCAAACTCATGAGTGGAAGAGATACAGAAGAAGTATACAAAATAAGATCTGAAATGGCGCAAGTCTATTTTTCAAAAGTTGAACAAGAATCTTCTGTGGAAGTGAGATGTGAGTGCAATGTAAATAATATATTTGAACGCATTTTAATAGATTGTATATACAGTGCTTTACCAGCCTACATCCGTGACCTTGCTTATTAGCAGCCATGATAGGGCCAGCATAATGCACACCAGTAGTCAAAAAAGCATAGCCACCCGGAAGGATACGCTGCTGCGGCAAATTACCCATCAAAGGAGTAATTGTTTCCCCCGACAAGCGACAACAACGCACACAACTACGATAGCAACTCTTAGATAACTTTCGTCCGCCTATAGACCAGTATGAATCCCTTTTTTTTTACGTGTGGAAATTTTCGATGGATGTCCACCGCCATGGAGGGGTCTGTCAGACTTCTACTGACTAAAACCACACGGTGTTCCTTCTCGTCACTTCTGGCTGAGCCACGCACCTCACACAATCGCATTCTACACAATCACCCCAGCAGACGGTTTGCTTGCGGCTAGTATGAATCCCTGATCGAAGCCAGCAACGACTGAGGGCGCCCTGCATGCATCAACTTTTTATGTTCATACTCAAAAACTAATTTTGTAAATATGTGAGTGGAGTGTATAAGAATAGGGTATTTTTAATTAAAAGACAAAGTTGAATTTGCTAAACGTCCTCCAACGCGCATTATTTTATTATTTTCTAGGAATACGTTGAATTTTAAAAGAACGCTTTTACACGGCAATTTCTGATTATTTAGAAGTAATTTATACTCGGGGAAAGACTCAATTTGGCTTCTAATAATAAAAATTATAGACCAATTACATGTCTTCCGACACTTAATAAAGTTCTTACATCCATTTTGAGAGCTAAAATCACTAAACACATTGATGACAATTCTATCATGTCTGCTTCTCAAAATGGATGTAGGAATGGGTCCCGCGGTACTAAGGAGCTGCTCCTCATTGATATGGCCATTAAGTCAACAGGTTCGCCGTTCCCGAAGGCATCTGTCGACATGTTGGATAGACTATAAGAAGGCCTATGACTCAGTGCCACATACATGGCTCATGAGGGTGCTAGAGTTGTATAAAGTTGATGCAACTCTACGCACCTTCCTGATCTCGTGTATGAGGCAATGGAGTACAGTCCTTCGCTATCCAGGATGTCGGTAGATTCAGAGAAATAATGAACCGATAAGGATAGAGCGAGGTATATTCCAGGCCGATAGTTTGAGTCCACTTTGGTTCTGCTTAGCCTTGAATCCTCTAAGCACGCTGCTGGAGAATTCAGGTCTAGGCTATCGATTGATGAGAGGTGGTCAGGTTATATCTCACCTTCTTTACATGGATGACCTGAAACTCTTTGCCCCCAACGATTTGCAGCTGATGGAGCTACTGAAGGTAACTGAAACTCTCAGTAGCGCCATCAGGATGGAATTTGGTGTGGACAAATGTGCGGTGATGCATGTAAAGCGAGGGGAAATTGTGGAATCTGTGGGAACCCAGCTCTCAGATTCCATAAACCTTAGATCCCTCTCAGCAACCGAAACCTACAAGTATTTGGGGATGTCGGAAGCGCTGGGCATCAATGTTGCTGACATGAAGCAATCGTTGAAGGAACGCTTCTTTGGCCGCCTGAGAAAAGTATTTAATAGTCTTTTATCAGGCGGAAACAAGGTGCGTGCTTTCAACGGTTGGGTCATGCCGGTTTTGATGTACTCTTCCGGCATACTCATATGGACTCAAACAGAACTGGACGCCCTGGATAGGAAGGTCCGTACATTGTTAACGGCATTTCGTATGCATCACCCACGTTCTTCGGTTATGAGACTGTATATTCCGCGGAGTTGTGGAGGTCGAGGCTTTTTAAACGCCAAGACTATTCCACAATCGCGAGATATGCAGTCTCAGGGAATATTTCCTAGAAACCGACGTGGGAATGCATCGGGATGTGGTTGCACTGGACAAAGGCCTGACCCCGCCCTCCTTGGCTAAAGAGAACTGGCGCAAACCTGTAGTGCTTGATACTAACGACCGCAGGGAGGTATGGCAGAGTAATAAGCTTCACGGACGCTTTTTCCGGGTCCTACATGGACCCGATGTAGATCAATCAGCGTCCGTAGCCTGGCTACGTTCCGGGGATCTCTTTGGAGAAACCGAAGGTTTTGTTTGTTCAATTATGGATGAAGTTATGATGTCAAATAACTACCGGAGATTTATTGTGAAGGACGGCACGGTTGACATACGTCGGGCATGCCACCGTTCGGGTGAATCAATTCGACACATTATCTCCGGTTGTTCTCGTCTAGCTAACGGAGAGTAGTTGCATAGACACAACCTTGTAGCCAGGATTATCCATCAGCAACTTGCTCTAAAATATAACCTTGTGGAATCGGAAGTGCCGTACTACAGGTATGAGCCCGACCCAGTTCTCGAACATGGCAATATCATATTGTACTGGGATCGATCCATCATCACTGACAGGACTATTGTTGCCAACAAGCCTGATATAGTGGTGGTGGATCGATCAGAGCGGCGCGCAATGATTGTTGACATAGATAGATACCTTTTCATTTGACATTTTTTCGAGTATTCCATAGCCTTTACTTATTTTACTAGAATAAATTTTAATATTAGTTTTTAATATTACGTTTCTGGACATCACTAGGGTGGTGTCATATGGACTAGAGATTCCATACGACACCACCGGTGGTGTCGTTTTGGTGGTGTCAAATGGAAGGAAGGCTTTTAACAACGGTCATTCTCTCACCCGGTGGTGGCATATTCGGTTTCTGACATAAAAACATATGAGGAACAACTCCTTTCCTTAATCGTAGATTACGTTTTTCTCCTTTGTTTCATTGTTTTATTCAATATAACTGTATCTTCCTTAACCTGAAATCAATTATCAATCATCAAAATTTCGTTAAACCGCAAAACGAATAAGGAAGCTCTTTAGAGAAAATTTTAATGAACTTTTATAAACTTGTGGACTAGGTTAGTGCTTAGTTTTAGACCGAATCTTCTGCTGCTTAAAAGCTAATTCACATTAAGCTGCACATAAATATAGAATACTAACGTTAAAATGATCTTCACAGCAAAATACAACCGATAATAGAAATATATTATCCCTTTTCATATTCTTACACCATTGTTTTCGTAATTTTGTATCGCGTGGAATACGATAAAACACTTATCTGGTGTTAGTACACCAGATAAGTGTTTTATCGTATTCCACACACACACACATAGAAACACTACCATTAGTATGGTAGTGTTTCTACATTTCGGTAACCTACAATACTTGTAAGTAGGTTTTTAACTTCTTCTATGGTTTGTTTAGCAATTAAAACTGAAAATAAGTACTAAGTAACTGAAACGCTACTATAGTAAACAAACTGGACATAGCCAATGACGAAATCATAAGCGCGCATATTAATTTTATCTATATTGCTTGTTTGCTATAATTTATAAGTTATCTTCTATAATACATTTGTTTTTTTTTTTCTTATAATGTATATGGATGATATGCTAATATGTTTTAGTGGCAATGGAAAATGAATACTCGATTAGAATTTGTGTGAGACATCATCATAAAATAGCTAAGAAAGCTGAAATAGAACACATTTTTTGCAAAAAAAAACTGACTTTTAAAAAGACAGAAAATTACTGATTGAGAGTCGTGGCAAAATAATCGTTTAATCAATCAAAAGTCACCGACTACCGGATATCAATTTATTCTTCGTCTGATTAATGGTTTTTTGGAAGCCGGTTTTTTTTTTGACCAGGGTCCCAACTACAACTGTAAAACAAAATTCATCAAAATCGGTTATGCCATTTAGGCGTGAAAGAGTAACAAACACGCGTTTGACGGGTCAAATTTATTCAAAGTTTTAATTTTCACTTTGAAAAATAATTAATAATCAAGTTATTTTTCAAAGTGAAATTTGAAAAATAGCGCCGCGCTCGATCCGGCTACCGTAATAGTAGCGTTTTACCTTCAAATAAAACGCTTGTTGTGTCCGGAGACTCATTCGGGGTCATATAAACATTATTTGAGTCAAGCATCTTCCGTTTCCGTGTCACATCTATACAGGTATATGCAACTACCGCTTTCTTGACAACACGATGATGACGTATTTCCGCCATCGTTCACCAGGTGGCTGCAGCGCGCCAAATTGTTCATTGTGGCCTCAAAAATCCTAAAAACTTGAGAAACCATAGATACCAGGCAGATTTTAAAATTATGACCCCGAATGAGTCTCCGGACACAACAAGCGTTTTATTTGAAGGTAAAACGCTACTATTGTGTCCTTCGGCCTCATTCGGGGTCATATAAACATTATTTGAGGCTTTGTTTGTTATCGCCTGGTGAACGGGACGCCAATGTGTTGGAAAATAAATTAGCTAAATTATATTAAAGAAAAATACAATGAGTTTAAAAATAAAATACCAATATTATATATTTCAGAAATATATTACAATAAACAAAAACATTTTAACAATAACTATGATACAAATAACTAATTATTTACCACTTAACAGAATAAGCTAAAGCTTTATACGTACCATAAATCCAAAATTATACCATAAATATTTTTGTTAACTTACCTACCAAAATCTTATAACATTTATTATTCATCAATACCTTATTTAATATTTATAAACATAAGTTATTTAACTGAAAACGAGATAATTAATTAATTGGCTGAAAAAGATGAATCAAAGAGCTTCCCTGTACTGGAACCACTTCTCTCCTGTAATGCTTTTTGAAAGTATTACCAGATCTCCAATTTGCTCGGGCCATTATTTCGTCAAGAGGTTCGTTATCCAACCAACTTCGGGAAGCAACCGCAGAACGAAAACTACCCGGAGTAGCCTGAATTCCTGCTTGCTTCAAAATCGACTTAACCCAACCGGCCAATATAGCTCTAGTTGCTGGCTTAGGCTTTCCACAAACTGTAATAAATAATCTATCACTAGAACAGAGCAAACGACGCGTTTTCCAATTTCTATAAGCTTTTTAAGCCAAGCCACCGGGTCAAGTGCCGCATTTTCAACGTTACCTGATAATTTCCAACCCGACTGTACGTAACTTTCTGAATCAGTTTTCGACCCAAAATGCGGCCAAAACATTATGCTATTCTCACCTACTATACATCTGTCTGGAGATACACTTAGCAATGTTAAGTCGTGTATCCTACGCCCGGAACATAACAACAAAAGAACTGCACTTATCCTTGAAATGTCAAATAGACTTTGATCTTGAAGAGGTCTACTGCTTAACCAACCAACCAGCGCGTGAGGATCCCAGACAGGGGGTGGACACTTCTTAGGTTGCTGCAACGCTATAGCTTTAATCATTTGTTTAACTAAAATATTCGAACTTAGGCGGGCGTCAGACTTTGTATTACATAAAGTAGACACAACTGACTTATGGAGTAAAATTGTACGATACGAAAGTTTTTCTTTAAGGTGTAAATCTGCTAGATATCGAGCTAATTCACTACCCGACGGGTCTGAAAAATTTACACTAAATTTGGAACACCAATTTAACCATCTCTGCCATGCTGGCCTATAGGTATTCAAAGTTGACGATCTCCAACCTTGTTTGAGCAGAAACTTTTGTTCTTCAGACCAGTCACCTACGGATTCAGACCACCCCCACATTTCCATACTTCTAAGACCAGTTCGTTCACTCGAGGTGGTGGCTGCCCGGTCCTCGTGTCCACTAGTACCCTCGATAATCTGCGAATAGTGAACGGAGGCGCGGTTGCTCTGGTCTTCAAGTCTGCTCTCCAGAATGCTCGGGACCACCTCGGCGCAACTATCAGAAAAGCACCTCGAGCCTGATTGAGATGCATCAGGACCCGGGGTAACAAACTCGGAGGAGGAAAGACCCAAGCCAGATTGAAATCCCATTTGAATGCGAACGCGTTGTGTCTCCATGCTCGGTGGCCTCGTTGATCTAGAGTGACATATAACGGTACTACGTGAGCTGTGCTGGATGCAAAAAGATCTATCTGGGGAACACCCCACTTCGCAAAGACAATGCTGGTGAATGCGGGGAGCAGATGCCATTCCTGTAACGTCGAATGACGCGATAGACCGTCTGCGATGTTGTTGTACCGCCCTGGTATGTGATGGGGGATTACATGAATGTCGTACTTCTGAAGCAAATAAAATATCCGATAAATCAACTCCATCAAGATCCGAGACTTGTTTCCTCCTTCCTTCCTCAAGTACGCCACCACCGCCATGTTGTCGCACTGCAGAAGAAGAGATGTATGACTCAGAGATGGAGCGTATTCTAACAAACATTTTAAAACAGTTAGCATCTCTTTGTGATTCGAATGAAGCCGCTCTTCTTCTTTTGTCCACTTGCCCGATAAATGGACACCATTCAATTCCGCCCCCCATCCTGAATCGGCTGCATCCGTAGTCAGATAGTTTTTCACTGGTGGTGGATGAAGCCTTGACTTTTCTAGACAGTGAATTTTCCACCAACTCAATTCTTCCAGCACTTCCGCAGGCAAGGGGTAAATCGACTGGCATGGTATTTTCAGGATCAAGTTGCAGTAAGCCAGTAGGTGACGAAAATTCAACCGACCCATTGGAACTACTAGACGAGCAAAATTTAGAACCCCTATGATACTCTGCATTTTCCGAAGAGACGCCCTCCGTCGGCGGAGCAACCTTGACAAAACTATTTGCATGCTCCGAATTTTGTTTTCTGGTAGAAATTTTTGATTTTGCCACGGATCCCACATCAAACCCAAATACTCTATCGTTTTCTGAGGGACTAGAATTGATTTCTCCTTGTTTACCCGCCAACCCAACTGGCTGAGAGTTCGAAGAACAGTGTCTACGTGTTTCATAAGTGTCGTTCTGTCCTGTGCTACCAAGAGATAATCGTCCAGAAAAACGACTACTCGTATGCCTAGATTCCTGAAAATCTCGGCGGTCCAGTTTGTCAACGATGCAAACACTTTGGGCGCTGTCGCCAGGCCAAATGGCAAACAAGTCATTTGCAGTAACCGATTTCGATACAATAGGCGGAGAAAACACCGGTGAGCTGGTGCAACCTTTACGTGGTTGTAGGCTTGCCTGAGGTCTATTTTGACCATCCAGTCCTTGCCCTGAATAAAATCGGGAACCCGATTTACCGAAATCAAACGAAATTGGCTTATGATCAAATAATTGTTCAAACTTTTTAAATTGAAAATGGGACGGTACGTTCCGTCTCCTTTGAGAATCAGAAAGAAATTTGATACGAAACTCGGAGTCAGGGGGGCATACTCTAAAATTCCTTGTTTCAACAAATCTTGAATGACCATGTCCATCGCTAGAGATGGTAGAGTGAGATTGCAACGTTTCACCTGCCTTGGCGGGACCAGAGGCGGTTTCTTTTGAAATGGAATACGATAACCCTTGATTATTTTTATTAATGGATCTGGTGCCCCCAATCTCGTCCACTCCGTAACATAATTTTGTAAGCACCCCCCCCCAGAATTCCTGATCCAAGTCAGAACTTTTTATTAAATTTACCCGAGCCCCTGCCTCGTGGTACATTGCTTTGCGGTTCATTTCTCCGAAAGCTATACGGCTGGTGGAAGCATTGTCCAGCCAGCTGTCCTCTTGGTTGAGGACGAAAAAATTTTGCATTGTTAAAAGGTTGCATTGCCTGATAATTGTAAAAAGCTCCTACACCCTGAGGTGGAGGAAATCTATGATTCATTGCTAGTGCAGGAGTGCGACTAGTCGATTGATACCCACTAGGTCCAGGGTACGCCGCCTGGGGTCTAGGGGTTTTCTTTTCTTGCCCAGAAAATATATTTTTATTTGAATAAAAAATTTTGTTAACACCGCCATTATTCTTAATAAATTCACTAAAAGGCACTTTATCGAACAAAAAATCACTAGAAGGCGGTATCTTCTTTAAACATGGCTTAAATGATTTATCCCTTAATTGCTTAATGAACACTTCGCGTCTTTGTTCAACTATATCTGCCCTGCGACCACAAACTAGTTGCAAACAATCTCGTGAAACCTTTTGATAATCGGCAGAAAAAACTTCCTTTAATTTTAATGCTAGTGGATTTGGATCCATGCTACCATTATCCTTTACCCAGTCTACTACCTGTTGGAAACCCTGTTGCATAGCCTCGCTTTGCATTATCAATGCACGCGTTACAGAGCCAAGAAATTTATCCGCAGAGGGTAGGTGAAAAACTTTTTCTAAAGACTTTATTTCATCATTAACTTCAAGGTCAACGAATCCTGGACGAGCATTATATACTTTTTGTGTTTCCACATATCTAACGTTATTCCAGTTGTCATTATCGAAATATTGAATGGAATTTAACAATTTTAACTGATTAGATGGTGTTGCAGTGACAGCTGGCTCTTTTAATTGCGTTGCCAAATCAAAATCAAATGATTGAACAGGTGCAAGATCTGCAACAGGTTCTGACAACCTTTCCGTATCTGGTTGTTCCTGGGCTGTATTGAAATTATCGTCATAATATAACGGGTTATCACAATCGTAATTCTCATTTTCATAATGCGTATTATGTGGGTAGCAATATAATTTTTTCAAATCACTGACCTGTTTTGCAAGCTTTTTGATTACCTTGCTTTGCCCTCGATGACGCTTGCTTCTCTTCTTCTTACTTGTCTTCTTCCTTTTACGGGATCTGTCAACCTGCTCAACCTCTGAAGCCGACGGTGATGATTCTGAAGAACATGAGGAGCTCGACGAATCCGATGACGAACCAGAATCTTTATGACTACGCACTTTAATTCTATCCGCCATTGTAATAAAAGTGATAAAACTTTTTGAAAAATAATCGTTGATTATTTAGGCATATACCGAACGCCTACCGCGTTACCGAAAATAAATATAATCTATTAAAGAACTTAAATATCGAACGTTAACAACGTTAACTTTTAAAAGATGTGAACCGTCCGAAAAACAGGACGCCAATGAACAATTTGGCGCGCTGCAGCCACCTGGTGAACGATGGCGGAAATACGTCATCATCGTGTTGTCAAGAAAGCGGTAGTTGCATATACCTGTATAGATGTGACACGGAAACGGAAGATGCTTGACTCAAATAATGTTTATATGACCCCGAATGAGGCCGAAGGACACAATATTTGGCTGTAGATGCAAACAGACGTTCAGAGTGTTGGACCTTATTGACAGACAATGCTTATCAGCGCAACTTTGTCTTTAAATAATTTATTTTGTGATTTTTTTTTATGTTATTTTATAAAATAGGTATTAGTTATTTTTGTAGTGTTAAGAGCGCACATCCGCAAAATTCACCTTTAAAATTTATCATTTTCGACGGACAATAAAACAATAATGTGCTTCAATTCTAGATTGAAAACTGGCATTATATGATTGAAAATTTTATAATATATGATTGAAAGTTTTAAAACATTTTAAAATATTTCAGCGGTTTTCCCATAAAAACAGTTTTTTATCAACCCTTTTTTAAAAAGTGGCGGTCGATGGTCTACTCAGATACTAGATACTAGTAAAACCGTAAGTTATAAACTTATAAAAAAAACTCTTTTTAATAAACAATTACATTATTAGTGTATGGTTTTACAAAAAAATACAATTTCTTTAAGTTTTATTCAAGAAAAGTATAATATTGAAAACTGTTATTTTTTGCCATTTTTTCGAAATATTAAACGTGTTGGTTAAGGGTGAAAACTGAAGCCAAAAATTTTTTTTTGTCCTAATAAGTGAAGACAATACGTTCTAAAAATTGGGATTATTATTTTTCAAAAAACTTATTTTTTTAATTTATAATGAATTTTTTAGTCTCACTATATAATGGAAGTGACATCAAGCTTGCAATCAGTGCATTTTTATTCCTTTTATTAACTGACTTGAAAAAAGGAAGAGGTTCTCAATTCGTCGGAATCTTTTACTCAAAGATGACTACTGATTTGGAAAATACCTTTTTTTGTTTGAAAGGTAAAGTTTTCAGGTACCAGAACTTCATAATAAGACAGTGTAGCTTACCCGTTTGAATTTTTGAAAGTCGTTTTTTTAATAATTGTTTTGTTTTATGGGCAGAAAAAAAAACTTCAAATACATGAAAACCAGGACGTAAATTAAAACGATCTTGCTGGTTTATTTTATTTCGTCTTTATATTTATTGACACTTTATAGAATGTTGTATCTAAAGACATGGTATTTTCTTAATTTTGATTGATCCGTTAGTTATTATAATGCAGTAGTGTAGTGTAATTTGTGTAGTATATTCATATAGTATAGCTTTAGATTATCGCAGATGTTTTCACAATTCATATTTAAAAAATGTATTGTGCATAATAAATTAGATATTTCTTCATTACTTAGTTATATCAAGTCAACAATCGATCACCGATCTTCATAAAATATAACTTCATAATTTTCTCAGAGTCAACAAAAAAGAAACCTAGTAAAAGTAGTCCGGAATTTCAAGCAAAGTTACATGCATTAGATTTTAGATTATTAAACAGTAAATTCCTCTCCAGAAACCTGCACCATTATCTCCAACACAAGATCCTGGCGCAGAGAATCTTGTAAGAATTTATGTATTTATTTGCTCTCTTATTTAATACATATTTAGTACAGATAAAATAGTTCAGTTATATTGTTTTATACATATATACATTTGCAGGTTACTGCAGAACAACTTTCATTGGACAACAAATTGTCGAATAATAGATTTAATGTTTTTCATAAATCAAATCAAGACTTTAAATAACCACAATACTGCTTTTGGTTTTACTATAGCAAATTTTAAATTTGTGTAAGAAGTACAGGGTGGTTTGCATTCAGATTTTTTTATGCAATGTTGAATTAAAATTACAAACATCTGATCGTTCAAATAGTGGTAAGGATGCAAATCATGGTGCTGTAAAGGGAGCTATGATGATGGATGTGGCCAATCAAACTTAGATGAATTTCTGGCGTCTGTACACTTGCCACTACTAGGCCAAAAAAAAAATATGCAAAATGTCACGATGAAATTGCTACTTGGTGGGAAGAAACTGCAGAAACCAGTATGCAAGAAGCTGCAAAAGAAGAGGGAAATAAAGCAATTTCACGGCCAAGTCAAGGATGGAATTCCAATTGTCAAGGCTATTGGCTGACTGTTGTTGGTCTAAAAGATCTTATAAAAGTAATTATTCGGCGTCATCGGGAGTATCAGCTATTGTAAGACACGAAACAGGCAAAATACTAGACGTAGCTGTATTAAATAAACATTTTGCCACTTGTGCCCGAGCAGAATCAAAAACCATTCCGCCAGTTGCACATACATGATTGCCACAAAAATCATGGATCTTCCACTAGAATGGAACATTCTGGAATCGTAGAAGGTTTTAAAACTTCAGTGGCTAGGAGAAATTTAATTTATGGTACATTAATAGCCGATGGAGACGCAAGTACTTACAAGAAAATATTAGAAAGCCGACCATACTAATCTAATGTAAACGTAGAGAAAATAGAGTGCACAAACCATTTGTTACGGAATTTTAGTGGAAAGTTCAAAAAAGTAAAGACACAACTGTTCCATCGACAGAAAGGAAATTATTAACAGCAGAGCGAATGAAGCGACTGCAAACTGCAATTAGATCAGCTGCACGCTTTAGAAACGCCCAAAATTCTACATTGTCGGACAAGATCATCGGCTTAAAAAAAAGATACACATATTAAATAGCCCAAAACATATTTTCGAAACATATTATTGTACTGCTGAAAAGAAAACGGAAGAAACCCTAGTACCAAAGGCAAAAAAAATGGAAACTACAACACAAATTGCGTTACATTCAAAAAGTTTGCTTTTTAATTTGACCAATAACAGGGCTAAACTATTTAATAGCATTGTAGCCAAACATGTTAGAGGCAAGCGCGTTAACTTTGCATTAAAAAAATCTTACACAGCACGATGTAACGCCGCTGTTGTTTCTGTTAATTCCGCACGGCCACAATACGTGTTATATAATCCAAGTTTAACAGAAGTCCAGGTATTATTTGAAACCTTTACATAAATTGCTTCGTTAATTATCTGATATGCTACTTGCAAACTTACTCTTAACAATGAGTTAATCCCATCATTTACAGGTAGCCAAGGAGAAAAATACGATTTGATAGAGACAAAAGTTCCTACGGAGGAGAATGGGAGCGGCCAGATATGCCTATAGAAGAATACGAAACGGCAAAAGACGAGTATTTAAAAAACCTCCAAGAGCAAGTGTGTATTTACACTAAGCTTTCACACTTTCAACTATTTGTTGTACATATTATTTGACTTAAAATGTCTGAATTTTATGTTACAGGTAAATAATCGACAAGAAATTGAAAGGGATACTGTACTTCAGGCAGAGAGTGCACTTTGGCTAGAACTACGGCGGTGTTTATTGACAGTATTTTCATTCTCTAAAGTGTGCAAAAGGCGATCAACTATTGGTCCAGCACCATTATTAAAACAATTTCTTTACTCATACTCTTTGGACCATGTCCCCAGTATTCAACATGGTAAAGAGAACGAAAAAGTAGCCTTAGAACAGTTGCAGATACAAGATAATATAACTATACAAAAATGCGGATTATTTCTTGCTGAGGAGGTATTTTTCTTGGGTTTGTACTACCATTAGATTTCTTGCTTAGTTACACGAACAGGTTTAAGAATTTTTATAAAAAACAATTTATATTAAATTCCATTAATAAGTAATATCAGAGTATTGAGTCAAATTATTATGATTACAGGTGCTTCGCCAGATGGACTGATCGCATCTGATGGCATCGTCGAAATTAAATGCCCTAGTTCGGCATTTGTATTAGACGCAGATTTTGCTGTAAGCCAAAAAAAAATTAAATTTTGGAAAGTATGTAGATGGCTCTGTAAATCGACGCCATGAGTGGTATTTTAAATACAGGGCCAGCTACACATATCAAACAGAAACAACTGTCTGTTTGCTGTGTGGACAGGGAAAGAGCACAAATTAAAAACTGAAAAGATATTCAGGGACGATACATTTTGGAGCCAAAATATGGAACATCGGCTAGTCAGTTTTTATAATACATGTAAATCAAGGTCCATGAAACTTAGAAACGACAAATATAAACAAAAATACACGATTTGTTTTATTTCCTTTTAACTTTACCGTTTTGAAATAATTTCAATGCACTACAACTGTAATTAGAATTAACTAAATCTTGACTAAAAATAGACTTTAAGTACATACTAATAAAACAGAAAAGCTGGCAAAGGTATCAATGCGCTGTATGATATGAGGCCGTACGCGCTCAACACAGACGGCTGTGTGCTATAAAGCTGTGTGAGTACTTTTGAGGTGCTTTTATTAATTATAGTTATAAGTATTATTAATTATAGTAGTTATAGGTTTTTATTTTTAAGTGAAGTAGGTATAGGTAGATAGTATTGGACGGGCGTTTTAGCTTTATTTTCATTTATTTTTTTGTTACAAGTTTAATTACCTACATATTTCTGGGTATAATTCTATTAGAATTATTTATTTTTAGTACCTACATTATTTGTAAATTAATAGGTTCTTATAGATAATAGGGATAATTAGATATTATTTATTACGTAAGTACTTAAATTATTTTTAGGTTAATTATTAATTAAAATTATGATTTTTTAATTTATTTAGCTGTAGTTTTAAATTAGTATCTAAGTGTCAAATAGGTTATTTCATTCTATTAGACTTAGTTTAGGTACCTACTTATATATTTTTAAGAATTTGATTTTGGATTAAAGGATTTATTTAGGATCAGTTTTAGTATTTAAGTAGGCACTTCGATTTTTTAAGTGTAAGGTAGCTATAGTTAGGACCTCTAACGTAGCTTATTTTGTTAGGTAACTGAATGCCTTTCAGTTATTTTCATGAATCCTTACTAATATTATAAAAGCGACAGTGAGTTGGTTTGTTACGGCTTTACGCCTAAATGACCGATTTTGATAAATTTTGGTACAGAGATAATGGGGAGACGGAAAAAGCCAATTCTTAGTTAAAGTGACAAAAAGGGTAGAAAGAGGGAAGAAAAGGGGAGAGAAAGATACATTTTTTTCGATCATCACGCGGGTTAAAGTTAGCGTTAGCACCTCTCCCCCCCCCCTATTCCGCCTAGAGTGGGAGAAGTTTTTTGATGATTTCCCATGCGAAAATAATTAAGCTCTCAAAAACACGGACAACACGGTTGGCGCAGTGGTTGAGCGACCGACTGCTACGTTGCGTGTCGCGGGTTCGATTCCCGCACGGAACAAATATTTGTATGACCTACAGTTAGTTGTTCCGGGTCTGGCTGTTTGTGTATGTAAAGCTGTTTGTGTATGTAAATTTAAATGTTTGTAAACGCACCCATGATACAGGAGAAATTCCTAGTCTTGGGGCAACGAAGCCAAAAAGGGAATTGCCAACATACGCTTTTCATTTCTAAAAAGTTTCCAGTATAACGTGTTTACAAATTTGCCGGCCAATTATCCTGTCTGTTGGCATCGGATTATGGCAATTAGAGTCACCCGATATTAATATATGATGTCAATATCGTGTGACAGGGGATCGCCACGTGCTGTTCACCTACACAAAAGTTGTTCGATACCTAGCCCCCTATTTACGAACCCCTCGATTCGGAGTCGGTCTCACTCGCTTTCTTTGTGTCAGAAAAAAGATAAAAAGACGACTTGCCGAATCGAAATCAATTCGAACCGTTTGTGAAAACGGGGCAATTATTATTTTTTGTGTAAGCTCTTTGATAGCGATCGTTTCATTTAACATTAAGCTCTTCTGTGTTGGTTTAAAGTCTTTTGATAGCTGGGGTTTTAGATATGATATTTTGTGAGGTGAGGGGCTTTTGTAATGGAATGGTTTTCAACTGATATCTCGTACTAATGAATTTCT
This sequence comes from Ochropleura plecta, assembly GCA_905475445.1. Lineage (NCBI taxonomy): Eukaryota > Metazoa > Arthropoda > Insecta > Lepidoptera > Noctuidae > Ochropleura > Ochropleura plecta. The sequence continues at coordinate 25,374,971 of FR997721.1, read as the reverse complement.
CATTGATATTCTTCATTGAGCTTCATTCTTGTTATTTTTTTTTGTCACCTAGGGGCGGTTCTATTCACAAAATATATAAGAAAAAACATCAACATTTGACCAACCGCTGTGTAAATCAAAACGTGATGTAAATAAGTTGGCTCGATAAAAAGAAATCACGAATGTGACACTAACTTACGATTTCAATCGTGTGTTTCTATGAAAGTACGTTTTGAAAAAGTATTTGAAAGTAAAAAGAAAAAAATACTACTAAAACAGAAAGTCTACTTTTACGAGACTGCGGAATCGACGACCGACCAGACCCGCCGAGAAAAAAAACATCGCGGTGAAGGAAACCTTAATTAGTACTGGAAGCAGAGATGTCACTAATTGCCCGTGAAAAATATTTTACAAGTGATTCGAGCGTTAAAAAAGGGGAAATATCTTGGCATAATTGAGATAGATAGCACATAATTAACAAATATGCAGTCCTTATTAACTTTATTGATTTGTTCAAAGTAAATCGGACAATGCAATAAGTTTCGTACAAAATTCACCCCCCCCCCCCCCCCTTTCGAAGAGTGACATATAACCATCTCCAAGGTTCCATATATCTCTGTACTAAAATTCACCAAAATCGGTTCAGTGGTTTATGCGTGAAAGCGTAACAAACATACGTCGAACTCTCGAAACAATCGGACGACGCAATAAGAAGTTTCTCCCCTTACTCTGACCTAATGTCCGTCTCCAGGGTACCAAAATTCCTCAAAATCTGTTTAGCCATTTTGATGTGAAGACGTAACAAACAAACAAACGAGCTCACTTTCGCTTTTATAATATTACTAGTTGGGGCCCGCAGCTTCACCCGCGTCATATAAAAAAAAACCTGTGTTATTCCAGACCATAATCAACCTGTGCCAAATTTCATCAAAATCCGTTCAGCCGTTTTGACGTGAAAGAGTGATAAACATCCACACATCAATACATCCACCCATCCTAACAAACATTTGCATTTATAATACACACATAAAAAAAGTCTAAGCAACACATACAAATTTCAATTGTACTATGTGGTTTCATATTGTTAATAATCTCAATTAACAATAATTACGAAAACGGATTTCAAAGACTCCACCGCCATCGAGAAGGACCAAGAGGCACTAGCTTTGATTTGTCTGCATGTGGAAACTACAATTTATGCATGTGTACAAGATTCAAAGTATGCCAAAGACGCTTGGGATAGCTTAGCGAAAGCGTTTGAGGACAAAGGCGGAAATCGCAGGATTACCCTCATGAACGCGTTGCTGGATGAGAAGCTAGAGACACTCGTCGATGCATGAATATGTTGCTGCGGTCATGTCTCTTTCTCAAAAGTTGAAGGATATTGCCATCGGATTTGACGATGATCTTGTAGCTGTTGTGTTACTTAGAGGACTACCTGAAGAGTACAGGCCTATGCGAATGGCACTGGAACACTCGGGGATGAAGTTGACTTCAGAGAACGTACGGCAGAAGTTACAGGAGGATTCCCGTCAAGGTTGCAATACATCGTCTTCAGCGGACTCGGCATTGACTGTGAGTAAGAAACGGAATGGGAAAAAGGACAAGAATATAGCCAAAGTTAAATGCTATAAATGTGGCAAGAGTGGACATAAGAAGCCGGACTGTCCTGAAGGGAAGAAAGCAGATTCGACCTCCAAATCGAAGGACGTCGTGAGCCTGTCTTCATTCAGCGCCGGGAACTCCTTCAATCCGATGGAGTGGTATATCGACAGCGGGGCATCTTCACATATGTCTTTCCAGAAACATTAGTTTAAAGATTTGGTTAAAAATGATGATATGGGTAACGTGACATGTGCGAATAATGATAAGATGGAATGCGCGGGTAAGGGTGACATCACGGTAAGTATAAAAGGTCGAATGCTTGCTGTGAGAGATGTCATGTATGTACCTGGTTTGAGTGTTAATCTGTTATCAGTATCTTAATTAGTAGAGAAAGGATGGAAGGCGAGTTTTGATAGAGATGGGTGCAAGCTAATTCACCATTTGGTTCCAGGCCATTTTAAGGGAAAGCTTTTGGCTACCGCAAGTGAAGTCTCGGGGATCTACAAGCTTGAATGTTGTCAGGCGGTTGTAGATAGGGCTGCGTTGGCATCAATGAGAGCAGGCAATCCTTTAATGTTGTGTCATCGGCGGATTAGACACGTAAATGAACGAAATTTACGTAAGCTTCCGGGTATGGAATTTAAAAAGAGCGTAATGGAACTTTGTGTCGCCTGTAATAATGGGAAGGCATATCGTTTACCGTTTCCAGTTGGTGAGGCTGAGAAGGCAGTTGAAAAACTGCAACTGGTTCACGCAGATATCTGTGGTCCAATGTCTGAAAACTCATACGGTGGATCTCGGTACATGCTAGTTAGTTTAGATATACACGTAAACTGTTTGTATTTTTTCTTAAATCAAAAGATGAAGTTTTATATAATTTTAAAGTTTTTCTAGCATCTGTAGAGGTTGAAACCGGGTTAAAGATAAAGTGTATACACACTGACATTGGAACAGAATTTGTGAACAAGAAGTTCGATGGTTTTCTACACCAGAAGGGTATAAAGCATCAATTGACTGTTCCCTACACTCCAGAGCAGAAGAACGGCGTAGTGGAGCAAGCAAATCGCACTATCGTTGAGATGGTTAGTGCTATGTTGGCGGAGAAAGGTCTGAGTTCGAGACTGTGGGCAGAGGCGTATAATACTGCTGTTTATATGAAGAACAGGCTACCTCACAGTGGTAACAACGGTAAGATACCTGAGGAGATATTATGATATTGTGGACAGGGAAGGCTCAGTCGTTTGATCATTTCAGAGTTTTTGGATCAAAGGGGTTTGTACACGTGCCTAAAGAAACTCGGAAGAAATGGAGTCCTAAAGCAGTAGAACATATATTTATTGGTTATTGTGAAGAAACCAAGGGATATCGTTTCATAAATCTCAATAATCCACGCGTCATTGTTAGAGCAAGGGATGTATTATTCTTGGAACACTCTACAGCAGCGATTTCAGGGGATCCTAGTCAACTCGTAGGTAGCGGTGACAAAGGTGCTGAAGTAATCTGGGAACTTGCAAGGGTAGAAGGTCAACCAGGTTCGTCACCTGGTAGCGCAGAAAATTCTCAAGTTCAACGGATGAAGCTGAAGAGTGTGAAGACGCAGAAGTGGAAGTGTGAGAAACGGGGGTGATAGCGAAGCAAATCAAATCAAAATCATTTATTTCAATTTATTTACAGGCACTTTTGAATGTCAAAAAAAAACAAAATGTTAAGCTACAGTCCCGGTCACAAGACATAATAACTTGTGAAAGAACTGTAGTTGCCCATTCCAAAGCGTTGATCTCTATGGAGAAGAATGGGCAACAAAACCAAGGACACTCTTTTAAATTAGAATATTATTACAAAATCGTATTTACATCATTCGTGTTGAGATTATACAAATATGTGAGAACGATGTAGAAAGACATGCACAGTAAGAGCGTCCAGAGTAAAACCAAAATTCAATATGAAAATCTAAATAAATTAAAAATGAACCGTGGCAGTTAAAAATGACCAGTCTGTTGAAATAAAATTTGATTCACTTACTATTTTGTCATCAACTACACTCGGCGTCACAAAAATCGCACCTTTTCAAAAATCACCTTCAAAGTCATTTAAACCATATTTATTCTATGGTAAGAGTATGACTATGGTACACCATTTAAAAGGCAATTTATTCAGCTTTCAGAAAAGTTAAAGAGTTTTCAGTTTTATTTATCAAGGCATAAAATAAAACGGGTTAATTGTGAATAAAGAAAAATATGTTTTATTACAACGTCAAACAATTACAATTAACAACAGAAAAAATACAATTAAATTTTTAAAATTAACTTAAAACCTAGTGTTACCCCCCCTTGCTCTAATGACAGCTTGCATGCGATCCCTCATGGACCTAATTAATTTTACGACCGTTTCTTGAGGAACGTTGTCCCATTCCTCAATAACGGCATCTTGGAGCTCTTGAAGAGTGTTAGGGGCAGGATCTCGGGCCCGCACTCGCCGTTTCAGGTCGTCCCAAAGGTGCTCGATAGGGTTCAAATCGGGACTTCGAGCTGGCCAGTTCATAACAGGGATCCCAACCTCTTGTAAGTAATCCCTTACGATTAACGCGGTGTGGCAGCGGGCGTTATCATGCATTAACATGAACCCACTGCCAACAAAACCCGCATAAGGGACCACATGCTCTTCCAGGATCTCTGTTATGTACCGAGGAGCAGTCAACGACCCTTGCCCACGTGCACCTCCAGTCCGAGAAACGCACACAAGATTGGTTTTCCCGTCGATTGACATACCGCCCCAGAACATGCACGAACCACCCCCGTATTCTACCGTTTCCTCTATACAGGCTTGTGCGAATCGTTCTCCCTGTCTCCTGTACACTCTTCTACGCCTATCGTTGCAGAAAAGGCACACCCTCGTCTCATCCGAGAAGAGCACAGCCCTCCATTGCTCTATTGTCCAATCGACATGGTCGCGAGCGAATTGCAACCGATTTCTCCTATGCTGTGCAGTCAATTTTGGGCCTGTAGCAGCTCTATGGGCAGTAATTTTCTTCTCCCGTAACCTTCTTCTAACCGTGGAGACGCTCACTGAGGTTCTGCGTACTGATTGGAGCTGTTGTTGCACTTCAACAGCATTGCAGAATCGATTGCGTAGTGAAGTTGATACAATAAAACGATCGTCTCTTTCGGATGTACAGCGTTGTCTGCCAGATCCACGTCTTCGAATATATCCACCAGTCTCCTGGAACCGTCGGAACACTCGTCGAACGGAAAAACGGCTTAAATTCAGTTGCCGAGCAACATCACACTGTCGCATCCCTGATTGCAGTAGTGCAATCACTTGAGAGGCTTCATCTGCAGTGGTATCCATTTTCAGGGTGGTTTTTCTTGCTGGAGTTGTTCACATGTATTCACTTCAAAGTCTGGATGGCGAATGACTCATTTTTGTCCGAGTTCGGCCATTTTATACTCTTCTAGGGTGGTGCAATTAGTGACTCCTGTAATGCATATTTTCACAACAATTGTTTAACGACTCGTGCTGTGAAGGATTGTGTTATTTATGAAATGTAACTGTTGTTAATTGAGAGGTCATTAAATATACTTTCAGCAGATATCAATATTGACTGGGTGAAATGTATGCGTTCATGGATGGACAGATTTAAATTGCAATTTTCGGAGGTGCGATTTTTGTGACGCCGAGTGTATTACCGGTTAAGTACAACACTTTTTGTCCAACACTAGTTTAGTATATTATCTGTGGTTCTTCGTTACTTTTGCTATTAATCTCTCAAGAATAAAACTACGTATTTCTATATTACAAAAACCTTTTGAAGTGAAACTTCTTTATCGGGGTTGGAAAAAATTTCGCGTCACATTTTTCGGTTACGCGCAATCTTTTTTTAACCGACTTCAAAAAAGGAGGAGGTTCTCAATTCGACTGTATTTTTTTTCGTAATCCTTCGTACCATCAAAAAATATTTCATATTTTTGAGATATTATGAGACCTTACCTCCGGACTTGACGGAGTGACTTGAAGGTGTACTTCGGTGACTGCTACTGGAACTCCTCGACGGATGGAACTAGATATGTCGAGTTTGGGCTCATTTTGTTAGTTATGATGAGACCTTACCTCTGGACTTGATGGAGTCTCCTGAAGGTCTACTTTGGTGACTGCTACTGGAACTCCTCGACGGATTGAACTAGATGTGTCGAGTTTGGGCTCATTTTTGTTAGTTATGATGAGACCTTACCTCTGGACTTGATGGAGTGACCTGAAGGTCTACTTCGGTGACTGCTACTGGAACTCCTCGACGGATGAAACTAGATATGTCGAGTTTGGGCTCATTTTGTTAGTTATGATGAGACCTTCCCTCCGGACTTGATGGAGTGACCTGAAGGTCTACTTCAGTGACTGCTACTGGAACTCCTCGACGGATTGAACTAGATGTGTCGAGTTTGGGCTCATTTCGTTAGTTATGATGAGACCTTACCTCTGGACTTGACGGAGTGACCTGAAGGTCTACTTTGGTGACTGCTACTGGAACTCCTCGACGGATTGAACTAGATGTGTCGAGTTTGGGCTCATTTTGTAAGTTATGATGAGACCTTACCTCTGGACTTGATGGAGTGACCTGAAGGTCTACTTCGGTGACTGCTACTGGAACTCCTCGACGGATGAAACTAGATATGTCGAGTTTGGGCTCATTTTGTTAGTTATGATGAGACCTTCCCTCCGGACTTGATGGAGTGACCTGAAGGTCTACTTCGGTGACTGCTACTGGAACTCCTCGACGGATTGAACTAGATGTGTCGAGTTTGGGCTCATTTTGTTAGTTATGATAAGACCTTACCTCTGGACTTGATGGAGTGACCTGAAGGTCTACTTTGGTGACTGCTACTGGAACTCCTCGACGGATTGAACTAGATGTGTCGAGTTTGGGCTCATTTTGTTAGTTATGATGAGACCTTACCTCTGGACTTGATGGAGTGACCTGAAGGTCTACTTCGGTGACTGCTACTGGAACTCCTCGACGGATGAAACTAGATATGTCGAGTTTGGGCTCGTTTTATAAGTTATGATGAGACCTTACCTCTGGACTTGATGGAGTGACCTGAAGGTCTACTTCGGTGACTGCTACTGGAACTCCTCGACGCATGAAACTAGATATGTCGAGTTTGGGTTCATTTTAGAAGTTATGATGAGACCTTCCCTCCGGACTTGATGGAGTGACCTGAAGGTCTACTTCGCTGACTGCTACTGGAACTCCTCGACGGATTGAACTAGATGTGTAGAGATTGTGCTCGTTTTGTTAGTTATGATGAGACCTTACCTCCGGACTTGATGGAGTGACCTGAAGGTCTACTTCGATGACTGCTACTGGAACTCCTCGACGGATTGAACTAGATGTGGGGTGTGTGTGATGTGATGTAAATGACAATATTTTATTTCGCTAAAACAAATGCTTATTCGTCAAGAACTTGTTGGAGTGATCTGAAGTTTTACTTCGGTGACTGCTACTGGAACTCTTTGACGGATCAAACTAGATGTGTCGAGTTTGGGCTCGTTTTGTTAGTTATGATGAGACCTTTCCTCAGGATTTGATGAACTAGATGACAGGAACTCCTCGACGGATTGAACCAGATGTGACGAGTTTAGACTCGTTTTGTTAGTTATGATGAGACCCCATCTCCAGACTTGACGGAGTGATTGATCATTATAATGATGTGTTTAAAGAAGTTTCACTTCTTACGAGTGTACGCTAGTACACGCACACATTTTTTTATTCAATAATTCCATCACATTATGAGCCCAGACCACCTGATTCGCGTAATAATATAAAAGTGAATAAATTGATAAAGTAATCTGTACTTCGAAAGAAAAGTAGTTCCGTATTCTCCGTACTTAACCTAAAACACAACGTGGTCGTGACCGGTTACAAGAAAAATCCCTCCATCAACAAGAAAGATGTCTTCTTCAAATACTATGGCACTTATAGAAAAATTGACCGGGAGAGAAAATTACCCCACATGGAAGTTTGCAGTCCAAACTTACCTCGAACACGAAGATTTGTGGGAGTGTGTAACATCCGACGATACCGATGTGAAAAAGAACACGAAAGCTAAGTCTAATAGTACATTACTGCCGCGGTCTATAATGACTACTTTGCTGGTCGCGCTGATGATGGCCGACAGCGCAGCGTAGCGCAGCTCCAGGCCGACACAGCGCGGTCAGCGTGCAGCACTTGATGGACGAGCTGAGATAAAGGCCGAGACCGTAGGTCGAGGCCTTTACAGCGAGGACAGCAAGGGCTGCAATGATGGCCAAGCTGAAAGGCCTAGAGCGTAGCTAGGCTAGCTCGAGGCAATCATAGCGTGACCAGCGAAGCAGTCATTGTGGGCCAAGGTGTGTATAGTGCTTTACTCAAAAATGCAAGTACCTAATCTAAATAAAACCAGCAAGTAATTTAAATAAAAAATACATTAATTAACTAGAATCTTAATTAAAATGACAATTATGAAAAGTACAGTTACTAAAATTCAACACCGACTTTCCCGGTTTTATATTACTGATAGTTTGCGATAATTCTAATGTGGTGTTTGACTGCTGGATTATTTCTTCATTTATTACTTCATTTAAACCTTTTTTTTTTACCTTTAGACGTACAAACAGCTGTGTTTTAAATAAAATCTTTTTGGAATTGATTTTTTAAAACGTTGAAACGTCAAAATAGCGGTCGGCAAAACATTGCCGGCCTGTTAGAGCGGCCAGCAAAACTTTGCCGGCCGCTCCTTGAAACAGAACGGCAAGGTCGACTTTGCTCAAACAAGGTTGTCAAAATAATGACAACATTACATGCATTTTTGAGTAAAATTATATTACTAGTAGATCCCATAAATTACGTACACATTCAAGAAGCTAAAACAGCTAAAGAAGTTTGGGGAAACCTCGAAAAAGCTTTCGATGACAAAGGGTTGACACGTCGTGTTGGGTTATTGAGAGACCTGATCACCACTACACTCGAATCTTGTGCTAACATAGAAGATTACGTCAATAAGATCATTTCGACAGCTCATAAGTTAAGAAACATTGGATTTAGTGTAAACGATGAGTGGCTAGGTACCTTACTACTAGCGGGGTTACCTGAGGTGTACCAACCTATGATAATGGCCCTTGAAAGCTCCGGTGTGGCAATCACATCTGATTTTGTGAAGACTAAGCTCCTTCAAGATATTAGGAACTCCGAGTCTACTGCATTGTATGTAAACAAGTATAAAAGACAACCGTCGCAGTCTGCTAGACAAGCTTCTGATAAAGAAAATAAATCCAAAGGTCCGAGGTGCTTTACATGTAATAAATATGGGCATGTAAGTAAATACTGTCGAAATAAAAAGTCAAAGGAAAACACTGGGTATGTAGCTGTTTTCTCTGCAACTACACACAATAGTAATGGCTGGTTTATTGACTCTGGAGCATCAATGCATCTGACTATGCACAGTGACTGGCTCTACGATCAAATTCCACCTCCGATTTCAGCAACAAAGGTAGCTGATGATAAAATGCTTGCTGTGAAAAGCTGTGGCAAAGTGAACTTAAATGTTACTGATGAAAATGGCAAGAAAAACTCAATTATGGTTAAAAATGTGCTCTATGTTCCAGAATTTGCCACCAACCTCTTATCAGTTAGTCAAATTATAAACAGTGGATGCCAAGTGCCATTTGATCGACAAGGTTGTGTCATATTCAACAAGCAAAATGAAAAAGTAGCAGTTGCCAAATTGATAAATAATATGTACAGGCTAAATACACACAGTGTACAAGCATACAAATCTTATACAGATGAAAATGATTTCTATCTTTGGCACCAAAGAATGGCACATTTAAATTTTGAAAACCTAAACAAACTCACAGAAAGTACAGGAGTGAAACTAGAAAATAAAGAGAAAGTCGTCTGCATTACATGTCTAGAAGGAAAACAGACACGTATTCCCTTCCCAGCAGAAGGTAACCGAGCACAAAATAAACTAGAAGTTGTACACTCTGACATCTGCGGGCCAATGGAAGTATCTTCAGTCGGAGGAGCTCGTTATTTTGTCACATTCATAGACGACTATACCCGAAAAGTATTTGTGTTCATTTTGAAAAAGAAATCTGAAAGATTCAAGGAATTTAAAGCCTTAGTGGAGAATGAATCAAATTTAACCATAAAAGCTCTCCGTACAGACAATTGTACAAAATATCTAAGTAATGAATTTCAAGCTTTCCTTAAGAAGTCAGGAATTAAACATCAGACACCAACCCCCTACACCCCGCATCAGCAAAATTGCTTGGCTGAAAGGATGAACCGAACCCTTTTGGAACGATCGAGATGCATGTTATTAAATGCTGAGTTACCAAAACAGTATTGGGCAGAAGCAGTGTTAACAGCAAGTTACATAACTAATCGATGCCCAACTAGAACCCTAGCATTTTCAACACCTGAAGAGAAGTGGAGTGGCAAAAAGCCCGATATCACTCACATGAAGATTTTTGGTTGCGAGGCAATGGTTCATGTTCCAAAGGAGAAAGCCAAGAAATGGGATGCAAAATCAACCAAAATGACTTTTATTGGTTATAGTGAAGGAACAAAGGGTTATCGCTTATTAGATCCGAAGACAAGAAGAATTTTAATAAGTAGAGATGTAATGTTTATTGAAAGCTCAGTGAAGAGGAATTATTCTATGATGCCGTTAACAGAGTCAGTTTCAGAACCATTAGTAACATGTGATAGTAACATAACAAGTGACTCAACATCAACTGATTCAGAACAAAATGAAACAATCAATAACAGCACAAATGATGAAAGTTTTTATTCCGATGAAGATTCTATTTATGAACCAGAAAAACCAATAGATCCAACAGAAATTACACAGAGTGTTACAACTAGGTCAAAGGCAAGAATGGACAAAATGGAAGCAAACACTTACATATGTGGTAATGCCATGCTAGAGTCATATGATCTGCCACAAACATATACTGAAGCAATATCAGACAAGTTAAATGGTGAACAATGGAAACAGTCCAATTAAAGAAGAATTAAAAGCACATGAAGAAAATAGGACATGGAATTTAGTTGAAAAACCCAATGGTGCGAGATTAATTGATTGTAAGTGGGTCTTCAAAATAAAAGATGACAAAACTGGTCATATCTTTAAATCAAGACTGTGCGCAAAGGGTTGCTCACAAAGAAAAGGAATTGATTATACAGAAGTTTATTCTCCAACAGTAAGGTATGATTCGGTGCGAGTTTACTTTCAGAGGCTGCTCAACAAAATTTTGAGATACTGCAATTTGATGTGAAAACTGCATTTTTGAATGGTGATGTACAAGAAGAAATTTACATGAAGCCCCCTGAAGGTGTGGACGTCCCGCCGAATCTGGTATGTAAGCTTAATCGTTCACTTTATGGTTTAAAGCAAGCACCCAGGTGCTGGAATAAGAAAGGACCGTGCAGTGCCGTCACCAACGGTGGCTGCCTTATATTTCACAAAATGGTCTAATAGAGGTTAGTTTATAATATTTTTTTCTATGTCTAATATGACGAGTTACAATGAAATCAATGTAAACATTTTTATTTTTATTGCCAGACTGCGCGTTACATAAGATAGGTACTACATAGTAGCGAGCAGACTCTTTCTCTCTCGTAGTTACCATTTTAAAAATGTGACCTAACTTGTTATACCCAACGATATTTAGTACATGCTATAGGTCCATGGCCCTTTACGGGGCCCGGTATCTGCGCGGTCTTTAGGGCGGCGCGCCGCCCACTACGCGCGCCATACGGCTGATCCGGAGCTACCGCGCGATTTCCGGCGAAGCGGCGAGCCTCCTTGCCGGATTGCCACCGTGGGATCTGGAGGCGATAGTCCTCGCGCGCCTGTACGAGTGGCACTACAACGGGGGATCTCTGTTGCCGCGGCAACACCTTCTGCGAAGCAGTAATGCTTTGTGTTTCACGCGCGCTTCAGAAAGATGTCAGCAAAGCAGACGGGTTTGATAGGGCCTCTGCCTGCCGGCGTTGCGGGTTCTTCGAAAGAGATACCACGGCCCCGGGACGTAAAGGGCAATAGAAGGAACATGGGTGGGTTTTAGTCAGTAAAAGTCTGACACTCCCCCCCCCCGCTCCCCCAAGCTATTTGATGATTTCCCACCCAAAAAAAAGGGGTTGAAGTATTCTTTATAGAGGGAGAACGACACCCGTATTCATAAGCACTGCAACTTAGTCCTTCGATATTTTGATCTATTTTTATAGGATATTATAGGTATTTTTATTAATTTTTTAGGTTATTTTCAATAACATCATGGCTGTATGTCATAGATGTTGGCAACAAGCCAACAATGACGGTAATCGACAAGACCGTCCTGACGTTGTTGTCGAAGTTGACAATGTCGTAGTGGCTCCGGAACCTGTTAACAATCCAGAAGACGCCCAACCAAACGAAATCTTTGTGAATAAATATGTTAGAGCACCTAATTCTTCTAGAACCTGTATATACCGACATTGCAGAAATATGAATCTGAGACGAATCCCAGCGTCTATAAGGCTGTTCGCAATTTGCAACTACAGCTTATATTTTCCGCCAAGTGCGCGACTGTGTGAAGAACATTTGTCCAGTATTATTTGGGAAGAATTATGTACTGGACAATATAAACGTAACTAACTATTTCAGCTCTGAGCTTGTTTCGGACATGACAACAATGTTAATTAATGGCATGAATTCTCCTAGATTAAGCTTTAATAAATAAATATCTTGGGACAACTCACACACGGTCATCTGATCCCAAGCTAAGCAGAGCTTGTGTTATGGTAACCAGACAACTGATATACATACTTATATAATTTATAAATACATACATATTATAGATAAATCACACCCAGACACAGAACAAACAATCATGCTCATCACACAAAGTTTGTCCTGGGTGGGAATCGAACCCACGACCTCCGGCTCAGCAGTCAGGGCCATTAACCACTAGACCAACAGGCCCGTCACTTTGATCTCAAGTCTTTGATCCCGTGACTGGATTGGATGTCCATGAGCTTCATTTTTGGACTGGGCTCGCTATTGATCAATTCAATAGTATGCTATTGGAAACGCCAACTTTAACAGAGAGACACAAACATCCGCGGGGAATTCTCGGGGCTTATCTCACGAAACTTAGAACTGGTGAAAGCAATGAAAGGTTAGCAACATTGTTTGGAATGTCACGTCGATCATTTGAAGACTATTTAAAAGCAGCGAGAGAATGTTTAACACAAGATTTCGTTAATAGACATGGTATTTGTTATCGACCATCTTTCAAGAGAACATGTTCTAGAAAGAAACTTATTGATACCTAAAGAAATTTTTGGTGATGAGCAAAATACGAAAGCCATTTTCATATTAGATGGAACATATATTTATATTGAAAAAAGCTCCAATTTTTTATTTCAACGACAATCTTACAGCCATCACAAGTTTCGGAATCTGTTAAAACCTTTTATAATTTTGAGCAGTGACGGCTACATAATCGATGTACTCGGTCCATTCCGGGCTACAACATCTGATGCTACCATTATGCAGTCATTAATGAATGAAGAAAACCCATTGCATTGGTTTTTAAACAGTGGCGATGTTTTTATAGTAGATAGGGGCTTTAGAGATAGCATTGGTGATATCCAGTCTTGTGGCTATGAAGTCCACATGCCACCTACAAAGGACCGGAACGCTAGTCAGCTGACAACAAACCAGGCAAATAAGTCCCGGTTAGTCACGATTTGCAGATGGGTTGTAGAGGCGGTCAACGGCAAGTTTAAAAATAGGTTCAGGTTGTTGCGACAAACGTATTTTAACCGTGCATTAAGTCATATGTTCTGTGACTTTAAAATCGCAGCGGCCATAATAAACGCCTACTATCGTGTCGCTGTTGATAACAGATTCGCCGTCGAAATCAAACACATAATTCATTCTAGAATGAACATACCCAATCTTTTGCATGATTATGTGCACATCAAAAATCTTAATAGGCAGAGAGTGCCTTATGAAGCCATGCAAGCAAATATTGCAAACTTCGAAGACTTCCCACGTTTATCGGAAGATGAAGTGTTTCTTTTCGCGCTAGGGAGCTATCATATTAAGCTTGCGAAGTCTTACTGCGCCGAGCACCTTCGCGATGGCCTTTATAATATAGAATTATACCGTGATAACGAGGTAAACGATCTACCGCGATACAACATCCTACCAAATAATGTTTGGCTAGTTAGAGTGCGGATTCAGTCACGCCATGTCCGTTCCCGTATTTATTACTGTTATATTTTAATAGACCGCGATTTGGCTGATAGACATGCTATTGCTTATTGGTACTGCACTTGCCTTACAGGCAATCGCACTGTGGGAAGTTGTGCGCACATTATATCCATTGTGTGGTATATGTGGTTAGGGCGACATAATAACTTTATCGCACCAGCACAAATGCATAATAGTATTTTATTAGATGAACTCGCATTATAAAAATCAGAGCTTAACTTAAGCTAGTAGTGTACCGTTTGATATGCTTTTAGACGTACTTACTAATAAGCTAAAATCTTTTTTCATTCTTTATTTTATAAAAACTCTAGGAATTTCTTCTGTATCGTGCGTGCGTTTACAAACATATAAACTCACAGCAGTCGATCCCTCAGCCACTGCGCCAACTGTGCCGTCAAAATGTATATACAGTAAATGTTATTCAAAGATTTTCCGTTTGAGGACCAAGTTTTTTATGTTATTTAGAATCGTCATTTGTTTACGTGTGTAAATATGATTTTGTTTCTAGAAAAAAATGAGTTTTATTTAAAAAAATAAAATAATTTTTTTTGGTGAAAAGTTTTTTTTTTTAATAAACCCAATTGATTTTGAAAATAACACACTTACTTTAGACTTTTCTGGGTCCCAGTGAACAAATCGAGACGCATCCCATGACTGTTGAAGGGTGGGGACGGGGTTCATACAAAATCCCCCATGGTCCTTTGACAGTTTGTTAAAGAAATATGGCTTCGTAATAGCCATGCAGATAAATGTGTTTATAAAGAAAATGTAAACAACAACATAGTATATTTATTACTTTATGTGGATGATGGGCTACTAATGTCTAGTTCAAAGACTGCCCTTGATAAAATAATGTGTGAACTTAAAAGAAATTTTGAAATTAAACAGGGTGACTTAGACAATTTTGTTGGAATGCAAATTGAAAAATCTAAAGGAAAGATATTTATTCACCAATCCAAATATACTGAAAGACTGTTGTATAAGTTCAATATGCAAAATGCCAATTGTAATAATATTCCAGTAGACCGTCACACTACACTAGAGAAAGTCCTGAGGCTCCAGACAAGAATATACCATACCGAGAAGCTGTTGGGTCATTGATGCATCTGGCAGTGGTAAGCAGACCCGACATCATGTATGCAGTCAGTCTGGTAAGCAGATATCTTAATTCTTACAACCACACTCATTGGAATGTAGTCAAGAAAATAATCAAGTACTTAAAAGAAACCCAAGATTATGGTTTATGTTATTCATCATCAACCAAAGGCATAATTGAGGCGTACAGTGATGCAGATTATGCTAAAGACACCAATACACGTAGGTCCCTGAGTGGGTATGTGTTTACAAAGAATGGAGCTGCTATAACATGGGCAACACAATGCCAACAGAGTGTTGCTTTATCTACTACTGAAGCAGAATTTATGGCTGCATGCGCTGCCACAAAAGAAGCCATTTGGTTAAAAAGATTGTTAATAGATATAGGTGAATTTAAACAGGACTCTATTTGCTTAAATATAGATAACCAAAGTGCTATATGTTTAATTAAAAATGTAGATTACCACAAACGTTGTAAACACATAGACATTAAATATAATTTCATAAAAGAAAAATATGTTGATAAGGAAATAGATTTAAAATATGTATGTTCTAAAGAGCAATATGCTGACATATTTACAAAAGCTATTCCTAGAGATAGATTTCATTATCTCAGACAGAAAATTGGTGTTCAAAAATTAAATTAAGATTTCCAGGACATGTTCTATGTACAAATGTTATTGAGGATAGATTTGCATTGTTTTTCGTTGTAGTGTTGTGACAATTAAACTTGCTAATGTAATTACTTAATAAGGTTCAAATTTGGTGCGAGTGTTGAAATAAAATTTGATTCACTTACTATTTTGTCATCAACTATTACCGGTTAAGTACAACACTTTTTGCCAACACTAGTTTAGTATATTATCTGTGGTTATTCGTTCCTTTTGCTATTAATCTCTCAAGAATAAAACTACGTATTTCTATATTACAAAAACCTTTTATTCAATAATTCCATCACAGTCCCAACTGACAGCGCCCGTTCACGAACATGACGTATGGATCAGCCCCATTCAGCTCGACCATTTTGAAGGGAGCTAAATGACCCGACACACCCGCCATCATCAGCGACCATAAGCAGAAAATGTCGTGGTGGACAATGTTGAAGTTGAAGAAACTGTAGATAGAGGAGATTGAATCTCCTCTATCAACAGTTTCTTCAGAATGCCGGAAACAAGCTTGTGTGGCACTGTCGTCGACGGCAGCCGCAGCAGAATATATTGCACTTTCGGAGGCAACCAAGGAGGCAGTTCACTTACGGCAGCTGATTGCATTTATAAGGGGTGAATCTCTTCAGTCTTTTTGCATATTTGTAGACAATCAGAGTGCCATTAGAGATGCATACAACCATAGGGGCAAACTAAAAGATCAGCATCTCAAGTTATTTTTGTATAGACTCAATTTCCTAGTTTTGTATGATTGTAATGCCCATGTTTGAGTACTATGTACTTTTATTGACGCAACCTCTTTTGTTCAGAAACCACCAGGGCAGCACCACATTTAAATTTGTATGTCTCGCTGATGGTGGCGGGATAGTGTCGGATCATTTAGCTCCCTACAAAATAATTGTGCTGATTGGAGCTGATCCATGCGTCATGTTCGTGAACGGGCGCTGTCAGTTAGTTGGGACTGGTCATCTTTTGGCTGCCGTATTTTTTAGGAACTGGTGAATTGTTGTTAAGTTCAAAGTTACAGTAACTCCGGACAAAATCATCTGCCTAGCCTTTTCTTGGGGTCGGCTTCCAGTCTAACCGGAAGCAGCTGAATATCAGTATTTGACATGGAACGATCACATGGACTGCCTATCTGACCTCCACAACCCAGTTAGTACTGGGTAATGCGATACCCCTTGGTAAGACTGGTTGTCAGTCTTTCGGAACACTGACTACCTGTAACGACTGTCAAAGATCTACAAATGACAGCCGGGACCAACGGATTAACGTGCTTTCCGAGGCACGGAGGATACTCGGTATGTAACGGGTGGTCACCCATCCACAGACCAACCTAGGCAAGCGCGGCTTAACCTAAAGATCGACCCGAGCGGCTGCTATTATTTAGCCACGAGCTCCTCCAATTCAGTAACTCCGGACAAACAATAATATTAATATCGGTTTGAAAGTGCTTCCGTAGCGGCTGTTTCCTAAGAAGCGAGTGCGGGGTCGGGCACAAGCCATGTCGCTCGCCCGCCGCTCCGCTGGCTGCAAGGTGGTGACGTATAATTATGGCGTGCATGCCACCTGTGCGTGCTGGCTGCGTGTTTGTTGGGGTTCGATTCCACACACACACAGCTGCTAAACTTATATTTGGTCGGATAAAATAGGTAAACTCTGTGAATTGAAATCAATCGCTTTTACTAGAAAATGTATTTTTTTCAATTCTGCGGAAATCTGCGAGTAGCTAAAAAAAAACACTTTATCACACCAATTAATATAATTTTATTTCAGAAATAGTTTATTTATTAGGTTACATGTGATTAGTAGCTTAATACAAAGATACGCCACCCCAAAAAGGCAAGACCGCTATTTTTAATAATTAAAACACGGATGAGAATGACAAAAACTACGATAGTGAATAAGAATGAATGTATTATCTAAGAATTGTAATAACATAGTTTCAGTAAGCACCGTGTCTTAAGCTAAGCTATTTTATTACAATTCCTAAATATTTTATTTGTAACTACTGAGACAATTGTTTACTCCATAGTTAAGTTTTTGTTTTTAGTAAAGTTACAAGGTAGTAGATACGTGTAAAGATTTTGACTTGAAGAGTCACAAAGATTATAACTTATTTTTAGCCCTAACATAGGTACAAGATTTTTATTATATCAAAAATAGGGAGAGTTTACATTTTGAGCATTGGGCTCTAAGGTGATAATTATAACTAGTATATTTATACATGAAAATGTAGATCGAAATATAACGAAATCTCAAAGATGAGTTATATAATAAACGACTTGAACTTGAAAATAATTTGACAGTGATTTTTTTAAGAGGTCCACTAGTGCCAAGTAACTGTTGTTAATTTTATTTCTTATTTCCGTATGTTTTTTATTTTTAATATTATCAATGGTTTGCTAATAAGTTAGTTTTTTTTTAAGTAACTTGTTTATTACTGCCTACAGCCAACGAAAAATTGTTTTAGTTATTTCAAAAACAGAGATTATTCACATTTTGAGCTAGTAACACCAGATTGATAACATTAAAATTTTAAACAATTAAGGGCATATTTTTTTAATATAAACTGGTGCACTTTTGACCTCTCTAACCTTGAACCATCTTAGCTAAGGACAGAGCTAAGATCAACGATGGGAAAAGCTAACCCAAAAGATGCCAACGAAATGAATTAATTATAAAATTAGAATTATGAAATTAGATTTAGATAAAAAAGGCTATACAAGACAATAAGTTTACTTTATAACTGAAACATTGAGATATAATTCAAAATTCATTTATTTAGCGTACACAATGTTCGTTAGCATACATACATAATTGTTAAGTCAGACGTAACAGAAAACTTACAGGATTATCAGCGAGTCCCAAACTAGGCACAGCCTGTATCTTGGTGACCCAGACATTACACAAAGTTACTATATTTCGCGTTGTTCTGCTAGCGCAAAAATGGTATCTAGAATGACAATTATTAACAATGTTAGGTATTATAGAAAAGAAATAAAAGAATTCATAAAACTAACTTATTAGCAAACCATTGATAATATTAAAAATAAAAAACATACGGAAATAAGAAATAAAATTAACAACAGTTTAGGAAAGTGTGTGTGTGTGTGTTTGTGTGTGTGAGTAAGTGTGGGTGTGTGTGTTTGTGGGAGTGTGTGTGTGTGTATTTTGAGGGTGTGTGTTGCATCTTACCATTTATGGGTATCAACTTTAGGAGCAAAGAAGACGTTCAGTTTCTTCATATGTTCTGCCTAGTAACCATTCTTTTAATTTAGTTTTGGCCTCAGAGTAGTTATTTGGTACACTGAAAGTTGTGCTTATAGCATTAAACACTCTTATGGGGTGTGGGGGTAATGTAACTTGCACTTCTTTATCTGAGACATGACATAATATGTATGGCTATTTTAATCTATAAATTGAAATCATGTATATCGTTGCTTCAATTCAAAAGTACCACAAATAAAAAATCGCGAATATGTTTTTATTACAAAAATACAATCGTAATCCTATTTTGATATTAGATAAAAAAGACACCCATTGAACACTCTAAGATAGCAAAAAGCATACAATCATTTGTTTGAATTTTCGTTGTAGAAGAGCGATATATGTTCTAAACTACGATATTGTGAGTTGCGCGTCGACTAACTGAGAGCATGTTTTTTAACTGTTCTAACGAAGTATAATATGACTATATTTAATATAAAACATGAAAAAAAGTGTTATTTTGATTTGTGGTAGTTCGTTTTATTTGAAGCAGCGATATATGTGTAGAGAAAAATACATTTATGGAATATAATTTTACCGTACGAGTACAAAATATTACATCTTTAAACTTTTAAATTAAGTACTTACTTGTTTTATATGCTTGATAACCAAACACTATTCTTAGCAATAAATCATGTTATTTTTAAACATATTTAGTTTTAATATAACATTGCAAAATCAAATAGCTAGTTGAACGATATCGCTCCTTATTTTAGGAACTATCGATGATAAATCATGACGATAATGCACAAAATAGAATTATTACCCAAAATTATTTAAATTAAAGGTAACGTCTTATGTACTTACATAAACAGAAAATATTTGCGGTACTAGGCATGTATGCATGACCAGCATCTTTTCGAACCCCAAAAGGATTAAATGGCTTTTTCACTCTATAACTATTTATGACTTAATTACACTGAGACACTACCTACGTTACAATAAACATTAGCAAAAACAATTTGAAGTTAACGTTTCTTATGTTACCTGATTAAAATACTTTATACTATTACTAGTTTTTTTCCTCCCCTATTTCAATTAGCATTAGGATTAAATTATTTTTTTAAAGTTTGTTGTGTAGACTCAATTTTATTTGTAGTTTGTTTTAAACCATAAATATTTTATTATTTGATGTATTGAGTAAACTGTATCGTATTCTCTTCTATTCTATTTATATTAAATCTCTTTATAACTTATTTACTTACATAGCCACTACAATTTTTGCAGTACCAGGTTGGCATGCATGACCAGCGTCTTTTCATCCCCCATAAGGAGTGAATGGCTTAATCATTTTTAACTATTTATGACTTAATTACACTAAGATAAGACCAACTTTACATTAAACATTACCAAAACTAATTTAGATTAAACTACTTATCTCTCTGTAACGTAGTTACTTACACACACTACATTTTTTGCTGTACCAGGTTTACCTCACATGACCAGCATCTTTTCACCCCCATAAGGAGTGAATGGCTTTGTCACTCTAAAACTATTTATGACTTTATTACACTGAGATATTAGCCTACGTTACATTAAACATATCTACCCTACTATTTAGATCCAGTCAACACCACCTTGTATAATGAAACCTCTCAGAACTATTAAAAGAAATTAGAATTGGTCAAATGAAAGAACAAGGTCACCTAGTGCGCCACGTTGTAACTTAGAATAAAATAAAAATAATAATCTATACGTATTGCTATAATAAATTACTATTAAAACCAATCTTTTTTCACCATTTCATTATTTTTACATTTTAACCTAATCAACTCGCTAAACTTTTTGCCCACTTGCGCATGATCAGGGGCCTTAGTCTGCTATTAGAATGGTGTCAGAATGGTCGATCACTGATCGCATAATGGTTGATTCTGACAAGTTTAGTATGTAGTAGATGTCAAAACCAACCAGTATGCGATCAGTGATCGACCATTCTGACACTATTGTAATAGCAGACTAAGGCCCCAGCATCTTTTCACTCCGTGAGGATTGAATGGCCTAGCCATTTTGAAACTTTATAAAACTAACTAGCTGTGCCCAGCGGTTTCACCCGCTGCTCACTTAGGGGTATGAAAAATAGATGTTGGCCGATTCTCAGACCTACTGAATATGCATATAAAATTTCATAAGAATCGGTCGAGCCGTTTCGGAGGAGTATGGGAACGAAAATTGTGACACGAGAATTTCATATATTAGATTTAAGTATTTTACATTAAAACAGTTAAATTTATGAATCCTGTAAGACCTCAGCAAACTTTTACATCGATATGTGTACCAATGCCTTACTTATTACCTACTTAATTACGTTGTGAACCTATATAACACCTCAAAGTAACTACATACTTTAAAAATCTAAAGAATCCGTTATTAAAAGACAAAAATAGTAACGATTCGTGAAGAAGACGTTTCCTGATTAATTTCGCAAGAATTATTTGTTTTCCTTTTCTTCTACTCTCATCTGCGTCAAGAGAATTCATTCAGGGATCAAAGTGAACTAAGTGTAACGTTTGGTGTTAATATTAAACTTGTATAATGAAAGATCATTTTTAAAATAAATGATCATTTTTAAGATGAATGTTGATCTTTTTTATTGAAAATAAAGGATTAGGCATTTTGAGAAGTTTGACTATGGTATTATATTAAAACGGACATTATTATTTTTCAAGTGGGCGTGATCGGCCAAATCCGAAACTATGAGGATAAGAAAATGCATTGTTTTAAAGGCTTACGTTTTACCTAAACTCACCAGGTTTGAAGCGGTTATGCGGCCCAGCATGGAGCACGCTTGCCTAGAAGATACCGATTCCCTCGAATTTTGCAAATATCCACATTTAGATTATAATGAACAGAAAGACCGTCAGTGAAATTCACAAACTGGCTGTTCGAACAATAAACGTTTGTTCGTACGCTCAAAGGTGACGCCAGCCCGATTTTAATGGAAAGAATCATTGGACTTCTGAAAAATCAAAATTTATAGTCAAAAATCGTACCCGTCTATTTTGGAAAAGTCATCCTACATAATCATTCTATAGTGACGCTTCTGGGTATCAATTTTCACAAAGAAAATGTTGTTACAATCGACCTATACTCAAATATAAAATCGCAATGAACAAATGATCCCTAGAGCACGTATGAAACGAAACTTTGTTAAATAATTTTCGAGTTACCGAATATATATATTTTGCATACTACACGGTTTATTTGATTTCAAGCACATCGCGTCTCAGAAAATTATATGCCTCAAACTTATTTCCAGATTTATATATAATTTGTTTTCAGGAATCACCTTTTCCCATACAAACTTTTTTTCTCCCTTAAGGATTGAATTTTGCAAAATCCCGTCTAAATTAGCACCTATATAGGCATTTTAAAAGGATGAAAAATTTAGGACTCCTATCACTTGTACTACGTTCTGATATTTCGTGACGAGTGAGTCAATGGTGTTCTCTTTTATATATAGATGACAAGAAATCGCATCTCCCAACACTACTAAGTTTTAGATATGCCTGATAAATCTACAATAATTTACTTACATAATAACCACATCTATTCTAAAGCTCACTAAAGCTGTGAATCCTAACTTATTATCTATCAGATGGCTAATCTGTATTTTTCAAGCCAATGTACAACTTATAACTAATGTAAAATATTACCGCATACATTGAAATGAAACTAGATGTTATCATTGTTCAGAAAGTATGTACCCAAAATATTACTTCTATGTCTCAAAAAAGCCGTTGTTCGACTGTTATTTGTAAATCTTTGACAGTCGTTGTAGGCAAGGTTGTCCAATTGATATACAAATACTTACATAATGATTCAGTTACTTCTAAAAAAAATTTTGTAGGTAGTTAAAATCGAATGTTCATGAAATGAAACACAAGCCTTTTACTGTTAGGCTGGGCTGAATTAGTTTTATTCTATTTACATAACCTAACACCTGTATTTTCATATAAATAAGAATAGTTAAGATCCTTTGTGTATAGATTTTAATATTTCATAATAAAATTATTTTGAATTTTAACCGACTTCAAAAAGGAGGAGGTTCATCTGTTTTATATTATTTCACATTGTTTTTAGGTTTATTTTTAGTGTAGGAATTTCATTACAATAAGTAAGCGATTTCAAAAAAGGAGGTACTCAATTCGGCCTGAGACGTTATATTTCGAGACGTTGTTGTTGTTTACGGCTTGGCACCGACTTCAAACCTATCAATAGGTAGCACTATACAACAATGGTATTTTACTAATACTAAAGGTTAGATATGCGTAAGAGGAGCATTAACAAAAAAAAAAATTTTGTACTTTTTATTTTTTGAAGTCGGTTTCTGTAATTTGTATTTTGATCTCTGGTTAGTGAGCTCAAAACCGAGGAGTACCAGTACTGAGTTGTGGAGGTCAGATAGGCAGTCCCTCCATGTAAAATACAGGTATTCAGCTGCATCTGTTAAGACTGGAAGCCTACCACATAGGAAAAGGCTACTAGGCAAATAATGATGTATAACTGTAATCTACAAGATAATAACGAAATATGCTACTGATAAAAATTATTTATTGCTGCGTCGATATTCTGAATTAAGATTTACTATTCTTTTTTCCTTCGTTATTATTCTACGAGAACTATATTTTTATATCACAAACTAATTTCATTTCAATATAATTATTTTGATCAGTATAGCTAGCTATTTTAATATAATCTCTTTATTAACCACTAATTGCTACCTTTTGTTATGGATTTCGCAAAATGTACAACTTACAAGCTAAACTTAAAATATTCACTTACCTATCCTCAGAAAAATCGATACACTTCCGTTTTTACGGTTTCTCTTATGGTGGTAATTAAATTAAAACAAATGAATAAAAAACGTTGAAAATTAGGATTTCTTTTGTTAATCTTATAAATGAAATGATGCACTGTTTTGAGACAAAATGTGTGTTTAGAGTTGGAGGCCATTTCACCTTTGAAAATTAAAACTTAGCGTTTTGGGTCGTTTGAAAAAGTTTTTTTTTTAAACATATGGATACTTCGCCCGCAGAAACCGCTGAAGAGGTGGCATTGCGGGATTCTTGACTTAGTCAGCGTGTTGTGTCTGAAAGATTGCATCTAAGACTATCGTCTGTTCATAGAGTCTGCAAACGCTATCGGGAGACTGGTTTGTTTAACCGCCGTTCAGGATTCATTCCATATCTATTTCCTACGTACATCCTAATTATTTCTAATTTCTTTAAACTACCTTACAAACAAACTATTCTACTCATAACACACCTTTAGTTCCTCTACCTGTGACTTACTCAGTAACTAACAAACGAAGTATATAAAATACCTTAGCAGTTAAATTAGACCAACTTTCCGATTTCCATTTGAGCTGAAATTATGCATACATGTTTAGCTTGGATGGTATATGGCAAGGTAAGTTAAATATCGTTATTCTAAATCCAATATGGCGAAACAGTATTTTTATATAAATAAATTAATGAATGGGTAACAAATTAAAAAAACTTTAGTTTAACTTTAATATTTTTCTACTGTATTTTTTTAGAAGAAAAGGGAACAGACAGTAAATTACCTCAATCGAGGGGTTAAAAATTTATACCAGCAGTTTACTTTAAATCGAAGATCCATTTAAGGAATAAAGAACACTAACCCCTGACTATAGTAATCACATTTCAAATAAGTGTCAGTTCACAAAATTATA
The DNA here is from genome assembly GCA_905475445.1 of Ochropleura plecta. Lineage (NCBI taxonomy): Eukaryota > Metazoa > Arthropoda > Insecta > Lepidoptera > Noctuidae > Ochropleura > Ochropleura plecta. Next base: position 25,350,360 of record FR997721.1, on the reverse strand, counting down.
ATTAGCTGTTTTTAAATATAAGTTAAATTTAATCTTTTTGGTTCAAAATAAACGCGTATTTTTGTAATTAAAAAAAAAACTTTAAAATAAAATAACATGCCAGAATCAGGGGTTGATGATTTAAATATAGAAGAAAAGAAAAGAGCATTTACAGATAAAACTCCAGATTGACAAGAACTAGCTGCTTTACTTTTTTAACACGTGCCTGTAATCACACCGACCATAACCTTCAAACCGCGACACAGTAATGCTGCTTAGCGGTAGAAATAGATATGGTGGTGTCACCTTGGACGAGCTCCTCACATGGAGTTGGGCTACTCTTCTTGGAGTGTATTCTAATTTTCAATTCATGTTAACTTCTTCGTTTGACAATGTTCGACATGCTCATTTAAGAATTTTTCACTCTTTATTGTTGAAAAAAGAGTGATCAGCAAGTTAGCAGCAATTAGGGGGGTAATCAGCAAGTTGTTGCTGATTACCCTCCTAAAATAGAACAGCCATAAAAATCTTAACTGCTTCATCTAAGCGGTACTACATGCAACCAATAACAAAATAAAAGAGAACAAATCGGCTCATTGGCTAAGGCCAATGAGCCGATTACAATTTATGAGTGACATCTAATGATGTCACTCATAAATTGAAGAACCCTCTTTACTTCCTGATATAAGTCATATCTTATTATACTTAGTAACTTACTAATTTAACATGTGTTTTTTTATATTACATCCTTCCTTCTTCTTCAATCCCCCAGAAGAAGAACAATACAGGCATTGTTCGTTGATTTGTCTTTACAAATCAACAAACAATGCCTGTATTTTTCATGAATGAGCTTAGACATATTTATAAACTGCGTATCGATACAGAAAATCTCGTCCTAATATTATATGAAGGACGCGAAGAAACTCTTACCTTAACTAAATAAATACAAAATTTATAGGGTCCGTACGTCGAAATGAAAAGACTAAATTCTTAAAAGAGCATTCGTGTGTCTGTGTCGTGTGTCATACCTTATTTGCTTACAATCTACTAGACCAATAAAGTTGAAATTTTATTCATATGAAGTACTGAGACTCAACTACGAATGTATAAGGTAAATAAATACATTTTGTACAGACGCCTGCACATCAAGCTACTACAATCTGTCAGATTTCTTTGATAGATTTTCGACTTTATTTCTAAAGTATAAGGTTCAAGGTTCATTGGGAAAAATTGACAGTTTCGGGTAGCTTGACCTGCTGGCGTCTGTACATGGCCAACAAAAGAGAATTCAATGTTTAAAAAAATACAGTAGGTATTCGAAATGCTCTAGAATTTGTCGCTTCAACTAACTCTATTGGCATTTAAAACGTTTTAGCCCTCGGTGTAACCTTTAACCCGCGGTGCTCGAGTCTGACTCGCTCTTGGCCGGTTATTATATTTTGTAATGGTTTTTACTGTTTCTTTGGAAGAATTTTAAAAATGTTAAATTATAGACTTCGTTTCTTATCGTTATGTTAAATCCTTTAAAATAATTAAATACCAAACAAATAAATCTAGAAAGCAATGTATATGGGTCAATTATAACCGGAAACATACAACACGGCTGTCATGTCGTCACAGCATAATAATTCAAGTATTTTTTTTCCTACCAAGACATGGTGTTTTGGTTATCAAGCACATTAAAGCAACTATGTAGAATGTTACATGTAAAAATCCTTAATGATGCTGCATAAAGTAAGATCAGCTTCACACTAAAAATGGTTACATACTAAAACGGATACACATGGTTAAATACCGCTAAGATTAGAACGAGCAACATGAGACATAAGGCCCCAAGAATGCAATCCCATTTCTATGGATACTAACTGAGATAAATACAGAAAAGAACAAAGAAACATAGTATACTATATAGGTACAGAGACTTTCCGCAGAATATATAAACTCGTAGATATATAATACGCGGGTATCAAAGAAACAGTTGTGCTTTTCTGAGTGAGTACAACACAACGTGCGACTTTATGATCCGCCGCGGGCTGCAGCTGTCGAGATGTTGAACAACTTACGTCTGCGTTTTATTCTAAGTATTCCAAGTGTTAGAAATGTATATAACTATTAATAATATGAATGGAAAGCTACACAAAAGACAAGGAAAGAAATTATTTCAATTTTCCCCTCGCCGGGTATTCAAACCCTTCCAATCTTAGAGCCCTGTCTTTTGTTGCTGTTCTCCAATAGACACATTATATATATATTAATGAGAGAGCTAGATTCGTCCGTGATTTACCTATAACACAAAAATCATTTTGAAATTCTGAACCTAGTTTAATAAACGAAAAAATGTATAAATAGTATTATTGCCCTTTGAAAAGAACATGTTCAGTCGTTGTGTTAAAACTTCGTAATTATTAAGATTTGGGTCGAAAGTGTTAATAATTTCCGATGGCAATAAATCTCGCAGTCTAAACAGTGAAATCCTTAGTCGCACACTGAGGGCAGACGCCTGTGACGGAAAGACGTCTTATAACAACATTTTATCGAAGTTTTGAGCAACCTATAAAAAAATACTTATAATAACTTGGGGTTCAGAATTTCAGGTTCACATTGTGATATATTTACTTAGTGTCGTGCATGTCCTTTATCGATGTCTTCAGCTGCTTAGTGAAGCTGTCCATACGAATGGCGAGGCATCATCACGATGGTTGTGTTCTGGTTGTGCTGCTAACTGATTGAACGCACAATTGGACCTCTGCAGCCGTGAGTCCCTACGGATAGAAAAGGTTTATTTTAGAAACATTCTTAAGGACGACGGTGTGACTTAGGGAAGGTTCATATCTGACGGAACATGCGTCGCGTATTATCGGTCGCGTAACGCCAGAACAGACAAATGTATAGAACACTTGACCGTTCACACTCAACCGATGATACGTTAGTGCGTCGTCGACCGAAAAGACGCGACTGATGATACGCTCGGCGTATTATACGTCAGATATGAACCTTCCCTTAGTGAAGAACTTTCTATTTGTCATTGTTAAACAGGTTGTCAAAGTAACAAACAGAGTATGGTGAAATTGGGTATGAGATCCGCGAAGCTGCAGGGCGTCGGACTGAACACCACTTATGTGGTACTTTCACAACGTACTCTTTTCATTGTAACCAGATTACATTAATGATATCTAGACAAAAGCTTTTGGTTCGAACACTGGCGCATTCGCAGTCAATAAGATGCTCTTTGGACGGGCGTAGTGCTGTAGCATCAGAGGCCATTTTGAACAACTCTTCAGTAATCTCAAGGACCCAAATGTTAATCCCCCTATAATCCGTTTATTTACTTAAAGCATAAAAGGTCCTGTCTAGAAACCCGGTCGTTAAAGCCGGTATATTTCGTCGAAACGATTGACGCAGTTAAGCTTGGCTGCTGCTTCTAGTATCACTGGGTTTTTAGATATCATACAGAAATTTGTGGTCTACTCCTGGCCCGTTTATAAGAACTAACTTTGGTAAAAGTCTACAAGGCTAAAAGTATGCTTCCGCCGAGAATCCGATCGATTTATTGTTCGACGCGTAAACGAAGGGAGCCTATTAGCATCAACCGCCAAGAAAACGTCGCTGAATTTAGTGATTCTTGATGGAAATACTCAATCAGGCGTTACCTGACCAGGTGCTGGGGGCTACAGTAACCAGAACATGGTTTAGCTACATTACTCACATAATTCACACGCGGTACGCGGCTACACTAAAAAAAAGTGAAATACGATGTTTTTTCTAATAAAACGAAATAATTACTGATTAATCGCTTACGTATTTGCAGGGTCTTTTTTCTTGATTTTAGTCCGTTCGTCTTTTTCTTATAAGGCGCATTGCCACTCGATTTATCAATAAATCTTTAAACCAAATATCTTTTGCCCATCTGTTAATATTTCAAATGGTTGTATCGATCCGTGCGCTATGCTGTTGTGTCTCTTCGGCCGCCATCTTGAACAGCGTAGATCCCAGCGTGGCTACCCGCTATTCTCGCAAAGATATTAGAAATAGTTTATATAATCTGCACAACTCCAAAAGTCAGTCAATAATAACGGAATCACAGAAAACCACCACAGTATCAAACACATCACATTAACTTCCACTACAAATATTAATAACACTCTTGAACACGGATCCAACCGACTGCTCACGATTATATCGCCGACGAGCTGAATAGACACTGCATCATGCAGAATACTGAGATGAAGCTTTCATCTCGTGGGTCGATATCACGCACGCGCATTGCAGCTGCGTTACTTGCAAGTATGCAAAGCTCCGCCTATTTCTAGGCGTGGTAAATTTTTAACTAAAATAAAATTAATGTCTATGACATACGGTCGATATTTGCATGAGCTGTAATATCCGTTCGACGGACATGAAATGTGGAAGGTGCAAAAACGAGAAAACTTTTGAAAAATTTCTAAGCTTCCAATAGGGAATATGCATGATTTCTTTTTATGACTTAAATTAATCATTTACATCTTTATAACATAGAAAAAAATATAAATAGGCCTGAAAATATTCAAGTTACTTTTTAAAATCAAATTTAAAACATTGAATAAATTTGAGCCGTTAAAACGCCACCATTTTGCGCGCGCTTATGATGACGTCATTGGTTTTTTGACGTTTGTTCTGTTTGTTTACTATAGTAGCGTTTCAGTTACTTAATAGGTATTTTCAGTCTTAATTGCTAAGCAAACCATGGAAGAAGTTAAAAAAAACCTTCTTACAAGTATTGTATGGTACCGAAATGTAGAAACACTACCATTAGTACATCAGATTAAGTGTTTTTTTCGTATTCCACGCGATGCAAAATTACGAAATGAATGGCTTAAGAATATGAAAAGGGATCACCGCCGTGCCCTCGTAGAGGTGATCGGCGGCGGCGATTTCTCGCGTCCGGCCCTGGTTCAGTCCATGGTCCGGAGCGAGAGGGAATGGGAAGCGGTCACCTCCTTCTGCGAAGCAGTAATGCTAGCGAAGGAGGTACCAAGCGTTTGAAGGAGAGAACCTCAAACCAACCCTGCCGCCGCGGGAGACGCTCCGGGCGACGTGCCGCTAGACGACTCCCGGCCACCGTAGATGCGGGCCTGTGGACCGTCTATTGACGACAGGCCGTGTCGACGGCGCGTTAGTGTTTCACGCGCGCCTTAATAATAAATAAATAATAATAAATATCTTGGGACAACTCACACACGGCTATCTGATCCCAAGCTAAGCAGAGCTTGTGTTATGATAACCAGACAACTGATATACATACTTATATAATTTATAAATACATACATATTATAGAAAAATCACACCCAGACACAGAACAAACAATCATGCTCATCACACAAAGTTTGTCCTGGGTGGGAATCGAACCCACAACCTCCGGCTCAGCAGTCAGGGCCACTAACCACTAGACCAACAGGCCTGTCAACTGTAATAAGACGTCAGCAAAGCAGAGGGGCTTGCCAGGGCCTCCGTCTGCCGGAGTTGCGGGTTGTTCGAAAGAGATACCGCGGCCCCGGAACGTAAAGGGCAATAGAAGGACATGGGTGGGTTTAAGCCAGTAAAAGTCTGACACTCCCCCCCGCTCCGCCTAGAGCGGGGGAAGTTATTTGATGATTTCCCACCCCAAAAAGAAAAAAAGGGATAGTATATGTATCTGTATTTTCGGTTATATTTTGTTGTGAAGATCATTTTAACGTAAGTATTCTATTAGCTTAGTGTGAATTAGCTATTAACACTTTCGCTGCCCAGTCCAAATTATGCAATATATTGTTTATATGACGTTGTTGACTACAAATATACATATATTCGTAAAGTAACCACACAGAAATACAGTTTTAAACAATTTTTCTCACAAACACTAGTAATACAGTATGAATATTGACGCCGATAAATCAACGATGGCCACCAGTGACGTCACATTTCGTTTCGACCAATAGTGACACGTTTTAAAAGTTTGAATTTCCTTCCGTTATTTTTCACTTTTTATGTAATATTTTCTGGGTTTAAATGATAACTAAATAAAAAAAATACTTTTGAAGGATGATGTAAAGACTATAAAGAACCTAGAAAAAAATATTGGAGCCAAATTTAAATTTTATGCATATTCCCTATTGTAACAACAAAAAAAAGCCACACGAGATATGGCGGAACCGGTGAACTAGGCAGATTGGAAAAGTATTGTTTTTTGTAGCGCCAAAAATAAAACTCTATGGAAAAAAAGTAACACTTCATTTAAAATAAACTATGTGATTAATTATTGTATTTATTACAAATAGCCTTACCCCCGAATACTGAAACGTCACTCAAAATTTGAGGGCTGCTTAACATTTGAGCAGCTCTTAAACTTTAGATTTTGTATTTTCAAACGTCACTTTTGAGTATCTGCTAAAAGTGGTACTTAAACGTAACGTTTCAGTATTCGGGGGGTTAGATTGTAAAAAAAAAAAAAAAACAAAAACATACTACCTAACAACTGGAAAATAACTTTACTTTAACAATGTTCCCAATAAAACCTTTTTTATACATATTATCTTTTTTTAGTTTTCTCTTAGTAAATATAATTTTAAAAGGTGACGTAAAATAAAAGTAGTTGTCAAGCTCATACCGTGATTGTCATTTCCTCTAATCCTCAAGGTTCCTAGTCTCCCAAAGCCACATCCACATTTTTCAAGTAAAGTAATTTTCCAATTTTAACTAAAAAGTATTTTATTTCAGCATTTTTAGTTATGATTTATAACATAATTTTATATCGAGTATTCATTTTTCATTATTACTAAAAGATTAGCAGATCACCTATATAGATATAAAGAAAAAATAGGCGATAACTCATAAACTATCCAAACAATGTAAATAAATTGATATGGGACCACCTCAGAAGTATAACCCTTTCGATTTTAAAAATAATTATGAAAATTTTCCACAGTTGGCGGAGTAATCGGTAAACATACGTAAACAAAAAATATTGAAATCGTTTAAAAACACGCTTAGTTTTTATTTCGGATATAACCAAATCGGCCCAGTGAGGAAAAAGTTAAAAGCTTAGCTTCATTATCGTCAACTAATTCTAGGAAATTAAAACATGTCTTATTTTAAAAGCTTATTTAAAAAGAGCTTTACATTATTAAGGACAAAAAGTTAAACGCCATAATTTGTAATCATCAAAGCAAATCATTTATTTCAATTAGACCATTACAGGCACTTTTGAATATCAAGAAACAAAATGTATCTACAGTCCCGGGCACAAGGCATAATAAGTTGTAAAAGTACTGTTTGTATATTGCCCATTCCAAAGCGTTGATCTCTATGGAGAAGAATGGGCAAGAAACTCCATGGACACTCTTTTAAATTGTAATATTATTACAAAATCGTATTTACATCATTCATGTTGAGATTATAAAAATATGTAAGAACGATGTAATAAAACGTGCACAGTAAGAACGTTCAGAGTAAATAAAAAGCATAATTTAATTAAAAATTTAAATAAGTTAAAAATGTACCGTGGTAGCTAAAAAATGACCAATCCCAACTGACAGCGCCCGTTCACGAACATGACGTATGGATCAACCCCATTCAGCTCAACCATTTTGAAGGGAATTAAATGACCCGACACACCCGCCACCATCAGCGAGACATTTAAATGAGCATGACATTCTGTCAACCACCAGGGCATCGTCAAATCAATAATGGTGCATGGTACTCACACATGGGCTTTCAGTTATACAAGACTAGGAAATTGAGTCTATACAATGCAAAGATAGTCTTACAATCTTCTGCAGCTTCCACTATAACTTCGGATACTGATCAATGAGTTTACCCCTATGCTGGTGGAGCAGGACCAGCATTGAGCCAAGCATTTTTATCATCAATATAATCCACCAACTTATAATATGCTTGCCCTACATAGTGTGCGTTTAATACAAGATTTAAATTTCGTCTCATTCAGTTGAAGAATGTGGGGAGGTATTTTATTGTAGCATTTCAAACAGTACCCCATGAATGATAAGTCTACTTTAGCTAACCTGAAACCCGGCTGAACCAATTCGTCCCTATTTCTAGTATTATACTATCTAGCAGAAACAGGACTCCAAACTATGCTCAATTGGTTAAAGGCAAATAAACTTACTATAAATCTTGCTAAAACTAAGTATTTGACTATCTCAATGACTAAAACTAAATTTCCAGTACTGGGAACAAGAAAAATCAAAGCCCATGTTTGCCGTGATAAGGCTATTGCAATTAATAGTACTAGTGATTGTAGCTGTACTCACCTGGAGCAAGTTACACGAATAAAATACTTGGGTGTCTGGGTTGACGAGAATCTGAACTGGCATACTCATACTGAGCTTCTTTCCAATCGTTTAAGAAAGTTTATGCCTATCTTTAAAAAGGTTCGACATATTGAAGACAAACACACCTTGAAGGTCGTTTACTATTCATTGTGTAAATCTTTACTTGAATATTGCATATCCGTCTGGGGAGGGACCCATAAATCGCACCTTATAGCTGTTGAACGATCACAAAGAGCAGTTCTTAAAGTCCTTACTGGCAAACCTAGACTTTACCCAACAGTTACACTTTACAAAGATGTAGGAGTACTCACCGTCCGGCAGCTATTTATCTTGCGAAACCTTAAGTACGCCCATACAACTATCCCAAAATGTAAATCTAATAACAAACGAAGACAGGATAACATTTTCCAAATAACACCTCATAACACAGTATTTCATCGTCATCCCTACATTGCAGCTCCTTGCCTATATATAATAAAATTAGTAGAAAAGTAATCCTTCACAGATTAAGATTTTTTAAGTTTACAAAACCGTAAAATCCTTCCTCGCAACCTTAAATTACACAGAAACTGAGCAACTACTTTATGTACCTTATTGAGACATTCCAAATAAAAACACGTTCGACAATCACAAATCTTGTACACTCAATTCAATATTCACGCACACACACACACACACGCACACTCACAACCACACAATCCTACACATGTCCCCTCACACGCACACACTCACACACACATTGTACACATTCAAGGAAGGAAGCCAAAATAATAATATGTTGATAACTTCGAATTACTTCCTCCAATTTAAATTAAAGAAACAACATTTTTTTCTACTAGCTACTGTTAAATAAATAAATACGGTCTGAAAACTATATTTGTAATTAAGGCCAACTGCGCTTCCAACTGTCACTTATAGCACAGGGAATCATATTTTAAGTGACAGAGTTTTGTTGTTGTATTCTAATTATTTTTGAAGAAATAAACGTATTTGTATTGTATTGTATCCTTGTGTCTATCACTTCATTTACCAAATAGATGATTTTTTTTTCTGACGTACATGATGTTTTCATAGATATATTGACAAGGTACTGTCATGATGTTAATTTCCTTAAACTGTTCTCTTAGAGAATCACGCCTACGTAGATTATAAATGGCTCTAATGGCTCTTTTCTGCAGAATAAATACAGACTCGATGTCTGCAGCCCGTCCTCAAAGTAAAATACCGTATGACATTATGCTATGAAAATAACTAAAATAGACTAGCCTAGCGGTATCTACATCAGTAAACTGACGGATTTTTCTAACAGCATATGCTGCTGAACTAAGCCGTCCTGCAAGAAATGTTATATGCGGACCCCATTCTAGCCTTGAATCGAGCGTTATCCCCAGGAAAACAGTTTTATCGACGAATTCTAGTTTCTCTTGATTCAATACTATGTCACAATCACTACTTTTGACGTTTGGTAGAGTAAATCTTTTGCACTTTGGTTTTTTTCATTTAATCCTGAATTATTGGCGGTGAACCAATTATTGACCTGCAATAGGGCGTTATTTACGTCGTCATGATTTGTAGCACGTCTATTTATATTAAATATCAAAGAGGTATCGTCAGCAAACAACACCATTTGTGGTTGGTTTTAAAATAAATGGGGTAGATCATTAATATATACTAAAAAGAGGAAGGGACCTAAATATCGATCCTTGTGGTACACCCATCTTTACATTTAAACCCATTGAATTGACACCATTTATTTGCACTTGCTGCTGTCTATCATTTAAATATGATTTTACTAAACTAAGCGCAAGTTTCCCTAGGCCGTAATGTTCAAGTTTCAAGAGTAGGGTTTCGTGTCTAACACAATCAAACGCTTTTGAAAGGTTACAAAAGATTCCTATGGCATCTTGTGCCTCTTCCCACGCAGTAAATATGTGTTTTAACAAGGTAACACCAGCGTCAGTCGTACAACGTCCTATGGTGAAACCATACTGTTTTTCATGTAAGATCTTATTGGTGTTAAAGTAGCTGAGCAATTGGTTAAGCATTACCTTTTCAAACACCTTGCTGAAAACCGGCAAAACGGATACGGGTCTATAGTTATTGGTGTCTTTACTATCCCCAGATTTGAAAAGGGGTATAACTTTACTGTATCTATTTATGGTCCGGGAAAACTCCTTGGTCCACACACAAATTAAATATTAAGGCTTAGTACGCAACGGCGGATCCAGGGGGGGTCATGAACCCCCCCCCCCCCCCCGGTCTGGTTCCAGGACTTAAGTGAACCACTAATTAAACATAATTATTTTATTCATATTTTTTATCACAATACAGATTTGATATAACTACACACCTTCAATATTTAATATAATTTAATAACTTTGTATGATGGAAAACGTTTCGGAATGAACGCATCGAAAATTTGAATTTTACCGCTCCACGCTTCATCCGAGGTCACATTTCGTGTGACACTTGCACGCGCTTGTGTGATCAATCAATCGGAATCGGAACGACTCTACTTCAACATGTCATAAATTCATAATAGTTCTGAACAAAAATTTCGTTTTACCTATAACGTGTTATATGTGTATTATAATGTGTTTATAAGTGTCTTATTTTTTTTTATTTTTATTTAAAGGGTTTTATCGCTTAGCGACCACATCACCCAGTGCAGGAAAAGCTATTTGTAATCTAATTAACACTAACTTACGATCTACTTATTACTAACTCATACAATTCTTTTGCTTTTTGGAACATTCGGACATTGGAAAGGCGAGAATGGAATTACAAATGCCGATATTAAATCCGTTGTTTTGTCCAAATACATGTTTTCTATTATGTTCATTCCGGACACACTCCATCAGAATATGAAAAACATCATCAATTACTCCACAGTCATCACAGTTTGGAGACAAAACTTTTTTCATTAAATGATAAAACTTATTCGATGGGATGTGTCCGGAACGAAGTCTTAAGGCTATAGTAATTAAATTTCTATTTAGATTACAATCAATCCATGGAACCCGAGCAATCTCTGGCTGGATAGTTCGGTACCATATCCCCTTTTCTTTTGATTTTTCATCAAAATACTCTTGCCACAGATCTTAACACTTTCTTTTTGCCTTTCCGAAATAGTCTGAGTACAGCGGAGTAATATTCATAGGAACTCCATCAAAACACGCTTGTTTAGCAAGCAGGTCAACCGCATCATTCTCTTTAAATTGGATATGGGATGGAATCCATTGGAGACGCACCGTTTTGGAATAAGCTTGAAGTTTTTAGGTTAATTCACATATTACGTAGGCTGTCTCAATACCTCGCATGGGAGAAGTTTTCCGAGCCAAGTGTTGCAGCGAGCTTTTGGAGTCTGTAAGAATCACAAATTTATCGCCATCGATTGACAGAATATAGGACAAGGCTTCCAATATCGCAGTCAATTCAATGTGCATGATCGAAATATCTGAATCAATCTTAAATACCATGTGGCTCAGAAGAATGGGATCCAAAAAGGCAGCACCACCCTGGTGTCCATCTTTAGAAACGTTGGTGAAAATTTTATGATATCCAGAATATTGTTCTTGTATATATGATGTACATTTATGATTTAATTGTATAATACTGTAACGGCGTTTAGCTTTAGAAATACTAGGAATGTTATCGAAAATTATATGAGATGTATCTATACTACTTATCCACTTATCTAGTGAAAACATACCGAGCTGAGCACTTGAGTATATTGGAACAGAGCTATAATGGGACACGATGTCAATGAGTATTGGCAGCTTCTTGTTCTGCCAATAGTTGGAACCTGTAACTAACGAAAGATTTTCTAGTGATTCTATAGTTTTATTGCTACGAAAAGATTTTGATTTTATTATAAATTTACTTGCCAAATATCTCCGACGAATACAAAGTGGTGGAAGACCTAGTTCGCTTTCAATGACATGGATTGGCGTGCTCCTTATAAATCCTCCGACAATACGTAACGCCTGGGTTTGGACTCTATCTAGTTTAATTACTTTAGAATTACAAGCATTGTCGAACAAAAAACTGGCATAATCAAGCCTACTTCGAATTATATAAATACGTCTTAGGTGTTTTTGATGGAGTGCCCATCCCTGACCAGACAAAACTTTGAGCAAATTAATGAACCTCATAACTTTCTGAGAAGTCAAATCAATCAAATCAAATCATTTATTTCAATTAGACCATTACAGGCACTTTTGAATGTCAAGAAACAAAATGAATCTACAGTCCCGGTCCCAAGGCATAATAACTTGTGAAAGTACTGTAGTTGCCCATTCCAAAGCGTTGATCTCTATGGAGAAGAATGGGCAAGAAACTCCATGGACACTCTTTTAAATTATAATATTTTTACAAAATCGTATTTACATCATTCGTCTCGCGATCATACAAATATGTGAGAACGATGCAGAAATACGTGCACAGCAAGAGCGTCCAGAGTAAATAAAAAGCAAAATTCAATTTAAAATCTAAATAAGTTACAAAATGACCGTGGCAGTTAAAAAATGACCAGTCCCAACTGACAGCGCCCGTTCACGAAGATGACGTGGATCAGCCCCATTCAGCTCGACTATTTTGAAGGGAGCTAAATGACCCGACACACCCCGCCACTATCAGCGAGACATTTAAGTGAGCATGATGATACTATTAACCACCAGGGCTTCGTCAAGTCAATGATAATACATAGCACTCACATATGGGCTTAATAATTATACAATACTAGAGAATTGATTCTATACATGGCAAAGATAGTCTTACAATCTTCTGCAGCTTCCACTATAGCTTCGGATACTTATCAATGAGTTTACCCCTATGCTTGAGGAGCAGGACCAGCATTGAGCCAAGCATTTTTATCATCAATATAATTTAAGTTTCATTGATATGTTTACCCCATCTTAATGAACTATCCAGCCACAGACCCAAATATTTCACATTATTGACGACTTCAATTGAAGTATCATCAAAATCAAAGTTGACAGACCTTCTAAAGCAACCTTTTTTAAAAACACAAATCTTTGTTGTATTTGTAGTCCATTGAAATGTTACATTTTTAGGCCTTACCCTGCGTTTTTTAGAGGACGCAATTTTATTTTTTCGAGGTGTAGGGGGGGTCAGTTTAAAGCTAAAAACAAGTCTGTGGGGTCGCAACCCTTGTCTCGTGGCGGCCAAATTAAATTATCTACAACTTTGGTCCAGTAACTTTTTGTCGTAGAACTATAAATAAAAAATATATAAGCGAAAATCTTCAGAAATTCCAGAATTTCCGGATGTGACTCAACTTCAGCTTCTTACAATATCGGTAAAATGAAATTAGTGAAAACCCTGGAAAAACATTTAGAGTTTGCAAGTGGAACGGCTTTGTTTCTCAACAAGAGAGTTGACCCTGCTTTGCTCACTGTAATTGGTGAACGTTTTTTTATCTCTTTATACGGTGGTAATAAAGATCATCATTCTCTTGACAGCCTAAGATACAAACAATTCAAGGCAGTGACAAAAAGTACATTTAACTTATCTTCAAGTCCTCCAACACAAGACACAGCTCGCTTTCACACTTTCCGAGTCTACCATCAGGTCCAGTCGTGGCTTGGTAATTATAATGATCCTAAAGACTGGGGCTGGAAAAAATGTGGAAAATTATTGATGCCAGTGCAGAACTTTAAACCTCCAGCACCCCCTGAGCTTCTAAAATTGATCTTTTCAAAATGCAAAGGAAACTGTGGAGCGATGTGTGGATGTCGAAAAGCAGGGCTGAAATGTTCTGGAGACTTGCAGCAACGTAATGGAACTCTCAGAATTAATAAATGAAAATGACTGATGATGAACCGCCGACATTAACACACCTTCCTTCTCCAGTTCTCCCACTGGTATTTAATTCAGAAAGCCGATCAGATGCTGCGCCGCAACCTGGTCCATCGAAACGACTGAGGACGGAGTAGTTCTAATTTAGAAAATCACCGTGGAATATGCCTATTGGGGATACCACGTAAAAAAACGCGCCTGTAGACTCTACCTCGTGGGTGGTGGGGAAAAGAGTCAATAATTAATTATTAATAATATTGCAAAATTTGTAATAAAAAAGTTATTATAACCAAAAAAATTAAAAAGAAAACAATAACTGATGACACATTATTAATACACACGTATAATATAGGTATAGTTAAGAGTACTGAAAAAATAGTACTCACTTCGTAGCGCTGTAAAACCTTAGCTATAGACGTAATGAAAAAATGATGCGAATAAAAGTTGTTCCTCAAAAAACGATGTACAAAAATGGTCCGATATAATTTTTTCGTAAAATGATAAAAAAGATGAAGAAAAACCATGCTCTTCTGTTACTAACGATATTCAGCCTACAATAGTCTAGTCAACAAGTGCTTTTTTTAGTCAAAACTTTTTAAAAAACTCGGAAAAATATGGTTGAGGGCTCATTCGATTCGGGATCGAATCTAGAAAGTTTTTGAAAAAATTCAAGACCCGCTCGAAAAAATTGCAAAAGTTATTAACAAATAAGTAAACAAAAAAAAAGGGGTTTAGTTTTTTTGGTATATCTTGAAAACTATTTGATATATTTTGATTTTGAAAAAAGATTCAAAAAGAGGAGAAAATTTCCTAAAAAAACTCCCTACTCGCGAAATTGTAGGACCAATATTAAAAATTTTACAGGGAGCTGAAAATACGCCTGAAAACGGGTACTCGGGTTTCCGCAAGCCACGCCCCCTTCGAGCGCTTTAATGAAAAATATTATTTAAACATATTAAATGTTGATATTAAAATTTGAAAAAAATCAGACATGTACAGGACAAATTAAAGAATGAAATACCGTAGAAAAAATATTTTTATCGCGATTTTATAAAATGTTATCCATAAATTAATTAACAATTTCTTCCGACTGGGCTATAAACATTGCAAGTTGCATAATTGTTAAACCAGAAATCTCAATTTTTTTTCCTCTCGTGGAGCTATTTTTCAAAGATTAAAGAAAGGATTTCCGTTGAGTAAATTAAAAAATTGTTAATTTTCGATTTGTTATTAACATGACCTTTTTGCAAAAAAAAAATATATATTTATATTTATTATCGAATAAATTTTTCTTTCCGCAAAAAGGTAATTGGTCAGTTTTATTTTAGTGTAAAGAATTCTAAAAAAAATATACAAAAAAAAAATTATTGTTTATAACAAATTGTTTATATAATAAACAATGAAAATTTATAAAAAAACGAAATTTTTTCTTTAATTATTAAGGAGGATAATAAATAATGATATTTAAAAAAAAAAAGCGTACCTTAATATTATTAACAAGTGGTAAAAAAAAATTGTTAATTAACAAAACGGTTTTTTAGCAATAAAATTTTTT
This sequence comes from Ochropleura plecta, assembly GCA_905475445.1. Classification (NCBI taxonomy): domain Eukaryota; kingdom Metazoa; phylum Arthropoda; class Insecta; order Lepidoptera; family Noctuidae; genus Ochropleura; species Ochropleura plecta. The sequence goes on along the minus strand of FR997721.1, from coordinate 25,334,700 downwards.
TTAAGGATCGTTTTTTATCTTAAAATTCATATTTTTTTACGAGGAATCTATTTTCAAAAAAAAAATTCAATTATCTTATAAATAATCTATTTGTTTACAACAATTTTATAAACAAAAAGAATTTAAATTTATAAAAAATATTTTTAGGTAGCTTTTATTGATAGAAAAACGAATGATCATCGACATTGGAAAAAAAAAATAATTCTTGTAGTATTTATTTAAATATTTAATTTGCCGCCTAGGTAATTTGTTAATAACAAATCGAAAATTAACAATTTTTTAATTTACTCAACGGAAATCCTTTCTTTAATCTTTGAAGAATAGCTCCACGAGAGGAAAAAAAATTGAGATTTCTGGTTTAACAATTATGCAACTTGCAATGTTTATAGCCCAGTCGGAAGAAATTGTTAATTAATTTATGGATAACATTTTATAAAATCGCGATAAAAATATTTTTTCTACGGTATTTCATTCTTTAATTTGTCCTGTACATGTCTGAATTTTTTCAAATTTTAATATCAACATTTAATATGTTTAAATAATATTTTTCATTAAAGCGCTCGAAGGGGGCGTGGCTTGCGGAAACCCGAGTACCCGTTTTCAGGCGTATTTTCAGCTCCCTGTAAAATTTTTAATATTGGTCCTACAATTTCGCGAGTAGGGAGTTTTTTTAGGAAATTTTCTCCTCTTTTTGAATCTTTTTTCAAAATCAAAATATATCAAATAGTTTTCAAGATATACCAAAAAACTAAACCCCTTTTTTTTTGTTTACTTATTTGTTAATAACTTTTGCAATTTTTTCGAGCGGGTCTTGAATTTTTTCAAAAACTTTCTAGATTCGATCCCGAATCGAATGAGCCCTCAACCATATTTTTCCGAGTTTTTTAAAAAGTTTTGACTAAAAAAGCACTTGTTGACTAGACTAACAATATGTACATCGACTTCTGATTCTGATCAGATAAAGACTTCACTTTCTCAACCTAAGTTTGCTTCAGATATTGCTTGTTATATACTAATATTAAAATTTCACTCAAAATGCACACAATGTATGCATTTGCACGCAAATAAGCCAATTTTTACTATAATCTTACAACTGCTGTTATTTTTTTTTTGTAATTGGCTTTGTCTGCTACTGCTAGTGTGCTTCCACTTTTCAACATTATTATTCAGGGCATAAGGGTGAAAAGCTGTTGACCGTCATTGAACATGGTATTACATTTCTTTATGGTGTGTGTTATTAATATTTATGAAGATAAAATATATAAAGTATGTGTAATAACATGTATTGACATATATTACAGTGACCAGTCAGACATAGAGGTAGAGCTGCAACCGTAAGTATACATTGTATTTACTTACACCTGCAAAGATATAATGTATTGCAACTAAATACATTAGAAACATTGATTTTAGATCAACAAGCCGAGGACAGGAAAGTGGACGAGGACGCGGACATGGACGGTCCCCCGTTCTGGATGGCAGCCCGGAAGAGCCTCTGCCGTAAATATAATAATTCTGCTTAACATTTTCCATTAAATACAATGTGTTGCAGCGAAATACATTAGAAACTTTGATTTCAGATCAACCAGTCGAGGGAATGGCCGCGGATGCGGACGGGGACGCGGACGGAGACGGGGACGCGGACGGAGACGGGGACGCGGACGGAGACGGGGACGCGGACGCGGACATGGACGGTCCCCCGTTCTGGATGGCAGCCCGGAAGAGCCTCTGCCGTAAATATAATAATAGTTCTGCTTAACATTTTCCATTAAATACAATGTGTTGCAGCGAAATACATTAGAAACTTTGATTTCAGATCAACCAGTCGAGGGAATGGCCGCGGATGCGGACGGGGACGTGGACGTGGGTCCAATAGGCCTGAGGAGCATATACATTAAATATAATTAAGCTTTTTTAAGTTGAATTTAGGTTACATTACTGGTATTTATTGTTTTTATCTTAGTTCAACAAAAGCAGTGAATGTAAACGAAGATGTGTATTGTGTCTAGATTGTTTTTGTCTCTTTAATAGGTTATTTTATTTTTGCAGTCTAGAGTTAATAAATGTGAGGGCAGAAAATACTTTGACTAAGCGCCGATTAAATGCGTTACCCGTTGAAGTTCGACAAGAGTTAATATGTCGCAAGCGACAAGCTCAGCTTCAACGGGTCCTCCTGCCTTATGCGCCCCCGTGAAAAACACAAACACGGTAATGACTTCATCTATACTATAATATACTATATATATATATATATTTAATATTATAAAGCTGAATTTGTTTGAACGCGCTAATTTCAGGAATTACTGGTCCGATTTCAAAAATTCTTTCAATGTTAGATAGCCCATTTATCGAGAAAGGCTATAGGCTAAATATCATCACGCTACAACCCACGGGAGCGGACCAGTAACCAAAAACGAGGGTGAAACCGCGTGAGACAGCTAGTAATGATATCAATTATATTGATAGCGTTTGATACAAATACAATACAAAATACAAAATAGTTTATTTCGTTAACAATATTCATACAATAAGATTGTGATTGGAGCCTTCTTTTAAGCAGAAAAAAGCTTGTAGTAGAAGACTCCGCTCTTCCATAACTAAGGATAACACTTCAAAATTAAAGTTAAACGAAAACATAACCTTGTTAATTTATACATAGGAACTTATTTTAAAACAGTGGCAATAATCTACGCTATTATGTTGTGTAAGTACAAGTGTGTATGTGTGTGTGTTAGTGTGTGTGTGTGTGTGCGTGTATGTGGGTGTATGTAGGTATGTATGACTGTATGAGTGTGTTTAGCTGCTTATTTTATAAACATTTCCGTTTCATCATAGGAAAGCTTTTTGATCCATTCAACTACTGTTTTTTTGCAGTCAGCGTATTTTTTGGCATGAACTAATATTTCTTTATTTATTTTATTATATAATTGTGATGATCGTGTATTATATTGAATGGATGCAAAGCAGGTTTTTGTGCGGGGGATTTGTGCTATGGCATATTTTCTTCTCTTGGAGAGTTTGGTTGCATCGTAAGGCAGGGTTTTGTGTTTTTTAAGTATTATCTGTATAATATATAATTTTCTCACAGAGAGTAGTCCACTTATTAGATATAAGTTTTCTGTAGAGTGTCGTCTTTTTTTAAAGTACATAGTTTTTATCAGTGCACGTTGAGCACGTTCCACTTCAATGAATTTGGTTTTAGCTGTCCCTCCCCAGATGGGGATACAGTAAATTAAGACAGATTGGACTAAAGAAACATATATTTCGTTTAAGAGATTTCTGGGGTTTTTTCCGTGGGTGATCATATTCTTTGGAACGATATGTCTCAATGTGCTGAATAACCAGCTCAGTTTCCTGATCCTGTTTGCCACTAACTCTAAATGCAGATACCAGTTGAGGTTGTGGTCTATTATTATTCCCAAGTATTTGGTATGCGTTACTTGGTTCAGTATGGGGCAGTTACAGCAGTTATTACTCACATCACCACAGTTGTGTAGTTTTATTTCAAAATTATCAGCAGGTTGTGTCCGTTTACTAATGTTAAAGCACATGAAGTTAGTTTTAGATGTGTTCAGGGTGAGGAGATTATGCTGAAGCCATTTGGCTATGGTTGCCATGCCCACTTCAGTATGTAGTTTAACTTCTTGCCAGGAACAACCAGTGAAGACGATGGCGGTATCATCGGCATAGGAGAAGATTTTGGCATTTTTGATGTTTAAGTTACAGAGATCGTTTATGTATATTAGAAATAGAGTAGGCCCAAGAACGCTACCCTGTGGTACGCCAAATGATACCTCAGCGTCCTCACTGATATAATGCCCAATTCTAACCCTCTGCTTCCTGTTCGACAAATAGTTGCGTAAAAGAGTAAGTGGCAGTCCTCTTATGCCAAGTTTTTCTAGTTTGTACACTAAGGTGGGAACAGAGACGGTGTCAAACGCTTTTTTGAGATCTAAAAATACAGCTGCACACTTGGATCCTGCATCCAGTTTATTAGTAACTAAAGAGCTTAAAGCTATTACTGCATCTTCCGTTGATGTAGCTTTTCTAAAGCCAAATTGCGTTGGAGCAAGTAAGTCGTATTTATTTAGATATTTCAGTAGTCTATTATTTACGAGTTTTTCCAGGATTTTAGCTATAACTGGAAGGACAGATATTGGTCTATAATTGTTGACATCGTCTCTGTTTCCCCCCTTGTGTACAGGTGTTACAATAGATTGTTTCAAGGCTTCAGGAAAGACACCAGTACTAAAGCACAGATTAGACAGATGTGTTAGTATTGGAACAGCTTCAGCTTTTATGTATTTTAAAAAATTAGTAGATATGTTGTCCCAGCCGGGGGCACTATTTGATTTTAAGGTTATTAAGATGTTCTCTACTTCACAAGGGTCAGCGTCAAAGAGAACGAAGGAATGTGATACTGGGGTTTGGCTATTTAAGTCATACTGATTTTGTTGGGTAGAATTTGGTTGATCTATGATTTGTTGAGCCAACTGTTTTCCAATATTTACAAAGAAATTATTGACAAAGTTTACAGATTCGGAAGGGGAGGGTTTTGTATTTAATAATTCCGTATTAGAGTTGTTGTTCGCATTTGTATATGTTTGATAATCTTGTTTAGTTACTATGAATAAGATTAATATGATAAAATTATCTTGCAGGAGGCCATCCCCAGAGCGTGAGGCTTGCCCTTTAGTGGAGGAACCGGACTCTGCTATTGGAGAACCTGAACTCGAGCCCGCACCTTGGCCTGAACTCGAGCGTGCACCTGAGAGTGAAGTCGAGCCGGAACATGAAATTGACTACAATATTTTGGGTACGCCAGAAGCAGACACAGTCCCGAATTCCCCGAATGATTATAGTTCACTCACGCTGATGTTATATTATAATTTGTCTTATTCTTTTCTAATAGATTTCATCTTGGGAGAACGTGTCGAAGTGGAGATCGAAGTGGACATCCCACCGAGCACCGAGCACAGAACTTCAACTAGTAAGTACTGAATGCACCCCGTGGTTGTTACCCACATAAATCTCGTTCCCGTAGTAATAACGGGATAACAAGTAGCGTACATGTTATTGTAGGGGTTTTTGTGTGCAAAAGTAACAAACATATATACATAAATCTATCCATACATCCATCTTCACAAACTTTCGATTCTATGATAGCAGTAGGACTGCCATGGCATAACTTGTCTCTTTGTTCGGAATATGTAATACCTGTTTCATTTGTTTCAGATATTACAGACAAAAATTTTGAGATCTTCGTTGATAACTGGCTGCATGACAATGACAGTGACGTTGACTTCGACCCTAACGACAACGACTGTTGTTTTCTTCCGGTCATGCGTAACGCCACGACTGATCCGTTGAATGTGTGTGTTTTATTACAATTTTTTTAATTAAACTCTTTTGGTGTTATAAAAACGATTTTTTTTACCGTTAGAGGGCGCCACTTTAAGTTAAGCAATATTTTTGAAATGTACAAGTGAAAGCCCTTTCAAACGATACCAAACACGGTGTATTTTTCTTATTTTATTTTTTAAACATGGCACTTTTTGTCCGCTAGAGGGCGACACATTAAGTTTTGTGACACGTCACGTAGCCTATGTTCAGCGGACGAATAAGACGCTTCTAACTATACCTCATTTGTCAAATTCTGATGAATAGTTTAGGAGCAATATGGGAACAGATGAACATACTTACATACATAGCCTATCAAAATCATAACCCTCCTTCGGCTTCGCCGTAGTCGGAGAGCCCCGGTGACCTCTTGAGAAGTGCTTAACTTTGTTTATTTTTTCATGACAGAAAACTAAATATTTATATTAAGATGTTGGGGTCATTTTAAAGGGTATCTGTATTATTATAATAAAAAACATGGTCACCAGTAACCACTAAATTTTTCGTAAAGCTCGAAATAAAAATAAATACAATATTTTGTTTTAATATCCTCAACTTTAAACTTTATTTTCGTCCTTTATTATTTGTTTTAGTAATTTACTTATATTTAAATAAAATTTTGTATTCTTTGAGCTTTCCGTGGGTATTTTTTATTTGAATGTAGCTATAGCAGTTTTGCAGTAATTTTTGTTGAGAGGTTCACGCGCGGTGGTAAATAAAAAATTGACATTTCTCGCACGGACGGTTAGGCCGAGAGTCGCCGCGCGGTTTGGCCGTTTGTGTGGTTATATAGGTGAAAATATAGATAACTCAACTAAAGCTATGTTGCTTGAAAAGCATTGGCAGCCTCCCCCTAATTTCACTTTCCCGCATTGTGTTGTTAATAAAAAAAGAAAGCAAACAAAATAATATGCTCAGAAGGCTTGTTTTGTCTCATAAAGACTAGGGTCTTTACTGCAAATACTGTGCTTTGTTTGTCGTAGCTCCTGGAGGTGGTATACAGACAAAAACACCTTTATGTCGACTCGGAAAAGAACCATTAAAAGCTTTCGATAATTTGCTAGGTGAAAATGGTGTTCTGCTAGCACACCAGCGAAACAAAGACCACGAATTAGCTGTCGAAGCGGGGAAGAACTTTTTATTGAGTTTTCATAAACCAGATATTAACATTATGAACCAAGTAAATAATCAAAGACTGAAACAAATAAATGAAAATAGAGAACGTTTTAGACCAATCGTAAAAACTATAATATTTTGTGGCCAACAAAATATATGGTTACGTGGTCATCGCGACCGTTTGTTCCCACTAGTTCTACTGAACAGTTCTACGGTAGAACTAATGGGATTTTTTTTTCTCAGTAGTACCACGATATTAGTATAACAAAATAGTAGAACTATTGGGATTCTCTATTCCCACTTGTTCTACTGAACAGTTCCACGGTAGAAGTAATGGGACTCTCTAGTCCCACTTGTTATACCTGTTTCATCGGTAGAACAAATGGGATATTTTGTTCTCACTAGTACTACGTTTTGATAGGTTTTAGAAATGGAAGTAATGTACCAAATATGCTAGTCATATCTAAATAGGTATGTATTAAGTTTAAAAGACACTTAGATATTACTGGAAACATTACGACACTATTCATTAAAAGACACATCCTTACTAATATTATAAAAGCGAAAGTGAGTTTGTTTGTTTGTTACGTCTTCACACCAAAATGGCCAAACCGGTTTTGATGAATTTTGGTAGGTACAGAGATAGTTGGCACCCTGGAGACGGACATAGGCTTACTTTTTTTTTAATAAGATTGAAAAATGAGGGAGAAAGAGGGAAGAAAAGGGAAAACTTAGTTTTGCTATAACTATAAATAAGGCGCAAGGGCAAAAACTACAGGTAGCAGATACCTGCAAATCAGGAAAGGGGCTGTGTTACCCCGGATTTAACGTGAGCGAAGCCGCGGGCAAAAGCTAGTTATTTATACATATAATGGTAAATATTATAATAATATTTATTGTTTTATAGTTATTTCCTTTTGAGGGATCATACACTCAATTATTCAATAATATAATTGAAATCAAACTAATTACAACAAATCTTAACGCCTTAAATAACGCGCTAATGCAGGTCCATAATTGGTTTACTGCTAATAATTTAGTATTGAATGGGAAAAAAACAAAGTGCATAAGATTTGCTCTGCCAAACGTCAAAAGGAATGAATGTGACATAGTATTGAATCAAGAGAAACTAGAATTCGTCGATAAAACTGTTTTCTTAGGCATCACGCTCGACTCGAGGCTACAATGGGTTCCTCATTTAACATCTCTTGCAGGACGGTTGAGTTCAGCAGCATATGCTGTAAGGAAAATCCGTCAATTTACTGACGTAGATACCGCGCGATTTTAGTTATTTTCATAGTATAATGTCATACGGTATTTTACTATGGGGATGAGCTGCAGACATTGAGTCTATATTTAATCTGCAGAAAAGAGCCATCAGAGCCATATTATATAATCTACGTAGGCGCGATTCCCTAAGAGAACTGTTTGAGAAAATTAACATCATGACAGTACCGTAGTAACTCTATTGTACTACTTAAATAAAGCACATATAATAGTTTAAAGAATATAATTTAAATCATTTTAATTTACATGTATTATAGCAAAGCTATCATCCTATTCTTTTTTATAAAACGACCTGAGTATTTGAACATTGTTCTTTAACAGCCAGTATTGCTTTAGTTATAAAACCTCTTACAGTACCTTGTCAATACATTATAAGAAAACAATGTACGTTAGGAAAAATCTGCATATGCGTCATTTTCGTGAATGGGCGCTGTCAGTTGTGACTGGTGGTCATCTATTAGCCGCCACGGTTTGTTTTAATTTACTACCGATAAAAATGAGTGCTGTGGACCATATCATAATTTCAAGAGGTCGAGGAAAAGTTTTGCTGTTATCGGGTCATCAGTTTTACCGACAACGAATCTATAAAAGTGGTAAATCCATATGGAGGTGTAAAAGGTACAAGGATAGCAAATGTGCTGGATCCGTAACATTGACCACGGTGAGTACTTTACGACATAACATCACACCTGTATTTCCTGCTGGGGCCACGGGGTAGGTCCTAAAGGGATGCCCCTGGCCCTAGAACACAAAGGGCAATTATGATCACAGGCGATTGTTTAGTCGGTAAAAGTCTGACACACGCTCCTGCTGCACCCTAGAGCGGGAGATGTCATTCGATAATTTTAACGCCTTAAAAAAAAACCTGTATTTGCTCCTAGGGGTTAAGTAGAGGTACTTTTACCAACATTTCGCCACGGTTATGAGTCCCATATAACAGGGGGCGAGCCAGTTGCCATATACCAGGCACAGTTCCAGACTCTGTACTGAGAATTTCTTGATTGAAAAATTCAATAACACTTTTCTGACCTGGGAATCGAACCCGAGGCCTTGTGCTCAGCAAACGCGCTTGAGAAAGCTAGACCGACGAGGAAGTTCTTTATGATTTCAAGTTTATCGTTTTTTTGGGGCCCACTCTTAGAAGAAATATGCAATAAATTTTATTTTTTAGGACCTTCATGAAATATTGCAGTCTAAACCTCATAGTGCCGAATGTCAACCTAATGAAACTCAAAATACAATTGATGTCATGGTAAATAACAGTTGCGAAGAAGCATCAAGTGGAAAGGAGCCAGCGCCACGAGCATTTAATAGAGGTTAGGCGAGCATAAGGAATAAAGGACTGGATCTAGCTGTAAATAAACCGGTCCCTAATTTCAAAAATAAAAAGTCGTCAATTTATAGAAATAGAAATAAAATTGCTGGTATTAAAAAAATCTGTACAAATAGTGTTAGAGATGTAGAAGTGCCTAGACAGTTTCAAAATTTTTTACTCGCTGATTATTTTGACAAACGACATAGAATAATAATATTTTGTTCAGAAGATGCCAGAGAAAATATGAAAAAGGTAAAACATTTTTTTATGGATGGGACGTTTAAGTCCTGTCCTTCACCATTTAAGCAAATTTTCAGTATTCATGGCGATATTGGCAGTAATTGCAACCAAACGAATGTTATTCCATTACTGTATGCATTTATGTCGCATCAGACAAAAGAAGCATACTTAATTTTATTTGACCTAATAAAGTCACAAGTCCCAGACTGGCAACCTAGTAAAGTCACTATAGATTTTGAAGAAGCTACAATGAGAGCATTATCTAAAATCAACGTAACAGTAAAGGGATGCCAGTATCATTTTTCAAATAGTTTGTGGCGTAAGGCAAAGCAGTTAGGGCTACACAAAAATAAATTCGATCGCAGGTTTATATCCTTATGCAGTAAGCTTCCTTTCTTACCAGTAGGTGAAATAAAGGTAGGATGGGAATATATTAAAAGTGAAATAGCCGATTATAATAATGAACGACTAAAAGAATTCATTACCTATTTTGAAAATTACTGGATGAGAGATGATTTCATTAACATGTGGTGTATTTATGGAGAACGTCACCGGACAAACAATGCTGTTGAAGGATGGCATCACAAAATTAATAATGAAATTAATAAAAATGAAGGAAATATTTTACAAATATTACATGTTCTTCATGATGATTCACTGATGTCTTCATTCCGTAATCATCAAACTTTGAATTTTCCTTCTTATTCACAAACAAAACGTCGAAGACTTGAAATCTATAATGACGATTTTATAAGAAATTCACAATTAAAATTAATAACTAGCGAAATAAGCGTGGGGCACTTTTTAGAACCTATCAAAACGTAGTACTAGTGAGAACAAAATATCCCATTTGTTCTACCGATGAAACAGGTAGAACAAGTGGGACTAGAGAGTCCCATTACTTCTACCGTGGAACTGTTCAGTAGAACAAGTGGGAATAGAGAATCCCAATAGTTCTACTATTTTGTTATACTAATATCGTAGTACTACTGAGAAAAAAAAATCCCATTAGTTCTACCGTAGAACTGTTCAGTAGAACTAGTGGGAACAAACCATCGCGACGATGGTAAATAGCTGAACTACGATAGCGTAGTAGCCGATGAAGGGAATTTTAGAGCCCTTTTAAAATTCCGTATTGATTCTGGCGATATTGCATTGCAGCAACATTTAGAATTTTCAAAATCCAACGCCACGTACTTCAGCAAGACTGTACAAAATGAGTTGATAGATGTTTGCGCAGAAATCATCCAGGAAAACATTTTACAGAATGTGCGGGAAGCTAAATATTTTTCAATTTTGTTCGATGAAACAACAGATATCTCACAGCTGAGCCTATCATTCCAATATTTGCATGATGGTATTATTAAGGAACATTTTGTGACTTTTTGTGATACCTACGATGCTCTTAGACGTGAAGACAACGATTTAGGTGATATAGAGCCTCGATTGACAGGTGTAGCATTGGCGAAAATCGTCGAAAACCTGTGTACCAAATTTAACTTAGATTTATCTTGGTGTGTCGGTATTGGAACTGACCGCTGCTCGGTTATGGCATCAGATTCAAAAGGTGCAGTGCAAGAATTGATGAAAATAGCCATTCGCGCTAAACGTTGCCCGTGCAACAACCATGTGCTCAATAACTCATTGGCAAGATCATCCAAAGTATTTTCCTGACGCAATACATCTGGCACAATGAGAAAAGTTGTGGCATTTGCCAATGCATCCGCTAAAAGGCATGAAATTTTTAAAATAGAACTCGGAGCTGCCATGCAAAGAAAATGTGCGGCGAATATTATTTAGGTGGGTTGTCAGTGAGAAAGATTTCTTTAAATACTAAAAAAAAATAAACTTGAATATCACAGTGTAGGTAATGAGTAACTCTGTTGACTAGTGGAGTGTGAAATTTGCATGGTTTTGCTTGCAGGGTAATTCTAAGGGAAAAGGAGATGGTAGTGGTGGATTGAAAGGTACATTAAAAAAAATTGATTAATTTTTCACAAAGATACCAAGGCTTGAGATTGCTCACTCGAAAAATTCACCTACAACAACTACAGATGACAATAATTGTATTGCCATTGCTTCTGCTTCTACAGCTTCATTGCCTACATTAACCATAGATGAAGAAAAACCATGCTCTTCTGTTACTAACGATATTCAGCCTACAATATGTACATCGACTTCTGATTCTGATCAGATAAAGACTTCACTTTCTCAACCTAAGTTTGCTTCAGATATTGCTTGTTATATACTAATATTAAAATTTCACTCAAAATGCACACAAAGTATGCATTTGCACGCAAATAAGCCAATTTTTACTATAATCTTACTGTACGAGCATCGCCACATGATATTAATTGTTTTAGTTTTTACCTGAACAAGCAGTGGCTAACTCACCGATTTACGTATATTCGCTGACTAGGCTATTACGCCCGCCACAATTCACCTACTTTAGCTATTATATATTTTAATGTTTACATAATAAACGGTCAATCATTTACGGACACAAAACAGTGATTTTATTTTCCTGTACACATCCCGTGTGATTCGTCCACCTACATACTACATTTCAGTGTGCGGAGCTGCTGCCCGTACATTTTTGGTCCTTCGAGCCGGATCGCCACTCCTGGAGCAAACAGTACTACAAGCCGTACAGGAACGAAGTGTTTCTACTTACGATAGCGAATCGGTTTGACTGGTCTTCCACAAGCGGATCGCCCCAGTCAGATTGAGAAGGCGCTCAATATCGTACGGAGAGATTCCTCCGAATCTGTAACGCCACAGGAAACATCAACATTTGGTGGTTCGGGAACTACATCCTAACAATTCAACAGTGAAGTTAACAGGGCTAACGTCCATCAACAATACGCATACATACTCGTATAACAACTATGGACGCTAGACAACAAGAACTTCTGAAGCGGCAGGGAATCATCGCAGAGGGCATCCGTAAAATTGGTGTCAACTTCGGAAAGGATGGCCCTGGCCGCAAAACCGCAACATACATCCGAGGTAGACTGGATACCCTCCAGGCGCACTGGAACGAGTTTGAGATGAACCATGGCGTACTACAAGGCGCCACAGACCAGACCGACATATATTACACTACAAAGGTGTATGACATGGTCAAGGCGGAATACTCAAGCATACAACGTAAGCTGCAAACATGGCCTACCTGCACTTCGGAACTCGCGAGTCACCAAGGTGAAGAGAACAAGAACACTGGAGTCCTTTCAAAATCAGACGAGCTCAAAAATCAACAAGCAACCAACTTCCGAGCCTTCTCTCGTTTCACCAGCAATTTGTGTATTGCTGACATTATCGAAAAATGGGATATAGAAGACAAGCTCAGGACCCTCGAATCTCGATGGAGGGTGATTGACGAGGTACACTGGCAGCTCGACAACATTCTCGTCGGTAGCGACGTCAACTACGAGCTTGAATTCTCGCAGTATGAAGAAACGTACGAGTGCACAAAGCGAGACCTAAACCGCAAGCTCAACCTCACTGTCCAACAACGGGACAGCGCGCCGAGGATCGAAATACCAGTATTCTCTGGTAATTACACACAATGGCCGTCATTCCTTGATCTATACATTGCGGCTATCCACAACAACCCTTCCCTCTCGAAGGGGCAGAAGATGCAGCACCTGAAAGGGAAGCTAAAAGGGGAGGCTGAACGCCTTGTGCAACATTTGCCTGTTTCCGAGAGCAACTACGACTCCTGCTGGGAAATTCTCCACCATAGGTACAATAACTTGCAGCTGCTCTTCACCAAACAAATGCATGTTTTGATGAGTCAACATACGATTCAACATCAAAACGCTTACGAGTTGAAGCGCCTACACGACACCAGTCTCGAAACCGTGCACGCGTTGCGTAATTTGGGCATCGACACGACATCATGGGACCCGATTTTGGTTCATATCCTGACGGGAAAACTGGACACTCAGACCTATTCTGATTACATGGAGGCAAGGAAAAGTCCAAGAGGGCTTCCTGATTTCAAAGAATTTATCCAATTCATCGAAGGAAAGTTCACGGCGCTGGAATCAGTGGTGAAGAAAACAAGCAAACCAAACAAACAAACAGATGACGCGTCTCCAAACAAAGGGAGTCCGACGACAACAGTACAAAGGGATGCGTACAACAGATACAGACGCTATCCCAAGGCAAATCATACAAGCTCTGACAGAAATTGTCCCGTCTGCAAAACCAATCACATCTTGCTCTACTGCAAAGCATTTCAAGATATGACGCCAGACATAAAAATTAGGACAATTGAGCAATTGAATATTTGCAAAAATTGCATGTATCCGCACAACGGAAAGAAATGCAACTCGCAAAAAAGGTGCAAAGTATGCAACGGCGCACATCACACCACGCTTCATAACCTAACCCGTGATACTACGTCAGCGACACTGTCGTCAAGTCAACTGACCGACAACGTGACTAACTCGCAGCGAAAAACTAATCACGTGTCAGGAAATTTTAACGAAGTTCTACTAGCTACAGTACAACTCAAAGTAAAGGCCGCAGATGGAACTTACACCGTACTCAGATGTCTTCTAGATCAAGGCTCCCAACTAAACCTTATAACAGAATCTGCTGTGCAACGACTTGGCCTTCCGCGACGCAACCACAACTCAACGGTGTCGGGAATCGGAACATTTGCCAGCCAGAGCAACGGGACCGTTCAGCTGGACTGTCAGTCCCTTTACGGAGATTACGAGTTTTCAACGCCGGCACTAGTAATGGTTAAACTACTCAACAACCTACCTAACTACTCCTTCGAAAAACAAGATTGGCCTCACATAGAAAATATTAACCTGGCCGACCCACATTTCAACTTATCAAGGCCAATCGACATTCTGCTTGATGCCGGAGTATATGGCGACATAGTCATGAGCAGCATCATTCGAGGAAACATATACGCACCTATAGCACAACAAACTAAGCTCGGCTGGGTATTAGTTGGAAACACGAACACGTTCAACTGTCATGTCGTGGTAGACACTAACGATATCTCTCGCTTTTGGGAAATTGAAGAGATAACATCGGACAACAAGTCTACAAGTGTCGAAGAGGAGTACTGCGAGAGACTGTACACTGACACAACAAAAAGACTAGAAGACGGGCGATACGAAGTTAGAATCCCCATGAAGACCAACTTCGAACACAATTTGGGACGATCAAAACCTCAAGCAGTCGCACAATTCAAGCAAATGGAAAAACGTTTAGCTAGAGACGAAACCCTCGCTTCTAACTACAAGGCTTTCATCGACGAATACAAAGCTCTACAACATATGAAAAAGTGCACAGAGCCGGACACACCGAGCTGTTTTCTACCCCATCATGGAGTAATGAGACCTGATTCAACGACAACCAAACTGCGAGTGGTGTTCAATGCATCAGCAACCACTAGCACGGGACACAGTCTAAACCAATTGATGGAATGCGGGCCTAACTTACAACAAGACTTGCAAGCTATGATTCTACGATGGAGGGCGTTTGAATACGTGTACACAGCGGATATTGAGAAATTCTACCGACAAATACGTATTCAAGAAAAAGACCAACACTTGCAAAAAATAGTGTGGAGAGATGCAGTAACAGAGCCGTTACAAGAGTTCCAACTGACTACAGTAACATACGGCACCAAGTCCGCACCCTTTCTGGCAATGCGAACCATAAAGCAATTGGTCAAGGATGATGGCGCGCAGTACCCTTTGGCGGCGGCTATTCTCTCCAATCAACTATACATGGACGACTTACTAGGCGGATGTCACGACTTCACAACAGCACAGAAAGCTCAGGGTGAACTTATAACAATGCTGAAGGGCGGTGGGTTCAACTTACGAAAGTGGGCTAGCAACAAAACGCGCCTACTCGAAGGCTTGCCAGAAGAATTGATAAGCCAAAAAATGTTCGACTTCAAAGACGCAGACACAAACAAAACTCTAGGCATCACTTGGAACCCGCGCACAGATCAGTTTACTTACAAACAAATATCACTCTGCAACAAACGTGACGTCAACACGAAACGCACACTCCTGTCGGACATATCAAAACTGTACGACCCACTTGGCTGGCTATCACCGGTTACAGTGAAAGCCAAGCTTATATTTCAACATGCTTGGACAACAGCAATGAGCTGGGATGATCACCTCCCACCAAATATACAGCAAGAATGGGAGCAATTCCGCAATCAGCTCGCACACATCCACGACATAACCATTCCACGCTGGGTCGGCGACACCCAACAACCCTTCGAACTTCATGGCTTCTGTGATGCATCCGAGAGAGCTTACGGATGCGTCATATATTGCAAGTCCACCGATAAAGAAGGTCAACAGTTGATCAGACTAGTAGCAGCTAAAACAAAATTAGCCCCACAGAAAAACCCTCTTTCTCTGCCACGACTGGAGTTATGTGGCGCATTATTACTAGCTCGACTGATCGAAAAAGTTAAAACCTCGATTAACTCGCAGACAGCCACCATACATTGCTGGACAGACTCCATGGTGGTGCTTGGCTGGCTACATGGAGACGTGAGTCGCTGGAAGAGTTTTGTAGCCAACAGAGTCACACAAATAATTCAAATCACTCCATCCAACTTCTGGAAACATGTCAAGTCCGAAGATAATCCCGCGGACTGCGCCAGCAGAGGAATCTCACCATCAGACTTAATAGGGCACGAACTGTGGTGGAAAGCCCCTTCTTGGCTCCAAAACAACAACATACCCAAACAAGGAATATTTACAACGAACGAAGAATACAAGAAACTAGGTCAAACTTGCGCAACACAAACAATACATGCGCCACTCATCGAGCAACTACTGCAAAAATATAGCTCAATGACCTATGCAACACGAGTCATCAGCTGGATCATACGATTCATAAACAACTCGCGTGACGCAACACGAGCCAACCGTATGTCACACTTAACTACAGCAGACATAGTGCACACTCAAAACCTGCTCGTCAAAACTGCACAGAACAATACCTTTGGCGATGAAATAGCGTACCTATACAAACACAATAAGGTACGGGCCACAAGCAAACTGTTGAGTTTGAGCCCAATACTAGACGCACAAGGCATTCTTCGAGTGGGAGGAAGACTTGAACATGCCGAGTTAAGCAACTCCCAAAAACATCCGATAATTTTACCAAGCAACCACAAGCTATCAGAACTCTTGATTGACCAAGCCCACAAGAACACTCTCCACGGCGGTGCCAGGCTCACTTTGGGACACCTTCGTAACAAATACTGGATACTTGGCGGGATGAAACCAATCAAGAAGCAACTTAATAAATGTGTCACCTGTCATCGCTACAAAACGCTACGCAGCAATCAGCAAATGGCAGACTTACCTACACCTCGAGTTACACCGTCACGGCCATTCACACACACAGGCGTGGATTTCACGGGACACGTTGAAATAAAGGCTAACAAAGGTCGCGGCATTAAAACAGTTAAGGCCTACATCGCGATCTTCATTTGTCTATGTACAAAAGCTATACACCTCGAACTGGTGTCAGATCTCAGCACTGTAACATTCCTCGCAGCATTGAAGCGGCTATGCTCACGACGAGGAACGCCAAAACACATGTACAGTGACAACGGAACAAACTTTGTCGGAGCAGCAAAAGCACTAGCCAAAGAACACCAGGAGGCTATGCAGCTTCTAATCAACGACGACATCATGAACAGCACTTCCGAGAGTGGCATTGAATGGCACTTTAACGCCCCATCTTGGCCAACAGCGGGAGGATTGTGGGAAGCTGCAGTCAAGAGCATGAAACACCATCTTAAACGAGTTCTTGGTGAACAAAAGCTAACGTACGAAGAATTTAATACTTTGCTAGTACAAATTGAAGCCTGCCTCAACTCGAGGCCACTTGTCGCTCTAACAAATGACCTCGACGACATCGATTACTTGACACCAGGCCACTTTTTAGTCGGTGGACCGGTTCTGGCACCTCCCATGACGTCAGAGGGTGATAACAGCCAGTTAACTTTACGATGGCGCTTGACAGAAAACATGTACAAGGAATTTTGGAAGAAATGGTCCAAAGACTACCTACAAACGTTACAACTACGAGGAAAATGGCAAACCCCAACACACAACATTGAAGTAGACGACGTCGTCCTTATAAAAGAAGAACAAGTGGCTCCCACCCGATGGTTATTAGGGCGAGTTATAGACACGCACCCTGGACCAGACAACTTAGTCCGAGTCGTCACACTCAAAACTAAATCCAACATAATGAAGAGACCCGTAACAAAATTGTCCCGGTTACCCATTGAAACAGGGAATAATACCGAAAACAGACCAACAAAACTCTCGAACAATAAACAACCAGAGGCGAATTCATCAACATCACAACAACAACGTCGGGGGAACCCTAGACAGGAACGGAAGGGTGTTTCCAGCTGTAACGTCCTCAAGTACCTAAGCACGTTACTAGTACTCATGGGGACGTGTGTGACACCGTCCATGCAACAACTCGTCAATGTAACAACCCTAGACCCTACCCGTCTTGTATACTTTGACAAAGCCGCAGACTTACAGATAATACAAGACGAATGGAGACTAGTGGTGTACTACAACATGTCGACGTACTGGAAAAGCATTTCTGCCGTTGAACAATACGTCCAGCAACTACATGGACTTTGCCAGCGAAATATAGCGTACTTGACTATATCCACACAACTAGAGCACGAACTAAACGAGCTCAACCACTACAACGAAGTACTACAATCTGACCATGGAAGACGCAGTAAGCGAGGCTTCATAAACGGAATTGGAAACATTGCCAACTCTCTCTTTGGTGTACTTGATGACAAATTTGCCGAAAAATACCACAACGACATCAAACTACTACACAGTAATGAAGACCACTTGTTCAATCTCTACAAACAACATACTTCAATAATCGAAGGGGAATACAACCTCCTGAAGAGGAACGAGAAAGTAATGAACCGACAATTCATCGTCATCAACAAAAGTCTCAGAGACTCGCTGCAACAGCTGAAATCTGAACAAGACCAAGCTACTTTCCTTACTGCAACTGCACTTGCCGCAAACATGATGGTAGCAAAATTGCGGAGAATACAAGACATGCTGATTAACCTAGTTACAGATCTTCGCCACGGCAAAGTCGACACTCACTTGCTGAAACCCGATGCATTCGAAAAACAGTTGAACATCATATCGGGACAAGTACCAAAAGGATTATCTCTACCCTGCTCAAACAAATTCAAGTGCATCCGAGAAATGTATAAACTAGCAAGTGTGCAAGGAAAACTAACCGAAGATTTTATTATTTTCGAAGTGAAAATCCCTTTAGTAGCAGACGAACAATATGAACTAACCGAAGTCATCCCAATCCGCAACATAAAGGGAGCCTCCATGATTAATATATTACCAACAACTCAATACATAGCCGTCAACTTGAAAATGGACATGATGATACCACTGGATCAACAACATCTTTCATCATGCACACAAGTAAACACAAATCAGCTGCTGCTATGGAACCTTGACCTACCGATATATGGTATCAAAACAGCCACAAAAATGTGCGAAGCTGACATAATAAACAATCGAGGAGTATCAAACTGCCGCACTGAGGTATCAAGTTGCAGCAATGAATGGAAAAAACTGCACAGCAAGGGGGCTTGGTTGTTTACGTGTTGCGAGGAATGCACTATGCGCATTTTCTGTCCAGCTGGTATTACGTCACAGAAACTACAAAATACAGGCATAATCACCTTAGCAACAGGTTGCATGATGCGCGGCGATAAGCATCTAATTCATTCGCACTACAATATGCAAAGCACAATGGATTTAGGAAATGAGCAAGAGATCTACTTACCAGAGATAAACCTAAACGAACTAGTAAGAAGCAACAGTCAAATTACAAACATAACAGACATGGAAATTGAAACACATGAAGAACAAATAAAGAGTCTTAAGAGAAAAATTGAGCTGGTTAAAGAACAACAGGACGTCCAACTAGCTAACACCGTGGAGGCGGAGCAACATCACTACGTCCTATACGGCTGTATGATAACCTCTGCCACAATATTCAGCATATGGGTATATTTTCAAATAAAAGCACGCTGCCTCCATCTACCTCAAGGAAGCAGAACAGCAACGCAGGCGCACACGGAAGACATAGAGATGGTACCAAGTCATACTCAACGGGACCTTCCTGGGAGAGGACAAACACAGGCAGATACACTAGAAGAGGTATCCGGACATCTTCCTAACAGCAACCAGGTGGATCGCGAAACGTCGCCAATACCAGTTAGAAGCGAGCGTAGAACCTGCTAATAACTTACATACTTTATTTATTTATTTATTTTATTTAATAATTTATGTACACACAAGAAAAAACACAGGAAAACATCATAAAAAACAAAGAGTACAAAGGCACAGCTTATTTCTAAAGAAATTTCTACCAGCAGGCCTGCGAGAGGAAATATGAAGAAAGAAACGTAGACAATAGTGTGTGAGAACAGGAAGAGAATAGTAACTAAAATAAGAATGTCTTAGCCTAAATATAAGTACACATATAAGCATAATAATATTTAACTATATACATACATAACACAAAAATACATTAACAGATATGTAAATACAATATTATAAATATTCACAATTGAGAGGAAAGGTAATGCTCCTTTAATCTAGTTTTAAAAATTGAAATGCTTTTCAAGTCTCTAATGCTAGGCGGGAGTGAGTTCCACAATCTTACGGCATGGATGGAGAAGGAATAGGAATAGTAACTAGTTTTATGAGGAAGGGATTTAAGGAGGGATCTGAGGTGCGATCTACAAGGGGTGTCCCGAGGGCGAGCGTAAGTAAAACGCTCACGCAGGTAGGAAGGATAGGACGGGTTATGTAAAATATTAAAAAGGAGACATAGTATCCGGGTGTTCCTGCGAAGGCGGATAGGGAGCCACTTGAGTTCTTTGCGAAGGTGAGAAACATGGTCATACTTCCGAAGACCAAAAACAAAGCGAATACCTAAGTTTTGCAATCTCTCAAGCTTGTTTAATAGCTCCTCAGTAGCATCCAGGTAACAGGCATCGGCATAATCTATAATCGGCTGAATAAGAGTTTGCGCTAAAGTAATTTTAGTCTTCAAAGGCAGGAGGCTCTGAAGGCATTTCAGCGAATGGAAGGAGAAATGTACCTTACGGCTGACCTCGTTGACTTGAGCCCGCCATGAGAGATTTGATTCAATAAGTATACCCAGATCTTTGGCTGTATCAGTATAGTCAATGCGAACACCATCGAGGTATAACGGCAACAGTGATGTAACAACAGCCGCATTGCGAATGAATCTGCTGCCTATGATCATAGCTTGAGATTTAGAGGGATTTATTTGCAAGCCGAATGACTTAGCCCATGCGCTGATTTCAGCCAGGTCTTGATTCATAGCAGCAATAGCAGAGTCCGCATCAGCTACAGTAAAATGACGGTAAAGTTGCAAGTCGTCTGCGTAAAGATGGAAACTAGAAGAGATAACACTAGTAACAAAGTTAATAAAAATAGAAAAAAGGAGAGGAGAGAGAACGCTTCCCTGAGGAACACCCTCAGTGAGGCTACACCAATCAGAAAAGGACTCTTCAAGGCGAACACACTGAGACCGTCCCCGGAGATAAGAGTTGAACCAGGCCAAGGCGGAAGAAGAGAAATTTATGGCTTTGAGGATACCTAGTAAAATATCGAAATCCACCGAGTTGAATGCGCTGCTAAAGTCAAGTAAAACAAGAACAGTAAGGGACTTATTTTCCATAGCCCAGCGGATGTCGTCAGTTACTTTTAGAAGTGCAGTTACAGTGCTATGACCCGAACGGAAACCAGACTGAAAAGGTGATATTAAAGAATTGGATTCCAAGAAAAATTTTAACTGTCTATGAACTATGTGCTCAAAGACTTTAGAGAGAAATGGAAGAATAGAAATTGGTCTATAGTGTGACAGTAAAGATGGATTGTTAGTTTTAGGTAAAGGTATAATGTGAGCCTGTTTCCAAACAGACGGAAAAGAGCAAGACATAAGAGAGTGATTGAAGATGAAGGTAAGAACTGGAAGTAGAGAGGGAAGAGAGAGAGTTATCATTCTTGAACACAACTTATCAGTGCCGACTGCCGATGAAGTTATCGCGAGAACAGACTTCTTAACGTCATCCTCAGTAACATAATCCAGATTAAATGGAGAACAGTTAGGCAACGGCAATCTGGAGAGGCTGTCCAGCGTTGAAGCTTTGACACATGGATCAAGAGAAAAAGGAAGGTGAGAAAAATGCTTATTAAGGTCATTGAGATCCACATCTTTACACTGATTGACAGGTAATTTGCCTACGCCAACGGACTTAAGGAATTTCCATACATCAGCAGAACTGCGATTGGCGAGTTGGTCATGGAAAAAGCGTCTCTTAGCGTCTTGACACTGACGACTGCACTGATTACGTAACGCTTTGTAACAAGAGAGATTTAGCTCTGATGGTCTACGCTTAAATCTACTCTTAGCTTTATCCCTGCGTGCCATTAGCTCCTTAATTTGTTGCGTCATCCATGGTGCTGGGTTATGTTTAACTTTGACACGACGGATAGGTGCATGCCGGTCATACAAACCAAGAACAGTCGAGTTAAGAAAATCCAGCTTACCATCAATACCGTCAATCTCGACGAGAGGAGACCAGTCAAGACTGTCGGCATCACGCTGCAATGCCTCCAGATCTATACTTTTGTAGTTACGGAGGTAAAGAAGCTGAGCCTTACGCTTGGGAACACGGATGCGATACGAAAGATAAATGAGATCATGGTAAGAAAAAGTAGCAGTAAGTTGCCCATGGTATGAAACGTTATTAGGGGAAGAAACAATCATAAGATCTAGAAAAGAAGGTGAACAATTAGGAAAATAATGAGTAGCAGAGAGAGGCAATACTTGAAGATTAAAAGAAGACAAGAGAGAGAGGAGTTTAAGAGAGCGAGTATCGTTTTTAATCAAACAAGTGTTAAAATCACCCATTAAAATTACGTGCTCATACAAGGGACAAAGATCAGTGAGAGTGGAATCTAGGGACTCGAAGTAGTCAATATGCAAGTTAGGACTATAGAGTACCGCAAGCAAAATTTTTGTGTGGTGATTTCAACAAACAAGTATTCAGCCGATACAGAGTATGATGATGGAGATGAGCTAACCACCCTGAAGGGTAAATCAGCACGCAAGTACATGGCAACACCTCCTCCACCTTTGCCAGTCCTGTCGTTACGAATCAAGACGTAGCCAGGGAGAGAATATTGAGTAGAGAGAAGAGAAGGCTTCAAAAAGGATTCCGAAATCAACAGAGCATCCACGTGAGCACTGTTAAAGGATGCCAGAAGATCTGAATAGTGAGCAGGAACACTCTGGGCGTTAATGTGCGCTATATGCAAATTCTTAGGGTCATTAGAAAAAAGGGTAGAAATTTTATCATGTAAAGTAAGTGGTAAAGAGGGGTCACTGTCCGCACTAGCAAAACTAGAAGAAGAAGAGCATGAGAAAAAGCTGTCATTAAGGTCAGCGATGTTATCCATAATAAGTATTGATAAATAATATATATATATATAAAATGTATGTACCTAACTAAAAAAAAAAATACAAAAATAAAAGAAAAATACTAAAATCACAAATAACGGTTTTCCTTCAATTAGAAAAACAAAAACCACCCCAACTCACTGGAATATTGGTAAAAATTTAGACAGTTTAAACTTAAAAGAAACACTGAAGTAACTTAACAGCAGGTAAAAAAGAAATAAATGAAACGAAACGTGAATAAAAATCGATTGGCGGATCGAACCAAACGTAAAAAGAACCGTAACACAATGACAGAAAAAATGACAATGACAAATGTTTACAACTGTCACAACGTCACGTCGCAACACAGGACAAGAAAGAAAGCATAATACCGGCACTTACTAAAATATGAAAAAAAATAAAAGTTGAAGGTGTATAAATCACATAAAATAGTCATCTACCGGCCCAGTAAAATCTATAACGGTTACAAACGTGTTAAACGGCAAAATAGAGTAGTAGCTAAGTTATTGGACTACAAAACAAAATGAATAACATTGTGTTACTTGCGCAAACGCGTCTTCCTCAATCTCTTAGCGGGAGTAGACAATGATGCGATGTTTGGAGATCCAGGTTCTTCAGATTGTACAGAATCCTCGGTGTCCACTGAGCAAGACGGGAATTTGGCTATAACGTCGTGAAGCTCACGAGCCGTTTCGATCTTGCAGCGAGATTTGTCTGGGCAGATAACAACAATCCTGCCCTCCATGGACCAGCAATTTGGCATACCAAAGTGCTTACGAGCAGCTGTAAACACACGGTGCCTAGCTTGTGTCAAAAACTCAGAGATGGTGATCCCGGTGCCCTTAAGTGTTTTCTTGCTATCCCACACAAGTTGTCGGTGCTCCATCGCGAAGAATCGTACTAGTATGGGACGGGCTTTCTGCTGTGAGAATCCGAGTCTATGGCAAACATGAATAACATTCTTATCACGACTTACATCAGCCAATTTCATTTTGTTGGTTATTATATTGTGCACCACATCAAGTAACTTCTCGTTATTTTGCTCTGAAACACCATGGAACAACAGTACCTTTCTTCTCGTGATGGTCTCAAGCCTGTCAAACCCATCAGCAAGCAGCTCAATTTGAGTTTTCAATTTGGAAAGTGCTTGACAGACAAACAGCTTAAACTCTGCGAACTCACGTGCAATGGAAGCAATGTCAGGTGAAGCTGGTGTGGTATTCGAGGTAGCCTGCTGCAGTTTCGCTTCATATTCCTGCATTCGGGACCCAAACAACTGTTGAAGATCCTCCAGACTGGCAGCAAGTTTAGTGTCCATGTTAAATGTGTAGTGACAGACAAGTGTCAGAGACTTGATAATAATAGATAGCAAGTGTGGGGGGTTTTAATTTAGAAAAAACTGTTTTATTTCATTAAAAAGAATGAATAAATAATTTAAAATAAATAATTAAACAGGAGCACTCAAAAAAATATGTTGGTACTATGTCTACCCACAAAGGGAAAAAAAAACTTTACTTACTTTTTGATAATGTATTTTTACTTGTTATTTGTACTTTTATAGTTGGCAGGATGTACGAGCATCGCCACATGATATTAATTGTTTTAGTTTTTACCTGAACAAGCAGTGGCTAACTCACCGATTTACGTATATTCGCTGACTAGGCTATTACGCCCGCCACAATTCACCTACTTTAGCTATTATATATTTTAATGTTTACATAATAAACGGTCAATCATTTACGGACACAAAACAGTGATTTTATTTTCCTGTACACATCCCGTGTGATTCGTCCACCTACATACTACATTTCAGTGTGCGGAGCTGCTGCCCGTACACTTACAACTGCTGTTATTTTTTTTTTGTAATTGGCTTTGTTTGCTACTGCTAGTGTGCTTCCACTTTTCAACATTATTATTCAGGGCATAAGGGTGAAAAGCTGTTGACCGTCATTGAACATGGTATTACATTTCTTTATGGTGTGTGTTATTAATATTTATGAAGATAAAATATATAAAGTACTAGCTGACCCGGCGAACTTCGTACCGCCTTAGTGTAGCTTTGATGCACTACTTTATTTTGTATAGCTGACAGTTGTCCTATCTTAGGTATGCGTACCTATTCAATTTGAACTGGAATCTATAATATCCTCCATATAAAAATGTATCCCTATTTCCCTGGTTTCGCCATAACTGAGAAGGACTTTACTAATTTCATAATTTTATTAGTTTATGGATTTTCTAGGTTGATGCGACAAACACTTAGCGACTGCCCTTGCGATTTATTTATCGACATTGCAAATGCAAGCCTCACTGGAAACTGTAAACGTTTAAAGTTGAATGGCATGTCTTCGCCTTTGTACTGCCCTTTCAAAATTGTGGCTTCGATGACGTTGTTCAATATTTTTTTCACCGCAAGCCCGGTGCCATTACACAGACGTGGCTGGTTTATGTTCCGTAACATAATAATTATATTTATTTATTTATTTATTTATGTACACACAGAACAATTTATAAAAAAGTACATAAGGAAAAAAGAGCACAAAGGTACTGCTTATTTCATAAAGAAATCTCTTCCAGCAGACCTGCGATAGGACAGATGGAAAAAAATAAACACGTAGACACAGTGTGTAAAAAACAAAACAACTTAAGCACTAACTTAAATAAACAAAACTTTATCAGTATAGAAAACTTACATACTAATAGAAATAAAAAAAATAAATACATGTTTACATATATACAAACTAAAATACTTAATATATATCTAAAATATATACAAAATATCAAACTATAGAAGAGAGGTAGTGTTCTTTGACCAGTTTTTTAAAAACAGAGATAGTTTTAGCGCCACAAATGTTAGCCGGAAGTGAGTTCCACAAACGCACTGCATGGACAGAGAAGGAGTAGGAATAAAAGTCGGTTTTATGGGAAGGGAAATTGAGATGATGACGCAAATGCGATCTACACAAAGCGTCAGGAGGACGGGTAAAAGAAAAACGGTCTCGTAGGTAAATGGGATATGCAGGGTTGTAGAGGATGTTGAATAAAAGGCATAATATTCGAGTGTTCCTGCGAAGGCGAATAGGTAGCCACTTTAGTTCCTTGCGGAATTGAGAGACATGGTCGAATTTCCTTAGCCCAAAAACAAAGCGGATGCAAATGTTTTGCAAACGCTCAAGTTTGTTTAAAAGCTCCTCAGTGGCATCTAGATAGCAGGCATCTGCGTAATCAATGATCGGCTGAATCAGAGTTTGAGCTAGGTAAATTTTGGTTTTAAAGGGCAAAAAGCTCTGTAAAGATTTTAGCGAGTGGAAAGAAAAGTGCACCTTACGACTAACCTCATTCACTTGAGCTTGCCATGACAGATTACTATCAATAACGACACCAAGGTCCTTTGCGGTTTCAGAGAAAGCAATAGACGAGCCACCAAGGGACAGAGGTGTTAATGATGAAACGTCAAGTGCGGTACGATAATGTCGGCTGCCTATGATCATAGCCTTGGACTTGGTGGGGTTGATCAATAAGCCATAAGACTTAGCCCACTCGTTGATGCTGGCCAGGTCACGATTAATGGCAAGGACAGCCGACTCCGCATCAGCTAACAAGAAATGATGATAAAGCTGCAAATCATCTGCGTAGAGATGGAAGCTGGAGGTGATAACCTTGGTAACAGAATTTATAAAGACAGAGAAAAGGAGTGGAGAAAGAATGCCACCCTGGGGAACACCAGCAGTGAGTTCACACCAATCAGAGAAAATCTCTTCTTGGCGGACACACTGAGAGCGACCCCGAAGGTATGAGTCAAACCAGGATAACGCAGAGGCAGAAAAGTTAAGAGACTGCAGGATCCCAAGAAGGATGTCGAAATCCACTGAGTTGAATGCGCAACTGAAGTCAAGTAAAACTAGCAAAGTGAGTGATTTATTGTCCATAGCCCAGCGGATGTCGTCAGTAACCTTCAGGAGCGCAGTAACAGTACTGTGCCCAGTACGGAAGCCAGATTGGAAAGAGGAAATAAGAGCGTTAGAAGATAGATATCTGGAAACTTGACCATGGGCAATGTGTTCGAGAACTTTAGAAAGGAAAGGAAGAATGGAGATGGGTCTGAAATCAGAAAACGAAGTAGGGTTGGTAATTTTAGGAAGCGGTATTATACGAGCCCGTTTCCAGGCTGAGGGAAATATGCCAGAGAATAAGGAAAAATTAACAATGTGTGTAAGAATAGGGAGCAACTGTGTAATAATAGGTACTATCATTCTCGAACACAAATTATCTTGGCCCACGGCAGAGGAGGAAATAGAAAGAAGAGATTTTTTCACTTCGTCTTCAGACACAGGGTTGAAATTGAAAAGTGAACAATTAGGTAACGGTAAGTTAGAAAGCTCAAGCAAAGTGGAAGCTTTAACATTAGGATCCAGAGAAACAGGTGGAAGGGAAAAGTGTTTATTAAGAGCGCTCAAGTCAACGTCTTTACAAGTGTTTGTTGGAGATTTGCCAATACCAACAGATTTTAAGAATCTCCAGACATCAGAAGTGTTCCGATCAATAAGAGATTCATGGAAATAACGTCTCTTTGCATCTCGACACAGACGATTGCAGCGGTTACGCAAAGCTTTAAAGTGAACGAGGTTATGTTCCGTCGGTCTACGCTTTAATCTACTCTTAGCCTTGTCCTTACGAGCAATTGCATCCCTAATGGCAGTAGTCATCCACGGTGCAGGATTATGCCTAACTTTAATTCGCTTAAGAGGAGCATGTTTGTCATAAATATGTAATATCTTCTCATTAAATATTTTAACCTTTTCGTCGACACTGGTGCTATCGATAACGAGTGACCAGTCTATATCGCTAGCATCTCGCTTCAAATAGTCAAGATCCACACTATTAAAACATCTTAGTGAACAGAAACGAGGTTTACGTTTAGGAGGTCGGATACGATAGGAGAGATAAACAAGATCATGATACGAAAAGGTTGCAGTGAGCTGCCCAAACTCAGCAACGTTGTGAGGTGAAGATACAATCATTAGGTCAAGAAGAGAAGGCGTGCAATTAGGGAAGTTATGGGTCGCAGAAAGAGGTAGAATATCAAGATTGAAAGAAGATAAAAGCGAACGGAGTTTATGTGAACGAGAATCATTTTTAATTAAACAAGTGTTGAAATCGCCCATTAAGATGATGTGATCGTACGCCGGGCAAAGATTATTGAGCGAGGATTCTAAAGAGTCAAAGTAGTTTATAAGAAGGTTGGGAGAGTAGAAGACAGCTAGCAAAACTTTCGTGTGATTTAAGACAATCTCTAGGAACAATGATTCAGCCGACCCAGAGTACTGCGAAGGAGACGAACATACAATTTTGTACGGTATATCAGCACGTAAATAAATAGCGACACCACCACCACCCTTGCCAATTCTGTCATTTCTGACCAGAACAAAACCAGGAAGTGTATACTGCGAGGAAAGGAGAGAGGGCTTAAGGAAGGTCTCAGATATTAGAAGTGCATCAAGATGACCACTGCTAAAGGATGCCAAAAGATCGGAGTAGTGAGCAGGAACACTCTGAGCATTAATATGAGCTATGTGCAGATTGCTAGGATAATTAGAAAAAAGAGAGGATATGTTGTCACGCAAGGTATGAAGCGGAAGCTCACTGTCCACACTAACAAAGCTACAAGTTGAGGACGAACAGGAAAAAAAACTGTCATTCAAATCAGAAGGAATATTCATAGATAAATATATATATAAATATTAAAAACTAAATACAAAAATAACAGAAACTAAAACTACAAATTAAAATTTAATATACGGCTGATTGCTTAAAAGACAACCACCCTAACTCACTGGAGTGTTTAAAGAGAAAAAAAAAAATATAATAAGAAAAAGGACATAAAGAATTAACGTGAAACGAAACACAACCACAATGCAAACAAACAGTCATTACCGCCAGACCGGAATGGAACGCTACACGTCAAAAAATGACATTGTCATGTCATTATGACAGTGACATACGTAAAAAGAGTTTTATATATTTATCATACCGACAAGATCTAGAAAGAATGTTAGCGATACAGAATAAAAAAAAAACAATACTGTGAAGGTGATACAGAGGACACGGAATGTTAAAAGTACCGGCGGCAGACAATAGTAGAAAAGATAACGTTGGCAAGCAACAATCCCAGATTAATTGCGCCGGCGCGCCTTCCTTAAGCCTCTAGAAGGTGTAGCGGTAACTTCGGTTGAGCTCGCGCTCTGAGGCGAAGTACGACCAACAGACTGCACAGCAACACCCGAGTCACTAGAGGTTTTGGGGAACCGCGAAACCAGAGCTCGTAGTTCACCCGAAGTTTCTATCTTGTGTCGCTTGCCGTCGCTCGTGATGATGACTATCTTGCCCTCCACCGACCAGCAATTCGACACGCCAAAATGTTTGCGAGCGTCCATAAATGTACAGTGTCTTGTGTGCGTTAGGAATTCCGAAATTGTGATGCCAGTACCTTTCAGCAACTTTTTATTCTCCCAGATCAATTGACGGTGCTCAGTGGTGTAGAGTCTCACCAGAATAGGTCTAGTTTTGCCTCGCGATGAACCCAATCTATGGCAGACATGAATGTGTTCCTTAGTTATCTCGGTCAAGCTCAATTGGTCGATTAATATTTTGTGAACCGAATCCTGCAACTTTTCATTAGGTATTTCAGCAACCCCATGGAATAACAAAACCTTACGTCTCATCATAGTTTCGTGTCTGTCATAACCAAGACTAAGCATCTCTATTTGTGACTTGAATCTTGAGAGTGCCTGCCATACGAAACTTTTAAAATCTGCAAACTCACGTGAAAGTGCTGTGATATCTGGAACCGGCACTGATCCTGAAGATGCGCTCCTGAGCTTGTCTTCATACTCAGCCATCCGTGAGTTGAACAAGTGTTCCAGATCTTCCAGGCTAGCTGCCATTTTAGTGTCCATAGAAAGGTGATAGTTGGAAAGTAGATAGAAGAATCAGATAAACTTGAAAATATGATATAGTGAGTGTTGGGTGGTTAACAACAAAAAAATATAATTATAACATTGAAAATTGCATTAGAAATATATTTAAATTAATTAAAACTTGGAGTAAACAAAATATCAGTGTGCACCCTGTGTCTACCCACACAGGAAAAAAAACATGAAAAATATTACTGATCCGATTTTTAATTGCAGATTATGAGGCGGTAAGCCGGGCAATTCCAGCGAATTTATCGGAATCAACTGATTTGTAATTCTTCAATTCGCCAGCCAGTCACATCCAAACTTCTTAGTCTTTAAAACAAAACCAAAATTATCAAAAACTTAATAAAATTATTGTTAGCGCGGTTATGTATGTCACAGATTACCACAGGTTACTAAATAGGTAATGCGAAGTTTGTATACTGCGTTCTGAAATCTAACTCATAGTACAAATTTTATTATTATTATATACTTACATTAAAATGAAATCATCACTGGTATTATTAATATTACCGTCAAAGTCGGTACATTTAATAATATTTATCTATAAATAAATATTACGTGGCGAGTTATTTTCAAAAATTTGTAAATTTGTGCAATAGAATTTAATTAAGTAACAACATTTCCGAACGAACGATGCTCTTTCAATATAGCTATGGCTGTGAATGACGTTGACATTCGTTACGCGCGTTTTTTAAAATATGCAAAATTAAATGTATATTTTTCAATATTTCTGAAAGATTTTCTTAATATTTTTTTCCGTAAGAACCATCCTTGGACTTCCACAAACATTTTAAAAAAAGAATTATCGAAATCGGTTCAGCCGTTCACACGTGATGACGTGACAACGCGAAACGGGTGTCATTTTTATATATATAGATGTGTAATAACATGTATATATATTACAGTGACCAGTCAGACATAGAGGTAGAGCTGCAACCGTAAGTATACATTGTATTTACTTACACCTGCAAAGATATAATGTATTGCAACTAAATACATTAGAAACATTGATTTTAGATCAACAAGCCGAGGACAGGAAAGTGGACGAGGACGCGGACATGGACGGTCCCTCGTTCTGGATGGCAGCCTGGAAGAGCCTCTGCCGTAAATATAATAATTCTGCTTAACATTTTCTATTAAATACAATGTGTTGCAGCGAAATACATTAGAAACATTGATTTCAGATCAACCAGTCGAGGTAATGGCCGCGGATGCGGACAGGGACGCGGACGGAGACGGGGACGCGGACGCGGACGTGGACTGTCCCCCGTTCTGGATGGCAGCCCGGAAGAGCCTCTGCTGTAAATATAATAATTCTGCTTAACATTTTCCATTAAATACAATGTGTTGCAGCGAAATACAATAGAAACTTTGATTTCAGATCAACCAGTCGAGGGAATGGCCGCGGATGCGGACGGGGACGTGGACGTGGGTCCAATAGGCCGGAGGAGCATATACCGTAAATATAAATAAGCTTTTTAAAGTTGCATTTTAGGTTACATTACTGGTATTTATTGTTTTTATCTTAGTTCAACAAAAGCAGTGAATGTAAACTAAGATGTGTATTGTGTCTAGATTGTTTTTGTCTCTTTAATAGGTTATTTTATTTTTGCAATCTAGAGTTAATAAATGTGAGGGCGGAAAATACTCTGACTAAGCGCCGAATAAATGCGAACTTCAACGGGTCTCTTGTCGAACTTCAACGGTTACCCGTTAATATGTCGCAAGCGACAAGCTCAGCTTCAACGGGTCCTCCTGCCTTATGCGCCCCCGCGAAAAAGATAAACACGGTAATGACTTCATCTATACTATAATATACTATAGTATATTTAATATTATAAAGCTGAAGAGTTTGTTTGATCGCGCTAATTTCAGGAATTACTGGTCCGATTTGAAAAATTCTTTCAATGTTAGATAGCCCATTTATCGAGAAAGGCTATAGGCTATATATCATCACGCTACAACCCATGGGAGCGGAGCAGTAACCAAAAACGAGGGTGAAACCGCGTCGGACAGCTAGTAATGATATCAATGCGTTTGATATTCTTGTTTAGTTACAATGAATAAGATTAATATGATAAAATTATCTTGCAGGAGGCCATCCCCAGAGCGTGAGGCTTGCCCTTTAGTGGAGGAACCGGACTCTGCTATTGGAGAACCTGAACTCGAGCCCGCACCTTGGCCTGAACTCGAGCGCGCACTTGAGAGTGAAGTCGAGCCGGAAAATGAAATTGACTACAATATTTTGGGTACGCCAGAAGCAGACACAGTCCCGAATTCCCCGGATGATTATAGTTCACTCACGCTGATGTTATATTATAATCTGTCTTATTCTTTTCTAATAGATTTCATCTTGGGAGAACGTGTCGAAGTGGAGATCGAAGTGGACATCCCACCGAGCACCGAGCACAGAACTTCAACTAGTAAGTACTGAATGCACCCCGTGGTGTTACCCACATAAATCTCATTCCCGTAGTAATAACGGGATAACAAGTAGCTTACAAGTTATTGTAGGAGATTTTGTGTGATACATCCCTCTTCTAGATTCAATAATAAGTGATCTCCAGTTTTGCCTGTCTCCTGAAGTACTAGTTAATTTGTTTCAGCTAAGCGTTTTCATGCCAAAAAGCGAATATAGTCATAAAGACATTGAAACTGTGAAACAACTAGCTACCGACTATACATTATTATTAAATAACACTCGTTTCTGTCATTGTAAATGAATATCGGCTGTGGATGGTGAAGTGGCAGCGGAGCCGGGACATACCGCAGTCAATTACTGATCTTATTTTAAATTGTGACATCGATATGTATCCTAATCTAAGAATATTTTTATGTATTATGGCTACACTACCTGTCAGTGTAGCGGCGACAGCAGAAAGATCATCTCTACGTTGCGCAGAATTAAATCGTGGCTAAGATCTTCAATGGTTGAAGATCGCCTAACCGGACTGGCACTTCTCCACGTTCATAAAAACGTACCCATAGACGTAAATGACGTAATAACGCGTTTCAAAGTTCAGACAAAACCTTTAGTTTCTCGCTTTACATGCATGTCCGCACATTTGTGCGCATTTTCAGCTTGAGCGATGAGTGTTTGTAATGAATTGAGTTCTAGGAGCTACTAGCATATTTATTCAAAACTTTAAGCTCATAATGTACATATGCGGACTTAATACCAATAGCATTCTCTACCAGTCAACGCTTGGGCGATGCAGACACTAACTGTGGGAGGTGCAAATGAGAAATTGTGAATTAAACATTTTTGTATTTTTTTACA
The DNA here is from genome assembly GCA_905475445.1 of Ochropleura plecta. Taxonomy (NCBI): domain Eukaryota; kingdom Metazoa; phylum Arthropoda; class Insecta; order Lepidoptera; family Noctuidae; genus Ochropleura; species Ochropleura plecta. The sequence continues at coordinate 25,301,486 of FR997721.1, read as the reverse complement.
TAGTTATGTTTATAGATTTAATGAGCTGGACCGTGAATGTATGTTTGGTTTTTTATATTTAATAAAAAGAGGTGTATGTGTACTAATGTACTTTATTTCAGACATCAATAAATTTCATTTCACAATATTTCAGAGTAGCATAAGTACATACAAAGTGAATCCTTTTTAAAGGAATATATTTAATAGCACAGTCCATAGACATCCTTAGAAAGGAAGGGCTTACACTAACATACAAAAGTATATATATCATCATTTTCAGGCATCGTTCACATATTTAATATGAAACTTTTCCAAGACAATATACCTTGTCAGATCAAAAAACACATGTTAATGTGATTTTCTCCCTTTTAAACAAGTTTTTTCTTCTCTCACATACTAACCAAATTTAATTATTAGAAAGGGCTTTCGGAAACTTGTATTTATTGTTGTGATTAAAAAGGTAATATTGATCAAAATGTAGTACGATTTTTTTTTAATTTCAAGTGATTTATATACTTTTTTTAAGATTTACAATGTTTTTCATTTAACAATCTGAAAAAGAGGTTTTTGAGAACACTTTAAGACGAAAAGTTATTTCTTAAAACACATATCACACCATTTATCCGTATACATTAAATTTTAGAGTTTATACATTCTGAGTTTTTATTTAATGATAATGATGTTTATCTTTCCGTAGAATTTGACAACGTGAGAAAATATTTAATAAGACATTCGCAATCTAAAGATGTCACATCAAGTTTTGTGCACAGTTTCATAATTGTTAAATACACATACTGTTCCTACAGTAAACATGGGAGTCAGTGGATGTAAGGAGATAAACATGTCACCTCTATGAGAAAATTTTAAAAAAAACATTAATTTTATATTAACTGATCAGAACTCGTCTAAGATAAGTATTAATTTTACCAAGGTAAATTGAATTAAATACATCAATACAACATGTAGTACGTAAAACCTCTAAAACATTCAATTTTAAAACATCAAGATTTTTTTGCAATTATCGTAAAGTAGTAATTATTCTTCTATCGTTTTACTTATGTCTCAATATTGTATGTTTTACTACTGTCTATATAGTTCAAAAGTTTTTTTTTTTACATTCTACCAACAAATACTTGCTTTGTATGCTTGATAACCAATCACAAAACACCACTAACTAAACATTTGTATTATAGAGTAGATCGCGTTTCAGAATATTAAAAGATTACTTAAATACTTTTAATTTTGAATTTCTCGTCTTCGAAGGTAAAATATAATTATGATAACTTTAGCTCAAATATACATCCGCTTTTTATTCAGATTTAAAATTATCATTCCGAAACTCATTATACCTACTTTAATTTACTCACATAATAATCATCCGCATCTATTCTAAAGCTTTGATTCCTAACTTATTATCTATCAGATGGCCAATCTGTATGTTTCAAGCCAATGTACAACTTACAACTAATAATTTATTACCGCGTAAGTACATTGAAATGAAAGTAGATGTTATTATTTTTCAGATATGTTTAATCGACAAAATAAGTTAAAAAGAAGGGATTTTTTATTATTGATGTTTATTACTGTAAATTGTAGTTTAATAAGGAAATATGCTTGAAGTCAATAAATATTTGTGGCGGCGATACTATCAGATTTTGATTTATTCATGAACCAAACACGTTTGTTTTGCGTTATATCTTAACTAACTTATGTCTTTCACACTTTCATTTCATTTTAATATAGCTATTCTAATATAATCTCTTTATTAGCCAGTAATCGCGTCCGTTTGCTTCGGGTTCCGCAAAATGTACAACTTACAAGCTAACCTAAAGAATATAATTAATTGAATATATTTTAAAATAATGAATATATCTGTATTATTGTTTTTTTTTTATATATATTTAGTTAAATAAAGAAATAAGTAGTCAATGACAAACAAAAGAGGTTTTCAAATTAAAATTTTCGAAATTTTATTGTACAATAAATCTTTCCTTCCTTCCACAACCGACCGACCGAGAGATGTCTCGTATGGATGGTCCTCAAACAAATAACAAATCTAAACATAATAGGTATAAATTCAGGGTTTTTTGTCTGCAAAAGTCGTTCACTAGAACAAAATAACTTCAAACTGTGAAGTACAGATCTTTTTTTAATAGCTAGCAAAACTATTAATATAATCTCTTTAATAGCTCCTAATCGCGTCCGTTTACTACGGGTTCCGCAAAAATTACAACTTACAAGCTAAGTTATGTTTATTTTTTAATTTTTGTTAAGAGAAAAAAAACAATAAATCAAAGGAAAATACATTTACCCCAAATTTCAAATCGTAACACAATACATATTTTTTTGCAAATGCTTTTTGCTATAAAGCAAACTGTCCAACTGTTCTTAATTATCTATTCTTATAAGATTCCTCGGTTGCCCCATACTACTATCCTACTTATTTGCTAATAATTTGTCTAACTACCTTACAAACGCATAAATATAGCTTCTTTCTATTGTATTTCTTATGGAAGAAAAGAGTGACAGATAGCAAATTACCTAAATTTGAGGATTGGAAATTTTAAATAAAAGATCAAATGAAGAGTTTTAAGGACGCCAACTCCAAGTTTAGCATTTCTATTTCAACTATGATACATAAGACGAACAAAAAAAATACGTAAAATCTGTTGTTTTTCGGTCTTGTATTGTCTTTTCGATTTAAAACTAAAGAGATGTAATTATTTTATTCAAAAAACTTAGCTATTTATATTCAAATAGCAATATAGCTTCTGCTCTGCAAGGGTTGGTGGTTGTTTCTTTTTATCAAATCCACTGATTACTCCCACAAGAGAATAAAATAGAACAGCCTTACTTAAGGCGCTGTACAAAGCAAACACTTCGTAAAACGTCTAGATTTTCGTCGCAAAGTTTTTCGTATCTGTACATGCCACTAGCCAAAAAAACAAAGTTACAAAAGTGGTCTAGTAATACGAAAAAAAAAAGTTTAAACAGACCACGAAAAAATTTTTTTCGTCTCGAAATTCTGATTTTTTTCAGCGACAACCATCACATTTTTTATATCTATAACAAAGGAAATGTTATAGACTAAAGAGATATCAAAAATTTTTCAAACACGGTACTGTATTTTTTTATATTCAATTAAAACTGCAAAATGACCTACATTTTGGCGGACATGATATTCAAATAAAATCAAACATTGAAATTGTTTCGACCTTATTTCTATTCTTTCGATGCAATACTGTAGTGTACGTTTGTCAGACCATTCCCAGTATGCAGCTAGCCTCACTTCCGCGAATACCTAAAGATTAGCTTGTTACCGCGCCTTAATGCAAACAGAGTAACATCGGCTCATTAGCAAGTAGCATAATGTCACTCATCGTATATTTAAAACCCTCTTCACTTCTTTTGTTATATCGATCTTAACTACTTAGTAATAAACTTTATTTTATGTTATACAAGTTTTATGTTATATAACCAAGAGATATCACGCGGATACAGTAACTTATCTAAGAAGACGCGTCGTACGGCCGTCTCCTGCTTATTTTCACCCCTCTTAAGGATGAATGAGCGTTGGCATACTTACAAACTACCAATTCAACCAATAACTAAATAAAAGAGAATAACGCTAACAGAGTAACATCGGTTTATTAGCTGCATGATGTCACTCATATATTTTAGAACCCTCTTGACTTCCCTATGTAAGTATGTCGATACTTAATTACTCACTAATTTACTTATTTTTATTTTACATAAGTTTTATGTTATATCCAAGAGATACCACTCGGATACTTTAACTTATCTAATAAGACGCGTCCGTCGACCGGTGCCTACTTCATTTCACCCCTCTAAGGATGAATGAGCGTAGCTTTGGCATACTTATAAACTACCTATTCAATATAGAAAACTATCGTTCCGTTTTAGTATTTTAATACATTAAGAGACTAAGAAACAATAACTCAACTACTGCTATTAAGAGTTAATAAATATACAAAATTATCATCCGAGAAATGCATAAATACTTTCTGAGAGATAAATGAATTATCATTAATGACAAAGACTGACAAACACAGTGTTTAAAAAAATGTGTTTTCGATTAAGAAATATTATATTTTAATAATTGAGTTTTGTAAACGTTTCCACAATAGGTATAACATTTTTTTTTGAGAAATGTATACATTTTTGAAGTTCCTATAATAAATAAATCAACTGACACTTAATTAACCCTCTGGGACTGACGTGGTAGTCAGACACCGCAAAATTTAAAACGAATGCAACTTCGTTATTTTTCAAATTACAACCGCCGCGTTCTAAGTACCTTCCGAGCGCGCGCTTATTCATCGCTCAGTGACCCGCGGGCAGTGGAGGGGTGCGTACGCGTCGCACAAGGAGGGAAGGTGTCTACGAGTCAACCACGTCAACGTTAAGGTATGGATCTGTGAGACAACCACCTCAGCAAAATCACTATATTTTCATAGTGTTTCCTAGACTACATTTCAGTGTAATTGTATCTTCCCACCACAATTAAGGCACATACACTGACACAGGGATGCCAGTTATGATTGTAGACTATAATCACACTAAAGGCGGAGTCGACGAAGTTGACAAGAAGTGTTCGATTTATTCGTGTAGCCGTAAAACTCGTCGCTGGCCTATGGCAATTTTTCAGCGGATACTGGATATGGCAGGAGTAAATAGCTTTGTCTTGTATCAGTCATGTGGAGATAGTGATGATAAAATGAGGAGAGGAACTTTCATGTTGAATATGGCAAGAGATTTGGTGCTAGATCATATGAAAGCCCGCGTATTCAATGAAAGATTGCCAAGAGAACTGCGAATGACAATAGGAAGAGTTTTGGGTAAAGATTTACCCCCTCCACCTCCAAAGACTACATCTAGTCAACCAAGTGGAAGGAAATTATGTTTCATTTGTCCATCAAAAATTAAAAGATTGTCAAAATATCGATGCTGTGATTGTGAGAAGCCCATTTGCCTTCAATGTTCCGAGCCACTGTGTCAACATTGCCAAAAAAGTTGTTATAGTTTGAGGTCATGCCAAATTTTTTTGAACCATTGAATGTTGTTAACTTTATATTTTAACAGGTACATATGTTACCTTAATATTTATAATTAATGTTCCTATAAAAAGTGCTAAGTAATGACAATAGGAAGAGTTTTGGGTAAAGATTTATATTATTTATATTTTATAACCATAAACTAAACATGGCTCTTTCAAACCAACGTCAACTACTAGGAAATCTGTTTCCTACAACTGTTTACAGGCGTACGTGCCAATGCAATCCCGAACCACGGTTTTGCTCACATGAACTGTTGAGGCTCAAATACGAACGTGTGAAATGTTTTACAGAAAATCGGTAATCGAAAACTAACTTTTGGTAGGTAAAAATGTGCGGTGTTAACATGTAAAGATTGGATACATCTGAAGTGAATGATTTCTGCTTCTTCTTAGAAATGTAAATTTGGCAAATAGCCCCAGGGTATGAGAATCCATAAGTGTTCATTACTTCTAAAACGGGTGGCGTAGTCATACCATAATGGCGGTGCCTTATGGCAGGGTAAACCTCTTACATTTCAACTGACGCATGACGGTTCGTATTGAGTTTTAAGTGATTATTGCACTTGGCTATGAGTGCACGAGCTATGGCATGGATGGAGCACGACTTGCTTGTGATCTTCATACAAGTCTTCTAACGTGGGACTACGGAACCCTTCACTGCGCCTGTTATAATTGCGATACGCTCTTGACCGGATATTTTATCGATTTGATCTTGAAAGTGAATAAATTTAACTCTCAGTGACGCAAGACGCTCTCGGTGAAACAAGATTATTCACTTATTATTCGAAGAACTAACCAAAGCTAAGAGAAAAGAATCGTAAAGATAGACGACTATTCTAAAACGAGCTGCTGCCTGAACCCGACTAGTCGTCGCATTATTTTATAACTAATTATTTATCGCGCGTAAATCTGTTCTGTAACATTTACATCTCTTACCAGTATTAAACTCTTATTTAATACCTACGCTAAGAAACTACTTTTATATCGCAAAACGACACCATCATTTTTATATTTACATACCTTACCAGTAGGCTGCTCGGTACCCAGGGGGTCTACCGTTAAGCCTACCTACTAATGCACTATTTATCGTACGGTGACCCAGCATCTATCCATCAAGGATGAATGAGCATAGCAAGTCTATAACTACCTAGTCAAGTAATTCTAGAATAGAAAAATACTAGTTTATTAAATAGCTATTTTATAGAATTTTAAGATTAAATATAATAATTATGTATTTCTACCTAATTAAAAGTGTCACGGTCAAAATGTGCGAAAGACCAAAAGATTTGAATTAATACCTCTAATTGTATCATACTCCAAAGTATCTAGTACTACAATCGCTGGTGTGAGAGAATTAAAAAGTTTTAGTTAAAAATTTTGCATGTCCCGTTTTTATAGAACATTTGACTACAGAAGATATTTTAGAAGTAGCTCACGTTATGTTCAAAGATAACATAATATGTAACAGATTATCATTAGTTTTTAAGAGAATATTAGATTTTTTGCTGAAATACTGAAAAAAAAAATTTGTTTGTTTCTCTAATTATTTTGTTATTTTAAATAGCTGTATAAGGTCCATGGTCCGTTAACGAAAGGAGAATTACGTTGCTGTATTGGCAGTCACCAAATGTACTTAATATTTTCAAGTAAAGTTTTCATACAGAAACTGTAAACTTACTGAACAATGTAAGAAACATGAAGATAATTTATTAATAATAATTTATTTATTGCGCTACTGAAATATTTGTAAAAAAAATTGATAGAAATAACGCGAAACATCAGAACCCATATTTTTAAAATAGGCGTTGCAACTACTACACGATAAAATACTACGCGCAACAATCTCTTTAATTTATGTTTAACACATTTTTATAATTTTATCAATTATGAATAAAAATATAACGAATATATCTAAAACTTACATTTATGTTCCTCTAAAGTGTTAGACGAAACGGTGCCCTTACATTTTATTTCTCTATAATGTATTTTTATCATTAGAACGCGAACTGAGGCAGCAAAAGCACAGAAGAAAGTATTCATGGTCAGTACAATGACATATCTAATTGCATGACTATTTGATCATGCTTCTAATTTATTATGCAGTTTTAACTATTAGCACAATAGTGCTATTATAATATAATTTACTCGAAGAGTTCACCATTTTGCAAGTTTTAAATAAAAAGTGGATCACTGAGATAAAATCTAAATTCGAACTTTGCTGTACTATGTGGCCTATCATAATCGCCGGCGTATAATAATTTCATCATCAACGAATGAATAGACCTGCATACTTAGTAAGTAAATCATATATTTTATATTGTGGCAACAACAAACTAATAGGTAAATACAAAAGAAACCATAATGGTATTTTAAGATCTTTCAACTTTTCGAAAAATGATTTTACAATATGATCATGCCTGAATAGTTGAAGGTGTACTTAATGGTACAACCCACACATTTTTAAACGGTATTTCGGAACACCGTCATTGGCTGAATCGAGTTAAAAAAAATCTGTTGTAGTTTCTAATAAAATTGAGAAAATAGATATTCATTTCATACAAGATTTTTTTTTTTGATTCACGGAATTGACCATGAGCCCAACACCTGTGCATTTACGCTTAAAACATATTCCTTAATTAGTAAACTTACAAGATACGATTATTAAAACTAATAAGAATTGTAGGTATTTTTTTGTGTTCATATGTAATTTTTTTTTAAACCTTGTCGTAAAATTCTTAATTATTAGACCAACATGACCTAGCTATACTTATTTTTGGCCGTGCTTTAACCACGTGAAGATTGAACAGGATTGTCAGATGTCAGAAATAAACACGATTTTTCACGTGTATTTTTTGCAGGACGAAATAATATTATAAATAATGTTTCCAATAATGGATTGAAACTAATTAAATGTTTTTTTTTACAAATTCTTGTACTATCTGACCTTAGCAATAATAAAAATACACGTTTTGCTATTAACTAATTAATAAGGCATTAAATTAAATAATTAATTAGGAGGGAGGAGAGTAGTTTAACAACTCAAGACGTATCACCAAGGAGAGTAATATTAAAGTTTCCTAAAACACCTCACGTGATCAAAGGATGGCTCTTAATATATCCATTTTTTAAACATTGACGTAAAACTAATTATCCTATTAGTCTAAAATCCCGCCTGAATCCGACCATAACTGCTTACCGAATATAAAATATTTTTTCACAATCTTAATACATGGACAAATATATTACGAATAAACTGTAGTAGAGATAAGAATACAGACAACAAAACAGATCCTTGTTTATTATGCTTTGTACTTTCAGGCCATATTGATTTCGTTTGGAAAAGGTTATCATTATTAAAAAAAAACAGTTAAATAGATTTTTTCACAAAAGTTTGACTACTTAATGTTATTCGGCAAACTATTAGCAATATTTTTTTTGTACTAAGATATATAAAAAAGGATTTTATATTCAGTAAAACGATGGGTGAAAGTCGATCTTAGGCAGTAGTCAGCATATGTATAAATTATTTTTTACTAACACGCAACACGGTCTCGATTTTGAATTTATTATATTCAAAATCGAGACCGAGCACGACCGATTTTAATTTTATAGTTTTTTATCGCTACTACTATTGCAATCCTGCACAATAACGTTTCTAATTAACAGTTCTATTTCATTATAGTTAGTATCTTATCGTTAAATCCTTTAAAATAAATACTATTGACTACAACGCGATGTATGTGGGTCAATTGTAAACGGATACGTCGTGTCAAAACCTGGTGTTTTGGTTATCAAGCACATTTAAGCAACGATGTAGAATGTTACATGTAAAAATCCTTAATGATGCTGCATAAAGTAAGATCAGCTTCACACTAAATGGTTACATACTAAAACGGATACACATGGTTAAATACCGCTAAGATTAGAACGAGCAACATGAGACATAAGGCCCCAAGAATGCAATCCCATTTCTATGGATACTAACTGAGATAAATACAGAAAAGAACAAAGAAACATAGTATACTATATAGGTACAGAGACTTTCCGCAGAATATATAAACTCGTAGATATATAATACGCGGGTAACAAAGAAACAGTTGTGCTTTTCTGAGTGAGTACAACACAATGTGCGACTTCATGATCCGCTGCGGGCTGCTGTCGAGATGTTGAACAACTTACGTCTGCGTTCTATTCTAAGTATTCCAAGTGTTAGAAATGTATATAACTATTAATAATATGAATGGAAAGCTACACAAAAGACGAGGAAAACAATTATTTGAAGTTTCCCTTTGCCTAGTCTGGGTCTTGCCCGTTCACTCTCATAGATCTTTAAACCTTTCAATCTTAGAGCCTTGCCTTTTGTTACTGTTCTCCAATAGACACATTATATATGGATGAGAGAGCTAGATTCTCCCGTAATCTATCTATAGGTCAAAAAAATATGTAGTAATTCTGAACTTCGTTCAATAAATGTAAAATGTTTAAATGCCTTTTGGAATGACTATGTTCAGCGGATCCAGCACTAATGAGAAGCGCGAAGTATTGATACTGCGACCCTGGTCATGTGTCACTCGTGGTCATCATAGGTCCCGAGGACACGAGGAAAAATTTGTCGAAGAAGATTTATTTTGTCTAAATTTCAGATGGCAATAAATCTTACAGTGGAGTCCTCTGTCGCGCACTGAAGGCACGCGCCTGAGTTAGAAAGCCGCTTACATATAAGAGCCACATCATATCGAATTGTTTATCTACCGGTTAAATAAATCACTTATTGGAACTGAGTTCAGAATTAGATGCATTTAAAGTTGCAATTTTTGGTATCGTACTTTACTTGGTGTCGTACATGTCCTTAATGCGTGTCTTCAGCTGTTTAGTATAGCTATCCAGACGATAAGCGTTTTCTTCAAGTTTGCCCACCATCACGTCAATGTCATCCACTTGCGCAAGTAACGGTCTGATAGTGCTGCCATCTGTTACAACAAATAAAAAAATGGTTATTCCGCTGTCCCGGGTTCGTATATGTAGATCAGATGGTGCTATATTTGAATGTATATAAGGGAATCAGTGATTGTGTAAATGTGATTTTGTGTGCTCACACACAGAACGTTAACTTCGGTTTCACTGGATTATACTTTAAGATTAATACTTTTCTTTTAAAATGCATCAAACAATCAGACTTTTACTTACATATATCGTTGTACTCTGTCAGCGTTCTGTTCAAATTCAAGGCTAGATTACGCAAGTCTGTGTACTTGGTAATAGCCGTACGATTTATTTCCTCCAAGAGAATGTAATGATCCTAAGGACAAAGAAAGAAGATATTTTTGTTAACAAACCCTTAAAGAAGCATTTATTTTGGAGTGCGAACATTTGCAATTTTTTTATTAGAACTAGACAACTACTAGACCCTTTAACTGTGACTTAGGCTTTTTTTATGAATGGCATCTTACAGTTCAACTCTCTGTTTCTTTAATTTATAAGTGTTCAGAAATTTTTAAACAGATGAGAACTTACCCCGCCACAAGCTATTTCGCCTTGTAAGTATTCATTAGTACGTTTGAAGAGAAGCGTAGCCAGGCGACTCAGAGTAGGATCATGAGGATCCAAGACCTCAAAGCTGGAGTGTGTTGGCGATCCGTACATATCTGTTAACAAAACAACTCTATGAGAATCTTATACAACATCAAAAGTGTAAGTAAAGTGTATTATGTTACGATGAAACACGCAAGAGCTAATGATAAAAACACAAGAAAAATTGTCTTTTTATGCTCCTCATTCTCAAATATGATGCACAGACTTGGTCTTTGACTAACATCTAGAGGTCTTCGTGGAAATCGAGATCAGAGTGAGAGAAAAGATTTGGTAGAACCCAGAGATTTGACGGGGTCGCGGCCGACCTAGAAGAAGTTATCGAAGTGCCTTAGACGGCTTCACAAATTGGCAGAAGAAGCACAACATCGAGAGAAATAACAAGTTCTTAAGTATTTGACTAATGACAATGACAGTTAATTAAATTAAAAGTTACCAAACTAGATACCAATTTAAATAGTTGATTTTTATAAAGTTAACCCTGAAACATATGCGTGTTACAACGTCAACGGCGACCATCTGTAATGACCCTACCCCTCGAAGTATCAAGTAGACTTCAATTAGTTAAGGCGCAGATAAACGACTTTTAATGATTTTTTATTGAACATCACGTCTAAACTTGAAGTCTTATTTCTTTGAAAAAAATATATGTTATACTAGATAATTTTATTCATAATTTGATATGTGAAAATGTGAAATTATATTTTAATAACATAGTGTAATTAATTTGTAAAGTATTGTCTAACGTGGACAAAAAACGACAATCACGCAAAAACTATGGGGCGTATTTACATGAAACTTTAATCATATAAAAGACAATTTAGTGACCCATATTTTAGTATACGGCTTTTATTTGTATTGTGTTTGATAAATCAAGGTGGGTTGTTTTTTCGAATAATCTTGGTGCGCGTTGAAGCGGGGCTCTGGCGGGCGATGGGCGGCAGTGTATGGCTGACTACTGTCACGGTTAATGTCGCCTTAAACAAATAATTACTCACAATGCAACTAGCTAATGACAGTCCGTTCAGCGGCCATTTTAACGCGAACGATCAAAGGTCCATTATTTAAAATACACTCGAACTTAAGATTTTATTATTATTTTATTAGTGATAAGTAATATTTACTTTTAACAAAGATCACATCGCACGCATTTCATCCCACCTCAATGGAACTTTATTTATTATTAATAAATAATAGTTATTGTAATTCAATGTCACACAAAAATTCATGATCAAGGAAACACTAAAACAAAAGAAGATTACGTTTGCAAATCCCGTTACTAATTTTCCATGATGGCTGCCACGCATGCGCAGTGCAACTGTATGAACCACCCATAGACCACCATCTTTATCACGTGTCCCACAAAGCGCCCAGAAAAAAATTATGCCATCATAAATTGCGGGTTTTTGAGAAGTTAGTTTCTTTCCCAAATAAAATTCTTGATTTCGCAATACTCTTCAAGGTATCCAAACAAAGAACTAAATCTCCAATCTAATCTTGATCACCACATTCACCAAATGTATTACATTTAAAAAATCTGATACCAATATTTTAAACTCACTCCTTAATGAACATCAATGTACATGCTAACAGTCACTAAGCACATCACATCAACCATTGAAGTAAATAAATTCGAGACAACGCAAAAAATACTGGCCGAATCACTTTTCCGAACCGGAGTCAACAGGGGTCTTGAAAAAGGCTACTGCAAAATGTCAAGCCAAACAATTCCACGCATGCGCTCTAAGTAGTTGCACTTAACAACGTTCACCATTTGCAATACTTAATGGCTCCCTTCAACGCAGTAACACGGAGCGCTCACAGCACCCAACACTCCCCCTTCCCTTCAATATTGATCGGTTGAAAGCGGGGTCGAAGCATGACTAGTGGGGGTGCGGTGCAAGGGTTGTTTGAGGAAGGGGGTGCAATGCAAGGGATTATTGACAAAGGGGGTGTGGTGTGGTGTGCTGTTGTGATGCGCGGAGATTTAAATATGCGGGTTTTATTACAGGGCGGAACGTGAGGCTCAGGGGCTTCGAAATTTACGAAATCGATACGAGATATGTGCGTTGTAGTAGCGCAACAGCCGCCATCTTGATTTTCCGGGAAACTACGCTCTTTGGTCTCCTGCAGGTATTAATATTATTATATAATATTTGAGTGGAAAGTCTGTTTTGAAAATACTACATTCTTGATATTTTCTTCATACTATTTTATAACATAGTAATATGAGACTGTGTTACAAATTTGTGGAAAACTTTATGGATCTAAAGAATATATATGTAAGCTTTGTATACTGTATGTTGTGTACATAGCCTAGTATTAACTTTATTATTTATGTGTACGTCGCCTAAAAGTATGACATTGCATACGAACAGGACAGCCCACGTCAAAAGATGTGAGAGAATTTTTAGCCTGCTCGTTAAAATTATAATACTATACTTATAAAGATTAGATTAAAAGTAAATAATAAAGAAAATAGAAGAAGTAAACTTAATTGAAGTGATACAGTGTCGATCTACTAATATACTGGAAGTAAAAACCTTTTATTGTCGAAATTTCTATTTTTAGGTTAGTACATCGTACGTTTAAACATATGTTTTTCATTTGGTTTTGATATTTAAGTTATATTAACATTAAACTTTTCTATTTTTAGATAAATCAAACTCCGTTTTTTTTCCGTATCGTCCAACATATTATATATAATTATGGATTTAAAACATGCACATGTTTTAAACATCATTCGATATTTAAAACGTTAGTTAGTTATGGCCCTATCCACGAAATTCGTCATCAAGAAACTCTGCGGCCTAGATGACTAGTCTACGTGGAAATTCGCAATAAAAATGATTCTCATACGAGAAAAGTTGTTCACGTATACATCAAAATACATAGATTCCAAAGACTCCACCGCCATCGAGAAGGACCAAGAGGCACTAGCTTTGATTTTTTGCAGACAAATCAAAGCTGTGCTCAGTGTGGAACCTACAGTTTATGCATATGTACAGACGCCAGCAGGTCAAGCTACCCGAAACTGTCAATTTTTCCCAATGAACCTTGAACCTAATACTTTAGAAATAAAGTCGAAAATCTATCAAAGAAATCTGACAGATTGTAGTAGCTTGATGTGCAGGCGTCTGTACAAGATTCAAAGTATGGCAAAGACGCTTGGGATAGCTTAGCGAATGCATTTGAGGACAAAGGCGTAAATCGCAGGATTACCCTCATAAACGCGTTGCTGGAAGAGAAGCTAGAGAGACACTCGTCGATGCATTTATATGTTGCTGCGGTCATGTCTCTTTCTAAAGTTGAAGGATATCATCAAGAAAATTAGTATGTAGTACAATTTAAGAGGCGACGCACGCCAGTAATAGTATATTTTAATTCAAGTGAAGAAACTTTGTCATTACGTCCGAATTGGATTTAACGCCTGAGCCGCCAGGTGAATAACTGCATTAAAAAAAAAGTATTTTTTGGGAAGCACAAAGGTGTGATACCGCTAAAAAGGCTAATATTAAAAAGGAGTTCAAATATTGTTTTCATTTAGAACTCAAATAATTTCAATTTATTGTTATTTATAAGCAAATATCTGCGTTGAAATCAGAAAAAAAATGTGATAAAGGAGAAAAAAGCACGTGTGTGAAATACGTTACATGTGCGTAACCTAATGGTAGACAGTGCAATAAGAGACAGTTTTCGAAGACGTGGAGGAGCAGATGCTTTTTTTCGCTTGTGTATAATATAATAATAGAACCTTGTAGCCAGGATTATCCATCAGCAACTTGCTCTAAAATACAACCTTGTGGAATCGGAAGTGCCGTACTACAGGTATGAGCCCGACCCAGTTCTTGAACATGGCAATATCACATTGTACTGGGATCGCTCCATCATCACTGACAGGACTGTTGTTGCCAACAAGCCTGATATAGTGGTGGTGGATCGATCAGAGCGGCGCGCAATGATTATTGACATAACAGTCCCGCATGATGAGAACCTCGTGAAAGCCGAGAAAGATAAACAAATCAAGTATATTGACTTGGCTCGCGAGGTTGTCGACATGTGGGATGTGGACTCAGCGATCATTGTGCCGATAGTCGTATCTGCCAATGGCTTAATTGCCAAGAGCCTCGACCAATACCTGAGGAGGCTCTCGTTAGGCAGCTGGATCAAGGGTTTGATACAGAAAGCGGTACTCCTGGACACGGCTCGTATTGTTAGGAGGTTCCTTTCTCTGGAGCCCTGACCGCCGGTAGCTTGGACCCTGTTCCCGATACCGGTGGGCTACTATTTTTATATTTTTAAATGTTTTTTTTTATGTTTTTTAAGAAATATTTTAAAATTTAATGTAATGTGGAGAAAGAAATAAATGAACGAATAAAACCTTTAGTGCATACCGACGTTAATTTTAATTCAATAAAACCTTGTTAAACTTGTTTAAATTTTAAAATATCATATAAATATATATATATATATCAAATAATATAATATAAATGATATGTGACAGAACATTGTTAACTGAAAAACAACCAACTAACTTTAGGACGCCACCGTATATGCAACTCTCAATTAATGTAACAACGTAAGAGTAATATGTGATCTTTAATGATGCGCCGATAACAGAATCTGGATCGTAATTTAAAGGCAATGCAAACATAAAATATAATAAAGGTTTGCACACAATTTTGTCTTGACCTGTATGTCACTATTACTTAACAATTTTACACTAAAAATTATAAAAATGCAAACCAGAAGATAAAGTTTATCACCGGTATCATGTCTGCACTGCAACAAATAGCGAAGAAAGATAGATGCAAAAAAAATATATTGTGATCGATAATGACGCATGCGCTTCAATGTCTGCACCATGTCGCATCTTGCACCGCCGATACCAAGAATTTCTAACTCTTGTCATGAATACTTTTTAACAAATAACATCAACATTAGACAGTACCTTTATACATACCCAGATACATAACTACACAACATAACTGCATGAAACACAAACACAATTGAAACGAATCTACGACGGAACTACATTTTTAGAGATAGACTCGCAGTCACCAAGTATAATCATTACTAATATTCGCCAAAAAGTCATAACTATCAGTTCGTTAATTGCGGAGCCTATCACCCGTACGCTGCCACGAGGACTAGAGAGTAGTGAGGATACCTAACTAGCCGCTAAGAACGTTTGATACGATCGATACCACGCAAGCGCACTGCTCTGCAGAGGGCGGAATCGGCCGCATAGGCGCCATCTTTTATCTATTTCCTAGCAGTGGCTATCTCCTACTATTCAATATTTTGTTGTTAAATACACCCCTTTCCTAATCAGCTAATCTTAATATATATAAATCACGTGTCACGTTGTTTGTCCGCGATGGACTCCTAAACTACTTAACCGATTTTAAATTAAATTTGCACACCATGTGCAGTTTGATCCAACTTGAAAGATAGGGTAGGTAGGGTAGGTAGGGTAGGCAGGTAGGTAGAAAGGTAGAAAATTGCATTGCAACGCATGCCGGGGCACAGCTAGTTACAAAATATATTTTTAAATCGGATATACAGGGTGTCCCGAAACTCAACGTCAAGCGGGCACGGGGCGATAGGCTAGGTTATACTAGTTCTGGTAAAAATAAAAAATATAATCTATGTTACTTGGTTAAGTGGTAAAAGGAATACTTTGATAATGTTTGAAAATCCACACCTTTGATCACATATTTAGGTGCTGTGATCACAAATTTCTTAATTTCGCAGTGTTTTTTTTTACCGTAATCCCTAATAACTATGCCATTGATTGCAGTCACAAATGCAATAGTAATTATTGTCAGTTTAGTAAAAAAAAATAAGTTTTATTGTGTCATGCTTCAAAAACATTTTATCAGATAACTTTGACAAATCATATTTTAAAATAAAATGTACCATAGAACCATGGGCAAGTTATTTAAAAAATGGCCCATTTAATCAAGATTTCGAAATGGTACAACACGTACTACTTATCTTTACATAAAAAATATTATTGCTTACTTACTTGCAAAAGGACCTTATTTCGAAAAAGTTTACACCTAAGAGAATGTGTGGTGGAAATTTTTGTTTTAACACTTTCGTTTTGCAGTAGTCATTGAACTGATTACCTAAAACCCCTTAATTAAAAATCCGGACCATTGACAAAGTCGGACAAAGGCTAAAAAAAAGGCAGTCGTCCTAACAAAACAGGACGTATGGCAATCCTACTTTAGTGGAATAAAGTATAAGACGTCGCATACTCCGCGGCCCCGGCCTATCGTGGTAGCCAACTTCGTAGCAAAATTACAACTAAGTTGCTTGATATGTTGGTACTCAAAAACTTGACGCCGTACCAAGAACTCGGCCGAAAATACTGTTTCACCCTTCTATATTATACGTGTCATCTAGACATTAGTCGTCCCTTACCTACTGCTTAGAATTCTGTAATATTCACGCTTCTTGTAGAAGCGTGGTCTTACTTTTAAATGGGTGCACCCTTTATAGCAGAACTTTTTGTCATAATTTTATTTTGCATAACAACGGATAGCATAAACTTCATTTCGCAGAAAATTGTTTGGCAGACACTCATATATCATACGTTCAAAATTCATAATTTTGTAATCCAGAATCATCTCTTGACATAAATTTCATATCCATATTATTTAAAAAGTAGAAACATCATATCGCAGAAAGTTCACAGTCAGAATCGTCTTTTGCCATTCATTTCCTTTTACTTTTTATTTTATTTTTGTGTATTTCTCACACTGTATGAGTATTTTAAAATGGAGGAGCGGAACCACCTAATACAAGCAAATCTTTGCTTAAAAGGTGACTCCAAACCTAACAAAGTTGTTTTCAAAAGTGATGAAATAAACATTTTTATTTATTTATTTTTATTTATTTTATTTCATATAGATAATCATTAAACGGCACGTTCGATTCGTACTCTGCCAATCGTAATTATACTAAATGTAATTCTGCCATCTTAAAAGTATGCCATTGTAAATTCGAAGTTTTGAACATTGTGCCAAACGATAATTATATCAAATAATTTTTATGCATTTAAAATGTTCGTTTAAAAAAAATTATGCTAAGTGTGTTATGCCAAATAAATTTCGGAGCATTAAGATTCTGCCAGATAGAGGGAACCCCTTTTAAATATCACCCATTTGGTGCAAAATACTGATAAAGGTAATAAATTTTTAGGGTTTCGTCCCCCATACGGAAAACGGAATTTTAGGATCACTCGTTGTCTGTCTGTCTGTCAAATCCTCTTTTCTTAAGAAAAGGGGTGGCATGGCATTATGTTGAAATTTTATGAAATACTTGGGTCTACCTACAGAACATTGGTACGAAGGACGGTCATTGGTGAGGAAGAAAATTGTTAATTTTATGTTTATCACCTGCCTAGTCTTTTTCCAACTGTTGGTCTTCTAGTCTAACTTGATGCTAAATATCAGTATTTTACAAGGAGTAACTACGGTTATAAAATACCCCGAATTGAACATCATTTTTAAATGCAAAATTAAAATTATTTCTTCCTAAGAGCTTACGAACTTGAATGTTTGAGACCATATTTTTGCTATAGATAAGCCATCAAGATTCAAGTTTGGACGAAACCTTCGGTGCGCGAGTCAGACTAGCATTTGCCCGATTTTTGTTTCCTAAGGTATAAGATATCCAAAAAATATCTACTAAATACCAACCAATTTCAAGAAAACCATTAAAGTCAATAATTGATTAATTTTATTTTTACGTGTCGTATCTGAGTGCGGCAATACCTCGTATTAAAAGTAAAGATATCATAACTAAATACAAACGAAACCACCATTTTGAATCTCGAAGGCGGGACAGCCCAGCTAGTCACTGCAGTTGCATCAGATCAATACCGCGCATGCGCACCGCTCTTCCATGTTTTGCGTATAAAGCCGCCATTTTGACAATTCAACTTATTTGCGGAAACCCACCACCATCTTATTAGATTTAACTATTTTCGATATTCTAAATCACTCTACGCATCGTTTATAAGAAACCTGACTAAAAATTTGATGGTCATCGTAACGAAAAATCCCTATAGAATATTGTAATCACAGGCACTAGGCATTCTAAAAATAACTCGGCCGTTTGAAGAGATCGATATGGAGCATGCGCGTTGACATCGTTACGTCTTCACCATTTAAGAAACAAAGACCTTTCGGCGGAAACGCCGGCTGCGTTTCCGCCGAAAGGTCTAAAAAGCTAACATTTACATGCCAACCGAATCAATGTCATGATTGACCTCTAGCCCTCTAATGTTTTCTTCCGCCAGAACCTCCTATAAAACAATAACATATCTGTAGCAAAAACAACCAGTAACTTACCTTCTTCTTCATTACAGCCTTCATAAGTGTTGTTATAGTAGAGATCTCGGCAGTAATCGATAGGGTCCTGCTTATTTGCTTCAGCCTCCTCTAGCATACGTTCGTAATTACGAAAAGCTACACACAGCTTACAATCGGGAAAAAATATCTCCGGAGTATACATGGCGGCGCGGTTACTCAGTGGTTCGGTTAAGATCAAAGTGTAATCACTCCACGGCGCTATTTACGCGGACGACCGATCAGTCGGCAGAGCTAGCGGAAACTGGACGAGATGGGGCTCGAGCAAGACGCAGTAAAATTTCCAAGGGGTCGATACCAGTTACGCATGCGCTTTGGTCAAACGGAGGGCGTAGTTCCATAACGGACATAGAGCGACTTTAATCACCGTTTTGTAAGGTTCAAATTAGAGAAACAAAATAAGATCATGGTTGCGTACCTGTATAACGGTTTAGTATTTTGAGCCTTATATTTAAGACGATAAAGTTAAGTTCTAAAATGTTTTCAAGTATGGTGGTTATGGCCTCGGATTTAGAAGGTCGGGTTAACCCTACGCAGACGGTACTGGGGGATCTGATGATCTCCAGGTTTAAATTGAATTATAGCTGCTACAGCACCCTATTGTACTTTTTGGGTGCGTGTTATTGTTATTGTTCTTAGTTTATCAATATTTTTTGCTATTAATTTCGAAAACATACCGCACCCTTTTGCGAGTTTAAGTTCATTTCAGTCTATATACATATTGAGTTAATCAGGCAAATGCACCTCAAATATTTCCAATGCCATAAATAAAGTTGTGCAAAAGTGTCTGTTTTGAACCAAATCATAAAATAAAGGTTAATAAACTTGACCCGTATCTACCTATAATATTCATGGAATTGCACAATATTCGTATATCTTAGTGTATTTGGGCTTCTAAACAACGAGATACGATATCTATATCACTTTGCAAGCATAATAATATGTTGGGCACATTTTTGACGGCACGGTTGTTGCAGTGGCTGAGCGATCGATTGCTGCGCTGCGTGTTGCGGGTTCCATCCCCGCACGGTACAAATATTTTTATGGTAGTAGTTTCGGGTCTTGCTGTTTGTGTATGTGAGTTTAAATGTTTGTAAACGCACCCACGATACAGGAGAAATTCCTAGTGCAGGGCAACGGTTAAAAAAAATACGGATGAAAATGCTTGGTCCTACTCCATAACCATAGACTATTTAGACTTAATTTGTGAGTATTGTACATGTATGTGCTATTTTTTAACAACTCGATGTGTGCTGGCGGTTGAGATAATATCACGCTCTCTGAAATGTCACGTTGGAGGTGGCACATGTGGCGGATCATTTAGTTAGAGATTTTACCGTTTCACCACCAATCTTACTACTAGCACGTTTTGCATGACCACGTGGTGGGGTGATTTTGCAGACGGAAGAATAGACAAAATTACAAATCCAAGTAAGATCGTCACAAGCATAGCGAAAACCTATTGCAGAAACGGTGTTCCGCTTGTATTTTGCTTACTTTGGAATGGAAATTCGCAACTAAGATAAACCCTGGCCTACCTCTAGTGCTTGTAAAATGTGCATTGAAAATTTGCGACAATGGAAGAAAGGAATACATAATTCTATGAAATTTTGAGTACCCATGATTTGGCAAGAACAAAAAATGGGTCGTGCGTCAGCTCGTCCCAAAACAAACTCGGACTATTGGGCCGAGTTGACGAATTTCAAAATTAATATTTATTTCGTTCATCATCTCGTCCTACTTTATTTTTCTTAAATATTTTAAGTTGTTTTGGTACAGTCCAAACCAAAACTTCTCACAATATAGGTACGAGTAAATAAAAGCCAAGAATTTAGGGAATCAACATTTATATAAGTAACTAGCTGTGCCTAGCGGTTTCACCCGCTGAGGTTTAGGGGTATGAAAAATAGATGTTAGCCGATTCTCAGACCTACCCAATATGTACCCAAAATTTCATAAGAATCGGTCGAGCCGTTTTGGAGGAGTACGGTAACTAACATTGTGACACGGAAATTTTATATACACTTCTCATCAAAAAAATCGAAACACCTCGCAGTTTATGATTTGATAAGGATTATCAGAAAAATGTGTATATTTAGGAATAAATGTAAAATGTCATTTAATAGTAAGTAGTATGAGGTTTTTAAATCCTAATGTTAATGTTCTAAATTCAAATTAAGTCTTCATAGGTTTCGTATTTTGTATAATGAGTAATTTTTACCCTGTATGGAATATGAAGGAAATGGGTAAAACAACACGCGTAAATGAAAAAAAAATGTAAGAAACGTTTATTTAATAACTTGTATTCCCTCCGCGAGCTCTTATTACTGCTTCCATACGGTTCTTCATCGATCGGATGAGAGTCACGATCACATGTTGTGGTATATTATCCCATTCCTCTTGGATTGCATTTTGCAGCTGGCTAAGTGTTTCTGGGGCTGGATCTCTTGCTCGAATTCGTCTCTTTAATTCATCCCATAGATGTTCAATGGGATTCATGTCCGGGCTTCTTGCTGGCCATACCATAATGGAGATACCGACTTCGGTAAGA
This sequence comes from Ochropleura plecta, assembly GCA_905475445.1. Classification (NCBI taxonomy): domain Eukaryota; kingdom Metazoa; phylum Arthropoda; class Insecta; order Lepidoptera; family Noctuidae; genus Ochropleura; species Ochropleura plecta. Next base: position 25,279,906 of record FR997721.1, on the reverse strand, counting down.
TAATCTCGTACGACGCCCGCGGTGTGAGCTCTAGCATTGTCGTGCATGAATATGAAGTCGTTGCCAATAAAATGTGCATAGGGCATCACATGAGGTTCAAGACACTGTTCGATGTATCGATGAGAGTTTAGTGCAGGCAGCCGTGGCCCAGACACAAAGGCAAGTTCTGTCTTACCGTCGGCGCTGATTCCTCCCCAAACCGTCCACGAACCGCCACCATAGCTGACCTTTTCTTCAATGCAGCATTGTGCAAAACGTTCTCCATCTCTTCTGTAGACCTTGTTCCTTCCGTCGTTACCATACAGCATAATTTTACACTCATCAGAAAACAGTACTTTACTCCACTGAAGGTATGACCAAGTTAGGTGCTCGCGTGCAAAGTTAAGGCGCGCTCTTCGATGGTCTGCAGTTAATTTCGGCCCATTCGCTGGCTTATGCGGTGCCAATCCGCGTTCCTTCAACCTTCTTCTTATTGTAGAGTCACTTACAGCTACTCTTCGTACAACGCGAAGCTGCTGCTGCAGTTGAAAAGCGTTAAGGCGTCGATTTCGTAAAGAAGTTGTTACAATAAATCGATCATCTCGCTCAGAAGTGACCCGATTCCTGCCAGATCCTGAACGGCGCGTGAACGAACCAGTCTCCCGATAGCGTTTGTAGACTCTATGAACAGATGATAAGCTTAGATGCAATCTTGCAGCCACAACACGCTGACTAAGTCCAGAATCCAGCAATGCCACCACTTGGGCGGCTTCTGCGGGCGAAGTATCCATATGTTTTAGAAAAAAAAGTTTTTTCAGACGTCCCAAAGTCACAGTAAATGAAATAAGAAACAAAAAGTTTAAAGACAAGCGCTAATTTTTAGTTTTTAAACGAGAAACGTACTCCAACCCTAAATACACATTTGTCTTAAAACAGTGATTAATTTCATTTATAGGATAAACAAATGAAATTCTAATTTCGAATTTTGATTTTTTTCTTCTTACTGTAATGACCAAACTGCCAGCTACACAATAATGTTTTTTTTTCATGGAATTAATTCTCTTTTGTAAAAAATTAGGACAAAAACAATAAAAACGAAAGTGTTTCGAATTTTTTGATGAGAAGTGTATTAGATAATAAAAATCAAAGTTAGTAGGTACATTTAAATTGCTTCTTATAAATCACAGTTATCTATCACTAATCAGATCTATTCATAATTATTAAGTACAGACATACTTAGTTTAATATTGCGATATTAAGGCGATACGCACATACGTGCGGCCCCCATTGGAAAAAAATCATCACTCATCTATCACACATAATCAGTCTGATATACTACTTACTAACAATAAATTGTAAAGTCAGCCTTTATTTACTATAGTTAAGCCATTACCAACATGCAAACAGTGTCTTAAACTACTCAAAACAAAGTAAGGGACACGAGGTATTTTGTCTGTATATATTTTTTGTCTCCATAACGAAAACTAATGTTGTTTTTACCATGTAGACCAAAAAATTTATTCAAATAATAATGATTTAAAAAGTTTATTTGCTTTTGAAAGAAAAAACACACTTTAGGTTAAAAATAAAAACAATGTAAAGTTACTGAAAACAAAAGAAAATACTCCATGCTCATCTTTTAGTAACGGGCATGCCCCCCTCGTTTAGCTGCGCACTCCTGAAGCCTCGAGTGCATGCTCTCAATCAAATGCCTGACATTTTCCATTGGAATCTCTTCCCAGGCCCTTTTAACAGCGTTGGTGAGTTGCTGTTGGTTGTGGATTTCCTGATCACCGTCTCTAACTCTTCGTTTCAACTGATCCCACATGTGCTCTATTGGATTTAAGTCCGGACTGTTCGCCGGCCACGGCAAAACTTGAATTTGAGAGGCTTCCAGTACAAACCGAGTCGCTTGAGCCGTGTGTGCACGAGTACGCTATTCGCTGGGTAGAGAGAGCTTGACCTTCACCTCTCTCCTTAGTTTGACGTCCATGTGCAGTGTAACACACTAGCGCTAACAGACGTCATTTTCATTTTTTTTGTCTTATTAAAGAAGTTAAAATAAAATCACAAACACTTTTCTTCCTGACTGTTCTTGACGTTTAGCTACTGTTAATATTTAGCAGAATTTAGAATGGGACGAGATAACGAACGAAAAGAATATTAATTTTGAAATTCGTCAACTCGGCCCAATGGTCCGAGTTTGTTTTGGGACGAGCTGACGCACGAGCCCAAAAAATCATCATGAAGACTGTTACTTTTGTATGAGCAGTATAGTGGAGATAAACGATCGCCATAAATACTACTCTGTCAAGAAAGTACCGGGAAAAGATCAATAATACACAAAATGTCTGTTATTCATCCAAAGGAGATGTTTCATTTTTATATGGGGCTCCGGCCATAACATGTACATTTTACCGAAGGTGGGAAAATTACCCCTGAATAGAATTAAGTAACATTTTTTTCATAATATCAAAAGAATTTTATGCACAAGAAAAAAATAAAAAATGTATGACGTTTGTTTTGAGAGTTAAGACAGCCATGACAGGTTGTAGAGATGACATTTACTTAACCTAAAAAAGCCGTAAAGTTGTACATACAAAGCCGAAGTCGTAAAATATAAAAAGGAGAAAACGTAAAATAATACCGAAAATCACGAAAAGTAATCAAGTCGAAAGAAACGAACAAGATGGACTGTCCTGACTAGGTACCTATCGAGTTTGTCAACAAGCGGATTTTTATTACATTTTTAATGGCTTGGCTTATTGGCCTTTATCCCAATCAAGAAGCGGTTATTTCGAACTCGTTCAGAAAAACATTGAAAAAAATGGAGACTAAAGATTTTTGAACGATGAAATCGTGACACATAATTATGTTTACTAAAAATATGTATAATACAATAATAGTTTATATTTAACACCTCAACGACACACACATTTTTTCAATTTATTTTCAACGTAACATTGATTTGATAAGACATCATTTCAGAACGAATGAATTTTGCCAGCAAACCAAAGCACGAGACGCCATGTTGAATAAAACATGGCAATAATTGAAAAACTACTTTTTTTTTGTGCACAACTAATTAGGCTCGAATTCACCAGAGAATATTTTTCCCGAATATGTGGTATTTTTCCCCCTTTTTTGATATACGTACATCTGATGGCCGAAAATGAAACATCTCCTTTATTTTATCACCTTCAAAGTATGCTCCTTTAGAAACGATACACTTGCGCCAACGAATAATCCATTCATCAAAACATTTTTTAAACGCTGCTTCCGGAATTGAGTTCAGTTCTCGCCGCGAATTCTCCTTTATGTCTTCTATCGATTGAAAACGGGTGCCACGAAGTGGTAATTTGAGTTTAGGAAAAAGAAAAAAGTCAGCAGGAGCCATATCTGGTGAATATGGTGGTAGCTGGATGGTATTTGTTGAGTGTTTGGTCAAAAATTCGTTCACAATGATAGCCTTGTGCGAAGGCGCATTGTCGTGGTGCAAAATCCAAGAATTTTCTTTCCACAAATCTGGCCTTTTTCGTCGAATTTGCTCTCTTAAACGCCGCATAACGCTCAAATAATATTCTTTATTTACCGTTAGACCTTCCGGTAAGAATTCAGAGTGCACAACACCGCGATAGTCAAAGAAAACAGACAACATGACTTTGACTTTTGATCGACTTTGGCGTGGGTTTTTGGTTTCGGTTCAGTTGGAAGGCGCCACTCCGAAGCTTGTTGACTAGTTTGCATGTCAAACTCGTAAACCCACGTCTCGTCACCAGTAACAATGCGTTTCATGAATGTTGGGTCCGAACTGACTCGTTCTAGCATGTCCTCAGCGACTTTCATGCGATTGAGTTTTTGGAGAAAATTCAGATCTTTTGGGACTAGCCGAGCAGCAACATGTTTCATACCCAAATGATTAGTTACAATGGTACGGATCGACTCGTGAGATACAGAAAGTTCGGCGGCTATCTCTCTCAGAGTTGAATGGGGATTTTCAGTCACTATTTTCTTCACTTTTGCGATGTTAACTTCAGTTGCAGACGTTGACGGCCTACCAGAGCGAGGCAAACCTTCCATCACATCTCGACCGCTTTTGAACGCTTTGAACCACTCATAAGCACGAGTTTTTGATAAAGTCGATTCACCGTAAGCCTTCTGTAACATTTTCAGTGACTCCGAACACGAAATTCTATTGGCGATGCAAAATTTAAGACAAACTCTTTGTTCGATATTTTTGTCCATTATGAAATTCGCAATACACACTATATATGATAGTACTAAAACCAGCACTGTATTTAATATAAATAACAGATGCAACTCAAACTCCGCGCCAAAATGGAAAACAGTTGTGCGAATCTAACAACTACAAAAAAAAACAAAAAATTTAATTTGGAACCATAAACAAATCATCCATTCCCGATACTTTTTTGACTGAATGTATCTTAATACTTATTCTGCAAGAACACCTATTAGCCATTTATAAAATGTTCCAATACAAGTCTTTTAACAGGCAGAACATAAATACAATAAAATCCATTAATTAAAAAAAAACTGTCCTTGGCCACATTTTAACCCAAGGACTCGTTGATAAGTTTAAGAAAACTCCATTCAGCATTATAATGGACGAGACTACTGACAACAGTGTCAAAAAACAATGTGCACTCAGTTATATATTATGACAAAGTAGACTGTGTTCGCACACAGTTTCTCGACATATAAGAAGTCTGGAAAGTCTGAAGATCTTTGTAATAGTTTATTAAATGGCTTTAAGATTCCTTTAAAAAAATTGGAGCTTTGCATCGGACACAACTTATAGTATGGTAGGCGAACACCACTCTGTGTTTAGTTACTTGAAACTAAAAGTACCGCAAATTACATGCATCAAGTGTAGCTGTCATATGATTTATTTTGTGGTATCCAAAGCGTGCCTTAAGCTACCAAGATCTGTAGATTTTGTTTTAAGAAGTATGGGAACTCATTTTAGCCGAAGCACTAATAAGCAAAACAAATTAAAAGAGTTCCAGGTTTTTTTTTAAAGTCGACCTTCATAAGATACTAGCTTTTGCCCGCGGCTTCGCTCGCGTTAAATTCGGTATAATACAGTACCTGCTACCTGCAGTTTTTGCTCTTGCGCCTTATTGATTTGTAATAGCAACGCTAAGTTTCCCCTTTTCTTCCCACGTTCTCCCTCATATCACACTTTTTTTTAAACAAATAGCCTATGTCCGTCTCCTGGTTCCCAACTATCTCTGTACCAAAATTCATCAAAATCGGTTTATTCATTAAAGCGTGAAGAGGTAACAAAGAAACAAACAAACTCAATTTCGCTTTTATATTATTAGTAAGGATTAAGCCCGGCAACAAACAAGGTGGCTATCCATTAGAGGCATGCATCAATAGAACCTTGGAACAATATCAGGTTCTCAGTGAGTACTTCAAATTGGAAGTATTCGAGGATTCAAGCAAAATATTTAAAGACATTTTCAAAAATTAATCTCGAATTATATCTTACGTACTAAATCTGTTCAATGACTTTATTAGACTATTTCAATCTGAAAAACCATTGCTACATCAATTAAAACCAGAAGAACACAAATTAATTAATACAAAAAAAACGAGTTAATAAAAATGGGCCTTCTATATAGAGATGCATTAACCACCGCAAAGAAACATGCTAAGGAATACCGACACTTTAGTAGGTTTATACAAAATTTAGATTACTGATCAAAAACACGTCTATTGAATTATTACAATGTTTTGAAACATATCTTACGACTAACATTCTTTCAGGATGTGACTGTTTTATTAAAGCAAGAACATACGTGCTCTTCATGTGTTGAAGACAACATTATTGCAAAGAGTGTGCATGAATGCTCGAAAAGAGTTTATACGGGTAATTTTCCACCAGTGCCGACCGAATTTAATAAAACTGTTGTGTTGCGATGAATATGATGTTACTCAAGTTATCTAATGTCCTGAGCTCACATACAGTGTAAGCAATAAATCAGCTGGTTTTGATAAAACTAATTATAATCCGTAGATGAAGTCAGATTACCGTCAAACTAAATATTTTTTTGATGGCTGGTTATGACGACTTAGGTACAAAAATATTAATCATTGCTTTAGTTTAGACCAAGCTAAGAGAAAACTCCGATTATTAAAATCTTCTTTCAGTGATGCCAAAACCTTTTCAGCAACTGTATGTGATACAACTAGAGATTAATCGATCTGACGGTGTAGATTACATAGTACCTCTAATTTATGCTTTTATGAATAAAAAGGATATACAAACATAGACAATATTGTTCACTACAATCAAAACCTGTAATCCTGAATAGGAACCGCACATATAAAACAGATTATGAACTTTCAGCTATGACCGCGATTACGCGATCAGTCTTTATGAATATCCAATTTAAAGATTGTTTTAATCATTACTCTAAAGCGATTTGGAAAAAAAGAAAAAAGGTTGTACAATGTACGTGGCAATTTGTTATCTTTGTTGACAAGAGATAACATTGCATAGCCTTAATGCCCTATAAATTCGAAAATGGTTGAGTTCTAGCCTACAAAAAGAATCATTTGTAGATTTATGGCGTGTGAGTGATTAAATACACCAAACTACTAACAACGTCGAAGGATGACACCATAAACTCAACAAGACAACAAAAGTAAGAATACTGAATATTATGCATATCTTGTCTTAGTGGAAGACGCTAGTAGGTACAGTGTTAGAATGCAACAATGTGGTAAAAATGTTTTACCTTAAGTAATCGTCTCCGTCAGAATGAACGGTCACTAGGCGTATTTCACGTTGAATTTATGCCCAACAATTGCTTCCCTATTGCTTCTATTTGCTTCCTATTCTCAAACATTTGCTTCCATCGTGTTCTAGAAGAAAAAAAACATTTTAAGGGTGACCGTTCATTCTGACGTCAGGACGGCCGGTCACTGAGTCGTAGAGTCCCTGATGAATAGAAATATGGTAATTCACGGAGGGCATTAATTACTTCCCGTTTGCTTCTCTCAATGTTATACAACGATAATACTGTGACTATCACGGCAACAAAGATATCGACAAAAGTGTTGTTTATCAATATCTTTAGCGCCTGACAAAAAACAAAAGCAAATCTCTTATTTTACATTGCAGTTATGCTTTGTGTAGGCGATAAATCCTATCGTATTGTACCGGTGGCTTACAGCGAAATGTTTATAAAAAGAAGTCCCTATGGCATTTAGTGACAAAAATCAGGAAATGTAATAAACACCCTTAAAGATAATATTTCAATTCAAAAGGAGTGTGTTATCTAAATACATATATATATATAAATAACTAGGTACATTAGACACTCCCTTTATATGTATACAGCGAGTTGTTTTGCATCCTCGCCAAATTCAAGGACGTAACTATGCTAATGATTCTCGACCCAAATCGATAATAAAATAAGTAGTAAGTATTTTTTTTTTACTTTTTTCGTATTTTCGGAAATCGGTAAGTGAACAAACACTACACTCGGACAATCTGCTCCTAGCTTTACGCGCATTACGTATGCGCCGACACTCACGCACACTGTTCTGTTTGTTCTGTAGGTGATTCTGTACTTTTGAAGTATTTTTGGAGATATTCTGTAATACTGTTAAATTTAAACAGACAAAGACAGATCATAAAAGCACCGTATATTATTATTGATCAGGTACCGTAATTTTAATTGATTATTTATGACTTTTATTTGCACTATCTAAATTTTTTGGCGAGTATGCAAATCAACAGATTGTATATTTATATATATATATATATATATCTCACGATATCACGCGTGAACGGCTGGACCAATTTCGCTCATTCTTTTTTTTAATATTTGTTGAAATCCAAAAAGGGTTTTTTACGGCGAGAAAAAAAAAGCTTAAGGCAGTAAAGGTTTTTGTGTAGTTTAGGTAGGTAGGATAGGCAGGGTAGGTAGGGTACTTAGGTAGAAAGGTAGAAAAATTACATTGCAACGCAGGGCATGGCTAGTTCAACAATAAAGAGTAGAAAGAAAATACATATGTGACAACAGTTTATTTTTTTATGTACATAATACAATGTGGTACCACCTTCTTATTACTCCTTACAACTCTCTTACACAAATCATCGTAACATTCCCATACATTTCTGCGCCTAATATGCGCTTTATAGTGACCAATCGTACCACTAGCAGGCGGAAAAAATTCAATTATCGAAAGCAATTCAAATTCGTCATTCTGTAAAAACAACCTTGGAGGCGCTTCATGTACAAAAATGAGTTCATCCAGTATTTCAAAACTTATGAGATTCCTCAACTTCAATTCAAACGACATGACACCATCACATGAAAGCTGACGGCATTGAATCATTTCTATATTGTCGATGAGTGAACTCGCAGCTTCTTGAAAATGAGCTACACTTTTATCATGCAAACGTAACACAGACACTTTCCTAGTTACTTTATTTTTAGAACAGTCCAAGTTTGTACATGACATTTTTTCATCCGCACTGTAGAGGCAGCAGTCAATAAGAATTTTATCAAAAATATGTAGAACATTGCATGAACAATCTACTTCAGTCACATCTCCTTTTTGAAAGTTTTTAAAATATGTTTTAGCGATAGATGATCTAATTCTATATGCTTCTTTACCGCTGTTTTTATCACTCATTGTTCTTATTAGCTGACATAGCATATGGTCACTTCCCTGTATTGTCGGAGTTATGCTAGATCCATCAGTGTATGCCGTAGCTAATGCTTGACAGACGGAGTCCAGTGCACAAGTATTTGTTGTAGTTACAATCTCTTTGCCAGTTTTGAATCTGGCTCCATTCGAAAGCAGAAATACTTTCTTTCTCGCTTCACTGGTTTGTTTTTTACGTTTAAGGCTCAATATAACCAGACCTCTCCAATTCTCTACCAAACTTGGATGATCTGAGAAAATAGAATCATCTGTAAACTCCAACATCTTTTTTACTTTTTCTTTGGTTACCTTAGCTGTTTTTTTTGTAATACTTAAGTTACTGTTCGCGATCTTCAACTCACCAGTCAAAAATGCGAAATGTTTGATAATAAATTCAACTATACGTAACCTTTGAGATTTTGTTCCGATTTGAAAAAGTAGTTTTTTTAGGGTTCTAAAATAAGATTCCACATTCGAAGATGTAGGTCTGTCTATTTTAGATTTGTACAGATTTTTCATCACATTGGACCATAAAGGAAACTGGTTCATCAAACGTGATAAGACATTAATAAATCCTGGGAAGTAGTATACATTTTCATGACTCCCAAATTCATTGTCATCACTAAGAGAAATGATATTTTTTTCAGCCTCAATTTTTTCATAAAACCATGATGGAAGTTTTTCACCAGGTACAGTTATGTTTCCACGTTTTTTTCCACTGTGGCATTTTAAAGAATCTTGAAATACTGAATTACTTAGATCTTCAATATTTGTATTGAATTTATCATTCTCATTAATTTCGATCTCCGTGTCGTTAACACCGAAGGCACTCAAATTTTTAAGTCTGCTTTTGGCGCTTTCACATCTTGTCATGATGCCGTCATTATTCACACCATCTCGTTGATTTAAACATACAATAATCAAATCTGAAATAATATCTTTTGCTTTCAAATAATCAACAGAGTTTTTAAGTTCAATGAGACACTTTATATAAAAAAAATTAACTCTGTTGTCGGTATATTTAAAACATGACAAACGAAATAAAATTTTTATGAAATGACTTGTGTCAATTCGAATGTAACACATATCATTAGCTTCTTGACCTTCCTCTAATAGTCTGTAGGAATCTTCAACATATTTAGCAGTAGAATCCCATTTAGTGAAAGCCTTTACTGCTGCTCCAATTAATGCACAGGAATCGTCTAAGTTAATTTCATCAGGAACGGGATTACATTTGCTCCACGCCTGTAGCCATTGATGGATTGTATCCATTGTCTGGCTTTCGGATATCATCTGAGAGACTGGAACCGAGCTGTTGTTTTCCTGGGTTTTCATCATTAACACATATAGAAATAAATGTTTAGTCACTAACATCTTGTTATTTGGACCTAATTCCTTAAAGATGCTACCAGTAGCATCAACATTGAGAACTAATCTGTCAGATTTTTTAATTTTTTTGCAACAGACTTCCTGGATGTTTGTCCAGTAATATATGCAAAATGGGTACAGAGAGATATGCTTAATAACATCTTTGTATGGCGTGACACGAGTCATTACCCACAAAGATAGCACTGGATTTGTATCGTAATGTAAACTCTGTTTTCTCTTCGTGTTTAATTTGCCTTAAGCAGCCAACTGTTGGCATATGGGGTGGTTCAGAGTCATCAGGTTCCATTATTTCATTTGCTAATTTGTTGCGATATGTTATTGCAAATTCGTGTTTTAGTTCAACGGACATTTCTATGCGCTGGGCTGGTGATAATTTTATTTTATTCTTAGAAATGTGTCTGAAAGATGAATCAATATTTGTAACAGAACACACACATCGAGCTATTTTATCAACCGGCCAGGAAATCACCACATTTATCGCTGATTTGCATTGTTTGCATAAACCTTTGCAAGTAATTTTATCTGCATGTTTTATAGAATAACGGTTGAAAATCCATAAACACGGGCTTTTTAAATATTTCCATATTTGCTCTCGCAATAGAGGAGCCCACATATGTTTCGGTAAACGATATTTCTGTTTAATAACAGCCCTTGCGTTTTGAGAAACTATTAATTGTTTTGTTAATGGTTGAATTTTGTTCCATTGGTACAAATCAATCATAAAATCAAACTTAATTGAATTGTTTGCTGAGTATTTTTTATTTTTTGCTGTACCGCTACTAATGTTCTTACTTTCTAGAGTTTTCGTTGCATCGAAAAAGTAATTGAAATTCTTCTTCAGAGATAGTAAAAGTCCTTTTTCGGTAATAGGGCTCGATAACATACATTTTATTTCTTTAAACACGGGATCACTTGCTGGTGGAAGATTATCAGGATCACAGAAAACATTTTTATACAGTAAAAACGCTTTCCTTTGTTCTTCCAAGGGCACAACAAATTTTCTTCCCTTTGTCATTGTGAAGAAAAAACTATATTAACTATTATATTATATAATAATAGATCACAAGGGTTAAAAAAAAAACAATCAGAAACTACTATTTATTCTACTTAATAATCACGAATACACTTTTTAAAATACAAAAAAGACACAACCGCCAAACCAATTCATAAAAAAACTTGACGTTTACCAGACTATAGGTCCGTTTTTTTTATAAAAGAAAAAAGATACAGACTCAATCCTTCTTAGAGGAGGTTTTATATTATTTTGATATAAAGCCTCTTACAAATTAAATTGTTCTACATATTTCGTAACGAAATTATTATCAAAAGCTTACACTATATTTAAACTATCAGAACACGCCAGATATAAACAGTGATAACATAAACATGAACCAATGATAACATAGAGTAACAAAGTTATAACAAATGATTGAAGCAAATAATATACGGTGCTTTTATGATCTGTCTTTGTCTGTTTAAATTTAACAGTATTACAGAATATCTCCAAAAATACTTCAAAAGTACAGAATCACCTACAGAACAAACAGAACAGTGTGCGTGAGCGTCGGCGCATACGTAATGCGCGTAAAGCTAGGAGCAGATTGTCCGAGTGTAGTGTTTGTTCACTTACCGATTTCCGAAAATACGAAAAAAGTAAAAAAAAAATACTTACTACTTATTTTATTATCGATTTGGGTCGAGAATCATTAGCATAGTTACGTCCTTGAATTTGGCGAGGATGCAAAACAACTCGCTGTATATAAATATAAAGGGAGTGTCTAATGTACCTAGTTATTTATATATTTGTATATATGTATTTAGATAACACACTCCTTTTGAATTGAAATATTATCTTTAAGGGTGTTTATTACATTTCCTGATTTTTGTCACTAAATGCCATAGGGACTTCTTTTTATAAACATTTCGCTGTAAGCCACCGGTACAATACGATAGGATTTATCGCCTACACAAAGCATAACTGCAATGTAAAATAAGAGATTTGCTTTTGTTTTTTGTCAGGCGCTAAAGATATTGATAAACAACACTTTTGTCGATATCTTTGTTGCCGTGATAGTCACAGTATTATCGTTGTATAACATTGAGAGAAGCAAACGGGAAGTAATTAATGCCCTCCGTGAATTACCATATTTCTATTCATCAGGGACTCTACGACTCAGTGACCGGCCGTCCTGACGTCAGAATGAACGGTCACCCTTAAAATGTTTTTTTTCTTCTAGAACACGATGGAAGCAAATGTTTGAGAATAGGAAGCAAATAGAAGCAATAGGGAAGCAATTGTTGGGCATAAATTCAACGTGAAATACGCCTAGTGACCGTTCATTCTGACGGAGACAAGTAATCAAAATGTTAAGATTAAAGAAAAAAGCAAAGGGATAAAGTATATTTTGAAACGACATAAAAAGAAATCTCTGTAGGACTGTGTTAGGAAAAGCATCGAATTAAGTGTTAAAAGTTTACTTGACCTACGCAACTTGTGTACACAAAAAAGTATAATAAAGTATGAATTCATTCATTGACCGTCCATGGTGGCATCTATTCTCAGTCGTCACCGTTCGTTCGCTCATCGCTTTGTCACCACCGGTGAAGAATAGTAAAAAAATACCGATTATCACCTCTTCCCGTTACGTAGGGTCGGCTTTCTTAATCCTCCGGGACTAAAGACATTCAAAAGTCTAGCTTCCAACCTTCGACAAGAACAGCAGATTTTCCAACTGTGAAACACTATGTGCAAATAAAGAAGTAACGGCTTTAACAATAAAGACGCAAACCCAAATGTCATGTAGGAGTAATTTGCTCCTCCCAAGAAAAATATAATTTAACAGCCTCGGCCTCAACACATAAGTATATAAATTAAATAGTGAAATACGTAACCGAAACTACATGCATCAGTAATAAAATTTCCAGAACATGTGTGAAAATATTCTGAAAATAGTACCTAATAGATGGAAAATGAAAAGAAAATGCAGTAAAATGGAAAACAACATTTACAACATATTATGATCACAAGATTAGCGGCTCGACATAATGCTCGCTCTTTCCACCTCAGGGCTCGCCGCTCAGCTCCGCCTCGCCGCCGCCGGGACTCAGCCTCGTCGTGAGCGCTGTGACACCGGCCATGGCAGTTGCGTTGAGTTGAGCTCGAGCGACGAGTGTTTTTCCCCGCCTACGACCACCTATTCGTTGACGGAGAGGACGCCGCACACCGGACGGTTTAGAACCTCGGGGCCCACCCGCCTCTGATAAGGTCCCAGCTCCCGGCGGAAGTGTGCGCATGCGATGGACTCAATCCATCAATGATAACGTCATGCAATCTTACTATGGAGCTAGAGGGAGGAAACAACCTGACCGCATACCGTGTTCGGATGCTCTCTCTGTTTCAGGGAGTCTACTCTAATTCTAAGTAAAACGAAATTGCGGCCGAAACTTCGAATGTTTGTTACCACGGTTTCATTCATTTCGAAATTTCGCACGTCGTTTAAAATGGCTGTGAGATTTCTTATAACAAAGGCTTTACGTGAAGAACGTATAGAGCGCAGGAGGAACCGGCGCCGCTTGCGCAATCTTATTAGTGATAAACAGAATTCCCGAGATTGAGTTTATAGGAAATTATAGACTCAGTCTGCAATTGTTTGAAGAGCTGTGCTAAGAATTAGTGCCTTTTGTTGAAAAGTAAACAACACCTTTTTACAATATAACTGTCTATTCGTGACAATACTGAATGTCTTCCTTTCTCTTTGATATCTGTCATCGTTGCACATAGTCTTTTCAATAAACGGATATTTTATCATTCTAATAATTGTATCATTCCCAGAGGTTAAGGGCCGTACAAAATATAATTGTTAGATCCGATATAAAATTGTATTGGATAGAAGTCTAGAGATTACTCGAGTTAATTATTTTTTTCGATCCGTGAGCAATGGCTATATCTAATAACCATCAAATAGAAAAATTAGCCGGCCGGGAAAATTAATCCACGTGGAAGTTTGCGGTTAAATCTTACTTAGAATTGGAAGATTTATGGGAATGTGTTGATCCTGGTAGCAATGTCGACTCAAAGAAAGATGTGAAAGCCAAATCAAAGATAATTTTGTTGGTGGAACCGATAAATTACGTGCACATCGAAAGTGCTACGTCATCGAGGGAAGTATGGAAAAACCTTCAAAATGCTTTCGAAGATTCCGGGCTTTCAAGAAAAGTCGGCTTACTAAAGTATTTAGTCAACACGTCACAGGAAAATTGCTCTAATATCGAAGAATATGTAAATAAAATAAGCGAAATATAAGTTTCGAAGTTAACGACGAATGGCTGGGAGCACTCATGCTGGCAGGTTTACCGGATGACTATAAACCGATAATCATGGGTCTGGAAAATTCCGGCATCAAGATTTCGCCAGATTTCGTAGAAGACAAAACTTTTACAGGAAGTACAAGTTTCCGAGTCTTCTGCGTTCTTTACCAAACACAAAAACAACAAGAATGCCTCTAAGAATAACACAAAGCTAAAAGGAAGGGGCCCCCGTTGCTACAACTGTAATAAAAATGGTCACTTTAGCAATCAGAGCACGATGAAGAAAACTGATAAAAAAGAAAATGTTTTTTCAGCATTTTTTTTAGCTTGCAGCTCATTGAACAAGGATAACTGGTATATTGATTCAGGCGCCACAATGCACATGACAAGACGATCAGACTGGATGTATGACGAACAACCACCTCCGATTCCTGAAATAATGGTCTCGAACGCGATCTCTGTGCAAAAGATGGGTAAAGTAAATATTCAGACTTGTTTAAACAACACTGATCATCAAATTCAGGTGAGAAATGTTTTATATATTCCTGATCTAAGAGCGAACCTGTTATCAGTAAGCCAACTAACAAAAGTAGGATGTAAAGTTGAATTCAATGACACTGGCTGTAATATTTACAATGCTGACAAAAAATTAGTAGCAACTGCAAGACTAACTAATAACATGTATAAGCTGAATACTGTTAAGGGTAGTACATATGCTGTGACAAGTGAGAGTAAGACAGATTTAACTACATGGCATAAGAGAATGGGACATTTAAATGTAGCTGATGTTAAGAGGTTAGAGTCATGTGCAGAAGGTATGTATAACAATTAGCAATAAAAATGTTAACACTGTGTGTGGTGTACCATGTTGTGAAGCAAAACAAACACGATTACCGTTTCCAGTTTCTGGTTCAAGAGCAAGTAAATTACTTGAGGTTATACATACTGATCTATGTGGTCCGATGGAGACTCTGTCTGCTGGAGGTGGAAAGTACTTCATAACCTTCATAGATGATTAATCTCGTACAGTATATTTTCTTAAGAACAAAATGGATATTAAATCGGTTTTTGAAAAATTCAAGAAGGAGGTAGAAAATGAATTAGAAATGACTATAAAAGTCCTGAGAAGCGACAATGGTAAAGAATATTGCAACAAAGTGTTATCTGATTTTCTAGCAGTTTCCGGCATCAAGCATCAAACCAGCACTCCGTATACACCCGAGCAAAACGGCCTAGCGGAGAGGATGAACAGAACTCTGGTTGAGCGAGCCAAATGCATGCTATTAGATGCAAATCTGCAAAAATCATATTGGGTTGAGGCAGTGGCTGCTGCAGCTTACATTATCAACAGATCACCATCACGAGTTTTAAATGAGGTAACCCCACATGAAAAATGGACTGGTAAGAAACCAAATCTATCCCATTTGAAGATATTACTGTGATAACACTAAGGGTTATAGACTATTTGATCCGGTTAATAAGAAGATATTAATTAGTAGGGATGTGATATTTATTGAAAATTCAGACACAAAAAATATGACTCCCGGACCTGCTACTATTCCTCTTATTACTACAAATGATAAGGGTCCGTTCACACAGACCGGCTCGGAGAGCATCGGCGCGCAGTTTTCTTTTCACACAGACCGCATCGTATACGCTTGGAGTTAGTCGAGCGGAGCCGCCAACTATTTCACATAGAACGGCTGGAAGCGACCTGAAAGCGGATGCGCTCGCAGCCGGTCGGATGCGCTCGCAGCCGGTCGGTTACGCTCGGAGCCAGTCGGATGCGGTCGGGGCCGGTCGGATGCACTTGCAGCCGGCTGTTGCTTGCTCCTTGAAAGGATTGTGCTATCAAAATGGCGGTCGGTGTGGGGCGGCGCGCACGCAATCGGACCGATCGGCAGCGCGAGCAAGAAAGAGCACGCAATCGGAGCCGATCAGCTGCGCGAACGAGAAAGAGCACGCGATCGGAACCGATCGGCTGCGCGAGCGTTAAAGAGCATGCAATCGGAGCCAAACGGCTGCACGATCGAGAAAAAGAACGCGATCGGAGCCGGTCACCTCCTCTTATTATTTCACACCAAGCGCCTTCAAGCATTCTTAATGACAAAAGCAGTGCACATGTAAAAATAAACCTTACTACAAATACTAAAAACTCTGTTTTCAACTTGATAAGAATCTGCTCTCCTCTCCGAGCCGGTCTGTGTGAACGGACCCTTAGTCAGACTCACAAAGTCAATCAGAACATGATGAAACAACTGTCGATGGCAGCTCACAAGAAGATACATTGTCAAATAACGAAACATCGTTTGACAGCTATGTGACGAATAGAAATACTGATGATGAAACGTATCTGCCTAGCTCAGATGAAATTGATGATAATAGATTTGAAAGAAAAATTACGTTGAGATCACATCAAAGAAGAAACATAGAAGGCAATAACCTTATGTGTGTTATGCCAACTCTAGATCCACTGACTGTCAAAGAAGCTTTATCAAGCCCCATAGCTGAACAGTGGCAAAAAGCAATAAATGAAGAGTACCGATCCCTGTTAGAAAACAATACATGGGAAATTACTTCTTTACCGCCTGATAAACATTCCATACCATGCAAATGGGTTTTCAAGACAAAGAAAAATGAAAATGGAGAAATCGAAAAATATAAAGCACGACTAGTAATAAAAGGATGTTCACAGAGACCGGGTATCGATTACATGGACGTTTTTTCTCCGGTTATGCGACTTGCATCTCTGAGATACTTGTTTGCTCTATCTGTTACATTCGATTTAGACATTTGCCAAATGGATGTCGTATCAGCTTTTTTGCAAGGAGATATAGAAGAAGAGATATACATGAAGCAACCACCCATGTATGAGAGTGGTGAGAAAGTATGTAGAATTGTAGACTGAGAAAATCTTTATATGGTTTAAAACAAGCCAGTCGGCAATGGAACAAAAAGTTAGTTTCTACACTAACGGAAATGGGTTTATTGCAGTCTAAATTAGATCCCTGTATTTATTACAAAATTGTAGATGAGAAGAATATTACTTTTATGGCTATAAATGTTGATGACATAGTATTGTTTACTAATTATCAAGAAGCCAAAAGTAACGTTAAAAAAAAATTACAAGAAAAATTTAAAATGAAGGATCTTGGAGATATAATTATGTTACTACATTGAGATACATGTAGAACGGGATAGAAAGAAAGGAGCAATATACTTGAATAAAAAAAAGTACATACAAGAGGTATTACAAAAGTATGATACTCATGGATATCATTCTAGGACGAAGCACATCGACGTGAGGCACCATTTAGTCCGCGATAAAGTACTTAGAGGAACTATTGCCGTTTGTTACGTACAGACTGATGAGATGCAGACGCTCTTACCAAAGCCACGAAGCACTCAAAACTGGATTTTTGTTCATCCAAAATGGGTTTATGTTTAAGGGAGGATGTTGAAAAGTAAACAACACCTTTTTACAATATAATTGTCTAGTCGTGACAATGCTGAACGTCTTCCTTTCTCTTTGATATCTGTCATCGTTGCACATAGTCTTTTCAATAAACGTATATTTTATAATTCTAATAATTGTATAATTCCCAGAAAGTTACCCCCAGAGGCAAGGCGTCATGGAATCGTGCCCACAATGAAGGTAGGAAGTGTTTGTTTATGATGTTATTGTTTAATAAAACTGCATTTCACAGTTCATAGATAGATATAGATAGATCCTTCCGGCTTTGAATTTTTACGCCCGCGGAAGTTATCAAGGTCTGTAGGGCATAATATTGATGAGCCCATGGCACAACAGACTGTATCTCGTTGTTTAAAGCATCTACCCTACCATGACGTCTTAAAGCAGAACTTATTCCACTGAGGGAAAGAGACAAAGCTATACAGGGTGTCTAGCACCATCTCTTTCCCTCAGTGGAATAAGTTCTGCTTTAAGACGTCATGGTAGGTAGGCCTACAGGTCACAACCATGAACCACCCTCAATTCACCACATTCATAGAAAATAT
The DNA here is from genome assembly GCA_905475445.1 of Ochropleura plecta. NCBI lineage: Eukaryota > Metazoa > Arthropoda > Insecta > Lepidoptera > Noctuidae > Ochropleura > Ochropleura plecta. The sequence goes on along the minus strand of FR997721.1, from coordinate 25,261,522 downwards.
ATAAAATTCCCACAAAATAGTAATTAAAGAAATCTATTGTAGTTGAATATTTTTATACTTTTAAAAAAGTTTCAGATTTTATGACAACTATAGACTTCCTGGTGTGATTGGGTGTATTGACTGCACTCATATTGCAATAGGGTATTTTACTCTATATGAAAGAAATTCTAAAAATATACAATTCAGATAGCTTAGGCAATAAGCAGTCGGAAAATGTTAGATTTAGTTAATAAAATAACTAAATAAATTTTAAAATTGATTTCAAAGTTTTCACTTTTTTAGTCTGTTGTTTTACTAAGCGAAACAGTGTCCGCCATAATTATTACGTCATACGGTCATGTAAATAAAAAGTGACAACTGAGCAACGTCATGAACAATCTTCCAAAAATATATACTTTCCGTGTAACCTATTGTGAGAAATATTTTAGATAAGTAATGAATAGGTATAATACTGACATCGAAGTGATCTTCACAAAAGTACAAACGAGATTTTTCGGACAATTGTGTCGGATCCCTTCTCGCAAGTTTGAACCAAGTTTTTCTTATATTTAAATCAGTTGGCACTTGAATCCACAACTTGTCCGGTTTTTATATTCAGGAACAGCACACCAATGGTAAGGGTAATAACTCATTTTTAAATTATAGTGAAATATACAACTAAACAGAAAGACTAATAACAGCGCATTTGTTTACATGACCAACTGACGTCATGACCACAGAGTAACATGGCGTCAAGCGTAATTTTTTTTTTGTTTTTTTTTTGGTAGTTTACAAGGACCCTAGGATCAAAATGAGATACTTTTTAAAAATGGGTTTAATACCGTATTGTCGGACCTTCACAGCGTGAGGAACAATATCTTAATGGAAAACATTTTCTACGTCCTTGAATTTGTCGAGGATGCAAAACAACACGCCGTGTAACTAAGATGCTCTTTATTATATTGATCATCGAATGACTTTCTTTCCAGATTTGTGACAGTCACTGTTACATCACAGAAATGTGGATGCTTCTTATGGTGGAGCAACACACAATTTATATATTTGGAGAGACTGTGAGATAAGAAGCCATTTGGAGGGTCTCCAAAATGAGACAGTTTATCTGTTAGGTTTGTTTGAATTCATAGTTTGTGTTATCATATTACAATTAATGATGCATTAATAATATTTTTTTTGAAATTTTAGGTGATTCTAGTTATGCGCTAAGGGAGCATATGATGACTCCAATAGATAATGCTGTTGACTCTCCCGAAGGAAGGTATAATAACATACAATAGCGTGCACATTCCACATAGAGCGCATATTTGGAATTTTAAAAGGTTGAGAGAGATGTCTTTTGGCAGCTTGAGAACTTCATCACTGTACAGAAACAGCAGGTAAAATTATAATAGCCTGCTGTGTTTTACATCACTTTTGTATAAGGGCTGGCAGAAAACGAAACTGACGGACAGATTGATGGATCTGAATCGGCCAGTTCTTCTGCAACTTCATCAGCTCAAGCTCTACAGGCTGGCCGAAGGGCACGGGCTGAATTAGTGCAGATGTTAGAAATGAATAGATAAGATATAATTCTATGCAAGCAATTCAGTGTTATGATTACCTTAATAATCCACCTACCTTAATTTTTTTTTAACTTATGTTTGAGGTGAAAATTCACGACTTATTGAGTTTGAGAGCTTCTTGTTCAGTTTATTTCATCAGCTAATGGCAGATGTTTTATGGAGCTGATCTGATGGATAGGGCCCGGACATGGATGTGGAACTCTTCAATGGCTACTATAATAATTTAAGCTTAATAAAACACTTTTATACATTCATATACTCACACCATTGCTTCACTGCTAAACCTTTCTCATACAATTATTTGTATAAATAGTATCAAAACTCATACATATTATAAAATAACCAAATTATTTATTTGCATGAATACTTGTAGGAAAAACACATAGGTACAGACATACTGTAATTACAGTGGAATTGTTATTATATATGTAAACTCTTTTGCAAAAAAAAAACGGGCACTTTAGATTTTTTTCTCTACTTCAATGAAGAACAAGAAATAGGTTTTATTAATTTGACGATATATTGGCATGTTATTTGAAGCATCCTGGCATGATTCTTTACGTTCCAAATTTAAAATTTGAAATTAATAAAAGAAAAATAATGATTATTGTGGATTATTCTAAAATTGCTTTACTAATGGCGCGAATTGCTGAAACGATTTTTAACTGATTACGATTTTTTAAAACTTTTTGGACATTAATATAAATACCACTTTTTGATATGAGTGATAAAATGATAAGAGCCGGTAAAATTATAGCCCTACTTGAAGAAGGTTGTTCGCAAACTTACGTGTCTCAGCGGCTAAATGTGAGTCGTTCAACTGTCCAGAGGAATTGGCAACGGTATCAAGAGACCGGTTCGGTCAAAAGAAGACTCGGTTCGGGAAGAAAACGATGCACAGAACCAAGAGATAACCGCTTTTTGGTGAGTCAGGCATTGCGGAATCGTAAGGCGTCAAGTCTGGACCTGAAGAAGAGCCTTGAAGAAGTAAGAGGAGTAGAAGTTAGTTTGTGGACGGTCAGGAGGAGGCTTTTGGCTGCCAATATCAGGAGTTACCGCCCAGCTCGGGGCCCTAAATTACTCCGTGAGCACCGTGTTGCTCGACTTCAGTTTGCTCGGACTGTGCTTCATGGACTCTGGGAGGACTGGAATAAAGTATTGTTTTCTGATGAAGCTAGAATCTCTTTGTGTGGGGAGGACCGACGCCGGCGAGTGCTGCGAAGACCACGGGTACGCTATGCGGAAGTGTGTTTCGAAGAAATCACTCCTTATGGCGGAGGCTCCGTTATGTTTAGGGCAGCAATTAATTTGACGGAACGTACGGAGTTATTTTTCATAGAAAATGGAACATTTAATGCACACCGGTACATAATAGAAGTCCTAATTCCATATGCACAACCCACATTGACTGCACTTGGGGAAGATTCCATTTTTATGGACGACAATGCTCGCCCGCACCGTTCTGGCGACGTGGAAGCGTACATGCAAGAAGTTGGGATCCGTCGTTTAGGTTGGCCAGCTCGAAGTCCTGACCTCAATCCAATTGAGCATGTCTGGGATGTTCTAAAGAGACGAGTAAGATCAGTGCAACATGCTCCACAAAACATCAGAGAGCTAAAAAGAGTCATTGCAGAAGAGTGGGAACGTATTCCTCAAAACGTTATTAAAAACATCGTGGAAAGCATGCCCAGAAGGATTCAAGCTGTGATTTTGGTAAGAGGAGGTCACACTCGTTATTAGGTTTTTACATTTGTAACTTTATTTAATTAAAAAAAGTAATAAAAAAATCTTGTCTTTATTGCCGACCACTTCTTATTATTTGGGCGTGTACATCGGTTTTAAAGAATCCATCATTTTTTTTTTCTTTTAATTGCCCGAATTCACTTCACGCGTGTGAGTGTTGCCGTTCTAGCGACTTTGTCGCTAGATCTAGCGGAATTCATGAGTTGTCAGCGGCAAAAAAAAATGATTTAGCGACAAATAAATATTTAGCGACTTCTAGAGGATTTAGAGCCGCAGGATATGCAATTTTTTTATATATATTTTTTTTAACTTTTTAACTTATTTTTAGCTGATTTTCAAATCTACTGCTAGCAACATCCACGTAGAATGATACTAAACGGGAGTTCCCCTGCTATAAACAAACTGTGTAGTCACTCAAATTCCGTTCATTCATTCGTCATTTTCACTCGTTCGCAATACGTCAATCAGAAACAAGTATTTTTCATTTCAATCCCGAATTTGAAAGATATTGGTGTGATTCAGTGTGATTACATACATACTGTGTTAAAATACACGCGAAGCATGGAAGTACCAAAGAAAAAAATGGCGTACACTCAGCGTTATAGAAGCGAATGGGAAAAAAATGAAGAATTCAAGCAATGGTTAAAACCCGTGCCAGGTGACGCAAGTAAAATATTTGGTCCTTTTGCCATTCAGAAATGTATGCGAAATTTAATGATCTTAAAAAGCATTTGGAAACAAAAAAAAAACAATGCGAAATAATTTCTCAAAATAAACAGCTGTCTTTTCCTCCGGTAGCAACCGTAACAACGTGTAAGCATAGTGCAAGGGCTGAATGTACGTTAGCATTATACATTGCTGAACATAGTTCAATAAGACATATTGACCATCTATCTGAGGTATGTAAAAAATGTTTCAAAGACTCGAAATCTACAAGTGACATGAAATTGCATAGAACTAAATGCACACAATTATTAAATGATATATTGGCACCTCATTTCAAAAAGGAACTCCAGAGTGACATAGGTAATCAAAAATATAGTTTGTTATTAGATGAGTCAACCGATGTGAGCGTCAAAAAATACCTTGGAGTTGTCATAAGGTATTTTAGTTTAGATAAAAACAAAGTCGTTTCTGCGTTTTAGCTCTGCAACCATTAGAGACTTCTGATGCTGTCGGCATTGTTACTGCTCTAGTAAAATGTCTTAAAGACCATGATCTTGATCTACAAAATTTGATTGGCATTGGTACAGACAATGCCGCTGTCATGACTGGTACCAGACACAGCGTTTATACTATTCTCAAAACGCAATATAATCTTCCACATCTTATATTAATACCATGCGTTTGCCATTCTTTACAATGGCTGTAACTCATGCATCAGAAAATACTTTACCACGGAACATAGAATTTCTGATTCGTGAAACATATAACTGGTTTTCACACTCAACGAAGCGCCAAATTGAATAAATAAGATTTTTGAATCAATAAATTGTGGTGAAACACCTCTGAAAGTTTTAAGGGTCTGTGACACGCGGTGGCTTTCGATTGAACCGGCAATTGTAAGAATTTTATCACAATGGGACGAGCTAAAATTACATTTTTTTACTACCAAGGACCGGTGTTATACAGCAGAAATGCTATATTCCATGTATTCTGACCAACAAAATCGACTTGACATGTACTTTTTGAAAAGCATTTTGGGTGAAGTACAGCAAACAATAAAAATATTCAAAAGCGAAAAAGCCAACTCAGTAAAGCTGTTAAGTTCTTTAATGGCGTTGCTGCGTTCTGTATGTCAAAGAATCATATTGCCAACTGCAGCAACAACAGACAAAGATTTTATCAACCTTAAAATAAAAGATCATCTCAATCCTTTGCCTTACCTGGGATATCTTTTTGAGTCGGAAGTTCAAAAACTTCCAGCATCCCATAATGTGAATATTGCTGTAATAAGATCGCGCTGTATTGCTTTTAATCTGAAACTAGGAGAAGAACTACAAAAACGGCTTCCAACTAACTATGAAGCACTACAAAAAATGATACTCTTGAGCGAAGAAGAAACATTGAAACAATCAAAAGACAATTCTATTATAGACCTTGCAAAAGAAGTAGGCATATCTGAAGAAAAAATTGATAAAATCTTACAGCAATGGCAGACCATTAACTTTGTGAATTGGTCTCCTTTAAACGGTGATCCTGATAGTTTCTGGGCAAAAGTAGCTTCATACAAAAATGCTATAGGAATAAATTCATTCCAGGATTTATGTGATTTTGCTATCACAATATTGTCACTTCCAAACTCAAACGCAGAAATAGAAAGAGTTTTTAGCACCATAAATATCGTGAAGAACAAACTCCGAAATAAAATTTCAGAACAAACTTTAAACTCCATTTTACTCATTAGAAACCAATTAAAAATAAGGATTGCTCGAGTTACGATCTGCCAGATGAAGTGATTAATCAAGTCGGAAAACCAATGCCTAGAGTAGCTGGTGTACCCATTGGAGAGGTCTCCACTTCCAATGCTGGTGATACTGAATATCCGGTTGACATATGTTTTGATTTTGAAGTATGTAATTGTTAGAAAATGTATGAAGATTCATATTTTTTAATAACCAGATTTTTTTACTGTTGTGATTTTTTAATAAATACCTACGTTGATTTTGACTTGCTGTTATTTTTTCGGAAAAATAAAAATATTTGCCAAAATCAGACGATCGTTGCCCTCTGAAAAACCCCAAGCTATGATGCATAGACAATACACTATCTATGATGCGCGGACTTCAATCAAGATCTAGTACTCTTATTAGTCTGTGATCAAGATTAGACTTGATTGCGCTGTTGCCAGATTTACGGATTTCTCCGTATTTATACGGAATTTTAAGGTTCGTGACGGAAAAAGTGAACATACGGAATTTTATACGGAATTTCAGGATTTTTATGTAAGTATACGGAAATCAACATAAAACTGCAAATAATCGATGAAAACCGGAGATGTGGCCTTTTGTTTTGCTCGCCAAAATTTGTCGGAGGGGAAAATTTGGAAGGCAGAGTGTAGAAAGCGAAAAAAAATCTGGCAACAGTGCTTGATTGTTATCAATACGATTTGGCGACATTTAGCGGATTTTTTAAATTATATATTTACCAATATCTAGCGGATTTTTTCCAATTATTAGAGACTTTTAATTTTGTAGAACGGCAACACTGAAATTTGTTTTTTTATTTGTTTTTAATTTGTCAAATTAAAAACAAATAAATTTCATTTAATTAACTCAAACCGACCTTAGAACGTAATTTTTTTTTTGCAAAAGAGTGTTTATACTAGTAAAAATAAAAAGTTTAATAAATACAGCACAAAAATATTTTTTTAACATCATAAGCAAATTATAATTGGTTAGAAACTAGAGATCTTTTTTTAGTAGGTACATCAGGCATAATAAATACCATTTTTAAATAGTGTAATATTTTACTGCGACGGGCTTGTGAAACTTTCAAGTTTGGTAGGTACTAAAGGCGAAAGATTATACGAATAGTTTGGGTTGTCACACATTACTTCCCACAGTTTGCAAGAAAAATGGTACTCTTCGATTTTGTTGGATAGCAATGTCTATGAAAGGGTTTTTACAATGTCACGGTCAATGTCGCAGAAAAATATATTTTATTTTTAATTTTGTGTTTTTGGCACGAATATTGCGTGAAATGCATAATAAACTACAAGTTATTGGTGAAATTTTAAAGTGAAGGAAAAAAAGACCCATATATTGCAAGTACAAACAAAAACCGTAAATTTTACTAATGGACCTTAAAAAAGCCTACCTACTCAATTACGTTCAATACATTCATTCACGAAGATTGTCCATGAATTCGAACTTCGTGTGCGTGTCCGAAAATGATATAGAGTAGGGTTACAAACGTAACTACGTTTGACTTTCGTTCGTTAACGAAGTTACGTTTCGGAGAAAGAGAGTGGACCCCCAGGTGCTTGAGCCAGCTGTCAACGAATCGGCACAACTGTCGGATCAGGTGCGGGTTCTCCAGCGGAATCGTATGTTAGATGACACCGTACTTGATAGCATGCAGAGTAGCCAAGTGATTACCTCTCCGTCGCAGGTTATGGTTCCACCACATCCCAATCCCCTTTGCTTTGCAACTGTCGAATAAAAACCTTTAAGTCCCCGTCATAAAGGGACTACTATTATATATCTATTAAATTTCAAATATCAAAAAATAATATTTTAATCCAATATGTCAAAACCACGTGAATGAAACAGAAAAAAATAATTTAATGTCTTATCCGCAACGTGACACTAGTGATACCATCACGTTGATATTCTGAGTTAAATTTATCGACTCGTAGACTTGTGTTGACGTAAAAAATTTCCAACCCCACTCAAGTTGTGAAACATTATACTTATAAAAGTTCCACCATATCCGAACCAAAAGAATTTTAAAGGCTTCACTAGAAACGTGACACATCACTTTGTTATTCTGAGTTATTGATAGACTCAGGGACGGCCACCTCCATATCAAGGTAAAAGTTTCCAACCCTAAGCAATTTGTGAAACATTACATTTATACAAGTTAATTAATTCCAAAACATCATAAAACAAAACGTCAAAACCACCTGAACGAACCAAAAAGTTAAATATATATGTCTTCTGTACAACGTAAAACATCACGTTGATATTTCGAGTTATTTTTTATAAGTACACAATAAACATATACATAGGTGACACTAGATAAATTGTTCCTTTTCCACCTCGAACGTTACCACGATTTACAATCATGACTGTACATACTTTAGATGCACCAGACATTTCGTAGTCGTTATATAGAATTAATTATCACCAATATAACTACAGTACAAAATAACTACAGTAAACGTACTAAATTTAACAACCCATAATGTCTTTGTCTAAAAATAAAATTGTGTAGAAAACGAAGCAAAACTAATGCCCTGCCGGGTTTGCGGGTTGTTCGAAAGAGATACCGCGGCCCCGGAACGTAAAGGGCAATAGAAGGAACATGGGTGGGTTTTAGTCAGTACAAGTCTGATACTCCCCCCCGCTCTGCCCAGAACGGGGGAAAGTATTTGGTGATTTCACACCCCAAAAAAAAAGAAAAGCAAAACTAATGCGCTTAACATGGCGCCATAAAAATGTTTAACGATGGGATGTATTGCTATGATGGATTGTGGATATTTTTTATAGAAAATCGCATGTCACCGCACCACAAGGAACCGCGGCCTTTGTGCCGACGTAAATTTTTCCAAACTTTCTGTAGTCGGTAAACATTATACTTATTAATGTTATTTCATTCCATAATCTTTACATAGTACAATATCACAGTTTACGTAGATGAAAACGCGGTTTGCAGCTAGTTTCATAATAAAATTCAAAACCAAAAAGTTGTATTCATGTCTTCTCTACAACGTGACACCACATCACGTTGATTTTGTTATTAATGGATATGGACTCCATAGCATAATCATTCAAAACGTTGTGTAACAGTCATAGCAAGTTACAAGGTTTTACAACTATCCGTCCTAGGCAGACCTTTGATCATAATCTGTATTGAAAGACGGAAAATGTACTTTGTACCAAGTGATGACTACAACATCTGCTAAAAACACCGGATAAAACGGGGTGAATAAAGATGCAGGGATGAAAACAAGACTTTGAAAGGGATTTTAGAGTTCAATTCATGTGATATGTTGCCAATAAGGTTTGTTGGCATACCTTTTACAAATACCATATTAATTCAACGTTTAAATCCCATTCAATGGTTCGATTAACCCGATTAATCCAACGATTCTATTCCTTCCGTTTTACGATTACTACGAATTTACAGGAGTGCCCCAAAAAAGGAGTGTTATGTTTTTAGGGTTCATGTTGTTTGTATGTAGGTATGTGAGTTTCTTTATTCCATCACAACTTCTAAACTCCTGAACAGATTTACATGTATGGTGATTGAAGTGGCAACATTGCCCCAAGTGACATGTAAAATTTTTGCTCCGTATTTTAAAATTAATTTTAATTAGTAATTAAGTTGTATTTAGGTGTAATTATATGTGAAATCGTATTTTAAATGCGTAAATGACCAGTATAATTGGTTTTCGTTAATATTAATGAAGTTTTCGGTTACACGACATTACCGGTAACCTATAATCAACAGCTGACGTTCAAAACTTGGATTCATACGGAGATTCACGGGGAGTATTTGTTAACTTTTATTTTCTATAATAGCACACAATCTAAATCAATCGTCCCATTAAACTTTTAACAAGTCCATGCCAATTTTAGTTTTGTTTTATTGGTTCTAAATCACTTTGTTGACATTGTGTGTTGTTCATGTAAATCTTAAAACAATTTAAAACTTGGCTATTCGATCCTTTTATATTAACTGGATGTAACTTTTGTGTTTATTAAATACGCATGGATGTCTAGTAATACTTAATTAAATAATTTGAGTTGAATTCTATATAAGTACTTAGCCTACCCACTTATTGAAAAGTGATTCCCTAACATATGTTTTAAAGCACTAAAATTGAATATCCAGCTAGAAAATCAACAATAATTATTACTTTTAAAAATTTAGCATCCCACCTCATTTCATGATTGCAACATAAACATACTTAATTTTTTTCTATTTCCACTGTATTCTGCCTGTCATCTCTAAACTTTACTTTATTGTTTTATACTAGTAGTTCTCACCGTTTCTTTATTTCTAATTTCAGTAACTCATCCCGAAACCATGCCTGTTATGACCCGTAAAGCTACTGCTCAGGATTTGGAACTTAAATTGAGAACGGCCCTCCAGGAACTTAAAGACTCAAAACTACAATGTCAGCAATTGTTAAAGGAGATAGAGGACAGTGAGGAGGAAGTCGTTAACATTAACACCAAAAACTCAAGTCTTAAACGGGAGCTTGTAGTATTACATCAGCAATATCTGGATGTTGTTGATGAACGGGATAAATTAAGGGTGGTCACGGATGGGTTTAACAACTGTAGCATCTTGTATGAGGAAGCGTTATGTAAAATTAGGGACTTAGAGGAAGAATTAATCCATGCTAATGTAAGAATTCATAAATTGCAAAATGAAATTCAACATTCTCAGGTTAAAAAAACTGACCATTTGTACAATGAATTATTTAAAACAAATTGTAACCCTCATTCCATTGTAACAATAGACCTTACAGAGGACTCACTACTGAATCAAAATCACAGCCATATTGTAAGTCATAATAAAATAAAAAAGTATGCAAGATTGAATAAAATCATTAATAAATGTAATAAATACAAGAAGCAACAAAAACACTATTCCAAAAATATTCAATTAAGGAAAGAACGTGTTTCTCTTATCAATAAATTAGATAACTATCAAATTAAACTAGAAGATAGTATAAATATTTATGAAATAGACACTCAACGCTTACAATCTGAAATAGAGGGTCTGAATAATTCACTTAAGTTTTTATATAATAAGTATGAAAGCTCTAAAAACCAAATAAAGGAGCATATTCTTGCTACAAATGAATTGGTGGATAAAGTTGACTTGCTGACTCTCAGCAACAATCAGTGTACTTGTCAGAGTAAACCCAGCCTTGATGCTCTCCAGCCTGAGGACCCACCACTATTGGAGGACCCGTCCCAAACTGCTAGTGCTCAGGACCGTATCATCCACCAAGATACAATATGTGACATTACACTCCATGTTTCACAAGTAGTACAGCCTGTGATTAGTAGTCTTGTAACATCCACTAGTAATGATTGCTTTAATTCAGTTATGTTCTCTGATAGTTTAGGTAGAGGGTTTGGTAAATTAATCAGTAATAACCTGAGTTATTGTACCCAAAATTATTGTGTACCAGGGTCAACCTACAAACAGGTAATGGCATCGGTGACAAAGAATGTTTGTAATCCTAATACCACAATTACTATTTGTGTAGGTAATAGTTCAAAGATTAAAAAGGAAGACATCACCGACTGTGTGTCAGAATTGTTAAAGTTAGAATGTAGTAAAATCATATTGTGTGCTTTTCCTTATTTTAAAAATGTAGGTCATATAAAGAACAATTATATACACATGCTTAATAAACATGTGCACTTTTTAGTAGGTCATTATAGTGACAAACTTGTATACTTTGATGTCAACAGTTTTGTTGATAAAGTTAAGTCGACTCGGGGTATGGTGTATCTACCTATTAGATGTAGACACAAAATAGCTAGGCTATTAGCTTTTAGTATTAACTCGGACATAGGTAGTATGTCTAAGTTTAGTTTTATAGTTAACACTGCAACTATTAGTAATACTACTAATATACCTTTTTACAAGGAAGGCGGAGAAGTCTTGGGGCTCACTCCGGCTCATTTAAACTAGTTAGTAAGACAACAGAAGATACAAATAACTTCAATGTTATACCAGATAACAACAAGGTACCTTCTTGCTCCCAAATATTTAATTGTGTAAAAGGGGCTAAGCAGAATTCCTTGAAATTATTCCATCAAAACATTCAAGGTTTTTCTTCTAAGTTACTGGAAATTGAGTTATTTTTAGAAAAAACGATGTTTGATATTGTTTGTTTCACCGAACATTGGTTTAAAGACTATGAAATGATAATTAATTATGAAAATTACACAGTAAGTAGTTGTTTTAACCGTAAATCTAAGATGCGCGGGGGTTCACTTATCTTAGTTAAAAATTGTATTAAATGCAAGAGTCGTAATGATATAGTTGATCTTTCGGTTGAAAATAGCATTGAATTGTCTTGTGTTGAGCTAGATAAGCATGTAATAGTGTGCGTTTATAGACCCCCAAATTATCTAAATTACTCTATTTTTGAATCAGTAATGGAAGATACTTTAGCAAAACTTGTAACTGGTAATAAACCAATAATTATCTGTGGTGACTTTAATGTCAATATCTTAGAGGAAAATGCAAATAGCAGTAGATTTTTAAGTCTCTTTAAATCGTTTAATTTGTCAAATGTGTTTTCAGAACCAACCCGAATTACTACAAATACCGCTACGTGTATTGATAATGTGTTTTGTTGCTGCGACTACTTAGATAAATTCATTGTAAATTACCTTCCTTCAGATCACAGCGGCCAGTCCGTTACTTTTGCGTCCAACTTAAAATTACAAAAACTTCAAATACAGACTAGACAATTGGCAGCCAGCAATTTAGATAGATTTAATAATAACTTAACTAGCAAGTTAAGTATACCGGACCATATTATAAACAATGTAAATAAATTGTATGATGAATTCTTTTCGGTAGTGCACACTGAGTTCAATAATACTTTAAAAATAAAAACTAAAACTATTTGCCAAAAGTTTATTTTCAGTGATTGGGCAACAAAGGGTATTAGGAAAAGTAGGGAACGACTGTTTGAGCTGTATGGCCTTAAGCCTTACATCAACACTGTTACTTTTAATGAATACGTAGCTACTTATTCGAAAATTTTTAAAAATACTTGCAAGGTTGCTAAAGCCTTATTCATTAGCAACAAGATTAAATCAGCCGATGATAAAATAAAAACAGTTTGGAAAATAATTAACAACGAAACAAACAGAAATAAAAAACAAAAAAATGATTTCACATTAGAAACCTCTCGTGGCCTCATGAGCACTAATAATGACATTGCTCAGGAATTTGTTAATTTCTTTACCAATATCCCACATAAGACTACAGAGACCTTAAATTCCTCACCCTTGCTGTCTAAGGATTTATTAAAGGCGAACGTTCCAGCCTGCCCGATTAAATTTGAATTTAAGCACACAAACCCCTTATCGATCATTAAAGCTTTTAAGCAAATCAAGGTCAAATTAACCGAAGATCTTTGGGGTATGTCTATCAAAGCTTGTACCTCCATCATTGAGACTATAGCTCCGTATTTAGCCTTAATATTTAATCAATGCGTGGATCAGGGAGTCTTCCCAGATCTAATGAAATACAGCAAGGTAATACCGCTTTTTAAATCCGGTGACAGTAAAGATACTAACAACTACAGGCCCGTGTCTGTTTTGCCGGTTTTCAGCAAGGTGTTTGAAAAGATAATGCTTAATCAAATGCTCAACCACTTTAACACCAATAAAATCTTACATGAAAAACAGTATGGTTTCACCAAAGGACGTTGTACGACTGACGCCGGTGTCACCTTGATAAAACACATATTTACTGCGTGGGAAGAGGCACAAGATGCCATAGGAATCTTCTGTGACCTTTCAAAGGCATTCGATTGCGTTAATCATGAAACCCTGCTTTTGAAACTTGAGCATTACGGTTTAGGTAAACTTGCGCTCAGTTTAGTAAAATCTTATTTAAATGATAGACAGCAACAAGTGCAAATTAATGGCGTCAATTCAATGGGTTTAAAAGTTAAAATGGGTGTACCACAAGGTTCTATATTGGGTCCTTTCCTCTTTTTAGTATATATTAATGATCTACCCCATTTATTTAAAAACCAACCTCAAATGGTGTTGTTTGCTGACGATACTTCCTTAATATTTAAGATAAACAGACGTGCAACAAATCTTAACGCCTTAAATAACGCGCTAATGCAGGTCCATAATTGGTTTACTGCTAATAATTTAGTATTGAATGGGAAAAAAACAAAGTGCATAAGATTTGCTCTGCCAAACGTCAAAAGTAATGAAGTATTGAATCAAGAGAAACTAGAATTCGTCGATAAAACTGTTTTCTTAGGCATCACGCTCGACTCGAGGCTACAATGGGGTCCTCATTTAACATCTCTTGCAGGACGGTTGAGTTCAGCAGCATATGCTGTAAGAAAAATCCGTCAATTTACTGATGTAGATACCGCGCGACTAGTCTATTTTAGTTATTTTCATAGTATAATGTCATACGGTATTTTACTTTGGGGACGGGCTGCAGACATTGAGTCTATATTTATTCTGCAGAAAAGAGCCATCAGAGCCATGTATAATCTACGTAGGCGCGATTCTCTAAGAGAACTGTTTAAAAAAATTAACATCATGACAGTACCTTGTCAATACATCTATGAAAACATCATGTACGTTAGGAAAAATCTGCATCTATTTAGTAAAAGAAGTGACAGACATCACTATAATACTAGAAATAGGGACCAACTGGTTCAGCCAGGTTTCAGGCTAGCTAAGGTAGACTCCTCTTTTATGGGGTACTGTTTAAAATGTTACAATAAAATACCTCCACACATCCTACAACTGAATGAATCGAAGTTTAAATCTTGTATTAAACGCACACTATGTAGGCAAGCATACTATAAGTTGGGGGATTACATTAATGATATAAATGCTTGGCTCAATGCCGGTCCTGCTCCACAACCATAGGGACAAACTAATTAATCAGCATCTGAAGTTATTGTGGCAGCTGAAGAAGATTGTAAGACTATCTTTGCATTGTATAGACTCAATTTCCTAATATTGTATAATTGTAATGCCCATGTGTGAGTACTATGTAATTTTATTGACTCGACGGTGGCCCTGGTGGTTGAGAGATTGTCATGCTCACTTAAATGTCTCGCTGATGGTGGCGGGTGTGTCGGGTCATTTAGCTCCCTTCAAAATGGTCGAGCTGAATGGGGCTGATCCATACGTCATGTTCGTGAACGGGCGCTGTCAGTTGGGACTGGTCATCTCTTAGCTACCACGGTTTGTTTTAATTCATCTATTAAACTCTTGCTAATTATTGCTTTTACTCTGGACGCTCTAAATGTGCTCGTTTTTCTACATCGTTCTCACATTATGTATAATCTCAACATGAATGATGTATCCATGATTTTATAAAATATTATGATTTAAAAGAGTGTCCATGGAGTTTCTTGCCCATTCTTCTCCATAGAGATCGACGCTTTGGAATGGGCAACTACAGTACTTTCATAAGTTATTATGTCTTGTGACTGGGACTGTAGCAGCATCATTTTTTTGTTCTTGTTTTTATGACATTCAAAAGTGCCTGTAATGGTCTAATTGAAATAAATGCTTTGAGTTTGAGGTGTATCATTAGAATCCTTGCATTGTCCCGAGTAGCTATTGAAAAAGTATAGAAATGCAATGTGGCGGGTATGACAAATAAATGAACACCCACACATTGTTTTTATTCTGTAAAAGTGTAAATGCATGTGATTATCGTCTAGAATTTGACGAGTGGATTCCAAAAATATAAATATGTTACACTGTTAATCCAAACTCACGATTTAAAAAAGTTGTCGTATGTATCCGATAGTTGATTCGTTGAAAACAAACAAATAACAGCAACAACAAACAATCTAATAAATAATAGATCTAAACCAACAAGCAATCCTTATCCTTACTAATATTATAAAAGCGAAAGTGAGTTTGTTTGTTTGTTACCTCTTCACGCTTTAATGGCTAAACCGATTTTGATGAATTTTGGTACAGAGATAGTTGGGAACCAGGAGACGGACACAGGCTAACTTTTTTGAAAAAAAAAGTGGGATGTGAGGGAGAAAGAGGGAAGAAAAGGGAAAACTTAGTGTTGCTATTACAAATCAATAAGGCGCAAGGGGAACTGTGTTACCCCGAATTTAACGCGAGCGAAGCCGCGGGCTAAAGCTAGTCTATTTATATTACAGAAAATCATGATAATGTGTGTTAAACTTTAATTTAATTGACTCAGTAGGTAGATTCGAATTTCGAAGCAGATATAGGCTCTGCAGTTAAATACAGATAACATTTAAAACACGAAAAAAAAGTTCCATTTTTCTTACGGATGTACGGAACACGACCGGTCAGAAAACATGACTGCCATGTTTTATATGAAACTTATCACTAAAAGGTGACATGGCAGTCGAGTTTTTAAATTTTCTAAATTTATATTTTTTCGTTATTCTAATTCAAATCACACTAGAATCAAACGAAGTTTTACTTTTGTGTTTTAAGTAAAATGTATGGCCTTAATAAAGAAAATGTAAACTCACTTCACTACAATATAATAAGAGTAGATAGTAGTTTTAACAACAAAAAAATGAAAATTAATTGCTGTTCGAATTTTGATAGTTTGATAAGTGGTGTCGTGGGTTCGATAACTAGGTCACCCAATGTTAGACTGCTTAATCTATCAATATGTTTAATGTATATATAAATGAAAGTCTGGTTAGTTACACCATTTATAAGTCAAAAAGGATTTGTCTTTGACTGGATAGCAAAGTAAAAAATAAAAAGTTTTTATTTAACCCTTGACAATGGTGACGACGTATGTTTGGGTATGTAGATAGGTAGGGTAAGTGTAGGAGGTAGGTAGGGTAGGTAAGTAAGTATACCTACTTACTTACCTACCCTTGGTCGATGGGTAGGATAGGTAAGGTATGGTAGTAAAAGGTGTTTTGCAACACATGCCGGGCACAGCTAGTCTCCAATAAAACTCTCATTAATAAGAGCCGCATACGTGATAGATTGCAAAAATATACACAAGCTGCGCCGACCCCAGATACATAAGGATAATGGCGTACAATGATGATGATACATATATCTCCCTAGCTCACATCATGCAAGAAATACTTTTGAGTGATTTTCAAAAGTGGATGTCTAATATTCTATTATGAACTGCACCATACTTGGTTATAATGTAGTATAAGATAGATACGAAGACTTTGACTTTTACAGAGGCTAGAAAAATCTTAACCGGTTATTAACCATGCAAATATTTTTTTAAACAAGAAAAATAATCAAATAAAATAGCTAGCAACATAGTATCGAAGGTGAACTGAATGTCCACTTAGCCAGCTTATAACATTAAAAATAAATCACATTTCACTATGTTGTACATGCAAATCTCCGATACAACGAATGTGTATCCATCATCACTATCAGCCTTTTCAATCCACTGCAGTATGTAACACTTACACTTAGTTACACTTTACACTTAGCCCAATGTGGAGTTTTGGACCCGTGAGGAACCATGATAGGTAAAATAAAAAAAAAAACAGAAATAACAAAAACCATGAATAAAGCAATCTTCAACAGAAGTTCAATTATAAAAAATTTAAACAAGCCACCAACATAAATATTATTATCAACATAAATACTATACATAATTATTTTTGTGCAAAATACTAATTAAATTAATGTATGACGTTGCTACCAAGGTCCCTGACACCTGACCACTTTTAACATAAAGATGACAATTGGTCAGGCGCTGGTGTGCTCGATGGTACATTGTAATTAATCATACCCACCACCTATTACTAGGTCCAAACAACATTAAGTAGTCAAAAGACAAAAACTTTGATTTGACTACTTAGACAAATCAAAGTACCATCAACACAAAAAGAAAAGGTCTGAAGATAAGTGATTCTGCTTTATGTAGTCATAGAGCAGAATCACTTAGCTTCACACCTTTTTGATATTATAATAATTTTGATAATCCAAACTTGGGGCAAAACAAAATTGATACTATGTCCATAAGCCTGGCTCCTAATAAATGGTACTGTAAAAGTATGAATTACATAGATTTCTTTATCATGGTTTGCAGATTGCAGCAAAAAAAGAGCTGAATGTCTGAATGTCATCTAAGTATATCAAGATTATTTCTATGCTCACTGTCACTTGTCTCAGTTTAAGCATGGCCGGAATATCCAAAACTACAACAATTATATGTTGCATTGATTGCCATTTTGTAATTGCAATTGTGTATAAAATAAAATGATATATTAATGGCTGTGTAAATAAATAATTTTTATAGTATTAAATATAAGTAATAAATAATTTCTTTTGAACTTTACAAAATTTATGCATTGGCGAACTTGGTGCCACAAGGTGTTTTGTATCAGTAATCAACAAGTAGGACCAGTTTGGAATGAGTATCAAC
The DNA here is from genome assembly GCA_905475445.1 of Ochropleura plecta. NCBI lineage: Eukaryota > Metazoa > Arthropoda > Insecta > Lepidoptera > Noctuidae > Ochropleura > Ochropleura plecta. Next base: position 25,243,382 of record FR997721.1, on the reverse strand, counting down.
CTCCAGTATGGCATTTCCAGGCAGGAGCGAGATATCAGTTATATGGAGTGCAACAAAGAAGATATGGATCCGAAAACACCTAGTAACTTATATACCAACAATCATATACAATACCAACTATAGAAACAGGAGTAAAGTCGATCTTGTCAGTAAAACCCACACACAATAACAGGGCCTACTAAGTCCTTAACTCCATCAGAAAAGAGCGACAGATGGCCCAATAACACAACATGTCCACTATGGTGTTATCAAATTGGCCAACATGGCCACAAAATAACTACTGCTAACAAGCAGATAGCATCATTGCAGACAACCTGTAGTAACACCACCCATTATGGGGGTGCCTTACTATGTTGCTCCTCCTCAATCAGCACCCTTTCCTTACACTTTCCAGAGCACAGATGCTGGACAGGTGGCAACCATAAGAAGGATACTTGTGTTGGACTAAATATAACACCTAATTCCAGTTAGAATTAAGATCTTTTCAAATTATGTGACAATATATGCAAGGGGTGCAGTGGAACACATCATCATTATCATTCATTCATTACATTATTTATTTGGGTTTTATGCAGCTTAATCATGTTTCCTACCCCTATGTAAAACTTAAAAGTAATTTCGTGGACTCTGATAATTGTAATAGCGATAGTCATATCTGGCAATGGTTGAATTGCCAAGAGCCTCTACCAACACCTGAGGAGGCTATCGTTAAACAGCTGGATCAAGGGCTTCATACAAAAAAAAATAGTAGGCTACTATTTTTTTTGTATTTTTAAATGTTTTTGGTTTTCTTTGTTTTTTTTTTTTAAATAGCAATTATGTAAAAATATAAAATATGTGTGTAAAAATAAATAAACGAAAACGAAATGTACTCAGTGGTGCTAGATAAACACAAAATCATCACATTTACAAAGACCATTTGAACGAACCATTGATTCTTTTGACAAAACAATGAATTAACTACTGTAGTTGCCCATTGATAGGGTTGAAAGAAGACACAAAACAATCACAGGATCTTAAAAAAGAATCTTTTCATCCTTCATTGAATCAATTCAATCTCTTGGCAGCTTGTTAGTTCAAAGCTTATGTTTAAACATAAGCTTTGAACTAACAAGCTGCCAAGAGATTTTTTGTATTGGATATTATAATAACCAAAGAATAAAATTAGGTACAATAACTGAATCGAGCAAGATTCCAATAACTAAATATAACAAGATTCCAGTAACTGAATCAAATATGCTTCAAGTAAAAATGAGGTAAGACAAAATTGGTTTTGGTGGAAGAATTTCAAATACATGAATATGTAGTAATCTGAACACATTGATCATAATATTATAAAACATTTAAAAATAGATAGCTGACGGGCATCAGCATAGTTATCTCTTGTATTTGATACGCAAAAGAAATAGCTATTGATTTTGTAGCAAACAAATTAGCAACGGCGCCGCTTTCTCCACCATTTACGTAGATATTTTATATCAATTTGAGAACTTCTAATTATTGACTTTATGAAACGACAACTAACACAATTGTAAATTTTTTGAGAAACACTCAGAAAAAGCTATCTATTTCTTTTTTAAACTTACCTTTGTTGCGGTTGTCTCGATTCCATCTCTCTTCGTCAGACATTTTCAAAATTTACACGAATCTAAGAGTTGAAGAGTTCCAAATTTGAAAATATAAGAGTCTTAATAAAATTGCAATCACCTACACACGTTTTTTAACAATTACAATGAAAACTTACAAAACTTAATTATTGTACTTTTGATTGTTCATTTCATTGACTATTTTGACAGAAACAGACTAAAGAACGTTTTCAAAACATTTTTGATGTTTCAGCAGCTACTACTATCGACATCTCTCGCTATAGAATGTATTTTTTTCTAAAGTTGTATCCATTTCGCCAATAGAGAGCATCCCAGAGAGTAAAACTAACGATTCGATCGTATTGAGTTTAACCATAATCCTGCAGGTTTAAAATTTCTTAGGATTAGACATAAATTCGTCAGTCAAAGGCCGAATCATGCTATTAATTAGTTTTTTTGTATGACTGAAGACTCGTGTAAGACTTTCTCTGAGGTTTGGCTAGCTAAGCAGGCTGGACCCCCAGGTCTTGAATTCATTTGAGGTCACAATTACAGGCTAGTTCGGTTGAGCAGAAAAAGAACTCAACAGGAGTTGAACTGCGAGTGGCCATGCCATGGCCATGCCAACTTAACGTCATTCTTCTAGCTAGTGACAGTGTCATGGTGTCAAATCAATCAACACAAATAGACAATAACCTACAAGACGTATTTAGTATTTACATTTACAGTTTTATTTAAAGGGATATTATTTATAAAATAACGATATGTAACAATCGTATCGATTCTCTGTTATTGTGTACAAAATATCCAAAAATTGAGGCACTCATTACACATGTAGCATAGCCTCTGAATGCATTGTGGGACCGTATCAGTTTTATTCGAATTTTTAGTAGCTTATCCGACAACACAAGGCGTTAAGACACAAAGGTTAAACTTTTTGAGATTCACAATACCAACCCTCATTATGGAGATTAATCAATAAACGACAATAAAGATGCAAATTAAACAATGACTGTCGTTTAATTTGCATCAGCCAAATACATTTATTTTCTTTAAAGAATTGTTCTTCCAGCAATACCAAAATATTGTGGAGTTTATATGTACGTCTAGCAGTGGTTAACCAAGTGTCTTTAGTTTTTTTCGAATGTAAATCAATGTCTTAGTAACAGCAATCAGCAAATCTCTTAGTAACAGCAACAGAAAATGAATAGGTACTCGAAAAGAATTTGTGTCAGATACAGATCATAAGATAACTAAGAAGTGTGAACTAAGCTTTTTTTTGCAATAAAAATCCGACTTCCAAAAAAACACTAAATATATGGAAAATAAATTTACCGTCGGCGACTTTTGTTTGATTCATTATTTTTGCCACTTGTAATTTAGATAGGTGGGCAAATGTTCAGCATAAGAACAAATACCACAATTACTTTTGCTTGACTACACATTTACAACAAAAGTAGGAATCCATGTTGTAGAGCCAACAGTTGTTGCATGCCCATTTTTAAGCAGAATTAAATTATTGATGACCTCATAAGATATTCTGACCATATGAAGAGTCAGAACCACAATACCTTGATGTAAATCTATACCAATTTTATAAAGAGGAAACTTTTATTAATAAGTCCCTGCAAATGGTGCATGAAAATATCAACATATACAGGGACTTAAGTGAACCCTCAGTTGGAACTGCTTGTGATCAGGTCATCAATATCATCACTAGATGCTCCAACATTTTCAGGGTTTAAGAGTTGGTGATTGAGCTTGTCCATACTCCTATTCAATTTGATTCTTACATCCAGAGGCACCCTGTTTAGTTTCTCTTAAGGCACCCTCAGGCAGGTAGGCATGAAGCATTGAACCAAAATCTAAGTTGACTCTGTTATTCTAATAAAGTGGCCATAGATTTTCTTAAAATATATATTATAAGATGTGTTTAAAAGGCTTGAAAAACAATTTGAAGTTTATTTTCAATTAATTTATTGCATCCACGCACAAAACCTTCTAAAGCATTACACAAAAAATTGTTGGTTTTAAAATAAAAATGTTTAACCCAAAACTCATATACAATACAATAGCCTTTATATCCTCTACACTCCTTTCATTTTTTTGAATTATTATATAATTTTATTTTTGCTCTACAATATGTCCTGGAGTTTGGTGTGCAAAGGCAAAGGCAAAGGCCTCCTCTAACGATTTCCACTGTTTTCTGTCCTTTGCAACTCTTCTCCAGTTGCAGGCCACAGTTAGTTTTATCTCATCTTCCCATTTCTTGCGTTGCCAACCTCTATTTCTCTTTCCATCCCTGGGGTACCATTCTGAGAGAATCTTACTCCATTTCTCTTGATGGTTTCGTAGCATATGCCCTGTCCAGCTCCACTTCATTTGGTCTATTTTTGTGAGAATATCTGTCACACCTGTTCTGGCTCTTAAGTGTATGTTTCTCTGCTTGCCCAATTTTCGGATTCACAGCATGCTTCTCTCCATATCTCTCTGGCAGTGTTCTAGCATATCCCGGTGGTGTTTAGATAGTGCCCAGGTTTCGTATCCGTAAGTAAGGCAGGGGAGGATACATGTGTTAAATACTTTGGCTTTAGTTTTTCTATTGAAGTCCTTTGACTTCATATTTTCCTTTAACAACCAGTATCTTTGCCATCCGTTTGTTATACTTCTTTCAATTTCTTTGGTAGTTAGGTCTGTATCTGTATGTGAGATTATTTGTCCCAGATATAGGTAAGTACTCATCTACATATTCGAGGGGTTGTTCATTAATTTTGGTTTTGCCAATATTCATTGTCAGTTCAATTTTCTCACTTTCTTTGTTTAGATTTTGTACCATTTCTTCTAGCCTGTGAGGGTTTTTTCCAATAAGACAGTGTCGTCTGCGAATCTGAGATGATGCAGCCTTTTTCCGTCAATATTTAGTCCAAATTCATACCAATCTAATTTTCGGAACATGTTTTCGAGTACAACAGAGAACAATTTGGGAGACCTAGGGTCACCTTGACTGACACCTTTTTCTATTTTAAATGTTTCTCCGAGTGATTTCATTTGGATTCTTGCCTCGTGTCTATGTAGATCTTTGATACTCCTTGAATTTGCAAGCTTTCCCAAAAACTCATATAATAAACGTTAAATAATATTCTAAGATAAATGTGGCACAAAATAAAAACATTACATAATATGGGCATTTTACTTTTTACCAAACAAATGACAATAAAAACTTTCTTATAAAACGCTTATTACACAACCCGATATGAAGGGCCCTGCATCCAGGGTGGGCGTGTACCCTAGTTAGTGCGGCGCTTATTACACTTCTCTGCGAATTGGAATTGGGCCCTAACTCAGTTTATACGCGAATGTCTACAGAGATAAACGTATTGTCGCATTTTACATTATGCCGTCGTCAGTATCGAAACTTCAAAAAATTGCTGTAGCAGTGACAACCGTGCTCGCAACAACAAATATTAAAAAAAGAAAGAAGAGAAAGATCTGGGTGAAAGAGTATTAAATATTATAAATACTATTTGTAACATAATGCGCAACTCGTTAAAAACGGAGAACAAAATATATTTATTTATTGTGGACGCTTGGGTAACTAGCGTGGAACAGATTACACTTTTCGCGGTTTCTTTCAAAAAATTTAAGACAGTGTCATCTACTAACATGTGAATGAAACTATCAAGATTATAATACAACTTATTTAAAAAGCTTTCAACCTGCACTATTCAAAAGGATTTCGGTTGACTTCGTAAATCATCCAAATAATATTCCGATATGAAAACTCTAAGCTAAAGGACCATGCTACGCACCACGGTGCTTTAACTTAGAACAAAAGTGACCGAATCATAGCCGACCAATTAGAGTAGGCTTCTGCTTTTGAGGGGACACACTCAGTTTAATAGATTTTTAATTTAGTCGTATAAGAATATCAAAAGTTTGTCTTACACGGTAGATGGAGCTTTTCTCAAGATGTTCATTGGGAAAGTCCAAAAATAAGATCCGTTTTACTCAGATTTTTATTAAATAATCAAAATATTTTTATGAGAAAAAAAAATAAATAATGAGTTATAATACCTTTTAAATGCATTTTTTATCCGACTATGTTTGTTTAAATGGATAAAATCTTTGCAAGTGAATTATATTGAATTATAGTTAAAAGTGATTATAGTTTTATTAAATGCAACGACCACAAAGTGTAATTAATTTCAAAAAGTGAAGATTTGTGCACTAATTTACAAGAGCGGATCCAGCTTTTATATCAGGGGGGGGTCACCATGTCGCATACAGCTTGTCTCCGTAGTCTAGTTCGGATAGATATAGCTATACTTAACCGATTCATTGCCCATGACGCGCCAGGCGCGTCATAAGCAGATATCACGGGAGGCCCTTGACGCACCTGGCGCGTCATATAGAATTTACTTAAAAACAGATTTTAAAAAGTTGAGATAAAGAGAACTATCATTTCTTATCCTAAATTAAACATTGCAGTTGACAATACCCTTGGCCATTAATTTTGAATACATATTTTATAAGTCAGGGATAGCAAACCTTTGGTAAGTTTACAAACTTATACGGGGTGGAAGGGACACGAAAAATTTGAAAATCGCGAGCAACCTTAACTTCTTCCTTAATAATAATGATAACTTTGGTTTTGTGTCTATTCTGTACAAAATAAACTAAGATTCTTTCTAGAAAAATATTAATTAAAAAAAAATGAAAATATTCATATAATATAGAATAGAAATAAACTATTCTTAGAAGATAAAATATCCGATTTTGTTGTATCTTAGTTTGTCTAAACTAAGATAAAAAAAGGATTTTTTTACCATAAGACTGTACATTTATTAACGATCTCTCTTTTACTTGTATTATATTTTGATATTAACTTTTTCTTACATTCGTCTTCTTCAGAATCCATAATTTCTTCAATGCTAGTGTCTGAATTATAATTTGTATATTGACTATTGGTCATGGTAGTACATGGTCCCATGAATTTACGCTTCTTTGAAATACGCAAAATCGATTGACTACATTCAGGAAAAACATCATTTTCTTTATCGTTATCTTCTTGGTAATGTTCATGCTCAATATTAGTGAATAATGCCTCACTACATTCAGGAAAAATTTCGTCTTGCTGATTATCTACAAATAATACGTTTATTATCACAAACAATTGACCTAATACAAATAAATTTACACAAATGTTGACGACCCCCGTAACATTTTACTAAAATAAATAAATCCTACCTTGGGAGGCCATATTTCCTTTGAAAACCAACGAATAAGAATTGAAACACACACAGAACTTTTTCTCTTAGCAGATCGACGCAAGATAACGGCGAAATACGCATAAAACATCATAGGGTGCCAAACTGCCAATGACGCTCTAGGTGCGTCATCATGTATGTAGGCCCATGACGCGCCTGGCGCGTCATCGTCCAATGTTCGGGGCCTGGCTAAAGTATGCATGAAAATGATGGTGGCAATGAATCGGTATTATAAGTTAACGGAACGTGAAAGTGTGTTTGTCAATTTTTCACGTTGAATGAAACCGCTAAACGGATAGGATTTAATGGGGTCGATTGCATTGGTCTTCCACTGCAGCGGAGTTACCTAGTCGCAGACGGAGTCACCGTCAAATTCTATTTTAATTTAATTGGTGCACACTGAAGAACATTACAAACTTATATGATGAAATGTATTCTTCGTTTGTGTCGTCTCGCAAAACGCCTTATAAGTTCCTCGTCATCTATATTTATTGACTTGTGAACGTGCAAAAGAGCTAAGCCCGTCAGGCGGTCTTCTGCCAAGCCAAGTTTTGTCCCTTTTTAGTGTGTAAAAAGACCTTTCCGCCGTTGCAACACTAACGGGTAGTTTCGCCAGAATACACAAAAAAAACTTCTTATGTTGGGATCAAGTCTTTATCACAAGTTCAAGTTACGAGGGTCGAAATGGCCAGCGGAATGTTTTGATTTCGCTGCCATTTCACTTTGCAAAGCTGGTACTCATTTATAATCATTGACACGAGTAGTCTAGTAATCTTATAAATGAGTACCAGCATTGAATCTTTTATGTAGTAACGCACTTACTTATTTATTTGTTTGGTCTTGCAGTTTTCTCATTTTTATTTCCTTTATTATTTCCTTTAAATTATCTGCCGAACACTTTTTGTATTTATTTTTTTATGTAATTAGTTTATCTTTTATGATTTTACACAAATTTATGCTATATACATGTATACCTTTTTATACACATAAACACAAATAAATATAAAACTGTTTTACGTCCGTTGCATCAGGTCTAAGGTCCAGTTGAAAACCAGCGTCGGGCACTAGCTGCTCGGCAGTTTGCTGAACTGGGCCTATTTGGCGCAGCCGTGAGACACACAAATACGTATTTGTTATTATCGTTTAGTTTTAAGTCTTTATCTCATTTTGTGTGCACTTGTGGCATGGGCCAAATAAATGTTTTTTCTTTCTTTTTCTTTCTTTCTTTCTAATCCTTACTAATATTATAAAAGTGAAAGTGAGTTTGTTTGTTACGTCTTCACGCCTAAATGTCTAAACCAATTTTGATGAATTTTGGTACAGAGTTAGCTGGGACCCTGGAGACGGACATAGGCCAATAGGATTTATTTTTTAAATCGAAAAATGAGGGAGAAAAAGGGGGCGCGTTCTTTAGGGCGGCGCACCGCCCACTACCTGAACGCGCCCCAAAAGGTGGTAGCCATTAGGCTGATCCGGGGCAACCGCACGATCTCCGGCGAGGCAGCGAGCCTCCTTGCCGGATCTGGAGGCGATAGTCCTCGCGCGCCTGTTTGAGTGGCGCGCGGAGGCACTACACCGGGGGGAAACTCCTCTACCGTGGCAAATTGCCGCTTGGCGGACAGACCTCCGGTGCGATCTCATGGTGGCATGGAGAGAGCGACTGTCGCAACCCCGTGCAGGGTACGCCACAATAGTGGCGGTAAGTCCCCTCTTTGAGGAGTGGCTGGAGAGGCGCCATGGCGTCCTCACCTACCGCCTGACGCAGGTCCTCACCGGACACAGAAGTTTCGGGAGGTTCCTGCACATAATTGGGCGGGAGGAAACGCCCGGGTGTCACCATTGTTATGATCGATAATCACACAGTGGCGGTCTGCCCAGCTTGGGCGGAGCACCGCCGTGCCCTTGTAGATGCGATCGGCGGCGGCGATCTCTCGCGTCCGGCCCTGGTTCAGTCCATGGTCCGGAGCGAGAGGGAATGGGAAGCGGTCACCTCCTTCTGCGAAGCAGTCATGGTAGTCAAGGAGGAGGCCGGGCGTTTGAGGAAGAGAACCTCAAACCAACCCAGCCGCCGCGGGAGACGCCCCGGGCGCCGGGCGCAGCGAGACGACTCTCGATGCGGGCCTGTGGACGGTGAGCAATGGGTAGCTCACCGTCCGTCCGTCGATTGACGACAGGCCGTGTCGACTGCGCGTTCGTGTTTCACGCGCGCCTCAAAGAGATGTCAGCAAAGCAGAGGGGCTTGCCAGAGCCTCCGCCTGCCGGGGTTGCGGGTTGTTCGAAAGAGATACCGCGGCCCCGGAACGTAAAGGGCAATAGAAGGAACATGGGTGGGTTTTAGTCAGTAAAAGTCTGACACGCCCCCCCATCCGCCCAGAGCGGGGGAAGTTATTTGATGATTTCCCAACCCAAAAAAAAGGGAGAAAGAGGGAAGAAAAGGAAAAACTTAGCTTTGCTATTACAATAAATAAGGCGCTAGGGCAAAAACTACAAGTAGCAGGTACCAACAAATCAGAAAAGGGGAACTGTGTTAGTTTATAAAAGTTAACACTTTTCTATTTTTTTACGAGTTATTACAACTTCAATCAATCCTCCCGCGTCCGAATTTGTTCGCCATTTGATAAACAGAGCGGGCGCTCGGGTAGAGGGGTTGGCTCGCGTGACTCGCTGGTGCGCGATAGAACAATAGGCACAGGGGCCACCATTTGTTTTTTTGAAAATATATAAGCATTTCTGGAACAAACATGTGGAATAAGATTGAAAAACTATTTTTTTTCTCATTCTTAAAAATTATGAGCTTTCAGTGCAAAAATCCTTTAATTTTTTTCAGAAATTCAATCCAGTGAAACAAAAAATCGGCTGGCTGGATTAATTTGGCTCTTCGTAGGGTTTTTGTGGACATATTGAACTTAAAAAGGCACACTTAACATTAGTGGTTTCCTCAATATTTTCGAGCCAGTGCTTGACTTTCCAAAAAACCACCAAAAGCCGTTTTTTTTTTGTTGCAGTGTCAAATTCATGTGACAGAAAAAAAATTGGCTATTCTTAGAAAAATCATTAAAAAACTTGAAACCCACCTTTAACTTAAAAAAATCTAAGAAAAAACTAAAAAAAAGGTTTTTTTTTCTGGCTGGTTTTTCTAAGATTACTCAAAAAACCCGCGAGGAACAATATTTAAAAGTTATAATCCAAAAATTAGACACAACAATTTCCTATTTTTTGGTTTCCCGTACGACAATTTTTCTCGAAGTTACGGCCTGTTCAAAATGTCCAAAAATTTGTTTATTTTTTTTATCCCTTATAATGTAGGGGAGATTGGGTAACAGTGAATCATTTTTTTTTTAAAGACGTGTTCCTCCGAAGTTTATGTCAAAATGATACATCTATGAAATTAAATGATAATGTGAATATCTAATGTCTAAAATAAAAGTCATTTCATGGCGTGTATTATACTAATTTACGAGGTATAGGCACTTTTTTAAATAATGAGAAATGATCCACTGTGACCCGGGAACGGGTCACTTTGGATCACTGCATGGGTGACAGTGAATCGGCTGGGGCACCCAGGATCAATTGCAAAGAAATATCAATAAAACATAAATTTTCATATTATTATAATATTATTATTTGTGCTAGGTACTAGACAGTCTTTTACGTCAAAATAACCTTATAAAAATAGCAATCACTTTTTAATTAACTTAAAAATAGGTAGATATTCCTGAACCTAAAATAAACAAATATGTACACTTCTTTTAACAGTAATAGGTACGTAATTTAACTTGAAAAGAAACATAAACTTAACATAAATTCGCTTCAGAAAAAATAACTGCAAATAAAACATGTAAATACTTATTTCTTTTTATAATAATAGACAGTCTTTCGTCAAATGTCAAAGTTTTTATAGTCCTATAAAAAAATAATAATCACATTTTTGATAAACTTAAAAATAGCTTTTCTCAAGATCTAACAATTAACCAACATAAAATCGTTTTTTGAACTGTAATAATTCGAGAACAAGCATACAATTGACGTAATATTTTATGAACTGCATAGTTAGGTGTAAGCCTTATTGGTTTTTCAGGATCAGGGTTGCTTTTAACTTTCTTATGATAGCTATATAACGTAGTATATGGAATACCAGTCGACCTAGCAACGGCTCTTAGTTTTTGGCCGTCCTAAATAAGTTTTAGAGCGTTACTCATCTGTTCTTCAGTATGAAGTCCAATAGTCGTCTTTCTTACTCGATTGCGAGGCATGTTTACCTAAAACATAAAGTACAAATAAATATTAGCTTGAAGGGTTACAATGGATCAACAGTTCACTGTGACCCATTACAAAACGATTCACTGTGACCCATTGACCGTTTTAAGAAAATAAAATAAACCAAAAAAAAACTATCTATCTTGAGGACAAATCAATGTGTATTACAACGGGTCTAAAGTATGACAAGTATACGTCATCGCAAAAACATCTACAATTATTATGCAATAAGGAGTTAAATAAATTTAAAAATCTCGTAAAATAATAGATTAGGTACTTACGTAGGGTCCGGAGTGAGGCAGTACGTGCTCCCGCTTCGATAGCGCGCCGATGACAAGTGCGACTCAAACAGGTATAGACGAGCGGCAAATACAGGTTTGTTGGTGTGCGTGAGTGCAACACATAGTATGTTATTGTACATTATCCACTGTGACCCGCGATTCACTGTTACCCAATCTCCCCTAACCAATAACAAGCACAGTATTGTATTATTATGATTATGTGCGTCTTTCGCCTATAATTTGTTTACGTTTACCTATAGATAAAATTAGATAAAATTGCATTGCCTACCTATGACCTAGCCTGTCGCCCAGGGGGGGGTCATGACCCCCATGACCCCCCCCCCCTGGATCCGCCGTTGCTAATTTATTCATTTACAATTGGTGTAAAGACACAAATAAATTATTATGTGGATCACGGAAAGATTATGTGTGGAAGATAAGATTCAGGAGTTGGCATTAAAATATTGTAAAAAGATTAAAATAAAGGATTTATGTTTTGTAAGTTATGTTTTATTTTTAGAAACCTACTACATAAACTTAAAGAAAATACAACAAACAATAGAAAGCTCCCAGATTTTACAAATTCTACTACAGATATGAAGGTGTAGTTATACGTATATATCTTCATGAAAAGTTGTTCTTACTTATTGCCAGAGGGCGCTACAAAATGTGCGAATGACGTCTCTATGTCACTATATACAATGTACTCTGTGCTACGCACTAGTCGCGCGGCAACTGAGCTCCCTAACCGCCCTAAACGTTATTACATTACCCAATCTGCAGGGCGCTTAGGGAGCTAGGCAGATCGGGATGACCCGATCGCCCTTCATCGGGACACTAACTCGCTTAGCTATCTAAGAGTGGTATAATAAGACTTAGGGAGGGTCCCTCGAAATTGGGTGGTCTAATAAGGCCTTAAAACATTAACGACAAAACAATAAAATTGCAATAGTCATAAGTACAACAAAAATACGTTTAGGAGCATAGAAATATTAAAAACTCCTTTCTGATATCTATGTTTAGAACCAATGATAGTAGAAATCATTGGTTACAGTCATGTAAATAAATTGGTACCTAGACCTGTTATACCCGTTATAGAGTACAATCTTTATTCCGTTTATTCATTTAGACACATATAATTTTACACTTTCAAGAAAAACAGAAAAAAAACTTATAAATGCAATATTATTAAAGACAATGACGTCAAATTTTATAATACCGCCTTTTTGTAACGTTGCCTGCGCAAAAACTTAAAAAAGTACTATTTTCGGAAAACTACCATTATGTATACTACATCGCGAGGTATAAATTAAGTAAACCCCAATGATATTATATTAAACAGATATGTTATACAAATACGAAACAAAAGAAAAAACTGTTCCGCGCCGAGCGGCAGCACACATACACACTTTTTTATTCACACATTACATTTCACTACAAGTAAAAAGGATAGCTTGATAAAACGCAATAAGAAAAAAAGGGACAGCTAGATAACCGCGTCATCAATCCCCCCGCACGTCGGCACCATAGACTAGCCAATTAACTAGGCAGAAGGTACAAACCGCGTGTACAGAATTTGTAGCCGGGATTTTTGCCTATGCAACGAATAAACACTATTAGAAGACAAAAGGTAGGTGAAAAATAAAACACTTTTTTAAAAGAAAGAAATGTGAAATCAGAGGTTGGAAACCTACGAAGAAAAGACGGTAAATAGTAATAAGTACAGTGATAATATTAAAGTTTGTTTACGAACAATTGCAATCCATAACAAAATACATACGATATGCAATTTACATTTTCTTTTCCTACATAATTATGACATATTTAATTTATAATTAAGTATATAAAACAATATTATAAAGTTATTATAAAGGAAACTAGAACTCCGGAGTAAAGACGACTTTACTGCCTAATATTCGCATCTGTATTTTTATTCTATGACCAGAGTGCACGCATCCTTGTCGTTCTTACGACACCAGAATATTACGAAAATAATTGAAATATATTAATAAATCGAAGTATTTTGCTTACTTACATGTGGTATGAGATCCCTTGTGTTTTATTAATTTTGGCATTATAATTGGTACACTTTCTAAACACACACGAAGGCATTTATTTTATAAATTCTTAAAAACGTACGACTCGAAGCGATGCGTAACGCAGACTAAATGCAATAGATGCCAATTGCGGTCTTTTCGAGTCTTCACGATTGCGCGCTCATAACATATCTGTTTAATATAATATCATTGGTAAACCCTGTGATTAGTTCTCATGTGGTTTTCACACTTTGAGTTAACCTAAATAAAATTTAACTTATTAATCATTTGCATTAGTTTGCTTTTTTTATTCCCTGGTAAATTAAAAAGCAAATCTATTGATTTACTCTGAAAATTAAATAAATTGCCTTTCCAATGATACCGTATGGTCATATATGTCTAACCATTGATTAAAAGGGTTATTAAAATGACTATGAAAGGAATTCTTACAGAGGTGCGTTTTTTTGTGACGCCGAGTGTATTTGATGCTTTGCTGGAAATATCTGGTGATTCGTCGGAATGGGATTGTACTACATCTCAGCAAGCTCATTCCCTTGATTTAAACATTCAAAATTATATTTGCTCTTTCTTTTGCTTTAATAAGAAAACATGAATTATTCTTTTTTTGACGCATATGGCATAATCGATATTGCACGCGGGTGACGAAACACCTAGCGGCGGGCTTGGTTCCACCGTACTATCCGATTTATGAGGGTGGGTTATTCCAATCATCAAAAACTCGGGCAACAGACCTTTGAGTCCATTTTACTTGGAAATTGTGCAGTCCGTCCGGTCCTGAAGATTTCCAATTAGGCTACAGGCGGTCTGCACAGACTACCTCCTTCGCTAGCACGCGAGTCAGGCACACCTTGGTCTAGTCGCTCCTATGATCTGCACACCCACCTTACATCGCTTTGAAATGTGGATAATAAAGTATGTATCGTTCCACCCACCTCTTATACCTACGAATACGGTTTGCCCATGTAACCACTTTCCGCTTTAGGAAGTTGATGCGCTCTGTGATACTGTATCACTGATATAAGACATGTAGTCTGGAGAACTAATATCAGTCCCTGAAAATGCCCGCCTCATAAAGCACATCAGACTAGTTTGCCGATGAGCGCTCTAGCCACACCAACTGCAATTAACTGATATGATATTAAAGGAGCAACTTTCTTTCCAGGAGGGCTTTCGATATTAATGCTACAATGCAATAGTGTGTATCATTCTACTAGTACCTACGGCTAAAACAAGCTACTTCAATTAAATCAGAAGAGTTCAGGGAATCATTCCATCTGAATCTGAAGGACAAGTAAAAGATTTCGCATTGAACGCAAAACGATTTTTGAGGAAAAGGACTAAAATTTTCGTACATTTACAAACACTTGTCCCTACTGGCTTGGCTGTAACTGTATATTTTATAAACTGTAGTTCCCCCGGCCCTACAGTTTATAAAACATTCCACAATACCATTTTATTTTGTGAAACTAAACTTACTATTTCAGCCAATTATTTAAATACTTTGTATATAAGCATTGAATCCATTTGCATCCTTCCTTGGTACAGTTGTGAATAGCTTTTTTTGCGAGTGTCCGTAATCAGAATTAACACGTGTTTTTCGAATAGAACCACGCAGCACTGATTTCTTGACTACATTTACCATTTTCTATATTTTTTGTTACCTGGTAACATTTTAACTCGAGCACAGCAAGTTGGATTGGAAATACACCGTCTGTCCGCGCCGTCGTCTACCCGTCCGTCAGTTCAGCACAGTTGAGCAGTAAAGTGCTTCGTTCAATGACGTTACTGACATTCGTGAAATAAAAGCTAAAACCAACGTCCATTTTAATATATTGAGAGAAAATGGATCGCTTGCGAGTGCGTGTGAACTTTAAATATGTAACCAGTGTGTTTCTATTGGTGTTTGCTGTCAGCCAGTCTACGAACGGTATGTTGCAACTTTCCTGTCTACGTAATGAAAACAATGCATCGTTTTATTTAAGTTAGATTCTTTGAATGCAGTGCTATCTCAATAGTTAGGCAAATCCATTTAAGACATGATTGTATCTGTCCACGCAAATTAATTTACAAAACTTTTGTACCTCTAACAGAAATAAGTTTTTAGGTCACGATATTATTTCGCCCATAATAAGAAGCGAAAGAAACCTTGAAAGCCTTTAGGCTGTTCTTTTTTGTTAGCAAGTTCCAATACGTCATCTTTCGTGATTTGGTTATTTCGCGCTTATTCTATTACATTCGTTAATTTCGATATTTACAACTACTTGTTGCTTCGGACAGCGTGTGTTCTGCAAAATAAATGCGCACCTGTTAGTATGTGTCACTATCGTACCTACACTCAACAGGTTATTGGTTGTCGAGTTTCACACGAGAATTCATTGATATGAAATTCTTGGAATAGGTTAACTATCTCAATTTGATAACGTAAGTCAGTAAATAATTATACACAACTATGCTCCTCACTTTAATTTTGTTTTGAAGATGTTTCAAAAACTTCTAGAAGTTATTCCTCAAGTGTAAATAATCCTTTGTTTTTCAGTTTTTATTGTAATGTTAGATAGAACATCTACTCATTCACACAATTTAACTACATCCTGTCTGCAAAATAATGTAAATCAAATTCGAAATTTGAATGTATTTTAGTGTGCTACAGGCATAACATATTGGCCAACATTTCCTGGATGCAATTATTAGATTGACCAACACTTTAGGTTTCAATGAATGGTTGTCTATTACTTTATTATTACTATTTAGCTTTCTAATCTTCTTTCTAATTTCTAAACTTCTTAAACATGCCATAAACAATATTAAAATAATAAAAAAGTCCTTTGTTTCCATTAAATAATATTCATACTTAATAAGACAGACTGTTAAGACAAGTGGCACATGAAAAGAGTTCCTGGAAAGATATGGGGCAGGTATTTGCCCAGCTGTGGAACACAAACAGCTAAAAATAATGATTGGCTAATGTTATGAAAATAAATAAATTAATGTTTACACACTGTGTTAATGTGCTGTAGTAGCTATGACAAATATTTCTGCATTTTATTTACACTTGGCAGACATTTGAGCTACTTCTAATACATACACAGAGGCCAGCAGACTGTTCAGAAAGCTTAATATCATGAAGGGTAGTAGGTTACTAGGGCAAGCCAAGCTTTTAGCTATGTTGACTGTGCATTTGTGTTTCACATGCCTCAAAGAGATTCCTGCAAATCAGAGTAGCCTGACAGGGCCACTACCTGGTTATGTGCACTGCTAGGGCTATGTGCTTAAAAAAAAAAAACTGCAACCCCGGAATACTAAGGGTAAAGAAGGAACATGGATGGTCTTAGTCTTCCGCTCCGCCCCGAGTGGGAAATGTTAATGTTGGAAATGTTGTAGCTAAGGCTTGTATAAAAGTACCTATACTTTTTATTAAACCCTATTAACTAGCCTTTCTGTATTGCATCCTAAATCTCTAATCTTTAATCTTCAATTTCTAATCTTTGGCATATTTTTAGTATATGTCTGCATTAGTCTTGTTTATGGATCTGTAAGTACCCAATAGTTTGTGAGTGTGAAAAATCCACATGAAAGCTTAGTTACTACTCTTTAAGGAAAAATAATATACCTACCAATGATAATATCATTGATACCTACCTATTCTTTTTCTTACTATTAGATATGTGCTTATCTAATATATTTTCATTGATTTTTTATTGACCATAGCCAGATTGGTTATATTAAAGTTTTCCTCCTCCTTTGTAGAAATGTGGACTTTATTTTTATTAATCATCTTGCATTTCAAATATTATGATAATGTTTACTTGACAAATTCATAACTATTGATCGGATCACTGTTTTCAGGACCACCAAATCTAAAAAAGAATTACTTTAAAAAACTAGGTGTGCCCAGCGGTTTCACCCGCTGCTCACTTAGGGGTATGAAAAATAGATGTTGGCCGATTCTCAGACCTACTGAATATGCATATAAAATTTCATAAGAATTGGTCGAGCCGTTTCGGAGGAGTATGGGAACGAAAACTGTGACACGAGAATTTTATATATTAGATTGACAGGATATAACCAAATTGACATTTAGCAATTGATAAGAATTAGGGCTGTAAATTGTGATAACATTAGTGTAGGATGTCAGTATCTCCTGTTAAAACTAAATGACGTTTTTAAGTTTTTCTTTTATTCCACAATACAGTAACATCCACACAAAACATTTCTCTTAGTGCATCTAGTTGCATATTCTCTTGTCCTTTGTGATGTCATGTAAAGATATTGATCAATTACATAAGGTAACTAGTATGTCATTGATAAAAACTTGATATTTAAACTCATATCAGTAACGGGTAATATTCTATTGACACCTGAAGACTTTACCTTGATCCTGCTTAACAAGGTAAAACAAAAAATAAAATACTGTTTCCACAATTTGAGACCATATTATTTGGAAATAAACCTGTTCGGGAAAGATTATGCTTGTTCTAGTCGACAAGAGCCATTTGCATTAAATCTTATGAAAGAGTGGCCTTTTCCCATGCAGTGAGACAACCTATGCTGCAAATAAATACTTATATGAGAGGCCCACTGGTTTTCGTTAACATAGATGTTAACGGAAACCACTATTTGGTGGCGGCCTGCGCCTGCGCCCTACTTTACATCAAAATACTGATCAATTTCTCGAAATACCTTAAACAATAGTTTACCTCAATTATCAATGTACCATATTGTTTTTGTCGGGGTTTTTCTGCCTGGTTGAGGTCGTTGAACTGAGATCAGAACCTCTAGACGGTGCGATGCGGCCCAACAAGTTGTGGTGACGTAGTGAGGAGCATAAACTCAAGGTCGCACCGTATTTTTGGTGTTTTGAAATCGTAACTACCTTCTTTATATTTGTGAATTGGGCGTGAAAAAACGCAAGTCTAGCAAGACTTACACTAAAGTTTTTAGAAACTAGGCCTACCATGACGTCTTAAAGCAGAACTTATTCCACTGAGTGAAAGAGATGGTGCTAGACACCCTGTATAGCTCTGTCTCTTTCCCTCAGCGGAATAAGTTCTGCTTTAAGACGTCATGGTAGGGTAGCTGTTCTTGTTGATCCATGCACGCTGCCGCTGTTCAGTGCTGACATGACGTGTCAAACGTTAACATCAACAATTTGCTTTCCGCAGAAAGAGCATTTCAATAGAATCGCTAGATCAAAATGCGTCAGTGTTTACTAGAATTCCATAAGTATCAATATCTGGGAGAGCTTACGCATTTTGCTTGTTGTAACTCTGTCGTTTCCAGGGAATTGTTGGACTAACTGTTTATTTCCAAACCTTTCATTAACAATTTATTTTAATTAGTTTACTTTTTGAAAAATTACATAGGAAGCAGCACTCTCGGAGTTATCGTCTATAACACATATTTTTTTCTCTATGTCCATATTGATGATATGCTAATCTTTTAGTAACAGTGGAAAATGAATACTCGATAAAAAATATGTGATATATCATTATACCATAACTGAAAATGCTGCAATAAAAAACTTTTTTGTTAAAATAAAACTAACTTAACTTTAAAAACTGACAATGTCATGGCAAGGCAAGCAGTGGTAAGACGTACGAAGTAACGGGTAAAAACTAGTTATCATCAATCAAATGTACCTACATCTTGAGATGATGCAACATCGCAATTACTAATTTTTGGGTCCAGCGATTCTAAAAACAAATTGTACCTGGCGGTAAATTAGGAAAAAGATCAATAAAAGGTCTACCCAACATATTCGGCCATGTATCCGCCGTTACAGTTTTGTAGGTACCTATTTGCAGTCATTGCCACATATTGGTACAAATTGGTTCACTCCATTTGGTCGTAGGTGGCTAATGTGGCAATATGCACGGCTGGGTTTATTTATCAGTGTTTGTTATTTTTCTGTATTTGAGTAGGTAGGTAGAAACTTGAAGATTAAAATGTAATGTGGTTAACGTGGTCGATAAATAATGTTTCCTAATGCACTTTACATCATTTAGGCGTTGTTCATGGTAAAGTTGTGTTTGCGTATGGGCAGCATATGTTTACCTAAAACACATTGTTAGAATTCAATAGCGATTTCAGCAAAACAGAAGGGCCCGTTAGGGTTAGGGCCACTGCCTGCCGGGGCTGCGGGTTGTTCGAAAGAGATACCGCGACCTCGGAACACAAATGACAAAAGCAGGAATATGAACAAGTTTTAGTCAGTACAAGTCTGACAAAATCATCAAATGACTCAAGGAGTCATTTGATGGTTTACTATCCGGAAAAAAAGACTACAATAGGAACTATTTCTGCTATGACTACTTTTCACTATTATAGTTCCCGAGCTTCATTATGAGTTGAGAGTTTGTTTTAAATTGAAACTGTTTGTTACAAAAACTTACATTCACAAATTACATCTTCAAGGTCGTATATATTAATTTGCAAGTAATGTTATTCACACTGAATAATAATTATAATTACTAGTATCAGCATTGTTGTTATGTTTAGTTTACTCTCACACATGTTCCTATTTTTATATTCTTAGTCAGCGTATAGACTCCCGAGGCGCGGACTCTGTGCCTCGCTCTTGGTCCTGGCTTTCAATTTGTAAATCTTTGACAGTCGTTACCAGTAGACAGTGTTCCGAAAGTCTGACAACCAGTCTGACCAAGGGTACCGTATTTCTCAGTAGGTACTAACTGGGTTGTGAGGTCAGATTGGCAGTCGCTCCGTGTAAAATACTGGTATTAAGCTGCATCAGTAAGACTGGTAGTCGGCCCCAACATGGTTGGGAAAAAGCTAAGCAGATGATGAGTGTACAGACGCGGTGTCTTTACGTCTTTGACAATGTCTGCGCCGCCCTCTCAGGGCGACTTTGACACTCGACCTTGTAATTGCTTTAAAGGGGAATGCCAGGAAAATGCCTGAAATGAACAGCAACTCCCAATAGTGATAAATTCTATTTCGAATAAAATACAACTCATCAATTTATTCTTCAGTTTGTTTATGTAGGGTATAAAGTTGATTATTATTTCAGTATTTATTTCGATTTCCGTCGTAGCACAGTTCTTCAATGACATTCAAGAACACTCATATTTGACATTACCACTATTTACCGTCTGTGGTCTTTGTTAGACCATCCATCGAAAATCAAACAGCAAACCGTAAAGTAGCTTCATAATTAATTAAAATAACATATTTTATAAATCTCATAATCTAAGTATGCCAATCAAAATACATAAAATCAAATTATTTTTTAAAACTACAAAAAAGAAAATAACCTAGGCAGTATGAGATGTGTCCTTTGCCTTTACCGTTTGACAAAACCTTGTGATAATGTTATGACGTTTAATTTTTTCAACATATAATTCATTGTTTGGCTTGTGTTACGTTTAGTTATGATATTTTAAGACGATTTTGGCCATATTTTAAGGATTTTGAAGTTCCATCTGTACATGATACCTATTTTTGAACCCGGACTGAAATTGGATCCGCTTAACACGACGACTTGGCTTTTTGAACACGGACTTTGAACCTGCTATATACGACGAGTCTGCTTGTGTTTTGGACTTGTCCCCCATTTCTTTACAAAAATGGATTCTGTTCATTGCATTAATTGTTATTTCGATATAACACGAATGAGACGTATTCCTTTGTCAATGCAAAATGATGAAGTACGTTGTTTAATACAGCAATGGATAACACCGCAACTTGTAAGTATTATGTTTTGCTGGTTTTGTTTACATTACACGTTAAACACAAATCATCGAGTTATTAATAGTGTTTAATGATGAATAAAGTAATAAAATGATTTGTGTTGAATTATTTTTTCAATCCTTTAGTAACCTTGAGACATAACCTATCTTTTAGCAAAAATATTCTAAACAATGTAATTACTCCCTAGTTTTAGATGATTATTGAAATTGTCATTGAGTTTCGTTCGATTTGAAGGATAAATTGGCGTAGATTTCATTCTTGTCTATTTCAGGCATTTTTTTGTATGGGAGATGGGCATTCCCCTTTGAGCTTTATAAGCCCACTACCTTTTGCCCGCGGCTTCGCTCGCGTTAAACCTGCTACCTGTAGTTTTTGCTCTTGCGCCTTATTTATTGTACCTAATAGCAAAGCTAAGTTTTCCCTTTTCTTCCCTCTTTCTCCCTCATATATCAGTTTTTTTAAATAGCCTTTATCCGTCTCCAGAGTCCCAACTATCTCTGTACCAGAATTCATCAAAATCGGTTTAGCCATTTAGGCGTAAAGATGTCATCGTCCAGCGACTTCTAGTTTGATCTGAAATGGTTTCATTTTGGGGGTCTAAAATGGTTAATGATTAATGGGTAAATGGTTTGGCAGTTTTATAATAGGGTAATAATATGAAACAAATACAAAAAAAATTTGGTCACAGACTCAGTTAATATTGTAATTTGTCAAGTCATGACTATTTTACGAATTGCAGTTTCTTAGATAATTACCTGCTACGCAGTAGCTGATAATGCAAAATGTATTGTGATTGTGAGGACCATAAATGGGTCATTTGTACTTTTATTTGTTTTTGACGATTATCTGGGAGTTTTTGTACTATAATCAACCTACACAAATGTCTTTTTTTGGTATTGTCCCTCGTGTCGTTGAGCTCCTTGAGTTGAGAGTCAAGCAATAACTGACAAATGCTTGCACTGACGGAACAGATCCACTATTCTTAAAAATACCATTTCAGAAACTAATCTGCATAGTCCTCGTGTATGTTGTCCAAAATTTTTGTCTGGATCTTAAAATAGAATAGGTAAGAATGTATGTAAACCTCTGAGTTTGTTTTGTGTGAATCACCGGCCTCATTTAAAAAAAAAACTTACTTGCAAAATAAATATCATTTATCAATTTATTGTACTCTTAGTTACTACTTTTAAAAATATGCATTATTTTCTATTATAATCCTATATCAAAGCTTTTAATAGAAAAAGATACCTACTTCATAACAGGAATGCAAGAAGTTAAATTGGATCGAAAGCAACAGCCACTACAGATAAACAATTCATCTTGCGCATTCTTTTTATGCTATCATCACCAATGTTTTTTTTTTATAATTCCATTGTTATGTTTATCTCTTGTTTATTGTAAAACGTACGTGCTGCTACATATTAATTCATATTATGAATAAATACATTCCTGCTATCGCAAATCAGTAATTAAAGAAAAGAGTACGTAGTTAATTCCATATTTGGCTTTGTAAAATGTTTACTTACAGTGAACAACAGACTAGCGTTATCATAGCTCACACTAACACGTTATGTTCAGAAGTTTTTACAATTTGACACACATTGATTAAGAAATGACAGATGCATGTGTCGTGTCGCTAAGTCGCATCATAACCTTTGTCCAAAACCCTTTTTTTTTGGGTTGGGAAATCATCAAATAACTTCCCCCGCTCTGGGCGGAGCGAGGGGGCCTGTCAGACTCTTACTGACTAAAATCCACCCATGTTCCTTCTATTGCCCTTTACGTTCCAAGACCGCGGTATCTCTTTCGAACTACCCGCAACCCCGGCAGGTGTCCAAAACCCTTTAACACAATATCTATCCGTTTTTAAATACAATATTTAAAACTTTTTTTTTTCGGTCAATACCAATTCGGTAAATATTAAATTGAAAACTGAACTGAACTGATCATAAAATGTATACAATTAGTTGCAAGTATTTCTCGACCGCGGGGTATCGGTATCATAAAGGGACTTACTGGATTCGCCACATGAAACTTTTTAGGTTTTCTTTCTTTGTTATTTGCCGTTGTTACTGGCGATTATGATTCTCCTGCACTGTCGTCTCAATATGTATATTTTAGTTCATAAAATTACTCTTCTTTATTTCATAAAATGTGTTTCAACGGTCATCTCAGCGTTCATTCTTTACTTAGTATAGCAGTCGTGTTTTTAGTCTTCAATCACAAAGCCAGTGGGTGGGAGTCTGAATTTGTGACCAGTTTACGAATTGTACCGTAATTCATATTATTATCCTATTATGATTCTGCCAATCTGGCTTTTTCTGGCCCCCTGTTTATTTGTCTCTCTTCACACAACTCGGGCGCGTACTAGACCAGGCAAGAACAACGCTTGCTATCAAAACGTAGTGAGATGTTCGGGGATTTGGACATAGACGAATAATTATTATTTCTGCTTATTTTAATAAAAAAATGCTCTCACACTCACAAGAAAAAGAATATGGGTTCACGAAATTAAAAAAAGAGACCAGCTACCCGACCACGACGTCTTAAAGCAGAACTTATTCCATTGAGGGAAAGAGACAGAGCTATACAGGGTGTCTAGCACCATCTCTTTCTCACACAGGAATAAGAACTGCTATAAGATGTCATGGTATACCTACAGAACATGGAGGATATCATCGCCTGTGTTCAGTAATGTAAGCGGCTTGTTTCGTTTAGTACAAGTTTGAAAGAGTTACAAGAAAAAGTGATGCTACTCGTATTTTTACCAAAGAAAGTTCGTAGCGTGCGAGCGTCCGGTGTGGCTTCCGTGCGATTTCCGACCAGGGCTTGTGGCTATATAAAAAACCAAATTAAAATATACCCCCCGTGCTTCCGACTTGACCCGCACCCAGTGTGCGCTGTATTAAACTTTCTTACATTCATCTCAAAACTATAAACATGCAATGCTTCAATTCCCCACATTTTTGCAAGGTTTAATGGATCTTATTCATGTATTTATTTATTTGAAGATAGTTAATGGCGTCCAATCAATACCCATTCAATCTATGGTTGAGATACGGGCATTGTGTCCGCAAGGTCTTTTAATAAAGCAGACTAAATGGGGCTGTGACTTGACCCGCATAATAGGCAGAATGTCTATACCTAGGCCATTTTTCAAGAGGGTTAACCAGTGTCAATATTAAGGCGAAAGACATGGACTGCTGGACTGAGGCTTGATCATCACCCGAACAGTTAACTTAAGACAAAACAACATTGAGCCAGAATTAAGTTACTAATTTGATTAAAACATGTTAACAAATATTTACTATCACAGACAGATGATTAGAATGTTTGACGTTTGTAGTTTAAAAAACGAATTTATTTATTTTTATTCGTTTGGTTAGCTATCTTCGGCCGTTTATTGTTCCTTATATTCTGGGCGCGAGTTGTTTATTTACTTAACTTGGAGGTTATCAAGCTCTAAACCAAAACTTGTAGTAGGTTAGTTCTCAAAATATAATTATCATTGTCAAAATAAAAGATAATTCTACTAATTTGCGATGTTTAATTATTTTGACTTAAGGGAGGTATCTCTGACCTACAGATAGGACTACATGAATTCATAATGAGATAATGTAGATATAACTAATAAATGAATATATAATAATAACAATCAATCTACGAATGCTTTCTGCAACTCAAACTCAAAGCATTTATTTCAATTAGACCATTACAGGCACTTTTGAATGTCATAAAAACAAGAACAAAAAAATGATGCTGCTACAGTCCCGGTCACAAGGCATAATAACTTGTGAAAGTACTGTAGTTGCCCATTCCAAAGCTTTGATCTCTATGGAGAAGAATGGGCAAGAAACTCCATGGACACTCTTTTAAATTGTAATATTTTTACAAAAACGTATTTACATCATTCGTGATGTGATTATACAAATATGTGAGAACGATGTAGAAAGACGTGCACAGTAAGAGCGTCCAGAGTAAATAAAAAGCAAAATTCAATTTAAAATCTAAATAAGTTAAAAATGACCGTGGTAGTTAAAAAATGACCAGTCCCAACTGACAGCGCCCGTTCACGAACATGACGTTTGGATCAGCCCCATTCAGCTCGACCATTTTGAAGGGAGCTAAATGACCCGACACACCCGCCACTATCAGCGAGACATTTAAGTGAGCATGACACTATTAACCACCAGGGCTTCGTCAAGTCAATGATAATACATAGCACTCACATATGGGCTTAATAATTATACAATACTAGAGAATTGATTCTATACATTGCAAAGATAGTCTTACAATCTTCTGCAGCTTCCACTATAGCTTCGGATACTTATCAATGAGTTTACCCCTATGCTTGAGGAGCAGGACCAGCATTGAGCCAAGCATTTTTATCATCAATATAATCCCCCAACTTATAATATGCTTGCCTACATAGTGTGCGTTTAATACAAGATTTAAATTTCGTTTCATTCAGTTGAAGAATGTGGGGAGGTATTTTATTGTAGCATTTCAAACAGTACCCCATGAAAGATGAGTCTACTTTAGCTAACCTGAAACCCGGCTGAACCAATTGGTCCCTATTTCTAGTATTATACTTGTGTCTATCACCTCGTTTACCAAATAGATGCAAATTTTTTCTGACGTACATGATGTTTTCATAGATATATTGACAAGGTACTGTCATGATGTTAATTTCCTTAAACTGTTCTCTTAGAGAATCTCGCCTACGTAGATTATAAATGGCTCTAATGGCTCTTTTCTGCAGAATAAATACAGACTCGATGTCTGCAGCCCGTCCCCAAAGTAAAATACCGTATGACATTATACTATGAAAATAACTAAAATAGACTAGCCTCGCGGTATCTACATCAGTAAACTGACGGATTTTTCTGACAGCATATGCTGCTGAACTAAGCCGTCCTGCAAGAGATGTTATATGCGGACCCCATTGTAGCTTTGAATCGAGTGTTATTCCCAAGAAAACGGTTTTTTCGACGAATTCTAGTTTCTCTTGATTCAATACTATGTCACACTCACTGTTTTTGACATTTGGTAGAGAAAATCTTATACACTTCGTTTTTTTTCCATTTAATACTAAATTATTAGCGGTAAACCAATTATGTACCTGCATTAGGGCATTATTTACGTCGTCAAGATTGTGGCACGTCTGTTTATCTTAAATATTAAAGAGGTATCGTCAGCAAACAACACCATT
Source organism: Ochropleura plecta (assembly GCA_905475445.1). Classification (NCBI taxonomy): domain Eukaryota; kingdom Metazoa; phylum Arthropoda; class Insecta; order Lepidoptera; family Noctuidae; genus Ochropleura; species Ochropleura plecta. The sequence goes on along the minus strand of FR997721.1, from coordinate 25,217,015 downwards.
TGTGGTTGGTTTTTAAATAAATGGGGTAGATCATTAATATATACTAAAAAGAGGAAGGGACCTAATATCGATCCTTGTGGTACACCCATCTTTACATTTAAACCCATTGAATTGACACCATTTATTTGTACTTGCTGCTGTCTATCATTTAAATACGATTTTACTAAACTAAGCGCAAGTTTCCCTAGGCCGTAATGTTCAAGTTTTAAGAGAAGGGTTTCGTGGTTCACGCAATCAAATGCTTTTGAGAGGTCACAAAAGATCCCTATGGCATCCTGTGCTTCCTCCCACGCAGTAAATATGTGTTTTAATAGGGTGACACCGGCGTCAGTCGTACAACGTCCTTTGGTGAAACCATACTGTTTCTCATGTAAGATTTTATTGGTGTTAAAATGGTTGAGCATTTGGTTAAGCATTACCTTTTCAAACACCTTGCTGAAAACCGGCAAAACGGATACGGGTCTATAATTATTGGTGTCTTTACTGTCCCCAGATTTGAAAAGTGGTATTACCTTGCTGTATTTCATAAGGTCCGGGAAGACTCCTTGGTCCACACACAAATTAAATATAAAGGCTAAGTACGGTGCTACAGTCTCAATGATAGCTTGACAAACTTTAATAGACAATCCCCAAAGGTCTTCGGTTAATTTGAATTTTATTTGTTTAAAAGCTTTAATGACTGTAGTGGGGTTAATATGATTAAATTGAAACTCAACCGAGCATGGTAAAACGTTTGCTTTTAATAAGTCAACAGAAAGCAAGGGTGACGAATTTAACGTTTCAGTAGTTTTAATTGGGATACTAGTAAAGAAATCCACAAATTCTTGAGCAACTTCGTTTTTAGTGGTTAGAAGACCACGTGAAGACTCTAGTGTAATATCATTATTATATTTTTTATTTCTATTAGTTTCACTATTGATTATTTTCCAAACCGTCTTAATTTTATTATCGGCGGATTTAATCTTGTTGCTTATGAATAGGGCTTTAGCTACCTGGCAGGTGTTTTAAAAAATTTTGAGTAAGTAGCAACATAGCGATTGAATGTTTCCGAGTTGATGTAAGGCTTAAGGCCGTAAAGCTCAAACAATCGTTCCCTACTTTTTCTTATACCCTTAGTTGCCCAATCACTGAACATAAACTTTGGGCTAATAGATTTAGTTTTTATTTTTAGCGTATCATTGAACTCTGTGTAGACAACCGAAAAGAATTCCTCATAAAAATGATTTACATTATTAATATCATATCCCGGAATGCCTAGATTACGTATTAAATTATTAGTAAATTTATTTAAATTACTGGGTGTTATTTGTCTAGACTGTATCTGAATTTTTTGTGATGATGTGTATGACTCGAATACGACGGTTTGGCCGCTGTGATCAGAGGGAAGATAATTTACAATGGATTTATCTAAGTAGTCGCAGCAACAGAAAACATTATCAATACATGTAGCGGTATTTGTAGTAATTCGGGTTGGCTCCGAAAACACATTTAACAAGTTAAATGATTTAAAAAGATTTAAGAATCTACTGCTATTTGAATTTATATCTAAAATATTAATATTAAAGTCACCACAGATAACTAGTAATTTATTACCTTTTGCAAGTTTTGCTAAAGCATCTTCCATTACTGACTCAAATACAGGGTAGTTTTGATAATTTGGGGGTCTGTAAACGCACACTATGACATGCTTATCTAGCTCAACACAAGACATTTCAATATTATGTTCAACCGAAAGATCAATTATATCATTACGAGTTTTAAATTTAATGCCATTTTTAATTAAGATAAGTGAACCCCCACGCATCTTAGATTTGCGGTTAAAGGAACTGCCTACACTGTAATTCTCAAAGTTAATTAACATTTCATGATCTTTTAGCCAATGTTCGGTGAAACATACAATATCAAACTTGGTTTTTTCTAAAAACAATTCAATCTCTAGTTGTTTCGAAGAGAAACCTTGAATATTTTGATGGAATAATTTCAAGGAATTCTGCTTAGCCCCTTTTTTAAATTTAATTATTTGAGAGCAAGAAGGTACCTTGGTGTTAGTGAGTGTAACACTTATGTTATTTATATCTTCTGTTGTCTTACTAGCTAGTTTAAATGAGCCGGAGTGAGTGACAATACTCCCCCGCCTTCCTTGTAAAAAGGTATATTAGTATAAGTACTAATTGTCGCAGTGTTAATAATAGAAGAAAACAACCTGTTCAAGATTGTTTGATACGCAATGTTATGATTTCTGTATGAAGCTATATGTAGCTTCTCTTTCTCATTTCCATTCATGTAAGACCTGTCTATCGACAGGTCTTACATGAATGGAAAAAAAATAGTAGGCCCTTTAAACACATTTGGATAATACTCTCAACGTTAAAGAATTAAGTCAGACTAAAGTAAACAGCATCTACAAAACTTTTTCTTTATTCCAGTCCAGTCTAAAAACAGCTGATACCTAGTATTTTACATGGAACAACTATTTATCTGATCCAAGCTACCCAGTGACTGACTATATAGTAATATATTATATATATTTATATAAGTATACTATATAGTTTCCATAACAAAATGTTCGTAACAGCTGTTACAAGTCATCAGGCTTTCCGAGACACTGAGGGTAGTTATAACAAAACCGACTTCCAAAAAAATCGTTGACTTCCGGAAGTAAATTTGTTTTCCGCATTTTGAATGTTTGTTTTTGGAAGCCGGGTCTTTTTTTGCAAAAAGTTATCATGATTGTAGCGACACAAAGATGCAAGTGGCAATAAATTACTACAGCGCCATCTATCCAGCCACTGAAGTACTAAACGGCAAAATTCTACATCGCGCAAGTAAAGTTGTGCACGCAGTTAGCATATATACGAGCGCCCGACAAGAACTGTCGGGCAGTGGCCCACCAGACCCAACACCCGTCTTGTCGGAGGATCCTCCCTTTTCCTTAGAGGATGGAGAACTTTACACCCTGTTCTTCATACCTCTAAACTGGTGACCCCGACGTGATGTCACTCCCTCCAGCTCCCGATCGGCGACCATGGCGCCAGCACACTGCACTCCCGACGGTTGAGAGTCGACGCAGATCCTCTCCCGGTCGACGCCGACAGTCAGCCACGACTCGACCTTGGTCTTCGGGGGGGAGTGATGTAGCGACACAAAGATGCAAGTGGCAATAATTACTACAGCGCCATCTATCCAGCCACTGAAGTACTAAACGGCAAAATCCTACATCGCGCAAGTAAAGTTGTGCACGCAGTTAGCATATTGTATACGAGCGCCCGACAAGTAACGTCGGGCAGTGGCCCACCAGACACAACACCCGTCTGGTCGGAGGATCCTCCCTCTTCCTTAGAGGATGGAGAACTTTACACCCTGTTCTTCATACCTCTAAAATGATGCAGTTAGCATGATGGTATCTCACACAAATTCTTATCGAGTATTCATTTTCCATTGCTACTAAAAGTTAAAAGTGATGCTTTTAACTTATATTATACAGTATTTTATATTTTATTTTGTATACAGTAGATGAAAAAATATGTGTTATAGAATATAATTCTCATATAAAAAAATTGGTTGTTTGTAAAGTAGGTTTACGATCGAGATGTTTACGTGATAACGTCTTATTGGTGATATAAGTTATCACCAGTAGTGACATCTAAAATGAAATTAAGTACTAATTTAAAGTTTTTTTTTCGAGCCAAGTAACAGATGGCGCTACCATCTTTATGAAATGTCGCTTGTGAGGTTTTGGTGTGACACAAGTTTCTGAACATGTCACCCGACTAAAACGATTTTAAAGACGTTATCACGTCAAAAAACGAAAATCAGCCGTAAATTGACGAAGAATTTGAGTCACAAACATTAAGAAAAATAATAAAGTCGATATAGTCCTAAAAAAGGTATTTTTGAAGTCAGTTAAAAAAAGTCACCTATCCGCGTACAGCTATGCGATTCACTAACAGACACATCATAGATGTTAACAACGACGAGTTCACGGATGTTTCATTGTAAATATCGCTTTTAAAAACAACGTTGATAAAAACCGTATTCGCTAAGCTACATGTGCTCGTCGACGATCTGCTGAACAACGATGATGAGTTCGATGTTTACAGTGTTGCTATATTTAATCTAGTGTATAATCGAGAAAATCTCGACCAACCTATTTTTAAGTTATTTCGTCATTTTAAATTTTTATAAATGCACTAAACGTATGTATAAAACACGTAATATTTGTTATGCAACGAATATTAAATTAATTATATCATTTTCGATTTGGAAAATAATGATTCAAATCTTTGACATTTGTAATTGTAGGTTATGTATAGTCTGTGTTATTTCAGAAGTGGTTCAACTTGATCTTATCTTGATTATAGTTTTTTTTTATCAAAATAAGAAATTCCAAAGCTCCAAGTGGTATTAAGTGGACTGATAAAAAATGCTGCACCCCTACCCTAAGGCGTTCTATTTGTTCCGAGTTTTAGTTGGTTCCAAGTCTATCGAAAGTAAGTACACGATAACATTCCTATTTAAATTTAAACAACACAGTTTCTGGAACAACTATCTATGTAACCAAAATATTTATTTTTTAGTGTCTCGCAACGCAGCTCCTTCGTTGAATCAGCTGGAAACGCTAGTAAGCTTTTTAGAAAGCAAACCATGGTTGGCTATGGGCCATGCTCGCATTCGCCGTCGTCAGGCATGGTCCGAAATAACAACAGCCCCAGTGATGGTAGTTGGTGTACGAAAACATCGGAACAGTGTTGTAAGGTTGGTAATTATATGTATTGTTGCATTGACTAGGTAGCCTTCTACGGTATAGTATACTTTTACATAGACAGCCCCCTGTGCATGTTCTTTTTTACTAAATTAGTATAAACTACAAGTATGTACTTAAGCCTTCGAATTGCAGTTATAAAAGCATTTGAAAATGCAATAAAAAGTTAAACCAAACCGAGCAAATAGGTTTTCTATTTATTTAATACATCAAATCATGTAATTTTTTCTTGTATTGCAGTACTGGAAGGACAAAAAAGGAGCAGTGAAGAGGAAGTCCAGCTTAATTGCAGCCGCCAGGCGCACTGGTGGTGGCATTGAAGATTTTCCAGAACTAAGTGAAATAAATTGAGTTCAAAATACAAACCGTTATGGGAGGAGAAAGTTTTGGTTGTGGAGATCAGAACTTAGAAATAAATCAATCTGAGATGGTAGCATCACAGAGTGTTTCATAGCCATAGAAGAACGCCGAGCACAAGCGGAGCTCTTGATTGCCCAAGCAATAAGTCATCAAGTAGCCATCAGGCTATAGCTCAGGCTCTAGATAGAATAAGTAGTGCAATTAGAGATTTAATAAAAGTAAAAATAAAATGTATGTTAAAAGGTTGTTTTATTTATCAATTCATTATATTAAAATTAATTTTCCTAGGTACATACTAGGTATTTCATTAGGCTATCCTAATTTTATCTTTAGGTAAAATATATAAGAAAAAACATTCACTTTCTATATTTTATGATGAACAATAATAATACACTACTAACACACACACACACACACACACACAGTATACACTACTATTTACCAAAGACTATATTTTTTAACAAACAAACTGTGTTACAACCTAGATTATTAATATGTTAAAAGATTGTTTTATTTATTAATTAATAATATTAAAATTAATTTGCCTAGGTACATACTATTTCGTTAGGCTATCTTAATTTTATCTTTAGGTAAAATACATAAGAAAAAACATTCACTTTCTATATTTTATGATGAACAATAAACACTACTATTTAACTAACACTATATTTTTTATCAAACTGTATTACAACTTAAATTAGTAATATGTTAAGTCTATTGTTAGTATTTACCTACTTCTTCATTAACTATTTTGTTCACGCCACAGTCCATTAGACGAGTCCTAGCAAGACGTCCACTGTCCAAATCACTCATAGAGTTCTGGCTTCCTTGTTATAATAACCGGATCACCCTCGCTTCTTGCCTCTGTAAATGTGCTGGTAATTCCACTGGGGGAACTCCAGCTTGATTGCAAATGTTATGCAACACACAACAAGCTTTTATAATTTTTCCCACCATCTCAGGATCATAGTGAAGAACACGACGAACCAAAAGGCACCTAAAACGGCCTATAAGTATGCCAATGGTTCGTTCTGCAGTATTTCTTGCCGTGGCATGCAGATCATTATAATATTCTTCTCTTGATCCAGGCTCAGGGTTGCTACATGGAACCAACCATCATGAATGGCCTAAGAGCAAAACCGGAGTCCCCTGAAATCAATAAATAGGAATTTAATTTAAGTACGACAAAAAAATCAATAGTTATAATAATTTTACTTTGAAAAATAACTAGTTTTACTTACATTTTAATCGTCTTCAACTCTACATCCAAGAAAACATCTACAATTTACAAGCTTTACGGTTTGACAGTTAAAATCGAAGGCGAAGGCGCCGTTGTCGTTGCAGGCGAGGATGATTTGTGTTTGTGAATACCGTTTTTTATACATTCGGGACCATTTTTAGTTCTATGTCGCGCCGTCGACATCGTTGAGGCGTTACGATCGCGGAGTTTTTATTTAAAGAATACCGATTTGTAATCATCAGATGTTTCAACGATGATGTCTTGGTTGTAAAGATGTTTTGCCTTAGTGAATCGCACTCCTGATTTGCAAACAAGCTACGTAATTTACAACCTCATCGATTGGGACTGCGCGGCCCGTATTGCCTAGCCACGGGGCCGACGGACGGGACGAGTACCAATATTCCATATAATTATACAGACCCTTGCTTGGAAGCAAGTGACGTGGTTTCACTCCTTATATGACGGCCTATACCTACGTATCTTTTCCGGGTTTGAATTACAAACTGACAAGATTACCAAAAGTTATTGTAACATCGTCACAATAGTGTAGTATTTCTCTATGGTTTTTTTTTAAACGTTGCCCCACACTGTGAATATCTCATGTATCGTGGGTGTGTTTACAAACATTTAAACTCACATACACAAACACCCAGACCCGAAACAACTATCTGCAGGTCATACAAATATTTGTTCCGTGCGGGAATCGAACCCGCGACACGCAGCGCAGCAGTCGATCGCTCAGCCACTGCACCAACCGTGTCGTCAAGGTGGTTTGCCAAGGTGTGTTTAAATTATTGGACATTTTCCTTCCGCAGCCGACCAGGTCACCACGGGAACTCTGTTCCCGTGGTGACCTGGTCGGCTGCGGCCTGAAAAAAAAATGTTGTCAAAAAGTGCATAATTTTCATATTTTCACATAAAACCTCTATTCCTTAAATATTTTAAGTACACAGGTACGTTGTATTACATCACCTTACGAAAAGATTAGTCACTGATGAATGCTGGCTCTTTAATCTTTAAGTATTACTCTTTTAATTAAATATATCAATCACCTTATTTAACAAAAGTCACATATGTACACAAACTATGGTTTTGGAATTCACTAGATGACAATATTTTGATTTCAAAGAATGACCATCGAATTTCTAACCCTTTCTTCTCCATGTAGATCTACGCTTCGGCAAGGGCAACCACATTTATTTTACAATCATAAAACCATGGGACTGGTCTGTAGCGTCATCTTATTATTTTGTTTTTATGTCCATAAAGAAAAAATATGAAATTAATAAAATTCATAAAGAGACGTCAATCATTTTGGGCACGAACGACACGGCCACGTGACTGGATGCATTGAGCTATTTACAAACCTTCATTGTATGTATATAAAAGCTCTTTCTGAATAGGTTAACCAGATTCTGCGTCGATAGATATGATCACTCTCTAAGTCAGTAGTCTACAAAACCCTAAAGGCTAGAGTTCTGTTAACATCACTAAAGCGAGTCACGCTTCGAGAACACTACGCAGCATGAAATTCTAATTAAAACATGCGCATGCTCATCCACACATCTTCATTATTTATTTATTTACTCACGTTATTGTGGAAATTAATTTATTTAATAATTTATGTACACAAGAGAAAACATAAGGAAACATCATAACAAAACATAGAGTATGAAGGCACAGCTTATTTCAAAATAAATTTCTACCTAGAAACGTACACAGTAGTGTGTGAGAACAGGAACAGAATAGCATTTAAAATATATGAATGTCTTAACCTAAATATTAAATACAAGTATTATATGTATTATAAACGTGTAGAAAAACATAGCGCTAAAATAAATAGGTAAACAAATTTGTAAATACTTTTGAGGGAAGTGCTAATGCTCTTTAAATCTTGTCTAAAAATGGTTATTATACCTGAAGATGATTCATAGATAAAATTTAATCTATACTTTCACTAATGTGATTCATGAGAAAATTCTTTCTAAACAAACTGGTTTTATAAACCCTTAATATTTTTTTAATTGCCAAATACCTAATTAATGATGAATCATCCATAATCCTTTGGAAACATCAACGCCAAAGGAAAAAAATGGGTAATACCTCCGGTTTTCCTTGTCTGACTCATACTTATTTCAGTTCACATAACCCTCCCTCTATGGCTAAAAGCCAACAAATTACGTCGAATAAAGAATGTCTTACCAATGCGATAAGGGTAGGGAACAAACTTGCCGAAGTGTAATTTAAAATCTCATTTCATGAGGCGGATAATGTCATGCAAACTCCCTCTGTTAATCAAACAAACAATTATTCTTGAAACAACTTGTATAGAGGTGGATTTAATATCAAAGAGATTTCATCGTATTTCTCTTTTCACATACAAAAGGGCTGTTCAGTGTGCGAAATATAAGATTAGTAACGTCGAAAGTCTGCCTGGGTACTCAAAAAATGTGTATAAAACGATCTCAGTGAACGTCATTTCAGGAAATGACATTAGTAGGCGCCAATGGTCCGTTACATTACTTCTGGTTTTCAAAATACGTTGTTTTAGTAGTCTTCTTTCTTTTAAATATTTTTTCGGATAATTTATATAAAATAATTATCATTTTTCTTCTTATTAATTAAATACTATACTCAACTGTATGTGCATTTTGCAGTGTAGTGATTATTTTGACGGTCTATGAACGCGACATTAACCATAGATTTGGTGACAACTGGTTAGATGTAAGAGGAATGCTCACTTATCTTCTTTATCGTGTAGTTATTGCTTAACTTGGTGTCAGAGTCCTGGTGTCCTGGTGACTAATGTCTCGTGATAACTACCTACTCGGTATGTATGTAGGTAGGTAGGTACACTCAATTCACACACAATGTTCTGTGAGTAAGCAAATCCATTGTGCATGGAATTTTAATTAAATACTAGTACTAATGTCTTATCTGTCAAGTTCTTTGTACTTATGAATGCGCGCAATTGCGCATATATAAATAAAATATGAGTTAATTGAACTGGCTCACTCACTTCAAATAACTAAGTGAGAAAGGAGGCGCTAATTAAAAACTACAATTAAAAGGATTAAATAACTTCGTAGTGTAAACAAATTTTATCTTTCAGACAAGTTTGGTCACCGAAACAATGAAAACAACAAGTAAAATAATAAGCCGACGAAAGTAGCAGTAATAATAACGAACAACCATTTGACGCTAACACAATTTTAATCAGAAATACACATGGGGAGTCCACAGCCACAAATTAAACAGCATAACAAACAACGAACGTTTTAATTGAAAAGACAGGAAATACCCTATTGTGAATTAAACCTAGTTCTCATAGTCGTACTAATTTCTACGTGTTTTGACTGCAAAATGTAATCATAACAGTGGTCAATGACATGTGTGACTGTGAACCGCGGGTTATCCAAACTCTTGTAAACTAGTAAGTACTTTGAGGCAATAATACGTGCTGATAACCCTCTCGTTAATGTGAACTTATATCTTCAACTGTTTTTCTAAATTGTCTGTGGGGATTTTACAATCACTAAATCATGGACTTCCTTTAGATAGTTTCCTTGTTCTTTGTAGATTCTGTTGTCTGAGCTGTTTCCTCATTTAAACTCCTCGACGTTTTAAATCAAGACGTTAGTTTCTTGTCTTGGTTAGACATTCAACTACACATCAGTGGTAACAATTTAACATGAGTGTTAATAAACGCGAGTTCTATTTATTAGCATTACTATCCTCTAAATTAACTTGTCCTATAAATTACGTCAGCCACTATCAATGTGAGTCTAAAAATGGCTTATAACTTAGACACTATAAATATAATATAACCACTATAGTTGTTATCTCTGTTTGTGACATACATAATAAAATAATAATAACAATCTTTATTATACTAAAGCTTTCATATAAATGCAAAATGAAGTTTAACATGATTAGGATAAGCGGCTTATACCAAATTTAGGAAAAATTTAAATCCTGACGTCTAATCTAGGTGAGTACCTGTATCTCAGAGATCAGTATCCCTCCGCGGACAATGTTAGTACCCTAACGTATTGGATCGAACAATTACCTACTTTACATCATAACAAAAACAATATACAAAATAAATTAAAATTGAAGTAATGGGTAGGGGTGTGATCATCCATATTATAATCGAGCAGTAAGCGTTTTCTTTTTTGGTTATCAGACTACTTGGCCTAGTAGTCTAGTCGACAAGTTGAAAATGGTACAAAATAGAGATACTGCTCTTAAAATTATGTGCGATAGCTCATTGGATCCGGAATGACGCCTAGAAAAATGTGCTAAAAGCGTGTATTAGCACATAAAAAATTGCAAAAGTTATAAACAATTAAAGATTGCAAAAAAATGGCATTTCGTTTTTTGCCAATATTTCATAAATATTTAAGAAATTTCAAAAAAGATTCTGAAAGAAGAGGAAAAGCGAGTACGGCACATTAATTAATTTATTTAAGCCTTAAATAAATTAATTAATGTGCCGTACTCGCTTTTGACGCCACGCGCGCAACCTAAAAATGTCGCGCGCAGACCTATTTTCAGCGTTAAATTAAAGTGATAAATAATGGAGATAGAGTTCCGGGAGTCAGGAGTTTATTATTGGATATTTCCTCTTCTTTCAGAATCTTTTCTTGAAATTTCTCTAGGAATTTCTCCTGTATCGTGGGTGCGTTTACAAACATTTAAACTCACATACACAAACACCCAGACCCGAAACAACTATCTGCAGGTCATACAAATATTTGTTTCGTGCGGGAATCGAACCCCCGTAATTGCGGAATTTAAAGGCACAGTTAGCTTCCCGAGACAGAACAGAGTTTATTTCCGACTTCGTATTTATTATCAAAATTATAAATTCTAATGACGAATTGAAATGTTGACGTGTATAATTATATCTTGTAATCCGCAGAATCGGCTCATTTTGCCCAGTTTCGGTTCACACGACGCGACTGGAGTTGCGTTGGATTATTCGTGAATCACGTTACAATTCGTAAAATGGTCGCAGAAGCAATTCATGTTATTAGTTTTCACTTTGTGATTTGGATTATTATTCTATTATTATTATGATTCTGCTCAGGGCCACCTTTATAGATCCCCTGAACGGCGTGTTGGGAAGCTCCATAATGGAAAACCTTCCATTCTGCCTCTTTAAACGGACAATCGGATTGGTTCATTGATAATAACATAGCATGTGAGAGTCAATTTAGCGAAATAAACTCTCACTAATGTTTGTAGGCGAAGCCATATCAATTTGTCACTCTTACACTGGTTGTGATCAAGCTTTAATAACATGATTACTTCTGATGTTCCTGCTAAACCTACTTAGTCAATTCATATCAAATTCAATATTTACGAATGCGTAATTGATTCGGTAAGATTGTTACTATTTCACTATTATACTTGTGTAAATCCATCGCTTTGAACTAGGCGAGATCTAAATCCAGAGCTCATTATGTAATTTAAACAAGAACTTTGTCGTGGTGCTTTGTTCTTCGCTCTTGGAGACTGCTATTATCACTGGCCATCAATTATACAGTTTTGATTGACATTTGTCGTTTCCATTCAAAGGTCAAAATATTACTGCGTTTAGTTAATCCTACCAAAAAAGTCAATGCAAGCAACTGGGCACGAGTAACGCACGCCGCCGGACGTTCAGTCCTCACCGTTTTAACCTAACCTTATCCTAGGATAGGATAGGGTACTTCAGCTTTTAGTTACTGCCACCATCTCGATTCTTAATTAGTTAGTAGTTCTAATCTATATAACCCAGTGTTTCCTAACGGACATAATATTAAATATAACTAAGCTGACACTAACTAACTAGGTATACGTAGAATAGAATAGAATATAATACTTAGAATATACTTTATTGCACACCAAAAATAGAAAAAACAAACTGTTTTATAAAAAAGTGCTAAATCTATGGTTACAATGGCGGTCTTATCGCTAATAGCGATATCTTCCAGACAACCTTTGGATGGACTTTACGAATATAAAAATACAACGGGGGTAGTCAATGGTGTACCTACTGCTAATACTACACAAATAATTAAAATAAAGTTACATAATCAAAATATATAAATACATAAATAAATACATATACATAATCTATTTATTTATTTACGTACATTAACTTATAAAAATAAAGTGACTAACCTTACAACGAAATATCTAATATATAAAAGGCTCGTGTCACAATTTTCGTTCCCATACTCCTCCAAAACGGCTGGACCGATTTCATCGAAATTTTGTGTGCATATCGGGTAGGTCTGAGAATCGGTTAACATCTATTTTTCATGCCCCTAACCGAGCAGCGGGTGAAACCGCTGGGCACAGCTAGTCTAATATATAAAATTCTCGTGTCACAATTTTCGTTCCCATACTCCTCCAAAACGGCTGGACCGATTTCAACGAAATTTTGTGTGCATATCGGGTAGGTCTGAGAATCGGTTAACATCTATTTTTCATGCCCCTAACCGAGCAGCGGGTGAAACCGCTGGGCACAGCTAGTAATTAATAAATCCGATAGAATTTAAATTTAAAATTGTATCGGATTTTAGTTCATTGTTAGGTTGTATGTTAATGTACACATACCTAGTTAGTTATGTTATGAGGAATAGATACAATATTATTACTTTACGTAAAAGTAGATTATTTTAATTAGTTATCAAGTAGTCAATTGCTGATGTTTATTTTTTAAACCAATTGGGTAAGTGAGCATACTTACAGACATAACTGCGACCATGCGCAGAAACCATAGTGGATATTATTAGATGTAGTTAGAAGTATTAGGGATATTTTTTGACGTCACTTTTATGATTGAAATGATCCATGCTATAGTAATTCAATATTATTCACAATAGGGTCGCCTGTGAATTAATTGTTGTACCAACATAATAATTTAAGCGAACGTGTCTTCTTGACGATTTTATTTTTAAGCAGTCATGATTTTACTCGCAAATTTTATAGCCAACGAGGTCAATTGTTTTGATTGAATTGATATCATCGCTTTTTGAGAAGCACGAGAACGAAATATTAAACCACTTTGTAATCCTACTGAGACTAGCTACAATAATACAACAGATTATTATTTTACTTTCAGCATGGAACGTGGAATATGCCCTGGACAGCGGTAGCTCAAGTCCGTTCCGCTACGTCATTGACACGTTGAAGCACGACCGTCAGCGCAGAGATATACAGCCTCCAGCTTTGCCCACGCTGCTCACCTCGGCAGCCCCCGTCCCGATCGATACCGCACCAAAAACCAACAGTTCTGCGTCGAATGCAACGCCGGGGTCCAACAAGACTGCTAATACTACTGAAAGTAAGTGGTATTTATTCTATCACGCGTTTCTACACTCGGCGTCACAAAAATTGTACTTCTCTGAATATAACATTTAAGAACTTCCAGACTTCAACGCATACGTTGAACCCAGTTAATATTGGTATCCACTGAAATTATGTTTAATGATCTTTAAATCAACCATAGTTAGATTTCCTAAATAACACAACACTTCAGAGTACGAGCCGTACAAAAACCGCTGTTAAAATAAGTAATAAGTACACTAATTGCGCCTTCTTGACCTGGGTCGGTCATTTTATACCCTTGAAGGGTCAAATGTTAGGCCGACCGGCTAAGCAGACAGATGCCATTCACAAAAAATATACGTAAACAGCTCCAGCAAGAAAAACGACCTTAAAATAAATACCACTGCAGATGTAGCCGCTCAAGTTATTTCTCTATTGCAATCAGGGATGCGGCAGTGTGATGTGGTTAGACAACTGAATATAAACCGTTTTTTCCGTTCGTCGAGTGTTCCAACGGTTCCAAGAGACTGGTAGCTATATTCGAAGACGTGGATCTGGCAGACAAACGTTGTTTCCCAGAACCACTCGCATCTGAAAGAGACAATCGTTTCATTGTGTCGACAACTTTATGCAATCAGTTTTCCAATGCTTTTGAATTGAAGTGCAACAATTTGTGCGTAGAACTTCTGTGAGCGCCTCCACTGTTAGAAGAAGGTTACGGGAGGAGAAAATTGGTGTCTACACAGCTGCCACAGGCCCAAAACTGACTACACAGCATAGGAGAGACCGGTTGCAATTTGCCCGAGACTATGTTAATTGGACAATAGAGCAATGGAGGGCTGCGCTATTTTCAGATGAGACAAGAGTGTATCTTTTCTGCAACGATAGGCGTAGAAATGTGTACGGGAGGCAGGGAGAACGATTCGCACAGGCCTTTATAGAAAAGACAGTGGAATTTTAGAAGAGTATGTGGTCCCTTAGGCGGTATTTGTTGGCAGTGTGTTGATGTTAATGCCCGCTCTCACACCGCATTAATTGTAAGGGACTATTTGCAAGAGGTTGGGATCCCTGTTATGTGCTGGCCAGCTCGAAGTCCAGATCTGAACGGGTTATCAAGGACCTATGGGACGAGCTGAAACGGCAAGTGCGGCCACGAGATCCTGCCATACTACTCTTCAAGACAAGATTGGGGAATTGCCGTCATTGAGAAATGGGGCAACATTCCTCAAGAAGGCGTGAATTTAATTTGTTTCATGAGGGACCTGGAATATAAAGTTTGATGTTGCAAGTTATTTTTCCTTGTTTATAATTAGCCCGTTATATTTTATGCCTTTATACAAAAAATAACCCTCTACTTTTACAAATAGTATACCAGTCATACTCTTACTATTGAATAAATATGGTAAAAGTATTTTGAAGAAAATATTTTCAGAAGTGCGATTTTTGTGACGCCGAGTGTATTTACATACCCTTATAACCTTGCGACTCATACACTTAGTTTTAAGGAGTTTGTTGCAATTATTTAACCAAAATAACAAAAAAAATATTAAAATAAATCTTCTCAGCGTCTCTTTGCAGAGTAAATAAGAAGACAAGTAAACATTATATACAAATAATCTACTTTCAGCTTCAAGGATAGCGTCATTTGTTATGTATTAAGTGTTATCATGTTTTTCTGCCAGTTATAGCGTGACTTCTAAGAATAGGGCTTGCATAATACGTTCGTTGTCTCTTACATTTTAAATTACCTTTCCTGAAAGGTTACTTATCGTTTCCATCGCTGCCTTTGTATTTTCAATCTATATGAAACGACAGTACCCTCTTCCAAATGGCTTTAAAGTGACATTTAGTATACAGAAGAATCGTAGCACATTTTTACAGGTTCTGTATTGAATCTTTCTAGTCTTTTCTATAGATATAAACCAAGAAATATGTATGAGGCAAGGAAACCAGCATCTCCCGAGTAGGTAATAAATTATCCCATGGGAATTTTCTATCGGGACAAAAATAGTTCCTATATGGCCTAAGCCACGCTATGGTCTATCCGTATGCCAAAGTTCATCGAAATCCTTTCAACAATTGAGGTGAAGGAAAACAGATCTAAAATTTTAATACAGTTATTTGATATCTACCATCCAACACTGCCAGCGTAGTGAGGTACAGTCCTCATAGAGAGTGGTGGTGTGTTTCACAGCAATGGGGACATTATTTTCCAGACTAAGCAAACTGTCATTCGCGGGAGTTCTCGAGAGTTCTCGAGAAATGTAATATTTTGGAAACCCCGCCTTGGCCTCGCCTTGCCTGGCCATCACTCATACAATATTATAAGCTAAAAAGAAATGTCATTGTATGTTTGTTTGGAAATATTATACTACTTTAATGATAAATGAAGCAACTAAATACGTTTTTTTAAACTAAAATGTTTGTTTCATATTATCATAACATCACATCATAGGCACAAACGTTTACCACGTTTACAGAACATAATTCGGTTAATTTATTTTTTAGGTTTAATTAATTAAAATAAAAAAATAAAATGATTTGATATTACATTTTGGTTGGAAACATCTGGGGTTCCTAAATAGCCACTTAGCAGAATCATAATAGGTTAGCAATATGTTTTTTTTTTGGGGTGTGAATTCATCAAATAACTTGGGGGGAAGTATCAGACTTGTACTGACTAAAACTGAAACTAAACTGCCCTTTACGTTCCGGGGTCGCGGTATCTCTTTCGAACAACCCGCAACAAGTAATATGGATTACGTTACCATTCGTAAAATGGTTAGAAAGTGACAAATCACAATATTAACTTGCGTCTGTGACCATTTCAAAAGTTTTAACGTAATTCGTAATTATCCTGCTATGATTCTGCTAAAGCCGCCATTTTAAAAACCCAGTTCTATAAGAAATAACTTCATCAGAATTGTTTGGACCTACTTAAGTATATGTGCAGAGAGAATATCCAATGCAAAAAAACAAACATAACACTTTTCAACCTGAGTCAATTAATTGGCTGACATATTCTTTGTTATCAGAAATATGATCTATGTTATCGCGACTGTTACGGAACAAGTTTTAAAACTGGTAAAATCATGATAGATGATAAAATGAGAAATTAAACTCAGAATTTTGTATAGGAAGGTAGCACCTGCGATGATGAAGACGTCATTTTCGTATAAATTGTTGAATCGCCAGCTAGTACTTCACAGTGATTTAATATAATTCCAAGAATTTCTGTTACACATCATATCATTTTCATCCAGCAAATGTCTTCTCCTTTGACTTTTTTCCTCAGTAGTCTGAATAAGGTCACGCACGAAATCCATATTTATCAAACAACATTATTTCCGATGAATGGACACATTGTAATAGTAACGATCGACGAAATTCTGCAATATTTATTAATTTTTAATTGGCACGCGGGAGACCTCTCGATCCTATGAAATTTCCTTTCTCAGCTGTAGCCCTGCCCCGCTCACTCTTATACTTTCCAAATACCCTCATTACATTGTCAAAAAATGTTATAATAGCACTTGGTTCCCACACACACTTTCATCTCGACAGCTGAATCCGAAAGGAAACGTTGTTTTCATTGTTCAACTCTCGTCTTAAATATAATTAAATGTATGTATATATTTGAACAATGCGCTGAATTGTATTAATTAAATGAAGTTCAGATTTCTAACAGGATAACAGGGTTTTTAATCAATGCATGGAAACGAATTTGCCACCTCAACCTAATCCTTACTTCCTTACTATCCTTACTAATATTATAAAAGCGAAAAGGAGTTTGTTTGTTACGTCTTCACGCCTCAATGGCTGAACCGGTTTTGATGAATTTTTGTACAGAGATAGTTGGGACCCTGGAGACGGACATAGGCTATATATTTTTTTGAGAGAGGAGGGAGAAAGTGGGAACAAAAGGGAAAACTTAGCATTGCTATTACAATAAATGAGGCGCTAGAGCAAAAACTACAAGTAGCAGGTATCTGCAAATCAGGAAAGGGGGACTGTGTTACCCCGAATTTAACGCGAGCGAAGCCTCGGCCAAAGGCTAGTTATAAATAAAAATTAGAAGCGAAACTGACAGCCACAAACAAGTACACATAAAGTATCTGCAGTGCACGAGGAAAGAAAGAGTGTGTGGACAACAAAGCAAAGGTTCTAAAATGGCCGCCTCAGCAGAATCATAATAGGATAAAAATATTATTTACGTTAAAATTCTTAAAATGGTCACAAATGCAGTTAATATTGTGAATTGTCATTTTGTGACCATTTTACCAATGGTAATTTAATTCATATTATTAACCTATTATCATTCTGCTTAAGCGATCATTTTAGCACTTTAAAAAGTATAACCCTCCTCCTTTCGGCAGTCGAACAGAAAACAGTCGGGTGCAATATTCTCTATGGGTACACTACCATACGCAAAATACGCGCCTCAGACGTGGAGTTGCGGACACCAGCCCGTTATACAATACAATGGGTACACTACTTCCATTAAAGACACTAAACATTGTTTTAATATTTCACGGTTTCTAGCTTTAAACTGTTACTTACGGGATATTGGATCTTTGGGAGTACATAATAAAAGCAAATCACGGAAGTTATTCCGTAAGTGACAGTTTAAATACTAGAACTAAATTTTGATTACTTTAATATGTCTAAATGAATTAAAAAATTCAAGGTTACATTTATTGCGAATATGTCTTCCGAGGCTAACAGCTGAATCATCACATCACTCTTCTTAATTAATTCACATATAGATATTAAAGAAACGTCATGCCATTATAAGCAGTTGTCATTTGGCATAATTATAATATATTATGTATATCTTTGAATACACAGCTGTTAAATTTATGTTTTCGTCGGCATAGCGAATGCCTGTATTAATGTGTGCTTACAAGGCTGGGTGATGCTGGCGTGGTTTTTTTGCTTTGTATTTCCGGTTTCAGTTATATTAATGTTTCGATCTTCATAAAAATAACAGAACCTATAGTCAGATTCAGTTCAGATTTTAATACCATACCGATATTTAGGAACATGGTTTATTATTTTTAAATAAAGAATAACATATCTTTATAATCGTTAACTGATAGAACCAGGCTTGTTTTAAGCATTCTGTAAGGCATAGCTAGTCATTGATATATCCGACTAGAAGCCATAAAACATTTTACTGTGTTACTGTTTGAAAGTATATACATAATTTAAACGAGATAAACATGTAGCTTGTTGAATAATAATTACATCAAAATTCTAGTACTTACTAGAAACTTTACTATGTTTTAAATACATTATAAAAAGTACGAAGGTCAAAAATATCGTCGAGTTCGACGCTCCAAACAAATTAATGTCGATTTTTTAATTGATTTGATGCAGTTGCCATTTGGCGAATAAATTAAATATACCTTAACATTATTATTTTAGAATATCTATCCTTATAAACCGAGTCGGTTAGGTTTGATTTGCTGCCAACAAGTTTCCACACGCCGATTATATCCCATACAACTTTATTATTAGGTGTCCAAAACCTTTACGTTTTTCGTCGTAACTTATCATTAATGCTAATTAGAACAATTAAAAAAAAATAACTTTGAGCATAAAGAAATATCATTAATATTATGAAAACTCAAAACTAATTTACCAATAGCATAGTTTGTTTATCAGTAAAATTTAATAATTGATTTTTCTCAAATCAATTTGAACGCTAAACAAATAGTTTTAAAGTATCTCATCATTTCATCATCTTCCTACCATAAGGGCAACAATAAGAATAATTATGTATAGTTAGTATAGTACCTTTACAAAAACGCATGTCTTATAGTATATGAAAAATAAATAAAATATAGAGGGAGGTATTTATACAGGGCAGTTCAACAACCTTTGGTTCAACAGGAAAACTGCCTTAATCGAAATTAAGGCATTTACATTTACAATTATTTTTTTAAATAATTTACGGTCATCAAGAAAAAGCGTTAAAAATATTTATAATGCGACTTCATGTTGTAAATAATAAAGAATATTCTGTCCTATAACTTATTCTATGAAAAGTATGAACATCATTATATTATTATGATGATAAAAATAGTACCGGTTGGGATTTGCCGACTGCAGCAAACTTGCCAAAAAATGTGCTTCTTTTTGCTGTAGAGTTATTAGTTGAGGTAAGGCAAGGGGCACCTTCCCATATTTTTTTCTTTATTTCGTCTGTTATCTCTTATCTCCCTCACTGCCCCGTTTCAATATGCCAACCTGTGTAAAGAAAGACATATGCATGGCGAACTTTAGTTGCGAATGCGAAGTAGCACACCATAAGTTTTTTATATATATTTTTTTTAATATTGTAACTGTTTTTGATTTGATTGTTTTTTCTGAGTGCTTTTCTTTAACTTGTGTGTTAATAATTTAGATATTCTTTATATGTGATGATTGTTTGTGCAAAGGAAAAAGAGAAATAATCTAAGAAGGCTTATATACACAAAAAGAATTTGTCGCGCGTGTGTGACGAGGAATATGAGAGTGACTTTAGGCGAAACTCGCCGGGCGATTGTAGTAATCAAGTCTTAATAATAAAAAAAAATGTTAGTTGTAATATACTTGAAATACAGTTTACGCGAACGCAGTTTGTTTGAGACAAGAGATATCGCTTTGTGTAGATAAGCCTTTGGTCATTAAGTTTTATTCAAACTACACACAAGCTGTGCGTAATATGTATGCTCAATTTTGCTCTGCGTTCACTTCATAGGCTTTGCTTTTAATTTTATTCCAATAATTTACGAGTGGTTATACATAAAGGTGCTCCCTCACCGGGAGCATTCACGTGTATTGTAACATTATAGATTCGACTTTGAGCATTACATTACAATGATACCTCCCTGACTAACGAACATTTGCGTGTAATGTAACATATAGATTCGACTTTGAGCATTACATTACAATAATACCTCCCTGACTAACGAGCATTTGCGTGTAATGTAACATATTGATTCGACTTCATAGCAAGATGTCAGACGAAGCGGTCGTTGTGCTGAGTGCGGCAATATTAACTTAAAAAATAAATTCATTTAAAGTTAAATTCATTGATGTTACAAGTTGTATCAAGATATTACACATTGTAATGCTCGGTTCTCCTCCTTCACTGATGTAATGCTGAAATCTGTAACGTTACATTACACGCGAATGCTCTCGGTGAGGGAGCACCTTTACGTATAACTTTATGTCGAAGGTCTTTTTTCCCCTAGTCTTTACTGTCTTTATATTCATGTATTGCTTTTATAATCGTTAAATTGCATAAGTAATCGTTAAATTTTTACTGCATTAAATAGTCTCTCATTTATCACATTACAACTGACCAAAGAAATGTATTTTTTATCCCGCGTGATGATCGAAAAAAAATCTTTGTCTCCAGTTTTCTTTCCTCTTTCTGCCCCTTTTTTGTGTGGTGTTAGAAAGAGACAAAAAGTAGCCTATGTCCGTCACCAGGGTCCCAACTATCTCTGTACCAAAATTCATCAAAATCGGTTGGGCCATTTAGACGTGAAGACGTAACAAACAAACTCGCTTTCGCTTTGATAATATTTTACTTCTCAGCGACCTTTTCGTAAATGAGTTTTGTATGATTATATCTTTATTTGTCCTTCCTCCTAGTAATATTATATATTAATTTCATTTTTTTTCATTTCATATAAAAAGCACTGAACCAGCAGGATATTTTTCGACTTTGTGCAGAACATTAGCAGTTTTATTTAGTTCGAAAATATAGACTACACTTAAAAAACCATCAATCTGTACTAAAAATCAGTACATAAAGATTTTATTTTGTCACAAGGAATTTGGGGAAAGTATAAGAGCGACTATACATTCGTAGATATTCGCCGCCCTGGTTCCAATTAAATCAAGTTAAGGTCACCTCAGGATAGTCCGGATTAGTAGTAGGTTCCATCCACCATCTAGAGTTAAACTGCCAGTGGCCATATCAAAAAAACATAAATGGACGTTCGCCCAGTTGTGACATACACCCGGTTGTGTCGACTGCGACTTTAAATTCTGCAAAAGATTATAATTATGCATCAAGTGGTCAAGTAGACCTGATTATAGCTACACTTGAAAGTAATGATGTGTAATGTGTGAATGCTCAATAAGAGAATGATGTTTTTCAAACAATTGAAGAACAATACTCAATACCGGAACAGTCCCATCCTGTGCGTTAAGAGAATTATGTTACTGTTTCATAACATAACTATTTAACTTGTCATCGTTAGATCAC
The DNA here is from genome assembly GCA_905475445.1 of Ochropleura plecta. NCBI lineage: Eukaryota > Metazoa > Arthropoda > Insecta > Lepidoptera > Noctuidae > Ochropleura > Ochropleura plecta. The sequence goes on along the minus strand of FR997721.1, from coordinate 25,195,064 downwards.
AGTGCGTCAGTCTTACTGGATGTTGAATTTTGATATGCCAACAATGCAAACATTGGGAATTGGTGACTAAAAAGGCCACAGACGCACTTTGTGCACGTTTTACGAATTGTAACGTAATTCATATTATTGTCCTATTACGATGGCATTATAAGCTCAACCGACTCGAAATTATCAACATGTCAATACAATAAGCAAGTCTGCTAATCTAATGGCTATGAAGTTTCTGTCAACCAGGGTTAAGTATTCAAGGTAGTTGAATGAAGGTTCTAGTCAAGTTATATAGCCAATAAATAAGTTGGGTATTTTCATTTTCATCAATGGTGTACGATCTAAACAGATGTTTTCATTTATCTAGTGTCTAGTGAAATAGCGCGTTGGCTGTGTTTACAACTTACTTAATAGTAATTAATCATTTCTAAATAAACACTAAAGGCGTTATTCCGTTTATTTTACCTTTATTGCTTGGTCCATAATTGAAATGTGCAATTTTAGTAGACGTTTCAATGTACAGTTTTAACTAGAGTACGTATGAATATCAATGTGGATGGGTATTGTAGAAGGAGAAAAGCCAAATAAACGATGGATGGACTGTGTGATGGGTGATATGGCAAGAAAGTAGGTGTCCGATGAAATGACGAATAATAGAGGAGAATGGAATCTATCCCCACATTACTAGGGATAGGACAGGAGAATGATGATGAACTAGAGTACGTGTGTTTTAGTTGGCAAACAATTCAATTTGACAAAATAGTATCAGCCAAGAGCCGTGTCGCCTGTTGGAAAGCGTAGAGAATTCACATTGCTATGACAAACTTGACATGCAGTCCAATGCCTCTAGTGTTATGTTGTAAGTATTTTTTACAAGCTTTTATTTAACTTGCAATGTTCGTATGTATGATCTACACAAAAATTGTGTAGATCAAATATTGCAACTGAATTTTTAAATGCCGTTATTCGATCGCGAATAGTTTCGTTCTGCAGAATCCTCCGAAAATCGACCAATCACCTGCTGAGGGTCGTGGGTGAGGATTGGTTCGAAGTCCACCCGAGTTCAAATCGAAGATAGGTATTGTTTAATTTCGTATCCAATTTAATTATTTAATTTGTATTCAGAATGGTGTTAATTTTTTTTGTTTTTTTAATGTATCTTTTAATTTTTATTTGTGTTTTTGTATTGTTTTTGATGCCTTTTTAGAATAAATAAATAAAACAGTTATCCTCAACTATGTAAATAAGCTGAAAATTTACATACACGTTTAGTTTGGAAGACAATGCATGGTTTGCCGAAGTGACGTGACGTCCTTCTAAATGTAATATGGTAGACTCAGAGTTGGCGTTTTAGTTAGCGGTAACGAACACCAGACTCGCTAACTCTGTACTTATGATGGTCCTGAAATATATGTAAGTGTCCGCAGCCGCGTACCGGTTTGACCAGACCATAAACATTTAAGTCCAAGTTAAGGACGATATTTAAGGAGGATATTTATTCTAGTATTTTTTCTTGGACATTAAAATAAAGCATCAACGCATTTGAATATCTTGTAACGTCTTTTTATTCTGTTGCTTTTATCTCGTTGGATCCCCGAATGAATGGACTCCATCGGCGAATGACAATAAAGAGCCAATTAGATTCGTATTGAAAGTTGTATTTTTCCTTATTGATACTAATAATCATTAAGACATAGTTACAAACTCAATTTTATATTAATTGATTACGTCACGTCGTCGTATAAAAAGACATCTAAAAGGGGCAAAGAGTTCAATGTCATCAAGTTACTGACTCAAAATATTTTCGATTTTTTTGTTTAGGAACTACTTATCTGCTAGAATATCCTGGATGAGGCTGCCACAAAAACGTTTTGCTTGGCACTAGCAAAGAGAGGCCTGTACCCAGCAGTGGGTGAAGTCGGGCTGTGGATGATAAATCTGCTAGTCCTTCGTCCTAAATTATCAAAGCTTGTAGTTTAGCAACATTATTCCATGCGTAGATCCCGATGTTGAAAAGGCAGTTTTCACTAGATACATTTTAATGCGGGACTGATTATAATATAAAATATTGAATAGATCCCGCCTGCTTTCAAACCCTTTAATATAATAAGACGACTTTATTTTTGTAATATGGCGCCTGGTGGTCGCCATATTGAATTTTGATAACTGTCATGCAGCAACAATCGCAAGACAAATCAATTGACATAAGAATCTTTAAAATCGACCCATTTATTGGTCTAGAGAGCCATAAAGTAATAAACATAATACATACCTATGGCCTGTTAGGGCTGCGGGTTGTTCGCCGCGGCCCCGGACTACAAAGGCCAAAAGAAGGAACATGGGTTTGAGTGTCATGTCTGACACACGCACCTCTTGGCCGGGGAAAGTTTTCATGATTTCCCACCATCCTTACTAATATTATAAAAGCGAAAGTGAGTTTGTTTGTTTGTTACCTCTTCACGCTTTAATGGCTAAACCGATTTTGATGAATTTTGGTACAGAGATAGTTGGGAACCAGGAGACGGACATAGGCTAATTAAGGCTAATTATTTTAAAAAAGTGGGATATGAGGGAGAACGAGGGAAGAAAAGGGAAAACTTAGCGTTGCTATTACAAATCAATCAGGCGCAAGAGCAAAAACTGCAGGTCTGCTTAGTGTGTTATATCGAATTTAACGCGAGCGAAGCCGCGGGCAAAAGCTAGTTAAAAATAAAACTTCATGTGCGCCACGCGTTTGGGTAAAAATAATGAAAATTAAAACTGTTTTAATTGTGAGTTAGCTTCATATTTCTTTACGACGACATAGTAATTAAGTTCACTCGTTCTTCTGGTTTCTAGGCCAATATGAAGACCCACACCTTAGGTGTAACAATCGGTGTGGCTTGCCATCATTACTGTATGCTCTCATCAAATTAACCAGCGCTAAACTATTATATGTATGAGATCTCCAAACTGTTTTGAGCAAATGTGGTCAATCAATGCTCGTTCCTTCTCTGTTTAAAAAGGGTGCTAGGCCAATAATGGGCTTCGAAGTTTTTCGAATAATGTATGACGTTGCAGCTTGATCATTAAAGTAAATGCTTTGTTTATCAATTATCTCGATTCTTGCAATTATGTGACCTTTACAGATGTCGTTCATTGTAATCAAATCTAATCGTTAGTTTAATAGGTAGGTACAGCATCCTACTTGTTTCGCTAAATGTTTTCTTATAAATTCAAAAACGGTCACAATGGAATGAATCGCTGTTGATGCTTCTGAGATTAAACATTGAAAGCGATTCTGAGAAGCCAATTCAAAATACACTTCATAAAAACAGTCGAAAAAACTTCGCCAGTCGTTCATATATATACACACATCAAAAGTATCTAGGGATCAACATATATTTTTGCAATAACTTTTCTCCTGATTGATATTAATTAAAATTTTCTTTAAGGATTCATCAAATAAAGTGTTTTCGTTTGTCACAGTAACGATAAACCAAGTCACCTTTGCACTAATAAAGAAATTTGCCATTTTCCTAATAAAGGGATTTTTGACATTTGAACCACTAACATTAAAGTTCGAAAAAAAGACTGAAATAACAGTTTTCTTTAAAATTTTATTGGGTAACTTAAACAATTAATAATCCGTGTTTCTACCGCGAACACTAACAACACAAGAACATCGGTTTGGCATACTCAAAATGAGTTCATCCAAATCACGCTGTGGAATGGCCGCCCATGTTCGTTGCAACAACAAAAAAAGGTCTTCTTGCGACTGGATACCCTCCATATTCGGCAGAGCTCTTCTCTGTAGCATATCCCATGCATGCTCAATCGGGTTCAAGTCTGGCGACTGAGCAGGCCAGGGCAGGACATTGATGTTAGCTGCGGCGAGAGTCTGTCTTACAACTCTTGCGGTGTGCGGTCGTGCATTATCATGCATTAACTGAAATAAGGGACCGATTTGCACTTGTAGAGGAACGATGACGTCTGATACAATCGTCTCAGCATAAATTTGAGCGTTGAGGTTGCCTCTGATCCAAATCAACTCAGTTCTTCCGCCGATCCAAATACCCGCCCATACCATGATGGTTCCACCACTATAAGGATGGACTTCCTGGCAGGATTTTAATCGCTGTTGGCGTCCAGGGGTTCTCCAGTGTCGTACACGTCTTGTATCCGGTCTCATACCAAAACGAGACTCATCAGAAAAGCACACGAAACGCCATTGTTCTTCTGCCCAATTTCTGTGTTCAAGAGCCCATTGATATCGAATCCTACGATTGTGCATTGCTATAGGTGGTACCCGTAGCGGTCTTCGGGAATGAAGGTTCACTTCATGCAAGCGGTTTCTGACTGTTTGGTCGCTAATTAAGTTCCCTGAAGAGTGATGAAGCCTCACGGCTAACATCATGGCGGTTATTGTTGGAGCTCTTCGAGTTAAGATTTGAATGTATCGGTCTTGTCTCCGTGTGGTGCAGCGATACCGTCCTCCATGGCGCTCAGCCACGGTACCAGTGCTTCGGTAACGTGTCCAAAGTCGACTGATAACACTCTGACTTGTATTCAGAGCTAAAGCTACAGTACGTTGCCGGGAACCAGCTTCTATCATTCCCACGGCTCTGAGCATTTCTTCCCTGCTTAAATGACGTCGCCGCTCCATAATAACGTTGGTTTTAATCAGTAGTAGGGAAACAGTAGCACTAATAATGTCTTCAATGCGTTGTATGTTTTTATAGGGAAAATATTGACAGCTTATTTTCATCTTTTACTCGAATTTGATTGAGAGTTCCTGATTCAAATTATGAAATGCACCAAAAAGGATCCATATAAATTTATAAAATCATAAATTTATTACAAAGCCACATCTCAATCTCAAGAAATCCGCATAAAAATGCTTGATCCCTAGACACTTTTGATGTGTGTATGTTAAATTGATAATGAAAACTATAATGTGTAGTTTTGTAGGTATATAGGTAGCGATAGCGACAGATTGCAAATCGTTCATAGGCATCGTAAAAACCCGTTAGAATTGATGTTATAGGCAGGCACGTTATATAAGTAGGTGAATTGATGCAGATACCTGATCTGCGCGTTTTTCCTTGAATCGTGTGGGAAATAAGATACAATCCAATATTATCCATATATGACGCGTTTATCAATATAATTTTAAAGAAAAGAGAAGTAGGATGAGACACTGATTGACCCATAACACACAGCCCACATCTACCAACTGTATTTGTTTAAATAATTTTCTACTGAAATACTATCAATACATAATATAGTCGGCAGTGGCTGGTAATCTGACGACCTCGATGGTCCAGCCCACGGTCAACGCATCGCCTCGCAAACCAGTCTGACATATTCTTTTATTAATAACGAGTACCAGTTATGTTGCTAGTAAGTGATTACGACTCTGTTCGTGATTTTTGCAAGAATGTAGTGTCGTATCAAGTATACATTTTAGCATTTCTTAATTTTGCGATCACTTTGTATCCGATTTAATTTTATTTGAATTAAGTTCATTTTGGGGTTTGTTAAATGAAACATCACAACTTATTGTTGTATTTACTCCTCCTCTGTTCTACAGCTGGACAAAAGACTGCTTTCTTGTTACTTAATTCGGTCTCCATTGTTTTTTTTAATCTTACTCTTACTAATATTATAAATGCGAATGCTTGTGAGGATGGATGGATGTATGGATGTTTGTTACTCTTAACGTCAAAACGGCTGAACGGATTTATTATGGTCTGGAATAACACATAGGATACTTTTTCTTTCGATATTACGCGGGTGAAGCCGCGGGCGCCAGCTAGTCAAAAATTAAACAAACGATAGTCAACAGAATTGGTGTTGATAATCTTGTATCATAATTTATTTCTTTGTAAGAAGCAAGCATACATGCAGCAGGCATGGTTTCTGTCATGGCTCGACTCCGGCGAAATTAGCTTAAACAAAGTGTGCCATTGCAAATTGTGACATATAAACATTTAGCCAAATAAAAAATATACTAAATATTTTTATACATAAAAAGATAACGCCTAATAAATTTCGGAATATTAAGATTCTGCCAGATATAGGGCACCATTTCACTGTGTAATAGATGGAAGAAATACTTTGTTCTCTGTAAACTCTCCTAATAATTTTAAATGAATAAAAGACCCATCGACGAATCAATCACCAACATTGCGCTCATGATCACTATGCCAACGAATAAATAACGTCTAATTTTCGAACATACTAACAAACTTGACCTGCGCCTACACATAGAGCAAGCTCAATTGGCAAACGCACGAATAGCTGGTGTGTGTGCACGCATATCACTAAACAGAGTATTTATTTGTCTCTGTGACCCAAGCCGAATCTTTAAGTTCAAATGTACTTAAAATAATAATCCTATTTGGGAACAATAGTTCAGGAACCGGGGTTTAGTGATTTATGACAATAAGACGTCCAACGACATCCTTGCAGCTCTTAGGCTTCCAATTTAGCTGAGTTTTTGCCAGTTTTGAGTTATTATTAAGACAATCGCTTAAAACGAACGGCTTTCGCCTGCACAATTGGTGGACAAACTTCTCGGATTTGTTTGTCACAATTCTGCACAGTTTCAACTGGTGTATAAGATGTCGGTCTTGCCGTAATTCCAGTGTTCTAATAAAAATATTTGTATAACAGTATTTCGCCGTGTATGGTCTGATCATTGAAAGAAAGAAAGAAAGAAGTATTTAACATTTTGTAAGAAGTTTGAAAACCTTTTACCATGAGAACAAAAGCTATTAAGCTCAATGTGCACAAAGGTACTCAAAAGTTGGATGTTTTGTACTCAAAACACTAATGAACGGCGATCCGTACAGCACCTGCTAACTATGCCATGAACCTGGGCTTAGTAACATCTCAAAATATTACGATTTCATCGCATTAGTATAGCGGGACTGAATGATCTCCAGTTCTGGAGCCATACCTATAGAGAGTGTGTTCCTTTTAGTCTGATCCGACATTCGGTATCTCGGTTTACTCGTGCAAAGCGGTGGCGAAACAGGTGGAACAATTAAGCACATAATTAACACTAGATCAGCATTCCCCTTAATTTATATATAGTGACCTGCTGTTTCGTATGGATCAGGTTGGCCTACAAAAGGGATGATTTAAAGGCAGTTACATGTGGCTGAGGTAAAAATGGGGGAAATGTGGTGTAACGCAAATGTATAGAATGAGAACAGGAAGCTTTAAAGTGGCGCCGTTGACTGAAAAGTTGTTTGGTAAACGGATATCTCGGTATAGACACGTGATGGGGAGAAATGAGGAACAATATTGCTTTAAAAGCAATTCATATATAATAGAATTTTGGAACCAACATTACAAATAAAAACGTGAACCTCACATCAAAATGCTATGTATGTAATATAAAGGTACCACGCCTCGTTTATTCAACATATTGTGATGGACAGACGTAATGCAAAACATTCGCTTATTTTCGTTGGATCCCAGTTTTTGATCCCACTTTAATATTTTTGGCGTTGGATCCCACAAAACATTATTATATATTTCCGTTGAATCCCAAATTTGAAAAATACTAAAAAAATACGTTTTATTGCCACTGAATCCCAAAAACTATTTCCGTTGGATCCCAGATGTTTAAAAACATCTGAATGCGGGTACATCCAACAACAAAATCACAATAATATTTTAAGGCGAAATTTTGTATATGTTTGTTATTCCAACACGCTCAAACTTCTAGACTGATTTGGATGAAATTTGGGTATGTGGATAGGTTATGTTAGAATAACGGGTGCCTGCCGTTTTTCCGAAAAGATTTGGACAACATTTCATTACCCAAACAAATTATAGGAACCGGGAACTAGGTTTGGTTAGGTTAAAACTGCGACCTCCTACGACTTGTATTTATAGGAAAAAGAGATTGTTTTTAGTTGTTTACCCGGAACTGAACTATTTAGATTAGGATAATTACTTATTTACAAAAAAAAGGTTAGGTTAAAACTGTGACCTGTGTGCCAGAAACGGCCACATTATATAAAAAAAAATTATGACGGCAGTATTTTTTTTTGAGCTAAGAGGCGCTTGTTTTGAAGGCGTTCATATTTATTTATTTATAAACATCACAAATTAACCTGATCATTTTTAACTCATGCCAGTCTAGTACTATTTGGAGTACATCATTTGTCTCATTTATTCCCCAGTGGCAACAATCCTAAAAAATCCAAAATACACACACGGTGTTTTTGAAATATTTAATAAAAAGTAAATCACTTTTCTTCTGAAATGTACACATGTTGTCATAAAATGGGATTCAATGGTAATATCAAATGGGACCCATCGTTAATACCTAAAAAATGGGATCAAAAACTGGGATCCAACGAAAATAAATCAAAACATTAAGACTAAGAGCTGTGTTAATTTGAAGTGACACCACTCGCTTATCTCCTTTTTACATATTATGTGTGATGACAATGAAGGAGTGTCAGCTGTGTTAGTATTTAGATGATCTCTGGACGAAACATGTATTGTGACGTGGAACGTTAATCAAGCGTGTAAGACTCGGTACATCACTCGCGATGCTTTAGCAATAATTAACGCTCATTGTTAGTACGCATGGCGACCAATCCAGCTATACAAAACCAGTATAAGAGGGTATAAGTCTATGTACAGGAAATCTATAAAAAGCGACACCATGTTATACTGGAAATGTATAATAGATTGTTGTGTGGCCGTGTGTACCACAATCATGTTCAATAGAAATCTCGCTTCATCGAGTATTATTACGACGTAGCTGTGTCGTTTACAATGCAATGCAGTAGAATAAAGTTCCGTACAATTATGTCCGTTTCTAAAAAAAATAACGATTGTAACACCGTCTCAAATGGGAAATTACTCACTCCTAACCGTAGTAAACAAATTCACTGGCTGCTTAATTGATATTTGAAATGCCTTGAATACATACTCATGTTATGATTAAGAATTGTATGCGCAGATCGTATGTCTAGCAGTTCGAAAGCGCGGTCATCTGTTGTGAGCCTAAGGTGGTGCAGTGCAGTTCCACGTTGCGGGTTCAACTGCCCATTAGCGTCCTCTGACCATATTACTCAATTGATTCTTGTAAATAACGGTCTATATTTACAACAGAAACGTGTTCATTACTGGTGTCATGCGAGATTATTCAAAATTAGTCACGATGAGGCTAGTCATGTAGACACCACGCTGACGGGAGTCACTTTCTTCCTTGTTTGTCATCTTGAATACTACTTCAATCGTGACAGTCATATGATACATACACAGGTCTAAACAAGATTTTTCTTTACAACACATAATATGCGTAAGAAGAGAACAACTCGTTTCAGAGCATGTTTACTATTTAGTAAACATACGGGCGTCAGAGTAAACAAACGGATAGGCTAACTAACAATGGAATTGGATAGTAGATATGCTAAATGAGATAACAGCTTAGATAACTATTTGTTGTCTTCTTGTTTTTCGCGTGAGCTAGAATAAGTAATTCTTGAGTTATAACTGCACTAATAAACGCTCTATAGCTCGTAGGTTCGAGCGCGACGGCTAAGCATGAGCTCTTGAGTTCAATTCCCGGGTTGGCCAACGTGTTATTGGGTTTTTTAATCGGAAATTTCTCAGTAGCTGAATTCGTGCCCGGTTAATGGCAAGAAACACACCTCCTATTACATGCGACTTAAAAACATACCTGGCAGAATCTGGGTGTACTATTAACCACACTTCTAGTTATCCCTTCGTGAGTAACAGACGTGATGTTATGTGATGTATACTAATACAGTTATGGAGTTGTTTCAGTGAAACATTCGTTAATTTTTGATTGGTAGCCATAGTCAAACACTCGGGCTCTATAGGATCGATTTGATATCATTCATAATTAAACGTTTAGCACGTCAAACTGCATTGTTCTGTTTCAAGGTGCCTAAACGGGTTTTCATGGCTGAATTTGTGTGACGCTCACATGTACATATTATAATAATATGTCGTATCAAAGGCGCATGCCATAAACCTGGACTACATCAGGACCAGTACATTATTATGGTCACAAGTAAAGCCGGAATCAGATACCTCAGTTTCTGCTTATTTTTGACTTCTTACATTCGGCATCTTTCACTCAAGTGTATCTGAACACTTAAGTGTAATTGAATGTGCGACCAATGTACATCCACGCGTGTGTTGCATCTGATGTTCGATGTCGGACCGCCATACTTGCATATGTAATGTAGTTTATATGTAAATATTAATTTTATGATTTATCATATCGCGTGCAGTAGTATGCATTCAATTAATCGTAATGGATGATTCCATGAAACCCTTTGTTCGAACTACTAGTGCCCCTAATCTTGAGAACATCGTGGTAATTGATTCTCAAGGCGGTGGCGATTCACGATGTGCGATTTGTATTGATTTGTATATGTATTTATTTATTGGTTTAACTACAATTGTTACACTGATGAATAAAAACAATACGGTAACAAAGAATTCGACTAAGTGTATAATATGATGCGGCAAACACAGCTAGCAAAAATAAAATTAAAAAGTAAAAGACAAGAAAAGGTACAGAAATAACACTTAACAATATATTTTTTTACAATGTTTACGACGGTGTGCTTAGTATCCACACGTACTGATAATAAATGGAACGTCATTAGGTTGAATAGTGTGGAAGGAGCTCGTGGCTGAATAATAAGGTGTCTTATTCCAAAATGTTCTTAGCTATGTTTCATGAAAATTTGCTTAGCCATTGGAAGATAATCACGTCATTTCTAGTTGACGGATACTATTTATTATAACCTAACTGCGCGTCCCACGGGTCATCCGCGTAGACCGGAATATAAAGTAGCTTATGTGGTAATCCAGGTAAAATCTATCTACAAACCAAATTTCAATTTGGAGACAAATATACACACAGGCATACAAACTTTCGCATTTATAATATTGTGATTTGAAATCCTGTCACTAAGTGTACGACTAAACGCCGACAGATTTAATATCACACAATTAATATGGGATGAGTTACATTTTAAACGTACTGAGTTATTATTTCCAAAGTAAGTATCGGATTATCGGAGATAAATTGCGTCGCTGATGAGCCCTGTCGGCGAAGAGTCCTGTCGGCGAAGTGTCCTGTCGGCGAAGAGTCCCGTCGAAGTAAAGTCTTGTCTGTGTTCAGTCTGTCGGCGTTTAGTCGTACACTCCCTGTCACCTGTCAATGATATTACAATCGTATGATAAATCTTGACCCTATGCACAGGCATCACCAAGATCAAAATATGCAATCCGCCAAAAATATAAAAAATAATTCTTAATAATAATTTCTAACCCTGAATTGAATGCACCTTGGGGTGCAATATATTAATTTATAAACCGTGAAAAGAGAGTATTGAACCGTGTAAAGAGTTAGTAGTTTAATAATTGTTTCTCATGAATATGATAAAATAAAAACTATCGTGGCATGTCTCAACGTACTAAGCCGAAAGCAAATGTTTACAAGCAGATAGGTCAACATTGCCTTGAATGACGTAAAAAGGAAAAAATGCTAAACACAGCGCGCAATTGATTTTCAATTGCAACAATATTCACTATAGTGCAAGTAAAGCGCAATTCGATATAAACATGGGTGTAGGATATGTCGGTCTATAAATACAGGTAAATTCATGTACATCACGCTACGCCACGCCAAGTATCCGCTTGGGGGACGCGGACGGTAGTACTTGCGTATCAGAGTTGTAACGCTCATAAGTATTGGTTCTGTGTAGGTCATTTTAACACAATCCTTACTAATATAATAAAAGCGAAAGTGAGTTTGTTTGTTATGTCTTCACGCCTAAATGGCTTAACCGATAGTGATGAATTTCGGTATAGATAGATGGACCCTGGAGACGGACAAAAGTTATTTTTTTTTAAAGTGGGAAATGAGGCAGAAAGAAGGAAGAAAAGGGAAAACTTAGCTTTGCTATTACAATTAATAAGCCGCAAGGGCAAAAACTACAGGTAGCAGGTACCTGCAAATCATGAAAGGGGGACTGTGTTACCCCGAATTTAACGCAAGCGAAGCCGCGGGCTAAAGCTAGTTATTTATAAAAACGAATCGGAAAACTTTTATTTGACATTTTATTACACATGGAATGTTTTTTAATGATGACATCTCCATCTTTTATTGTTTTATTAACTGATTTTTGATTATTTTTTAATAACTTATTGAAGGTACTACAACATAAGTTTTTTATTGGAATAATGTATTAATTTTTTAGGTGGTAGTTTATGAGTTATCGTTTAGGTATAATACATATTTTTTCATACGTATACATATCTGTATGTCTATACGGATGATCTGCTAATCATTGAGTAACAATGGAAAATGAATACTCGATAAAAAATATGTGATATATCATTATACCATAACTAAAAATGCTGAAATAAAAATGATTTTTTTTCCGGGAAAAAAGTTATTTTCCAGTTATTAGATTTTTTTAAGTCTGTTTTTTTTTACAAAAAAAGTTTTATTCGCATTGTATTGACAAAGTAGTTTATTGCGACTTGATTTATTTATTAATTTATAATATATGTGACATTGATGCTTATTTAAATGAACTAAATAATATCAAACTATTATGAATGAATTAATTATATGTATTTTTTTTTAATAAACCATTTCATATTTTACCAAGTCCATAACTATAATATTATGAAACTCATTCTCTCAGTCATTTGTAGTATCGCGTTGTTATGTCAATATTCGGAAGGCGCTTTGGTGGAAACATAATCCCGTAATAACATTAAACCATATTCGATGAATTTAGTATAAATATGCACAAATGAACTCATAGCTACGAAACATATACTATTAACTAAACATTTTAAATTAATGAACTTATTAGGTATTACATTAAAAAAAAAAACCTTTAACTTGCAAAGAGAGAAGAAGCCATCTAGTTTATCGATCTGTTTCCATGATTAATTTTTGCCTACCTAGTTATAGTTTAAGCCAGTTCTAGACTTCTAGATAGCATTCAACGAAACCATAAAATTCCATGTTACATATTCATCTGTTCAATATTGAAAGAGGTTACCTCTACGTTTGCAAAGAAGTACACGGCCGCCATTATAATTATCTCCAGTCAAGGAAAGAGCCTGTTGAAAAGCAACCTGTAGTGAAAGTATGGCAGGCGTAACCACATGAATATTTAAATTATAAGAACTTTAATGCTGTAGGACAATTTCCTAGAGTATTCCGATTTTTAGCTGACTTCTTTAAGAAGGAGGTTAGCAATTCAACTGTACTTTTTTTCGGTATGGTTGCTATAAATTTAGCGATTTCTCTGTCGATTTTCAAAAATATTTTTTATTGAAAGTGTGTACTCCCGAGGCGGTCCCTTATCAGTTTTATTTTTATTGCTGGAGTAATTATTAGTTATCTTCTACATATGAGGGTGCGTTTTTAAGTTCGCGTAATGATAGGTTTGGAGAGAGTGATTATGCTCATTAAGATTGTAACGTGTTCAGTAACTCATAATTAGTTTAAATACGAGGTTTCATTGTTATTAGACAATTGGTCTTTGAACTATTGTCAACCAATCAACATAATCGGGAGTGAAAAGTGATAAATGGAAAAAATCGAATATCGTGGCCTTATAAAGATCTTTAGCAAGCAAGGAAAATCAGTTCTGACGTTCCGTAGTAAATGTGTGTATTGTATTATTGCAATACACACTGGTTGGTCGAAGACCCAAAATCTCGAGATCACACAAAACATGAGAAAATAATAAAAAAATATCAATATTTAAGGCAGTCCCAGTCTAGGAAAATTTACAGCCCGACTAATATTCGTGCAGTATTAGGTACAATGTTTTTTTGACTAAAATCAGTAAGTAGATATAATTTGCAGTTATTTTTACTGCAAAATAATACTGGTTATATGCGTAGTATCTACTTATTTGTTTATTGGGTAAACCAGGCGTTGAAAAGAGGTCTCGTTTTGCGGGTAAATAAGTAGGATTTCAAATGGGAGCTCCCCATAGCACGCTCAATTAGTTTTTTGTAGTGTATTTTCTAGGCATGTAATTTTCGCCCATGTTTTTTGGACGACACAAGTCAAATAAAAAATTATGTTGATACACTTTAATGTATAGTCATATGTATGAAATGATAATAAGCACTCTTCTGCATCACCACCCAAGTTATGGCCTTAGAAGTGCAAGGCCAAATAAAATATGATTTGTGTAAGGATTCCTGTAAGAAAAGGGAATTAAACGATATCATGACGGTCGACAGGGGAGAATAGAAAAATAAAATGTGTTGCAACGATCTCAGGTAACATGTAACAAAGCAGAAAGATGATTTTGAAAAACTGACCAAAAATAGGCACTGTACGAGTTATATTTTTAACGCCCGATAAAAAAATGGTGTTATAAGTTTGTTTCATTTATTTATTTTATTAATGCATAGGCTATTCTCTCGTATTACCAATCAGACTATATCTAGAGGCTCCTCTGTCCACCGGCATGGTAGTTAACTCATGCGCAACGGCATTGTTTACAACCGACAGAATGAGTTCTGGTTATGTTGTGTCAATGGAGTAACTTTCGTTTATTCACCATTATTATGATAACAACACTTTATTGTTAAATGCCTCAATGAATGACTGCGTTGGTTGAGAAACATGAGTTACATGAGTGAGAATGTGGACCGTAATGTACAAAGTGGGCCGGAGTTTGTGATGTACATACGCCTGCAGGTCAAGCTACCCGAAACTGTCAATTTTTCCCAATGTACCTTGAACCTATACTTTAGAAATAAAGTCGAAAATCTATCAAAGAAATCTGACAGATTGTAGTAGCTTGATGTGCAGGCGTCTGTACGTTGGTGGATATCACATGCCTTCGAATTTTCATTTGAGAGCAGTAGGGTAGGTACCCTACCATGACGTTTTAAAGCAGAACTTATTCGACTGAGGGAAAGAGATGGTACTAGACACCCTGTATAGCTCTGTCTCTTTCTCTCAGTGGAATAAGTTCTGCTTTAAGACGTCATGGTAGGGTAGCTGTAGTGAATAAACAAATTAAATAGTCCGTAGGCTTTAACGGTCGTCCGTTCGAACACATAAAGTAAAACAAAATGGTTGCGTATTTACAAATCAAACTAGCGTTGCTCAATCAAACTCGTTTTGCGGCATTCATCTAAGAAGATATTGTTTTTGTTTCCCCACAGCTACATCTTTAAGCAAGTTGTGACGCTTGTTTTCCAGGAAAAGATATGTTAACGACATGCATGTGCATAAAACATGAATACAAGAACGTCTTGTATAATCGCAAACTTGTTGACCATGTTCAGACATGTCTGGTCACACATTTTGACAAAGATTTGCATACCACTAGTCTTTGTAAGCTCTCGGTGTAAGCTATGAGCGAACGTGGTAAATACAACATGAGGATCGCATGTGTCATAATTATCTCACTTGTCGGCAAAACAAACTTCACTGGGATTTTCTGTGGGAAAAGTACATAAAAACTAATATTGACGAAATCAAGTATAATTCCTTACTAATATTATAAAAGTGAGTTTGTTTGTTTGTTTGTTACGTCTTCACGCCTAAATGGCCAAACCGATTTTGATGAATTTTGGTACAGAGATAGTTGGGACCCTGGAGACAGACATAGGCTATTTTATAAAAAAAGTGAGAAAATGGGGAGACAGAGGGAAGAAAGGGGGAGAGAAAGTATTTTTATCAATCATCACGCGGGTTAAAGTTAGCGTTAGCCCAAACTAACTATGCCACGCGGACGAAGTCCCGGTCCCAAACTAGTAAAATATAAGTCTGGAACAAATAAATAACTTTGCATGACATCAAGGTCACTTGTTGCATCATTATTTCAATAACTTTAAGAGGTGTCGCGCGAAATAATACATTCAATGTAAATACTGTTTGTCACACCGCACCGCTTGTTTGTATCGTGATATCTTATTTAAATAATTTCACATTCTTGTTTTATTCAATTTCTTTGGTTTCAGCTTGTGTGATTTCCGCTTTTTTTGTTTTACCTACCTGGCCTCATAAACGATAACTTCACGGTTGTCTAAATTACCAGTAGGAGCTGTGAATTGCGTCCTTTGCCTTGTATTTTATCGTAAACAAAAAACAAATTCTTTCCAAAAAAAAAAATTCTCATTAGGGTGATGGGAATTAAATATAATTCCTGCATAACTCCGTCTCTTTCCCCTGATATACCATAAGTCTGATTAAAATGATATTGCTTCAAGAAGCGATGGTCCAGATATCTAAAAATATTTTCTTCCGGAAATCATAATAGAAACCTAAGCAAAGCTTGTTTTATTTATGGTATTATTAATGAAGACCTTTGCACCGACAAGCAATTTGTTCTTAACAACAGTGAGCGTCGGCTATGTGATATCTGTGTTGAAAGAGTTATGACGTGACAAGTACCACAGATCAAAATAAAATTATCCTAGATGTCTATTACATATTGTTTCTAAACATATATTTAATCCTGAGTAGTTATAATGATTGCTGAGCGCAGATAAATTATGATATACACAGTATTAAATCAAGCGCGTAACGGAATAGGGAACAATATCAGGGTTCGAAAATCCCGAAAGTGAGTTTGTTTTTTTGTTACGTCTTCACGCCTAAAGGGCTAAACAGATTTTGATGAATTTTGGTACAGAGATAGTTGGGACCCTGGAGGCGGACATAGGCTATTTTTTTGCGCCAATGCTAATTAATTAAATTATTAGTAGGTACCTGAAGGTGCCTTTCTTTAACAAATATAGCGACATTGCTGCAACTTGGCGAAAATATAACAAAAAGGCTTTAAGCGAGCGACACGCTAAGCTGAAACGCGTGAAACTATTTCGTTGGTACTTAAGTTTTGCTTTACAAAGTGAATTAGAATTGTCTCTTAACATTACAGGTGTTCATAATTCGAACAAAATATAGCAATAAATAAATATCTTGGGACAACTCACACACGGCTATCTGATCCCAAGCTAAGCAGTAGCTCTACCATGAGTTTAAACCAATAGTATTCGTCGCTACTCGATACCGACGCCGTCAATTTTTTGTATGGGAAATTTTACAGCGCCTCTAGCGGTCACTTGTAGAACCAAAATCGGCAGTATGAGACATCAAGTAAGAAACCTATCGTATAGGAACTCGCTAGCGACTAAAGTTTATGGCAGTTTGCTATACGAATCGGTACCATGAGTTACAAATTTGACAGGTACTATCGATGCAAACCGTTACTTCAGTAGTAAAGTAACTCACTAGCTTAATGAAGGATGAAATGCTGTGAAGTGTGTCGTTTAAAACAATTTTTAATTAATTTGTGCATAAATATGTCCGGTAAAACTTATTTAGCGTGGAATATGTTAGCCACGGGTGCATATGAACACGAACAACGAGACCAAGGAAATTTCTAAGCTACTGTGCGAAAGGTTTTTGGAGATCCACTTGCACATATTGGTGAAAATAATTTTATCAAAGAATATAGGCTGAATAAACAGGTTTTCGAGCATTTGTGTGAACAAAAATAGTATCACTTGAATAGGTGAGAAATAAGAATTATGTTAGAAACTTCATTATTCAAACTTACTTTTGTACATACATGTATTTCACATTTTAAGTAGCTCGTTTAGTTTTATGCGCATTGTTATGTTACGCACATATAAGCTATCAGCGTATTACCGGTAAACCTCTACATTTTTCCCAAGAGGCCATGAGTGTCTATATTCAAGAAGTAACAACAACACTGAACCGTCACCAATATTATGAAAAAGTTTATGAAATTCCCAACCACAAGACAAGAAAGGGATATCATTAAACAAAGGCACATATAAAATAACCTTGTGTAACAAAACATATTTCACCTACCTTAACAAAGTACCTATTCAGAACTTTTATTTTAGTTACTACACTAGAAGTTATAGGATGCTAGAAGTTCCCAAAAGTTATAGGATCTATTGATGGTAGTCATTTTATAACTTCCTTTACTTTCATATTCATGCAGATTCGGACGCGGCCATCATGACATTGACGCATTGAAACATGACGGCTGGCATTAATTTCACAAGGTATAACCCATCCAAATTTAGAAACACATATTATGTTTTTGATTTACGCTTGCTTTATTACATTAACAATAGGCAGCGTTATAGAATCGGTGTTTTTAATTGGTAGGGTTATCTGCCTTACTCTGTCTTTTACTGTAGCTAGAACGAGACAGCAAACTTAAGTGTGAAGTTTGATACGTAATGGTTCTTGTACCAACATAAACATTTATAAACTGTATAAACAATCGAGCTGTCGCTAGCGAGTCCGTTTAGCTCATGGTACGAGTTTAATTGTAATCTATACGATGCGCGTTTATCCGATATCGACTACGGTAAGATGGTGTCGTTTTACTTTGGCAACTCATGGTAAGCGTACAGAGCTTGTGTTATGGTAACCAGACAACTGATATACATACTTATATAATTTATAAATACATACATATTATAGATAAATCACACCCAGACACAGAACAAACAATGAAAATCTTTGTCAGGCTCTTTACCACAAATAATATTTTAAAGCATTTTTTTCCTTTGAACTGTTTACGACTAGGTTGAGGCATATCGTAGTCCACTGCAAGACGTAGGGCTCTTCCAAAGAGCGCTACAACATCATGTTATCCAGTCTCACCTACCGATTGTTTTATTTCGTCGCTATAGCAAACAACACTGCGTTTGCCGATGCGCGGTATCCACTCCAGGATGCAGGTTCTCCACCGGCTGGCTGGCCAGCCTTTACTTAAGCTTACTTACTCTGCAAGCTATGTCTGTAACTCTATGGAAAAGAGCGATTTGTAAATAACTAAGTATCTCTATTATCCGCAGATGCAGCATCACCGACAGCGATTTCGGTGACTCAGATCCCGCTGTTAGGCGTGAACGGCTCCGGGATCCTTCATGTGAACCTCACGGGAAATCTCCCGAGTAATCTGACGGATAACCTGCCTAAAGTCAGCGACCCCATCGTACCCGACGATAGTACGTATATTTATTTTGTAGTTTATTTCATTTTCATTCCCTTTGAGCGAAGTGGGTGGAAGACAATAAAACGACGAAGCGCGCGATGCGGAAAAAATGGAAACTAATGTATGTACCTAACTGAACTATCATTGTATTAATATAAGGAGATTGGCAAAATTCCATGGTAAAATAGGCTCTAGGGTAAAGTCGGCGAACAATCGTGTCCATTTAATTAAATCACCCCTAAATTTTATTACATAACTAACGACGGAAACAAAAAATAATGTTTATCATGGAAAAATTAAAAGATAAATAAGTGTAAAGAATAACATTTCTGATTAAAGGATATGGATAATTATGTTTTATTTTTGTTGGTTTTGTTTTTGCAGAGTAAAAAGGAGCAAAAATGTTTATTTAATTGGCAAGGTCACAAAACATTAGGTAGATCAGTATTCTCAACGCATAAAGGCAAATTAGAATTAAATATGAATACGTCTTTTGCTATCTGTATATCGTTTCAGTC
Organism: Ochropleura plecta; assembly: GCA_905475445.1. Taxonomy (NCBI): domain Eukaryota; kingdom Metazoa; phylum Arthropoda; class Insecta; order Lepidoptera; family Noctuidae; genus Ochropleura; species Ochropleura plecta. The sequence goes on along the minus strand of FR997721.1, from coordinate 25,175,521 downwards.
CGCAGTAGCCGATTTTCACCAAAGTCCTTTGTGATTTGATTGATTGTAATGGGTTAAATTTCTTCAAAGTATTATGTCATGATGTACTTTTGTTTAGCACATTACCGGGCATTTCGTCTAACCCATTGCTGTTCTAGACTCTTTAATGAGGTACTTTTTTCATAGTTCATGTAATACAGCAATGCCGTTCATATCTTCAACCCAAAAATTTGGCATTGGTACGAAACGAGTAGATTGAATCTGTTAGTATATTAAATTTAATAAAGAAAAAAAAACGTTCTCACGTAACGTTCGCGTTCCAAAATCCAGAAGTGCAAGGCTACTTGTCAGATTGATGGTTAAATATCTGCGCTACTATACACCCTATAAGTGGAATAGTATCTTAATCGTAGGTCGGGGAAACAGTCACTGGCAGGTGCACTTCACTTTTTTAATGTCATTTACTCCATTTTTAATCACAAAAATATTTATAATAACTGCGAAAAATTAAGCGGATTTTGCTATAGAGCCCCTTCAGAAACTTTGGTACCTACACTACATAAGAACCTACACTACATGCTACGAACGTACCTCAGACATCCTTAATTAATAGCATTAGGTCCACGCTATTGTACCAGTCATTTTAGTGTCATATTGTCTCCGGTCATCAAGCTGAGACATGTACAAGCAAAACACCCAAGTGGGTGTTTTGCTTGAACACGTCTTGTCACGTGTAAGTACACATGCAGTTAGTTGTATTGATGTTACCGATTTAACAGACTGCATTGCCTTTTGTTCATAACGTTGCACTGCGCCACGTAAACTGATAAAATTAAGTGATAAAAATCATTGCATGAGTATTTTACAGAGACAAGGTCAGTTGGTTTCTACTGGTTTTTATTCGTCAAACGTTGATAAAAAAAATAACATTACGATGCACGATGTAAAGGTGCCATTTTCTCCTAGGATGATATCAGACTTATCTTTACTTTAGAGTCACCAGAAATCCATTTAGATTTATTTTAAAACTTTATAATAGCATTGTTATGACTGGCTTGTAAATCTATGATTCACCTTGTAAATTGATTGCGTAGAAATAAGAAAATAGTAGAAATAGAAAAAAGTAAATCTTATGAAACCATTCATAACATTTTGATGACTTTAACATTAAAATTACATAAAATTAAAATCAGATAGATCCTGGGCTGTCAGCAGGATGTGTCTTTGTAGGTGATATTTCTCACTCAATTAAACAGAAGAAGACTAATTAATTTATAGACAACGTTAAGGGTTATGCTGGTCATGTTTTAAGAAGTAGATGTTGTAACGACATATACCAAAAATTAAGTGTCACTAGTCAAACAATAGTCATCATATTCCTACCCATGTCCTATTCTATTTGGGGTCGGCGCAACACATTACCTTCCCCCATTTTTCCAAACAGACGTCACGGTATCATTTACTCCTTTCTCTTTCATCTTTACACAATCCATACATCTTTTCTTCCATCAATAGAAAAAAAAAAACCTACTTTGCTAGGCTGGATAGGCTAGTTATGTGATACTATTCAAATAGACTGTCAGATAAAGTATAACAGGTTTTTAATAAAGTTAACGACTTTCCTTCAAAACCCTAATTCCTTCGCTTCAAGGTGTATCAGAGACGCGATAAAAAGTGAAATCAGTTGGCTTTCGCGACGCGATGTGGAAAAATTACGAATTTGTGACGGTAGCTGTGACCTGTATTGGACAGATTAGAATACAATTATCTTCTGTTGGACTTGTTGTTTATTTAGCTAAACGTGAACAGCATTACCTTCTGATTAGCCTCTTATCACAATGTAACGATACCTATATCTACCCTATCGCTAACTTGTCTTGCGCCAACGTGGTGATTAATGCTCGTGCCTTCTCTGTTTTGCAAGAAGCCTTTGCCCAGCAGTGGGCCAGTAATAGGCTGGTATTATTATTGTACCTGCCCTATACTTATCTCATCACCTGCCTAGCCTTTTCCCAAGTATATAAGGATAGGGTCAGCTGCCTATCTCACTGGATTTAGCTGAGGACCAGTTTTTTACATTACATTTTATTATGGAGTAATTATTTATACATGTAAACAGATCTGTGAAAAAATCTATACGGTTGCCCCCGATGACCTAGAATCATGAAATTTGGCAAGAAGCAACATCATACAGCAATTAGTTAAGGAAAAAAAAAACAAAGAAGAGCGTAAAATTCTAGAAACATCACAAAAAATACGTTATTAAACCTGTGTGTACTAACCGCGACCTATGTCGATGTACAAGTTTTCCAACAGCAAAGTTGTTACAGTTTATCTTTTCGTTAGAGCCATGTTCGTTGCTTTCATTAGTTACCTATTCGTTTTTGTTTTTTACGAAACCCTTTTTAAAGTTGTTGAACGTAAAATTAATAATTATATACGGTCATTCGGCACGCGTTATACTAGACAAGAGGCAAAAAACAAAGTTGATTTTAAACGAGAAATGTGTATACAGTAACTTTAGAAACATCTCGTAACGTGTCCATTATTCATTATAGCAATCACTGTACCTGCAGGAAAATTTCCATGATTCTTCCATGATTGTGTTTATAGGCGCAGTGTATAGACATTAAAAAATATTAAGGTTTTCCATGTTTATGATCGAACAGAAATTGCTGATAACTCATCATTGTGGTAATCGGATTGAATTATTTATTTTATTTATTAAAACTTTATGCACAAAAACATTGTACAAAGGCGGACTTAATGCCTTGGGCACTTTCTACCAGTCAACCTTAGGGTGATGCAGAGACAAAGACATAGTAGGTGCAATGTGACAGGAAATATCAATTCTATTAATAATAAATACATATATATATACATAGAAAATATACAAAAGTAAAGTGAGGTAAAAACTACTAAAAATTATGAAAAACTGACAACTTTTTAATTTTGAGAAGAGTCTGCCAACTTCTTACGTAAGTGTTCGCGAGCTTTTACTTTAAATGTAAACTGACTGGTAGCCGTCCTGATATTCAGAGGGAGCGCATTCCACAGGAAAACCGCCTGGACAGAGAAGGAATATTTAAGGAAACCAGAGCGATGAGTAGGGCATCGTAGAAGACGATTATTGGAGGACCGAAGGTGCTTGCTGTGCGCAGCGCATAAATATTTAAGATGAAAATAATAAATTATCCGACAGTGAGACTTAAAATTATGCCAAAACAAAATTTCCAACGTTCATTAATCTCATAAAAACCCACCCCTGTCACAGACAGACAAGAAAGTATTCGTATAAATAAAGGTTCCGTACCTGTGTGGAGTGGAACTCGTATAATATGTAAAAGAAATATATTATTTTTCTTAGTATATTAACATGGTGTCACTATCGTATCATTCGTACTCGGTAATCTCCGAAACCACCCAAACATTTTCAGTGAAATTGTGAATTTGAATAGTCTAGTTCCAGCTTTAAACATAGAATAGTTATGGATTTGTTTGGCGGAACCGTGCGAATAATTTGTAATGCCAGGGTTAGTAAAACCACAATATTTATAATTGGGTATTATTTACAGTTTATTCTTTGGTCGAATCACTCCGAGATTTTTCGTGGAGGTAGGAACTAATAGTATTGTAAACAAAACTGCCCCTGGCAACTAGCCAACGTGCAGAAATGAACAAGAGAAGATGTATTAATATGTATTAAGCTGTTTATGTGAAACGCCCAGAAAAATGTGGCGTATTTGCGAAAAATAGCCTGGATATTTCACATATTTTATAAAATATTATAAATTAGGGATGATGAAGTATACACAATATTGTGTTGCTTTGTAAACAAACAAGCGACGACGACAAAGTTTTTTTTTAAACAGTTGAATACCTCTTCTATTTCTTTTTATAACCAAACAATTGTTTGATTTACAAATTCACCATACAAGCTCTGTTGACACGAATTAGTTCCGTCATCTCTCACCCACAGCGCCACCTATACATGAACACAAAAATATACTCTTAAATAATTCGTCACTTTTTCTTATTTTTGCGGATAGGAAATCATCAAAATAACTTCCCCCGCTCTGGGCGGAGCGGGGGGAGTGTCAGACTTGTACTGAATAAAACTCACCCATGTCCTTTCTATTGCCCTTTATGTTCCGGGGGCGCGGTATCTCTAATTCAAATTCAAATCATTTATTTCAATTAGACCATTACAGGCACTTTTGAATGTCATGAAAACAAAAAAGATGCTGCTACAGTCCCAGTCACAAGACATAATAACTTGTGAAAGTACTGCAGTTGCCCATTCCTCTTTCAAACAACCCGCAACCCCGGATACATGGTCACTGTACCGTTATCCTAGTGTGATCCAAATAAAAGGAACGTAGTTTCTAAACGCACATCATATAATATTGAATTTCAAGAACTTATAGAGTTGTAAAGATGATTTTTATGGTATACTTCAATATCTGTTTTTACTTGAAACTCGTGCTTACTAGTATGACACACAAAACTAAACACCGCCGCCGACTAGAGAAACGTTAGTAAACATTATTAACTACAACCGGCTTGATTTGTTAAGTTAGGTAATATCAAAAGCCCAATATCATACTAAAAAATATTAGTTCAAGTTTTAAACTTTTAAAGAAACAACATTTGTAATTTTATTATTCCATCGTATATATTACGTTCCATAAATAATTATTTTTCTCCCATTCTTCCAGATTTTACTGATATATTCAAAGAAACGCCTGAAAGGATTTTGGCGGAGCAGAACCTGGCTAATTTGACATACGTAAGTAAGCTTTTTAAATATTAAACTTAAACAAATATCATTTTATTTTTCGAATTCTTCGCAGCAAACCCTTTCATTGAATACCCATATAAAAAATAACCAATCTGCCATATTGGATTTAGAATGACGTCAGTTAGCATTGTCATCCAAACTAAACGTGCAGATGAAGCTAATAAAATCGTCTACAAGGCCACATCGAATCTGTATGCTTATTCTTACTTCACTACCAGGGTAGGCAGTGAATTAAGAATAAGCATACAGATTAGAATAGACATTACATAATAAATTGTTTTGTGTCTACCACGCACTGGTTTGTTTAGACAGCCACATTTACCCCCTAGCAGTAGTCCCTCTCGGTCAAGGCCGCCAATCTCGGGATATGTTATAGTGCATAGGTTTGTAGGTGCTGGTGCACTCTCCTAAACCGATGGGACGGCTATCTGACACGACCGGAGGGAGAGGAGGCGCAGGACAGGACCAACGGCTTAACGTACTTTACCGGTACTGTGTTTACGACCAAATTACAGGAAAGTTTTCATTAAAATTGTGGTAAACTGGCATTTGCTTAAAATATGTCAATAACAACTAAATTGAATCAGCCGCTATTTTCGGAATAAATTCTAGGAATGTGAGTGAAAACCGCATCAACATCCCAATGTAATAATACGCTAATGTCGTAAAGTCTTGAGGTTAAGCCGCGCTTTCCTAAGTTGGTCTGTGGATGGGTGACCACCCATTACATACCGAGTTTTCTCTTGCCTCGGAAAGCACGCGAAGCCGTTGGCCCCGGCTGTCAATTGTGGATCTTTGGCAGCCGTAACAGGTAGTCAGTGACTCAAAAATCCGACAACCAGTTCTACCAAGGAGTATCGTATTATTCAGTTATTTACTGGGTTGTGGATATGGGCAGTCGCTCCATGTAAGATTCCGTAAGACTGGAAGCCGACCCTAACAAAGTTGGGAAAACGCTAGGTAGATGATGATCATACTAGAAATAATATGATCAACGCAGCTTGTCTTCTTCATCTTTCAAACTTTTATCAGACACCTCTCAGTCCTTTCCTAGTCCTACGCGAATCACTCAGAAGCATGCTCTCATTAATATAAAGTATTGCAAAATTCCAGGACCACCACAACTTCTACAACAGCACGTTTATCGGCAATCAAGGGTTCTTCAAGGAGCACTGGGCAAACATTACCATCAACAAGGCGGAGGTCCACCAAGTGCTGAGCAACTCACACCGGAGAGCCACTGTAAGTGTAATCTCTTCTATGAAGTCATTTTGGTTCTAGGACACAGTTCACCGTTTTGAAAGGAGTGGTATGATATAATCATTGGTATCATGCGATCTGCTGTGTGGTGGTTACAAAATGTCGGCATTGTGCTACCACCGATTATTTGAAACTGCCAAACAGTAAGAAATGCGCGAACGACATTATGCTACTATATCAAATAAAGCACTTACCTAGATTTGAAGTGACCTCCACTAAACCATAGTATAAAGAGGGGAAGTACGATAACTTCATACAAACGCGTAGCGCGCGGCTTGTATGTGTGCGCCGTAGTATCTATGCGTCGCCGCACGCACACTAAACAAAATCTCGGCTCCTTTCGCGCTGCGCCAGTCGGGGCTAACACTGCACGAGGTTCGCGCGTCACGGCTTTTCGGCACCGCTAAACGAATAAAAAATGTCTGATAACCGCGGGAGAAAGTATTGCTGTGTGTTTGGGTGTCTTAATAATTCATCAATTCCAGAATTGTCTCAGTTCAAATTACCTATTGAACAGGAAAGGTAAGCTACTCACTTATTCTAGCATAATTCAATTTTTTACTTCATAATGAGATACCTACCTACCTACTGACTTCTTTTTGTTGTATTAGCATATTAGTTTTCTATCACACAGAGGAAGTAGAATAGAATAGAATATACTTTATTGCACACCAAAATCTACGAAACAAAACTGTTTTACAAAAAGATGTTAAATCTATGGTTACAATGGCGGTCTTATCGCTAAGAAGTACCGCGAGTTATCGCGAAGTAGGTAGGTAGGTAGGTCTACTTTCCCACTAGAATGTTTGTACTTTTGATCTGTCAACTGATTTACCGCTATTGCTTTGTTTACGTTTAGTTGTGCCGATTTCTCAGTATTGTAGGTATATTAACTAAGTACCTAACTACCCACAGTTATGAAATCGTAATTAAAAATAAGTTATTGACTAATTTTAAATTATATACAACATTATTTTTAGTATATGCGAAACCTGAATATAGTTTGTTCAGAATAAGTAACTGAATCGATTCCAATAGTTTTTACACCATGTTATATTTTGTCCCAAAAATATTAATAAAAGGTTACGAGTTGGACACTTAGTAGGCATACGAAATCATACGGCGCGCAACAAGGTCACGGCAGGTCAAAGCGACAGTACCTACGTGCGGCGTACTTTGTGCCGCAATGTGAAAAGTGACAACCCTATGACAGTAGGCAATTATATCGCGAATTGGGCCGGAGATAACCTACTTCCCCTCTATTTACTTTGACTAAACCGCTATTGAATTATTTGGCCTACCTGCCTAAAGTATCGCTAAAATACTTTAGAGATTTACATTGTAAGGAACGTGCAACATGACAACGTGCAGTTTACGCGTAATATTTATAGATGGGTATCTGCGCGGGGTTCTGAAAAAAAGTAACGTGTGCAACGTATCTGCGCTCTTAGCAACTAGACATTAGACTTAGCCTGTCGCACAAAGTTGGTATTTTAATTGCATTTACTCTGAACTAGGTGAAACATAACCCTAATTACAAAAAGCGGACGACTGTATAATCGAGCTCGTATCAGAATTTGTCAACTAACAACAGTTGTTGAATTTTTAGATGTACCCTCACGCATAATATTGCCTTTTTGTTTTGATTCAAGTTTTTTTATTTGCCAAATAAACTTTGATAATTCATAACGGGAAAAAATAGGCTTTAAAGGTTGATGCATTTATAGCAAAGAACCTCGTTCAACACCTCAGGAAGCTCTCATTGTTGCGGGTTGTTCGAAAAATATACGCGGCCCCGAAACACAAAAGGCATAAGATGGAACATGGATAGGTTATAGTCAGTGAAAGTCTTACACTCGCCCTGTAAACAGTAAAAGCTCTTTATTCGCGGGGTATATGTTCCATAAATATGCCGCGAATATAGAAACCGTGAATACGGAATGGTAATTTACATGGGATTATAGGGGATACGTTCCTAGGTGACAAAATAAAAAAATATGTATTTAAAAAAATCAATTTAATTACAGTTTTGAACATTTTGATTAATTATCTTTAGGCTTAGGCAATGGTTTGAAGATTGCAATTGCTGGATCACGAACAATTTTCGCTGACAGTGAAGTTGAAGCTACAGACGACCTTCTTTTATCTATTTTTTTATCGATCGAACAGTGGATTCGTTAACATTGAATGAGCGTGATATGGATGCAAATGACTCTCCAAGGCGTAAACGATCAAGCATTTCTAATTTCACTTTTAGCGGTAACACAGATTTTTTTCGTTAAAGCTTGGTGTTTTGTATCTGTCTTGCACAATGTATATACATTGCATTGTTTCATGAATTGCTTAAGTATGTACTTATTAGATCCGCGAATATAGGAATTGGGTCGCATTTTTTTAATCCGCGAATAGTGAAAACGCGAATGAAGGAAGCGCGAATAAGGAGCTTTTACTGTAATATAATATAATATTTATAATATCATATAAAATATCTTACTAATATTATAAATGCGAATGTTTGTGAGGATGTATGGATGTTTGTTACTCTTTCACGTCAAAACTGCTGAACGGATCTTGATGAAATTTGGCGCAGAGGTAAATTATCGTCTGGATTAACACATGGGATACTTTTTGATAACGCGGGCCAGCTAGTAAATTTAAAAGTCAAGGAAAATAAACATGATGTATGATAAAACTTACAGTCAATCCAACTGAGCTTCGATTTCCCGTTCTACGGGCACAACATCCGCAACGTGACGGTGGCCACCGGCGGGTTCATCTACACGGGCGAGCACGTGCACAACTGGCTGGCGGCCACGCAGTACATCGCGCCGCTCATGGGCAACTTCGACACAACGCTCACCAACGATAGCAAGATCAAGCTCTATGATGATGGTGAGTAAGCTCATCATTGTAACGTAATATTGCGTCTGTAATCACCAAAATGTTAGGCAGAGGGGTAATACTCTGGGCGCAGATGCGGGTAGACGGTGAGCAATGGGTAGCTCACCTTCCGTCCGTCCAGTGACGACAGGCCGAGTCGACGGAGCGTTAGTAGATATGTCAGCAAAGCAGAGGGGCCTGCCAGGGCCACCGCCTGATGATAAAGGCTCAAGGACCTCTCACACTACGCGGCTTCGTCCTCGACCTTTGGCTGCACAAGCTTCGACCATGAAGAAAGTTTGGTCTTATTACGTAAAGTGCGAGGTCCTTTTACCGCATGAAATACCGAATGATTCTATTATCATACTGGAACATATTGATCTCGATCCGTGCTAGCTGCATGTCGATTGTTTGATTATTACATGGACATATGAACCCAGATGTGAAATACGACTGGCGTTATTTGCAGAGATTTGTAATTGTCCAATGACGCCACCTTGGACGTAAGCCTGAGACGACAGTGTGAATACGAAGTTCTAAAAAAAATTCGTTACCACCATTCTTAAAATTCTTTTACTGATTATTTCAGGAGAGAAGTTCACTGCATTTTGGGAGAACGTGACTCTGCAAGAGGACACGACGAAGAAGTTCACATTCGCGGTCACCCTGTATAAGAACGGAAACATCATATTCGCATACAAGGACATACCCATGTACGTGCAGGAGATCAACGATACGGAACACCCTGTGAAAGTTGGCATCAGTGACGCCTACCTTACTGACAAGATTGTCTTTTGTAAGTATACGTGTTTCAAAGTTAATCTGAGGGCGAACATTGTGGCTTTAAAAGCTTGTTCTCAGGAACGTTATGCTTTAGAAGATTTTGTCCACTTGTTCCTATTGATGCCAGCTTTGCCATTTATCAAATACAGGTTTTATGCGTGGATGCTTTAAGCTTGTTTTTATAATGAAATAAACATTTCATTTGGATTTTACAGCTTTAACTTGATACCTCCAGACGTTACCTACTAAACTCTTAGATAGACAGATAGACAATGAGGTGATCCTATAACTATGGCTCCTTAAATCGTGAGAAAAATGATTTTTGCGAGCTAAATTACTTTTTAATTTTGATTCGGAATATATCCTTTTTATAGTTTTGTACCTCTAAAGGAAAAAACGGAACCGTTATTAGATCAATTTGTTGCCCGTCTGTCTGCCTGTCAGAACCCTTTATCTCTGGGACGTTTGACGGGCCTGTTGGTCTAGTGGTTAGTGGCCCTGACTGCTAAGCCGGAGGTCGTGGGTTCGATTCCCACCCAGGACAAACTTTGTGTGATGAGCATGATTGTTTGTTCTGTGTCTGGGTGTGATTTATCTATAATATGTATGTATTTATAAATTATCTAAGTATGTATATCAGTTGTCTGGTTACCAAAACACAAGCTCTGCTTAGCTTGGGATCAGATAGCCGTGTGTGAGTGGTCCCAAGATATTTATTTTATTTATTTATTTATTTAATTAAAACTAGTCAACTCTGTGGTCACTTAAGCCCCGTTCCAATAAACAAAAACGACTCGTTTTGCTTACGGATAGTAAGATTTTGACATAAGTCTCATAGAACTTATGTCAAAATACTACCATCCGTAAGCAAAACGAGTCGTTTTTGTTTATTGGAATGGGGCTTTAGTGCTGTGAAACAATCAACCCTCGTAAGTCTACGCAGGCAAAAGATATGGCTGTTTATGTCGCAAGTTTTTACAGAACCGTCGGTGCGCGAGTCTGACTCCTCTTTGTCCGGTTTTTCACGATTTCTAAGCGATACTTATAATCCTTACTAATATTATAAAAGCGAAAGTGAGTTTGTTTATTTGTTTGTTATATACGCTTTAATGGCTAAACCGATTTTGATGAATTTTGGTACAGAGATAGTTGGGAACCAGGAGACGGACATAGGCTAATTTTTTTTTACACATTTTTTTTTTAAAGTGGGATGTGAGTGAGAAAGAGGGAAGAAAAGGGAAAACTTAGCGTTGCTATTACACAAATCAATAAGGCGCAAGGGGAACTGTGTTACCCCGAATTTAACGCGAGCGAAGCCGCGGGCAAAAGCTAGTTTGTAAATAAATATAGAATTTTCCCACTTTAAAAAATATGTTCTACATAGGAACTGAAAATAAGTGTTATTTATGTGATTAAATTTAAATTAAATGTTTTGTGATATTGCGTTTACAGTTCATTTGTCTTACCTAAAGTTTTTTTTTAACTTTAATCTGATGTTATTTTAAAATATCTTGAAAGAGGTTAGGTTGCAGGTGAGCAAGTCGCTTACGTGGTCACTCGCTCTGCGCGCGGGGGAGGCGGGGGCCACCCATCCTAACCGCGGGAGCGCCGAGTCGGCACCTCTCGTCGCTGGTCGTCCTCCGCTGGGCTTCCCTCGGGCAACCGGGGGTCTCACCCGGCGGGGACTGACCGCCGGAGGTGGCGTGAAGAAAACAGCCGCTGTCTCACAGCGCTGTAGCCTCGTGAGGCCGACGCGCCCTTTAAATACCCAAAATAAAGATGGTGACTCAGACCCACAGCTTTTACGGGATGAGTTGGTATTAAAGCCTACAGGCCGTTTAAATGGACATATTACTAAATCATTCATATTTTTAAATTAGGCCAAAATCTTAAGATATTTCTACCAATTTCCGGACGAAAGAATGATGAACGGATTGTCATCTATTTTATAATATGGCATCTATTTATTATCATAACTACACCCTGAAAGTCTCACTTCAAACCAATAACTCTAACATGTTAAATTTTCAACAACAAGTCTCGGGACTTAAGCACTATAAAAATTTTGTCCATTTAAACGGACTGTTCGGTGTTAATGCATAGTGAACGCAAAATGTGTCTGGGTCTCACGAGGGTAGCGCCCCTTTTTTATGCGTGTGGAAATCCTCAATCCTCCGCCATGGCGGAGGGGGTCTGTCAGACTCCTACTGACTAAAACCACACGGTGTTCCTTCTCGTCACTTCTGGCTGGGGTACGGGGACACATTCGCATTCTACACAATCACCCCAACAGTAACACTGTAGCGCCCCTGCGGTAACACACCGCAATTAACAAAACTAATACTATTACCAAAAACGAGACATTTGAAGTAGCACAGTTATATAACAAGATAGCCGCATATATTACAAGCCCACACTCATTCAATGCATTCAAGACCCAATTACATTAATATTTAATAGCAAATAATACCCTTCCCAGAAATTGAATGCACTGGATGGGTGTACAAATGTATAATAAATAAAAAAAACTATGTTAAAGCAGTGACAAACCTATTAATTATCAAAATTAGCATAAAACTCCTGTTTCACGTAAACACTTAAACTTAAAATCCAATATATTATACTTAGTACAAGCGTGACAAGAATAAAGAAAATATTCAAAAATACATTTATCAGAAGAAACGATGAATGAGCTGTGTGTTATTTTAAATAAAAATATCCACGAGGTAACAACAAATATACATATAATTAAAAAAACGTTGCACACACTTGCATCGTGGGTACGTTTACAAATATTTAAATACACAAACAGCCAGACCCGCAACAACTGTCTCTAGGCCATACAAAATTTGTACCGTGCGGAGATGGAACCCGCAACACGCAGCACAATTTTCGATCCCTCAGCCACTGCGCCAACCGTGTCGTCAATATATACTATGTACTCACAAAGAGCAATTAACAAGAGAAAAATAAAACACAATTCCATAACAATTGTCAAAAATAAAAGACGAATTTTAACTGTATAGAAAAGTGCTTCTCTATACCTAAAAAAAACACTAAGCCCCAACTGTAGATCTTTGACAGTTATTACAAATATAACTTGTAAGACCCAAAAGTCTGACAACCAGTCTTACCAAAGATTATTATATTACCTCTAGGTAATTATAACCTAAGACGACCGCTCGATAGTCGCTCCAATTTTCAGCTTCATCTAGCCAACCATAATTTCGAGAAGGCTAAACAGATGATGATTTAACTGGAAAATTGTGCCAGACTTCTGACCCGCAAAAACACACCTTAATTCAAACAGTGCCCGTCAACCAAAGTGAATATAAAACCTTTTTCAAGACTCAATATTACAATTGATCATTAGAAATGATACTTGATTTCAAATAAAAAAAAAACCGGCCAAGAGCAAGTCAGATTCGCGCACCTAGGGTTCCGTACAAACTTGCGACAAATACACCCATACCTTTTGACTCCGTAGACTTAAAAGAGTTTTTCACAGCACAAAGAGTATAGAGTTGAAGAGTATATGGTTTTAATTTCAACTTGATACCTCCTCGCGATCCCGAGATAAAGGGTATTGGCAGACTGACAGTCGGACAACAAAGTGATACAATAAGGGTTCCGTTATTTCCTTTTGAGGTAGGGAACCCTAATAATGATGTTATAATTTACTAAATAAAATATTAACCACTAGCTTTTGCCCGCGGCTTCGCTCGCGTTAAATTCGGTAGCGCCTTATTGATTTGTAATAGCAACGCTAAGTTTTCCCGCTTTTCCCTCTTTCTCCCTCATATCCCACTCTTTTTTAAAAAAAAATAATAGCCTATGTCCGTCTCCTGGTTCCCAACTATCTCTGTACCCAAATTCATCAAAATCGGTTTAGCCATTAAAGCGTGAAGAGGTAACAAACAAACAAACTCACTTTCGCTTTTATAATATTAAGTAAGGATTTAGTAGTACGTCTATTGATTTTATTTTGCATATTGAGCACTTTTGTTGCATTTTCGTCAATTCTGCGTTGCATGTAATCTCTTAAAATAAAAACCAAAAATGCCGCTTTGCACAAAATACGTTATTATAATGTATTTAACGAGTACCGTTACGTTTTACCGCTAGGACCTATCTTGTTCCTGTTAATTACCTTAATAGAAAACAAAACTTCTATTTCTGAATTTATTCGAACATCTGACGAACATTCTCCGAACGAAACAGCTAAACACGGCTTTGTTTTTTTGGAAACAACAGACAATTCTTATTTATCAGCCTTATTTACTTATAATAACTTCAAATATTTCCAGATGTACGTCGCAAGACTATCTACGAGTACCACCGCATCTCGTACAAGGACCATCAGATCACCAACAACACCGTGCTCCTGATGACCGCCTTACCCACCTGCCTGCAGTACGACACGTGTGACTCGTGCCTGAACCACGACACCGGCTTCAACGTGAGTACCACACCCTCACTATACCGTCTGACAAATTTGGCTCCTTTATTTATTAAGTAGATCATGTTAAATACATTGTGGCACACACTAGTTATCCGAGATAGTGTGGGAGGTCCTGTAGTCAACTAAGTATTATTAGGGATGTGTAACAGAAAAAAAACCATTCAGAAGTTTTTGCGTGAAAGAAAAACAAACATACTTACACACATCTTCACAAACTTTCGCTTTCATAATATTAAGTAGGATTTTAATGTATGATTTTGTTTGCCATTTTCAGTGCACATGGTGTCCTCAGATTCAGAAGTGTTCAAGTGGTACCGATAGGAATAAGCAGGATTGGTTGCTAAGAAGTAAGTGGTTATTGATGTATGAATAAACCAACCGCCGGGTCCAAGACTTTGCAGTGTGGGACGTGCGTTAAACTAACCGATCCCATAGCTAGATTACGTGACGCGGTGACAAAGGAACAATAATAAAATGTTCACACAAGATCCTTGCTACACATTCTATCGCACATCGCTGGTTTAAACATACGCATTTCACACTTATGTACTACTTTGTGACGAGATAACAATCATAGGTGGGTTTACAGGTAGTATAATAATAAATATGTTCACTATGTTTTGCTAATAACATAAATGAAAGTAGTTAATTAGCTTAAAAGGTCTGTCATGCATTATCAGACGTAAATAATTAAAATACGTTTATTTGGCACATAACATGGAAGACTTGATACTCTGTGTAGTTGTTGTGTTATTAGGAAAACTTTATCAATATGTTTCATGAGATATACTTAATGACGATCCGTTAAAAAGTACTGTCAAATTACATTTTAATATGTTAATGGTGGTACACAGTTAAGATTTGCTAAACGACTACAAATGAAGAATGTTTACGACTATCAACATGACCATTTAAAATCTGACCTGTCTTAAATTTTCAAAGTCTAATGAAATCCTCGATTGTGCCCACATTGTTTTGTCATTATAAATGTCCCAGCAGGCGTTTCAGCAATTTTGCAGCACTACCGTAAGAGAGTAATTATTGTTACCTGTGCCCCTTGCCCATTTAGGGTTGCGGGTTGTTCGAAGGAGATAATACAACCCCGAAACATAAAGGGCAAAAGAAAGAACTTGGGTTTTAGTCAGTAAACGTCTGACACTGCCCCCCCCTCGCTCTGCCCAGAGTGGGGGAAGTTATAATAATGTCCCATACGAAAAAATATAAGTGTTCCTAGAGTATGACGTCTTAAAGTAAGCCTTTCGTCGAGTGTTAGAAGAACATGTCACACTCTTTAAAAAAAAGAAATCAATAAAGATTTTTGTATTTTTTATGCTTACCGTTCTTAGGATTGTATTTTTAATGTTTGTCATTAGTTTTCCGTACTGCATAGTTTATCTAATCACAATAATTCCCCAATTTTAAATTGAATTGCTATTTTCAACAGAATGCGAGAAAACAACAATAGTGAACGCGACAGGTTGCGCCGCGACGCGTGTGGATGCCCCGACGGACTCGAGCGGGGTGCCGGCGACCGGTAACACGGCTTACACCACCGACCAGCAGAACACGCGACTTGACACCATCGTCAACACACGTACGTATACCTAACCAGCATCATCAATCCGTCTATTTTATTTTTATTTTTTTGATATAAACTTCCCCACACTAGAATTTCTCCTCTATCGTGGGTGCGTTTACAAACATTTAAACTCCCATACCCAGACAGCCAGACCCGGAACAACAATCTGTAGGCCATCCAAATATTTGGTCCCTGAGGGGATCGGACCCGCGACACGCAGCGCAGCAGTGTTTATTTAACTTTGTTGGGGTCAACTTCTATTCAATCCTTATGGAGCTAAATACCAGTATATTACATGGAGCAAGCTGCCTATCTCACCATAACCTAGCTACTAGGTATTACGCTACCTCTTGGTAAGACTAGTTGTCGGACTAATACATTTGTCTAATAGGAATATGCATGTAATTTTTTCTTACCTTTAATTAATTGTAAGCAGTACTAACAACCCAAGAAAGGTATTAAAACTTAAGTTCAACTACTCCTTGTTGCAAAAATTAAAACTAAAATTTTCTAGTACAGTTTAAACGCCTGTGACTTAACCTCAGATGAGCCGACCTTAGACCTATTTTCAAATCTAAATTCTAACCCTTATAGAATAATATTACAAATTGTATGCACTTTATTCAAACAAAAATTGCAATTACAATATAATGTGTAATGTAAATACTTAGCGGAATTAAAAGCGAAAGTGAGTTTGTTTGTTTGTTACGTCTTCACGCCTAAATGGCTAAACCTATTTTGATAAATTTTGGTACAGAGATAGTTGGGACCCTGGAGACGAACTGTTTTTTTTTACAAAAATGTGAGAATTGAAGGAGAAATAGGGAAAACTTAGCTTTGATATTACAATAAATAAAGCGCAAGGGCAAAAATTACAGGTAGCAGGTAACTGTAAATCAGGAAAGGTAAACTGTGTTACCCCGAACTTAACGCGAGCATAGACGCGGGCAAAAGCTAGTATTAAATACTTTTCAAATAAAAGTGTTTCCATGACACATGGCTCTTGAAGTCACTACCGGCATTATCTCAGATGATGCGTTTTGAGTTTGCGTTACGTTTCACTTAAAAAAACGCCACAAAATAATAAATTGTATCATCATTGCTACATTAGAAAATAAAATAAGTGTACCACATTTAAATTTAATTATAGTACATTACGATATTAGTGCGTTAAGATGGTTATAATATCCGAGTCGGAATTTCAGCCCGAGCCGAAGGCGAGGGCGTAATTGAGCCGAGCATGTTATAACCAATACGCACGTATATCGTACGTTTTTTAACACATTTGCGAGGAAACAGAAAAAAAAACATTCACAATACAAGTACAAAGAAAAGAAAATTTGAGAAAAATGGCGCGAGGATTATTTTCTGCCGTGGCTGCGTGAACATGTTGGCAAAGACACTAGAGCATGCAGCCAAGTTTTTAAATTACCGAATAAACTGTTTTTTAAATTTTAAATAAACTCAATCTGTGAATGCACAGTTGCTTTCCCGCCATTTTAACAGCGCGCTAGCGCTGCCTACTGACTGGCGCCGCGCGGCGATTCGTTTTCCATAACAGTATTATTTGCCATTTCAAATTTGGAACTGATCGCCCCGCCGTACGACTCCAGCTAGTGAGCAGCGCGCTGTTGCTATTCTTTTTCTTTTTTTTTAATTCATATAAAAGGTTTTGTCGCTTAGCGCTGTTGCTATTCAAATTTCGAACTAATTCGAAAGTAGGCAGCGCTAGCTCGCTGTTAAAATGGCGGGAAGCAACAATGTGCATTCACAGATTGAGTTTATATTAAAATGTTTTTTTTTTCTGTTTCCTCGCAAATGTGTTAAAAAACGTCGTACGATATACGTGCGTATTGGTTATAACATGCTCGGCTCAATTACGCCCTCGCCTACGGCTCGGGCTGAAATTCCGACTCGCATGTTATAACCATCTTAACGCACTAATATCGTAATGTACTATTGTATGGACTATAACTTAACTATTTGCTTTGGTAACACACGCGTTTTTTATGACCCTCTTTACATATTTAAAACCGGTGGAATTACATCAGCTTTACGAGCAAGGGTGTTAAAAATATTGTAATATAATTTAACACTATAATCAAATTGAATTTGATTTATTGTATATGTTATAATATTGTATTAGTTTAAGGTTTCTATGGGTCTATGCCACCCGAAACGAAGTTTATTCATTCAATGTTTAATGGTACAGGATAAAGCATATAAAAAAAAGGTTTCGCATTAAGTACTTTCGAATTCTATTGTTTGTGACAAAGGTAAAGTGATATTTATTATACGGCGCACATTAAACAATCATCAACATACAACCTGGAACACTGGCAAATTGTAAAAACGTAAGATTTTTTTAAAATAAGTTGTTTATCTTTGGCTTAACGCAATTTTTTTTTTACCAATCAGAGCCGGAGTCCGCGAAGCCGAAGGAAGCTCAAATGGTCCAGTCAGTAGAGCCGGTGCCGCGCGTGGCCCATTCCCCGCTGGGAGGTGCAGTTGCCGCCTTCATAGCCATCACCCTCATCTGCGCGGCCGCGTCGTGGATCTTCTACGCGTTCAAGAACCCACACACGCGTAGTGGACAACTACTTATTAAGGTAATAACGTAATCAGCTTGCTCAGCGACCACTGAGCCAAGGTACATGAGGTTCTAGGTTCAAATCTCAGGTATCATTAAGTGTTTTCGGGTTTTTCACCAGGAATTTCTCAGTAGTAGTGTCTGAATTTGTGGTCAATGGCTGCCTAACCATTCAGAGATTACATTATGTTTTACCCATTTGCCATGGATTTGTATTGTATAACGGGCTGGTGTCCACAACTCCACGTCTGAGGCGCGTATTTTGCGTATGGGTGGGAATATTATTCGATCCACACCAGCTTCACAAGAAACGCCAGCAGCGCCTTGGTGTTGCTGACGATCTCGCGGAGAATACCTGGGTTACCGAAGTACTTTGCCCTGTATGGGGCAACCTCTGGGCAGTGCAGAAGAACGTGGGCTGTCTGTGACTCTTGCCATGGATTATATCAAAACCAGTATCTAACGACTTTCGAAATACAGAATAAGTTGTAATGCGTAATCCAACATGCGATCCCAAAGCGGGTTTATAGTCACATGTCGTCGATTATGGTTATAATCCGGGATCGTTATAGTTAGAGCTTATTAGTCTAAACTAAAATACCTCCCGGAACGAATGAGTGACTACATCGATGGTTCCTACCTTGTTGGTATAGTAAAGTAATTGTTGTCCAGCAATTTCAATCAACCCGGATCGAAACCCCCGGGCTGGCTCACTATCACATCAACGCAGACTAGCTAAGTACAAAGATTATTCATAAAGAATTAGTCATTTATAAACTATATAAAAACAGTGATGTGTATTAAACACATCATTTTTTTTATTATCTGTTTTGGCAAACATTTTTTAAAGCCTTATTAAAACCGTTATTTGCCGTTTTATAAGAACTTGTTCACACGACATTTTGTACGCTTTATGCGGAAGCGAAACCAACGCTTTATTTTAGTGTTTGTAGTACAATATTTGTACACTTTTAGTGTATCTGTCTGGAAGTACAAAATGCGTAACTTAAATAATGTGTAACTTGATCGTCATCATCCACAGACTTCACCCAGGGCTGGGTACTGCGCCTCTCTTTGCTCTTTGTTCGTTACTAACGTTTCGCATAAGTAATAATAATGTTCCCTGTTCTAGTACCGACCGTCACAATGGAACTGGCGCCGCGGCGAGGCTCGCTACACAGCCGCCACCATCCACATGTAACCGCACCCGCACTAACTCGCGCCGTTCTGCGCAACGTGCTAACTGTCACGTCACAGGTTTGTCGCTCACACTCGTACAATTGTGACTCGTGAGCGTAGCTACACTATCATTTACTAAGTCCGTTATGAAATACCAAACTGTCCAAAACATCAAATTGTTCAATACGTCTGTCTATACTCGTAGAAATAGCATAAGAACTTATTAAATAAGAGGACGCTAGAAAATCAATAAAAACGTACAGATATAATTCTAGCTACGCCCGTATTTAGTCTAATAAATAAGAAACATCGGGCAAAGAGACATAAAAATAAAAAGAATATTATGAAACCTTTGTTTATATTTAAGACCATGAAAATGTACCATATTCAGACAATTAAATCAATTTGAAAATGGACGGATTGACTCCATTTTAATTAAACTTATCATAGGGTTATGTGGGAACAATAAAATAACAGTCAGTTAAAGTTTGAAAAATAAGTGAAAACTGTTGCATAACGCAGTAATAAAATTTTACAGTAAAGTAAGTAAAGGTGACAGTAGGAAAGTTAAGGTGTTAAATACAACTTTTAGTGCAACATAGTGTACACACTACATACATGTGGGTGGACTATTGGGTACCTCTGTCTCACCCTTTGATCCTCGAAGCGTGACGTTATGTAATATATAATGAACCTGTTAGGACCGACCACGCCCTCGAGACGTTAGATCTAATTCTACTTTGTCCGATGTTTGTTTAATATTGCCAGTTGTGGAGTTAAATATCGAATTTTAAACTACAACTTATCCTGGTTGAGTGGACTGTCACGCTGCATAGAATAACATTGATTCAAATAATTTAGTATAAATACTTGCACTAGAGACACGTTTTCGATGTATGTAGCTACACAGGGTTGTTTAACATTGTCTTTTGGGTAGTAAAAACGTGTAATTAATATTCAGTTCATGTATACATACAAATAGGTAGTGATATTATTAACATAACTCTACACTTATACATATCTGTAATTACTGATTATTGAAACTACATAATTCATTTTTTTATATTCAGACTGTCTAATAATATCTATAATGTGTCTATGTGATACATACTAAATATTGTAGTAATATCATTTACACATAAAATAAAATATCCTTTTGGAGGTTGTAAATGTATGCCATGATCATTTAGTATCACGGCATACGACATAATTCGTAATTGGTGATTTTAAAAAAGAATAAATTATTATGAATTTGGTCATGTTGGTTAAATAGATATTAAGTTATCGCGCTGATCAAAAGCGTGGACAGTGCCACGACAATATGCAGCCAATAACAATTTTTATTTTACCTATAATGTAATCCGTCTCACGCTATTATATTAATGCCTTGAGAGTAATTGTTAAACCCCTTTACAGTACCTACACTTGTGGGTTCTGACGCTTAAATGTCTACACGACGCCAAACGCCAACTTCGCAGAACGTTAACTTTTCAAAAAGTCCATATATTCGAGGTATACATGTTATAAAATTTATTTTACTATTTTCTAATACAAATAATCATAATTTTAATAATCCGGATACGCACAAACAAATAAAATGTAAATATTATGAGTCACATTGGCCAGCCAAAAAAACAATTGCAGTATATGGGGTGAAATTTACAAGTGGTCGAGGATGTCTGCAACCGGAACTATAAGGAATAGCGAAAAATACTCAAAGGAGTTCGAGCCCGTTTTTGAAAAAAAAAATTAAACTGCATCATTGGATTTTTGTAAAAACTGTAGTCCTAGTCAACGAAACTGTTGATTTTGAAAAAAAAAAAATAACATACAATTTTTTTTTAAACCATTCGGTAGTGCCTAGAGCAATAAAAACCGTCGTCCGAACCTTATGGCCATAACGAAAAGTCTTTGTAGAGTTCAATGACAAGATGGATATTAAGCCTAGCACTGTTGAATTTGTCACATTTGACATACTGGCCATAGGGCAAAATACCGTAATATTACTAAAGGGTCCCCATCTGTCCGGCCCTGGTTCAGTCCATGGTCCGGAGCGAGAGGGAATGGGAAGCGGTCACCTCCTTCTGCGAAGCAGTCATGCTAGCAAAGGAGGTGGCCGGGCGTTTGAGGGAGAGAACCTCAAACCAACCCAGCCGCCGCGGGAGACGCCCCGGGCGCCGCGAGACGACTCCCGGCCACCGTAGATGCGGGCCTGTGGACGGTGAGCAATGGGCAGCTCACCGTCCGTCCGTCTATTGACGACAGGCCGTGTCGACGGCGCGTTCGTGTTTCACGCGCGCCTAAAAGAGATGTCAGCAAAGCAGAGGGGCTTGCCAGAGCCTCCGCCTGCCGGGGTTGCGGGTTGTTCGAAAGAGATACCGCGACCCCGGAACGTAAAGGGTAATAGAAGGAACATGGGTGGGTATAGTCAGTAAAAGTCTGACACTGATGATTTCCACCCCCAAAAAAAAGGGTCCTCAGTTGCCTAGCCTGTTCTCAACTATGTTGGGGTCGGCTGCCATACTCACCGAATTTAGCTTAATACCTGTACTTTGCGTGGAGCGACTGCCTATCTGTTCTCCACAACCCAGTTAATAACTGGGTGAAAACAGTAATACTAACATACAGAATAATAGTCTGAATTTCGAGCCATTGACTACCGTATTGTAACGACTGTCTAATGTCAACAAATGACAGCCGGGACCAACGCCCCTGTATGTCACCCATCTACAAACTAACTAAGGTAAGCGCGGCTTACCTTAACGCTACGAAATATAAATAATAGGTATAGATAAATGCATAAGTTTTGAATTCGAACTTCGCGTCGGTGGTGTGGTTACCAAAAAAATGTAAACGACACCCCAGTTGCGTGGTGTGGTTTAGAGGTGTCGTTAACGATACACAAAAAGAGGCCTGCCAAGTGAATTAAAAACGAAAAACAATTTAGACTATTTCAGTGTTGAATGAGAACAACAATTAAAAACTGTTATCACTTTGACAAGGCAGGCGTACTTTTTTATTATTTGTTTTTAAACTTGGTGAATGTAGATTAATATGTTTCGCCATATTTACATAATATTTGTTGCCTACATAAGAAGATATATGCAAGTAATGCAATAGTTTTTAATGTTTTTGGTGAATCGGAAATGCCGGTAGTGACGTGTAGGGTGGTAGCTATGTGTCAAAGAAACACTTTTATTTGACATAAAATGTTGGTAAGATTCAAAAAATATTGTAATTGAATTTTTTGCTTAAATAAACCACAATACAATTTGTAAAATTATTCGAAAGAGCAAAAAACAACCTCCCCTTTAAATCTATTTTTCATCATGGCCGCTACACACAACGCTTTTACAAGCGTTTGGACTGTCGTAGAAAATTGTAGGAGATCAATTTTATTTTCCGACAAATTGTAGTTTTCTTGGGTCGTTAGTACTATTTTAAATTAATTAGTGTTAATATAAAGTAAACATTACATGCATATTCTATTTATGATTATTAGAAAGTACTAGATTACATTCTTTATACTTTCTATTACATAATAATATTCCTCGAAGTTTATGAAGTAAACATTCGAAGTTGCCGTTTTGCGTCGTGTTGGCATGTCAGAACTGTCATAAAGAACACGTTAGATTGACATTGCATACAATGTAAATGCAGCCTGTAGAAACTTGATATATAAACAAAATACTAGCCAACTTTATAGTAATATAAGTTCGTTCTAAACAAATTGTGGACAACACATACTCTTGGACCAATTTATTTATGTTGGATAAATATTATTTATACACCCATGTGTATTTCAAATTTGCAAAGTGCCTTTTATTCATAATTATGGTTTGAATTAGTTAGCACGTTACGCAGTATGGAAAGTTAATTTTAAGAGTAACTTATAGAACAAATGCCTGTCAACAGGAGAGTTAAATAAAGCTTGGATTAGACAAAACTTTATTTGTACTTACTATTTGGAGAAATTAGAATCATGCCTGTTCTGTTCCACCCCTGGGCTAAGGTGTCTTTCGAATTTATATTATACTAGCTGGTGCCCACGACCAGAAATCGAAAAAAAAATCCTATTGGTTATACCAGACCAGCTATCTAGCTCTGTACCAAATTTCATCAAGATCCGTTCAGCCGTTTTGACGTGAAAGAGTAACAAACATCCATACTAAGGATTATTAAAAAAAAACATTTGTTTAAAAAATACATTTTACTAATGATAATTTATAAATCCATTTTGTTCTATAAGTTATTTTTAACACATCACATATAAAAAGTTTGTTTATATGAATCCATGTGCCTTTTAAGAGTTCCGTAAGTATGGAGGAATCCGTCCTCGGTTTTATTAGTTTTTTTATAGTGATATGAAGGTACCTGCTGCAAATCATAGAAACGTTATGAAGTGTTAAAAAGTACTCTGTCGTAGAAACGGCACGTCTGTCTCTTGAAGTTCGACGTATCTTATTACTGTACCGAAACATGGTTTTGATGGTTACTACCATTGTTGCGTGGCTTTTTTTAAGAAGTGTTGCTTTTTTCTATGATTTGAGGCACCAGTATCATTATGATAACGGTACCTATTAGCCTAACGCGCTCACAATCGCAATTAATTGTCAATTCAGAATCTTGATCAATATAGTATTTGGAGTTATTCGCTCACGTTTTATGGCTATACACTTGTATTGTCATTAAGATCATAAGTCGGAGGTGTTTGGTTCTCATTGAAGTTGTGTTCAAGATCGTGGCTTTATTCTGTTTCCGTAGATTTCTATGAATATTCTTTGATATTTCGAAGATACAGATAAAATACTTTGCCAACGGCTTTTATGTCGTTAGCATAGTAATTTATGTCTGTTTTCAATTATGAATAAAACTAATTGATAATTTCTTGTCTATGTTCCGAGCACCTTTCGCTTAAAAGTGTAAACATATCGAGTAGATTTACTTTGGCCGATGTTGGGGCGACTCTAAATAAATGTACAAAACTTAAGAATCTCTTATCCATTTATCAGTATATTCTGTACTTTTTCACATATTTTTATGAAAAAAGTGTTATATAGATCGCTATTTAGATACACATGAAAATCGTGATCTGGCAATGGCCAGATCACGATTTTGCCTCAAATCAGAGCCATGTTTAAAGACGTATTTTTTATTGGCATATATTATTTTTATTAATACATAATGACAGATAATAGAGTTCCATAGATCTTATTGCTTTGTATTCTATTGTTTATCAAATGGCTCGAAATGAAAAATCGAATTGTTTATTTTTGTGAATTTATACCTTTTTCTCAACTTTATATATTATATTGTCTCTTAAATACACAAAAAAAGACTCATTTCAAAACATATTATTGGCGATTTACTTAATTTAATTTTTTTGTTAATTTGGTTTTTTAAGTTGATTTTATATCAAATTATTAATAGTGATTAGTGAAATTTATTGGAAATTACAATGAAGTTTTTGAAAATTTTTAATCGTATGCAAAAGTATTAAAATGTATTGTGTAATCACTTTAATGTCGGGTGAAGGGTAAAAGTAGAATATCATTTTTTTATAATGTAAAACAAAACAGACACCACGCGTAAGGTTAAATCTTGTAGTTTTACACATTTGTATTATTATAAAAATTCTAACAATTTAGCCATTAAATGGCCTTAGTGTAAGGCAATGTGTGGTCTTTAATAATTTATGAAAATATCCCTTACGGAACTCGTCGTGTACGAAGTGCATTGCGACCTAAATTTCAAGCCGTACGTCGTTTGGTGTTATTAGTGTTATAAAATAGTGATATTATTATGTAAAATATATTAACGTATGTTACTCTACTTTGGGAAGTTTTTTTATTATTATTTTTTTAACTCATAACAATCACTTTTTCGTAAAATCTGTACACCAAAGAACTTGAATCGCGTTCGATAAGAGTCTGTGAAGTGTCGCTCAATCATCAATCGATTAGATATGTAATGTAAACATGGAACTATTGTAAATTATAATTTTAAGATACTATTCCGACGTTTTCTTTTGTATTAAGGGACCATAATGAAAGTCTACAATAAAACATGCCGTTGGATGAAATTGTTGTCATTTATTTCAACACACTACTTCCCCTTTTGCCAAATTAATTAACAGAAAATTTGAATCTGGTTCGGCACATTATGGACAATCCTTGCTATTCATGCTCAATGTACCTTTTAATACACAACATTGTTATAAGGTGGCAATAAAAAAGTCGTGCTGAATGATAATAAAAACGTTCGAAGTTCATTTGTAACTTTTTAACACTTATTTTTTGTGGTATACCCATTTAATCAATTCATAATAACTTATTTATATTATCAAGAAAAGGATATTCTAATAACACAAATATATAAGGCACGGTTGGCGCAGTGGCTGACCGATTGACTGCTGCGCTGCGTGTCGCGGGTTCGATTCCCGCACGGAACAAATATTTGTATGGTCTACAGTTAGTTGTTTCGGGTCTAGCTGTTTGTGTATGTGAATTTAAATGTTTGTAAACGCACCCACGAAACAGGAGAAATCCTAGAGTGGGGCAACGTTTTTTTTTTAAATAAAAACCCACTTTTTTTAGATATCGGCTCGAAAATATTTGAATGTCTTTGGGTATGGTCGGTATTCAGCAGAGTTTAATGAAAACTAATATTTATGATTTAGACTTTAAGAACATGTTTTTCACAATGAATGAATTAAAGTTATAGCTTAAGTGTTCATTTTCTTAACGAAAAGAAGATTGAAACTTCACCTCAATTTAAGATTATTAAATAATTATGCATATTATTGTGCTAATGTTACTCAATATTTATTTACACCGGTTAATAATTAAAACATCTACATATTAATATTTAGTATTAGTCTAGTCAACAAGTGCTTTTTTAGTCAAAACTTTTTAAAAAACTCGGAAAAATATGGTTGAGGGCTCATTCGATTCGGGATCGAATCTAGAAAGTTTTTGAAAAAATTCAAGACCCGCTCGAAAAAATTGCAAAAGTTATTAACAAATAAGTAAACAAAAAAAAAGGGGTTTAGTTATTTTGGTATATCTTGAAAACTATTTGATATATTTTCATTTTGAAAAAAGATTCAAAAAGAGGAGAAAATTTCCTAAAAAAAAACTCCCTACTCGCGAAATTGTAGGACCAATATTAAAAATTTTACAGGGAGCTGAAAATACGCCTGAAAACGGGTACTCGGGTTTCCGCAAGCCACGCCCCCTTCGAGCGCTTTAATGAAAAATATTATTTAAACATATTAAATGATGATATTAAAATTTGAAAAAAATCAGACATGTACAGGACAAATTAAAGAATGAAATACCGTAGAAAAAATATTTTTATCGCGATTTTATAAAATGTTATCCATAAATTAATTAACAATTTCTTCCGACTGGGCTATAAACATTGCAAGTTGCATAATTGTTAAACCAGAAATCTCAATTTTTTTTCCTCTCGTGGAGCTATTCTTCAAAGATTAAAGAAAGGATTTCCGTTGAGTAAATTAAAAAATTGTTAATTTTCGATTTGTTATTAACAAATTACCTAGGCGGCAAATTAAATATTTAAATAAATACTACAAGAATAATTTTTTTTTCCAATGTCGATGATCATTCGTTTTTCTATCAATAAAAGCTACCTAAAAATATTTTTTATAAATTTAAATTCTTTTTGTTTATAAAATTGTTATAAACAAATAGATTATTTATAAGATAATTGAATTTTTTTTTTTGAAAATAGATTCCTCGTAAAAAAATATGAATTTTAAGATAAAAAACGATCCTTAAAAAAAAATTTTATTGCTAAAAAACCGTTTTCTTAATTAACAATTTTTTTTTACCACTTGTTAATAATATTAAGGTACGTTTTTTTTTTTAAAATATCATTATTTATTATCCTCCTTAATAATTAAAGAAAAAATTTCGTTTTTTTATAAATTTTCATTGTTTATTAAATAAACAATTTGTTATAAACAATTAATATTTTTTTGTATAATTTTTTTAGAATTCTTTACACTAAAATAAAACCGACCAATGACCTTTTTGCAAAAAAAAAATATATATTTATATTTATTATCGAATAAATTTTTCTTTCCGCAAAAAGGTAATTGGTCAGTTTTATTTTAGTGTAAAGAATTCTAAAAAAATTATACAAAAAAAAATTAATTGTTTATAACAAATTGTTTATTTAATAAACAATGAAAATTTATAAAAAAACGAAATTTTTTCTTTAATTATTAAGGAGGATAATAAATAATGATATTTTAAAAAAAAAACGTACCTTAATATTATTAACAAGTGGTAAAAAAAAATTGTTAATTAAGAAAACGGTTTTTTAGCAATAAAAATTTTTTTTTAAGGATCGTTTTTTATCTTAAAATTCATATTTTTTTACGAGGAATCTATTTTCAAAAAAAAAAATTCAATTATCTTATAAATAATCTCTTTGTTTATAACAATTTTATAAACAAAAAGAATTTAAATTTATAAAAAATATTTTTAGGTAGCTTTTATTGATAGAAAAACGAATGATCATCGACATTGGAAAAAAAATTTATTCTTGTAGTATTTATTTAAATATTTAATTTGCCGCCTAGGTAATTTGTTAATAACAAATCGAAAATTAACAATTTTTTAATTTACTCAACGGAAATCCTTTCTTTAATCTTTGAAGAATAGCTCCACGAGAGGAAAAAAAATTGAGATTTCTGGTTTAACAATTATGCAACTTGCAATGTTTATAGCCCAGTCGGAAGAAATTGTTAATTAATTTATGGATAACATTTTATAAAATCGCGATAAAAATATTTTTTCTACGGTATTTCATTCTTTAATTTGTCCTGTACATGTCTGATTTTTTTCAAATTTTAATATCATCATTTAATATGTTTAAATAATATTTTTCATTAAAGCGCTCGAAGGGGGCGTGGCTTGCGGAAACCCGAGTACCCGTTTTCAGGCGTATTTTCAGCTCCCTGTAAAATTTTTCATATTGGTCCTACAATTTCGCGAGTAGGGAGTTTTTTTTAGGAAATTTTCTCCTCTTTTTGAATCTTTTTTCAAAATCAAAATATATCAAATAGTTTTCAAGATATACCAAAAAAACTAAACCCCTTTTTTTTTGTTTACTTATTTGTTAATAACTTTTGCAATTTTTTCGAGCGGGTCTTGAATTTTTTCAAAAACTTTCTAGATTCGATCCCGAATCGAATGAGCCCTCAACCATATTTTTCCGAGTTTTTTAAAAAGTTTTGACTAAAAAAGCACTTGTTGACTAGACTATATATCCGCCATTATTTTCGATGCAGTCAAGTGGTTTGCGCATGGACCCTACAATATTACCACATATTTCGGTTCCTCTTTAATTTTCTCACACCTCCATGCAATGTTTTTAATTGTTGGAAACTCCTCTCAATCCTGTCCCTCCCACCTTTGCAACAACAATTATCTCCGGATAGGTTGCTTTCGTTGGTTTCGTTGCTTAATTTTAAAATTTTCGTCTTCTAGTTTTTAAATATTCCTCTCTGTACGTGAAGGCCTTGATGTGTTCAAATTAGTACTTAATACTATTGTTTAAGAGGGTGAGAGCCTGGAGATCTGTCATACAGGTCCCGAACCCATTATAGACTCCAGCTCTCACAAAGGTTACAAATCTGATTTGACATAATATGACATGAACCAAAGAATTTATGTACCTTTTTGAGAGAAATAAAAATCTATTCTATTCTATAGGTAGTTGTGTAACAATCAGTTCAACAAGTATAAGAGTGTCAACTTATCACCTGGATAAATGTGACGCACAATAGGTTGCATGACATCTTATTCTTGTTTGTGTTGTTCTTAGCCGACAGCGTGGACGCTACGACGAACGGTTTGCACTGAAGTATCGAGTAATTCAGCAAAGTATCTCGTTGGTGTGAAATCATTCGTTTCAAACTCGCCAACCGCCATTTGTCGTCGCTGTGCCTTGCTAATAAGCGACGGCCTTCCACTTATCTGTCGACTAGCAAGGCTACCACCGTCTGGTTTACATCTTGTAATTCAGCGACTTACAGAATTCCTCTAAAACATAAAAAAGTGACTACATTTTTATTTAATACTAAAGATGACCAGCGGTTTCGCCCGCTGCTCAGCCCCTTTTCTGGAGAGAGCCACCCTTTTCACCTAGACCTAGGGGTATAATAAATAGCCTACGAACTGTTGTCAGACCTAACAAATTAAAATCTTCATGATAAAAAACAATAACCTTTTTTTGCAAGTCAGTTTATAAAAAGAATTAATCTTCATGTAATAATCAATACTTTTCTATGATCTACCTTCCTAACTTTACCAATTGTGTGAACAAGGTAAAGAATATAATATTTCTGTCCCATTACTTCCAACCAAGTAAAAACTTACATAAAGTCCACAATTCTGCGCAAGATTTGAACTCACGGTTAATTGTTTCACACGCCTATTCGAACCCGATCAACCGCTAAGCCAGCTTGACTCGAAGTAATAAGTTGAAATTATGAGCTACAATCACTTGTTGACGACAACGACTATTTGCTTGAAAATAGAAGGTCGTAAGTCAAAATCAACGTCAATCTGTTACATTGTAAGTTTGCCTCTCGACTTTTGGTCACCACTGTATATTACTCCAATGCAGCTGGTGCTAAACTGGATCACATCTTCAACACAAGTCATTTTTAGGAATTAATGAATCACAATGCGTGTTCACTGTTCAAAGTTTAATCCAGCACACGATTGGTCTATAATCTATACGATATTAATGTTAATTTAACCATAAATATCCCGGCAATGTTTCTGAACAGACCGTTGTTAGTTTTTAGTCCTTCTTGGAAACTGAAAGTGGAGCCTGTCTGCAGCGATCTTATCTATTCATATTCATATCTTTATTTGCATTCCATAATGTGTGAAGATCTTACAATAGGCTTAAAGCTAAGGTACAATAGTTAAATAGTTAAGCGTACTCTCATAGCGCCTTACTTACTCAAGTATTTATATCTTCTTTTCAGTTTTCATGGTAGCGTAGACCTACCCCTATTACAATGTGGTATCCGCTGGCGGGTATAGGACCACCCGATGTGGTGCATTGAACAGGGGAAACGGGAACCTATCGCGCATCAACTCCCACCTTCACGCTTAACGAGTCGTAAAAGCGTTTTTCAGATATACGACCTCCTTAGAAAGCTGCGCGTCAAACGAGAGAAAAAACCTTCCCATTCCTCCATACCCCGATAGAACACCTACCACCTGGGTACATCTGTAGTGGCCAATCTGGTAAATTATTATGCTATTGCAGGTTTCAGGTTTGCCGCTGTAGATATACCTAATCTGGCCGAATGGGGTATCCTGGAACCATTTCAAACACAGTGCCAGTGTGGTGCTCTTTGCAGGGTATGCTACATCTTCTGTCCTGTCCATTGTGCCCAACCACTTGCACTTATCAGAATTTGAGCGAATGTTATAGCTGTGTAGACGGCTACATACAGGTCTAACACAATATGAGTTTCATCGACACGAAAAGAAGTTTTCATACTGAATATGCTGGCTGCAAAACCCTCTGGATTCCTCTACCAATTGTGCTAATAATATTAGCATTATTAAGTATTAATAAGATTAGCTACTAGCTACGATTCTCGAAATCATGGTTGTCAAGCAGGATCGTTACTTCGAGTAGAACAATCATTTAATAAAGATTTTACTTTGAAATTAATGGAAAACTACTAGGTGTCTTTTTATCCTTTTCCAAAGGTTTTATAAGACGTACGTTTTCTTTTAGCATTGTAATGGGTAAGTTACATACCTAATCTTGGGTTTAACACTGGGTTTTATTGTCCGTACTTAATAACTAGGTACCTACTGTATTTCCATTTCAGACAATACAGGCTGCACTTTTATCCACATGTGTTACACACAAATAAAAGTATCGAGTAAAGCATCACGGTCAGCCACTGTTCGCAACGCTTATCGGGCCATTGTTCTCACTAATCGTCTGCAGGTGGCAGACAACATCAGCGATTCCGGATCAATCTTGTAAATGTAACACACTGCAATGGACCTGTTGTTAATAATACTTCTTGCCATCTCCGCAGATGCGAGAAAGTTCTGTGAGAAAACAAAAGCGCCTGTAGAAATAGGTGAATGGACATACGTCCTTAAACATTTGGACTCGGCCGTGGTAGAGAACCCGCCCGTAACTATAAATGAGGGGCAAGTGTATGTGTATCAAAATGAATTTTCTAATTACACGATTAAATATATTCACGTGGCCAACTTGGCAGTGAAGACGTGCGGAGCGAGTGCAACGATCAAAAGCGGCGGCATCGGCAGTTCGTCCGTGTTGATAGTACTGAAAGCGCCGATCAACCAAGGGATCAGGTCTGTGGTCGACATCTGGGGCGAAAAGAAGACTGCCAACGATATGACGGACAGGACAAGGCGCCAACGCCCTGATAAGCCGAAGACCTTTAATTTACTGTATTCATTCAAAAACATACGAGCCGTGAGTCACAATAGACCAAAACATAAATATATTTAAAACCTGTTTTATATGAATGTATCATTGTGCCCACTGTTTCTAATTTTCTATTAAATACGTACGTACTTTTAGAGAATATTTCATTTCATCGACGTGTGCGAGTATCTGGATATTTTACAGGACCCACGAAAACAACAGGCCATCAACACATAACCTACTGTGTCGATCAGTATGGAATAACTGGTTAAGTAAAAGGTTCTTCTAAAATCATGAAATATTTTTATTAAGAAAGGCCGGACCTCCCTCGATCCTTTTTTAGTCTTGTGTTGCCAACTATGTATTTACTAGTAAACAATTATGAGAAACCAACAGCAATGGTGGGCATTTTATTGATTCCATGTTTTGTCAGGCATAATACTAAGTAATAATTACATCGAAAAAACACCGAGTTTTAAATGAAACACAAAATTAGCAAACGTTAAATTAATTTATTTCATAAAAATACGTTTACAATACAGACATACATTTGTCAACTTACGATTAAACTTACATCAGAGTTAAAATAACAGACTAACATATAATACACTGTACTATATAATGTATATAATATATACTTTGTATATATCTACTAACCAATTTGGATATCAATTCATTTTTGACTAGACGTGGCAGATTTTTTTCAACACCATTTCATATAATCATAAAAAAATAAATAGACAATTATTACAAATGTGAAAATTTATTACCAAATATTATATATGTGTGCCATTATACTTGTGCCAATTAACTCAGCAATAACAATATTAATAGATTATCTTAACATGATGTTTATGGCATCAATAATTAATATGTTGTTTATCTTAATTATATATTATGCAGTGTATGACATTATTAATAATAATAAAATATGACATTTGTGTCAACAATTTGTGACATTCGATGCTCTATAATAATAATATGTTTAATATATGAATTATAAATTATATGTTTTATGCGATACTATATTCTATTACCAATTCAGTTACATCTTACCATCTAAATAAAGCTACTTGTTAGATACAAAATAAAATATACCTTGTAAAGACAAAATGTCTCGTTGTATAATGACATGTATAGTACGTTTAAAAACTACGATTTATTGCATTCTCGTACAATATGTGTATATAGAAAAAGGGTACATGTATAGTAAAATGATTATATTTCATTATTAGGTACATATATATATTGGCTTTATATTACGAGATATTCTAGTTTATCGTTACGATAAGAGACAGAGATTTTCTACATAATATACAACACACAGATCTCTAAATTGTGAACAGAATATATATGAAGTTTTTTTTGTATTGGCTATGTGATGGACCCTAATTGTATAAAAATTTGGCGGGCTTAACTATTACCTGAATTAATCTTATGTCCCACCTTTCTTAATAAGGGCTCGAGTATATTGTATGTTTCTGTATACAAGGTATGTACTAGCCTTTTCGCGAGCAGTAGATATCTTAAGATTACACAAGATCTGTTCATCTACTAACCCTCCCTCATATTTCTTTGTTCGTTACTTTCCCGGCATTCAGTCGATGGTCTCTCCTCAGACTATCAGTCACCACAATATAGGAGAAAATGACAAAATCAAGTTTTAATACACAAAATAGGGCTTTGACTTGACAGAAATACCCATGGAATTATCTTTGTGACCGTCCTTTAACAATAATCGAACAGGTGACAACAGGCTAGGCGAAGATTAAGAAATACCAGGGATAATTCTATCAAGTAGTTATAATGTTGGCATGATCTACCTACACCCACTGATAGACGCTCGCTGTTGGGGATCCGGCCTCCATTTTGGGAGAAGGAGTGGGCTACTTTCTACGCTCCCCATATCCAAATAATGCATCACTTCTAGATCCAACTGCTACTAAGCTGTTATTTTCTACCAATCAAACCGTGTCCTATTTAAAGTGCCGCCACACTGACACTCGACGAGTATTTTGTTTTTGAACGGCGTCCTTACAGAGGATCACCTCGCACCTCGCTTCTTGAGCCATTTGACCGGACGCTTTGATTAAGACGCGGGGTCATGCTCGCGAAAAGTTTAGGATATGGACCGTGCTTGCTAGTGTGAGCTACCAGGGTGTAAACAGGTTTTTTTTCTGTTTTTCGTCACCAACCAACTTTGACAGTTTCTACAGTCACAGCCATACTGTCAAGTAAAATACCTGCGTAAACTACTAGAGCCAAAACGAAATCCTTGAACCCTTTATGGCATTCAAGCGTTTCCTTTTAGTTTATCTTTGGTATAATCAATCATTTAAGATCTCGCCGAAACTCTTCAATCATATGTTTTATTTTAAAAAATGGCATTTTTCGTTCTAAGACAAGTTCCTATACAGGATCAAATAACAATTACCTCGTGAATCTTTGCAGCCTAGTTTAGCTGTTTACCTATATCTTCCATATCTGTGGAATTTCGTTATTTAATAAGTTAAAAACCCTTTCTATACTTCAGATACGCCCTGGCTTTGTCCATACTACAGAATAAGTAATAGATCCTTATTAACAAGAATGCTATTTCCAGTACTAGTCCATTCTACATTGCCCGACCACCAAGTAACATTACCACCCCTTATCCATCCCTTTTATACTTGAAAGGATACACATTAACGTAACGTATTTTTTATACATATAATACTGCTGACGTTTTTGTACAGTAATTTTTATTTTTTATTTTATTTTAGCAGCGAGCTAGGACACTTTGCCGACTTTTGATACTTGCACCAACGCCGAAACATGTATCGGGTCTTAGATATATTTTTGTTCTACATTCTCATTGATAATTAGAGAACTGATACGTTTTTGTTAAATAGGTACATATTTGATTTAGGCTATGTTGTACTGTTGCAATACAATACGTATCCACGAAGCGAGAGCCAAGAAATTGCTGAGAAAACTCAGGACCGAGCCAAGCAGAAAAGTCTCAAGAAAGATATCGATGGCAATTCGCCAAGAAAACGCTACGAAGAAGAAAATTCTAGTCTACGATTGAGTTTTAAATTAAAATGCTGCCGTAGTGCTCATCATAAGACAAGGATATCTACAAATATTATTACTAATCATAAACAAGATTAATTTTAAATAAATATAGAAGATATAGCATCAGCATATTCCATATATTTATAGCTATTTACAAATGGACACCTTGGAGTGGTTGGAGCCTTGCGTGGCTAACTTACAAGTTATCGGTTACAAATTCGAAACGCCGTGGAAGTGGCGAAGGTTTCAGCTGTCAAATGGAATATACTGTCGTGCCAGCGAGATTAGAAGAAAAAATACCAGCCTTTATTATTTTCGAGGAGAAACCTGAAAACTCACCCGGGGAGGGTAAAGTTCTAGGGCCTACATAAACTGAGACAGGTAGGTAAGTAGCTTCGTTAGTTATTTTATGATTCTGCCAGGAACCATGGGAATGGGCAATAGATATGCAATGGTTACAACTATTTATTTATCAGAAAACCAAAAAACGGTGAGATGATGATAACATTATTGATACATTTTTTTATATTAGAATACAAAAATCTTTCTTCATCTCGTTCTATCAAAATTGTAATTTTCGTAGGTATTTTTTATATTAATACACAATTACTATTGTTATTACTTATATGTTAAAAAATTTGGTTAACCTGCAATTGGCAACTGTATATAATTCCAATACGATATTTTATATTGTTTCAGATATTTCTTTTATACAGAAGCTATTAGTGATGTTGGTAAATAAAGAAATAAATAGGCGTAAGTATTAAAAACATTTTTTGAATTGATCAACTGTGTCTATTCCACCCAGGTACCTATATTATTTATCCAAAGCAATAAAATATATTGAACTCAATAGTGTTCACACATTGAAATCTGAACAGAAAACCCATTACTCTTGGATATAATTTAATTTGTCAACCATTCAGCATTTCAGCTAACATCGTTTCAGTGTGTAATTATTTTCACATGATCCTATCCCAACCACACGCTGCGACGGATTTGTTCAAATTCATGGCCCACGTTATTTAAAAGTTTGGCAATTGTTTAGGATACGATGGAACTGGCTTTCCCCTCTGCATAAAAGTCCCTATAAATAAAATAAAAAATAGATATATATATATTATGCGTTTAGCTATATTATTATAAAGTTCTTGAATTGAAAAAGTGAATCTTTGTTGGCATCGCAAACGTTAGGACGTGAATAACTCAAGTAAACCAGACGTAACCTATGCAAGTGTTTCTTAGACATTGTCGTAACCGAAGCTACGCTGTACTATTTGAATGCAATTATTTTTTATTGTTCTTTCCGAGGCCAGAAGCCCTACCTCATTCTCTTAGCTAACAATTAGATTTTGTCTTTTTCTTTTTTATGGCACTGCATTTAATTAATATTTTTTTGGCTTAACTTTTGTTTGAAATCCAATTCTGAATACCCTCGTTTTTTATGTTTTAAGTAAAAAAATAAGCTATTCGTAAAAATAACATCGTATGTGTTATTCGAATACTCAGAACAATATTCCAATGACAAAGACCATGTCTCATGACCATGAATCATGAACAATTCGGTTTGGTGATACCAGTGTTCCGTTATTGGAGTTCAGATGGTAGTTATAGCTCATCATTTTGATTCCTTAGTTTTACGACACCCGAGGCAGGGAAGGTATATTTTTTGCCAAAAACCTAGCGGCGTTTGCGAAGCAGGTAAATAGGTGATTATCGCTGTTAGAAGTAAAATGTTTATTTATGATAGCGATGAAAACTAAAATATAATAAATTTAAATTAAACTATAAGCTAAGGTACTTTCCTCTTTTCCATCATTCTATAGCTATGTGATCCAAGAACTTATTTTCTAAAGCGCTCTAACTGAATTCCGATGGAACACCGTCAACATTTTTAACTTGTCCTGGTTTATTTGGAAGTTAGTCGATGCCGAAGGAACGCCATCAAAATCGTCTAATTTACAAAGTGTACCAGATCTATTACAAGCCAGAAACCACACCGAACCCTTAATTGTTACGTCCTATTATCCTCCCAATTTTTTCTGTTTAATATTCTCTCAGCAAAGCCTCTTTATCGTGAGTCATAGCGCAGCTTCTTGCACGCCACAAGCATATCTCACATAATATGATAGGGCGCTAAAATTAGCAAGCGTCCACAAACGTTATCATTACCAACTTTGTTTAACGTCTTGTTATCTCGTATCAAACCAACGCATTGCAGAGCCATTCATGCTGAGTTCTGATATCGATTGTTTTACGACAATGAGTACCTTCATAATTTTACTTACTTTTTTACTATTTTACTTAATTAATGAGGTAAGCGGGAGTAATATGACTATGATTAATAAATTGGTTTATATTTCTAACTAAATATATATGTGTTTTGTAAGAAAATAACTAGATGACGTTCTTGTTTCGAATGAAAAATGACTAATTGGAGATCATTGGTGTGGTCGAAAACTGATCAATTGAAGGTATTATGGGAATACTTTTAGATTAATAAGACTACTACTATGCAGGCTCTAATCTAAACAGTAACAAAGATTAATTAAATTTAAATTATTTAAAGGTTTAAAGCTGTGGCTTGGAAAATAATTAAAATTAATTAATTAACCTAAACTAGAATGCCTAAATAATTTCAATGGTCTAGTACAAATACTACGACAAACAATTTAGTGGTTTTTAAAGCTTTGACAATGTTTTATCGAAAATAGTTTTTATTTTGTGCGAATCGTGGCTACTTGCGTTCAATATCCCAAATACTAATTTGTGACCATACTAAACAATGTTCATGCAATGGATGCTTTTCAGTAAAATATGTGTAAACTGCCATTATATTAGGATGTGGCCTAATGCTTTCAACCGGACACCTCCGGGCTGTAACTTAGAAATTGCTGATTGATACATAGTAACATCGTTTACTGTTAGCGTCCACTGCAGCGTATGGGCAATCTAATACACCACAGACGGCATATGTGGGTAATCTACAGATATCTTCACTTGACCCAATTTTGAGGAGTCTAAGCCCGTTTCGAAATTCCTTAGTCGCCTCTTACGACACCCTGGTTAAGAGAAGGGTGGCCTATTCTAACTGCCGAGAACCACACGGCGTTTAAAATAATTTATACAACAACATTATATACAGTACCTACGGGCTAACAAAAAAAACACAAATACCAAAGTTTGTGGCGGCTGAGATAAGGAGAAATAGAGAAGCATAGATAAAGAACACATGCTCTGCCGACCCCAAATAAATTGGGATTAGGGCAGGAGAATGAAGATGATGTAAAGCTGTTTGTAACTATCATGCATAAACGGCTGAATTCTACCTATACTGATGATAGGTAGAATTCAGCCGTTTTTATAATTTGGCACACAGATAGAACATATCCCGGAATAAAAATCGTTTTCTAGTAAATCATTATGTTGAAGAATTACTATCTGAATTTTTAATCATTTATAATTCATAGATTTGACTTTCAGACATGCGGAGACTGGTGATTTGTATAAAACGACCTTAAAGTCACCTTAAAAATCGACAAACACTGTTTTCAAATTTTACGCAGACATACTTCATGGCTACACTTCGATCCTGCACTTGCCTTTCCTCTTCTTTCTAAATATCTCGTATAATATAAACCGTGATATAATAACAAACAAGTAGAAATATGTTGAAAAACCTCAGCAGGAATTTCAAAGACGGTGATTGTTCTTGATTCCTGAGTACCTAGTTATCTGGATCTGAGATACAAATATTCGGAACGCACCACCAATATTTGCTCACCAGTCGATCAATTTGTTTCATTGTATCTTATTTAACAAAAATGATCTTGTGATCTAGTCTGTCAGTTAACATAATTAATTCGGTTTTTTTGTGTTATTGATGACAAGATTTTATTGCTAATTCATGTGTTCTTTTTTAAGTAGCATACATTGTAAGCAATACAGTCAACGAAGAATATGATTCACGCTTATTAATTTACCGACTATAAAATTAAATCCATGTAATTAACCTCAAATTATCTATTTACTTAATTATGAAACTACACTAATCATTTTTTTATATATTTTATTTTACTATTTTAAATACCAAGTTTAGTTACCTACTGTGTTCAATGTATGTTCAAAGCAGGTCAATTGTTAATAATTTTAAATTGATGTTAAGTGTTGATTTAGGCATTTGAAACAACATAACGACTATGATCTTGAGTCGTTTAAAAATCGTGTAGTAATTGTAAACACGTGACTCTGACTAGAACTTGAGACACCTAATCTAACACCAATTAAATAACTATGTTAATATGCTACAATATACAGGGTGAAACGCGGGAACTTCCTTATTAAGATCATTTCACTTTTTATTTTACATAATGGTACAGCCACAGCCTTTTAAAACTTAATTGTTGAACACTAATTATTTTTTAAATAAGGAATTTGCCGCCCCGCATCCTGTATAACATTAGAGTGTTATAATATATTTTAAAAGTAAGTCAATGAGCAAATGAGGTGCAATGTGTCAGTACACAATATACATATTATTGTATTTTGTGCACAAAAAAAGCGTGTAAGAAATTGTGCTAATTGAAACCTAATCTACTGCATAAAAACCGAAAGCAAAGCAAAGAAACTTATATTTAAACTACTTTTATTAAAGTTAATTATTCTTATTTGCTTACCCTGAACAGCGATAATCACCACTAAACTCGGAGATCTGGAGATTTTGAAAGCCGAATTGAGATCTATCACTCAGACTCATTCTTAATGTTTGCGATACTAATTAAAATAGAAAGAAAGGGGAGAAGGGAGCTAATAGTAGACATTTGTAAACACACCTGACCTGGCAACTTGATCGACGAGACAGTTGTGAGCCATTTGTGAAATGTATTATAATATAAAACAAGATGATAGGTGGCGTCAGTATCTATATTAGCCGCGTGCTGAGCATTACTATAGTACACTGCCGGCATACTCATCAAGGCGAAGGTCGTACAGCCAGTCTTAGTTACCTACCGCATTATAGCGTTCCGGACCAACCTTCGAGATAAAACGGATCGCAAAAGCTGTAGTACAGCTAAAAACGACGCAAGCTCTCTCCCTCCCATATGAACGCGAGAATATATCACCAGAAGTATCCGTAATATGATCTGCAAAGACGCGTGAGCCCTCCGCCCGATCCGAAGACGGGAGAACAGAATTCGTGGTATCTGTATCGTTATTTGTATTGAACGTGTTGCACTGTGCCTTATCCGAATACGAGCCTTCATCACCAATTCAAAAAACAAAGATATACAAAAAATTATAGATACTCAATTGTGCCAATTATTTTATAACTTTTTTCATTTTCGGGCCCAGTGCACAATTTAGTCTTTGACAAAGTTGACATCGACAAACGGTTTTTTTACGGTCAAACAACGCATTATAACCGCATCTGTCATTGTTGGATGTTACTAATATTCTTTTGATTTTCCAAGCCCTGTAGGAGTTACAAGGACAATAAATATGTGGCGGGGTCCCGTCACTAGTTCGACTCGAGCGCGAGCGCGGGAGGAGAAGCGGGGGGCGACACCGCGCCGTCTGCCGCCAGGA
The DNA here is from genome assembly GCA_905475445.1 of Ochropleura plecta. NCBI lineage: Eukaryota > Metazoa > Arthropoda > Insecta > Lepidoptera > Noctuidae > Ochropleura > Ochropleura plecta. The sequence continues at coordinate 25,134,891 of FR997721.1, read as the reverse complement.
CGGGGCGTAAGCGCAAGCTAGTACGCCACGTGCCGCGCGAACGCGAGCCACGAAACAGACCGCCGCCTCTCATTCCGCGTAACGGCTCCACACTTTTATGCTGAACCAATTTGACCGTGATTGCATTGTTTAAAGAGTCCACTATTAGAACATAAACTAAACTAAGTGATTCTATATCAAGTTGTGAAACAAATCAACCCTGTGTAACACAATAATAATAAACGGTTGAGCAACAAACGTAATGGCTATTATTGCTATATTGGTGACCCCGACTCGAGCATGTCTCTGATGTTCGACAAACTATCAAACAGTGCACGGTGACAATTAGTGAAATAAAAGTGAAAAACACGAACACATTCGATCCCAAACCGCCATGGCGCCATTTTGTTCGTGTTGTATCGTCGTTATGTCGTGAAGCGACGAGTCGTGGCTCGTGACAATCTACTCGCAAACTCATTTCACCCTCCGCCGGCACGCCTGCAACGGCTTACTCCGGTAATCTACGACCAGTGCACCACCAGAACTGGATTACCGCCCCACGAGCGCAGCGCTGTTTTCAGCTGCGCATTCGCCAAGGGACTCCTGTGCGTCTCTGTTAGACGCCCTACCAACCCCTGACCGTGGAATACCTAATCCGGTCAGTACAGCCGGCCGGGTCATCGTGGTGCCTACACCGTCCGAGTCATCGTCGTACCTACACCGTCCGCGGGCAGGCTGGCACGCGGCACACGCGATTGCCGTCGTCAGCTACAAGGTATACCGACAGTTCGCCGAGATGGTACGTACCTACTAGATCCATTTGCACGCCGCCGTCAAATTCGCTGGTACACCAACGGGTCAGATGCTATACGATACCTACCTACGTCTTGACTGCGTTTCAGACTTTTCAAGACGCCGTAACTGAGTGTGGTTTTCGTGTCTACCTAAAGTGTTCTCGTGGTTCATTAACCACGCACCATTGTGCTCGTGCGTATTTTATCCGATCAGTGCTACATTTCTGTTTACTTTTAATTAACAACCTACGAGTATTTAACCTATGTTACGTAGTCAATAACATACCTACATAGTCTATGTTTAATTATACATTAATTTCTCATTTACGTACAACATAATAAAGAATTCAATTAACTTCAATAACCACTTGTTAACTTTTGAAACCCCTGAAGTTATAAATTTCTTACTTGATAAAAACAAAAAATGTTAAACCTTGTTATTACTTTAGGGTAAATGTACCAATTGTCGTCCTGCAGCAGATAAGGGTAAATGTACCAATTGTTGTCCTGTTGCATATATACGACGGCCAGTTTTGAGTGTTCCGTAAATACGACATCCGGTTACGCTTTGCATTTCCCGATTCCCGTCGTTTTGTGATTCCTTAATAATAAACTAATACTATAAAGTTTCTAGTATTAGCCTTCCTTTATATATATATTTTTTTTTATTTGTGTTAGTAGGTATTTCTTTTTAACCGACTTCCCAAAAAGGAGGAGGTTCACAATTATTGTTTTCTTTTCTTGACCTAAATTCTTGCGCCTCTCGTCCCTCTCGCAACAATGGCAGAGTCTGAGGAAAAGATCAAAATGCTACAAGAGCAGCTACAGAAACTACTGGACTGTGAAGAAGGAAAAAGGACGATGGCAGTGTCAGTGAAGTTGCCCGCTTTTTGGGCCGACAAGCCTAGCGTTTGGTTTGGACAGGTGGAAGCACAGTTCGAAATATCGGGCATCAAACAGGACCCTTAGAAAGGAATTGGATGTTGAGGATATCTGTTGCACTTGTTGGGGCTTTATCACATGGGTCTGGATTGACCACCCATGCAATAATGCAGGTCGGAATGGATCTTGAGAAGTTCTTAACTCCAAAATTAAATCATATAGGGGCTACATCATTTGGAACACTTCCAAGGGCAATGATAAAGACGGTGTATAAGGTATTTACCTGCTGTGGTGTTATCCCTCCACCAAGATATAGGTTCCGACAACAGATGGGGGAACATTCTATGTTAACAGGGAAGGGTGGTGCAACTGCTTTCCTCCAGCTTAATGCTAGTATTGAACTTGATAGCTTCGACTTATCATTACGGGATAAGGCACTGTTGAAAGGATTCAGACAGATTTTCCAAATAGATCCTCTCGTTACAGACTTACCTCCCCCTACTCTCCCCCATCCTGGGAGTACCAATCCATCAGTAATCTTTAGACACATTGTTATGGGAGACTATGACAGACCGAAGGTGGCAATCCAGAGTCAGGAGAGAAAACTCCTGGGGATTTGGGGAGAACTTAGGAATAAAATGAAGATGAAGATCAAATCCCCTGAAGACTCAACACAAGAGAGCGGATGTACTCCCTGCTCTGGACCCTTTGCTATGCCCTATGTCCATCAGGACAACCAGGACAGTCGTCAAGCTGGAACCTCCAGAACCCATAGCAAAATACCAAAGAAGAAAAAGGACCTTCAGGATCTCAGCTAGCTCAAAAACCAAAAAGAAGGGGATAACACCAGGGCACAACAAGGTGCCTCTACACCACAGTGGAAATATGATAGTTAATGTAAAAAAACTAATACATAACAGTTACTACATTGATCAAATGAATCTGAACTGGAATACCTCCATCACAGTTCTAATAATTCTCAATAGTGGATCAAATCTCTCTGAGCCAAGATATCATCCCACCCCTGGGTGGATGCTGCATCATAGACTTAAGAATCTGACAATAGACCGCTTCCCAAAAGATTTCCAAGGTAGTCCACTCAGGCTGACAGAAATAAGCAATCTCTTATGTGATCTGAGGACTCAATTTAGATTAAAATTGACTTGTTGTGTTATCCTAATGAAGAGATCAACATTCAACAAATATACTCATTTGACAGCATTAGAGAGACTTATTGTCTGGAGGTATCAACCAACTACAAGAGGAGATTTCTGCATCAACTGGAGCCAGGTTGTAGGAACAACAGATTTCCTCCCGACCACTGACTTATGTCAAGCTCTGCATTGCTACCCATCTCATTTTATATCTGCGCATTGTAGAGAAGGATGTATGCATTGTGGCTCACCTTGTCGACAAAATTACTCATCTTCCTATTTTTTGGGATGGGACTAGTTCAGGGGCTCAACACTAAGGATAAAAGCCTACGAGTGAGGGTTATACTTTGGATGGAAAGGCCCCAGAAAGATCTCAGACTATACCAAAAATGGTCTATCTCCCGAAATGTACAACCTATATACTTTGATAATGCCTTCCAGCTTGTTAAGAAGCCTGGGTCAAATGAATCCTGGGAGATCACAAAAGAGGAGTGCGAGGAGCTTTTGGTTCGGGGTATTTCTCTCCGTGGGTGGGTGGTGTGGCGGGGTCCCGTCACTAGTTCGACTCGAGCGCGAGCGCGGGAGGAGAAGCGGGGGGCGACACCGCGCCGTCTGCCGCCAGGACGGGGCGTAAGCGCAAGCTAGTACGCCACGTGCCGCGCGAACGCGAGCCACGAAACAGACCGCCGCCTCTCATTCCGCGTAACGGCTCCACACTTTTATGCTGAACCAATTTGACCGTGATTGCATTGTTTAAAGAGTCCACTATTAGAACATAAACTAAACTAAGTGATTCTATATCAAGTTGTGAAACAAATCAACCCTGTGTAACACAATAATAATAAACGGTTGAGCAACAAACGTAATGGCTATTATTGCTATAAATATTTCAGCGAGAGCATTGAACTTGGATCTTTCGATCTTTTAAGTCAATACGACATCTGAAGCACTATTGATCCAATCTAACTTATAAGTTTAGTGTCGGTTTCCTAGCGCCGCAAGATTTACTAATTTAAGCATAAAACGTATAATATAAGGCGTTAATTTAGGACCATCGATTCTATGTCATTCGGGATTATAATAAGTATTTCTAAAAAAGTGATCATTTCGGCAGTACCGGGAACCGGGCTTTCAGTCACCGTAACCGATATCCACCAACTGATGCTCTGCCTTATTGCCGAACAATATCTACAAGTGACAGCCATCAGGCAACATTCACATCAAGCATCAAGTTTGATAAGAAATTAGTTCAATTTATTGAAACGCTTAAGGATGCTTTTCCAAAGTTTAGAGAAAACGTTTTAAGAGACATTTTTGAAGTGATCATGGATTTTTATAGATTCAAAGTTGACAGTACCGATACACAAGATCAGCAGGTATCTAAAGTCTTGTAGAAAGTGACCCGCTCAGCTATGGAAGACAATCATCAGAACACCGATGTAAACGCCAGCAGTAAATAATAGAGGCCTAGAAACTGTTCGCTTTGCATATACGATTATTAGGAAAAACAGAATTCGCAACAAACTAAGAACGAATCTCTTTAAAAGCTTGCATTCTTCATTGGAACTAGTCAACTCAGCACCGATACCCATGAAGAGACCACAAGTCACACTACACACGTTTTAAAGCATTCGCGAATCAAGAGATTTTGCCCAAAAATGGCTCGATACATTATAAAATGTTTTTGACATTACTTTGGTTAATTGCTATAGAAGAAACTTATGATAGTAATCAATATAACATCAACTTATAATCTAGTGAAGAATAATATTTCCGTAATCAGCTTCTATAATGTCACACACACCTTCCGAAGGATGTACAACTCCGAAGGTCCCACTTCCAGTCGATTCTTTACGACAGCTGTTCTGCTGGATGTTTCCGTGACCCTAATTGGCACGAGGGTGAACCCTCCATAAGGGTGGGAAGGACCTTCAGTTGAAGGTACAATCTCCAAATGTTCACAGATCTAAACTATACGTGCTACGTACCGTCTAATCTAAGCAAATGTATATGTTAAGTCACAGTGTCTCGGTATGCTGCGGCCGATTAGTCGATGTTATGGAATTTGAGGATCGCCCGCCCTTTGATCTCGGAGTTGCAGAGCTTCCTCACGACCTCTTGAGCCTCCTCCGCCGGGAACACGGAGTGTGGCGGGGGTTCGATCTGTTGACAGACAAACATTTTAAGCACATGTTACGTACACTGTAAAACATATGCAGGGTGTTATACAAGGCGTATCCTTTATGTAATTGTAACACGAAGTACCCGTACAAAAGGTTTTGAAACAAAGCAGACATCAGTTAGCTTACTGATATTTTTAAATACCTCATCTTTGTTGGACATAATTACTTAATAAATAAATATTAATCAAGCAAAATCTTTTTATTTCACATACATAGGCTTACATGGGCACTTATAAAACGTCGAGAAAAGATGCACGGTTAGGGTTGGTCGTAACCGGCAAGAAACTCCAAGCAAATATATTACGTGCCCACAAAAATCAGTAGACTGATTATTGAAACAATGCCGATCCCAATTTTAGAAGTGTTCTAAGGGCCTAGAGACGTGGCAATATCTTTCGTTACACCTAAAAGGATAAAATTAAGATTTAAAATCGCTTCTGTATGTGTTGAACAGTGTTCGAAGCTAGATAGTAGAGCAGCCACATTTTCACATTTTTTTTTACACACACGAACCAGCTTCTCAAGCGAAACTTCCCGATCTGTTCTGTTGGATTAACTCGCTGAAGCGGGACAAATTACTTATTGACCGAACGTCCTACAACTGACACGTATCTCTATCAAAGTAATCCTTATTTTCCTTATGATATTACTAGCTTTTGCCCGCGTCTTCGCTCGCGTTAAATTCGGTATAACACAGTACCTGCTACCCGCAGTTTTGCTCTTGCGCCTTATTGATTTGTAATAGCAACGCTAAGTTTTCCCTTTTCTTCCCTCGTTCTCCCTCATATCCCACTTTTTTATTTTTTTTTATTTAGCCTATGTCCGTCTCCTGGTTCATAACTATCTCTGTACCAAAATTCATCAAAATCGGTTTAGCCATTAAAGCGTGAAGAGGTAACAAACAAACAAACTCACTTTCGCTTTTATCATATTAGTAAGGATAATTGTTGGCTTGCTGATGTCAGCCGTGACATATCTATAAAAGGAGTGTCACACGGATATTTTCACTTTTCTCCAATACCATAATAATATGTACACTTTTATTATAGGACCAATTTAAGATCTGTGGTAAGAACATCTGACGAACATTTAGTATTTTAGATAAGGGTCGTTTTGTTTGAGTCACAAATCACCTTGACTTTGAACTTAACCGAGCTCAACTCAACGCAGTGGCGAGTGTAATGTCTTCAATTGATTACGAGTCCCGGCTACGGGCTACTAAGCGCATACACGACTGACAGATAAAGATAACACCAGGCGGTTATCTAACAACATCCAAAGTTGTATATCAGGATGCAAAATTCTGTTTTCCTTGAAGTGAGAAGGCCGAAAAATAGACACTTCTTCAAGATGAACCCTGAATATAAGATCGCGAAGAGAGATATAGAACTTTGACATTTTATGGACATTTGTCGTGCACATATACGATAGTTGTTACCTAATATTTGTCTGGAAGGCTCAAACGCGCACTCTAGCTTGTAATGATGAAATCATTCTTTCATCATTACAAGCTACAGTGCGCGTTTGGTTTTTAGGGTTCCCGAAACTCAAAAGGAAGAAAAATCCGAACCCTTAAACTGTATCTAACTAAGCCTATTTTGTACCGATGGTATCAGTCCCTGATAGCTATGTGCCAGATGAATTTTAGGGAACTCTTTTTTAACTGTTTTAGGTTTTGTATTTTTTATAGTTAATTTGTTGCCTATCTGTCTAGACACTTTATCTCGGGAACGCGTTGAGGTATCGAGTTAAAACCGAAACCTTCAGTCCGCGAGACTGACTCCCACGTGGCCAGTTTTTATTAATGCACGTTCTTACTTAGAGCTCTGAGAAATAACTTATTTTTGACAGCAACATCTTATAAATGCTGTTTATCAATGACGGTAATGATTTTGCAACATGTAAATCGAAGGATCATAGATTCAGGTAGTTGCAGATAAACCTAATCGGACACGCGACACCGATTTAATATAATATTCATAAAAGGTCCTCTATCATCCCAAAATGATTTCAATTTTATCTCAATGCCATTGCACTTGAGTATTTCATTAGTTTCAAGAGGCTGATAAACAGGTGTGTGTTACATAATATACCGGTAAACTGCGCACGCATCGCCGACCTTGTGCGGATTACGATGTGGTCTACTGTCTATTCGAAATAATTGCACACGATGGCTACCAATATTTGAAGTAAGTGATTTGAAAATGCTATAATCAGTTGGTATACACGTATACAAAATGTAGTAGACGTTTCACGAAGCCCTCCCAGCATCCTCCAAGGTCTATGGACAACTAAGAACTCTGCGCACAAAAAGATTGCTAGAAAACGTTTTTTTTTTTTTGGAGTGAATAACATTTTTTAACTGTTACACTCTAAACATTGTGCTGTTGGATGTATTGAATGGTACAGCGGTCGTGGGTCGTGGTGAAAACACATTATTGTGTCATCCGAGAAGATTGCAGGGCACGCCACAATTGAGACGGTAAGGCGCTATGGCGTCCTTACCTACCGCCTGACGCAGGTCCTCACCGGACGCGAAGTTTCGGGAGGTTCCTGCACATAATAGGGCGGGAGGAAACACCCGGGTGTCACGATTGTGTCGATCGCCCGGAGGACACGGTGGAGCGCACTGTGGCGGTGCACCGCCCAAGCTTGGAGTCTGCCGTACCGTAGAGGCGACTTCCTTCTGAGATGCAGTCATGCTAGCGAAGGAGGTGGCCGGGCGTTTGAGGGACAGAACCTGAAATCAACCCAGCCGCCGTGGGAGACGTCAGGCACCGCAGGTGACTCCCGGCCACCGTAGATGCGGGTCTGTGGACGATGAGCAATGGGTAGCTCACCGTCCGTCCGTCTAGTGACGACACGCCGCCGTACCGACGGCGCTTTTATGTTCCACGCGCGCCTCTAGGAGATGTCACCAAAGCAGAGGGGCTTGCCACAGCCACTGCCTGCCAGGGTAGCGGGTTTCTAAAAATAGATACTGCGGCCCCTTTTTAATGTTGGAAGTTTGACGCCCGATCCCCGATCTCAGGACGGTATGGTCCAGAACTTAAAATGATCAACAATGACGGGGCAAGTAGACCTTTCTGCTTCGTTAAGGGTATTGGAACACCCATTATAAATCCACTCCTTTTTCCCAAGGGGGTAGACAGAAACTACAGAACACCTCATCCCACGAGACTGTCCGCTCGTCCACATTAATTCTTCTGCTCATAATTATATGATTCACTTTTAATCCAATTGATTAAAACTTCTAAATGTATCGAATGAACCCTCAGAAAGTGTTTTATTCTGTAAGTGTAAACATTAAGGGGAATGAATGATGTCTTATTCAGTGGCTCGCTAAACAAACTAAGCGAATCAATTTCTTGTAACCGTATATTGGTGGTGTATAAAGATAATTATGTATCAAGTGATATAATTTTAAACAATCATTGCCACTAACGTTACAATTCCTTTAATTATTTCAAATCAAATCATTTATTTCAATTAGACCATTACTATTAAAGCAGCCTATTAGTTTTATTGTGACGTGTAAAGCAACAGCGGCTAGAAGATACTTCTCATTTATCAGCTCTAAAATTTACAACATAATATTTATATTATTATATTTATAGCTCAACGCAAAGGGAGTTAAGAAAGAAGTTGTCCGAGTGATTGTAAACTCTCTCATATGACGAAAGTGAGAAAATCGTGGAATCGTAATCAGGTCAAATATATACCCCAACACACACACACACGCATACACACAAACACACTCACACACACCGATATCCACACCGACACAGAAACACACTCCCACACCCTAACACCCACACATAACTACACTCACAATCTAACATCCCTCGAAATACACATCTGCATGTCTAGAACACTTGTTCTCATCATGTTAACGGGCGTTGATAGTTGCGACACAGTTTTTACTTTGGCAGCTATCATCGTTTTTCACCTTTGTATCCATGTGTTTTTGTGTTCCTAAACTAAACCTATTTTTTACTGTCTATCTGCTGGGCAAAGGCTTCTTCTCAGACATATAAGGCACGCACATTGATCAACACGCACGCTAAGGACCTGTCCTTCGTGATTTTAGACTTATTTTAATAATTAATTAAATTAAGTCTGAAATCGCCAACCTATCTTGAGTAAGGTACTTATAATGATTATAAATCCAGACTCCCTCACGATGTTTTCCTTCACCGATGTCTGTGATGTCCATCAAGAAAAACTTAGAAAATGTACATTTAAATTTAAAAAAGTCACTTGCCTTAAGCCTTAATCTCTACATATACTAGAGCTTTTTTTTAAATACTTACGAGTTGTTTTTTCCAAAATCAACAATTCCTTTGTATGACTTTGCAAAATACCAGTGAAAACTTAAAAAAAAAACTTCTATTTTTACAATAGTTTTCACAAAATCGGGATCAAGAGTCTTTTGAATTACTATTCGCTATTCTTCATAGTTTCAGATTTTGACATGTACGTCCACTTGAAAAATGTTTGCCTGTATATCAGTAATGATTCATCATCTGCCTAGCATTTCTCCAACTATATTGGGGTCGGCTTCCAGTCTTACCAGATTCAGCTGTCTACCAGTATTTTACATTGAGTGACTGCCTATCTGACTGGTCAACAACCCATTAGCAACTGGGTAATACGATACTCCTTAGCAAGACTGTTTGTCAATCTTTCGAGTCACTGACTACAAGTAACGACTGTCCAAGATCTAAATGCCAGCCGGGACCAACGGCTTAACGTGCTTTCAGAGGCACGGAGAAAACTCGGTATGTATCGCGTGGACAGCCATCCACGGGCCAGTTTAAGCATGCTTGGATTAAACTCAAGATCAGGCAGTTTTTATTTTGCCACGAGCTATAAATGAGTATAAATGACTAAAAATTTAGCTAATGGTATTGGAGGTTGAACAAAGGCAAATACCACGTAAATAAAAACAATCTAACAATTCAACTATATATGGCAAATGTGATGAAACGCGACATATAACTATATAATGGACACAAAAGACAATAGCCCCGGAAAAAATATTAGTGAAAGACCAGTAATACCACAGGCAATAAATAAAGTCCTACAGAAACCATAATCCATTGTCAAAAAACCGCAAAATAAATACTTAAAACGTCATTAGTTCCTATTATAGAACTGATGTTTAAACTCACAATTCAGCAAAACATAAACGAGGAAAAATGAAGGGTAACAACACAAAATAATTCTAGGAGAAACAAAGATCGCAAAATCTCCGCAGAATTGGTGCAATAAATTAAATAAATTGACTTACACAAACGATCTCACTGGTCCGCTGGCAGGAGACACTTAAAGGACTGTGATCTGCATGGAAACACATGAGCGATTGCACTGGTATCATGCACCGCCGGGAATGAAATATGTGGTACCTATCGCGATTGGAAGTTAACACTGCAATAGGATAAATTGGTCTAAATTGGCCTTGCATTGAGGGAGCGAATTGCCCCCTTGTGAATCAATCAGTGCATTGTATAAGTCGGTATATATTCTCTTGCTGTAGTCGTAGGAGTATAGTCTATCGCTTGTGACCCCGCCATCTATTCGTTACCATCAGTATGCTTGCACAAACTGCGGGATGATGGGTAACCAATACATTCTTTGTACTTCTTTAATAGCTTCATGAACATATCTCCTGGTTTTCTATGCTTATGGTGGAATTAAAGAGGGGTAGAGAACTTATCAGTTGCTCCTGATTCTCCGCAAGTTGTATGAGTACACTGATGTTAACACGTAGACGCGGGGTTGAAGGCGATGGACTAGAAAATATCCTACACAAACTAATGACCTAATGTATTGGATAACGGATCACTATGTTCGATACATGGTGATGATATCTTCCGAAGAAAAACTGCCTCGTTTTCAGCTTGTAGTTCTAAAGACGGATTAGATTCCTAGAAAACCATTTGTGGTTTGCAAATATGGACGAGACATGACAATACGCTTGATAGCATGACGTATATTTTCAAGCCTTCGATGAAATCTTTAGGGCGGTGTCTCATTAGACAAAGGTCGCACATAGCTATACCTTATTTCTCCTTCTGTATTATTGCTAAAGCCAGGGGTAGGAATTCCTAAGTAAACTGTTATTAATTTAGATGTAAGTTTAGTAATGTAATCCGAGCCAAACAAATAGAGAGGATGCAGAGCTCATTATGAAAATGCGAACTCTACAAAATATTAAGGTGTTACAAATTTAAGTTTCAACAGCACCACCTGACGGTCTAGAAGACAAATGACAAGCGCTTTCTTTGTCAACTTTTGACAGTGTTTTTAGATTTACAGCTATATCTCCAATAGAACATGACCTTTTCCAGACCCAAACCGGGCGTCTAAACATTTTTTACTCTTATGCTCTGAGTAGTAAGGTTGAAGAGTAGTCTGTGACCTCGGTAGTACATTATACATAAGATAGACACAGAGTACTTAACAGCGAGGACACTAACCATAGACTAATTTGTTCCTGAATTAAATGTAACTAATTGACCCCTCCTGTAAAATTAAAATAAAATGCTTAAAGGTACTTACTTCACCCCTGGCCACCAGCCCCACCAGTTCTTTGAGCTGTTCTATGGAACCGTTGGGAACGATCTCCATGTTAACATTCATGGCCTCAGCTTTCTTGGTGAATTTAGGCAGAAGGTGCTCACCAACATCTTCTGTCACTAGTACCACACCACCCTGAGAGAAAACAGATCTTCAGTATTTACACAGATGGAAATGTTCTAATCTGGGGACAAATCAATAGACAAAGGGCGTTTTCAAGGTAAAATGCATTTTACCTTGAAAACGCCCTTTTTTTTCAAATTTATTTGTCAAAATATTATAAAATAATCGCATTTTCTGTAAAGTCTAAAATTGTCGTTGTGGTTTTTTATTAGGTAAATGGTATAATGTAATGGTAGCTGAATTTTGCAAGATTTGGGAAACACAGGGCTGGTAATTTTTGGGATACCTATATCTATACCCAGCAGTAATTTTGCTTTTTTAATGATGGTGCAAAGCATTTGAGTATTTATTTCACTGAGGCATAATATTCAACAAGGAAACTAAACATGATTAAGACTTAGATTTCAATTGTATGGACGGATTAACAGTTTCATTAAAAAAACTCGTGTTCGAAACAATAGTTTTGTATTTTAGATAACGCCTTGTAAGGTGTAAAAATATTACTACTTACAGGGGCAAGGCATTGTAAAGAGCGATGCAGCGATCGCGAGGTGGTGCCAAAGTTCAGCACCACATTAACGGGGCCTCCACATGCGTCTGTCGTCCTCTCGATGAGCTGCTTCTCATAGAGATCTTCATTCCATTGGACTACGTTCACTCTGTTTCAGACAAAAGACAATGGGCAGTTAAGTCAACACGGAATCACGGAAACAAGGCAGATGCGGCAGTAAAAATATATGTGGCGCCGAAAATGTGTTGAGCGCACAACTTCTGTCACAGACCGCCTTCAGAGCCGGCAGTGTCTATAAGTATTTCGTGCAAGTCAACGGTGACACGCTTAGTCTGTAAGCAAAGTGTTGACAGAGTCCCGCCTGATCTGATGTAAACTTGAGATGGATGGAGTTTACATTAAGGGTATATGAAGGAACTTATACTAAATGCGAATACAGCCTTCACAACAATATATTGGTAAATGGGCGATGATGACCACCGCAAGGGTCTTTGAGTAGAAGATCGTATACATGTAATAAGTAATATTTTTATAATAATAGATTCAGTGTAGTCTGGCTTACGTAAGTACTTCTCACGAACATTTCAGAATATACATGAACTGAAACTTTTATATAAAAGTCCAATGATACCTCAGGGAATGGTAGAGCACAAGTAAAGGTCATTTTGCAATAAAGGGTAACAAAATTATTCCAAAGTTTCGCCTTGGCCTAATTTTAAGAATCGAGAGCGTAAAAACTGTAGCACTGGGCTTGGGAAGGGTTCAGATCTTGGTATTTTTCCGCTTATATGAGGTAGTGCGTGGTTCGGCCACCCTCTGCCGAATCAATCCGAACCCCAAATGTGAGTGATGAGAAATATCGATAGCAACCAAATTCTTCAGCTAAGCTATTTTTATTCAAAACTGCAAGTAAATATTTATGAACTATACTATTACAATCCCATATTCCAATATTTCAAATAATCTTTTAAAAATCCTCATCAAGGTTGGCGCCAACTTTATGAAGGTGCTCTTCGTGTAAACATGAATCTGTCGTGTAAACATGTAGCTCAGTTAGTTACTTTAGAAAACCAGTTTGAACACAGGTGGCATTGTGTTTCGAGCAGAGTCCGTAACTACGCCGGGTTGAACCAGAAACTAATCGACGGTTAACTGATCTGACCGAACTGACCCGCCTATTATGCACTGATACTGCAATTGAGACATCTTTCAATTCTATTCATATATCTGCCGAGACGTTATTTATGCTCTTATTGTCACCGTGCGAATATTTTTCGCGATACTTAGGGCCGTCAGGGGTCCCTTATGCTTAATGATTTAGCAACTGTGTTGCTTAGCCTATTTATCAGTGACAACCAATCAAATAATACGTTGACCTCAATAACCTTGGGCAAAGATCAAGATAATATCTGTGTGCAGATGTTATTAAGCCTACATGTGTTAATACGCATGCATTAATTGATAAACTAAACAAAAAATGTAAAATTTATTACAAGTTACGACATGACACCACATGAAGTTAAAGCCAACGTATATCACAAGGATAAATAATGATTAAGTACAACTTACTCTTCGCATTCCTTTGCTAGAATGAATCCTTCGTCCTTGAGGGTCGCCACACAGATCCGGATGCGATTGTTGTAGGATGCGTGCTTGAAGTAATGAGTGGCGATCTGCAGTGCCCACAGCGCCAGCCCACCGGTGCCCACGATCAACACCGTCGTGTTGTCCTTCTTCGATGGCCCGTCCAACACTCTCTTCAGGCATTCCTCAGCGGTGGCTAGCGTGTTCATAGCAAGTAACGCACCAGTGGGCAGCATCGCCGCCACACTCAGAGGCAGCTGGTCAGGTACAGGCACCAAGCACTTAAAATCTGGCACGACAATGTACTCCGCATACCCATTGGGCACACCATCGTAAGGGTACAAAACAATCCTAGAACCTTCTTTGATTCCATCTAGTCTTTCCGCAGCTTTGCCGATGGCGTCTACAACGCCAGCGACTTCATAGCCTGGGAACAAGGCACCGTCTCTGATACCTATGTGCGAAGGAGTGGTGTGGGTGTGGATACCGAAGTTCTCCATTTCTCCTGACAGGCTGCCGATGGAGGATATAGAAGATGTGCTGCAAACGGAGGCTGAGCGAGTCTTGTTGGCTCTGTAGCATGCTCCTGCGTACACCACTCGTATCCTGGCACCGTACATGGGTACATCAGGGACAGGCACGTCGAAACTAAACACACATTCCCTCATAGTAGGTCCGGGGGACTCGATGGAAACTTGTCTGCACAGCTTACTCATTTTGAAATCTGTGGACAACAAAAACATTTCTAAAAAATCTTTGAATATGCTTTGAGTTTCGGTTAGGAAAATATTCATTAACGTACACACGAAATACAAATGAAAAATATACAGACAAAACCGCACAAAGGTACCGATTATTTTATTAAGAAATCTCTTTCAGCAGACCTGCGATAAGAGAGATTGAGAAGGGACGAAAATTTTGAGACGACGATTTTTAACATTTAAATCTGGGTGAGGAATAACCCAAGATAATTATGAAGGAATCTTTTCAAATAATAAATCACAAACGTTGAGACTTCTCTCTCAACGCTCTGCTTACAAGGTTCAGTCACTGGGGCCTACCTTGGTTCTCACTGCAAATGAGTGATAATAATAGATAACAGCAATGTCCTATGTTAGTAATTATTTCCACTACTTGAACGTAGCGTCCGTCCGTCTCGACACCGCACACAATTATGAAGTGAGGAAAACTCGCTATCGTTTAGTACACATTTCGATAAAGAAGATAACAAAGACATTAACAAAAGGATCATTTAGTACAACAAATAAGAAATAATCTTGACTAAGCAACAGTAGCAGGGACAGCTTTTGTGGTTTATAACGAGTTAAATAAAACATTTTGATATAACATTGGCGTACATTGCTACACGTGGTGTCTACCTGCTGATCTGCCGCTGATCTTGCGGGTAGTTCACTGCAGGTCAAGGTGTCTTTCATGTATTTTGTACATTTTTGACCTACTTCGATCGTCGTCGTCTCGATATGTCTCGCTAGACGTGTCGTTATGCAAATATGTAGCTGCGTGGCGCATACTTACAGGAAAAAAGGGATATAGTATACATCTGTTTTCCAAACATACTTTGTACAAATAAAAACAATTGGGGTGTCTGTTTGTAATATTAAAATAACCGCTGTTATACTAAATGCATATGGATGTTTACACGGTACATAACTACTCCTAAATACCATTTTTTACAGTTTTTGTGTGTCTGTTCTTTGATCCCGCTAATCTCTACAATTGCTGTACCGATTTTGACGGGACTCTTACTGGCAGATATCTGATGTTTAATTAGCATAGGTATTTCTTTACGCGGAATACAGAATTAATAAGTTATCGTAAACTCTGCGTACTGAACAATTACTTTTTTGTTAAATTCCACGCGGAAGACGTCACGGGTTAGTATAAAATAAAATCTAGGCTCAGACCTCGCATGTTTAAGAACCCAGCCTAACCAACGCTTTAACCCTTATGTGAGTGACAAATAAAACACCTTTATGAGAGTGACGAGGTACCCGGGTAACTTCATACAGTTTAGACGTCATGTAAACAATCAAGGTCTGTTTTATGTTATATTATTGTCCCTCACTTTCAATATTATTATTTTAGTAAAATGGAAATATTTAAAAATATATTGTCCAATGAGATGGGTGACATAATCTTGAGGGAAACTAATCGAAAAGGGACTAAGATTACTGAAGCATACAATAATAAACTGATAGAAAATTACCCTGATATTAGCAAGCGACCGAAACAAAAAATATTCAAACCATTCACAGAACAAGAATTGGATGCATTTTTTGGCATTCTAATCTTTAGTGGGGTGCATAGATCTAATAAAAAGCATTTGACTGAATTGTGGAAATCCAGTCACTTACCATTATTTCGGGCTGCGATGTCCCATGACAGATTCAAAATGCTGTTACGCTTCATAAGGTTTGATAATGATGTAACGCGCCTTGGACGTTTGTTAGCTGATAAAGTTGCCGCTATACGAGATATTTGGACTATGTTCACTTCAAATTTGAATAAAATGTACAAGCCTCGTGAATGTATTAGATCTCGTGACTAAATATAAAACTTCAGGACTGAATGTAACTGTTCTACGGATAATTTTTTTACGTGTCTTCAAGTGGCTCATTCCTTGAATTCGTGGAACATGACACTAGTTGGAACGGTGAGAAAAAATAAACGGTTTCTTCCTCCAAACATGCAAGCACACAAGGAGAGGGTGATTTATTCTTCTAACTTCGCCTTTAGCAAAAGCAACTGTGTGCTCCTATGTACCCAAAAAGAATAAAGCAGTAATAATGTTGTCATCAATGCACATGTCACCAGTTATTGAAAGTAATAAGGAAACTGCCAAGCCAGAAATAATTTTATATTATAACAAAACCAAAAGTGGAGTGGACAAATATGGATAAGCTTTTTACAATATTATTGACATTGCAGCTTTGGCAGCATATATCATTTACATGGAACATAACCCATAATTTGTCTCGAGTGACAGACATAGAAAGTTTTTGAAATCATTGAGTCTACAACTGTGTGGTAAAAATATAGAAGAAAGATCAAAAAATTCCATTGTGACATCAAAATTACATGTGAGATCTGCAATGCAGGCCGTGCTTGGCCAAGAACTAAGGCTTTCCATTCCTTCTGGATCTACAACTTCTATAAGTTAGACTAGACGAGATTCTACAGGGCGTGTTGCAGTCGTCGGAAGTTGCTACATATATGCAGAGAACTCATACGCAAGCAAAGAAAAACACGAAAAGCTTGCACTAACTATAAAAAACCAGTTTGTGATGAACACGCAGTAACTCGTCCAACATGTAACACCTGCTTCGAGAGCTGCACTAATTCTGCATAAACATAGAATTTGTAATTTTTATAGAAATAAAACATCATAACAAATGATTATTATTTCATTTTTGTACCAAATTATAAATACTTTTTTCATTGTCATACAAGACACAAAGAGGTACCCGGGTACCTTGTCACTCTATTGTGAGTTTAAAATATGTTTTAGTTTCCACAAAACATTGTAAATAGTTGACTGGGTTGAAAGATTAAAAAATATATAATTTATAAATAGTTAAGAGCTCTCCGGAAATCACAGCTACCTATAGAGCGTAAAACATACTTTTCGTTAAATTTGAAAATGCTAAAGGTACCCGGGTACCTCGTCACTCACATAAGGGTTAATATGTATGCTTGTATTTACATACATTCGTCCTCAAAAATCAATAACATATTATTTCCGTACATTAACAAGTGATTAGTCAATGAGTGACTAAGCGATCATTCTGTCTCCACGCACTTCTCACAAACAAATCCAGCTGCACGGACACAAAGGTGCATACATAATTAAATAGTACTCTGTGACGCATCATCTATATTTATTTATATTACAAAAGCGGCAAGTTATTGGCGGACATTTCAACGACACGAATTGTTCACACAATGGTCACGTGATTCCGCTAATAATGGCAGGACTTTTAATGCCAGTAGCTTGTAAACATAAGAACATTGTAAACCAAATAATTTTATAATAGTAACCATGGTGTTTCTTGCCGATTCTCCATAGGATATAGGATAGGATTAACCCGAACCGTGGAATTTTTCTCGACGTTAAAAATGCCCATGTAAGCCTGATTGATTTTGAACTTGTATGTCATGTCAATGTGGACATTTACGAATGATAGGATACATCCCTGCGAGAAATCTTTCGTGCTAGTCAGGTATGTGTCAAGGTCAAGTGTATCCTGGGTTAAAGGGAAGCCAGAAATCAAACAAAGAAGTCGCAACCCTAAATCTTGTGGCTAACTGTACAAAACGGAGACGGGACATCAACCCCGCTTATTAATGTGCCTCAATCACGATGTTCAATCACAACCATTTACAGAAGTATCGACGTTAACTTGCTCTGCGATACACTAGGCTTTGATGATTTGGAAAGTTTACCGACTAGATTTAGGGTAGGTTTGAATAACTTTAACGCTCTTATGAGTTTTATACACCAATCTTGAAACTTATATTACAAAGCATGAAGAATGAACGTAATGAATCCGTACAGATTCGTTAGCCGAAGGTGTTTTATAGCTTGTAATATTAAGTATTTTGTAGAGCAATAGTGCTTCAGGGGTACGACCCCGACTTGTATTCATCATCATCTTCCTGCCCTTGGCCCATTCTACTTAGGGTCGGCACACCGCGTTTTCTTCCCCCATTTTCTCCGGTTAGGCGACACGTCATGATTTATCAAAAATCAAAATCAAAATATTTTTATTTTACATAGGCCTACATGGGCACTTATAAAACGTCGAGAAAAGATGCACGGTTCGGGTTGGTCGTTTCCTATGGAGAAGAACCGGCAAGAAACTCCATGGTTACTCTTTTAAAATCATTTAGTTTTACAATGTTGTTGTTGTTACAGCGTTAGCACTTAAGTATGAGAGGACAGCGTAGGCCCGACAATAAGTCATTGCTTACTTTGCAAAAAGTAAAATAAAATAATACGTTAACAAAAGTTAACAAACGTCTAAGAATCTACAAGGCCGATTTAATCCGACAGACTCATTATTTCATATCATTAATTTTATCAACACTGCTGCCTAAACGGTGAAGGAGTACCAACCTCGTGAGGAGCCTCACTCGTGGGTTCTAGTTCTGGAACAAACAATCGAAGACATCTACCAAACTGCATTTGATTGGACCCGTGTGATAAGACGAGACATAGAAATGAAATGAGATCATTATGGGCTAATTATACTTACGGTAACATGTATTAGATTGGCGTAAGCAGCCGAAAACCTACTACCAATTCAGTTAAACTTCGTTGCTGAAATGTTTTTAGAGAATCAATTCTTAGGATATCAGTGAAAATACTCTCGTGAGCTACCAAATCGACTCTGCCCAAAACCGCGAAAATATGCGTATTTCTCAAAAATGTGCAAAAAACAAGTAATTAACATTTATAATCCAAAAAGCCTGATAAAAAAGCTCTTCTCTCTTTCCTAAACTGCAGACCTGTTTGCCGTGGTTAGGATATTTTACCACTTCGAGAGGATCGCCATTAACAACAATAGATACTGATGATGACGTGTTAATGAACTGGCAAAATTAACGTAACGAAAAATGTAGATACGTATTATGTATTTGCCTGTATTGGTAGACGTGAAAAGATAAATAAATGATGTCGAATGAATCGAATTTTTTTTTTGCTTAAAGATTATTTATTTCAGGATCAATCTAAACAGTCGATGGTGGTACACTATGACATCACTCGATGTTAAGCGTACAAATAAATAAAAGTATTTGGAATTTATGGGAGAAAGTGTTTTTAAACAACAATGTTATGTTTTTTCATCGGCCAAATTATATTTATCCAAGGAGATTGTTGTCCTCACGTGTTCCGACACGCACTATACCGTTTTTACTTACGCAAATTTGCCGTGTACAATTAAGTCGGAATATATTCAATCTTTCTCCTTTGACACCATAATAATACCAGTTTGAACAAAGGTACCTAAATCTTCTTAAATTCTTCCTTATTGCTATACTGTTTATCTACAATTATACAAATATACCAGAAAGCACAAAATTTTCCACAATATACACCTACGTACACACATCAAAAGTGTCTAGGGATCAAGCATTTTTATGCGGATTTCTTGAGATTGAGATGTGGCTTTGTAGTAAATTTATGATTTTATAAATTTATATGGATCCTTTTTGGTGCATTTCATAATTTGAATCAGGAACTCTCAATCAAATTCGAGTAAAAGATGAAAATAAGCTGTCAATATTTTCCCTATAAAAACATACAACGCATTGAAGACATTATTAGTGCTACTGTTTCCCTACTACTGATTAAAACCAACGTTATTATGGAGCGGCGACGTCATTTAAGCAGGGAAGAAATGCTCAGAGCCGTGGGAATGATAGAAGCTGGTTCCCGGCAACGTACTGTAGCTTTAGCTCTGAATACAAGTCAGAGTGTTATCAGTCGACTTTGGACACGTTACCGAAGCACTGGTACCGTGGCTGAGCGCCATGGAGGACGGTATCGCTGCACCACACGGAGACACCGATACATTCAAATCTTAACTCGAAGAGCTCCAACAATAACCGCCATGATGTTAGCCGTGAGGCTTCATCACTCTTCAGGGAACTTAATTAGCGACCAAACAGTCAGAAACCGCTTGCATGAAGTGAACCTTCATTCCCGAAGACCGCTACGGGTACCACCTATAGCAATGCACAATCGTAGGATTCGATATCAATGGGCTCTTGAACACAGAAATTGGGCAGAAGAACAATGGCGTTTCGTGTGCTTTTCTGATGAGTCTCGTTTTGGTATGAGACCGGATACAAGACGTATACGACACTGGAGAACCCCTGGACGCCAACAGCGATTAAAATCCTGCCAGGAAGTCTATCCTTATAGTGGTGGAACCATCATGGTATGGGCGGGTATTTGGATCGGCGGAAGAACTGAGTTGATTTGGATCAGAGGCAACCTCAACGCTCAAATTTATGCTGAGACGATTGTATCAGACGTCATCGTTCCTCTACAAGTGCAAATCGGTCCCTTATTTCAGTTAATGCATGATAATGCACGACCGCACACCGCAAGAGTTGTAAGACAGACTCTCGCCGCAGCTAACATCAATGTCCTGCCCTGGCCTGCTCAGTCGCCAGACTTGAACCCGATTGAGCATGCATGGGATATGCTACAGAGAAGAGCTCTGCCGAATATAGAGGGTATCCATTCGCAAGAAGACCGTTTTTTGTTGTTGCAACGAACATGGGCGGCCATTCCACAGCGTGATTTGGATGAACTCATTTTGAGTATGCCAAACCGATGTTCTTGTGTTGTTAGTGTTCGCGGTAGAAACACGGATTATTAATTGTTTAAGTTACCCAATAAAATTTTAAAGAAAACTGTTATTTCAGTCTTTTTTTCGAACTTTAATGTTAGTGGTTCAAATGTCAAAAATCCCTTTATTAGGAAAATGGCAAATTTCTTTATTAATGCAAAGGTGACTTGGTTTATCGTAACTGTGACAAACGAAAACACTTTATTTGATGAATCCTTAAAGAAAATTTTAATTAATATCAATCAGGAGAAAAGTTATTGCAAAAATATATGTTGATCCCTAGATACTTTTGATGTGTGTATTTTGGAACATTGTGCGGTGGCGGACGGCCGTACTCGCTTCTCTAGGGTTTAGACTATCTGTCGATAACTAAGTATGATCTGCTACAATTGTGTGCTTCATTTTCGGGTTTCGAGACTCTCTGGTATATAAGATTGAAGTGGTAACTACATCTATTTTATATAGGTAAAGTAAAACGAGGAATAACGCAGAAGAAAACTGGAAATTACATGTACCTACCTAATGCCAACATTTTAAAAACACATTTTGTAACTACTTATAATTGAATCGACAACAACAATCAGGTCAATACTATTTTTAATATAAAAACAGCTAGGTAGGTATTTAAGAACGCAAATATCTACAATAACTTCGATAAACAATTTATATTATGCTACAGACGATTTTCTTCCCACGATTCCCATTGTTTACAGTTGAATGCACTAATTTAACGGCGAAATATTTTTAAGATACCTACGACGTAAACAGGTTTATCAAGATAGCTGTTTTTTTTTGACAATGATGTGTGGGAACTCTTCATAGCTGTTCTGCCACAAGATGCACTGATTTATTGTGATAGACAGCTTTAATATGCAAAAGTAATAAATTGCATGCGACAATTGGCGTCAATAGCCGCCTTCCGTTCCGAATAGAAGGCGCGAATTGTTACGAAAATTGCTGTGACTTTAACATACCTTAGTATATGTATGCAGTATCTTTCTTATGACCTCTACGTCTTCAGGACGCTCTAAGACGTTGTTCTTATTGATATAAGACATGTAAATAATTTGTGCAATTTGTCACTACATATTACAAATACCAAAAAAGGTATTACCTATGTAGGTATGTATATTTCACGACATTGTACCTATAGCTAAAGTAAGTTTTTAACAGATAATGATTTGTGTCCGATATCTAATGAAGTCTGCTATGAAAACTCGATCGATAGCCTCATCAAAAGATTAACCTCTGTACTGAAAATACAAACAATCCCCCCTGCACGTCCCGCTTGCAAAGTATGAAAATATTAAATAAATAACAAGATTGTTTTCTAACAACATTCTGTTGCTGTTCTATGTCGGACTTATTAAGACTAAATCACGCAATTGATGTGTGGGCTGTTAATATGTTATGTATACAGTTAATTTACAACGTGTACAGTTTGTAATGAAACATTTACATGAATTAATTATTAGTTAAGATGAAGACGGGAATAGATTGATTGAAGCTCCATACAATAATTGTAGTTTTATGGCTTTCAAGGACAAAGTTGTTCCATCAATATTTTTACTATCATTTCGTGTAGTTAGTTTTCTTTTATTACATTGGTACGGTATAAATTAAAGTGTCTATGTCTTCCGTGGAACATGATTATGTATATACAGTGAAGATGCCTAGTATAACATGAAGCATGTGGAAATGTATCTTATTCAATTGTTAATGTTTTGTATTTACACTTGAAGGAAATCTGGGTTTATAAATAAGGTCTGAAATCGTCAACCCGCTTAAGCATGCTTAGCCATTGGATTTACTGCTGATCAAATACCTTCCTTGTTGTCAGTTAAATTGGTTCTGGAACGACGTCGGTGATCCCTTTCTCTTTGGCGAAAGTCCAATCTAGACCGAAGTGCACTGGAAATTAAGGATTTTATGTGTTGTGGTGGATTTAGTTTACGGAAAATTACTATATTTTTAGGGATGCTGGCTCTGCTCCGCTGCCAATGGTGTCTGCACTGCTGGAGTAGTTATCGGTGCCGGTACCGACGGAGCTCTACAGGTTCTTCACCCAGGCTTTACAAGAGCGTGATCCATTGGAGAACATCCTCCACATGCTCAACATTGTGGCAGACGGATTCTCCGACACGCGTATCCGGAAACTTATGTGTACTTATATCTATGTATTCTACACCTACCTACATGAAAAGACCCGACAGTGTCAGCAGGTGCAAAGCACATTATAAGAAAGAAAGACAGGCATCTTCGTGTTGTGTGGTAGGGACAATCCAATTGCGAAACTACTGGAAAAATTTAGAGATAAAAAAAACAAAATTTTTGGTATATTTTCAACAGGCCGTAACTTCGAGAGAAATGGTTGTACGGGAAACCAAAAAAGGAAATTATAGCTCCAATTGTCGGGTTTTTTGAGTAATTTTAGAAAAACCAGCACAAAAAAAACTTTTATTTTTAGTTCTTCTTTTTTGATCAACAGGCGTGAAATAAAATTTGTATTTTTGTCTATGACTGTCGATATCTCAGCAACCAATGATTGCACAGAAAGTTAAAGGTGGGTTTCAAGAACTTGAATAAATTCTCTTTAACGTTATACTGGAAATGTATGGCATGATGTGACGCCGGTTATACCTTTCCTACAAAGATCGACTACATAACCTCCGCCTTTTTCTGAAAGTTAAATAAAAATTACGCAACAAGTGGTTCATACTTTTAACCATGATTAGTATTGTTTTTTATTCGAAACTTATTTCTATCTTTATTTCTCAGACACACAAAAAAAATAGGTTTTTTCGATGTTAACTCATTTAAATAACATTTGTTTTATCATGCGTTCGTTCCCGTTGTCCCGGCGGCGGCGCTATGCCAAACTGTCTACATGTTAGCCCCTATACTACAATTGAACGTAACGTAAGGCTTATTAAGTATTTTAACATTGCACTTGAATATTTTTATTACATATTTAATACCACATACGATACGAACCAACTTAGAAAATTTAAAATGACATATCGTTTTTGCATAATATAGTCAATTTTTAGAGAGCACTTGATTGCGACTTAAAACGATACACAATGGCATATGTTGACGAATGTACTAGCTAGAACGTTATGGTCTTATGGCCAATGTACTTTGGCAGAGGGGCAAGTCCAGTTATACTATCTCTAGGGCTATTTACTCTGAGGGCAAGGATAAGGTTTCTATTTATATAATATGTTATTTTATTCATGGTATTTTCAAATTATTTTTCAATTCCCATTCAATGAATTTATGAATGGCGAAGTGCAAAAGTTGCGCGACAAAAAAGTTCGACATGAATATCGGTTCTTTTATTTATTTTGAAGAAACGCATTCCTTTGTTTCCTCAACAAAAGAAAATTATGCGTTTACCCTGTTAGTAGGTGATTGTCAACACGTAGCAACAAGGCAAAGAGTAGGACTCACCTTTACTAAAACACAAGACACAAAGGTTGGCCTATTTAACTGATTATTTATGTGATATTTCGTACTCTGTGCTGTTTTAAATATTACATTTGTAAAGCAACAAGCGCCCACATCAATACTAAAGTCCACTTAGAAATTCTATGGCTCTAAAAATAGTGAGAGAGCGAGAGGGGGCCTGATAACGACAACCGGGTGTTTTGAATATAATAGTAAACAAGGGCAGGACAATGAACGCGATCACCCCGCAGCCAAGTGACCGCACATAACATCGCGAAATTATATAAACATCACTATGACCTTCCGTAACACTGAAGGTCACAAAGAAAAAACAAAAATCCCAATGAGGACAAGCTAACATACTAAAAATACATTGAACACATTTTTTATAGCATCGCTGCGAATCCGCGCGAGCAATTACATAAATAAGGCGTTTTATTATAATTTGCGTCAACATTTAAACTCGTAAATTAATAATAAAACGTAGCGTTAAATTTCATGATAGCACAATCCTTACCTGATATGAAGATCAAGGAGCACTTAATATTACAGCGGTCGCTTTCTGTGCTTAAATTTTAAAATTCACGTTTTTATTTACAAGGACAAAAAGACAGAGAAATGACGTCACTGACGTTTTTGTATTACGTTCCGTTTCCTAACAAAATTACGATATGTATTGAAACCATTGAGATAGGTTTATAAGTCAGTGATTGAAACCCACGCGTTGCCAACGCTTTGTTGTTTTTACTTTGCTTGTTGGGCAATGTGTTTTGAGTATGATGTTGTGTAAAATGAAACGTCTTTTATTTATGCTTGCAACATCTCGCTGAGGTACTAATAAAAAGTAAATGAGAAAAGAAAAAGTTCATGGGAGACCTTTACGAGTTTCAGTAACGCTAATATTTTTTACTCACTGAATTTATTGTCAGTATATTCATAGCAAAAACTTAATCATGTAAATGCCGATTGATTCTCACATCATTCAGGGAAACATTCCAGGGAAATGAAGTAACGAAAACAGCCGTAATAGTAGATGATTATAATTTGAAAAGTCTCAAAATAATAACAGCATAAATTACACTATTTGCCGTACACCAGAAAAAAACTTAACTAGAGTCACGAGAAACTCGAATGCGATCAATTCATAGTTCAGTTATTGGTTTACCTTTACGCTCAATATTTATAAAAACTCGCTGCTTTTTTACACAGGCAACTCAGATCGGCGTGGGTTTGGGTGAATAGTTGTTAGCGTGGGTAGATTGTTTTAATTATTTACACGGAATTATATCCAAAAGTGCTCTAATATTGACGCAACAGACATATAAACCACATTATGGGTAAGTTGACAATTTGTTAACGCTAAATTACAACTGTCGATATTTCTTTTGTTATTGATTGATGTCATCTTCGGGGTGGTCTGTCGGTGCGAAGCTTGATTTTTTTACGCCTTTAACTATTTGTGCGGGCGCAAACGAGTTTAATCAAAAAAATGAGAAATAAGGTGCTAACAAGCGAAGCTAAGGTAGGTCAATCCTAATAAATATCAAAAGTTTAACGTTTAAAGTATCCAAATTGACGTTTAGCGTAGTACCGATGGTGATTGTTATTGTATGGCAGCAATGTATTTCGAATAGCACTTTTATAGGGCTATGCACTAAGAAACAATCGTTAACGACTCCTTTGTAAGCATACTGAACAGTTCAGCATTAAGTGAAATTAAAAGAAAACAAGTAAACTTAATGAAATGCTTCACATATCTGATCTGTCAGTGGATCTTTGACTTGCCAAAAAAAAACTCAAATTCGATTTTAACTGAAACAAAATCGAATCGTTTTTGCATGAAATAGATGCATAATAATATCTTAATAAGATTTTAGACCACAAAGTGATTGTGAAAACATTATTCAAACTATGTATGCAATGCATCTTTTAATACTCTACCTTACCAGCATATCTACTTTATTAACAAACGGAATGTCGAAAAGGTTGTATCAAACTTTACCACTCAATTTTTTTTTTCAAATGTTTTAATAGTTTTTCTTCTTTTCGGCATGGAGACAAATCCATCAAATCAATAATTATAAAAATAGGTCCAGTTGTTTTTGAGCTATAAGTGTTCTCACAGAGCAGACTTTGTTTTGTAAATAAGATAGTATCAAAATAACCAAAATAAAAGGAGAAATCACAAAGTTATTTTTTGTCACTCAAATGAGGTCGAGATATAATCTCTTTTTTATGGTGACATTTGGTTTTATTTGCTATTTCTAATTTTCTTTGTTGCTCATTAGGGTTCCATAGCCTAATTAGCTAAAATGGAACCCTACTAGCCTCTCCATCTGTGTGTCTGACTTTCCGTCTACATGTCACAGCCATACTACTCTAATACGGTTGCCACAACACAGTTGAAGTTTAGAGAGTAAGTGTCTTTAAAGCACTATATAAAACTAATGTTTAAATATTAAAAAAATAAGAGTGGCTCAGTACATGTAATAGAAACTTGAAAATAAAACATAAAAAGAAAAAAATATATAAATGTCTAGCGAAAGCTCTTCAAAATCATATTGATGTCCCTCACACATATATTTTCTTAAGTCCATGGTTGATGAAATATTTAATTCCCTATAATTTGTAAAGAAAAGAATAATTCTGAAATACTGGGTTGTAGAATCTACAAAAAACAACTAAAATTGGTTTGAATTAGATTAGATATTTAGCGAAACGGGAAATACTCGGTTCACTTGTGCAAAACAGATCAGAACACTGAATGAATGAAATGGTGACAGATCACAAGAGCAAATTCCGCTTTTGCCTTGAATCTTGGGCCACAAAAGGTATGCATGAAAGGCAAATGTATGCTGACAGAAATGTGTTGTGTAATGCTAATGGATAAAAGAATTGGTTATTTTTATGCGGAGAAATTAGGATCATTTTGAATTTGAATGATGAGGATGGTATATGAGTAGAGGAAGGCCAAAGAAAAGATAGATGTACTGTGTGAAGGTTAAAACGGCTGAAAGGAGGTGACTGCTGTCATGAAGAGTTATAGAGAAATGTGAAACAAGAAGACTTGAGAAGGGCAGGAGAATGATGATATATACAATAGTAACTTTGTTTTTCATTCATATATTAAACAAATTTAAGTTTGCTGTTTTGTGTAAATTTACATATGAATGAGCCTTAAACATATTGTTTTTTTTTTGTTAAGTGCTATGCAACCCTGTGTGTGTGATTTCGACTTGCACTTGATTGGTTTTGTAATCCTTTTAAGTGAAATATTTAAGATTTTTTACCAACTTCAGGAGAGTAATACTTGGAAGGATATGGGAGAGGCCTTTGCTCAGCAGTGGGCCATACAAGACTAATAAAAAAAAACGACTTCATAAACGTGGCACCGCATTGCCACGTTTATGAAGTCGTTTTTTTTTGTCTCTTGGGGACGTTTCCAACTGACAGCGTTGAGGACGAATTTTTCGACGCTATTTTTTAATTTATTTGTAAGTTACTTAGTATGTTTAATAATTTTAGTTTAATTTAGTTTATATTCTATTAGATTAATTCAATAAAACGTACTTCATAAAAAGGAGAAGGTTCTCAATTCAACTGTATTTTTTTTTCTGTTGTATTGTTACGTTGTTTTACCATAACTTTTGGGCTTTTTTTATTCTTTTGGTTCTAAATCAATTTTATTTATATAATGCTTGCGTAGTTTATGAGTTATGTTATACATAATTATGTTATCTTCAACTATAAGCTAAATGCAAACAAAAGTCGCCGACTTCTTTCTGGTGTAAACGTTTTTTTGTGTTTTTGGAAGTCTGTTTTACACAAATAAGTTTTAGGAATCGTTTTTATATTTTCTTCATTTTGAATGCAGATTCAGATACAAATATCATAGAGATTAAAACAGTTAATTACTTGTATAAATGGTCTCATTAGAAATAAGATATTTACCTTGTTATTATCAATGATGTATTACCCTCGTCATTGACCCAACAGCTGGATTTAACCTAGGACAGAGGCTAAGAGTTGCCATGGCAACGCCGCCAGTTTCTAAGGTATTTACCACTTGAAAGCGTCGATGAGGAGTTAATATAGGTACTGCATTTTTTTTTTTAAAAAAACCATAGAGTTAATTACGAAATTATGCTCAAAATTAAAAATACTTGTTTGGAGTGAAGTGTGACAAATACACTGCATTCTGATCCTAATTGTAATGCTGTACGACCCAATTTTCAAGCATCCTTAATGAAAAATCATCTTTTTATTAAATTTTTCGACAAGTTTGTTTGTTGTTTTGTAAAACAAAATAATCCTAATAGTACGATTGAGCCTTCTTGTTCATTGAAAAACAAAAGAATGAAAATATGGCCTATTATTTGGTTGAAAAGGAAGCCCTAGAAGAACCACAAACTTTTCTACAATAAACATGCTGGCGCAACGAATTACTTGCGAATAATTTATGCAAAGCGACCACGTATCTTTTCTGCGGATTTGTAAAATGGGAAAACATTGAAGCTATTAGTTATATGCGGGGATCGGAGCGGGGGGAGGGATATATATGAGATCAAAGATTAGAGAGGTATGAAGGGGGTGCGTTTAAGGGGGGTGGCCTTTCCCCAGGTGTGGGACACGATGTCAGCTCGTTCAGACGCCAAAGAGCCGCTGCTTATTATCAGCTAATAACATAATATAATGCTTGTAATCCCGGAAGGTTTAGGCAGAGGTGTACCTAATAGTGCAGCCACATTGCACTAATTATGGAGCCTATTGCCATCAACTAGGCGCAAATCTAGGTTCCCTGGCTGCTAAGATAATTCTGATGGAAAGACCTAATAACCCGTAAAAATCCGAGAACGCAAAACCTCAGATTTAGTTCTATGAGTCAGTAAGGCAGTCAGTTCATATTGTGTTAAATATGTTTGTGTTCCAAGCTGTAGTTAATTTTTAATACATTTCTAAACTTTTGGTTATAATGGCATCAAGGGTGAGGCTGAAGAATCAGATGTCTTTGCCACGTATAGTAAAAAACTAAAATTTAAACCATCTAATTTTGCGCCTAATGTAATAGAGACTTCAATTTTGACGCTGACAGATGAAATCAGCCCAACGTGAGTAGCCACTTGGAGTTTAAATGAAAGGGGTTTCAAGTATTTTGTTAAATAAAAGACGCCTACCTAAAATCTCGAATGGTTTGGAATTAGCATTTTTACTCTACAACAATAAAAAGTTTCTGACACATAACGAAAACAAATAAGATATTGTTCCGACCTCATCTTTCTTTCTAGTTAAATATGTGGATATTTAACTAGAAAGAAAGAAATTAACGTATTTTATTTCTTTCTTTACTACCCACACTTTGAGTACTTCTTACACACCAATTCCTACGAATTTCTAGTAGTAGTAGTCCACATCAAAGCTTTGTCAAACTGTGAATTCTATTTATCTGTAGGAAAATTCGTATTGTGTAGTTGATTATAGGTGTACTTGTTTATACTTAGTTGGTGGGTAGCGAAAAAGCCCGACTCCAGTGACGCAGCGGTATCGGGCTGGGATGGCTGTGCGCTAACAGCACCTGCACTAATCACCAGCCATAGCGCGCCGCGACTCATTAGTTTTAAACTTCTTTTCCTCCAAAAGTTTAAATGTGACTGTTCACGATTCAAAATGAATGAAATGCTAGGCGATTTCAAGATATCCAAAGTTTCCCCATATAAAATATAGTATTCACATTTATATTACAGTCAAAACTATTATCGATTAAAAATATTTTTGACTGGTGTCAGTCAAAAACCTTATTACGTTAAAATGCGTTTTCTCTATTAAAGTTATGTTTTTTCAGAACGCCTCATTCACAATTCTAGAATTACTTCAGAGGGTACATAAAAAAACTAACAAATTTAATATTTTTGTCTCAGTTAATCAAAAGTAGTTTTG
Source organism: Ochropleura plecta (assembly GCA_905475445.1). NCBI lineage: Eukaryota > Metazoa > Arthropoda > Insecta > Lepidoptera > Noctuidae > Ochropleura > Ochropleura plecta. The sequence continues at coordinate 25,104,333 of FR997721.1, read as the reverse complement.
TCTGTGATATTTAAAGAACATTTCATTGTTTCTGTTTTCTTTTGATTACTTGTGTTTAATTTTGTTAGCCTAGCGCTTATTTTTAAAATATCTATTTCTTTTTTTGGTTTTTTGACAATCTCTTATAACCATGTGCCCATGGTGCCAGTGTACTACCTTACCTTAGAGGTATGATAATATAAATATATAAATAATGCACTGCAGATGACTTTTATTTAAATTGTATTTTTACGTTTTTGTTTGCATTGTGTTTTTTTCTTGTGTTTGTTACAGATATAGAGTCGTCTTTAAATCACAGTATATCACGATAATATATTGTCACAATATAGTGTGACAATCATGTATATCTTTTTTGTAAGACGAATTAAATGTGAAACGTTTATTTTTTTTTGTTATTAATAATGAATAAAAAACCTGACCAATGAATAGTGTCCTGAAAAACCTTCACGTGATTAAAGGGATGGCGAATGAGATAGGGCGATAAATGATTGTGAAGTGAATTCTTACATGATGCATTTGTGTTTTTCAGTAATCGGCCCCCTGCAAGGAGTATTACGAAACTGAAACCGGAAGTGACAGAGGTATGTCATATTCGAATTAAGTAACTATTTATTACTGTTAGGTATAACGAAACTATATAAACTGATTTTGTTTTAATGCTTGTTTTGCCGAACTATTAATAAATCATTTGTTTTTTTCGTTTTTCTCTTTTATTTTATGCTTGAATCGTTCATAAGTGCACGGACAACAACGAAAGCTCAACGAAAATCTTAATTGTTCGGCAACAGATATAATTTCTTTATTAGGTATCAATAAAACTAACAATAAATTGATATGAATTACCATATAGTTCCATAAACATATAAACATTTATCGCATGGGTGTCCGATCGATTCCAAGCTATTTTCCGAAAGTGTATGATTGCGATTTTACTTTTTCTACTTCAACTTTCCACCCCAACTTTTCTTTTCTGTAGTGTTTGAACCAAAAAAAAAACTTTAAACTAAATCGTATTTTAATGTACAAAAATGTATGCTGGTTTGTTGTTCTTCAAAGAATTCATCAGCATTCAGTCACAGAAAAAACAGTTATAAGTAGTTTTTCAGAAGTCAGTTAAAATATGAAGTCATTCTTTCTTACAAATGCTATTTTTTTTATCATACTCTTGTGTATACTAGTAGAATGATCGTCAAAAGCTTCGCATGAACAAGGAACTCCCATGGCTTTTAGCTCTAACTAATTTTATTCGCCAGTACTAATTAGCCACAACACGTGTACAATTCCAATTATCAGGTGACAATGTATATTGGATATGCAGCTAAACAATTGCTAGGTCTGATTGATTTAGGCACTAATTACCGATGCTGCAAATTAGTCCGATGTGTTAATCACACGGTTGGCTCTTCAGTACGGTTGGCCACTCAGCTTTCAAGTACCTATTGATCTCCGACAAAACAATGTAACAAATTATAGCATTGTTTCATGGATTACCACCTTAGAGCTTTTGTGATATTCTATTGGGTCTAGTTGGCCAGTTTAAACTAAAAAATATTCCCTAACAGCGTGAATGCTACAATTAAAACGAGATCCATTTCAATTTCACAACTTGAATAATTCTGAAAATCAAAAAAATGCAATAATCTCAAGAATATTGATACTAAGAAATAGATTTCTGAAAAAGAGAAATTATTAAATTCTCTATTCGATAGTTTTAAATTTCATGTTGATTAACGCACAAGTTTAGAAGTTAATTCACACGAAAGTTGACATTTTTAATATAGTCTGTATTTATTTCAATAAATAATATATGAAAAAAAAATCTGGCAAATAGAAGAGCATTACTCAAAATATTGCATAAAGTTTTTGGGATTTTGTGATGCATTTAAGGCCTTTAATGCATCACAAAATCCCAAATATCATTCGAAAACCATTTGAAAAATTTTATAGGGAGCCCCTTAAACTACTCTTACTCATATTTTTCCTAGTAAAAATCTTGAAATGAAGTGAATTTGGAAAATTTTAACATTACAGTAGTAAATTACAGTATAAAAACTTTTTTGCAACAAAATAATGGAGGTCGGTTTTATTTTTTGCAAAAAAGTTTTTTATTTCAGCATTTTTAGTTATAGTATGATGATATAATTCGCAAACACGGTTATTTTTAACTTTTTAGTGCGTAGGTCCCGTCTTAAATACAAGCTTTAGTTCCATATCACGCTATAGTATTAAATGCTTTCTAAATTATGCTTTATTTTAAAAGCAATTCAGAAATCATATGCATCATCGCCTAGGGCAGGGGTGTCCAAACTTGATGGGACCCAGGGCCAATAAAAATGACTAAATACATTGGTGGGCCGCAAAATATTTATAAAAATAAAATACTGGTAATAATAATATCGTTATTTTATTATCTACTTTTTCATTAATTTGTCTTTTACAATTATTCTGTCAACATCAACCTCAATATTAGTGGTAGCTATAGGCGCAGTGCATGTTTAAGTGAAGTATCTGTCAATGAAGACCTGTATTTCGATTTAATAAACTTCATTGTTGAATATGCACTTTCACAAAGGTATTGCCCATCATCGAGCCCATTTTTTGCCCGAAATTCTTCAGTTTCGGGAAACGTTCAGCGAGGAGTTTAAAAAAATCAATTCCTGTTTCTGTTCTGCCCTTGTAAAAGGGGTCTGATTGCAGATCACACAGTTCCAGTTGATAATCAATCTTCACACTCTCAGCTGCGATCGTTAATGGATGAGTGAAGAGTGCTATATCACTCTAATTTTTTTTATGTCTGCAAAACGCCGCTCAAATTCGACTTCGATTTTTTTGAAGTCGGTTAAAAAAGGTTCTACGGGCCGCAATAATCCAAACCGCGGGCCGGCGGCCCGCGGGCCATGGTTTGGACAGCCCTGGCCTAGGGGATACAGCTGATACTTGATCTGATGATTATGTTTCTTAATGTCTAGGTGAGGGGAGGGGAGGGGGTACGGGCACCCTGCTCCCACTCGCCTGCCTACCCTGGCGAAACCCATACTTATACATGTGATTGCAGCAATCACGGCAGATTTGCGGTCATTTATTGAAGAGTTCCGTTGTATATCACTGAAAATCTATCACCAAATTAAAATACAATCACCTCAAAAAACTGCGATGACCTTCCAAATCATAGTGCATAGCGTTTTTTTTGTTCATTTGTTTTCGAAAACCTCTAAAATTATATCATCAACGTAGACGAAGTCAATCTAATACGCATTATTAAGATAACTCAAAAACTACTGGCCGGATCTTGATATTTTTTTTATGGGACCAAACGACAACCACCAGCTTTCGAATAAAACAAGAATCATCAAAATCGGTTCACCCAGACCAGAATTATGAGGTAACAAACACAAAAAAAAAATAAAAAAAAACATACAGTCGAATTGAGAACCTCCTCCTTTTTTGAAGTCGGTTAAAAAGTGAGCTGACCGTACCAAATTCAGGTTCGCAAATGAAATTAATAATTATTATTTTAAAAATGGTATCAATATGGAATAGAAAAAAAATATTGTTGAAACAAATGCCAGTGGTATTAATTCGTTTTTGGCATAAGAACGAAATAAATCAAAATATGGTTTTTCATACTAATTGCGTTAGGTGTTGTTATTTTTTAAGATAATAATATAATTAGTTTTGGTTTGGGTACATCAGCTGAAATCAGCGCGACGATTTCAGGTTTGAGAACAAACATAAGTATTTTAAAACCTCGTGTAAAATAGAATTTCAAGAAGTTTTAATACGTTAAATATGGTTAAAACTTCACCTTAAGTAGCCTTTAGTTCTTACTCATGGCAATAATGAGAAACATTCGAAACAGGTTAACGTGATAATTCTTTTTATAAGCCTCAGTAGATCAATTGGTAAATTATTCATTCAACTTCGTGTTACCTATTTATCCGATTGGAATTAAGTACACAAAATAAATGATTCAGGCATATTCAAACTAAAGCCATTCTTTTTTCTCAATTTTCTCCTAACATGCCCTTCTGCTTATGACACCTTTCTCCTCATACCAAATGAAATAAAAGAGTCACGTAAATCGGCTCAGTAATCAATGTATACATGATCTTAGTGGCATAATAAACTCCTCCTTCAGAAGAGAACAAAACCCAAACCGTTAAGCCCACCATTTTTTTTTTACTTTTTTTAATTAAATAAAGTTCATCATCTGCCTAGCCTTTTCCCAACTATGTTGGGGTCGGCTTCCAGTCTAACCGGATGCAGCTGAATATCAGTATTTTACATGGAGCGACTGCCTATCTGACCTCCACAACCCAGTAAATACTGGGTAATACGATACCCCTTGGTAAGACTGGTTGTCAGACTTTCGGAATACTGACTACCTGTAACGACTGTCAAAGATCTACAAATGACAGCCGGGACCAACGGCTTAACGTGCTTTCCGAGGCACGGAGGAAACTCGGTATGTAACGGGTGGTCACCCATCCACAGACCAACCTAGGCAAGCGCGGCTTAACCTAAAGATCGACCCGAGCGGCTACTATTTATTTAGCCACGTGCTCCCTTAAATCTGCCGAGGCAGGAAACCACTCAAAGTACAAATTTAGAACTGCGCACACACACAAGTTTTGGTTCGGGACTTTCAAACATACTCGTCTCACGTTACATTAAATGCAACTTCCCGAGAAGAGCTGGACGCCTTAATTAAATAAAGTTACAAATGTAAAAACCTAATAACGAGTGTGACCTCCTCTTGCCAAAATCACAGCTTGAATCCTTCTGGGCATGCTTTCCACCATGTTTTTAATAACGTTTTGAGGAATACGTTCCCACTCTTCTGCAATGACTCTTTTTAGCTCCCTGATGTTTTGTGGAGCAGGTTGCACTGATCTTATCCGTCTCTTTAGAACATCCCAGACATGCTCAATTAGATTGAGGTCAGGACTTCGAGCAGGCCAATCTAAACGACGGATCCCAACTTCTTGCATGTACGCTTCCACGTCGCCAGAACGGTGCGGGCGAGCATTGTCGTCCATAAATGGAATCTTCCCCAAGTGCAGTCAATGTGGGTTGTGCATATGGAATTGGGTAGTTGACACCATTAACCAATAATTTAAAACACAATTTTTCTGAAAAAACACCTTATTTTAGACCTGAGAACTTCATTCATTTCAAAATAACTTTAAAATTCGATTTTTAGTTGCTTTTTAATCAATAAATAGTTGCATCATTGACTTGACAACTTAGTGACGTCATCGGTTGCGAGTCTCATACAAAATCTATGGGGGAAGCGCGTTTTGACAGCTCATAAAAAGTATATCAATTGATTGGTGGTGTCAACTACGCCGCCATAAGGAGTGATTTCTTCGAAACACACTTCCGCATAGCGTTCCCGTGGTCTTCGCAGCACTCGCCGGCGTCGGTCCTCTCCACACAAAGAGATTCTAGCTTCATCAGAAAACAATACTTTATTCCAGTCCTCCAGAGTCCATGAAGCACAGTTCCGAGCAAACTGAAGTCGAGCAACACGGTGCTCACGGAGTAATTTAGGGCCCCGAGCTGGGCGGTAACTCCTGATATTGGCAGCCAAAACCCTCCTCCTGACCGTCCACAAGCTAACTTCTACTCCTCTTACTTCTTCAAGGCTCTTCTTCAGGTCTACACTTGACGCCTTGCGATTCCGCAACGCCTGACTCACCAAAAAGCGGTCATCTCTTGGTTCTGTGCATCCTTTTCTTCCCGAACCGGGTCTTCTTTTGACCGAACCGGTCTCTTGATACCGTTGCCAAGTCCTCTGGACAGTTGAACGACTCACATTTAGCCGCTGAGACACGTAAGTTTGCGAACAACCTTCTTCAAGTAGGGCTATAATTTTACCGGCCTTTATCACTTTATCACTCATATCAAGAAGTTCTATTTAATGTAAAAAGAAAGATTACATAACTTGTTTAATTTGCAGAAAATATCCAAAAAGTTTTAAAAAATCGTAATCAGTTAAAAATCGTTTCAGCAATTCGCGCCATTTGTAAAGCAATTTTAGAATAATCCACAGTAATCATTATTTTTCTTTTATTAATTTAAAATTTTAAATTTAGAACGTAAAGAATCATGCCAGGATGCTTCAAATAACATCCCACTAAATCGTCAAATTAATAAAACCTATTTCTTGTTCTTCTTCATTGAAGTAGAGAAAAAATCTAAAGTGCCCGTTTTTTTTGCAAAAGAGTTTATTTATGACGATGGAGAGATGCTAGTTACTCTTTACGTATAAATTACTTAATGGATTTGGCAAACATCGTTTATTACGTGGACATAGGCTCCTTTTTATCTCGGTTTACGCGGTTGAAACCGCGGGACGTAACTGCGTCCAATAAATTATTAATTAATTAAAAACCTGATTGATTACAAAACTCTCTTGCGGGCCGGTATGTACTAGGAATAAAGAGTATCCGTGACACTATGCTTGTAAACGCCACGGGCCGGTAAAGCTTATAAATGAGAACGGATAAGAACTAGGTCAATAAATACCAGCGTTATAATGCCTTTAGTACTCGTAGTGTAGAATTTGCATTAATCTATTTTCAGCGAATAAATAAATCCCAGTCGATGTCCTTTGTCCAGCATCTTGAATGGCCTTGCATCTTGTGGATACAGCTATAGTGTATTCACGGAGACGAGTTAGTAGAGCGCTATCTCAATCACACAATTTTTTAACTGCGATTGGTCAGTGATAAACGCTAAGGCGGTGTACACAGTACGAGTACTTTTTAGTCTACTCATACTTCCCGTACTGTGCAGACGTGCTCTTACTTGTGACTGTACACTCAACTTGTGAACCGGCGGGTATTGGATTTTATGATTGATCGCTTTGATTGATTGAATGGCGGATATCGAACAGCCTGCTGAGAAAAGAAAACGGCGGGCTTTTTTGTCTACCGAGAAGACTATGATTATAAATATGTACCAAGTTAAAGGAAATGTAGCTTCACACATGAAAACACACAAAATGGCAGAATTAAAAATTGTATTAAACGAATCAATTCAAAATATTGACGCATGAGAAATTTAAAAAAATGTATAAAGCATTTCATAGAAATAGTTTAGCCCAAAATGGATGCCATGGACAGACATGTGGAAGCAATGACTGAAATATTCATAATAAATGTAGGAAACGACAGTAGTGATAGTACGGAGAGTGATGATGATGATATGTTACAAACTTGTACAGGTAGATATTATAATATAATAAAAAGAATTTCTTCATTAACTCTCGATTTTATTTCTTTCCTTTATATCCATCAGTTAAAAAAAAAAGTAGGTAACCATAAACAAAATCTATACGACAGACCAAGCCGCAGGAATAAACTATGCGAACTTTTAAGAAGCGCAGTGTGAACGCACATTTACATTTCTAAGGTATTGTTAACGCCCACTAACCCTAAAAACGTTTTTTTTGTCTTTGTCATTTGTATGATAATGTGCGATAAATAAGGCGCTATACTAACTCGTCTCCGTGAATACACTATAGACTGAGGTTTTTTTTTTTATAAACCATGAATGGCTATGTTTTATGGATACCCGACGCAAACTATATACAAGGTGGTATTATGTTAGGAGGTGTAGATTTTTATTTAACGCGGAAAAAAATACCATTAGATTTCAAAACAGTACCTACCTTTCACCCGCACTTTTGTACATGAACAATATGGGCATATATTTATATAGCATTATATAAAAAAAAAAAAAAACAAATAAAGTTATCGTGAACTCTGCGAACTGAACAATATCTTTTTTTTTCTGTAAATTCCCTGCGGACGAATATCGGGTAACAGCTCGTATCCTTACTAATTAATTATAAAAGCGAAAGTGAGTTTGTTTGTTTGTTACCTCTTCACGCTCTAATGGCTAAACCGATTTTGATGAATTTTGGTACAGAGATAGTTGGGAACCAGGAGACGGACATAGGCTATTATTTTTTTTTAAAAGAGTGGGATATGAGGGAGAAAGAGGGAAGAAAAGGGAAAACTTAGCGTTGCTATTACAAATCAATAAGGCGCTACCGAATTTAACGCGAGCGAAGCCGCGGGCAAAAGCTAGTAGACTATATTTGTCAACCTGAGTTTGTAGCTATCAATGTATGGTAGTTTCATAATATTGGCATTGTGCTACGAAATCCCCTTCTCACAAAATGCTCATTCTGTATCGAAATCTGTGTAAAAGTTTCGTGAAAATATTTGAATGCGCCGAATTTTTTGGGCTAAATAAATATTAATAGCAGATTCGTTTACGAAATCTACTTGCACCTGAATATGAATCAACTTAGAATTGCGACACAACACTTGGCCAGAACAGTTTTTTATCAGTTTTTTTTTTAAATAATATTAGACCGTTCACGCCCTGAGAACCGGAAGCACATTTATTGGAAAGCATTTGCAATCTAATTGACTAGATCGGAACAAGACGAAACAACCGGATATGAAAAATAAATCGACTTTAGCAGCATAAGATTCAATATAAAACTCACAATAAACGCATATTCATTTATTTATCTGAAAACTTAAGCTCAATTTTCCTAATAACTTATACATATATCTGAGGTTTTATATCCGATGAAGTCTTTTCGGCAAGTTTTACAAGCAACGTGTGCATTGTACACGTTTATTGAATTAATGCTTGTAAAACTTACCGGTTTAACATCGGCCTGCACTTTGATTTACGTCTCAAGTTCTTGAGAAACACATTATAACATCAAAGCGGCTGCGGTCCTCAATCGATAAATCCTACTAATATTATAAATGCGAATGTTTGTGAGAATGGATGCATGGATGTATGGATGTTTGTTACTCTTTCATGTCAAAACTGAAACTTTTTTTTTCGATATCACGTGGGCGAAACCGCGGGCGCCAGCTAGTAGAACCGATAAATTCCTGCAAGTTTTACATAAACATACTTCATATTTTAATTAAAGGCAATTGATTTTAATCATCGCAAGTTTAAAAGTTACCTACCCTTAGTTGTTTCTGCACCGTTAAATAACTTGAATGTTTTCAGTTAAACTGTGAGGAAACTTCAAGAACATTTTGATCGCATTGTTTCTAAACGCGAATCAACCATCGAGCAATAACTACCTAGTAAAATTGAGTTGTAATTATATTATGTATTTTCAAGTAAATTGTTATTGTTCCTTGTAGTATAGCAGCTTGAAACATGATGCTTTAGCTCTATAAACTTATTCGCTACAGACTTCTTTTATACAAATATTTTCTTTATTTTTGCCTCTACAAAAACACAAAAAAACAACAATAAAATAGTATAAATGGTACTTTAAATGTTTCATGTGACTTGTTAAAGAGTTGATCGTGATTCAAGGTTTGTGTTTCGGATGGAAATCAATACAAATACAAGGCCCCAGATTTATTTTTACGATTGAGTGTAAATATCCATTTAATTTGAACCATACAAAGTATACAATAAGAATATTTTATATCTCATTGCGCTAAAATATTATTATTGCATGGTTTGATGCTACGGAACTGTGTGTTAACTTTGTGTTATTTAAACTGCTTGGGTAGTTATATAATACATAATAAACTCTTATTTCTATGTGGTTGATCGGCTAATAACCTTAAGTAAGAATAGAAAATAAATATTCTACAAGAGTTTGGGCGCGATACCATCATACCACAACTGTAAAGGCTGAAATAACTTCGACTTTTAAAGGTCCAAGAGTTCCCGGATTCGATTTCCGGACATCATTAATACATTGATGTTTGAATACATTCTGAAAATTTGTAAATTGCGCCGAATTCGAGTGCTGTAACTCGCGGTATTTTTTTTTTAAAGCTGGCCGTTTTTCTACGCGACTTGCATGCATGTCTGATCATCCACTCAACTTATTTTTCAAATCCAGCAATTGCATTTGAAACAATCCAGATTAATTTTGATAACATTTTAGGCATACGTAGCATGCTAAAATGCATTTACAACCACGACTCCAAATAGCCGATGTGCCTCCAGATCATCTTTCTTTTTTAAATGTTTCTCTAAACTATTCCAAAAAAAACTTATTTCTTTCTTTAGGTAAATAATCTCCAGCCTGTGTGGATCTCCGTGTCAGCTGTGGGAGTTACAGGCTGATTATGCTGTGTTACAAAGTATTTGCATTGTATTCCAGGCCCCCACCATGTCGCAACAGTACAGCTTGCGGTGGAACAACCACCAGCCCAACTTCATCTCGATGTTCACCACACTGCTGAACACCCAGACGTTGGTGGACGTCACGTTGTCTGCGGACGGCAAACAGCTGTTGGCGCACAAAGTGGTCTTATCAGCGTGCAGTACCTATTTTCATGTGAGTCAATGTAACTATCTATGTATCTAATTGATGTTGAATTGCTTTGGGCGATCCTCACATGACCCTGCTAGACCTCACGGTTTCTTTGGAGGGGAAGTAGCAGATGTATTGACGGTGCATTTGCACTGCCGGAGAGGCGGTAAGCTCTGCTCGTCCGTGCGAGATACGCTTCACGACGCTTACGTGTAAGAATCGCCTAAAGTATTTGCTTTTATTGTTGCGCGCCAGCATGACAGCAATCAAAGATATTTCACTGTGCTCACAATAATGGCTACTCCATTATTGTGAGCACAGTGAAATATCTTTGTGTGTGGAAACAATGCGAAAAAAAATCAACTGAATGTTGTCGGTACAAGTGTTAAACTTGACATTACATTCGCATTCTCTCTAAAACATAATAACTTAAATATCTTTGACTGTAATATATCTAAAATTTTCATAGCATTTTGCCCATTATGTTTTTTTGCCAATTTTGAGAAAAAATTACAATATGTATTGTACTTGTCTTTTATGTTTTACAATGTTGGACTCGTGAACCAAGTTGTAAAAGCACGGTTGCTACAGCTGTCATGTTGTGCGCGCTGTACGCGACAGAATATTCATGACAGATATCAAGCATAACTGTCATATGGCACACTGGCGCTAAATAAACACTTCTAAACCTAGTTTAAGCATTAAAGTTATTGCTTTATTTTACAAAGGAAGTCACAAACTTTCAACACAATTTATAAGATTGCGTAAATGTTGGTTTTGCTACTAGCTGAGTTATTTAATAAATATCGTGTGTAAAGTGCGTAGTACTCGCGTTGGCATGTATGACGTTTAGAAAGTGGACATGGCGAAATAATTTGATTCAACATGTCGATCGGCCGCTTCATGGTTGTCTAAATATCTTGGTCCACCAGTAAAATGTTTACAATACATATTAGGAAATACATACACCTATTTACCTCGATCCAGCAATTTTTATGGTAGGTATTTTCTATGTACAAAAGCTGAATTAAGCTAAAAATAGTTGGTCCCTTATTTCTGTAACACACAAATGGACAACACATGTTACAATTATAGTTAACCTGGTGGCCATCCGAATGTAAATTATTAATAAGGCATCGGACTATATTCGTTTGCACATTTCGCCTTTTTTCTTGCATTTTTCCAAGTATTTTGGGGTGGACTTCCAGTCCAACCGGATGAAGCTGAATACCAGTATTTTATATGGAGCGACTGCCTATCTGACCTCCACCACCCAGTTACTACTGGCTGATACGATAGCGAGTCAGACTCGCGTATCGAGGGTTCCGTACAAACTTGCGACATAAACGACCGTAACTTTTGCCGGTGTGAAGTTATAGGGTTGCTTTTTCACGGCACAAAGGGACCACAGTCATGAGTATATATGGTTTTACTTTCACCACGCGTTCCTGTGATAAAGGGTCTTGACAGACAGACGGATAACACAGTGATCCTGCAAGGATTCCGTTTGTTCCTTTTGAAGGCCGGAACCCTAAAAATGATAATTGTTTTGAGTTTTGTCAGCAACGCAATGTTACGCATTCAAAATATTAGGCTGATACAACCTTTGAATAGTGCGGGGATCGGGGAAATATGTATTTCAGGTAAAATTATAACATTAAAAACTTGGATTTCAAAAAAATACTGAAATAGTTAGAACTTTGATCTCCAATTTCTCCGTTAATAGAAAGTTCGGAGATATGGTCTAGGCTCTAGAACAAAAGAAAATCGTAATGAAGGGGGGAAGAAGTACCTCTCGGATTGATTAAGTGTATTTCTACACCCTATGTATAAGTTATACTATACTACTTCTATTTATTCGTTACCTAACTAAGTAAATCTTAATGTATTGAGGAGCTCGTGGTTAAATAGTAAAAAGCGCATGGAACGATCTTCAAGGTAACCGTAACGAGTTTTTTCAGTCTTGTCAATATCTATTATTGAATTACACACACACACACAGTACAGGTAGGTAATCGTTGCATCCGTTTAATTTAAAGACACAAGCACTCACAATCACAAGTCAGTGAATTCACAAGAAATGCATTAGTTATAATTATATTAGTACCATAAATTTCGCATTGGGTTGCCTTGTTATGGTAGATGTGAGTAGATAAATAACTAAAAATAATATAACATCCTTTTCCAATACATAAGTAATACAGTACAAAAACATCTATCCATACATCAATCCATCTTCACAAACTAATACATTTACAACTGTTGTATCATGTAGGTTAACATAGTCCTGTATTTTGTGTAGGTAATTATCTCACCTAGGAATAATATTACTTACTTTTCCCTACGTTCTAAAATGTTCTGTTTTTATATTTCAGTCTCTGTTTGTGGAACACCCAGCGGCACATCCGATTGTGATCTTAAAGGATGTCACCTACGCCGATCTTCGTACCATGGTCGACTTCATGTACTGTGGAGAGGTGAACGTGACTGAGGAACAGTTGCCTCAGGTAGGCAAACACAACTCCGAGCATTTATTTATTTTAAACTAGCGACCCGCCCCGGCTTCGTTGATCTTATGGAGAAGAATAGGCAAAAAACATGGACAATCGCTTATATTAAAATACTCGTAGATAGCCTTCACAACATCAAGCCCATTCCAACTATTGTGCGGTCGGCTTCCAGTCTCTCTGGATGATTTGATGGTTTTGATTGCCCATTTGCTCTTAGCAACTAAACTCGGCCTTCTGACTACTCGCAATTCGAAACTTCTATGAATACTGCCTGGTATAACCTGTCAATTCATAATACTATAAAACAAATCACCCATATCGTGCCATGTCTCACCCTTCTATGTTTCAGGTTTTGGACACCGCAAAACTCCTGAAGATCAAGGGGCTGACAGAGATGCCGGACTCCACGTCCCTGACGCGCTCGCAGCGTACGTCCGCGGAGTTCCAGAGCCAGGCAGATTCGATGGACTCAACGCGCCACTCCCCCGCCGCGTCACCTTCCAACAAGCGCCGGAGGTACCATTCATTTCATTTTCAGCTAAAGTACGGCACGCACATGTTTCTAATAATGATTAAAGTACGGCCAACGAGAAGCGATACGAAAGGTCATTAACCTAAAGAACAACTGTGGCGTTGACAATCTAATATTTATCTCTTTCCATCTTGTGCCTTTGTCGTAATGGCTCGTTCTCCCGTCAAAAACATGACAACGTTAAGACGGGTTCGCCAACATTCGGGCGGCCATTTTAGTTGGGGTTTTAGCATGGGTTTTGTTTACATTTGGTATCGCTTCTCGTTGGCCGTACTTTAATCATTATTAGAAACATGTGCGTCAAAAATCAGTTGTCAATTGGAATATCCTTACTTATATTATAAAAGCGAAAGTGAGTTTGTTTGTTTGTTTGTTACCTCTTCACACTTTAATGGCTCAACCGATTTTGATGAATTTTGGTACAGACAGTTGGGAACCAGGAGACGGTCATAGACTAATTTTAAAAAAAAAGTAGGATGTGAGGGAGAAAGACACAGAGAGAAAGGGAAGAAAAGGGAAAACTTAGCGTTGCTATTACAAATCAATAAGGCGCAAGGGGAACTGTGTTACCCCGAATTTAACGCGAGCGAAAGCTAGTAAATAATAAAAATCACTTGCCACAACTTTAGTTATCGAACTCGTCCGGAACGGTTGACTGATTTTTATGATTTTATTCATGATGTCTGTGAATAGTTCGTAGTCTATTTATTATACCCCTAGGTGAAAAGGGTGACCCTCTCCAGAAAAAGAGCTGAGCAGCAGAAAAGGAAGTAGAAGGAAAGGCTAGTATGACTATAAAAGAACCAGTAGAACTAAATAAAAACCTCAAAAAATTATGCCTGAAGGCCTAATAAAAATTAACACAAAAATACGAAATTCTTATTCTAGTGCCTTGCCTTTACCAGAAAATGCAATTCTATAATAACATTCTAGGCGCCGAAAAAGTTCAACTGGCTCGACGCAACTAAACGTACTCGAGAACGAACAAGGCCGCGCGGACGTGGGCGCTCAAACAGTGGACGCGATCACTCTCAGCAGCGTCCCACAGCAGCAGCGGCGCATGCGCGAGTACCACGAGATCCGGACCATTGACAACTCCCAGCAGGTAGACGACGTTAGTACCACACCCTTTATTTGTTTTGCTTTTTAATACTAATGCATTACTAACAACCGCTACAGTGCTGGAAGGTTCTTATGACGCGATGAGCGCCGAAATACTGTCGCCATCTTTGTTTTTCAATTCTTATTCACAACATGGCGCCTTTCTGTGTAAGTCATTGAATCGTCAAAATAACCGTGCAGCACAGCACAGTTATTTATTAAGCTTTATAACCTTAATATTATCCTCTCATTCTCATTCCCAACAGCCTGTCGGCGTGGTACACACAGTCGACAACGCACAGCAGGTAGACGTAGACGTTAGTACCACGCCATTTTTTGATTTGCTTCTTAATACGAACACATTATTGACAACAGCTAAATAATAGTGCTGTATGGTTTTCTTGGCACCTATATCGAAAGTAGCGCCGCCATCTCACGTTTTTTTATCCAATGAAAGTTGACGAATATTTGCTGATAGCGCCTTATAAGGCATCCACGCGTCAAATAAACCATGCAGCGTAGTGATTGAAGTACACTTTTGTTAAGCTTTATTTTTAACCTAAATATTATTTTTTACTTAACAGTCGGATAGCGTGGTACGCACAGTCGACAACGCACAGCAGGTGCAGGTAGACGATGACGTTAGTACCACGCCCTTTTGTTGTTAGTTTACTTTTATATACTAGTGCATAATTGCGTCACTTACCCAACTGTTAACTAACAACAGCTTTAGATTTGTGTGGTTCTTTTGCTGCCATGCCTTAATGGGGATGGTAACTCTGAAACTAATGGGGCTATCGTCGCTAGTTCCAAGCAACGCCATTGGTACCAAAATCTGGTAATGTCATTTTATATTTCACAATAGCTTGACCTTATTGAGACCTTCTAAAATAAGCTTTCAACGGTTTGCAAGATGGTAGCGATAGCTACCATCTTTATGTAAGCCGACCTATCTTGCCAAATTTGTAGTCGGCAAATCTCACGTGATCTCACGTGACGGTTTTCAGTCGTCGTTTCGTGTACTTCTTTAGTTATTTTGTCCATACCGGTTCCAAAACTTCATTTTTTTATTTTATTTTAGATTGCGCGTGCTCAGTTTTTGATCTAGTTATTGCATCACATCTACTAAGCATACGGCTCTAGAGGCAATTCCTCAGTCGGGCAGTATTTGATTCTTCAGTCAGATTTTATTTTAGCAGCAGGCCGGAATACGGTTTTAAAATTCTAAACCGTTTTAAAAATGTGAAATGGGCACCGGATTTAATTTGTTTATTTCTAGGCCAATTGGTGTTAAAATGATTGTGGATCCATACGATATCCCAAATTCGTATCGTTTGGATAAAAACCAGTATCGGCATTCTTAAATCAATTACATTTTGCGAATGCAGCAATGTTATGTTTTATGTGCTAATTTTGTGTTTTTTTTTTGTGGATGATGTATGTGATTCAGTTAATAAATTGTTTTTTTTTTATTGTTTAGTTTAGACTTGCAATGCATAGTATAATCGGCCATGCGCTGAAATGAATACCGTTCGGCAGGTGTGTGGCGGCCAAACTATCGACATACTGATTCGCGTTCTATTGTTTTAATCACAGATATATAAAAAAAACCTCCGAAAAATAACCGTATTTTTGTTGCAAGTCTAATTTAGATAGTTTTATCAAATTTAATTACAAGTTTTATTGTAAAAAAAATTTTTAGTTCTTGTAAAAACTAGTCATATGTGGTGGAGAAAATAATCGTTGTATTTATGTATCTCATTATTTGTTATAATATTGAGGTAGTGCTGGCGGTGTGGTTTATAATGTGAACATAAGCACCGATAAAAAATCATTGAATTTTATAATTTCAGACAAACGAACAAGACAACATGAACTTGGAGACCATTGCAGTAGATAACACAAACCCGACCCCCACAGTCATACCAAACCAAGGTAACTAAACTTCTTCTCCATACGATCGCTTGTTCTGCATGGATGTTTTGTCGCTGGAATGCACTTGTCCGTGGTAAGGTAATTAGTTGTATCAAAAAAGAAAATGGCGGCGTTAGTTCCGATTATGGCCACGCGATAAAACATCCAAGTACAATGTAGCGTTTTTAGTGTTCCGTTAAAACGAAACCATTAGGGCTGAAACTGCGCTAAACAGACACCCGCGCGGTTTCATACAAAAGTGAACTGACGCGGGGACACGTGCGGGCTTGTTCAGTCAATAACGCTTGATGAAAAGCTTGTGAAAATGTCTTTCGACAGAGAAAGAGTAATTGTGAGACTACAGTGTCGGTCTGTCATATGAAGCCAAGCGAATGTACTCTTTAGGCATGTGTGACGGGTCCTTCACATACCCACAGAGCCCACGCTTGCAGACACGCAACGGGTGTGTCGCGGGTGCCCGTTTAACGCAGTTTCGCCCAGTCTATCTTGTCTGTTTATCCATATGTCACAGCCATTTTTACTCCGAAAGCATCTGACCACACAACTAAAATTTAGACACTAGATGCTGATGATTCTATAAACTGCAACATAAATATGAAAATTAAAAAAGATATGGTTTGTCTTACCGCACATGTAACTGGGGATTGAAAAAAAATATTTAAAAAGGATGTAGGGTGGATCGACAGCTCTTAAAGTTATCGACATTCCTTAAATACTTTTTTTCATATGTCAATACTTAATGAGATATTTGCTTCAAAAGCCGTAAAAATAGTTCCCTCTGTTGTTTATAGTAATGGTAGAAAAAAATTAAAAAAGTTTAGTATGTTTTAAACGTTATTTACGAAAAATTAACCAAAATTTGGTTTGAATAAGATGTGATATTTAGGGTTTTGACATAAGGGTGTTTTTCGTCAAACTACAACAAGTTAATGAAACAATTAAATATAAATCAAATTTAGCTTTTTTATCTCTGCAATTCAATATGTGTCGCGGTTTAAACTTGATATTTAAATAATGTGTTCACGAAATATTCTTTACCAAATTGTTAAAATTACGATGATTACCATCAGATGTTTTGTAAAGCTGTGTTAAATTATTATTGCCAATTATACTTGGCTACTTTTTATAAAAAAGGTAAGTCGCGGACTGCATTGAAGGAATCATCTCAAAGATATACAAAAGTAAAGTTTGACCATTTTGGCAGCGATTGTTTGTCCTAGCTTCTTTGGACTAGGGAAAGAAAGTCTATTACTTAAAATAATGTGTTATATGATGTACATATTTTTATTAGACGTAGCAACATCACACATTGTTGCTTTAAATATCACTTTTTTATTTATTTAATGCATGCATGTTGCACTCTTTTATTTATTTAATTCCGTAGTCTTTTTAGATTTATTTTTCATTTATTTGTGTTATTTTTTTGTCATTTTGAGCTTTAAGTGTTGTTGAAGAAACTTCCTACTGATGTCACACTAGACAAATTAGTGCAAACCATATCAAAATATGTAATATCACTAACATGTATTTCAGCTAGAAAACTATGTCGAATCGACACACACAAAATCTAAGAGTTTACCAGTGCTTTATTGGTTAATACATTGATTGTTTTACCATCAGTATTTCAACCGATAGCAATGCTACAGATCAGACTCAAACACTTAAATCATATTACAAAACAAAAAGTATCATCATCTGTTTCTCATTCATCTCTACAACTTAACAAACACATCATCCGCTTGCTCTATGCTTCATGTATGTACGCAACGCATGTATCTACCGGGCTATGTGTAGATAGTTTTGATTGCGTACTCAGTGTACACGCTGGGAATACGAACAGCGTAACAAAATACCCAACGGTACTAAAATAACGTCATAAATTAAACTCGTGTTAAAATAATGGTGTCATTATAAATACACCAATTAGTAAAAAATATTTTAAATGAAAAAAACCATGACCAAGTCAGCTTTAATCGCCGTTATCTAAAACGTACCGCGAATTGAACGACGTTTTATTTTCCAGGGAAGGGAGATCAATGAGAAACCGTTTGTTAAAACTTTAACTCAAAATAATACTGTACCTAGAGAGTTTTTATTAAAATACGTACATTTATCTCTCTTCCCAGGAGGACAGTGGACAATGATGGAGCACTCGTACCCGCGATACACGAATGCGTGCGCCGGCGCCGCGCTGCAGCAGGAGCCAAGCATGTACATGAACAACGTGATTGAGCCGCACATGGACGACCTGCACTACGCGCAGAGCCTGGGCGTGGCTGGCCCGTCGCCCGGGCCTTCGTGCCAGGACGTGCAGGCCGCCACCGAGCCGCCGCCCCCCGCGCCCCCCAAGCGCCGCCGCACAACCAACCCGCAGTCCGAGGAGAACTTCCAGCGCGCGCTCGAGGCCGTGCGCTTTGGAGGCATCGGCTTCTGCAAGGCGGCACGCATGTTCGGTGTCAACAACCGCACGCTCTGGCTCGAGTACAAGAAAAAGGGCTATCCCAACAATCGACCTAGCATCAAGAGTAGGATCAAGCGCGAACACACGACGCCACCGCCCGAGCACAAGGAAGAGCCCGCGCCGCCCGCACAGCAGATGGCGCTGCTGTGCCCGCAGCACCAGCTGCCGCCTGGCTTCCTGGAACCCGGCGCGCCGCACGGCTTCCCGCTGCAGAGTGTGGCGCACAACTCGCCTCTCAACCTCCTCGGCGTGAACTTTAATTCGATGCAATAGAACGCGGCCTGCGGCGTGTCGCCCGACGAGTCGTACTCGTTGTGACACGAGTGGCAAGGCGCCGCCGTGGCGCCTGAGCCCCCGCACCCGCATATCTACATGCATCTGGCGTTGTAAATATTACGCGCTCGCGTAACTGCACGTACTTATTATACAAGTGTATTGCGCTGTGGCTGGGCTGTGTCGTCGAACTTTCATAGACAATAAGCAAGCAATGTTTTCCATTTTTATATAGAGAATGATTTTGTGACGACATACCAGGGATGCAGCCTGTCGGGTCGTTGAAAGTCTTTTTAAGCCACTACTTAATTAGATGAAGACAAATACCAATTATTTTAATAAGAGACTGTCAATCATTTATTCCTAGTATAACATTTTTAGCTCGGTGTCCATGACAAATTTAGTGAAACAGTTTAACAATGATATCTGTAAATAATGTATTTCTAATGAAGCTGCTTTAGTGTTTCTTCGACCTAGACTAGGTGACGTCTGCAGCCGTAGTATTGCCATGAACATAAACGTATTTTGTAGATCTCAATAGAACCGTAAGTTATGAACTGGTGGTTCCTTACATATTATAGGGAAATGCACAACCGTAAGCCGAGTCGGTTCGATTGTGATACTGAATTGTCGATTTGTGACTCCCATTGTATTCGGCGTCACTAACGTACAGTTCCTGATAGTCGTGGTCTTCGCACTTCGCGCGTATTTTACGTTATTTTGAATTTGTTCACAACCGTCCTAGGTATTTGTGCACGTATCAATAATACATTAGACGTCTATTTCGCACATCTAATCTCATTATGGATATATATTTATACAAACAAATTCAGGATAAATAATTTAAGATGTTTTTTTAGGTCATACCCGTTTTTCGACATGTATATCATACATTGCCTAAAATTCAGTACTACTAAGATATTGAACAAAATTTCTTTGTGGTGATCACTACAAAAATTGTCTATTGTGAATATATTTATCCTAAGTTTTCTGGATAAATATAGTTAGATAGATACATGAGAAAGAACCAGAGTAAGACATATTTATAGAGGTTAGATTGAATACCATCTCGTCTGTGATATTTCGCTAACACATTCAAATAGTCTTAAATAACCAAAAAAAACTTCCAAATACAGTCCTGTTCTTTTTTGATTTTTTTCTGAAAATCCGCTTAATGTTTAGTTAACTGAAAATCTTGAAATCAAAATAACGTCACAGATTGCTATGCCATACGAAATATAGGTTTACGCGTTTTGGCAGCTCAAAAAGTCTGTCAATTGATTGGTGGTGCTCATTCATTGAGCATACACTCACTATGTTCGGGGACCAATGGCTAAACAAGGAACTGCGCAAACATTTAGCATGTAATTCTGAGTGACAAGTTACACACAGTTTTATTAATAACTACCTCTATTTATAAGTATTTTAGTTTATAACGAGACTTTCGGAAACTGCCGCGCAAATATTTCGTACGCTCGGATCCATTAGTAGTCACCTAATTCAAAGTACCTATAGTATGTTTTATATAATACATAATTCGAAAGTAAGGTAGTAGTGTGTGAGATAAAGATGAGAGTCAAGATGGCGGGTGTACCATAGCGAATTAAATTGTACTAATTACTAAAAAAATGTACCTAAAATGTACTATTTAGTACCTAGGTCAAAAAAAATTGTACCTCTTTCACAACGAAATTATTTAGAAAATAAGGTACACCCGCCATATTGACAGTCAAGATGGCGGGTGTACTATAATGTTTTATTATTTAACCATTACGCATTAAATATAATTACACCAAAAAATTGTACCTAAAAAGTACCTCAATTAATAGAAAACATACAATTGAAAAGTTGAATAGTTTCTGAGAAATAAAACAAACGTATTTTGTATAAAACTAAACACTATAAATATCATGATAATAATGATATAGATTTTTTTTTGGAGGTCAGATAGGCAGTCGCTCCATGTAAAATACTGGTGTTCAGCTGCATCAGGTTAGACTGGAAGCCGACCCTAATATAGTTGGGAAAAGGCTAGGCAGATGATGACATTTATTTTTAAAGGATATTTTTAAATTATGAATAATATGCACGACAATAATTTTATTATTAATAGTTAATACTAGCAATAAAATATATAGTATTATCTGTATATTTTAGTTATTAGCAACCTTCCGCAACTAACAACCAGCTTCGTAAATGCACATTTATGATCAAGTATGATGCGGGTAGTTGATAAAAATTTGCAAATTTTTCACTGTTTCCTGATTAATCATACGAGCTTCATAGCTTGCAAATACAAACAACATTTCCCATCGGTTACTGATTAGTTATGAAGCTCGTATGATTAATCAGGAAACAAATTTGAAAATTTTTATCAACTACCCGCATCATACTTGATCATAAATGTGCATTTACGAAGCTGGTTGTTAGTTGCGGAAGGTTGCTAATAACTAAAATATACAGATAATACTATATATTTTATTGCTAGTATTAACTATTAATAATAAAATTATTGTCGTGCATATTATTCATAATTTAAAAATATCCTTTAAATATAAATGTCATCATCTGCCTAGCCTTTTCCCAACTATATTAGGGTCGGCTTCCAGTCTAACCTGATGCAGCTGAACACCAGTATTTTACATGGAGCGACTGCCTATCTGACCTCCAAAAAAAATCTATATCATTATTATCATGATATTTATAGTGTTTAGTTTTATACAAAATACGTTTGTTTTATTTCTCAGAAACTATTCAACTTTTCAATTGTATGTTTTCTATTAATTGAGGTACTTTTTAGGTAAAATTTTTTGGTGTAATTATATTTAATGCGTAATGGTTAAATAATAAAACATTATAGTACACCCGCCATCTTGACTGTCAATATGGCGGGTGTACCTTATTTTCTAAATAATTTCGTTGAGAAAGAGGTACAATTTTTTTTGACCTAGGTACTAAATAGTACATTTTAGGTACATTTTTTTGGTAATTAGTACAATTTAATTCGCTATGGTACACCCGCCATCTTGACTCTCACAGATAAAGCATTGTCTGTTTTTATAACATTAAGAATTTTCGTTCATTTTTCCATTTTGACAATATTTGTATACTAGTTTTATAATAACGGGACTTATTCCAATTCATATTTAATTTGGCGAATAATTATACCATTCAATAATTCATTTCCATTCATTCAAATTTAACCTAGCTGTCGTCAACCATTCGACATACTTGGCCTTAATAAAAATAGGCGAATTTTGGGTGAGAAAGTGGTTCTTCGTTTCAAGTCGACTAGGCGATAAAGAGTTTTATGTTGATACTACAGTGACCTCTTCGCTTTTCCACCCATTTCGAAATGGATCTTACAAGTTGTTTCGATGTTGTGCCATTGTTGTTGTCGATCGATGTTGTTCCCATCCCAAAGGCAGCATCAATTTGGAGTGTAGTTCTCCAATACGTGCCCACGGGCTGGGATATCTGCTTCTGTATAAAATGTACCTAATACCTAATTAAAAAGGCCGCGGTGAGTTTGTCCCTTTAAATGGCTGCACCAATTAATCAATTAAAGTTAACATCGTTTTTAAATCTAGTTCACCTCTATTCTAATGTTATGTTTTATAAAACACACTACTATACTGCTTTAATTGCATTTATTTACCGAGTTCGAAGAAAAAAATAACTTGTTTAGATTTATACTTGTGTTTGGCTATAAATAATAAACAATAATTTAATATTCAGTGATAAAGTAATGCCAGTAATGATACTTATGCAAATGAAACAAACTTATGTCTTCACTGCCCTCATGCATTTACATTAGACTGATTAAAACCACACATATCTTTGTTTTTGGACGTGAACATACGTCGTTGGCAGCTTGCGGCGTGATAAGACGTCTATAAGCTTGAACAGGAACAATATTACCAGAGATCTCTATCGTGTAAAATAGTTAGGTAAGCACGTAATATTATGTCTGCATTTATAGTGTAGGTTAAGGATAAGCGGTGCCAGTGTTGGTATGGATAGAACGTAGGTTTGTCTCGCGAGCGGCTCTCGACACCAGCGTGGCAGTATATCGAATTGTCATGTTTCTATTCTTCATTATTCACTAAGTGCAAGGTATTTAGTCAATGATCTTAGGTGCCTTTGTTACAGTACTCATATAGGTACATACCTCCTTATTATTGTAGACACTAAAGGCATGTTAATGTAAGTTTTTTATTCAGTGTTAGCCCCTAAGAATAAGCGATACGATTGCATCGTTTATTGTGATTTTAGAACGCAGAATTATGATAAGCAATTAATATTAGCAATAAGTTCATATCCACATATTTGCAACTCTGCCATTTAAATATAATCCTTGCAGAAGTTGTCAAACGTGTTCGCCGGCGCCGAAGTTTACTAAAAGAAACGAAAACGAATTTCTTTTTTGTGAAAGTTGTAGTACAACTAACGAAAATAATTACTATGCAGCTCAGTTTGTTTTGTTTTACGCCTTGCTCAATCTAATACATAAAAATGTAAACGTTTGATTCTTATACTGGGTCGAACCGCCCGCGAGTACAATTTGTGATTTTGTCACTACCGTCATTTTAGAAGAATTACGTTTATTTTTAAAATTTACTAAGGAGTATTATATTTTTCTATTCGCCTAGATTTACAACGATTATAACCAGTTTCGGCGTTTGCGATCTCTGTAACTTTTTTGTAATTTCGACTGATTTTTTAAAATAATTTAGAAGGTTTCTCTCGTTTAGGCTGGCAACATAGCTGCTACGTATCGGAGGTCATTCAATTTGTAAATATAATCATTATGTATATACAACCTTCGGTAGGTAATTGAGTAGCTTCTTCTCTTCCTCGATTTATTTTACTAAGAGTTTTTACTCGATTACATTAAGAAAGGTTGAATTGTGACTAGATCTTAATCAATAAAATTAAGAACAAGAGTGCCACAAATCACTTCATAAATTAATGGTCAATTAATTAAAAAAATAAAGGAATATTTAATAGGATCGCCCAAGACCCACACGTGATGTATAATATTGATCAAATAAAAATAATATTTATAATTTCACAATAGAACATACAAAATTTGCATGACAAGAATAAGGAGTGTGATACTATTATTTTTACGCAAATGTACCTTTTTGAATGACCTTAGTGTTTTCTATTTAACACTTTCGCTACCTAGAACTCAGCGTATGCGTCCAAAATACATTGTATAATTTGGACTGGGTAGCGAAAGGGTTAAGTAACAAATAATGCTAGCGTGTGTACAATTAATGAGGAACCAGATATTGGCACATCAAATTTGTTCCTGTATATAAAAAGACATTGTGTAATAATATACTTAGTGGCACTGACATAGGTCCAATTGCAATTCAACCCTTATGTGTCTCGAAAGACTGCTCGGAAATGAGGAAGTAGACGCTTTCTGATAATTTACAGCTCAACTCTATAATCTGAATTAAGATATTTGAATCGTTTTTTTATGTATTTTACCAGTATTCGAGGCAACGAGTAAGCGTATTGTTTAACATTAAGCTTGCCTATAGGTTTTAAAGCTGTCTTTAACTAAGCGACATAGCAACTAGAGCATGATTTTGAACTAGTAGTGCTCAGAATGTAGAGAAAAACCTGTTCTCAACTGTTTTTTGTATGGTTTTATTACTCTCTTTTTACTTAAATAGTGCCATCCAAGGTGATTTTAAAGTATTATGTTGGTCATGAAAAAATTGGCCTTGAAATATCAATGTTACCAGTTAACAAAGATGATTTTCTCGTGTGTGGGCAATGTAAGGTAGGTTTATATAAGTAAATTATAGTAACGAATTATTTGTAATACTGTCTATAGAAAAGCGCGCGTCAAGAAAGTGCTAGAGGCTGAGCCTTGGACAAGATTATGTTTCTAGTTATAAATGGTATTAAAATTATAAAAATAAACTCATCTTTGCTTTCCCAAACATTTCTAGACGTTGTATTCTACATCACTCGCACGCGAGAAAGTGATTTATAATTATGTACCAGTGTTTTTCGAAATAGTATTAATTATGAAATGATATTGCATGGTTCTGGAACAAGGGGCGACAGTCGTGCTCATTAAGAAATAATTAAAGTGTGAGTCTGAAGATGTGTTACGGAGAGTTGATAGCCTTTGCATGTTAAATCAATGTATAGTATAAATATATTAACGTTCCCCTAATTCGTATTTAGAACGAAGGAGCGCCGGCGCTGCCATTGAACTGGGAGTTAAGCTCATAAAGTAGGTCTCCAAGAAGTAGGAACAGGTACAAACATGTATAAACTTTGTACAAGATCTTTTTTTGAATTGTTTGTGTATTTAACATAATCTCAATTTTCAAAATAAAAATTAGTGTCATAGTTTTTGATCTCGTCAATGCTCACGACTGTCGGACCCACATAAGTTGTTCATAAACAGGCAAAATTGGTGAATTTTGTGCTTAGCACTAATAATAATAATTGTTCTATACCAAAATAGAAAATAAATAATTTTGATTATTTTGTATTTGAATTATTTTTACTTAAACCCTTCCACCACCTTAAGAAATCCCTCGCCGTTTAATATCAGCTGTACTAGTATAGCTTGTGACCAGGAACAGAGCTGTCACGGCCATTTTGTTTTTTAATAGCGCGGTAATGAACAAAATATATTTGTTTGCATTATTGCGTTTTCATGAATGCTATATTTCCAGACGACGTATGCTTAGTATCTGTCTTCGTTAAGGGTTTTTTACACCCTTTATATCTATTATATTAGGTACAAAGTTCGCGCAATTTACCAGCTAGGTGCCCGGGTATCTCTGAGAGTTTTTTTAAAGAGATTGGTATTCTCACGGTGGCTTCTCAATTCATCTTGGCCAACATTTTATATATTAGGCAAAATATCCATCTAACTTGACACCGCGCCGGTAGCTTTCGGCAACAAGGAAAACTTCAATTGAAATTAACTGAAACGAAAATTTCTTTACATCACAATTTTTTTTTTAAATACATCATTTTTTTACGAAAACCGAACATGGTTGCAAAGTGTACATTCTGAGCTATCTATTGATATATAACTCTAACATGCTTCCTTGGAAAAATTTCGAATAATTTTGTGTTGAACTTCCAACGGTAATTTAATCAGCATGAAAATATTTATGCCCAATGTTTGAGGTTAATTTTATAAACGTAAAACTAAGTTATTTAATTTATTTTATAACTTATTCGGAAATTTCATCCTTCGAGAGTACCTAGGTATAAACCATAAAGAAATCTATGGATTTACGACTTTCGTCAAAACCATTTTTGAGATAGAAAATACTGTTTTGTCCCATAGTGCGACCCCTGTACTTTAAAATGCTATTCAAACATTGAGCTAAAGTTTTGAGTGCGTGTCATTGAGTTCAACCGTATAACATGAAAAGGGCGAAATATGCAAAATGGAAACGCTATTTATTATTAGAATTTACGTATGTATATTTTCACAATTTAAATGTATACGATAATTATTATGATACTTCACATTTTTATATATTTTTTAGAGCTTTTAAATAAGAATTTGTGGGCTGAAAATCCATGTCAGTGGCGTTACCAAGACAGAACTTTAAATTTGATGCTATTTGTGCAGTTGACTGGTGTCGTAAATATATGCGTTAACTTTCTTTGTTCCTTAAATACCCTGGTATATAAGGAACAGCTTAATACAACGCATTTTCCCACTAAAATAACCACAATTGATGAAAAAGTACTAAAATTGTGTTTTACGCATTTGCATAATGTACGCGCCCCGCACTAGGGTTAGAGGGGGCAACGCGACGAGTGGTGTGCGACCGCAGCCCGCGCAAGACAGGACAACTCTAACGATAACCGACCGATACTTCAATATTATAATGTTAACATTATGTAACGAGTAGATTATTGATTTATTTAGACAAACCTAATAGATACAAACCAACACATTCATAGTATATATACAAACCATTCACAAATACAATTGCATTGCATACACCTTAATCAAAGGTAAGCACAGCATTTCATTTAGATCTCACTACATTATGGCCCTAATGTATAATTCCAGTCACAAGGTAGATGCCGTACAGCCGTACATACAGGAGTTCTTGTAGCGGGTTGGGTATTCGTCAAGATACTGGTGTTGCCTGGTGAAGACCCTGTTGAAATCAAAATTAACTTAGGTATTCAAATTAAGCTGATAATCAGCATTTTTCAAACGTCAATATTACAAGAGACCGACCCCTAAAATTCACATTGGCTATGAAATAAGGTTAATAATAAAATCATAATAAAAATCTATACCCGTACACTTGTCACTTGAGCATGTTTTGTTTTTATTAAATTATATTAGGTTCGTTTATTCATTTCAACACATACAAATTTTCATTTTTAAATATTTCTTAGTAAAAGCAAAGAAAAAAAATTAAAAAAATATATATATTTATTATTTAGCTGTTGCACGGTTTTCAGCGTCCTTATTTTTTTAGCCAACAGTACCGGTTAGTGTGATTATAAAAGATACAGCTTTTTATTATTTATGGATCAGGCAGGTCTTTCAAAGAACAAAGAATACAGTTTTATTTTTTGTTTTAAATGTAAAAGGACTGCTTCGTGCCATGCCGAGACGTTAATAAACTCTATCAGTCAAATGTCACATGAAATAAAGTGACACGAAATAAAATACTTTTATGCTGTACCCACCCACCTTCAATTTTACAGCAATGACGTCACAAGATGGCGTGCAATCAGTCCGGATCTCATTTGAAACTAATAATAATAATAATAATAAGCCCCCTAAAATCCAACCTTACGTCCAAGCTGAACATCTAGCTACGTGGGGGGCGGACACGCGTATTGTACAACTGTACAAAAAACTTACGCGGCTAACAAGGCAGGGTAACCCTTCATGGAGATGAGTAATAAACGAATATATAATTTACGGTCGCTTCCCGGGGAGCGCCGGGGCGCATCTGGGGCCGATGCTGGATGCCACAGCATGCGAACCATCGGCGGTGAGGAGTTGAGCAAGCGGGCTCCCACCGAAAAGATTGTTACAGCTGGTCGTAGTGATCTGAACAGGCGGGCTCACTACGTAGAAGCTACAGCCGATTCCACGGGCGATGATACCATTTCGTTATTTTCATCCATCCCTTCGACTCGCCCCTCCTACATGACAAGAAGAAAAGTGAGCTTGTCCACCACCAGCACGCTTGATAGTGTTGTGCGAGATGCCATCCCTGACAGTGAGATTGCACCCACTACAAGCGCTTCTACTAAACGCAGGCGATGGACACCTGAAATGAATATGTTCATTCTGCGTACTTACTTTCAATTAACCTTATTAGATACAGATAAAAGAACCTACCTCGAACCACTCCACCTGAAATTTGTAGAAAAATTCCCAGACATGCAGGTTAGCCGACAAAGAATAGGAGACCAACGTAGAGCCATCATAAATAACAAATTACTACCACAAAAAGCAATAGACGACATTCGAAAGGAAGTAGAAAAAGAGTTGGATCAACTGCAATCAAATCATTTTACTCTACAGACACAACACACTTTAGATTGTAACCAACAAATATTTACACCTACACAAATACCACCTACAACCATAGAAGCACATAGTACACAAAATAAAACTCAAACTCGAATGAGATGGACTAGTGAACAGAATGAAGCTATAATGCGATCTTATTATCGAGTCACAGATTTAGGCACAAATGAAACGGTATATCGAAAACGGATGTATGACGATTTCGTTAGCAATTTTCCATCACTTGCTCACCTAAGCGAACAAAGAATAGCAGATCAGAGGAGAGCAATAATAAACAATAAATATATCAGCAATGATAAATTAAATTCATTGAAAGCAGAGGTAGCAAAAGAACTCAGACCACAAACCCTCAACTCACACAACAATGGGGATCGGTTCGCAGGTACTATAAATAGGAACATCACCAATTCTCAATTAACAAATAGGACTGAAATTAACTCTGTAGAAGAACTTACACTTAATTCGCAAACATCGGATAACTTTGAGCTACATACTGTAACAGATGTCCTACCTAATCCACAAATTAATCCTGAAAGGGATGTATTAATAGACGATACTTTTCAACAAGCATTCGATTTTTTTAAAGAAACTAATCCTACAAATAGAATTTATATTCCAAAACAGAAACCATCTAAAAATCTTGCAAGAATAATTAGCTATCTAAACAAAATCACTCTTTTAGAAAATATCAACAATGACACCGACTTCAACACATTACAAACCATAATTTATTGCTCTGCATGGACCGCTGCTAAAGTAAATGGAGCAAGGATAACACTTGAACCGCGAGAAAGTATCAGAGTCCCAAAAACAGAATATAAGCCAAAATGGCAAAGACGACTAGAACAAAAAATTAAAGATTTGCGAACCAAAATAGGTAGAATGACACAATTTATGAATGGCAACAGTAGTAGAAAACTAAGAAAACATGTTAATAAGATAATAAAACAATACAAAACTCACACTATACACGAAGAACCTAACACAAAAGCAGCACACACACTCGATACACTAAAACAAAAACTCTGCGTCGTAAAAGGCCGACTTGAAAGGTATAAAGCATGCACTCTAAGAAAACAACAAAACACTCAATTCATCCACAACGAAAAATTGTTTTATCGCAATATCAGACAGACAACATCAAATATTCAGCATAACATCCCACATGACAATGAAAATACCACACCTGATCCAGAAACAGTTAAACAATTCTGGGCAAACATATGGGAACAACCAGTTTGCCATAACTCTCAAGCTGATTGGATACAATCAGAACTATCAAATAACAATAGTAACATCCAGCCAATGGTATTTGAGCACATATCCCCGGAAATTTTTCATAAGGTTTTGTCAAAGCTACATAACTGGAAAGCGCCTGGATCAGACCATATACATAGTTACTGGTACAAGAAATTCACAGCAATTCATTGCTATTTATATAATTTTATTAATACATTCATCCAAGACCCTACATCCATACCCTCTTTCATAACGTCTGGCACCACTTTCATGATACCAAAAGATCACAATGATCTCTCAAACCCTGCAAAATACAGACCTATTACATGCTTGCAGACCTTGTATAAGATCATCACATCCTGCATATCTGAACTGATATATCAACACATTGATACCAACAACATCTTGGCTGAACAACAAAAAGGATGTAGAAAGTTTAGTCAAGGCTGCAAGGAACAATTAATAATAGACTCTGTTGTTTTAAAAAAAGTCCAGAAGACCAAATCCGATTTATTTACCATGTACATTGACTACAAAAAAGCCTATGACTCAGTTCCTCATTCATGGCTTATGCAAGTATTAGAAATATACAAAATACACCCATCAATAATAGCATTCCTTAAGATTGCAATGACAACATGGACGACGGTACTAAGACTCACTACCCCAACCAAAACAATAGACACTAGTCCAATTAAAATACAAAGAGGTATCTTCCAAGGAGATGCACTTAGTCCGTTGTGGTTCTGCCTTGCTCTTAACCCATTATCAAAAATATTAAACTCAACTTCGCTAGGAATCCCTTTAAATTCTAATGTTGACGGGCAGGGGGAGACCCATGGAAGCATTTTAAACCATTTGATGTACATGGATGACATTAAACTATTCGCAAAATCGCAGATTCAACTTGAAGAACTAGCTAACTTGACAGAAAAATTCACAGATGATATTAAAATGGAATTTGGTATAGACAAATGCAAAATAAACTCAGTAAGAGCAGGACAGAACTATCAACACCAATACACCTTAGCAACAGGCGAACAAATAGAACCATTGAATGAACAGGATACATACAAATACTTAGGGTACATACAATCAAGTCAAATACACTACAAAGATATTAAACAGAAACTAAAACAACAATTCCAACATAGATTAAACACAATTCTTAAAACACAACTCCACTCTCGAAACACAATAAAAGCAATTAACACCTTTGCTATTCCCGTCCTCACTTATTCGTTTGGGATAGTAAATTGGACGAAAACAGATTTGAAAAATTTACAACGCAAAGTTAACACTACAATGACTAAATTCCGTAAACACCATCCAAGATCATGCGTGCAAAGACTGACACTACCGCGGAAAGAGGGAGGCAGGGGACTTATAGACATCTTAAATCTTCACAATCGACAAATCACAACCCTCAGACAATACTTTTTCGCTAAAACTGAAACTTCCACACTCCACAAACTAATAGCCCAAAATGACAAACATTTAACACCTCTTAACCTTAAAGACACAACGGAACAGAGAAACGAAAGGGTGACCGATGACAAAACGAAATGTCTAGAGTGGACACAGAAGTCTCTACATGGAAGACACCGTCAAGATTTATGCCAACCAAATGTCGACAAAGAAGCGTCGAACGCATGGCTTAATCGAGGCGAACTCTTCCCGGAGACAGAAGGGTTTATGCTAGCAATACAAGACCAAATAATAGAAACCAAAAACTTTAGAAAGCACATCATAAAGAATTTACCAAACGACACATGTAGAAAATGCAATAGTTCCGCAGAAACAATCCAACACATAACTGGTGCCTGCAAATCAATAGCTCAAACCGACTACAAACATAGACACGACCAAGTCGCCAACGTAATCCATCAGAAACTAGCTCATCAGTATAACCTTATAGATACTGTAGTACCATATTATAAATATACCCCTGAAATAGTACTAGAGAACACCACAACAAAGTTGTATTTTGACCGAGCCCTCTTCACCGACCGCACAATTCATTACAATAGACCAGACATAACACTAATTAATAAAATAAACAATACTGGATTTCTGATAGATATAGCCGTGCCAAACACTCACAACTTACAGACAACAATAGCCGAAAAACTTTCCAAATACACCGAGTTAAAAGACGAAATAACCCGACTCTGGCGTCTACAAAAAGTAATCATTGTCCCCATAGTAATTTCTACAACAGGAGTTATCCCCAAACAGCTCCATCAGTCCCTTAGTTCCCTGAACTTACCAGCCACCACCTACCACCTACTGCAGAAAGCAGTGATCCTTAACACATGCAGGCTGGTAAGAAAGTTTCTGCAGTGTGAGATAGACAACATCTCACAGTCTACACACAACCGTGTGGAATCTATTTCCATACCCGCACCAACTGATGAACACTTGGCTTAGGCCCGTGCCATCAGAACTTCCCGGCTAGCCGGAGAAACAAAAATGTAAAAACTAAATAATAATAATAATATTTATTTGTTCAAAAAACATACAGAGTTTGAAATACAGTTAATAATTGGTTTAGAAATACATTGTATTGTTTAAGTTGCAAATACTGTACAAGAATGATACTCTACCTCTTAAGCTAGGGTATACCTGTATTATAAGAGGTAGTTTACGGCCAATAATCAACAAAAACTTGTATTGCAAGTGGACTGTGTCATTCTACTGTATGGTATAAAAGAGTAGAATTGTATGTTGTGTGAACACACAAACGTGTGTGTGTAGGTATGGGTGTATGAGTGTGTATAAAGGTATGTGTGCGTGTGTGTGTGTGTGTGCGTGTGTGTGTTAGTGTGTGTGTGTATTATACAAGATATGTGAGTAAAGACTCTGTGTAAGAGTAATCCTTAAGGAGCAGCCACTCCGTTACTTTAGATTTTAGTGAATGTGAGTTTAGATTTATAATATTGAGGTGTTTGTTTATGTTTTTATATATATGAGTACTTAGTATATAATATTGGTGTTTGGCGAAGGAGGTCCTGTGTTGTATATTTGGTGGAATGTACGTGCGTTTGTTTGTTTTAAGAGGAGGAAGGCCTGCGTGCTTTCTGAGGGTGGATTTAAGCATATAAAGCTGACGAACCGTAAGTACTTTACAGTCGGAGAACAGTTCCGTTGTTGGATACCGGTAGGGCTTTTTTGTCATGACTTTAAGTATAGCTCGCTGTGCTCTTTCCACCCTCAGAAAGCTAGTTTTGGGAGCACCGCCCCACGTAACTATGCAATAACCAAGCACTGATTGGCATAGTGCAAGGTACACCATCTTAAGAGTTTTTAGGTCGGCGGATACTCTAAGAGACTTAAATATATGTATAAGACGTAAAGTTCTGGTGGTGACGGCTTCAATTTGTTGGTCCCATTTCAGTCTGTCGTCTATGTGTACTCCGAGGTATTTCACACTTTCGGATCTAGCAAGCGGAGGACAAGTGCAGGGGGTGGACGAGTTTGTGCAGGAATGGGGAGTTATACTAAAAGAAGGAGATGGTTTAGCGTTACGTCGTATAGCAAAGGGAATATAAGTAGTTTTTTGTAGGTTTAATGTGAGAAGGTTCGAGTTTAACCACATCATAACTTTACCCATGGCCACCTCCGCATTTGCTTTCACAATGTCCCAAGTGATTCCGTCTACAAGAATTGCAGTATCATCTGCGTACGCGTAAATTCTACCATTTGGGAGACTCAGTCTGCAGAGGTCATTTACGTAGATCTGAAAAAGAGTCGGGGAAAGGATCCCTCCCTGGGGGACACCATAGGACACGAGAAACTCATCACTTATGTGAGTATCAATTTTAATGCATTGCTTACGGTTTCTTAAGTAATCCTTAAATATTTCCAGAGGCATTCCACGCACACCGATACTTTCCAACTTCATGATGAGGTTGGGAACAGAGACCGTGTCAAAAGCCTTCGAAAGGTCCAGGAATATACCTAGGCATTTCGATTTTTTATCTAGATTTGAGGCAACATGTTGCGTGAAATCCAGTACTGCATCATCTGTAGACAAACTTGTCCGAAATCCGTATTGGTTATTAGCGATGAGTTGGTGTTTGTCGAGAAATTTTCTAAGAGAGTTATTAAGGATTTTTTCGAGAACTTTAGAGAGAGCAGGTAGGACCGATATCGGTCTGTAGTTATTAACACAGTCCCTGTTCCCTCCCTTGTATATTGGATGGACCACAGCTTTTTTGAAGGCCTCCGGAAAAACACCCTCCTGTAGGCAACGATTAAAAAGGTAAGTAATTGGTGGAACCAGTACATGTCGACAGCTTTTCAATATAAGCGATGATATGCCGTCCCAGCCGACTGCACAGTCAGAACGTAGTTGTAGGATTAGGGACTCAACATCAGCTTCGTCTACTTCCAGGATGGTAAGAGAGTTCACAGGTGAGTTTCTGGTGCCCGTAGGTGAGGGTGAGGGATGGCCACCGGCGGGTGATGATGCAGTGTTGTTCATTATTTTTGAAGCCAAGTTTTTGCCAATGTTGGCAAAATATTGACCTACTTCATTAATCGCTGATTTTGGGCTGTCCCGTATTGTGAGTAGCTCCACTGGGCTAAGTTTTGATTTATGGGTATTGGTTATTTGTTTGATTGTTTTCCATAGGACTTTGGGATTATTTTTGGCTTTTTCAAGCTGACCGGTTTCATAAGACTTTTTTAGTTTCCTGAGTAGATTATTGCAAAAATTACGATACCGAGAATATGTTGTTTTTAGAACAATATTATCTGGTGATTTTTTTGATTTTATGTGCATTTTATCTCTATTCTTTATACATTTTAAAAGACCAGGGGTTATCCAGGGTTTAATGATTTTCTTTCGTCTTGGGATTTTAACTTGTTTTGAATGATTTGATATTACTGATTTAATAATACTGATGAATTTATTCATTGCCTCATTTATGTTCTCGAGCTCATATATTACCGTAAAATCCACACTTTCTAACTCCTCCACAATAGCTTTGTGGTTTATGGTAGTAGTTGCATATACATTGTGGGAGGGATTGACCTTTTTCAAACTTAAAAGTAGTGGTTTGTGGTCCGTTATATGTGTCTCTAAAACTAGTGTAGTAGGAGCTAGATAAGATTTCAAAAATATATGATCCAAGCAGTTCTCATCACGAGTGGGGAATAAGTGCGTTGGCATAAGACCATGAGATGCGTTTAGCGTGAGATAGTCCAAGGTTCTTTCATTCATATTATTTTGTTTTATGTCTATGTTTAGGTCACCTACAAGAACGATATTAGGGCATATAGATTTAATATTGTCGTAAACATTTATCAGACTTGTTGAGAAATTGTCAAAATGGTCCCTCGAGTTCAATGAGGGCGAGCGATAGATCGCTACCACCGATATTCTTTTGTCTAGGTGACACACTAAACAGTTTCCACCCGCAAAGGCTGGCTCCGATACTGTAGTTTGCAAGCTTGATTTTGTATAAATAATTATTCCGTCATTTTGGTTACAGTTTGTATTTGTAAAATGTGACTCAAAACCGTCCAAAAATGGTACATTGTTGATTTTACTGAGCCAGCACTCGGTTAGGACAATAATATCAATATCCAGATTTAACCGATTCAACAGTACTTGTAGGTGTGGAAAATTTTTGTTTACACTTAACTCATTGCAATTATTATTACTTTCAATTTGATTACAAAAGTAGGTCATTAGCCCAACTCTCACAAAATCAGAGTTAGGCTAATGACCTACTTTTGTAGTCGTAGTAGTAGTCACATTAAATCTCACTTTTTTACACACTTATTATTTTAGCTTCAGCAAGTACGATCCCGAACTCTTCAGACGGCTGGCACCGGCGAACCAAACACTTCAAACGGCAGTCGCGAGTACCCGATGAGGCTACCATTCGTAAGCAGTGCTCGGAGCCTCTTCCGGCGCCCACCGCCCTCACTAAGACCACTCCTACCCTACAGAAACATGAGTCGTACCCGCAGTATGGCTCTTCAAAGGTAACTTTTGCCAACTGGTCACGAGCAGCACACTCAAATTTGTTGCGATAGTGATCCTTTCCTTAACTTAATCTAAAACTTGACCAATGGTGTTGATGCTGTAATTAAAATGAATTTAGACAACCTCTGTCGTTTATATTAAATCAATCAAGGGGTTACCTATTAAAGTCTGTTAAAGTTTTTAAGGGTTTTCTTAACTAATTTAAAAATATTTAAGATTTTTTGATATATTTATACTTATCATATCAATAA
Source organism: Ochropleura plecta (assembly GCA_905475445.1). Taxonomy (NCBI): domain Eukaryota; kingdom Metazoa; phylum Arthropoda; class Insecta; order Lepidoptera; family Noctuidae; genus Ochropleura; species Ochropleura plecta. Next base: position 25,068,132 of record FR997721.1, on the reverse strand, counting down.
ATAAACAAAACAAGATTCGACGAGGCACAATAGAAGTAGATAAACATAGTATGTTTAAAAAAATGGAATTGGACTATTATTTTCCGAGTGCTTACCTATTATACGATTTCAATTCTCAGCCAGCAGTTACTCGGAAACCTCGTCTGGAACAAGAAGTGGGCTCACTACTGATCCGCGCCGTGACGAGCACGAGTACAAGTACAGGCGCGACCGCGAAGTCGTCGTCGACATTGGCGTCGGCGTCAGCATCGTTCGAGTCGACGGCGTCGGACGCGTCGCAGGCCACCCGCGCGAGCCACACGCCCGCCGTGCGCTCCGGCCCGCCGCTCAGCTGCAACTTCTGCTGGAACACGGTGGACGAGTGCGGTCGCATCCTGCGCCGCAAGACGCAGTACCACTGCCCCGAGTGCCGCACCAACCTGTGCATCGTGCCCTGCTTCCACGAGTACCACGACGGGCCCGAGAACGACTCCAATACAGCTAATGCTCGGTGAAGACTACTTCTCGATGGTAGCATGAGGCATTTGTCAAAAAAATGGTGGAAGTTCAGCCTCAACCACACCTGAATCCGGGATGTACTGTGGGACACTTGCTGTACTTATGAATGTTGGTCTGGTCGCAGCAATGTTCATATATGCAAGACAGGTCTTACATAAATGAATGTCACCGTTCAACATTTCAATATTGTAGAGAGTAGATCGTTTATCCATGTCACACTCTTTTAGAAATTCTTCTAATACTTCTATTTGAGCTATGGAATTCAAATGTTTTTGAATTCTTAATTTAAATATCTCCTGTAGTGGTAATATGATAAGCTTTCTGAGATATTTATAAATGAGTATATTTATTTATAGTAGGTGCATGTTGGTGATATATTTTATTGTTATTCCTGGATCTCGAACATGGTAGATATATTGCATATTTAACATTCAATAATATTTATTAAAAATGTACATATAAAGTAGTGACAAAAAATGTTTTTAGGAAACGTTTCGTTCGATGTATCTATTTGTACCAACTACACGGCATTAGAGAGTTAGTCTCAGGTCGCGAGTGCAGTCCTTTTTCATCTGCAATTCGCTTTATAAGCACGTATCTGACGAACTCGCCGCTTAGGCCATCGTCACTTTTAGAAGAATATACGTACTTGTCCACTTGAGTAATTTTTATATACTGGTACCTATTTAGGATCATTTATGTTCATACAAACATGTGTTACACTATCGTTAGTATTTCATCACTACTTATCAAGGGAACTCTCTTGAATTCTTTGATTATAATTATTATGTAGTAATTGTAACTACAATTACTACATAATAATTATACTTAACACGATATTTGGTAACGCTTCGCCCCAACTGATTGGGACTTGTAATGTAATAAATAAAGTATAGATTTATAAGAGTGATGACATGTCACAATGTAAAGATTTTTAGTCTGCGTACACTTCAGCCAATTTATCTTTGCCGGCGGCAAATCACAGAGCTATTATAACAAATGTACCAAGTTTGACATATCGATGCATTTTTTCTTGACAACTAAATAAAATAAATAAATAAAAATAAAATTTATTCAAGTATAAGTAAAACTATGATTTACATTAATCGTCATAGAGGAAAATTAATTCTAACTATAATGTAGACCTGCCTGATCTAGGTTTATGAAAACCTGTGTTTCAGGAACTAGCGCCACCTTGAACTGCACACTTAAACGTGGTCATACTGTCTACTTCTTGCCAATCACTATGATGTATTATGTTGCTTATTATTATTATTACATCGACATAAGATTCTATTTATACGCGACTAAAAATAGTTTTCTTCTAGCGTAGCCTAGTTGATGTTTAATTTGATCTAAGAAGCTACACTACTTTGTAATATAATTATAATAAGATTTACATTAAACGTAATAGTGGGAAAGCTCTCAGATTAGTTATCGATGTATTAATTCATCAGAGTAATAAATTGTCCTTCGTTGTATAGAGGTTGACTTTTTGAGTTGACAGATGTCAGCATAGAGACAAAACTTCGAGAAGTTAATAAAAGTGGTCAAAGAGAGAGCTTAATTTAAACTCACCTGAATATGAAAAATAAAATGCTCGCTCAGTTAACAAGTACATACATTATGAACAAATCAGTAAATTTAGTGATGTATTTTAATATGGTACGTATAAGTTTCACTTGAATTTACGGATTTACAGACTACAGTCTATTTAGCAAGGGCACGGGAACACACCATTTCTTTGGCAAATGAGTTAATTTAAAAAATAATTGTCAATTGTTAAAAATATTTGTTAAGTTTTAAATAAAACGGTTGGACCGTTTTCTCAACACTTTGTTCTGAATACTTCTCTATTTAAAACGACTTTTCTTGTTTTACCGATAGTATTAGATAAACAATCTAAGTGAATGTGTAGAAGACTTTAAATGCATTTTTATTTATCTGTTATTATCGGTGAACATGAATAAACTAGTGTAAGTGTACATCGATGTTAGTTATAAGTTTATGTACGTGTCATGCAGTGATGTTAGTTTTATATACAAATGCGACATATCAGTCCATTTCAATAGTATTGTAGATCAAAGATGTAAGTAAGGTTGCTGCGAGCAATTTCTACATAATTATGAATATGTATCGATGTTTTTCTTCGATTTAACGTGTATGTATATACACTAATAGTGTTGTAATTGAATTAATATTTAAACAGAAATAAGACTTTAGTCTTTGATGTAAACGACATGATATATTTTATGTATGCACTTAACGGTTGATAGTTGTTTCAACAGACCACGTTATAAACGCGCGGCCGCGGCTGGAGACGAATTAGCTTTTTAGAACTAGTTGTCACATGCAATTCTTACAATGTTTACGGTGTATATGTAAAAGGTGACGTAGGATACTCGTCGTTTGCATGAAACTAAATACCATGTAGAGCAAAATAGCGTCTTTAGCAGTGGCCGACGAGGCGTATGTTGTATTTATATATGAGAGGGAAGTTTTCAGTACCTAAATATAATATTTTTGGATCGGAATTGTTGGATAATTTAGATTGGCAGCAATTGCCTTTTGTTGCACTGTAAATATTCGTAGAAAAGATAAATAATAGGTTAGGATCGCTGATACATTCGGCGCTGTTGGACTGTTGGACGTTGCTAACGTTAGGATTTGATTAAATGGCTTAGAATTAGGAGTTTTGGGAAGTATTAAATGTTATCGATTTTGATAAGAATGAATTAGATTGTTAACCAAATTGATCCTTAGAAATGGGCAAAATGCTCTTTATTGATATAGGTCTATCTTACGATGTGATCAGAATATTTGAGAATTTTTTGTAATAAGTATTTAGGTACCTTTACAAATATACTATAACCATAATATCAAACTTTCAACGTGTCATGTCTTTTTGGGAACACTTTACTCAAAGATAGCGTATGTGATCAATTTTCGAATAGATTTATATACATTATCTGTCCATGCACTTATTAGAAAGTTGCTCTGTGTACATTTCCATAGTATATTTCACAATAAATAAAACCGTCGCATACATCTCAACTTACGAATTTACATAAAACACGTCACAATTTTTGTAGATATTTTGTCATTAAACATTTTCTATCATAATATATGTACATAGTATATGTCACTTATTTCACGTGATGACAACAAAATCATAAAAATAATATAGCGTCAATTTATCCAATCGATACTCTCTAAAGCTACACATTTACAATAAATATTTTTCTAAAGAATCATCTTTTTAGCTATAGTCAATTATTACAAGCATTAGTTTATCTACCACGACATTATTTTATCTATTTACCAAATTGTATGTATTTAGTCTTAATAAATCTCTATTCTCTCTAAACCAGATTGTAATTACGTAAGTGTGAAAATAATATCATATTATAGATAAGTTACTGAAAAAAGTTCTTATAATAACGTACTTACCTACTTTATATTTTTATGGATACGATTAAATATAACACCATAATACTTATTTGAGGAAGACCAGTTAAAGATGTTAATTAAATAGTCCAATCTGAACAACGAGATCATTATTGAAATGTTTTAATGACATTGATTTCCAAAAAATGACGAATCTTAGTACGTTTTATAGGAGCGCCATTATTGCCAACCAATGACGAGACTTAGTACGATCCATATGAGCGCCATTATAGCCAACCAACAAGGACACTAAGTCCGATCTACATACAAAAGCGCCATTATTGCCAACCAATGACGAAACATAGTACGATCTATAGGAGCGCCATTATAGCCAACCAACAAGGAGACTAAGTCCGATCTACATACAAAAGCGCCATTATTGCCAACCAATGACGAAACTTAGTACGATCTATAGGAGCGCCATTATAGCCAACCAACAAGGAGACTAAGTCCGATCTACATACAAAAGCCCCATTATTGCCAACCAATGACGAAACATAGTACGATCTATAGGAGCGCCATTATAGCCAACCAACAAGGACACTAAGTCCGATCTACATACAAAAGCGCCATTATTGCCAACCAATGACGAAACATAGTACGATCTATAGGAGCGCCATTATAGCCAACCAACAAGGACACTAAGTCCGATCTACATACAAAAGCGCCATTATTGCCAACCAATGACGAAACATAGTACGATCTATAGGAGCGCCATTATAGCCAACCAACAAGGAAACTAAGTCCGATCTACATACAAAAGCGCCATTATTGCCAACCAATGACGAAACTTAGTACGATCTATAGGAGCGCCATTATAGCCAACCAACAAGGAGACTAAGTCCGATCTACATACAAAAGCGCCATTATTGCCAACCAATGACGAAACTTAGTACGATTTGTAGATCTTAAGGAGCGCCATTATTTTGACAGTTACTAGTTCCATGGTAACATTGATATAACACGCAATAAGAAGTATAAAATTCAACCTTACATTCATAGTAGCTCGGCATATAAAACCGGATATATTATATTCTGCTATTTAGGTGTTGTCTTATAGTGTCGCCCAAAAAAGTACCTATTATATAATATTAAAAGTAAATGTGAAATATGTTAGTAGAATATCGATATTGTATTATTGCCAATATCTCAATCATGTTAAATTGACAATCTCTTACTATTTTATCATAAAACCACCTTTTGTTGGCACATATCATGTAATGCATTGAATTGCTTTTGACTGTACGAAAGTTGATGCGAATGGCGAAATATTAAACTGTCGTTGACTGCATGTATGTAAATACACATTTATATATTGTAGGAACAAAAACTTGTTCTCTAAAAAAAACACAAATATTCTTATATCGAATTAGAATTTTACTAAGTTACTACTAATTCATTTTTGAAAAATGACTTAGTTGATTGTTTATCGTATGTGTGTGGTATACGAGTATATTCACATTTGTAAATATAACATTATGCCTTATAGGTTACTACGACGATGTGGTAATAGGTATATGTATTTATAAGGTATATGTTGATGTCAATCTGATTGTCTTGCGGTTAAACGATTAACTGTAATGCTATTCTGTAATGTCGAACATTTAATGACAACTAGTCTGATTGTCGATACGTCGCGTAAGTAAACCAACACGAGATGGAAAAAAATCAAAGAACACCGTGTTTTGAAATTGACCTTTCAATAATCATAATATTCAGCGATCAACCAAACACGATGCCATCATTCCAATGTTAAGATACTCCACGGAAATATCTGTCATAGTCAGGTGTCCGCAGTTATTCCGGAATACTGTCCGGTCGGTTTGACCGCACCACTGGCCGGTGATTTTTCAAAAACCGACTTTGTTCCGGTTCCGTACAAACTTGCAACCTAAATGGTATCTTTTTACTGCTTAGACTTGGAGGGTTAATTTTTTCAAATCTCTAAGAAACCACAGACTTGAGTACCTATATGGTTTTAATTTTAACTCGATACCTCCACACGTTCTCAAGATAAAGGGTTTTGACAGACAGATGACGGACAACAAAGTGATCCAATAAGGGTTCCGACTTTTTTATCTTGAGCTATGGAACCTTAAAAAGAGAGTATGACTGTCTGAGTACTTATCGAAGCATCTATGTGAGTTACAGAATAGTGCTACAGCACCTTAGACGTGTTTCGCGTCCTAATATTAGTAGATATTATATTGGAACTTAATATTACACATTTGAGTATCTATAATAACAACAAACCACACTCCGTAGTAGTGAAAACGTAATATAAATACAATATTCATGTACAACCCATGCGCGATAAACAGAGACGTATATATTATATTATCTTATACAGGGTTATTTGTAAAACACCGGCAACGTCTCAGGACCATGTTACTAACATCATAATCAACAACTTTTGTTCTAGGACATTTAAACATTTAACATATTTTAGTTCATCAGATTTTCATACAAAAATAAAAATATTGAAATAAACGCTCTAAATGTTACGAAATCTATGCGAAGCAAACGTACCTACAAGCGGCGGTGTAGGTATGTAGGTACAGCAAAATACGGAGTTGAAATGTGTTAGATAGGACAACGAAATCTTGAAGATTTGTTTTTGGTAAATGCATAAAATTTTGTAAAAAAAACATAGAACAAAAGTTGTTGTTTATGATGATTGTAATACAGTCCTGCAAGGTTGTCGGTGTTTTATAAAATAACCCTGTATATGATGCTGCTAAAAGCGAAGACACAAGTTTTGCAAACTGTACCGAGTACGTACTAACGTATCATGAAAGGGATTGTCGTGAGGGTCTTAAATGTATTTCTTATTTGTAATTTAAGAAAACAGATGATTAATGGCCCTTTTAAATGAAACTCTTGACGCTAAAATATTGAAACAATATGCAAGACTTACAATATATATAGTCTACTGTTTTAAAATAACATAATTAATCTATTAATACTATTCTATCATGCGTTATGTATGGGAGACACGCATTTGGCCGTTTTCTTCTTGATTCACTTTTTATCACATCGAATTCTGGTCTCAAATTATCGCGCATGTGTTATAACATCTACTCGATGTTTTTGAATTCCTCACTCAACTGTATTGGTGTAAACTGGGCTATCACTGTTCAAATTAAACTGATTTTCCGTAGCACACAACTTGTTTTATTGTGGAAACTAAACTAAACTGCACTGCAACGCACAGTGTTGCAGTTTCACCCCTATCGACCAGGATAGAAAGCCTATACGAGGGTATAAGCTATCATACCAAACTTCATCTAAATCCTTATAGCCGATTGAGCGAGAAGGAATAAAAAATATACACACATATACAAACTTTCGCCTAAATACAGGTTGTCCCTGGAAGTCAAAATCAAATCGGATATGGGCATGGACAAGGTAATTTCCAAACTTTTGAACTCTGAGAATGTGTGTTAAAAAAGTTATGACCAATTTTTGTAGTTTTCCGAAAACCTAAATCAGATCACTGTGGTGTTCGGAATAGGCATGTATTCGTTTCACTCCTGCTACTAGTAAAATATTTACCTAATTACGTGCTCGCAAAGAGTACCTGTGACATTGTGCAGGGACAGGGTGATGTTCAAATGGATGTAACTATTAAAAGAATTGGTGTAAAGTCAATATTTTGATGTCTTTTTGTAGGGTAACTTAAATACTTTTGATTTAAAATATAATCATGTGCAACATTTCGTAAATTTAGTAAATGATATTAATAATAAAATTACGCATCGCCTTATTTTGTTAGGTGGTTTTTGCATAATTATTATTCAGGTAAAAACATTTAATATTATGAATTTAATATTCATGGGTTTTCTTTCCCATTGCAATAATGCGATTATCACGTCTCTAGATCAGATTCATATTATTATGAGATTAGGATATAATTAAACATATCGCAGATCAGCCGAAAAAAAAACAAAAGAAAGCCATTCGCAGGTAATTGGCCTAGAATATTTTATCGTGTATTTGTCGTTATTAAAATGAGTTTAAAACGCCCTTAAAGTATCGGTAACCGTTAACCACACACACTGAGAGGTCACGCTGCAACAGTTAGGCGCTCAGAAGCAGGTGAAACTGCTCGGCACAACGAGTTTTTGATATAAGTTAAATAAAAACCAAGTTAAGGGAACACCGCAGATTGTCATCCGACTTTAACATATTTTTTCTCGTTTTGGAAATCCTCATGGATGTTTAGAGCAGGTCAGATTCGCACTGACCAAAACCATACCGGTGTTCCCTCACACTCTTACGTCGTGTCGTGGCGCGTCATCCCATGAGGAGGAGTGAAGTGCAAAACTCACCCCATTTCGACTATGAGAGGCACGCGTGGAAAACTAGGCGCTATCATCTCGAGTCCAGTGCAAGGATTGTGTCGCACTGGACCTGTGTGCCGGACGAACAGCCGATGCGTAAGGTGATGGAAGATGGACGACAGCTCGTCAAACAGCTTTAATGAGGGCCGTCATTTCGGTCATCCATACCGGGCTCTGTAAAGAGAGAACGAACGCACGATCCCCGCATACAACTGCCTACAGACAGTGCTCGGGCTCCCATTAAATAGAAAGCAGAAAGCTGCTTTCCATTTAATGGGAGCAAGGATAGCGCCAACTTTAACCTACTTTTAGTTGTGATCGGTACATTCGGTACAAATACACAGAATTTGTAACATTTAGTGTTACAAATTCTGTGTATTTACTTCAACTCACCTCACTCAAACTTACTCTTATGTTACTTATTTGCCACCAATAACTTAAACTGCAAATTTAAGGCGCCAACTACTGAAGAACCTGTAGCCGTCACTTGTAATTGCGGTGTAAACGTGACGAAAATTAAATACGTTGATTTTGGAACAGAAAATAAGATTATCCTATAGCATTTTCGTTCAATTGTTTGCAATAAGCTCAATATTTTAAAAATATTGAGCGATTTTTTAAAATAAAATTTTAAAACCGTCTAACAATTTACGTTACGTTTAAACTGTGCGTTCATGCTTCTGGTCTTCTTGTCGGACCTGCTAGTAACCAGATCGAAGGTAAATAGTAACCATGCAACCAGTGTACTAAAAACACAACAGTGTACCTACTTTAGCGCAGCACATCTGCTTCTATGATAACGTCTTGGCGAGTGTGACTCGGTACGGTGGTATGTACATACAACAACGGGCGGGCATTTACCGCAATCGATGCTTTGCTCAGAAAAAAAAAACAATATTTTAATCGTAATATTTTTTTTATTTTAACCTCATTTTCGTTATAAGTGCTCCTAAAAACCATGAAAAAACCCTATTAAATAAAAATAAATAATTAAAATTTTTTTTCAAATCCATCTCTTGCTGTCAAACGGCCAATCGAAAGTGATGAAGTCGATCCTACTGCATGGAATATACCCAAACGACCTGCGCGCCCAACGAGACTCCAACCTGAAGCACCTGTCAACACCACCAACAGATTCAGTAACCTATCCACCGAGTATGTATCTTTCACCCGTAGTGAAACAACTAAAACCAATAAATCGGGTAAGATACTTCCTATTTTTATAACTCTGAAACCTGAATGGACCCATGCATACATAAAGACAGTAATTTCTCGCTACACCAAAGGGTTTCACTTGGAGTACAAGGTTAATAATAAAATTTCCATAAATCCTCATACATCGGAAGGTCATCAAGCACTAAAGGGTCTCTGCTCGGAAAGTGTTCCTTTTCACACTTTCTCTCGCAAAGATGAAAGGATGCCAAGGGCGGTAGTTTTCGGCCTGCCAGAGTATGCTGAGGAAACCATTTCGGAAGAGCTATCATCTATTGGGTTCCCAAACACTAAGGTTCGCAAAATGAAAGTTGCTGAGGGCAGAGATGCATCATGTCCGCCATATCTTGTTCAACTTCAGGCAGGTGCTAAAGTCTCCAAGTTTAAATCTATAAAATATTTAAGTAATTGTGCTGTTCGCATCGTTTCGTAATAAGAATATGTATGGAACCCAGTGCTATCGATGTCAAGCATTTGGTCACTCTTCAAAAAACTGCAACTTAACACCACGTTGCGTTAAGTGTCCCGAAGCCCATCTTACCACTGATTGTCCAAAGGGAAACCGCACGGAACCTGCTAAATGCTGTAATTGTGGACAAGATCATCCGGCAAACTTCCGGCGTTACAAAGAGCGTCAGAACTATCTTCAACTATTACAAACTCGTCAAGATAAAATCAAAGCAGCTCAAGAACAGCGTCTTAATAAAATTTACTCCAAAGTCGATGGTCGCTCCTGGGCTACAATTGCTTCTACATCAGTTAAGACGAATCAAACGGCACAACCCTTGCATGTTGCTCCTCTTGATCAGACCACTTCAGAAATGTTGGGAAGAAGAAAAACTATAAAATCAATAAAAGATCAATTTAGTGTCTGTGATAACATGATGGATAAAGTTATTCTTATACTTACTCATCTTGGTCAATATGTTTAATAATGCTAATGAGCTTCGTTTTCTATACTGGAACGCTGACGGGATTCGTTCTAAACTATCTGAATTTTTAGACCTGACTAGTGAACATTGCGTCGACATCGTCTCACTATGTGAAACAAGATTAAGTGAAAATTATACTTTAAATACGCCTGGCTACACCTGTTATCGATGCGATAAGAGATCGAATGGTATCGGTCAGGGTGTCGCAATTCTAATTAAGAACGATATTCCTCATACATCAATCTTTATTCCCCCTACGTATAACGTAACTATTTAGTAATCTGTGGTATAACCTCGAATGTGTTGGAGTACGCTTGACATCGCCTGAGAGTACTATGGTTGTCATATCTGCATACAATTCACCAAACCTTCCGTTAGCTGCTAATGACTTGGATATTTTGCTTGATTTAGGACCAAAAGTATTAATCATGGATGACCTCAATGCTAAACCACATTATTGGCATTGTTATCAAAACAACTCTCGTGGTGTGGTATTGTTTGATCATATGGTACACCATGATTATCAAATTTTTGGGCCTACTTCCCCAACATTGGTACATTACAATAACGCATATACTCCTTCCACACCTGATATACTTCTCAGCAGTCAGCCGTAACATTAAGTAAGCTTATCTGAACTACACACTCTACCAGTTTTGTCATCAAATCATTTACCAGTCTTTTTTACAGTAGGTAGTAATTTCATCCGACATAGCTTTAAGCAATTCCGTTACTCGGAGGCTAACTGGTTTGGGTACAGAACTCACAAGGAAAGTTGATGTTTCTAATGTGATATTCTTATATCACATTAGAAACATCAACTTTTAATTCTAGAGCCAAAATTGACTTCGCAGTGGAGCAACTCCAAAATGCCATTAAAATGAGTCGCAAAGTAAACGTTCCATCTGGCCCTTCGTTTGTTAAACGCTACACCTTGCCTAGACGAATTAAAGTCCTTATTTCTACAAAAAATATACTAAGGATGATGGCTTTAAAAGAAATTAATCCTGCAATTAAGCGCGTTATAAACAAAGATTTAAACGACCTTAAAATAAGAATTAAAAACCTTATCCAAATTTATAATGACAAAATATGGAATGCCAAACTGGCTAAAGTTGATAACCCACGTACCGATATCTGGAAGATTGTTAAATCGCTGACTTATAAGCCTGCAGTAATTCCACCGTTACAGGATAAAAATGGTCATCTTACTCAGTCCCCTGCTGAACAGTGCGAAGTTCTTGCCGACACTTTTCGCGATAACATGGGTTTGACTACGAACTGGGCAAGCGACAACTTTACAGAGACTGCTGTCGATGAATCAATAAACAAACTTAATAATGCTGATGACTTTATTCCACCCAAACTCGTGAGTCCTAGAGAAGTGTCAAAATTAATAAAAAAACTTAAAAGTTGGAAGTCTCCGGGTATTGATGGTATACACAACTGCTTACTTAAAAAAATATCTCGTAAATGCATAGTTTTCATTACTAAAATTTTTAATGGTTGTCTGACAATTGGCTACTTTCCCTGTGCTTGGAAAAGAGCCAAACTTATAACGTTCAAGAAACCAGGCAAAGATGCAAATTTACCAACTAGCTATCGTCCTATAAGTCTCCTGCCGTCCTTGGGAAAAATACTCGAAGGAGTAATTTCGGCACGGTTAGCAATAGCTACAAACCACCTGTTATTGCCCGAGCAGTTTGGATTCAGAAAGGCTCATTCTACAGCCCAGCAACTAGCCAGGGTTGCAGAGCATGTCACGCACCACTCAAACATGGGTGAATCTACCGGTATGATGTTGCTTGACGTCGAAAAGGCTTTTGATGCCGTCTGGCATGCAGATCTTCTACACAAGCTATCTAAATTCAATGTACCGATTGGACTTTTAAAAATTATTTAGGCGTACTTAACGGATAGGTCGTTCTGTGTTCATATTGGCGATAGTGTGTCCAAACCAAAATCCATTCCTGCGGGGGTGCCACTGGGCTCCTTGCTCGGGCCGCAGCTATTCATACTGTTTATAAACGACATTCCAAAGCAAGCCCACACTCATCTGGCTTGTTTTGCTGATGACACTGCATCATTCACTTCAAGTAAAGACATTGATTTAATAGTTGAACGGCTTCAGTTATCATTGCATCTTCTAGTTTCATATTTTACGCAATGGAAATTAAAATTAAATTCTACAAAAACTGAAGCCATAATGTTCACACGTAAGCGATCATTCCCCAATAAATGCATAAAAGTAGATGACTGTACTTTGCCATGGCGTGGTGTATCGACCAGGTACCTTGGACTATTGCTGGACAATAAAATGAACTGGACCAAAAATATTGAGTACTTCCGGGTGAAAGGAATAAAAGCTCTAACTGCCTGCATCCAATCTTAAAGCGACGATCCAAAGTTAGCGCAAAAACCAAATTAAAAATGTGTGGGACACATCACTATGGCTGGATTGGAAGAATAAAAACACCGTAGATTCTTGAGAGTTGCCACTTTATTCTTGATTCTTGGTTCTTCCTATTTTTCTTGAGAGTTCTGCTGGTGCCCGCCGACTGTGTCGATCGCGTTTTATTTTTTATTTTATGAATGGCATCTCGCAGTTCAACCAAGGAGGTTGTCGTCTGCTTAACCGGGCGAATCCTGTGGGTGCCTTAAAAATTAAGACCTCCAGCCAGGGTATAAACTTATAAACTAAGCGACTACACGCTAAGGGCACCCCCTGTGGGATACGAGCCTCGGCTTAGGGCGTCGCTGAGGGACAGCAAGGGACAGGCTGGATCTGAGTGATATTATTTGTGGACTATTTTAACTTACTGGCTCAGCAGCGCGGGCTGGCTCTTGCAAGGGACGGGTAGGGCAGTTACCGGGACGTCGCGACGGGCCTCGTCGGCGAGGACGGAATGACGGCGCTTTGCGTCTGAATTTGCGAAGAGTGCTAGTCTCCCTGCTGCTCTCCTGGAGCAGGGTTATAGTATCGTCAGGAGTGACGAGGGTATGACGGGGACGACGAATTTTACTTATTCGCGAGGGATCGTATCGAGCGGCCGATGCGATAAGGGGGTTGCGATGTTTTAACGCGGAGTCAAAGAAGCGCTTGGTAAGGCGCTTCATGAATTGAACGACGGTGGGGATTCTTAAGTCTAAGTGAAGACTATCGTTACGGACGTAAAAAGGGGCTCCCGTGATTTTACGAAGGAATCGGTTTTGCAAGATCTGCATCTTATGAAGGAAACGCGGGTTGGCGTGGGCGAACACGACACATGCGTATGTCATGATGGGACGGATGACCGCGGTGTATAAACGCAATTTGCACTTGAGTGACAATTTGCTTTTTGCCTGAATTAAAAAGTGAAGCCTACCCATAGCAAAGGCAGCGCGCGAACGAGCCGCTTTGATATGTGCCGCGAAGGACAAGTGACTGTCTAGAATGACACCTAAGTATTTGGCTTGCTTCTCCCAGGGGATAGGCTTGCCGTACATAGAGATCGGACTGGGGATCGGAGGATTAAAGCGCGGTTTGGAGTAAATAACCGCCTGACTTTTACCGGGATTCACCTCGATTCTCCATTTCCTGAACCAAGCGCCTAGGACGTCGGCTGAGGTCTGGAGGGTACGGGCGATAGCGTTTGTACAGCGGCCAGTATAATAAATGGCCGTGTCATCCGCGAACAGAGCTAACTGAGCTTTTTTGCTCTTGGGAATATCGCTAGTGAACAGCGTGAAGACGAGGGGGGATAAGACGGAACCCTGAGGGACACCGGCCCTAATAGGATGAGGGGAAGAAAATGAGGCCCCTATGCGATAGCGGAAGGTGCGGTTCGACAAAAAGTCCCGTAAGATGAGCACGAGACGGTCCGGCACTCCTAGTGAGTACAGCTTGTATAATAAGCCGTTGTGCCAGACTTTGTCGAAAGCTTTCGCTATGTCGAAGAATAGTACGCCCGTCATCGCCCCGCGCTGGAAGCCAGCGGTCATGTGTTCGACGATGCGGTGGACCTGTTGGATACACGAATGTTCGGTCCTGAAGCCGAATTGCTCGTTGGGAATGAGACTCTTGGTCTCGGCGAAGTCTCTGAGTCGCTTATAAATAAGTCTCTCATAGATTTTGCCGAGTGCGTTCAGGAGACTGATGGGTCGGTAGCTCGTGGGCTCAGACTTGGGCTTGCCTGGCTTGGGGATACCGATAACAGTGGCCTCTTTCCATATCTGGGGGAAGAAGTTGTTGCTCAAGGCGCCATTGAAGATGGCCGCTAAAAGGATGATGAGCTGAGCGGGGAGGAGTTCGATTACCCTATTGGTGTTACCGTCGGAGCCGGGAGCTTTCCGTGGTTGAAGCCTTTTGATGATGTCTTGCACCTCGTCGGGCGTGACGAGGGGCAGAGGATCATCGGGGTCTTCTACGGGAGGTAGGGCAGCTCTACGTTCTACTTCTGCGTTCACCTTGTCGAGGTGACGCTTGATGACCGGTTGTGAGCTAGGGGAGCACTGGGACTCCAAACTGTCTGCTAGGCATTCTGCCTTTTCAGAGTCATCGAATGCGACGCTTTTGTCCGGACGAATGAGCGGGGGCATCGAAGCCTCCTCGGTAGCGCGCATTCTTCTCTGTAGTTGCCAAAAGGCTTTATGGGTGGGTTCCAGTTCGCTGAGCTCATTGTCCCAACGATTCGAACGATGCTCACTAGTGCGTTTCCTTACAGCACGCTGTAATGATCGCATGTGAGCCTTGTTCGCGTCGCAGGGAAAATGGCTGTAGGCACGAATGGCCGCGTTCTTCTCGGTTATCAGATCACGTACGTCAGCGGGTAGACGCCAGCGATGATCACTCATTGCTGGGACTTCCCGTGAACTATCCTTTAGTATGGATTGAACGTGCTCTGTAAACGAGTCGATAGCGGCCGTCGTGTCTGCGACCGAAACTATGTGATCGGGGATGGCGTCCAGGTGAGGTGACGTGGCGGAGTTCAGCTTTTCGCTGACTTTCCTCCAGTCAGTTATCACTTGGACTTGGGCAGGTTTGGGCTGGCTGGGGTCAGAAGGGCCCGAGCGAGGAACTAAGTGAAGAAAAACTGGGCGGTGATCGGAGTCTAGCTCGTGAATCGTCTCAATAGTATGCAACCTAAGGTTGATATTTTTGAGAAGCGCTAAGTCGAGTACGTCGGCGCGGTGCGCGGGGTCGTGGGGAAAGTGAGTGGGTTCCATAGGCGCGATGGGGTCAAAGTCAAGTCTGTCACCTAAGTTGAAGAGGGCTCTCCCTCTGGGATTGGTCGTCGAACTATTCCAGGCGGGGTGCTTGGCGTTGAGATCACCCGCTATGATAACGGAGTCACTCAAGCCGAATAGGGAAGTCAGGTCGTCCATGAGAGGTGTATGATCCTCTGATGAACTAGCGGGAGGAATGTACGCGGAAACGATGGTGATAGGCTGGTGACCGGTCATACCAAGCCGACAAATGGATACCTCGAGGAGAGACTTTAAGGGAGGAGGATCTAGAGGGATGCAGTGCAATTCCTTCTTGTAATAAATTAACGTACCGCCTTTGTGACAGCGCAACCGATCGTTGCGAACTACGCGATAGTTGGCAATTTTCGGGTCGCGATGATAAGGCTTGAGGAAGGTTTCCTGGATGAGGAGAATGTCTATTTGATGGTCGCGCAAAAACGAGGCGATCTCATCACGTTGGTCTCTAATGCCGTTGGCGTTAAAATAACCTAACTTGAGGGAACGGGGTTTGAAGCAACTTAAATTTTTGTTAGCCATTGGAAGGTTTATTAAAAGTAAGTTCTCGGAGGTTCGTGAGGATCGTGGGATATGACTCCCAGATGCGTAACATTGTTTCGGCATCACCATTGGCAGCTTCGATTTCGTCTGCCATACGGTCGGCTTCTGCGGTGACAAAAGCACCAAAGGCCTTGGTGATGATCTCGTAATTCCTTCTACCGCGTCCGGCCGCGGCGCCGGAGGCCACGGGACGAGGGGGCGCGGGTTGAGAAGGCGCGAGTTGAGAGAGCGCGGGTTGAGAGGGCGCGGGAACGATTTCGCGAGTAATAGGCGGAGGGACGGGGGCATCTAAGAGCCCGGGAATGGTGTTGGACTTAGCCTGAGCGAGAGCTGGGAACGCTCGCTGGTGGCTCTGCTGAGTCCATGGGATGGGCCTCTGTGGACTGAGGCGCTCTGGCATCTGCGAGGAGGGAAACCTCACAGAGGGGCTTTCACGTTGCTGGCGGGCGTGGGCACGCTTCGCCAACTTCGAGGAGGATGGTTTGGGCGCTTTGGGGCAGCCTCGGTAGTTAGCCGGGTGCCCGGACTGGCCGCATAGCACACAGCTGGGTGGCTCTGTGCAGAGAGCGATGTCCTTCGGTCGTGGGCAGTCAGCAGTGCCGTGGTCGCCCAGGCACTTGACGCACCTGTGAGGCGCGTAGCAGTTCCTCTGACTGTGCCCGTAGAGTTGGCATCGGTGGCACTGACCGATGACGTGGGACCTGTACAGTTTCTCGACTGCTATGCCTGTAAGAGAGCAGACGGATTTTATTTTAAAAATGGGATGGTGACCCTCCACTGGGTCGCAGACGACCAGCACCATGTCGTACTGTTCGCCTCCTCTCGCTTTGTGAAGGCGGTGGACGGCTGTGACTGGGATGTCCTGGGCCTTGAGGTCTTCCAGGATGTCGGTTGACGGGATCTCCTTCGGGACGCGCCTGATCACCACACGGGTGGGCGCTTCCTCTGGGAGGGTGTAGGTGTGGAAGGCGATGTTCCTTCCACGCAGTTGACGGATCAGCTCCCTGTAATCAGAAGCGGACGGGACTGTTATTTTAATACCCTGCTGGGTGTTGGTGGCCTTTGTGTACTGGATCTTGTGAGCCAGACACAACTTGGACACGTCGGTCCATTTGGCTTTCTCTTGAAGAAAGACCGGAGGAGGAGGTTTCAGCTTTTTAGCTGAAGTCGCAGCGGGGGCAACGCTAGGGCTAGCTGGCCGGCTGGTATGAGCAGCGGCGGCGGAGGTCGAGGGGAGGGGAGAGGGAGGGCAGGTGGGCGCTTCGGCAGCTTTTTTGGCCTTGGTGGCCTGTGAGCTTTTGCCCTTCTTCCTCTTTCCCTTTCCGACGAGTTGGTACTCGTCTTCAGATGTCGACGTGATATCCGAGAATTCGGCATGCTCGGAATCGGATACCGGGCATGACGTGTCCATAATTTCAGGTGCGGACGACACCTGTGTCGGCGCCATTGTTCCACGAACAATGGAATTATCGGGGTCCGATTTCTCGGAACCCTTTGTCGGTACCATTGTACTGCGAACAATAGATTTCACGGGGTCCGGTTTCTCAGAACCCTTTGTCGGCCCGGACAAAGGGCGAGTCACCGGCGGCGGGATTAGCTCGCTAAGTGGCCTGCCTTTGTCGGCAGGCGGCGGCGAGAGCGGGCTGTCGAGACAGTCACTGAACTGCGCAATGGAATTGCGCTCCAGTGCTGCGAGTTCGGCGCCATATTTCGCCTCTAAATGAGGCAAATCCTTGAATAAGCGTTGAAGAAACGCCAATATGGCGTTCTCCGACGCCATAATGGAAAAATAGCCCTAAGGCGGTTAGAATTTAACCGGCATGAGTGAAGCTCACCTAAGGCCCTAAAAATCCTAACTCCCCGGGTGGGTGGGCCCGGGGGTGTGTAGCCCCCCTGTCGGGATTGTGTATGACAGGGAGGTGAGTACCTAAGGTGTGCCCTAAGCTTGTAAACCCGCTGCTAGTCTTATTGAGCAGCGGAGCCCTAGGGTCGTAAGACCGGTCCGGGGCGCTGGGGTTGACACACCCAGACGACCCGGGTGAATGCTGAAAGAGAACGGGGTTAAGCAACTGGGCGCGACTAGGAGATCCCCCAAGGCCGTGTGTTCAGTGCCCTTCCAATTTTGGTCACCCCTGAAGGGAGTAGACTCGGTGTATCGGGTCAACACCTCTTGGCTTCGTTGGCACCGTAAGGTTTCCACCAAGAACCACGAAACAGTGGATTTTCCCAGAGGGGGCAAGTATAACGTTTGACACAATCTCCAAAAGAGAAATACTGTAACAAGAGCTGTCTTGAAAAAGACAGCAATTGTTGCGGGCGTAGTCCGAGACTACGGATGACGTCACGCGAGCGTGACGAATCGGCGAGCACTGACACAACACAATAGCGGCGGGGCGAGCAGGTAGCACGTCCGTACGCGGTGGCGGTTGGGCAGCGAGTGTGTCGATCGCTCGTAGTAATCGCTGCACCCCCGCAAGGGGGTGCGGCTGGCGGGGTATGGACTGGGTCCGTGGTCCCGCGGTGTCACTATAGTGCCCGTAACAACGGGCACTCTCGTTTGGGTGCCTTTTTAGGCGAGAGCCTGCCGGCAAGCGCGCAGCACGCGACTTGCCTGTGAGTGATTGCTATAAGTATTTCGGTAGGAGCGCCACGGTACTATGTAAACATTACATAGTAGTAACCGCTTTCTTCACGCCACCTCGGCGGTCTGTCACCGCCAGGTGAGACCCTCGGTTACCCGGGGGAGGCCCGGCGGGTGACGACCAGCGACGGAGGTGACTCAGGCGCTCGCTACCGAGGCAGGGGGCCCCCGTCCGGAGACGCTTTCAGGTCGAGCCGAGCACGATCCGGACTAAGGGGCCGAGTTGTGTGAGTGTGAGCGGTAGTGTGTTTTGTTCGTAACACCGCTCATGTATGCGACAGAATCGCGCGCCCGCGCCGCAGATTCGTCGAGTGAGTTTGATCGCTTGTTTAGTGGCGTGTGGCTGGGGTTGGGTTGCGTCGTGCCTATATTAACTTAGAACACGACGCTAACCGTGTGAGTATAGTGCGTGTGGAGTTGCTTTGTTTGAATAGGTCGCGTGTAGGTGTGACGGCCTATTCGGTGTGGTCAGTCCGGTGGGGTGGCGCCGCCGTCGTCCGCAGGTAGCAGGTCGCGAGGCAGCCGCCTCGCGTCTGGTGGCCGCGCGTGCCAGGGCGCAATGTCCTTGACGTGGGGCCAGGCTGAGGCGTCGGCGCGCGCGAACATGTTGGACGCGAGGCGACGGCAAAAGTCCTCCAGGCTCTCGACGTCTAGGTCCCGCTGGATGGTGGAGTTCCTCACATAGCGAGGGGCGGCGACTATCCTCCGCAGCGCCAGACTTTGTTGGGCGCGGAGCTTCTTCCTGGAGTCCTCGCTAGTGAGGGCGAACCAGGCTGGGGCGGCGTACGTGAGCAGCGGGCGGATGTACGATTTGTACACGCCCAGCTTGGCGCGCAGCGGGAGGCGGGATGAGAGCACTGGGTACAGCAGGAAGCGGGCTGTCTTGCTGTTTGTAATTACCTTGCGGACGTGCGGGGCCATGGAGAGGCGGCGGTCAATGGTGACCCCGAGGTACTTTACCTGGGGCGACCACGCGACGTCTGTTCCGTGCAGTTTCAGGGGTGGTGGGGGGCGAACGGAGCCGGCGACTAGTGCCTGCGTCTTACCTACGTTCACCGACAACCTCCATTTCGACAGCCAGTCAGGCAGCAGGTCGAGCACGCGCTGCATCTTGACGGCCGCGTGTCTCGCGTTGAGCGAGGTAGCGATGTACGCGGCGTCGTCGGCGTACAGCGCGAGCGTGGTGTCGGGAGTGGTGGGGATGTCGTCGGTGTAACAAGAGTAGCAGAGCGGAGAGACGCAGCTGCCCTGCGGCACGCCGGCCGCTATGGGGCGTGCGCCCGACACGGCGCCGTCGACCACCACCCTGAAAGTCCTGTCAGAGAGGAAGGAGGAGACCACCTGTATCAAGCGACGGGGCGCTTCTGTCAGTGACAGTTTGTACAACAGACCGGCATGCCAGACGCGGTCGAATGCCTTTTCCATGTCGAGGAATACTGCAACTGCTTGTTCCCTCTTGTTTAGTGCCGCCGTAAGCAGGTGCAGCACCCTCGACAGCTGGAGCGTCGTCGAGTGCTCGGAGCGAAACCCGAATTGTTCTGGGCGCGGCGTGATGTGGTTGTTCAGGTGCCGCAGCAGGAGTTTCTCAAACACCTTGGAGATGGTGGAGAGCAGCGTGATCGGCCGATAGCTCGCTGCCTTCATCGCGTTCTTGTTTGCCTTGGGCAGCATGATGACGCGCCCTTCCTTCCACGCAGCCGGGAAGGTGCCTGTGCGCAGTATGCCCGTGTACAGACGCGCCAGTGCCGCTACTGTGCGGTAGGGCAGGTGGCGCAGCGCCGTGTTGGACACACCGTCCGCTCCAGGGACCTTCTTCGGCTTTGTCTTCAGGATGGCGCGTCTGACTGCACAAGGCGAGAAGAAGATGGGGTGCTCGTCGTGGGCTATCGGCGGGGCGAAGTACTCCCCAAGGTGCCTCTCGACTGCTGCGACGTGCTCGACGTTGTTGGTCGGGTTTGGCTCAAACTGACGCTCCAGGTGCTCGGCGAAGATCTCCGCACGGTCTGTTGCGCCGTACCTTGGCGTCCCGTCGCTGTGGAGTAGCGGGCGCACCGGAGCTGGGGTATTCGTTAGTTGTCTGCACAACTTGTGTATCGCCGGCCAGTCTCCCTCGGCGTTGTCTATCCTTTCCTCCCAGCTCGCGGAGTTTAGCTCCTGTAGCTTGGCCCTGACCTTCTCCGCGAAGCGGTTGAGATCGCGCTTGTCTCTGGGGCAGCCAGTGTCCTGCCACCGCTTGCGAAGGCGCCTCCTCTGGGCGATCATTGCCTTGATATGGGTGGGCAAGGGTTTGTAAACAAACCCTTGTGGCGTCGTCGGTGTTGTGGTCGCCTCTTCGTAGGCGCGCTGGATGCAAGCGGTGATTTCTCCTGCCAGGCTGTTGACGTCGGCGGCGGTCTCAATGGGCCAAGTAGGAGTGGTGGCCTCCATCACTTCTGTGAATTTCTTCCAGTCCGTTATGCGACGTGGCGCTGGAGGAGAGAGTCTTAACGGCATCTCTGATATGACGACGAGCACAGGTTGATGGTCCGACTGATACTCGTCGTCGATCACCTGTTGTGTGATTTGGTGAGCCAGGCCCCTGTGGATCACTATGTCCAGTACGTCAGGGGCCTTTGTGGGATCGTCCGGGTAGTGCGTCGGCGTGTCCGGCCCGGATACTACGTACCCGTGGGCCTCCGCGTCCGCGAAGAGGCGTCCTCCCCCCGAGTTAGGGTTGCGGCTGTTCCAGGCTGCGTGCTTCATGTTCATGTCGCCTGCGAGGAGTGTTGGGTGCGGCGACAAGTCTAGGAGCGCCCTCAGCTCGGCCGGGTCGAAGGGAGCGTTGGGCGGGTGGTAGCAGGCGTAGAAGTTCATGTCCTCGCCGGCGACGTGTAGCTGGACCCCTAACGCGTAGAAGGTGGTCAATGCTGCCGGGGGGAGTGGCTGGTGGACGACTCTTCGGCTCACCAGTACCGCCAGACCGCGGTATGTGATGCCGTGCTGCGACTTCTCGTCCTTCCGGTACAGGAGGTATCCCGGGAACCTGGGTTTGTCCGCAGGCCCCAGTAGCGTCTCACTGATGAGCGCCACGTCTATCCTCTGGTCCTTGAGGAGGAGGCGGAGTGGGGCAACCTTGTTACGCAGGCCGCGGGCATTCCAGTGAATTACCCTCAACGAGCTAGCCATGGTAGAGGGAGAGTAACCCGGCCAGGCCGTCGAGGATAACTAGCCCTGCGTCTTGTCCCTGCCTTATGGCCCTTATGAGGTCCATTAAAAGCTTGATGGCGCAGGCAGTGAATTCCTTGTTGTTTACCTCGTTTTTGTTCGCCGAGTCGGTTGGCGTGTGGCGCCGCTGCTGACCGCGAGCGGCCGCCGGAGCGAGTGTTGCGGCCGCGATAGCGGCGGCTTGTGGGATTTCTGCGGGTGGGGCGGGTCCTTCCGCCCGCTTCCCCTTCCTGAGCTTGTTGTCGGCAGCGGCGACGGTCAGCTTGGTGTTCTGCGGCTGCGTCGCTGACGTCACTGACGTCACTGCCTGCGCTGTGGCAGGGGCTGCGTGTTGTGGCCCGGGTTGTTGTTGTTGTGGTTTTGCGGGGGGTTGGGGCTCTTTTCCCTTCTTCCTGCCCCCCGCGCCCTCTTCCTCCGCTTAGAGGCAGGAGCATCTTTTATGGTGGGCCCGTTTGCTGTCGCCATCAGCGTCGTGTTAGGGGCCTCGTAGTCATCCGTGGTGGTGGGCCTGCTGTGATGTTTGTCGGCCCGGCGTCTGCTTTGATTGGCGGTGATGGCGACAGTGCCCGCACGCTTGTTCCGGGCCTCCTTCCGGAACACGGGGCAGTCGCTGCTGCATGCTGGGTGGTCGCCCGCGCAGTTGGCGCAGGTGGCCGGCTCCGACCTTTCGCGCGGGCAGTCGCGGGCGGCGTGTTCCTCCCCGCATCTCACACATGCGAGCGGGCGGTGGCACTGGTGCGAGCTGTGCCTGAACTTTTGGCACCTGTGGCACTGTGCGGGCCCACGCTTACTTCTCCAGGCCTCGATGCGGACACCACGCATGTACAGGAACTCCGTGGTGTCGTAGATGCTCCTGAAGTCTGGTTGCCTCTTGAGGACCGCATGGAAGAGGCAGCCGGGTCGTCCTCCGCGCGCTTTAATATTGCGCACATACTCCGGCTGGTACCCCATGGTCCTCAGCTCCTCCTCGATGTCAGCGGGGTCAGTGTCCGCTGGCAGCCCCCTGATGGCCACCTTCAGGCTTCGTTCCGCTGGCAGTGAGTAGGAAAACCAGCTCAGACCCTCAGCTTTCTCCAGGTTGGTGAGGTATCTTTGGACCACCCTGTATTCGTCCTCCGACTCCGGGACGAAACGTATGCCCCCCTGGTAGGGGCGGGCGTTGGGAGGGTGGCCCAGCTGGTCTCTGACGGCCCTGAAATGATGTGCCCAGTTGGGCAATTTTTCCACTACCAGCGGAGGGTAGCGTGGCTTTTTTTTATTCGTACTTGCCTTGTTCTTGTCCTGGGCGGAGGCTGCGGGTTGGGTTGCGGCTTGTCCCGAGCCGTGCTGGGAGCGGCGCGTCGCATCCGCAAACGACGGAGACCCGGCTCCGGCTCGACCGAGCGACGACGGCTGCGGGAGCGGGGAGTCGGGGCAGACGCGCTTTGCGGCCTCTGAGGCCTCGTCGTCGGAGCTCCTGGGGCGGCGCTGTGCCCGGGCATCGAGCTTAAACTCGTACCCGAACGACAGCGCGTCCTCGGTGGACATGTCATTGTCGTCGTCGTCGTCGGAAAAGTATGTCTGACTGACCTCTGGGTTAACTGGGTTTTTCCCTCGGTGATGTCCCCCGTCGTTGGAGGTGCACGGCGACATTGCGGCTGGGGAGTCCTTGGCCGCACTCCTGGGTGGTGGCGGGGACATCGGTTCAGCCGGTGTTGATGCGGCGGCTGAGCCGGCCAGCAAGCGGTGTGGAGCGGGCGATGCGGTGCGCGGGGCTCTGCCTGAGTCGGCGGTAGCGCGCGCGTGCGCGGTCGGGCGCGCGTTCGGGCGCGCGGACGCGGGCGTGGGTGCGGCGGGTTGGGCGCGGGCGGCAGCGGGTGCGGGCTGCGCGGGGCCGGCGGGCGTCGCGCAGTGTGCGACGGGTGCGGGAGCGGCTGCTCTCACGGCCTGCGCCGCGGAGCGCGCGGCGGCGGTTGCAGCGCGGACGGCGGCTGCGCGGTTGGTTCCGGCGGGCCCCGGGGCCTGGGTTGGCACCGGGCGGAAAGCTGACGGGCGGACCGGTACGGCCGGTTGGCGGCATGATGGGGTCGGTGGCGTAGGCGTCGGTGAGGTGCGCGGCGTGTCGGCGAGACTGTGCTGCGTCAGAGCCAGCGACTCTGCCGACGACGCCGGTGACAGCCGGGATGGTGGCGGAGACGTCGGTGGTGGTCCCCTCAGGTTGGCGGCAGGATGGGCAGCCGGCGGCGCTTCCTCGATCAGAGGGAGCGAGGCCGCTAGTTCTGTCGGCGGTGGAGTCTTCATCTTTCCTTCTTCTATTTTTTTTTGGGCTGAGCTGGGCGTAGCCAACCGCAACCAGCACGGTGCTGGGCACCGGGCGGCGCAGGGGCTCCCGCTGTGGTCGGACAGGCGCTAGGCACCCATACGAGCACAGCGGAAAACCGTTTTTTTTTTTTCACTGGTTCGGGCGGTAGACGATTTTTTTCGCGAATGTTCTTGTACCCCCAATTCCGTTCACTTTTTGCGAGACGTTAAGCGAGTCGTCGCGACTCTCAGGCCGGCCAGCGGAGGCCTGCACCGCCGCTTGCGGTGTTGGAAGCGGACCACGAAGACGACGACGTTCCGGAGGTGAAAGCCAAAAATACCACCCCGGAGCCCGATGGCTGGCACGGCAAAGCCTGGGTCCTGGCCTTGGAGGCTCTCGGGCCCCGACTACTAGGGCTCCTAAGGCATACTTGGAGAGGGGCCAGTTCCCAATTGGCTTGAAGACGGGGAAGCTGGTCCCCATACAGAAGCCGGGGCGCCCTGCGGACTCTCCGTCCGCATTTCAGCCCATCGTGCTGCTAAACCGCCTCGTCGGGCACCTTGTGGGGACGGGGCCGGATCTTGCGGAGCACCGGTATGGTTTCCGCAAGGGACGCTCAACGGTGGACGCCATCATGGGCGTGAGAGCCCTTACGACAGGGGCTGCAGTGTCCTGGGGGTGGGGTTGTCCTGGCGGTGTCTCTCGACATCGCCAACGGGTTCAACACCATGCCCTGGAACTGCATCAGGGAGGCACTCCGGTACCACCGGATGCCGACCTACTTTCGTCGTGTGGTCGGGGCATATCTGACGGACAGGTCCGTCATCTACCCCGGTCGCTCTGGAGAGTGTAACCGACGAGAGATGTCGTGCGGTGTCTCACAGGGATCGGTCTTGGGGCCGCTTCTGTAGGACATCGGTTACGACTGGGTGCGCGCTGACCTCCCAAGCGGCGCATTTGTAGAGCATTTCCGACGTTTGGCTCCCAAACTGGAGCGGACCGGGGCTGCTTTCAAGCGGCTCCTGCCCAACCTGAGGGGGCTAAACCCCTCTGCCGTAGGCTATGCCGGAGTCGTGAGGTCCATGGCCCTTTACGAGGCCCCGGTATGGGCGCGTTCTTTAGGGCGGTGCGCCGCCCACTACCTGGACGCGCCCCAAAAGGTCGTAGCCATTAGGCTTATCCGGGGCTATCGCACGATCTCCGGCGAGGCGGCGAGCCTCCTTGCCGCCTCGCTGATTTGATTGCTACCGTAGGATCTGGAGGCGATAGTCCTTACGCGCCTGTATGAGTCGCGCGCAGATGCACTACACCGGGGGGAAACTCCGCTACCGCGGCAAATTGCCGCTCAGCGGGCAGACCTCCGGTGCGATCTCATGGTCTCATGGCCTCATCTCATGGGAGTCTTCTCGCAGCGCTGCGAGAAGACTCCCGGCCACCGTAGATGCGGGCCTGTGGACGGTGAGCAATGAGTAGCTCACCGTCCGTCCGTCTATTGACGACAGTTAGTGTTCCACGCGCGCCTCAAAGAGATATCAGCAAAGCAGAGGGGCCTGCCAGGGCTACCGCCTGCCGGGGTTGCGGGTTTTTCGAAAGAGATACCGCGGTCTCGGAACATAAAGGGCGGTGAAAGAACATGCGTGGGTTTTAGTCAGTACAAGTCTGACACTCCCCCTAGCTCGGGGCCTAGAGCGGAAAATAATCAAATAACTACCTTTTTTGATAATTTCCCAACCCAAAAAAGGGGCAAAGTTTTAAACAAAAAAATATCGCAATGTAATTCAACGCAAATTATTATCCTAAACAAATCAAAACAATAAGATTAAGACAAAACAAAAAAGAGATAATAGGCCAAGCCCTCAAAACTCAGGTAAGAAAAAAACAAAACAAGAAATTACAAAAAAAACGAATGAGTTAAAAAAATAAGAACATTTAAACGTTACTTTGATGAAAATCAAAAGCGTATAAAAATGAAACGGCAACCTATAAATATTAAAAAATGTTATTAAATCTTCAATTAGCCAATAGATGGTAGCACAGCCGATAACGACAAAAAACGAAAGAGATGGCAGTCCCGTCATTTATTCCTTAATCCAAAACTAGATGGTAGCCATGATAATAATTTCGTAATCTGAAAATAGATGGCAGCTATGATATTAATTCTGTAATGTAAAACTAGATGGTAGCCATGGTAATAATTTCGTAATCTGAAACTAGATGGCAGCCATGGTAATAATTTCGTAATCTGAAACTAGATGGCAGCTATGATATTAATTAAGTAATGTGAAACTAGATGGCAACGAGGATATTAATTCTGTAATCTGAAACTAGATGGCAGCCATGAACATTTTTTTATAATCTGAAAATAGATGGCAGCTATGAAATTAATTCCGTAATGTAAAACTAGATGGAAGCACTGAAATTAATTCCGTAATCTGAAACTAGATGGCAGCCATGGTAATAATTTCGTAATCTGAAACTAGATGGCAGCCTTGGTAATAATTTCGTAATCTGAAACTAGATGGCAGCTATGATATTAATTCCGTAATCTGAAACTAGATGGCAGCCATGAACATTTTTTCGTAATTTGAAAATAGATGGCAGCTATGATATTAATTCCATGATGTAAAACTAGATGGTAGCACTGAAATTAATTTCGTAATCTGAAAATAGATGGCAGCTATGATATTAATTAAGTAATGTGAAACTAGATGGCAGCCATGAAAATAATTTCGTAATCTGAAAATAGATGGCAGCTATGATATTAATTCTGTAATGTAAAACTAGATGGTAGCCATGGTAATAATTTCGTAATCTGAAACTAGATGGCAGCCATGGTAATAATTTCGTAATCTGAGACTAGATGGCAGCTATGATATTAATTCCGTAATCTGAAACTAGATGGCAACCATGAACATTTTTTCGTAATCTGAAAATAGATGGCAGCTATGATGTTAATTAAGTAATGTGAAACTAGATGGCAACGAGGATATTAGTTCCGTAATCTGAAACTAGATGACAGCCATAAACATTTTTTTATAATCTGAAAATAGATGGCAGCTATGAAATTAATTCCGTAATGTAAAACTAGATGGAAGCACTGAAATTAATTCCGTAATCTGAAACTAGATGGCAGCCATGGTAATAATTTCGTAATCTGAAACTAGATGGCAGCTATGATATTAATTCCGTAATCTGAAACTAGATGGCAGCCATGAACATTTTTTCGTAATTTGAAAATAGATGGCAGCTATGATATTAATTAAGTAATGTGAAACTAGATGGCAACGAGGATATTAATTCCGTAATCTGAAACTAGATGGCAGCCATGGTAATAATTTCGTAATCTGAAACTAGATGGCAGCCATGGTAATAATTTCGTAATCTGAAACTAGATGGCAGCTATGATATTAATTCCGTAATCTGAAACTAGATGGCAACCATGAACATTTTTTCGTAATCTGAAAATAGATGGCAGCTATGATATTAATTAAGTAATGTGAAACTAGATGGCAGCTATGATATTAATTAAGTAATGTGAAACTAGATGGCAACGAGGATATTAATTCCGTAATCTGAAACTAGATGGCAGCCATGAACATTTTTTTATAATCTGAAAATAGATGGCAGCTATGAAATTAATTCCGTAATGTAAAACTAGATGGAAGCACTGAAATTAATTCCGTAATCTGAAACTAGATGGCAGCCATGGTAATTATTTCGTAATCTGAAACTAGATGGCAGCCATGGTAATAATTTCGTAATCTGAAACTAGATGGCAGCTATGATATTAATTCCGTAATCTGAAACTAGATGGCAGCCATGAACATTTTTTCGTAATTTGAAAATAGATGGCAGCTATGATATTAATTAAGTAATGTGAAACTAGATGGCAACGAGGATATTAATTCCGTAATCTGAAACTAGATGGCAGCCATGAAAATAATTTCGTAATCTGAAAATAGATGGCAGCTATGATATTAATTCTGTAATGTAAAACTAGATGGAAGCACTGAAATTAATTCCATAATCTGAAACTAGATGGCAGCCATGGTAATTATTTCGAAATCTGAAACTAGATGGCAGCCATGGTAATAATTTCGTAATCTGAAACTAGATGGCAGCTATGATATTAATTCCGTAATCTGAAACTAGATGGCAGCCATGAACATTTTTTCGTAATTTGAAAATAGATGGCAGCTATGATATTAATTAAGTAATGTGAAACTAGATGGCAACGAGGATATTAATTCCGTAATCTGAAACTAGATGGCAGCCATGGTAATAATTTCGTAATCTGAGACTAGATGGCAGCTATGATATTAATTCCGTAATCTGAAACTAGATGGCAACCATGAACATTTTTTCGTAATCTGAAAATAGATGGCAGCTATGATGTTAATTAAGTAATGTGAAACTAGATGGCAACGAGGGTATTAATTCCGTAATCTGAAGCTCGGGGCCTAGAGCGGAAAATAATCAAATAACTACCTTTTTTGATAATTTCCCAACCCAAAAAAGGGGCAAAGTTTTAAACAAAAAAATATCGCAATGTAATTCAACGCAAATTATTATCCTAAACAAATCAAAACAATAAGATTAAGACAAAAAAAAAAAACAAAACAAAAAAGAGATAATAGGCCAAGCCCTCAAAACTCAGGTAAGAAAAAAACAAAACAAGAAATTACAAAAAAAAACGAATGAGTTAAAAAAATAAGAACATTTAAACGTTACTTTGATGAAAATCAAAAGCGTATAAAAATGAAACGGCAACCTATAAATATTAAAAAATGTTATTAAATCTTCAATTAGCCAATAGATGGTAGCACAGCCGATAACGACAAAAAACGAAAGAGATGGCAGTCCCGTCATTTATTCCTTAATCCAAAACTAGATGGTAGCCATGATAATAATTTCGTAATCTGAAAATAGATGGCAGCTATGATATTAATTCTGTAATGTAAAACTAGATGGTAGCCATGGTAATAATTTCGTAATCTGAAACTAGATGGCAGCCATGGTAATAATTTCGTAATCTGAAACTAGATGGCAGCTATGATATTAATTCCGTAATCTGAAACTAGATGGCAACCATGAACATTTTTTCGTAATCTGAAAATAGATGACAGCTATGATATTAATTAAGTAATGTGAAACTAGATGGCAGCTATGATATTAATTAAGTAATGTGAAACTAGATGGCAACGAGGATATTAATTCCGTAATCTGAAACTAGATGGCAGCCATGAACATTTTTTTATAATCTGAAAATAGATGGCAGCTATGAAATTAATTCCGTAATGTAAAACTAGATGGAAGCACTGAAATTAATTCCGTAATCTGAAACTAGATGGCAGCCATGGTAATAATTTCGTAATCTGAAACTAGATGGCAGCCTTGGTAATAATTTCGTAATCTGAAACTAGATGGCAGCTATGATATTAATTCCGTAGTCTGAAACTAGATGGCAGCCATGAACATTTTTTCGTAATTTGAAAATAGATGGCAGCTATGATATTAATTCCATGATGTAAAACTAGATGGTAGCACTGAAATTAATTTCGTAATCTGAAAATAGATGGCAGCTATGATATTAATTAAGTAATGTGAAACTAGATGGCAACGAGGATATTAATTCCGTAATCTGAAACTAGATGGCAACCATGAACATTTTTTCGTTATCTGAAAATAGATGGCAGCTATGATATTAATTAAGTAATGTGAAACTAGATGGCAGCTATGATATTAATTAAGTAATGTGAAACTAGATGGCAGCCATGAAAATAATTTCGTAATCTGAAAATAGATGGCAGCTATGATATTAATTCTGTAATGTAAAACTAGATGGTAGCCATGGTAATAATTTCGTAATCTGAAACTAGATGGCAGCTATGATATTAATTCCGTAATCTGAAACTAGATGGCAGCCATGAACATTTTTTCGTAATTTGAAAATAGATGGCAGCTATGATATTAATTAAGTAATGTGAAACTAGATGGCAACGCGGATATTAATTCCGTAATCTGAAACTAGATGGCAGCCATAAACATTTTTATATAATCTAAAAATAGATGGCAGCTATGAAATTAATTCCGTAATGTAAAACTAGATGGAAGCACTGAAATTAATTCCGTAATCTGAAACTAGATGGCAGCCATGGTAATAATTTCGTAATCTGAAACTAGATGGCAGCTATGATATTAATTCCGTAATCTGAAACTAGATGGCAACCATGAACATTTTTTCGTAATCTGAAAATAGATGGCAGCTATGATATTAATTAAGTAATGTGAAACTAGATGGCAGCTATGATATTAATTAAGTAATGTGAAACTAGATGGCAACGAGGATATTAATTCCGTAATCTGAAACTAGATGGCAGCCATGAACATTTTTTTATAATCTGAAAATAGATGGCAGCTATGAAATTAATTCCGTAATGTATAACTAGATGGAGGCACTAAAATTAATTCCGTAATCTGAAACTAGATGGCAGCCATGGTAATTATTTCGTAATCTGAAACTAGATGGCAGCCATGGTAATAATTTCGTAATCTGAGACTAGATGGCAGCTATGATATTAATTCCGTAATCTGAAACTAGATGGCAACCATGAACATTTTTTCGTAATCTGTAAATAGATGGCAGCTATGATGTTAATTAAGTAATGTGAAACTAGATGGCAACGAGGATATTAATTCCGTAATCTGAAACTAGATGGCAGCCATAAACATTTTTTTATAATCTGAAAATAGATGGCAGCTATGAAATTAATTCCGTAATGTAAAACTAGATGGAAGCACTGAAATTAATTCCGTAATCTGAAACTAGATGGCAGCCATGGTAATTATTTCGTAATCTGAAACTAGATGGCAGCTATGATATTAATTCCGTAATCTGAAACTAGATGGCAGCCATGGTAATAATTTCGTAATCTGAAACTAGATGGCAGCTATGAAATTAATTCCGTAATCTGAAACTAGATGGCAGCCATGAACATTTTTTCGTAATTTGAAAATAGATGGCAGCTATGATATTAATTAAGTAATGTGAAACTAGATGGCAACGAGGATATTAATTCCGTAATCTGAAACTAGATGGCAGCCATGAAAATAATTTCGTAATCTGAAAATAGATGGCAGCTATGATATTAATTCTGTAATGTAAAACTAGATGGAAGCACTGAAATTAATTCCGTAATCTGAAACTAGATGGCAGCCATGGTAATAATTTCGTAATCTGAAACTAGATGGCAGCTATGATATTAATTCCGTAATCTGAAACTAGATGGCAGCCATGAACATTTTTTCGTAATTTGAAAATAGATGGCAGCTATGATATTAATTAAGTAATGTGAAACTAGATGGCAACGAGGATATTAATTCCGTAATCTGAAACTAGATGGCAGCCATGGTAATAATTTCGTAATCTGAAACTAGATGGCAGCCATGGTAATAATTTCGTAATCTGAAACTAGATGGCAGCTATGATATTAATTCCGTAATCTGAAACTAGATGGCAGCCATGAACATTTTTTCGTAATTTGAAAATAGATGGCAGCTATGATATTAATTAAGTAATGTGAAACTAGATGGCAACGAGGATATTAATTCCGTAATCTGAAACTAGATGGCAGCCATGGTAATAATTTCGTAATCTGAAACTAGATGGCAGCCATGGTAATAATTTCGTAATCTGAAACTAGATGGCAGCTATGATATTAATTCCGTAATCTGAAACTAGATGGCAACCATGAACATTTTTTCGTAATCTGAAAATAGATGGCAGCTATGATATTAATTAAGTAATGTGAAACTAGATGGCAGCTATGATATTAATTAAGTAATGTGAAACTAGATGGCAACGAGGATATTAATTCCGTAATCTGAAACTAGATGGCAGCCATGAACATTTTTTTATAATCTGAAAATAGATGGCAGCTATGAAATTAATTCCGTAATGTAAAACTAGATGGAAGCACTGAAATTAATTCCGTAATCTGAAACTAGATGGCAGCCATGGTAATTATTTCGTAATCTGAAACTAGATGGCAGCCATGGTAATAATTTCGTAATCTGAAACTAGATGGCAGCTATGATATTAATTCCGTAATCTGAAACTAGATGGCAGCCATGAACATTTTTTCGTAATTTGAAAATAGATGGCAGCTATGATATTAATTAAGTAATGTGAAACTAGATGGCAACGAGGATATTAATTCCGTAATCTGAAACTAGATGGCAGCCATGAAAATAATTTCGTAATCTGAAAATAGATGGCAGCTATGATATTAATTCTGTACTTAATGTAAAACTAGATGGAAGCACTGAAATTAATTCCATAATCTGAAACTAGATGGCAGCCATGGTAATAATTTCGTAATCTGAAACTAGATGGCAGCTATGATATTAATTCCGTAATCTGAAACTAGATGGCAGCCATGAACATTTTTTCGTAATTTGAAAATAGATGGCAGCTATGTTATTAATTAAGTAATGTGAAACTAGATGGCAACGAGGATATTAATTCCGTAATCTGAAACTAGATGGCAGCTATGATATTAATTCCGTAATCTGAAACTAGATGGCAACCATGAACATTTTTTCGTAATCTGAAAATAGATGGCAGCTATGATATTAATTAAGTAATGTGAAACTAGATGGCAGCTATGATATTAATTAAGTAATGTGAAACTAGATGGCAACCAGGATATTAATTCCGTAATCTGAAACTAGATGGCAGCCATGAACATTTTTTTATAATCTGAAAATAGATGGCAGCTATGAAATTAATTCCGTAATGTAAAACTAGATGGAAGCACTGAAATTAATTCCGTAATCTGAAACTAGATGGCAGCCATGGTAATAATTTCGTAATCTGAAACTAGATGGCAGCTATGATATTAATTCCGTAATCTGAAACTAGATGGCAGCCATGGTAATAATTTCGTAATCTGAAACTAGATGGCAGCTATGATATTAATTCCGTAATCTGAAACTAGATGGCAGCCATGAACATTTTTTCGTAATTTGAAAATAGATGGCAGCTATGATATTAATTAAGTAATGTGAAACTAGATGGCAACGAGGATATTAATTCCGTAATCTGAAACTAGATGGAAGCACTGAAATTAATTCCGTAATCTGAAACTAGATGGCAGCCATGGTAATAATTTCGTAATCTGAAACTAGATGGCAGCCATGGTAATAATTTCGTAATCTGAAACTAGATGGCAGCTATGATATTAATTCCGTAATCTGAAACTAGATGGCAGCCATGAACATTTTTTCGTAATTTGAAAATAGATGGCAGCTATGATATTAATTAAGTAATGTGAAACTAGATGGCAACGAGGATATTAATTCCGTAATCTGAAACTAGATGGCAGCCATGAAAATAATTTCGTAATCTGAAAATAGATGGCAGCTATGATATTAATTCTGTAATGTAAAACTAGATGGAAGCACTGAAATTAATTCCGTAATCTGAAACTAGATGGCAGCCATGGTAATAATTTCGTAATCTGAAACTAGATGGCAGCTATGATATTAATTCCGTAATCTGAAACTAGATGGCAGCCATGAACATTTTTTCGTAATTTGAAAATAGATGGCAGCTATGATATTAATTAAGTAATGTGAAACTAGATGGCAACGAGGATATTAATTCCGTAATCTGAAACTAGATGGCAGCCATGGTAATAATTTCGTAATCTGAAACTAGATGGCAGCCATGGTAATAATTTCGTAATCTGAAACTAGATGGCAGCTATGATATTAATTCCTTAATCTGAAACTAGATGGCAACCATGAACATTTTTTCGTAATCTGAAAATAGATGGCAGCTATGATATTAATTAAGTAATGTGAAACTAGATGGCAGCTATGATATTAATTAAGTAATGTGAAACTAGATGGCAACGAGGATATTAATTCCGTAATCTGAAACTAGATGGCAGCCATGAACATTTTTTTATAATCTGAAAATAGATGGCAGCTATGAAATTAATTCCGTAATGTAAAACTAGATGGAAGCACTGAAATTAATTCCGTAATCTGAAACAAGATGGCAGCCATGGTAATAATTTCGTAATCTGAAACTAGATGGCAGCCATGGTAATAATTTCGTTATCTGAAACTAGATGGCAGCTATGATATTAATTCCGTAATCTGAAACTAGATGGCAGCCATGAACATTTTTTCGTAATTTGAAAATAGATGGCAGCTATGATATTAATTAAGTAATGTGAAACTAGATGGCAACGAGGATATTAATTCCGTAATCTGAAACTAGATGGCAGCCATGAAAATAATTTCGTAATCTGAAAATAGATGGCAGCTATGATATTAATTCTGTAATGTAAAACTAGATGGAAGCACTGAAATTAATTTCGTAATCTGAAAATAGATGGCAGTTATGGTAATAATTTCGTAATCTGAAAATAGATGGCGGCTATGATATTAATTAAGTAATGTGAAACTAGATGGCAGCTAGGATATTAATTCCGTAATCTGAACAAGATGGCAGGCAAGATAGTAATTTCGTTATTTGTATCTAGATGGCAGCCATGAAAATAATTCCTTTATCTGAAAATAGATGGCAGCCATGAAAATAATTTCTTTATCTGAAACTAGATGGTAGCACTGAAATTCATTCCTTAATCTGAAACTAGATGGCAGCCATGGTAATAATTTAGTAATCTGAAAATAGATGGCGGCTATGATATTAATTAAGTAATGTGAAACTAGATGGCAGCTAGGATATTAATTCCGTAATCTGAAACTAGATGGCAGGCAAGACAATAATTCCCTCATCTGAAAATAGATGGTAGCACTGATATTAATTCTGTAATCTGAAACTAGATGGCAGCCATGATAGTAATTTCGTTATTTGTTACTAGATGGCAGCTATGAAAATAATTCCTTTATCTGAAAATAGATGGTAGCACTGAAATTAATTCTGTAATCTGAAACTAGATGGCAGCCGTAAAAATAACTCCCTAATCTGAAAATACGTGTATTTTCAGATTAGGGAGTTTTTTCTTAGCTGAGCATAGTGTGTACACATAATATAAGTCTTAGCAGCACATGCAAATATCAATTTTACAATGTGTATTCGTATTCAATCCTTAGTATTTCTTTTTTATATTGTTTTAATGCTTTTTTTAATAATTCTATTTAACAATAATTATGAGTAAGTAGTGTAAGCACGTAGTACAAAGTAAGATGCCCAATCAACTTAACTTAATCGTAATCTGAAAAAATAAAAAACCCGACTGCGTAAAAAGTGAAACAAACTACACCCCTAATAAAAATAGAACTGAAAAGAGAAAAACAAGTACTGTAGTCTGAAACTATGAAGAACAGTCGGGACCCATTATTGGAGTGTGAACCGTTCTAGATTTTTATTTTTATTAGGGGTGTAGTTTGTTTCACTTTTTACGCAGTCGGGTTTTTTATTTTTTTAAATAATTATTTTATTTTTAACTTTTTAGTTATGAGTATCTATTGGGTATTCATTATTACTGAGATTATTATTTTTGGATCCACTCTTTATAACAGAACTTTTTATGTCATAATTTTATTTTGCATAACAACAGATAGCATAAACTTCATTTCGCAGAAAATTGTTTAGCAGACACTCATTTATTCAAAACTCATAATTTTGTAAGTCAGAATCATCTCTAGACATAAATTTCATATCCATAATATTTAAAAAGCAGAAACATCATTTCGCAGAAAGTTCACAGTCAGAATCGTCTTTTGGCATATATTTCATATCGATATCATTAAACGGCAGAATTGTCATATCGCAGAAAGTTATAGTTAGATTCATCTTTATCATTATTTGTTGTCATTTATTTTAATTATTTATTTCTTTAAATAATATCATTTATTTTAACTATCATTTAATTGAATTTGAAATAATAAATAAATAAATAAATATCTTGGGACAACTCACACACGGCTATCTGATCCCAAGCTAAGCAGAGCTTGTGTTATGGTAACCAGACAACTGATATACATACTTATATAATTTATAAATACATACATATTATAGATAAATCACACCCAGACACAGAACAAACAATCATGCTCATCACACAAAGTTTGTCCTGGGTGGGAATCGAACCCACGACCTCCGGCTCAGCAGTCAGGGCCACTAACCACTAGACCAACAGGCCCGTCAATATAATGTCATTTAATTCCATAAGTAATTATTATCCTAATGTAAATAGTTCAGTTCCGGGTAAACTACTAAAAACAATCTCATTTTCTATTAATGCAAGTCGTTACTGGCAGTCGTAGGGGGTTACAGTTTTAACCTAACCTAACCTACGCATTTTTTTTAACAAATTAACCTAATCTTAATAGTTGAGTCCCGGGTAACCTACTAATAACAATGTTTTTTTTTTTCTATATAATTCCAAAAGTATCTTATTTTTGCCTTAATATGTTTTTGTATACAATTGTAACTCACTGTATCGGTTCACGCCAAAATAATTATTGGAAACTCAAAATAAATAACAAACATGGTAAATATCCCGTTTTAACCGTTAATAATAATGTTAGTGACCAAGTCAGTTTCAAGACTTATTAGGCATATAAGTCTTTAAACTTAAATTTATTCTTAATTAAATTAAATATTTGGTATAATTGCACTTTTCATACTATGCAGATGTGCATAGTATGAAAAGTGCAATTATGCCAAATACTCGTCGCTCTAAATGAACATTATGCTAAACGATATTATGCGAAATTTGAACGCTGCCAATCGTAATTATACTAAATGTAATTCTGCCATCTTAAAACTATGCAATTGTAAATTCGGAGTTTTAAACATTATGCCAAACGATAATTATATCAAATAATTTTTATGCCTTTAAAATGTTCGTTTAAAGAAAATTATGCTAAGTGTGTTATGCAAAATAAATTTCGGAGCATCAAGATTCTGCCAGATAGAGGGAGGGGGGGGGGCATCTCTCTCGCATATTAGATTTTTATTCACCACACGAGGGCCAGGTTAAGCAACCTTTGCCAAGGTTTGGAAATGGATGGGTTACCACACGGGGCCAGGTTAAGCAACCCTCACCAAGGTTTGGAAATGGATGGGTTATCACAGGGAGCCAGGTTAAGCAACCTTTGCCAAGGTTTGGAAATGGGTGGGTTACCATAAATAAATAATAAATAAATAAATAACTTTATTTCACAAAAATACAGATTTAGCATGTTATAAATTTACACAGATTAAATGAGCTTTGGTAGTAACACAATGCGATATAAGCTAAGAACTGGAATCTGTACACAATACCCATAGGGGGCCAAGTTAAGCAATCTTTGCCTTGGTTTGGAAAGAGATGGGTTACCACAGGGGGCCAGGTTAAGCAACCCTCACCTAGGTTTGGAAATGGACGGGTTACCACAGGGGGCCAGGTTAAGCAACCTTTGCCAAGGTTTGGAACTGGACGGGTTACCACAGGTGGCCAGGTTAAGCAACCTTTGCCAAGGTTTGGAAATGGATGGGTTACCACAGGGGGCCAGGTTAAGCAACCCTCACCAAGGTTTGGAAATGGATGGGTTACCACACGGGGCCAGTAATAGAGTTTTATTCAAAGTGCCTTCGATCCTCGAATTCATAAACGATGATGAACACGAAAACGATGATGAACACGAAAACGATGTCCTTTTGGTAAGTCCACAATCAAACAGAATAATGATGTTTTCAATGACATACTATATTTAGTTCCTATCACAATCTGTTCTTTTCTGCATATTACTTTTACAAAATAATGTCGATGTTTCACATCTGCCAGGCGTCCCTTGACGGCTCACATTTTTTTTATCTATACATTTATTTTGCTCGGCTACCTGGGTAGCCTGAAAGTACTGATAGCACGGGCCTAAGCAAAGTGTTTATCAGTTGGGTTTAGAGTTAAAGACTACTAATACTACTAGACTAGTAATAGGTACAATACTGTTTTTTGTGCTGTAGCTTGAAAGAGAGATGAGGATCTGTTTAAGTGGATATGTTGGTTCGGGTTTTCAGATTCACATTGTAGGAATTTCCTCACCAGTCTACACGTGTTTAGTATCACTGCCTTCTGAAGCAGGAGGTAGGTGTTTGAGGGCAGGTTCAGGGAAGTTAAAGACTAGTGAAGTTGTTTTGGTATTACTCGTGTAGTGGACAACACTATAGTGACTATTGTAACTTTTTGAAGATGCCAGAGGCGGGTTATTTCTTCTTTTAATTCGGTATACTTAGATAATTTATCTGCAATAGTAGTTTGTAAGTTGTGTGTATTTGGTACAGCTATGTCTATGAGGTATCCAGTTTTGTTTGTTTTATTTATTAATGTGCTGTCTGGTCTATTGAAGTGGACGGTTCGGTCAGTAAATATCCCTCGGTCAAAATATAATTTTGTTGAAGCGTTTTCCAGCACAGTTTCGGGGATGTATTTGTAGTAGGGAACTATGGACTCTATAAATTTGTATTGGTGTGCTAGTTTCTGATGTATGATGTTAGCGACTTGGTCGTGTCTATGTTTATAGTCTGTCTGGGCTATTGATTTACACGCGCCTGTAATGTGCTGGATGGTTTCTGGTGAACTATTGCAATTTCGGCAATATCAGTGCTTAGGTTTTTTATAATGTACTTCCTATAATTTTTAGTCTCAATGACTTGGTCCTGAATTGCAAGCATGAAGCCCTCAGTCTCCGGGAAGAGCTCGCCTCGTTTAAGCCATGCGTTCGACGCTTCCTTGTTGACATTGTTTTGACTTAAATCTTGGTAATGCCTTCCGTGCAAAGATTTCTGGCTCCATTCTAGTAGTTTCGTTTTGTTATCACTTACTTGTTCGTTTATCTTTTTAATTTAGAGGTGAAGATTGATGGTCGCTGTTTGTAATAATTTTGTATAGTGTAGAAGTTCCAGCTTTAGTAAAGAAATATTATTTTAGTGAGGCGATTTCCTTGTTGTGTAAGTTTAAATTGTCGATAAACCCTCTGTCTCCTTTCCTTGGTAATGTTAACCTTTGCACACACGATCTTGGGTGATGCTTGCGGAATTTGGTCATTGCGCTGTAGGTTTTATAAGTCTGTTTTGGTCCAGTTTATGATGCCGAAAGAAGAGGTAAGATACATGCGCCGCCCGCTGCGGCCGGCCGCATCGATATGTCCCTGTATTTTTAAACTGTAATATCTTCGGAAATATTCATTTAAATTATATGCTGTAAAGGGCCATATTGATCTATATTAAATGGACAATGTATTAAATGTACTTAATTGGATAAAAATGAATGTTGTATTGTTTAAAATACATATTATGTACATACTTGAAGGCCTAATTTTTAATCATTAATTATTTATAAATAAATAGTCACTCGAATCGAAGTGATGAAAGAAAACTGTTAATGATTTTTAAATACCTATTCGACGATACCCCACTTGACATATTTTGTTGGTTTTATTTTTTTTCATTTTCACAATATGGTGTCTCATGGTCGCCATTTTGATTTTTTATTAATTTCATGTCTTTAGTGACACTCGCAGGACTAAGAGGAATCGATTGACGTGTGAATCATAAAAATCGGCCCAGGCGTTAAGTCTGTATAGTGCTTCAAAGGAACAAACATACATACATACATAGACTGATGAACACATTACCCTCCTTTGCGGTGCGCAGTCGGGTAAAAATAGGTTACCGCCGGTAACGGGAGCAGGGTCATAGCTACCGGTGGTTATGACTCCAGAGACACTCCTTACGATGCGGGCCGTATCGAGGAGTACTGCCTTCTGAATCAGGCCCTTGATCCAACCACCTAAGGAGACTTCGACTTTGACAAATGTTCGTCGAGGCTTTTGGCAATTAAGCCATTGGCCGTTACGACAATCGGCACAATCAATCGTTCACATTCCAAATGTCGACAACCTCGTGTGCCAAGTCATAGTTATTTTATATATTTTATGTTATTATGTTCGGAAAACTAACACTTACAACTTTCGTAAATAAATTGTTTATATTTTCTTCACAATTACGGTAGGAAACATAAAATGGACAATATTGACTCATCCGCGCTTCTAGGGGGGTCAGAATATTCCGCGCTTCTAGTGTTAACACCAGCGCCGCACGGCTAAACCCCCCAGGACTTCTTCATCCCCGCTTACGGCGCTCAACTGCGCATGTCCTAGCGCAGGTGACTCGATTCCCCTGCTCATCCCCAGCTGGATTTAGTGACAGTTGAGCCCACAACCACTTAGTCACAGAGGGTCGTGGTTAGGAGTAGAAAAGCACCTAGTGGTTTCTGTTACATCTATTTCTTAGGGTATTAGACCAAGAACAGGGCGACAACCTCGTGAAAGTGAATCCACCAGAGTTACTTTGGGGATCTACGCCACTCCCCCAAGACCTCGCCACCTTACTGACTCTGAAGGAGCAGTATAGTAGAGTATCTATACTACCAAGAAAAGCATGAGCAAAGCGTGTCGTTGTGCAACCGCAAAAGCATATACAACCCCTCCTCCCCGTTAGTGTAACGCTGATGAAGATGGCAAATAACGCTTGCTGACACCAAAATACCGAGATATCTGAGATTGACTTCTTACCGCTTAATCCCTACAGCTCTGTGTTTCATCTGCATTCAAATGACGTCGAACCATGACGTAAAAGATGTGTGTGTAAAAAAAAATAACAAATTATGCTCGATTTTTTTTACAACCAGCCAGTATGTCCTCTAGAACAAAAAACTTGATAAGAAACGATATAATAATTGAATTATAATTTTAAATAGTATGTGTTGCTTAGACTTTTTTGATGTGTGTAGATGGTAGCACTGAAATTAATTCCGTAATCTGAAACTAGATGGCAGCCATGATAAAAATTGAGTAATGTGAAACTAGATGGCAGCTATGATATTAATTCCTAGATCTGAAACTAGATGGCAGTAATGACATTTATTCCTACATTCCTGACATTTATAACTTTACTTTTATTTACTTCCACCATGACCACGCACCGTAGTATTCAATGCACTCATAATTAATTACAATGTTTTGAATGCGTAACATTCGATTCTTACGGTAAAACGTACAGGGCGTTGTTTACGTTTCAGAATTTACAGAAGAACAACGTTGTCAACATAGCTCACAGAAAAGTAAGCCGGAGTAGCAATTGGCAGGCCATGTTAGCTAGAGAAGCGATGACCGTTGGGGTAGACGTGTTCTTGAGGGGAAACCGCAAATTGGGAAGCGTTACGTAAGACACCCTCGGGCTATGAGCGAAGATCTCCGCAAAAAAAACAGCTAGCTGTTAACAGTTAACGCTTCAAAACATAATGAGTACCTAACTTCAAGAAATAATGTTAAAAGAAAAAGTCTGAACTGGAACTGGAAGAACATGGTTTACTGATTTGGTATCTGTTTCTTTTTACACAAATCTTGATAGAATCACCTAGGTATTTAAGAACCGTTAAGTAGAACTGGAAGCATGAATTGAATGTGTCGAGCAATGAATATGATTGTGTATATGACAAAAATACAAAATTGACGAGACGATTGTTAGAGAATGGAAAAAATAAATTGTGTTGCACAGACTCCAAATAACTTGGGATAAGGGTATGAAGATACCGTGTCGACGGCGCGTTAATTTTTCACGCGCGCCTCAAAGAGATGTCAGCAAAGCAGCTGAGGGGCCTGCCAGGCTACGCTTGCCAGGGTTGCGGGTTGTTCGAAAGAGATACCGCGGCCCCGGAACGTAAAGGGCATTAGAAGGAACATGGGTGGGTTTTAGTCAGTACAAGTCTGGCATACCCCCCCGCTACCACTACCATTATTTGATTATTTACCACCCCAAAAAAAAGGGTATGAAGATGATGACTCCACGGTGTTGACTATTGCACGCAGTGTTACATTTTTCGTTATTGTTACCAACTGATCTAGAATGCTGACCCAGGCGATTCAACGTAAATATGACAACAGTGAATGTTGCCAGTATAAAGTGAAAAATTCTGTAGGGTTTCCTACTATAAATGACAATTTCATACTATATTACCTATGCGTTGGTGTTTATTTTGTATTGGCGCTGTGCCCAGGTGCCCTCAAAATATTGTTTAATACAAACACTTTATTTGTGTTTGTTAGTCAGTCACAATTTTGCCAATTATAATGAAATGCAGGGTTGCCATAGAACATTATTGTTTAATACAAACCAGCCCGTTGTTCTAGACCAGCAATATATTTAAATTGTTGCATTTAATGAAAATGGCATAGGAAATAAATAAAACCGCTTTATAATTTACATTTTTTTATTCATAATGGTTAAATATAACATATACATACATAGACATCACTATTTGACAAATTATTAAGTAGATAGTATTTTAATTCCAAAATCTTCAGTGAATATACAATATGATAGATATAACAGTATTCGGATTCAATATCTATATCGGACTTTCAATTAATAAAGCGTTGCTTACGTAAATTTGATTTCCACAAAATAGTCTTTAGTATGAAGTTGTTGGTAAGATTCTATGTAGTCAAGTTATCGTTTCAATCATCCCTATGAATGCATTCAACCTATACGTTCGTTAGGTACAGTAATTAAAAGTCCTGCTCCCGTCAGTCAACTTAATCCATAGATAAAAGTCAATCTTATACCAAATAAATAAAGGTTATTGTCGATCGCCAACCGATTGACAAGATTCAACGAGACGCAATTAGAAATACTAATAATACGTGTAGTTATACGTTGGATATTCTACCACACTAACAGACAAAGTGAACCATCCGAGAACAAACGAACGACCAAATCGACCCATATGACGTCATATTGTTCAAGAGACTAACACCACGACAGAAAATCGAACCGTTACAAATCAGACTACCCGAAACGAACGACCGTAATTGGAAACACTGCTTAACCATTGACATCATACCTTTAAATTAGTTTAAAACTGCTAAATTTACCGCAACTGACACGTGACAGGACTATGTTCCTAGGTGACGCTTTATGATAGGACTACGGTCCTAGGTGACGCTTTATGATAGGACTACGGTCCTAGGTGACGCTTTATGATAGGACTACGGTCCTAAGTGACGCTTTATGATAGGACTACGGTCCTAGGACCTAGAGTTTAAGCAGACATCGGAGTAGGCAGTTTACATGCCTAAAATTAATTTTAAAGTAAGCTTACTCTATGAGATATTTATTCGGCAACTTAAAAACCATTCCGTATTTTAAAAGGAGGTAGAATAAACTTCCTTGATAACTTAGAGGACATGTTATTTAAAATATCGTAGCATTAACTACACAGAACATTTGCGGGGACATCATTCAGCGAAATTGTTTATGTCAGTTAACATAACATAAGAATACTTTGCAGCACAGAATTTCAAAACTTAAATGCATGATAGTAATGTAGGCTATACCTACACTACTTACTGTTCAGCCGCTCCGAACATCCACGAGCGCGTGGCTAGCGGCTCGCCGCGCCGCCTGCATCGCGCGCGCAGCTGATGCGACCCTCGGTTACCGACAGTCCGCACTAACCAACGTATCGGTCAACATCTATCGTACTGTGTTTAATTTTATTAATTTTATATTTCTTCTATTCTAATAAACATTTATTAATGTTAGAGCTGTGTTTATTGTGAAGAGTTCTCGAAACAACCAATACACAAAACACTACAGTAATAATTAGAATTTTGGCAATCCATTTTCTATAACTCATAAAAGGAACAACGTTGAGTTGTTCACAAACCATAATACTGTCTTGCCAAAATGAAATCATTCCGTTATTGTTTAAAGGGGTCCGAAATTATAACAACCAGTCTTACCGAGGTGTATCATATCTGATTCTGGAACTCAGATATGCAGTCGCTTTATGTTAAATACACCAGTATTTAACATCAAGCGACTGTCTACCTGGTTAGACTGGAAGCCGACTCCAACATAATTGAGAAAAGGCAGGGCAGATTATGAATTGTTTGGAGGGGCGGCATTTATGAAACCAGGTGCAGATTATTTGCAACACAACATGTTTCTTGTACGTGGTCCGCACGTGTGTTCATGTGCTTTTACTCCACAAAAACAAAAACGGGTTGTCACGTTGTTGTATTACATTAAAATGTTGCAAATATTCTGTATCTATTTATGGTTACAAAATGTTGTTCGGCTTACACTTACAGGTCAAGGCAAGCAATCCT
Organism: Ochropleura plecta; assembly: GCA_905475445.1. Classification (NCBI taxonomy): domain Eukaryota; kingdom Metazoa; phylum Arthropoda; class Insecta; order Lepidoptera; family Noctuidae; genus Ochropleura; species Ochropleura plecta. Next base: position 25,023,591 of record FR997721.1, on the reverse strand, counting down.
CATGGTTGCTACCTCCATTGGGGACATAAGACAATGGGTTCAAGTCAATGAGTAATACATAATATACATGGCGGCAAGACGATGTCTCGAGGGATAGAGAACGTAGAATACTGTAGATCTAAGACTCGTACATATACTGCTCTCGATAAACCTAGACTAAATAATATAAAAATAATTTGCTCAATATCTTTACGAAATAACCTTTCCCCAATAGAGGTAAAATTATTGACTAAAGGTACTTTTAATTCACTAATTTTAAATATTCGTTAACTTATTATCTAGTGTGTAGATGTATTTACAGTTTGAATATTCGAAATAATAACTAGTAATATGGAATAACTGTTATTCTTGCGCGAGCGGTACATGACGGTTAGTAAGACGACCCACTTGTCATTTGTACACTTTAGTGCATTAAATACGTTACCACGCGACGTTAACGTCGCGTGCAGCGGACGTTAATGCTTGCCACGCGACGACGTCGCGTCTGCGCAACGTTGACGCTGCGCAGACGTTCGAGAGACGCCGACGCTCGTAAAACGCCAGTGGGATAGAGGCCTTACTAACGCGGTTGTGGAGGTCAGATAGACAATCGCTACTTGTTAAATACCGGTAATCAGCTGCATCCGGATATACTCGAAGCCGACCCCCGATACGGTTAGGAAAAGGCTAAGCAGATGTTGATTTGATTTTGGTTACGCTGATCGCCGCCACAGGTTTCACCCGCGCAAGTTACATCAAAATAGTTAGCAGTCCAGTAGTTTCTAAGAACATAAAAACCGTCCCCAACAATTATAGATAATATTGTTCTTTTGTGAGCTGCCTAAATGGGCTAAGAACACAGGGATCAGTTTGGCATGAAAACAAAAAAAAAACTATACAAAGAAAACTGCCGTGAAATGCAGAAAAAAATACTCAAGCGGTATACTTTAGTTTAGTACAAATGAAAGTTTCTAAAAACAAAATCTTGTTAATGACAAAAATAAATAAAACTTTAAAAATATTTCTTTTTTTTTAATCAACAATTACATCCAAATCTGACTGAGGGCAACAACTTTTAAATAGTAATCGTAATAGTAGTCCTTTATTCAGACGGCTAATAAGGGACTTTTATAAAAAGTAAACTTCTTCTTCTTCTACTTGAAGATGTTCCATTTAGTTTCGAAATGGAACATCTTCAAGCAGTGCGCGCGTCCTGATCCCGCTGCCTATTAACGCGGCGCACATAGTGGAGTAATTATGTATAAGAATAGTTTAAAAATATTTGTTTTCAATTTTTACCTACTCTCCTCTGTCTCCTCAGAATGCTCTTTCTTTTTGTGCGCCTTTTTCGCCCTGCAATATAAATTGAAACTGTTCATTTCGTTCCGTACCCCAATCTTAAACTAATTATGTTTGAAGTGCACCGCGCAATGCGTGTTTGCCTTTCGTTTGTCCATGTGTATTTTAATTTTAATATTTTAGCACCTTTCTTCATTCTCCTCCAAGTCCGCGATAAGTGCGGTCAGTCCTAGGCAATCGTGCCAAAAGTTTAAACTAACAGAAGTTTAATTCACTTCAAGTGACGTCATACGACTGAAGTTCTTAACATCGTGGTGTTCAGGCACAACTTAGACTTCCACTAGGAGTTTTCTTGCGAAGCCACACGTGCACCTACCATTCGTTTAATAAATAAATTAATAAATTCGCAAACTGTCAATACAGTGGGAATTCGTTGTAACTTCGATAATATTTGTAAGTCTCCACATTCTTGCATCGAATCATTTAGGCATTCGATGGAGATAAAATGATTTACGTTCAGTAAACCATTGATAATTTCATGGAAAATTAATAAAAAAAAAGGTTAAATAATAAAGAAATGTAAAGAAAATACAATAATCTATGAAAGTAAAGCTGAGCATAACATGCGAGTCCCATCTGTTCGGTTCTGCTGCGTACTCACAACTGGCCGACAATTTACAATATATATATTATTATTACCCTCTACTTCATAATTCTTAGAAAATCTCTAAATTGAGAATAAGCTCATTCTTTGATTGTAAAGACAAAAAAACTGATCGTAGTCTTTCAATAGAAAAAAGGAAAATATTTTAACAAAAAAGTGCGTAATTCCTAACACGTGATATTAAAAAAAAATACTTTGATATCAAATAAAATTACTTAGAATTTAAGTTTTTTTTTTTGCGGTTTTTTCCTTATTTTTTAACACTTAACTATGTTCGAGTGCGAAACGCATTAACTGTATGGTTTATACGTACAGTTAAACAGTTGTGCACACAAAAATGGCGGCGCTCTAACGCCACTTCTCTTACAAAATACCGTTATTTGGGGTGTTATTGCAGCTACCGTAGTGATTATCATACTGTTTTATATATATTTCTATTATTCTCAAAAAAAAAATAGTGTCGGCAGCGTTGGCAACACCACAGATAACCAGTAGGATGGAAGCTATCATTACGTCTAATCATTGAAGTAGGACTGGGACAGCCAATTTCACGATTTATTTATGAGATTATTGCAAACTAATTGACGACATTTATTACTCTAGGTCAGTTGCTAGAAGTTGGTTGTAACATTTTTATTATGAAATAATTCACTGCTTTTGGTACAAATGGTAATCTGACAGTAGTAGACATGACGAAAGTATTCTTCGAAACGACCGATTATTTCAAAGGAGTTCTTGTTCAGGTGGGAAGGACCAAAGTAAGAAGTTTTAGTTTCGTTTCAATCAGTTCTTTGCGTCCGAAACAAGAATTCAAACCGATTTAAGATGGTGATTGACAAATGTGTTAAGAGGCAATATTTATGTTCGATCTCAGTGTCGAAGTATCATTTCGGACACAGTTTTTCCGTGTATACATGTAAACTAACAGATTAAATAACTTAGTGTGTGTTTACATATTGACCCAAGAACTCCTTTTAAATGTTAGTAAAGATAGATCGCCTTAGGATTACATGTTACAAGGTACAAAAGCAGTCTTACTCAAGATCCGAAAGCTCGACTTTCACACATGTCTCATTTCTGGTTGTTAAACCGTTAGTACTGGATCCTCGAATATGTCAGTTACTTTATATACTATGTTACAATTTGAGCGAGTATGCATAAAGAAATCGAACGAAAAAAAGAATGGGTTCGCCACAAAAAGTGGCAACTGATATTATTCGTATAAACGAAGAGGGAGGCCTCCCTCAAATGGAAAAAAAGCAATTAAAATTGCTTTGAAATGAGTCGAAAACCTTACTCAAACTCAACTCAGTCATATAAAATGGCATTACAACGATAAGGCTAATAGAATGAGGATCCAGTTTCTTGAAGACATGAAAGTGTTGCGGCTCGGTTATGTATTAATGTTTGACGTATGAGTATATTATAATGCCAGCTAGAATGAACCCGACGGTGATAGTTAATGGTTTGTACAGCGACCTCTTGAGCTGGTGCCACCGCTCAGCCTCGCGAGCTTTCCTCTTCATTTTGGAGACGCGGTCGGCTAGATCCCGCGTCCTGCGCCGACGTAGCTCAGTGCCATCGCTGCCAGGGCTGCACAGAAAAATAACATACACATAGTAAAAAAAATCATAGAACAACATTGATATACAACATTAAAAGCAACAGAAATATGACGACACATAGTGAAATTTTCTTTTAATTTCTTAGTTTTTTTTTATCACCAATTGTTTTTATGCCTTCTTTTTATGTGAAGACCCTTTGACTGTGCTGTCGTTGTCAAGACGGCTATTCACATTTATTCAGTATTTGAAAATGGCCTGACACAAAAAGATGTACGTAGGTATGATTTTATAAACAATTTGTAATAAATAAAAAAAACCGTTCATCCGTTCTTGTCCACAATAAATTAACGCCTTCGTCACTACCATGTAGAAATCTCTACATCCACTCTTATTTCACCATCCCTTCTAGATAGGCAACTCGTAAGCTTAAAAATAGGCTTTTTGATGCAAGCTCAGAAGAGTTGCCTAAGCTTACGGTTCAGTATAGTATCTTTTATGATTATATTTTAGTAAGGAACTGCTTCATGTTGACGCATTACATGGCTGACTAAGCGGATGTATAAGTTAGTGAAAACGGACATACCGGTTGTTAGGTAGCTGGTCAGACCATTTTAAGGCTTTGTAAGTAAATGTAATGAATAAATTTTATGTGCTCATGATTTTCATCGCCTACATTCAGTGATAAAACTGAAAAGCGTGACATCTATTGCATAAAACAAAAATTTATATTTTTTAAAGAAACTACACAATTGATTACTTTGATGAGCTAAGGTGACTGAAAATATTTAATTTAGTCCTTTTGGTAGTTTCAATATGTATTTATTATAAAAAATACGGCTTTTACAACAGTTTTTTCATTAAATTTGGTTTCGTTTCGTTGGGTCCAAATTGTAGTCAGCAATGAAAGTGACAATGATTTGTTAACAGAGACGGATTAATCGGGTTAAAAGGTTACCCGGTAAGACCTATCCAACAAACGGTTAACCCTTTTAGTACCAGTTAAAGATTGCTGATTTACCAGAATGAAATCGATAAAACACCGAGCACGGACCATCCGTAACTTTCTTGAATATTTTAATGTACAAAAATGAACTCTGTGGATGAACCGGTTATTATAAGCAGATTAACGCTGTAATACGGGTTAACATTTCCTCAAGGATTTTACCTAAGCCTAAAAAGTAGCTCGATTGGCCTTATACGGGTAACGTTTTCAGTTCCTATTTGATAACGATCACATTAAACACAAGTGAGGGACGGACAAATGAACACATATAATGATATTAGTACATTAAATGTTACCAGAACTCACAATACTTTAGGCAAATATGGCTGAAATACACAAATAACATTACTTTCATTAGAAATCATGAACATATTCGTTTTAAAGCAATGCTATGTACAGTCAGCCGAGTTGGTAAAACTTTGGTCACTTTACGTGTCAATTCAGATCACATTTAAACAAATATTTATATAAGAAACTCGTCATTTGCTTAGCCCTTTCCCCAACTTTGTGGATTGGCTTCCAGTCTACCCGGTTGCAGCTGAATAACAGTAAATTACATGGAGCGACTGTCTATCTGACCTCCACAATTCTTTACATAATGGGTAATTTGATATCCTTTTGGTAAGACTGGTTGTCGGAGTTTCGTGACATTGACTATCTGTAACGACTGTCAAAGATCTTCAAATGACAGCTGGGACCAACAGTATAACGTACTTTCCGAGGCACGGAGGAAATTCGGAACGTAACGGGTGGTCACCTATCCACAGGCAAGCGAAGCTTCGCCCAAAGATCGAAATGAGCGGCTGCAATTATTTAGCTTAGAGCTCCTCAGCATATATAGAAAACTATACTTGTTTAATTAAATTATGAAGTCGAATCTGCCAATTTAATTGAATTTTTTTTTTGTTATTTTAATTCCATGATATTGAATCCGAAATATTCTCCAGCGTTTGATAGTTTATTTCCAGTACACGTGTTATTGGCAAAATTGTGGTATCTCTCGTCCACAAAAGCCATTAATGAAGAGTTGAAGTTGACATTGAATCGAAAATGTAGCAGTTTTTTGTTGATGAATGGTTTTCTGACGGTGACCAAAACTACCGAAGGTTCCGTGAAATGATTCTGATTACGTATACAAGGTGGCACGGACACCGACGCAACATTCTGAACCCATCCTTAGAACATAGAAAATTTTCATCCGTAATTTAATAAAATCAGATATTCCATACATTTCGTCCGTGTACTAGGTATTACAGTTTTTTTAGGAAAAATTATGAACAGGAGATTTTTTAAAATGTTCGATTAACCTTGGGGGGGGGGGGGGGTTCCCCAATCCTTTCTATAATAAGTAAATAAACATAACTATTTCAAAGACTAGATTATTGCAAACTGGCTAAAGAAGTTCTGTAAAGGTACAACTGCCATCTATAAATAAACTAAGAACTGTGATTTTGCTCTACGGATTAACAACGTACACCCGTATATTGACTAGATTGAGTTATAAAACTAGATTTTTGTCCACTATTCACTACCACCATCCTGTAACATTAATTATTACAGGGTGCAATTTTGGTATTGTGCACCTGTGTACAGTGTGCAACTTAAAAGCTATGAGAAACATTAAACACAATTTATGACTACGGCTAATCTATCGACTTTAATAAACCTACCAACTATATTAGTACCTATAAACATTTAGACACTCCAATATCTAATATTAGGTCTTTACCTATGAAATTGCCGTTTTGTATGAAAAAATTTAAATGAATTTTTTTCATGTATTTTTTATTTGTATTAATCGAAGTAATCACCCATGCAATCAATGCATCTTTGCCAACGCAGTGGCAGTTTATTGATGCCCTTCGTAGAGAAATCAGCTGGACGGGAGGCAACAAATTCTTCAAAGGCATTTTGTACTGCCTCTCGGGTATTGAATTTTTTTCCCGCCAAGAAGTTATCCAAATTCTGGAAAAAGTCTGTAGGTGCAAGGTCTGGTGAGTAGGGCGGATGACGGAGAGCTTCCAACCCCAGTTCTTGCAACTTGGAGACCGTCTGCTGTGCAGTATGAGGTCGCGCGTTGTCGTGCAGGAGCAGCGGAGACGAGCGATTGACCAATGCTGGTTGGAGATGAGCCAGCTTCTCCGTCATTGTGTTCAGTTCTTCACAGTACACATCTGCAGTAATGCTCACCCCGTTTGGTAAAAAGCTGTGATGAATCACACCGGCGCTAGACAACCAAACAGTGACCATCACTTTTCTAGGGGTAAGTTTTCGTTTAGGGCATTGTTTAGGTGCTGAACCAGGATCCAACCAACTTGCTGAGCGCTTGCGGTTATCAAACAGAATCCATTTTTCATCGCAGGTAACAATGCGGTTCAAAATCCTTCATTTGTGTGTCTGATGAGCAGTGCAAGGCACGTCTCGACGCGTACTTCGCGCTGGCGATCATTGAGTTCGTGGAGCACTCATTTGTCAAGCTTTTTTACCTTGCCAATTTGACGCAAATGGACCAATATTGGTTTTGACGCTAACGTCGAAAGCTGCTGCTAATTCAGCCGTAGATTGTGTATCATCAGCTTCCACAATCGCCTTTAATTCGTCATTGTCGACCAAAGTCTTCGGACGACCGCGAGGTTCATTTTTCAGGTCGAAATTTCCAGAACGGAAGCGAGCAAATCAATAACAGGTGGTGCGTTGGTTTGTAGTGTTAGCTCCGTAAACGTCGTTGATGTTGCGTGCCGCTTGTGCCGCGTTGCTGCCACGACGGTACTAATATTCCATAATTACTCGAATTTTTAACGTGTCCATGATGACGAAAAAGATTGAAATGCGATGAAAATGTAACACTAATCAATAAACAAATGACTACTTTTGGAAAAAAAAAACATGTTTTTAAAATAAAATTAATTTGAAATTAGAATTCTTAGCCAAACAAAAATTATTTTGATTTGAAATGGCCAGTACTGCAGAACGGCAATTTCATAGGTAAAGACCTATTATATAACATTATAGTGTCGTGTTTGTTACCAAACTCCTCCGAAATGGGTGGACCGAAGTGTATGAAATTTTATGTGCATCTAAGAATCGGTCAACATCTATTTTTCATCTTTTTTAATATTACTTTAAAAACACACGCTAAACTTCACATCCAAAAGCCTTAAACTTGAATCCTACAAACTCCGAAAACCTATACTACTCTTGCTAAAGTAAACTTGAATCCTACTAACTCCGAAAACCTATACTACTCTTGCTAAAGTAAACTTGAATCCTACTAACTCCGAAAACCTATACTACTCTTGCTAAAGTAAACTTGAATCCTACTAACTCCGAAAACCTATACTACTCTTGCTAAAGTAAACTTGAATCCTACTAACTCCGAAAACCTATACTACTCTTGCTAAAGTAAACTTGAATCCTACAAACTCCGATAACCTATACTACTCTTGCTAAAGTAAACTTGAATCCTACTAACTCCGAAAACCTATACTACTCTTGCTAAAGTAAACTTGAATCCTACAAACTCCGAAAACCTATACTACTCTTGCTAAAGTAAACTTGAATCCTACTAACTCCGAAAACCTATACTACTCTTGCTAAAGTAAACTTGAATCCTACTAACTCCGAAAACCTATACTACTCTTGCTAAAGTAACTACACTAACCGCTATTCTATAAGCTCACTGGTGCATGTGTTCTAAAAGACTACTCCCTAAAATACGAATCTGTCGAAGATTCAGTACTAGCATTACTGGTGATAGAAGATAGTAGATCACAATCGAGTCCACGGTTTCTCATGTTCTGTATGCACGCGCACCGCGTGGCCCAACGAAATATGTCAGTAACAAACCTTTCAGCGATGTTGGAAGCTGGCTCGTCGTCTTCGTCATCCGCTGATGATGCTGACAGCGAATTTTCTTGAGAAATCGGAGTCGGAGGGCTCTCGTCCGAGCTTAAGTCTTGCGGTGCAGATAAATTCAAGTTGCCTGTGAAAATGCATGTTGGTTACATTAGTCCCCGGTATCCTTATTTTATTTTAAAGTATCTAAGGTCATAGAAAATGGATATGTTGGGTTGGAATGCCAGGTTTCTGAAAGCCTTTTAACATTATATTGCCTGTGAATTAAAGGTGTCAGGCTATTGCCAAGGTGATGTGATAGGAATGCAGAATTGCTTCTTGAATTTAGCAGACAAACTTCATGTCAAATGATGTTGCCTGTATGCAATTACATCCAACTGCAGAACATTTTCAGTATTTTCTTTTATCATGTTTTTGTTTTTTTTTGCTCACATTCTTTTTGGTTTTGCTTTATAAATATTAATCATTTCTAAGTTTGGCTTCTCAGAAACCAGGTGAAGCGGCCTAAATAAACGGCGCTTTGTAAAATATGGATACGAAAATCCTGACATTAAAACGTTAATTGACAACAATTTTAGTAGCTATCCACAGTTTAAACTAACACCATAACAAAATAAATAATTGGTAGTGAAACCTTAGAAAATCACTAGGTATGTCAGCGAAATAAATAAATCAAGCAGGGAAAGAGTTCTTTAATAAAATATATATGTATAGGATTTCTTACACCACCCTTGAAACATATCCAATAAAAGTTTCCATGGCCTGAGATAGATTAACACGTAATAATAAAAACTCTAACAACGAACATTGAAACGAAACTAGTTTTACTCGCGGACGCACTAACGCGTAGTGTATAAGTGAAGAACCGTGATGCCGTAAAGCTAAGTTCATTCCAATAAATACAAAAATACTCTATTAAGCTCTCATTCCGTCTCTAAAAAGAGTTCAGTCTCACTCCAGACGCAAATGTAGATCGTGAATGAATGACATGCAATGAACATATTGCAGCCTAGTCGTGTTCGCTGTTAGATGTCGCCATGTTCTCCGCTGTCAACATAATATCATCCTGTATCACGTTCCACTGCGTCGGCTCCCATCGTTGTTTGCTTTTCTCTATTCTTATGGCTACGACGATAGGTAAATACACTTCTAAAATGTTCCTGGATGTAAACTGTAAATAGTATAAATATATAAATATACTATATATCTCCTTAATTATGGTGATCACCTGGATTTTTTTTATATATTTCATAGACACTGGTATAAGAGCACAACAATTGGCAAAGACTTGAGCTACTACCAAGAAAGAAAAACGAACTCCCGAACGGGAAGGATATCTTCGTTCTGCCCTTAGGACAGTTGAAGGCGGAAGACATAATACGCAAATCAACGGGCTGATAAAGCAAATCAACGTTGGAAACGAAAGAACTAAGTGTTTGATTCACTTCAGTGTCTGGTAGCGCGATTGGCGAAGGTTCCAGAACCTACCGAGGGACTCGCTGGTGGGGATGGCGGGTAGCGGGCGGGCGGGGGCCCGCGTCAGGCTTTCAGCGCGGGGAGGCGGCGGCGGAGGCACCTCCTCTTGGCCAACCACCGCGTAGATGGTATCCTCTAACTCGTCTTCGTCTTTCTGAAATCATTAATTGAATGTTTGTAAGGTTCTTCCGCAAAAAGGAAAGATACTCCTTTTTCCATGATTTGGTAATCAAGTAATGATTGATCACCGCCGAACGTAATTAGAAACACAAAAAGCTGAAATGAAATCTTTAGTAAGCGGGTTATCGTTGTTGAGTAGGTCACACTATCTATTACAAGATAATCAGAAACGAAAAGAATCGCGATATCTTACTAACGTCTGTTTAGGAATTAATTAAAAAGAAGTCTCATGTAACTCTCTGCCTGATCCTTCGGGGATTAGAGATCGGAGCGTGATGTTATATTAGATTTTGGCCAGGCAGCCAATCACACCAGGCTTCAGAGTAATTATAATTGATAAATGATCATGATGATTTATCCGCTTACTTATTTTTACACATATTTCATTATTTAAAAAAAAAAATAGCAAAATATATACATATTATTCTGTGTTTTTTTTTTATAATATCAAAAATCATAAAACATTGCAATTAAGTAAACGCGATTTGCCGCTACCGTACAAATTTAATCCAAACAGAAATCTATACTAATATTATAAAGCTGAAGAGTTTGTTTGTTTGTTTGTTTGAAAGCGCTAATCTCATGAACTGCTGGTTCGAATTGAAAAATTCTTTTTGTGTTGAATAGACCATTTATCGAGGAAGGCTTTAGGCTATATAACATCATGCTGCGACTAATAGGAGCGAAGAAACAATGGAAAATGTGAAAAAAAAACCGGCCAAGAGCGTGTCGGGCCACGCTCAGTGTAGGGTTCCGTAGTTTCCCGTCCGTTACAATAAGTGTTCCCACTTATGAGTTTAAAGGTGGAGGAGGAAATTATTTTGTACAACTTTTTGTCTTTTTTGTACAAAAACTGTTGTGTCAATCAAGTTCAAAATGATTTTCGTAGAAAGTCCTTATAAAGTTCTACTTTTCAGATTTTTTTCATATTTTCTAAACTTATGGTTCAAAAGTTAGAGGGGGGGGGACACATTGTTTTTTACTTTTGGAGCGATTATTTCCGAAATTATAGACATTATCAAAAAATGATTTTAGTAAACCCCTATTCATTTTTAAATACCTTTCCAACAATATATCACACGTTAGGGTTGAAATTAAAAAAAAAAAACACTTCCCACTTTACATATAGGGTGGCTACCCAAATAAAACATTTTTTTCCAATTTTTATTTTACCACTTTGTCGGCGTGATTGATATACATATTGGTACCAAATTTCAGCTTTCTAGTGCTAACGGTCACAGAGATTAAGCGAGGACGGACGGACGGACGGACGGACAGACAGACATGGCGAAACTATAAGGGTTCCTAGTTGACTACGGAACCCTAAAAACGGGGAAAATTATTCATCTTTGAGGGCTTCCGTTGCGTGCGCTGCGAAAACGGTTCAAGATATCAAAAAAATATGTAGAAAAGAATTATTCCTCTTGAAATGATCTAAAAAAATGTCCGTGACGGTATATGTCTATCTTTTAAGATTAAGTCACTAGAACCGTTTTTATGGTAATCAAATTTGGTCAAAATTAATGCATGATTACCAATTATTTGTTAGAGTTGTTTCAACATAATAATATTAATCTTTATCCAAATAAATGTGTTGTTGATTAACAGTATTTAATTGTGAACAAAATTGTCTTTGACATCACTTAATTTCAATGAACATCTTAGAAGATATTACAATTTTAAAATAACTCCGATATAAAATTCACACGCGCCGCATGATGTGCAAAACATGACACTGGCCATGGGCGAGGAGAGGCGTTGCTTGCGGGCGACGCGGATATTATCCTTGACAATCGTAGAGCTATACCCGCTCTACGATTGTCAAGGATAATATTTTGGTTCTAATAATTTCACAATTATTCATCATCTGCCTAGCCTTTTCCCAACTACGTTGGGGTCGGTTTCCAGTCTAACCGGATGCAGCTGAATATCAGTATTTTTCATGGAGCGACTGCCTATCTGACCTCCACAACCAGTTAATACTGGGTAATACGATACCCCTTGGTAAGACTGGTTGTCAGACTTTTGGAACACTGACTACCTGTTACGACTGTCAAAGATCTACAAATGACAGCCGGGACCAACGGCTTAACGTGCTTTCCGAGGCACGGAGGAAACTCGGTATGTAACGGGTGGTCACTGGTCACCCATCCACAGACTAACCTAGGCAAGCGCGGCTTAACCTAAAGATCGACCCGAGCGGCTGCTATTATTTAGCCACGAGCTCCTCATGAGCTATTTTTTTTTTATAAATTTCACAATTATTAAAAAAAAATTGTAGATAATACCTGTAAATAGGTGTCATCTACATAATTATTCATAAGGCTGTTTATTCAATAGTCAGATAACTTTTATCTGAGGAATAAAAATGGCGGTTTGACAGCTCATCTATAGAAAATATGTCAAACTGCTATTTTTATTCCTCAGATAAAAATTATCTGACTATTAAAAAATCAGCCCTTATTAGGTTAGGTTTTAGTTTAAGTACACAGTTAGTTAACCTTATATTTTACGTAAGTACCAAATACAGGTAACAATAATTAGGATCCTAATTATTAACCTTACGTTTGTTTTTTCTTGATTACGAGTTACGGTTTGGTTAAGTTTTCATTTCCTATTTTCTTTCTTCGTCACTATAATGCCTAGAAAAAGAACTCAGCTTTCTCGGCAGACTGTTACCGCAAAGCGGCGGCGAGCTTTGCGCAGCAGTGAAACAGAGAATGAAAATATGCATAGGTTGGCTACTCAACGAGGAATCAGTGGACACAACCGTGCTAATGAATCGATCGTTGAACGTTCGCAGTATCTAGCCTCACAAAATTTCCGAACTTCGGCAAACCGTCAACGGGAAGCAAGCGCTGAACGTTTATCCTTACAAAATTTCCGAACTTTGATAAACCGAGAACGGGAATCAAGCGCTGAACGTTCTCAACGTTTAGCCTCACAGAGTTCTCGAACTTTGGTGAACCGACTACGGGAATCAAGCGCTGAACGTTCTCAACGTTTAGCCTCACAGAGTTCTCGAACTTTGGTGAACCGACTACGGGAATCAAGCGCTGAACGTTCTCAACGTTTAGCCTCACAGAGTTCTCGAACTTTGGTGAACCGACTACGGGAATCAAGCGCTAAACGTTCTCAACGTTTATCCTCACAGAATTCCGGAACTTGGGCTAATACGCGGACAAAGTCGTGGGTAACAGTTATAATTTATAAAGCTGAGGAGGTTGTTTGCAAAAATAAATATGATGCCCAAAATACTATTCCACGCGGACGAAGTCGCGGGCACAGCTAGTATAATTATAATAACCAAAAAAAGAATTGATTTAAATTAATTTTAATGCTAGTTCCCAAAAAATAAAACCTTTTGTTTTTAAATTATAATTTTAAACGTCTTTCTTTACATAGTTGAATTTAACTAAAGCGTGGTAACAAAGTATGAAACCTACAACGTTTTCTAAGAACTGAAGGCATTGTCCGTTTCCTTTTTACCGCGAAAGCTAAAGAATTAAATATGTATATAGTTAACCAGTGTCGCTAAGACATCCTTACTAATATTATAAAGCGAAAGTGAGTTTGTTTGTTACGTCTTCACGCCTAAATGGCTAAACCAATTTTGATGAATTTTGGTACAGAGATAGTTGGGACCCTGGAGACGGACATAGGCTATTTTTTTTAAAGATTGAGATATGAGGGCGAAAGAGGGAAGAAAAGGGAAAACTTAGCATTGCTATTACAATAAATAAGGAGCAAGGGCAAAACTACAGGTAGCAGGTACCTGTAAATCAGGAAATGGGAACTGTGTTACCCTGAATTTAACGCAAGCGAAGCCGCGGGCAAAAGCTAGTTATCCATATTTCAGTGTTAATAAATTCATCTCTCTGGCGTCCCACCCTCCATGGAGCCCGCACCTGGGAGCGTCTTGCTACATACTAGCTCGAACGCTAAGACTACCAGGGAGATATAGGTGCGCAGGGCTGGCTTACAGTGCGACATCGGGTGCCACAACAGCCAGTACTCTTTGAACTGATCAACCCTCACTTACACCGTCAGCTTGACCTTAACTCACCGCTTCGGCCTTCCGAAGATGACCTCCACGGACCCCCCCGCACCTCGCCGTGAAGTGAAGTGAGAAAAGGGGGAGAAAGAGGGAAGAAAAGGAGAGAAAGTTATTTTTTTTTCGATCATCATGCGTTAAATTAGCGTTAGCCCAAAGTAACTATGCCACGCGGACGAAGTCGCGGGCGGGAGCTAGTTTAATATAGTTAACCAGTGTCGGTGAGACATACTCAATAAAACTGCTAGGTACTTGTAAAACTGATTATTGCAGACCACTGTTCGATTGTGATGCCTTTAGGAGGAGGATTTAATAAAAGTACAGTAACAACAACATATCCAGGAATACTTTTCCTTGGGCCAAGTAGTGTCTTTCGATTCGAGGCAAGACAAATAGGTGTCAAGACTAACAGAAAACGTATGGAAAAGCTACTCAAGGGTGAGTTGCCTTAGAGGCGATCGGCGGCGGCGATCTCTCGCGTCCGGCCCTGGTTCAGTACATGGTCCGGAGCGAGAGGGAATAGGAAGCGGTCACCTCCTTCTGCGAAGCAGTCATGCTAGCGAAGGAGGTGGCCAAGCGTTTGAAGGAGAGAACCTCAAACCAACCCAGCCGCCGCGGGAAACGCCCCGGGCGCCGGGCGCCGCGAGACGACTCCCGGCCACCGTAGATGCGGGCTTGTGTGGACGGTGAGCAATGGGTAGCTCACCGTCCGTTCGTCTATTGACGACAGGCCGTGTCGACGGCGCGTTCGTGTTTCATGCGCGCCTCAAAGAGATGTCAGCAAAGCAGAGGGGTTTGCCAGAGCCTCCGCCTGCCGGGGTTGCGGGTTGTTCGAAAGAAATACCGCGGCCCCGGAACGTAAAGGGCAATAGAAGGAACATGGGTGGGTATTAGTCAGTATAAGTCTGACACTCCCCCCCGCTCCGCCCAGAGCAGAGGAAGTTATTTAATGATTTCCAACCCCAAAAAAGGGTGAGTTGCCTTTGAAACGAAAACTTATGTAACATAGTTACATAAGGTTAACTCCCGCAAACCCGCCGGTCTCATCTTTTATGTTATTAGACACAGACCCTGATGAAGTGAGAACCGTAATTAGGAGTCTGAAATCTGATAGTGCTACCGGCTGGGACAAAATTCCTCTCAGCTTTTTAAAAATTTCCCAGACCATCGTTGCCCCTATTGTTTCCCATCTTGCAAATCTCTGTTTTGACCAGGGCACATTCCCTACTGCACTAAAACAAGCTGTAATTACACCTGTGCACAAGGGTGGGGACAAGGCTGACCCCTCGAACTACCGACCAATCTCTGTCCTTCCGTCCCTGTCTAAAATCATCGAGAGATTATTAAACCAACGTTTAACTAGTTATCTAACTAAGAATAATATTCTCTCACCCTCACAGTTCGGTTTTAGGCAGGGAATGAGCACCGAGGATGCAGTCCTGGCGCTTGCCTCCACTGTCACTGGCAAGGTAGACGGTGGTGGCAAGTGCCTGGCTGTTTTCCTCGACCTCAAAAAAGCCTTCGACACAGTCTCCGTCCCCACGCTTCTGCACAGACTCGAAGCCATCGGTGTCAGAGGGACCCCCCTCAAACTATTCAAAAATTATCTGAGTGAGCGCAAGTATGTGGTGAAAATAGGGGAAGCCATCAGTTCTGAGATATCTGTCACATACGGGGTCGGGCAGGGTAGTGTGCTCGGGCCAACGCTGTTCCTCATTTACATTAATAACCTCTGCAGTATGAAGATCGACGGTGCTCAATTTTTCTCATACGCTGACGATACTGCTATTGTCTTCTCAGGTGAAACCTGGGACAGCGTTGGCCGAACCGCTGAGCATGCCTTGACTTTGATTGCTGCCTGGCTAGACCATCATCTTCTAACATTGAACATTTCAAAGACAAATTTCATTTGCTTTACCATGTCCAGTCGTACCCAGCCGCCACACGATTTCCGGATCAAAATCCATAACTGCCTCAACCCTTCTTGCCCTGATTGCTCTTGTCTAACAATAAATAAAGTAACTCACACCAAATACTTGGGAGTAATGTTGGACCAAAGACTATCATGGCACCTCCACGTTGAGCTTATAATGAATAGAGTTCGGAAATTGATCTGGACTTTTAAAACACTACGGCACGTTGCGACAAAAAAAACTGATCGACCAAATTTACGTATCTCTGGGTCAATCTATCCTAATGTATTGTTTACCAGTCTGGGGTGGAGCGACCAAGACCAAATTTCTAGAACTTGAAAGAGCACAAAGGGCCCTTCTTAAAGTCATGTTTTTCAAGCCACTCAGATACCCCACAGAAAGTCTCTATTTAAACTCAAACCTCCTATCAGTCAGGAAATTATACATCCTTCAGATAGCCCTGAAAAAGCACAAGTCACTTTCTTTCGTCCCTTCCAAGACAGTGGCTAGGAGGAAGAACAGAGTAGCTCCACCTACACCTGTTAACACCAAATTCGCTGCTAGACAATATAATAGACAGTCGACCCACTTATATAACTTTCTAAATAAAGAATTAGGCATTTACCCAATGAATTACCGTGACTGTCGAAGGACCCTTACACAGTGGTTAGCAACCAAAAGCTACGCAGAAATCGAGTCAATATTGCATACTGCTACGTGACTGGTCACTAGGGACCTCTACAGTCAGTGGAAGATACTGATTACAGTGTCTTCCGACCCCAAGACATAGTCGTAGGGCTGACCCCAAAACAGACAAAGCACAAATGACTCACACACCCCTGACATCCTCACACACCAACTCACACACACTCACACACATAAACACACTCACACGCACACACGCAGACACACGCACACACGCAGACACACCTCACACTTAATACATCGCGCGCGTTGTTATTTCGCCCATCGTCCACTGCATGCTTATTTTAGATTATTTTAGATTATCTTTGTTTATCTCACAGCATTTATACTTAGTTATTGCAAACTGGAAGAGCGGAACCACCTAACACAAGCATATCATTGCTTAAAAGGTGCTTCCACACACATATTATGTAAAACGTATAAGTTGATGAAATAAACATTTTTATTCTATTATTTATTTTTTTTATTTTTTATAGTATTCTCCCCGTCTTAAGA
Source organism: Ochropleura plecta (assembly GCA_905475445.1). Lineage (NCBI taxonomy): Eukaryota > Metazoa > Arthropoda > Insecta > Lepidoptera > Noctuidae > Ochropleura > Ochropleura plecta. The sequence goes on along the minus strand of FR997721.1, from coordinate 25,006,403 downwards.
TGTGGTGCGCAGACCTGGTCTTTGACTAAAATCCAGAAATTTAATTTCAAGGTTTGCCAACGAGCAATAGAGAGCAGAAACCAGGTGTTAAATTAACGGATCGTGTTCGAAACACAATAGTGCGCGCCAAAACAAATATAGCTGAAGTGAGAAAAACTGTGAGGCGAGGTCGCGGCAGGTCACGAAGAAGATGGCGGGGTGAACTCGATAGGTTCCATCTGAGCTGGAAGGAGGACGCGCGGGTTCGTGGGAGGTGGAAGGAGTGGAGGGAAGCCTTCGCCCAAGACTCAGACAGAGTAGAAAAGACAAAATACCGGCCAAGAGCCAGTCAGCGGTATATTTGCTTTCCGTTATTTGTTTAGTTTGGATGACAATGCATGATTGGGTAAAAAACCGGCCAGACTCGTTCACAGAGGGTTCCGTACAAACTTGCGACATATCTTTTGACAGCGAAGACTCAGAGGGTTAATTTTTCACAGCACAAAGGGACCACAGACTTCCACGCGTTCCCGTGATAAAGGGTCTTGACAGGCAAACAGACGGACAACAAAGTGATCCAATAAGGGTTCCGTTATTTTTCCTTTTGAGGTACGGAACCCTTAAGCTCGTGGCTAAATAAATAGCAGCCGCTCGGGTCGATCTTTAGGTTAAGCCGCGCTTGCCTAGGTTGGTCTGTGGATGGGTGACCACCTGTTACATACCGAGTTTCCTCCGTGCCTCGGAAAGCACGTTAAGCCGTTGGTCCCGGCTGTCATTTGTAGATCTTTGACAGTCGTTACAGGTAGTCAGTGTTCCGAAAGTCAGACAACCAGTCTTACCAAGGGGTATCGTATTACCCAGTATTAACTGGGTTGTGGAGGTCAGATAGGCAGTCGCTCCATGTAAAATACTGATATTCAGCTGGATCCGGTTAGACTGGAAGCCGACCCCAACATAGTTGGGAAAAAGGCTAGGCAGATGATGAGGTACGGAACCCTTAACATTATGCAAATATGTGCGTAAATAAATAGCTTATGAATAAAAAAAAGTCTAAAATAATTGAATATACTAGGTACCTCTCCTGTATCGTGGATGCTTACACAAATAGCCAGACCCGCATCAACTACCTGTAGGCCATACAAATATTGAATATTGTTGGGGATCGAACCCGGGACATGCACCTACCGCAGCAGTCAAAAGCTTTGCCACTGCGCCAACCATGTCAAGTTTTTAACTTGCCTTGTGGTCTTCATGGTGTGTGCAAATGCGCCGAAATATCAGAAACTCAAAACAAATAAACATAAACATGGTAAATATCCCATTTCAAAAGCTGTTAACAACCATGTCAGTTTAAAAACTTGAACACTTACGTATTCTGGGTCCAATCTCTTGGCTCCTTCAATGACGGCTTGATAGGAGAAGCGTAGTTGATCCGGAGTCTGAATCAGACCCATGCGGTGGCGCCGCATCTCCAGCAGCGTCTCCTGGATATCCAAGTTCTCCATCCCCTCCTTCTCGCCCTGTTTGGAAAGATGTTCAGTTAGAATCCTTCAACAAATCCCAAAAAACGTTGGATTGGATAATAGAAAGAAATCATTTCTAAGAGCTTTATTCACGACACTATTCATTAAATTTATTTAAAAATCCGGATAATCCAAGTCTCTCTGAATATCTAAGTTCTCAAAAGTAGGAAGTGTCGAAAAATATGATCATTCAATGTATTTTGAAGTTCGAATATTAATTTGATTCTTATAACTGAATGCAATCTTGATGCCAATTTAAAATAGTAGGTAAGTGTGAAAGTCAAAAAATTTCACATATTTCTAGGAGAAAAAAAGTACCGCTATGATTATTTTCCGTTTATTTTGAAAAGTTAGAAACGTTGGTCCTGAATGAAATAAATCAACTCACTTAAATTAAACACGGCTTTCATGATGATATGTATATTCGGATTAACTTGTAAGTTCGTTTTTTCTCCGGAATAACTAACAAAAGTATAGAATTGGCTTCTTAAAATGTCAAATTATTCCCGGGATCGCAATATTTCATTAAATTACTACTACTTGTAAGCATATTGAACATTTGAAATGTATTTAAAACGAAGGTAAAAGAAAGTTCCAAAGAAACGATAAAGTAAAAAATATATTCGAAAGCCTCTTTCTCAGAAGCCATAAAATGGAAAATGTTCTAAATCCTTGCTCCATACCGATCCTAATTAAGGCTATACTTCAACCGTTTGTTCGTATTTTAAGCGCTGCCGTACTTTTCATAAGATTCTGCGATAAAACTGCATCAACTTTAGTATTATATAGTAAAATTATTAACAATAAATAAAAAATACGCAGGTGGAAGTTATATTAAATAATAATAAACACACAAACATTCCCTTTACATAAGTAAAAAAGAAAATTGGAATTGAGTGATGAATAAACCAAAATACACTACCGAAATACCTCGAATAACCCATTTCCAAAAAATAACTATATCATACACAACATCGTTAAATGATATATATTCTCTAAAAATAACTTCTAGTCACAACAAAGGGTTTTCCTTTTTTATCGGATGGGTAAATTTCAAATAACTGCCCTCGCTCTAGGCGAAAAGGGAGATAGCGTCAGACTTTTCCTGACTAAAACCCATCCATGGTATCTCTTTCGAACAACCCACAGGCAGTGGCTGTGGCAGGCCCCTCTGCTTTGCTGACATCTCTTTGAGGCGCGCATGGAACACGAACGCGCCGTCGACACGGCCTGTCGTCACTATCCAGCTGAGCTAATCTATGTTATACGGGAATATGGAAACTACCCACAAAATAATTATTTATGGTTACACACACTTCACATTGGAAAGAAATATAAATACAAAAAGTTTAAAAATAAATAAACTATCAATAATTAAGAACTTCGATTACCGTCAAAAATCACTACAAACTTGGAATGATTAAAAATATTGATGCACTAACCGCTTCAGCAGCTGAAGTTGACGGAGACGGCGTCTTGTCAGACATTTTCGAAGTTAACCAGATTTATTGAAAATTAAAAATAAAGGCAAGAAATGTCCCGATAGAGAACGTCCGTTCACGACCGCGGTCTACGTGGAAATGCAAAGGCGAAAGCCACACGAACTATGTATAAATACGTTAGTTCAACAGACATTATATATTTACAACTTATCTATCGTTCGCGGTGCTACTTGAAAGACAATTTCAGAAGGAAGTTGCCAATTCAGGTAAGAAATAAGTTATGTTTTGAATACAGAAAATCGATAAATCGATAACATCATTTTTTGGATTAAATAAATATGGACCTTACGTATGGAAAACCCTTGTTGCACTGTTATTTCACAACATGTCAATAGAACAAATGTAGAACAGCAAATTGCCGTCTTAATAAAATATTAGCTCTAAGCTGTAATTTACGCTTCATGGTTGTTCTATTCCTGCAAGTCGCATCAAATCGATGTACGATGAAGAAGTACGATGTTATGTTTTTTAATACAATTTCAACTTAAGAAAAAATGTTTTGGCGCAGTTTGGAATATCTTATTGAAATTTATATAAAACGTAGAGACGATCAATTTACAAGTACAGTCGATTTCTTTTTTTCAAAATGTTATTTATTTTCTCTGGTAGTCTAACACGTTAATTATTTAAAATCAGCTCGAACAAATAAAAGGAAAATATACTAAGACAACTTGGCAAATGCCGCTTGCATTTGCCAAGTTGTCTGGCGGTGTAAACGTTACGAAGATGTTATTTTTGTATTTTTTTTTATTCAAACAAGCACAATCCGTGTCTTCCATAGATATGAATTTATTCTAAAGATATATTTTTGTGAAACGAGCAAAATTCAAAACCATTTATTTCAATTAGACCATTACAGGCACTTTTGAATGTCAAGAAACAAAATTAATCTACAGTCCCGGTCACAAGGCATAACAACTTGTGAAAGTACTGTAGTTGCATTTTTGGTACGTTACATTTTCACCACGAAATCGTGCTAGAGCCACGGTGATCAGAAACAGTAGTAGTTTTACGTATTTACTTAATAAAAATTACTTACGATGACAAGGCAGCAATCAACGAGGCAGAAAGTGCCTGATCTCCCGATGCCCGCGCTGCAGTGGATCACTGGTGGGCCGTCATTAGGATCCAACACCCCTGACTCGCGAACTCTCTTCAGGAACTGAAGGAACGCGGTGGGCGAAGTAGGGACCCCGAAATCGGGCCAGGTGGTGTAGTGGAACTGTATGACATCGCGGCATTCATCGCTTACAAGATCGTAGAGTCTGTAAAGAAGCAATTATTAATGTTATGGGCCGAGTAAAGAGTGTGTTACAGGTCATAAAAAAGGTCCAAGAAAAACCTTTGATTGATTCCAGTAACTTGAATAACCCTGAATGTTTGTCTTACTTAAGGAAAAAGATGCACAAATCATAACTTAACCTTCTATAACTGGGTAGACACAGTGGCATATTAAATTGAAGTTAAACTTTCGAAACAAAATTGTAAGGTATTATTATACTATGTGAAGTTAGAACATGCATCGTGACCTAGATCTGTCTAACACGCAATTATAAAACGCAACCTATTTATCTATATTTATAAAAGAGAAAATCACTCTCTCTTATCATGAAATCGCAGAAATTACAAGTTTTAAGAATCTCAAATTTGCATGGGGCATACTTTTAAGACGTAGGTTCTCACCAAAAGGGGATTTAGCAAAATTCAACCCCTATGTCAGTCCCAACAGGGTGGCAAAGTTTGTATGGGAGAACGCGATTACTTGCCTGGATTAACCTGAAATTTTGCATAGGCATTCTTTAACGAAATTTGTAAACTATTTAACATCACGCTACGAAAAAGCTGAGTAGCGGGTAAAGCCGCTGGGCACAGCTAGTCAAATATATAATTCATAGACACTACATTGACAGACGCCCTTTGTAAAGGGCTTGTGGAAAGTTTAATTTAGTAACATGCATTTCGTTTCGTGAAGAATTCTTGGAATAGCAACTAACATTTAAATTCGATTAGTGTTTAGACAACACGTGGAACTAGACCTATTTAATATATAACAGTTCCGTGACTGACTGACTGACATTGAATGCTTCGCCTTTGTAGCTAGAAATTGGAACATGACCTTTGGAAAATATTTACTTAAAGGCTTTGAAATATTTGGCCGCAAATTTTATCCGCCATTTCATTTTATTTTCAAAATACCTTAAGCCTGTTCAATAACTGGCACCAATACAAAAACGTTTATTTTTATGTACACCGATTACTCAGTGATTACTGTACCGATTTAAGTGGTTTCTTTTTCAATTGATTGAAGAAGCGCAGTGTCATTACAGTTTATTATATTCGCTTTGGTATGAGGTACCCTCTATCATATTTTTTATTCTTCGTGCATTTGCAATATATGCAAGTAACTTGACAAAGATTTGGGTGAGATTCCATAACTCAAAAAGGTGAAATCAAATGGGTCAAGTCTACTCTAAACTTTTAAGTTAAATACACAACGATAGTACCCAACGATAGTACATTTTGATTGCTTAAGTTTGTTTTTGAGGAAAAAAAGTGGTGGAAAGAAATCAATATGTCCCGCGAGAAGTTTGTGTGGGGACCGTCTCTTAAGGTGCGGTAACAAGCTAATCTTTAGGTATTCGCGGAAGTGAGGCTAGCTGCATACTGGGCATGGTCTGACACAAGTACGCGACAGTATTGCATCGAAAGTATAGAAATAAGGTCGAAAATATTTCGGTGTTTGATTTTATTTTATTTTATTACTTTTAAGAAAACTTACAGCTAAAACAGTTCAATAGTCAGATACAGTATGAAAACGAAGGCCAATTACAAGTTTCCACTTATAAAATATATGTATAAAATTAACAAAAGGCATAACCAGCGTGATAGTTAAACATCTAAATTATTCTAAATAATATAAAAACAGAATAGAAAACAAACAAAAACACATTTCAGAATAAAGTTAATCTTGAAAGAAAAAGTTATTTAAGTTTTTTTTTCAATTTTTGGACACTATTTGTAAATAAATCTAGGTCAACATCACGGCAAACGATATTAAATATTCGACATACTCTTAAAATATAAGAGTTATTCCTGTAGACAGTTTTAACAATAGGTACATGAAGGAGACGCGGTCTCCTAAGAAACACAGAAGGTACACGAAGTCCAATCTTGGCCACCAGCTCAGGGACGTCAATAGAACCGTTCATTACATTATAAAGGAAAGCAAGATCTGCAATTTTTCTTCGCTCATGTAAAGGAAGAATATGAAATTTCTTACACCGTCGAGTATAATTAGGAAGATAAGAATTTGAACGATATTGAATATACCTTAAAAATCTCTTTTGTATACTTTCAAGGCGATTAATGTATACATTGTAATTTGGATTCCAAATTTGAGAAGCATATTCGAGATGGCTACGGACAAAAGCACAGTAAAGTATTTTGATGGTTTTAACATGTTTAAACTCTGAGGAGACCCTAAAAATAAAGCCCAGTGCTTTAGAAGCCTTGTTGACCACATTTTCAATGTGCGAATCAAACAAAAGCTTTGAGTCAAAAATTACCCCAAGATCCTTGATGACGTTGACTCTGGCAATTGAGGTATTTGCAAATTTATAGTCATAGATAATAGGGTTTGGCTTACGGGTATATGTACACACATAACATTTGGAAATATTTAAGTCCAGCCTATTTCTAATGCAGTAATTATAGAAACGGTCTAAATCCTCCTGTAGTAGGTGTGCATCCTCAATGCTCGAAACTTGACTCAAAATTTTCATGTCATCCGCGTAAAGTAAAATTTTTGAATTTAGGAAACAAGAGGCGATGTCATTTACAAATATATTGAATAAAAGAGGACCCAATAAGGATCCTTGTGGAACCCCCGAAGGAATGTACATTACTCTTGATGTGTAACTGGCGTTTACTGGCACGTTTTTGTGCCGCTGGGGCTCTAGAGGTTAATCTAGATTGTATTTTTCTTATACGCATGAAAGATCCTCTCATTAACAATATATCTTCGCCATTGATTAAATCAGTTGTCAATGAAACAATTAAACTCGTCGCAGCAGCTGGCGCGGTGCTCCCGTAGTGTGACCTTGGTGTCAATTTGTTGGCCGACACGTCATAACAGCGTGTAGTGAGGAATACAGGATTTATATGCGTGATTTATAATGTAAGGTTTGTTGAACTGTGGATTATTCCTATGATTCCTTAGCCGGAAAGTAGTATTGGGATTTTCTGTAGAATAGTATAGTAGTAGAATTGTTATAGTTGTGATTTCCCTTTCTGAGCCTGTATTCCTGAGTTCATATAACCCGGATCTATTCAAGTCGCGGGTTAATAGGGTTCTTTTGTTTAAACTCGTTCCGTCATCGACTTCATCAGTGTTTTTGGACAAGATTGAGGTTAAGAGTAGACGAATCTAATACAACAAATGGTCGCCAAATTTGGCACAGTTAAAGGTAATAAGTATTTGGTTTGCTATATTTTAACATGACTGTATTTAATAAATAGATCGACCATCGAAATATTTAATTTTAATTATGGTTTCTCTATCATAAACTTATTAATTATATATACATACATATCGCTTTTTGCGAGATATTATTTACTATCACGACATACTACAGGTACAAGTGCAATCTCTTCACTGATTTTCCCATAAGACAGGTACTAATTTGCTTATTGAACGAATCCAGCGTTCATTATGAATTACGGTTTAATTTCGATACCATCAATTTAGGAATTTTCGCTCTGCAAATTAATTACTTTTTAAGTGCATTTGCTTGCACTGATCGGAAGTAATGGATCATGAAACTGGCGTGAAAACAAAAATATATGAAAAATGAATGCAAAAAATGTTTTTAAAGTTAAATCGTGTTTCATTTCGGCTATGGCAGAACTGTCAATAGTATAGCAACATATATTTTGTTTTATTTTATTCCGGAATATTGTATTATATAGCTCTTATTGAAAATGATGAATATTATAACTTTACGATTTCAGTAGAGTTTGAGGTGCTGAAAACTGTAGTGAACAAATAAACTGTCTGCAACCGGATATATGGTCCGTGGAAGATAGTTTCCGCCGCCGCTATTCATTAGCAAACTTTTGATTGCTAGTTTTGGTCTATATTCGCTGGAATTGAATGCATATTCATTCGTTTATGATAGAAATGTGTCGTGTGTTTTTCAGCATTATAGTCGTTTCATAAAAGGTGGAGTTTCATATAAACTTTCGGCTAAATTTCCTTCACAAAAAAAATCTTATAATATATTGATGCCTGGGATTTGTTTTACTTTTATTATAATAAACTAGATTTTGCCCGCGGCTTCGCTCGCGTTAATTTCGGGGTAACACAGTTCCCCTTGCGCCTTATTGATTTGTAATAGCAACGCTAAGTTTTCCCTTTTTTCCCTCTTTCTCCCTCACATCCCACTTTTTTCAAAAAAATATTAGTCTATGTCCGTCTCCTGGTTCCCAACTATTTCTGTACCAAAATTCATCGAAATCAGTTTAGCCATTAAAGCGTGAAGAGGTAACAAACAAACAAACTCACTTTCGCTTTTATAATATTAGTAAGGATAAACTTAATGTTCTGCGAACATTAAGTTGCATACTTCCGTACCTAATATCCACATCGAAAAAGGTGTCAAACAAGGCGATAAACTCCCACCAAAGCTGCAACTTAATTCGCGGCAGTCACGAGGCATAAATGTTAGCGGCCACTAATTAACAAACCTCCGCTTTGCTGATGATATTGTGATTTTCTCCACATTATCTCTAGAACTAGAAGCTCCAAGATCTGAGCACAGCAAGTCTTGAGGTATAGACCTAGATCATGACCAACAGCACAAAATGTAGGATCGCGGTAGAAAGGCATGTGTTGCAATATGGCGATGAGTAGACACTCAACAGTGAGAGAGACACATACATGGGCAAGGTAGTGACTTACAAAAATAGACAAGATAAGGTAGTAGATTGGAATACGAATCCAAAATGCTTGGAAGACCTTCTGATCAATAAGACAGCACATGAAAGAAAGAAAGAAAGTCTTCCCAAAACATTAAAAAGGAAACTCATCGACATGCGTATTCTGCACTATCCTTACCTACGGTGAACAAACTTGCTCACTTACTGAAAAACAAAAGTCCAAGCTTATGATTTGCCAGCGGGCGATACCTAGAGCGCACCATAGGTGATCAGACCGTGTTAGAAACACCGCCCTGCGCTCCATAACTCAAATAGCTGATGTTGGAGTTAAAACAGCCAGGCTGAAGTGGGAGTGGGCTGGCCACGTAGCACGGATGCACCCGGAGAGATTATAAAATTGCAGTTTTCAAAATTGTATAACCCTAGCGGAATATTTTAGTTTTAGTTCCACCTAGATTTAGCAAAAATCTCTTACTTGAATATTCTAGTAAAGTAGTAAACACAATCTTCTTCTTTCTCGAGGATGACTGCCAATTTGACATCATTGAAGGTCATCCTGTGTGCTTCGCCAACGCCTTGTGGCCAATACCAGTGGCATTTTATTTCTCTTTTCTCTATCACTTTGTTTAGCATTAGTATAGCTTTTGTATTTTGTTCCCAGATCATCAACCAGAAGTGACCCACGGTGAATGCCAAAGGACCTTGAGTAAGAATGTAGCGACGGTTGGCACGCTCCATCTGAGGACAAAAGAATAATAGTTATTATTAACATGGAAGACTTTCAGCGAAATAGATCGTAACAAAATGTGTTAATGTTATACAGGCTTGAAGAACGAAGGTCGCCAGTTAAAGTTGTCACTCCTCCATCAATTTCGCATCGCAAAAAAGAAGCTTTCGTAAGACACCTCTTTCGTGTAATTTCATTTTTTTTATTCATGAAAGTAATACATTTTTTGTGTAATATTTTACGAAAATATAACTACGTCCTCTTTCCTCGTAGCTATTTCAAGAGATGAAATAACTGTCAAAAGGTCAACATACACGTGATTTCGTTATAAAATGTTTCTTAGAATGGTGTTCTGTATATAGCTCGTAATTGGATGAATTTGATGGTGAATATCGGTGGGCGAAAGTCTGTCAACCAATTTCACCAAGTTATAATGGCGAAACTTTAATACAAGCCAGAAAAACCCGGCTTGTCCCAAAATTATAACACTAACCATACCAATAGTTTTAATACAATAAACTCAGTCTGTACCTAAACTAACATATAATCCTTACTAACATTATAAAAGCGAAAGTGAGTTTGTTTGTTACGTCTTCACGCCTACATGGCTAAACCGATTTCGATGAATTTGTGAGATAGTTGGGACCCTCGAGACGTATGTCCGTCTCCAGGGTATGTTAGTTTAGGTAAACGATTAAGTTAATATTTTTAAAGATATGAATTTTTAAAGGTTCGAAAAATCTCAAATTTCAAATATATTAAAAAAAACATAATGCCTAAGTAATATTTTTTTAATTCTCTATACAATTGCTAATAATATTGTTAAAAGAGAATAAAAAAATTTCATTGTTTTTATCTTTTTTTTAATTGTTAATTTCGCGCGCTCTCAAGTATGCGTCGCTTACCTTTAAGGCCGTACCCTACGCAAATAACCTTGAGCATTCGTTCCCTCTTTGCCGCACAGGAGAAACAGTAGTGAATAATGCCTGGCTAACTTTTTTTTAAAAAAGAGTGAAAAATGAGGGAGAAAGAGGGAAGAAAAGGGAAAACTTAGCATTGCTGTTACAATAAAAAAGCCGCTAGGGCAAAAAATAACAGGTAGCAGGTACCTGCAAATCAGGAAAGGGGAACTGTGTTATACCGAATTTAACGCGGGCGAAGCCGCGGATAAAAGCTAAGTAATTAATAAACAAAAAGGTAATATGCGGCGGGCCAGTTTGCCAGATCCATAAAATTCTACAACTCACAAAATGCAAGTGTTTTTAAAGCAGTATTTCAATTACAGCAATGTGCATTCATACCAAAACTCGAAGGCATGCCCTCCAATCAGACCCCCGGTTCGCCACTTTCACCACTTTACTGGGTTGTGGAAGACATGTATTGACAAAACACGTCTGTTTGTGCGTCTTATTGATTATCGATTCCGTATACATTGATTATCGTTGTGTAACAAACCCGATGGTTGGTATATTGGTACTGTTTAATTCCATACATAAGCTACTATAAACCGATTGAAATTTAAACTGAACTTGTGAAACTTTCTGTTACACGAACCTATGCCTTAGTTTGAAGAAGCCCTTGCTCCCGCAGTGGATCAACATGTTGATTTAACACGCGGAATTCTGAGAGTTCATACCTCCCCCCCCCTTAGAATTCACAAGAGCTAAAGAGGGTAAATAAAATGAATAGTTCAAAGAATTTCTTTATAACTACACGAGCTTAGTTTCTTTGTGAGTTTTGTTGTTTGTTCAAAACTAAGTATTTTAATAGGTCTTTTGAAACGTTTATAGTGGCCGCAACCCACCTGATGTGAAGCGAAGATGCGGCCTAGAGTTGAGCACGCTTGTTTAGAACACACCGACTTACTCGCTTTTATAAAATATTATATAACTTTTATAAAAGTAACTGGAAGTAAATTAGTTATATCTGTCAACATAATCAGATGATTGTTTGACATAGACGAGGCGTTCTGCCTACAGAACTACCTAGCCTATCCAGGCCTACGTAGACCCTAGTCTGCTTACTGACATGGAAAAAGGCGAGAATTTAGAATCCGGGAGGCTAAAATTAATGTACATTAAGATCACGCGCAACTAAACATGTTTTAAATATAGTCCAGTCAAACAGCAGACGAATCATAAAAGAGCTAGCCTTAACTATCCTCAAACACTACACGATACTGAATGGAGGGTTTTAGAGCATGTTTCAAGGCACTTCATTATCTTTTTAACAAATATCACTATAACGTAAACATTTATTACGACTACTGAATTTAATAACTTTGATAGTTTAAAACAACAATATTCTTTACAACTTGCTGTATCATGTCGCTGTAAGTTATTAAAAGTTACCAGGATGTGACTATAAATTTTATAAATCTTCTAATCTTCTAATATTTAAAATTTCCGTGTCACAATGTTAGTTACCGTACTCCTCCGAAACGGCTCGACCGATTCTTATGAAATTTTGGGTACATATTGGGTAGGTCTGAGAATCGGCTAACATCTATTTTTCATACCCCTAAACCTCAGCGGGTGAAACCGCTGGGCACAGCTAGTAAAATTATAAGCGCCGATGTATTCTTAGGAATAATGTACAGTTTGTAATGTATTTTTTTAAATGTTAGGTAAAGCTTATAGGTGACTATATTGAATAAAAGATATTCTCACGCCTATAATGTGAAGTAGTGTTTGCCTTTCTTTTATTTGTAGTATGGGAAATCATCAAATGACATCTGTTTTTGTTTTGCCCTTTGTGTTCCGAGGCCGCGGTAGAAAAAAGGGTAGATTTTTGTTCAGTAAAAAATATCTGTGAGACCTACATATTGTTACAAAAAATCACACTTATAAAAGTCAACAATCAATAGAGGTATAATAATTATGTTGAAGAAAATAAGAAATTGAACACACGACACAGGCTTTGACAACGAACGTCAAACAAACGATAATAGATGTCAAAGTATAGCATTTCTAGGTAATTTGTGGCAGTAAGTTGTTTGAAGAAGTAGCATTCGTGGAAAATATCACTTCAAAAGGTTTTGTGTTGGCAGCTTTTACAATACAATACAATCATATTATATTTCAGAAAAAATATAAGTAAAATTACATACAAGTAGAGGTGTACCTAAGAGTCACACACAGTTAGTAATAGGGGGAGGCCCGTCGACGAGACCTTTTTTTTTTTTTGGTTGGGAAATCATCAAATGTCTTCCCCCGCTCTAGGCGGAGCGGGGAGGCATGTCAGACTTGTACTGACTAAAACCCACCCATGTTCCTTCTATTGCCCTTTACGTTCCGGAGCCGCGGTATCTCTTTCGAACAACCCGCAACCCCGGCAGGCGGAGGCTCTGGCAAGCCCCTCTGCTTTGAGGCGCGCGTGAAACACGAACGCGCCGTCGACACGGCCTGTCGTCAATCGACGGACGGACGGTGAGCTACCCATTGCTTACCGTCCACAGGCCCGTATCTACGGTGGCCGGGAGTCGTCTCGCGGCGCCCGGTGCCCGGGGCGTCTCCCGCGGCGGCTGGGTTGGTTCGAGGTTCTCTCCCTCAAACGCCCGGCCACGTCCTTTGCTAGCATTGCTGCTTCGCAGAAGGTGGTGACCGCTTCCCATTCCCTCTCGCTCCGGACCATGGACTGAACCAGGGCCGGACGCGAGAGATTGCCGCCGCCGGCCGACGAGCCCTTTGCCATAAACAGGGCATAAATTCAGACTCCGTGGCTGTTTCCTTATTGAAAAACCAACTTATTAGCGACCCAGGAATCGAGCCCAGGACCTTACTGAGCAGTCACGCTAGCGGCTCTTGATGCTAATGAGATTAAAAACGACTCTAATTAACTTTAAAGATTATAAAAAAGAGGGTATTTTTTTTACGAAACATAAAATTTTAGTTTTATATTTGTACTAGCTTTCGCTCGCGTTAAATTCGGGATAAGACAGCTTTGCAGGTAAGATAAATAAAAAGCTAGGTAAGATAGATTTCCTGATTTGCAGGTATCTGCCACCTGTAGTTTTTGCCCTAGCGCCTTATTTATTGTAATAGCAATGCTACGTTTTCCTTTTTTTTTCCCTCTTTCTCCCTCATTTTTCACTCTTTTCTTAAAAAAAAATAGCCTATGTCCGTCTCCGGGGTCCCAACTATCTCTGTATCAAAATTCATCAAATCGGTTAAGCCATTTAGGCGTGAAGAGGTAACAACAAACAAACAAACCCACTTTCGCTTTTATAATATTAGTAAGGATTTAAAAACAAAAAGTAACTGTAATGAAGTTTTATACTTTAATTATGTCAGCAACTAGAAGGTTCTCGGATACGGTACGGAACAAAAAAAAATTCGGGGCGAACAAATGCCTCTCGGCATCATTCAAGGAGTAAGATAATAATAGAACAGTGGAAAAGAAAGCTTATTTTCCGCGAAGTCGATTTCTATATATACTACTCAAAACAAAATAAGGGCCACGAGGTATTTTTTCATATTGGTGTAATTTATTAAACATTTACATATTGAAAGTAGTAAAATATTGAGTATACAAACTCTTTGAAACCTAAACTTTTTAATATTGTAGTATTCATCTAATGCTGGCAACAATTTTAAATAAAATTTGATTTAAAATTCTTTTTGAATATTTTGATTCCATTTTCTTTGACGTTTTGCTTTCCTTAGCTTCTTGGTTTATTAGAAATTATCATTGATATCTTGAGTCAGAAACATCTTTTGCAATATGCCACAAGCACGCAGGCGTCATATGGACTCGCTGACAGCAAGCAGAGCCGTTACAATGATTGAAGAAGGTCATTCGCAGCGATCTGTGGGTTTTCAATTGGGATTTTCTCGAAGAGATTCAAAATCTATGGAATCGCTTCCAAGAGACCGGCAGTGTTAGAAGAAGACCTGGTTCGGACAGAGTTCGCATTACAAAAGCTCAAGAGGATTGTTACATTCGATTAAGTGCGCGCCGAGATCGCACAACGACGGCCCGCAAGCTGCAAAATCGTTTACGGCTGACAACGGTTACTCGTGTCAGTGACCAAACTATTCGTAATCGATTGCATGAAGACCAGCAGGCATCAAGAAGGCGAGTTGTCCGTGTTCCATTAACCAGAAATCATCATGCAAATCGTTTAAAAAATTTTTCCCGTCAACGTTTGGACTGGGACATAAACCAATGGGGCATGGTGGTCTTCACAGACGAATGCAAAGTTAATTTTTTTAACGACGATCGGCGTATTAGAGTATGGAGAAGACGCGGCGAGAGATTTTCAGAAGCCTGCATCCATGAAGTCGATCGTTTTGGTGGTCCAAATGTAATGATTTGGGGCGGAATAAGCTTACACGGCAAAACTGAGCTCGCTATTTTAAATGAGGGTACTGTTACTGCTCAGCGGTATATTGAGGAAGTTGTCAGACCACATTGTGATCCCATTTGCACAGCGAGCGGGTCCTGGATTCATCTTGATGCAAGACAATGCTCGTGCACACACGGCTCAAGCGATTCGGTTTGTACTGGAAGCCTCTCAAATTGAAGTCTTGCCGTGGCCTGCGAACAGTCCGGACTTAAATCCAATAGAGCACATGTGGGATCAGTTGAAACGAAGAGTTAGAGACGGTGATCAGGAAATCCACAACCAACAGCAACTCATCAACGCTGTTAAAAGGGCCTGGGAAGAGATTCCAATGGAAAATGTCAGGCATTTGATTGAGAGCATGCACTCCAGGCTTCAGGAGTGCGTAGGTAATCGAGGGGGGCATACCCGTTACTAAAAGATGAGCATGGAGTATTTTCTTTTGTTTTCAGTAACTTTACATTGTTTTTATTTTTATCCTAAAATATGTTTTTTCTTTCAAAAGCAAATAAACTTTTTAATCATTATTATTTGAATAAATGTATTGGTCTACATGGTAAAAACAACATTAGTTTTCGTTATGGAGACAAAAAATATATATTGGTTTTATTATTTTCATGGTACAGACAAAATACCTCGTGGCCCTTATTTTGTTTTGAGTAGTATATAAATAAATCGCCTTGGTCACGGCTTCACGCGTGAACAGCTGGACCAATTTCGCTAATTCTTTTCCATTGTGTTGGTTATTGTCAGGGGAAGGTTATTATGAAAAAAAAAGGGTAGGCAGGGTAGGTAAGAGAGGTAAAGTACATATCTTGTAAGGTTAGTACTAGTACCCTACCTAAGGTAGGTAGGGTAAATAGTAGTACCTACTAACCTTACAAGATATGTACTTTATAAACAAGAAGTTAAAAAGGTAACTTGTTTTGGTCGTTTCCGTTTTATTATGTCTTTGAAAAGGTTGTCACAATTAAAAAGCTCTGTACTACGTGAGATTCATATTAAATACAATACAAACTCAATACAAGAGCTTTCAGTGCAATGTAAGGAAATGTAAGCACTGACTAAGTAAACAAATCTTTGAAGTTACATTTGACCCGCTGGCCGGTGACTGATTGAGCTGCAATTTTGTATACATTGTCATCTAGTCTCGTTATACTAATCTAAGTACTTTTCTGAAAGCAGGCAGAACTTTTGGTTTGAAATGTACTATCAACGAACAACAATATTTTTTCACGCGCCATAGTGTTCTTTTTTTTTCACTTCACTTCGAAATTTAAATAAAGCCTTTGATAAGTTAACTTCCTTGGTTGCCATGTTTCGGACTTAAAGATCGTTCCATTTTCAAATTAAACGACAGATATGAGTTTACATAGTAATTGATTAGCTAATACATACATACATTACATAGTAATTTGACACAAGACAGGTATGGATTTTCGTACAACTTTTACCGGCCGCTGCTCGCATGTATTTGGCCAGTAATTTCGATTTATCACAAAGAACGTCCCAAAAATAATGTTCAAATTTCCAAGCATGTTTGTGATAACTATAAAAACATGCTTGTAAGGAGAAATGATACATGAACATTGCGGTGACCGTCAATTGTTTACCCACCGTCAGCAGCGAGTATCAAATTGCAATCAGAGTAGACCACAGGTGCAAAAGTAAATGTGATGACGTCAGCCAATAAGGTCCTAGTGCAAACTGAACAAAATGACAGGGATATATATTAGTGACCAGAGAGCAGAACTTACAAGGGTCAAATTTTAAGATAGCTCACTGGATAAGGGCCATTGTACTTCATTGTAGAAAGCTAGTGGAAAATAGTCTTAGGACACCACATTTTTATTAACAATTTATTATTAGCTTTACGTGTAACTATGCAAAAAAATCTTAGAAGTTACAGGCCCACTTTTTCGTTTCCGATTTAACTGAAATTTGCAGACACGTTTCGTCAGCTAAGTGACGTCATACTTAATCCAACATGGCGAATTCCCAAAAATGATAGACTTGTTAGTTTGTATGCATGCCCATGATAATGATAATGTCTAATGTCCTCTTGTTTGCACTCACTCAATTTAGATTGTCATCGACATGCTAAAGAAAAAAGGGTTTGCTGAGAAAAATACGTTAAATTGTGTTTTTTTTTATAATGTTATATTTGTTAGTAAGCAGTAAGTCCGAACAGTATTTCCGGATTTTAAAAAGAGTGTGTCAGTCAAAAACAAAATCGTTAATTCTCAAAGAAACTATTTCCCGTATGAGTCAAAAATCATTATAGAATTAAACGAGGTTTAAGAATTGTAAAAATCATAAAATTCCAAAATACGTTATATTATTCAGGTAGATGTGTTAACAAACATTTTAAGGCACATACACAAACAGACAGACATGGAACAACATATTCATTAACTATTAGATACGTCACTTTAATTTCCATACCCTAGAATTAGTTAAAGACAAAAAGTCTTTATTAAACCGTAAAGTTGTTGCGGGTTGTTCGAAAGAGATACCGCGGCCTCGGAACGTAAAGGGCAATAGAAGGAACATGGGTGGGTTTTAGTCAGTACAAGTCTGACATGCCCCCCCGCTCCGCCCAGAGCGGGGGAAGTCATTGGATGATTTCCCACCCGAAAAAAAAAAACCGTAAAGTTACGGGCAACTTAAATGAATTCAGTCAGCAATTGTACGAATAACTACAGTCAACAACACTTCCTATTCAATACAAACTAGCAGATAACTGGTCGTTAGTCGAAATAATCAGCTGCCCATCAAGTCAACTTTGCAAAATAATTGGTGTAAGTCTAAGCTGTACAATCTAACTAACAGCAAAACGATACAATAGTCTGCATGCCCAACTGTTCTGAGGTTACGGGAGGTGAACTAAGAAACTTTACCGTCAGTGTTTACCGTTTATTATTAATTTATACCTTCATATTTGTACATAGATTCGTTTATTCATCATGATACATTAAGCTTCTATTTTAAAATATATGAATATTAAAATCTTAATGTAAAATATTGCTCTTAAACTTTTGCTTTTATAACATTTGTAGTACAGACGCCAGCAGGTCAAGCTACCCGAAACTGACAATTTTTCCCAATGAACCTTGAACCTAATACTTTAGAAATACAGTCAAAAATCTATCAAAGAAATCTGACAGATTGTAGTAGCTTGATGTGCAGGCGTCTGTACAATGATGTCTTATAATAAAGGCCTGACATTATACTAACCGTTATTATACGAGAAAATCGCATTCCATTTATTGTTACATTTTAGTAGACGCGACAGCATGTGAAAATCGCATTAAAACAACCTGACACTTTAAAGTCAGTACCAACAAGGTACCAAAAACTTATTCAATAGTGGGTTCATCCGTCCGTCCCCTGTCTAGTTAAAGATAGGTACATAAAGCTAGGTCGCGCCGCCGATCCATTCATTCGGGATATAGGTAATACGAGTACACACCCCGCGGCCCTCCACAATACCAGCCAGACACAACAAGATTTAAAAAAGCGGACCAATGACCGCGAACTATAGTACATTTTGTTTCAAGTGAGAGAACTTTGTCACTGCAGACGAGGCGGATTTAACGCAGGAGCCGCCAGGCGAGAACGTCATAGAGCCGAGAAAAGCAGTGACAAAATTCTCACGTGAATTAAACAACGTTTCTCGATACACTTCGGAGAGATTAAATAACAGAACCAAAAGTACTTTTGTCATTAATCAATATGAAACTGATTTGATTTTTCCCCGCGCTTTGTCTTCTCATACTGAAGGAGAAACAAAAGCATGACATATCTAAACAGCCTAATATTAAAAATAAGTTTTTTTTTATAATTTAGAACTCAATTAAATATCAATTTGTTGTGAAAATATAAAGTTCTAAATAAAAAAAAAAAATTGGTTGTTTGTAAAGTAGGTTTACGATCGAGATGTTTACGTGATAACGTCTTATTGGTGATATAAGTTATCACCAGTAGTGACATCTAAAATGAAATTAAGTACTAATTTAAAGTTTTTTTTTCGAGCCAAGTAACAGATGGCGCTACCATCTTTATGAAATGTCGCTTGTGAGGTTTTGGTGTGACACAAGTTTCTGAACATGTCACCCGACTAAAACGATTTTAAAGACGTTATCACGTCAAAATCTTTTTATTCATGTTTATTTGTGATATTCTATTGATAAAAACTTTTTTATAATAAAAATAAATATGAAGGCCTTAATAACAAGCACCTCCTTGCTCTAAAATAAAAAAAAATACTGCCGGCTTTAGGAATTTCAGCACTTGTTTATCCTGCCGGGGTTGCGGGTTGTTCGAAAGAGATTCAGCGGCTCCGGAATGTAAAGGGCAATAGAAGGAAGAACGGACAAACAAAACTATATAAAAACGGACCCATCTGTTTTATATAGGTTAAAAAATAAAGATATTGTCAGTAAATCCATTATAACTACCAGTCAAATTTCATGAAACATAAAACCACGATATAATGTAAAACACAAACATTGAACATTGCACAAATTGCAGTTTGAAACTATATAATTGATAGCGTGGCCCCTGTCAATATATATTCCATTAAAAAGGAATGTCAATTCATATCGGAACGCCTTTACTGACGAAATGTGGGTCTACATCTGGACTACCTTTCTGAAATTACAGGCGTGATGTTTATTATGTATATTTCCCTCTCATCTTTCTACACATTCATTTATAGTTAAAAACAATTTGTACTACATTTTTATTTATTTTCTAATACTTACATAGAGGGAAGTTGCAATAATATTTACTTTATTCTACACATGGACTTTATGTTTTCCTTGCTAGGCTAAAAAAACCTGTGTTAAGGAAGCAAGGTTGCCATCCAAAAATTGAGTTTAATTAAATGGTTGCAGTTTCCAGCCAGCTTACCGTCGCAATGTTCAGATCGATATTGTCTCACACGAAGTTGATGCAGGCCCTTTGGACCGTTACGAACGTATGGGATGCGTCGAACTTTTCACCGAAACTGCGGTGTGCAGCGGATAAGCTCGAGTTTGACATTTAAATAACTTGGTTGATTTGTACCTTCTGCGCCACTGGGTTTGAGGAACCGGTTTTGCAGTTGTTGCTTCGGAAAATCGGTTTGGGTAGTTTTTAAGACGATTGTGTACTGTACTTATCTTTATTTATTAATATGCACATATATTTTACATTGTCATACAACCACTTAATTAAAGTTTATTTGTCAAAGTCCACCTTATCTTGTCATACTAATATCTTATAAATTATCAAAGTTTATCAGCAAGACGAGCCGAGAAATCTCAAACACAATCCGGTTGAGCACATGTGGGGTGGGCTTAAACGAAGAGTTTGGCAAGAATTCCACGTCCTACGCGTTTCAAATCTTCAACTTGCCATTGAGAGGAGTGGAACGCTGTAGGTACCTCAAGAATTCTTTGTAAAATTTACACGGTCCATGAAAAACTGACTAAGAGCTGGAAAATGGGGTTAGGACAGAGTTCTTCTTTCCTGATTTGCAGGTATTTTTCGTCGGTAACAAAGAGTGTGTGTACCGATTATTAGCTTCCTACCTTAAAAACTGCGAAAGGCCCATTTAAAATTTCATCCCTTCTTTTAAGGAGTTGGGGGCAGATTTTCAAAAAAAAATGATGCTCGATGTTTTTTTAGTGACAAATAGTCCGCATACCAATGTTTAGCTTCCTGCCTTGAAAATTGCGGAATGCGCCATATGGATAAACTTCTACCCCCACTTATTAACATCTTCCCTATTTTAGGGAAGTGGGGGGTTAGAAAGAGACACAATGTATCGTCTCCAGGGTCTCAACTATGTCTGTACCAAAATTCATCAAAATCGGTTCTGTCATTTGTAGTTTTCAAGTATTCTATTTCTCTTTTTTTACACAGTGTGTCTACAACTCTTTTTATTTACTCCCCTTTCGCAGGTATGCTGGAAGAAATTTCTTTAGAAATAAGCATTACCTTTGTAACTATTTTCTGTTCCTGTCTTTTTTACTGTATTCAGTCAGTGTGTACATAAATCGTTAAATAAATAATTGATGTATGTAATGATGAGTAATCTTTAACGATACATTTTGAGACCTAACTTTAGGCAACGCTTATTAACAAGGCAGCAAATATTTAGCTCTTTAGATACCTACAATGTATTTAGGTCGAAACGAACATATTCCGAAAGAGTCACAAAGTCGCAAGTCTACATGCAACTACATTGCAGTAATTTAACGAGTCGATATTGACCGTGTCAACAAATGCCATCTCATATATTATACCTAAGCCAGACACAATTTCACAAAGCCATTGAACGACTGTGATCTAGTTTCCCACAGATACAAAAATGTTACGTTCTAAAATAGTTCCAACAGGTTGATCAAAACCTTAGATATAGAACTTCAAGACTTAGATTAAAGTGGTAAACAGAACTGAAGCTTTTCTTATTTTTAAAATGTAATTGGTTTTCCGATACAACCTACATTTTAGACTTTTCCTGTGACTATAACAAGAGTGAAGAAAAAATATTTTGATTTAGTTAGTGTCCATGGAGTCTTTTTGCCCATTTTTTTACCATAGAGTACCTTTGGAATGGGTAAATACAGAACTTTCACAAGTTATTGTTATTATGACAAGAACTGTAGCTCCATGTGATTTTTGCTCATTTTTCTCCATAGAGAATCTACTGCTGTTGTCCATTAAAATGGTATGTACCATTGGAATGGACAACAACAGTACTTTAACAGTTGTAATTCAATGTGACTGGGATTGTGGAATAGAATAGAATATACTTCATTCCACAGCAAAAATTGAACAAATCTGTTTAACAGAAATTGCAAATTCTATAGTTACAATGGCGGTCTTATTGCTGATAGCGATATCTTCCAGACAACCTTTGGAAGGACTGTAGGAATATAAAGATATAACGGGGGTTAGTCATTGGTTTAACTACTGCTAATACTACACAAACAATTAAAATGAAGTTATTCATTCAAGCACACACAATATATTTACTTAATATGTGTGTTAAATAAAATATTATGTAGTAGACAAGTGAGGGCGATGGGTGTAAAACATTGACTGGGAAATTTAAACATTACAGGGAAAGATAATGATTTGCAACTAAGTTTTTAAAAGCAACGTGTGACTGAGCTCGTCTTACTGACACCAGCAATTCGATTTCGTAAGCGGACGGCCTGGACCGTGAATGACTGGTTTGGTACTGTACCTTCATACTTTTGTTTTAGACATTCAAAAGTGCCTGTAATTGTATAATTGTAATAAATACTTTGAGCTTGAAGCTTAAAAGACAGTTAACAAATAACGGGTTTGATGTGTCAAAATTGATCAACGTTTTCGTAAAACGATTTTAGACTTTTCCTTCATAAGGGTTCCGTAGTTTTTGCTTAACGAAAAAAATTATTTATTAGTAACCGTGACCAACTATGTCGCCGGAATTTGGTACTCTGCATCTTTTTACGACCAAGTGACTGGAAAAGGAAATTAAGGATGAGTTAATGCGTTCATCACTGTGTTATTTTGGCAGTGTCGTATGTATTATCAAACATTACAGTTAACAAACGCTTTCACGCAAATTCGCTATTATTTTTAGCAAAACACATACCCATTTCATACGAATGCATAAAAATAAAGAACACCTACTTACGGCATTTTTGGGTGTCTGCATAGTCATTCATTCATTTCTATCGAAAATCGGGAACAAAACATGTAAAAAATCTTAGCAGTGAAATTTAACTTAACTGCTAAGATTTTTTTACAAGCTACTAAAAGCGTGATAAAAATTCTGATAAAAAGTCTTTTGACATCAGCTTAAACTGTAGTACAACACTACAATACACCCGGTTTTGTCCGGAAACCCGGATGGAGTCGTGTAGTGTAAGCTTGGACAAATAGGTCATTACATTGTTTGGGAAATGAGACGTAACTTACGCACCTTACTAATGTTGGTGAAGTATAAAATTACCTTTGTATCTAGTAAGTAGGATAAAAGGGCTTATTATAAACAAAGGCGAATTAGAACATGAGTTGTACGACGGCTGGTAACGTTTCAATCAACATCAAGTTCAACGCATCTATGTATTAACGTCTTGAATATTGAAACCATCACCTTCCTGCTCTTGTACCATGTTATTTAGGTATTTTTCTCTCATTCTCTTTTGTCAATTGTCATGCTATCAATTACTCATTTCTCTTCGGGGGGAGTGTCCGGGGCCGCGGTATTTCATTCAACGGAAAATACCCTTAGAGCGGGTTCACATTAGGTCGGACCAACAGTTTTATCAGAATGTAAACGGTTTGGGATGCATTTTGGCATATTTATTTTAATAGCGCCGTTCACATTAGAGCGATCTAATAACTGTAGGCGACAACATATTTACCGGACATTCAACTACGATTTCTGTGGACATAACAGACATGGACGTGGAGACGACAGTAACCCCAACCATTTATTGTAGCATATCAGTGTTTATTTGTAAAGTGTTTCATTGTATTTACTGCAACACCTTTTATGCAATAAAATGTATTATTTCTGTCAGGGATATGATTGGCTTACTGCTTTGTACATTGAATTGGCAGCTCCGAGGAGCGTGAACATCAAGACTCGATAGTCGGCCAGCGACAAAACTGCCATCCGACTTAACGTGAGCCTAACGGACTTGCTGAGTACACAATAAATTCCGACAGTGTCCGAATTGACACATTTTTTTATTATTATTTTCACTTGTGGACACCAATAATAAGTATTTTTGTACAGTCAGATAAAAAGCTTTAAACGATGATTTAACTGAACTGCATAGAAATTCGTCCTCCACCCAGCCGATAGTTGTAACTAAACAGCTTCAATAATTGGACGGTGTCCGACACTCACAGTGAAAAAAATGTTTAAATTAAATTGTGTCAATTCGTACACTGTGTCCGAATATATCGCGTCCGAATAGTCAGCAAGCCGCCTTACGGTGACAAATTCCTTGACGCAAACTTAAGGTGTACCAACTTGATATTAACATCTAGTAGCAGCTTTCGGTGAGATATTGAAATTTCACAGGATACGTAATAATTGCAGATTAAATTGAAAACTCCCTGCCTTGCCTGCTGAAAACAACTGTCGAGCTCGAGTAATTACATACCGTCAGAATATGAAGCGCGAGAAAATGTAAACTAGGAGGTAGACTGTCAATTTTGGAATGGAGAAATAGCTGTGTACGTATTAATTAATATTTTCAAATAGAAGGAATACTTAGTTAAAAAAACCGTCTGCCAAACAAATTTAAAAAGGAAAATAAAAGCCCAGTCTTTAACAGTCGAACGGATACATTATTGGGAAGATTTGTGCAGGTTTAGATTTATAATGGGTCCCGACTGGCAAAGACTGAGCTTCTATCTTTCTATCTTTTTAAATTTTGTAGTTCCCTTTGCCCAGAACTGAGACGAATTCAAAGACGCCTCCTATGTCGAATTTTATTAAAAGGCTGATGAGGCAAAGAATTGACAAACATACATATTTAAAAACATAACCCAATCCTTCTCCATTCGGCAGTCGGGTAAAAATAAATCAATTCCTACCATCCTATCCTATCCTACTATTAAAGGATGTATGGATGTTTGTTACTCTTTCACGCAAAAACTACTGAATGGTTTTTGATGAAACAATAATATAGCTTATATATCAGAATAACATGTATTGTATATTCTATAACCACGCGAGTGAAACCGCGGGGCGTATTCTTATAAAATGGACCTATTTCGTTCTTCAAAGATCACAAGGCTTTTTATTGCGGTACTTACTAAAAAGCGTACAGCGCAGAAAAGTTGTTAGAAATAAATTTTAATAAATAAAATAATAAATAAAAAAAATCGTTTATTTATAAAAAGGGGGCACAAATACAATAAAATAAAGCATCATAACAAACAATAGAGCACAGTTGCTTAAATTGCCTGAACTAGGTTGAACCTGTATTTCAGGCTAAAAAGAGCATTAATACTAATTTAAAATAAATAAATTAACAGTAATATAAACTTAGAGTACCAAAAATTATAAATTACACAAAATCTAGTGAGCATTTTATTTGCAGACAACAAGTAGATCTTCTGTCTGTGCATAAGTTAAGGTTTGAAACAATTCAATTATTGTTTTTTTACAGCTATAATAGTTTAACTTATAGATACTTAGTTTCCTATTTAATCTATTGTACAGAAATGGACCTAAAAACAAGAAAAATCTTTCCACAAAGGCGTGTTTGGAGGTTGCATTAAACGTGCATACAATATCATTCCGTCTCTTGTTAATATTGTCATTATTGTACGCGAGCTTAGTGTGCTGTTTTAGTACTAAGTGCATAATGAAAAGCTGGCGAACAGTCAATACATTGCAGGATTTATATAGCTGATCTGTGGGAAAGAAAAAAGGAAGGAAGTTTGCTACCTTTAAAATTGCTCTTTGAGCTCTACGAGTCTCTAATACGAGTTTTCTAAACATAGATTCACAAAGAGTCCCGTCCCTCAAAAGAAAAAATGGAAGCTTTATTGGATCACTGTGTTGTCAGTCTGTCAAGACCCTTTATCTCGGGAACACGTGGAGGTTTTAAGTTGAAATTAAAACCATATGCTCAAGTCTGTGGTCCCTTTGAGCTGTGAAAAGATCAACCCTTTAAGTGACTTGACTGCGTAGTCAAAACAATATGGCCGTTTATGCAAGTTTATACGGAACGCTCGGTGCGCAAGTCTAACTCGCTCTGGGCCGCTTTTTTTGGGATGGTTATGCAAAAAAAAAACACTAGTCATACACTATATCGTAAAAAATATAAAAATATATCTATTCCCTACAATAACTTGTCACTACCAGCAAAGGTTTTTTTTCTCTTTTTTTTTCGGATGGATAATCATCAAATGAATTCCCCCGCTTTGGGCGGAACGGAGGAGAGTGTCAGACTTTTACTGACTAAGGCACACGCATTACGATTTTATTTCAGCAAGCGAATAATCGCTACAAAACCGCGAAACGACCTGCACTTTAAAGATGGATTTCGAGGTAGTAGTATGTGTGTGCGCCAGTGCGTGCGCGTCAACTAAGTTCTATAGACTACAAATTTTCCCGCGGTTTTTACCCGCAAGCATTTTGTAGCAAATCACGGTTTTAAAATCAGTCGCGGGAAAAAACCGCAGGTGCGGCCGCTTGTATTAGTTTTCAGGGGCACAAATTTACGCGATTAAAAACCACAACGGTTAATAAGCAGTTCGTAATGCGGCCTCAGCCTAAAACCACAATACTAAAACCCACCCATAGTCCTTTTTATGCCTTTTATGCTCCGGGGCCGCGGTATCTCTTTCAAACAACCCGTAACCCCGGAAAGCAGTGGCCCTGGCAGGCTCCTCTGCTTTGCTGACAACGCATTGAGTTCTACGCTGGGTTTTAGCTAAAATGATGGCTAGTGGGAATAAAATTAAAAAGTGGTGACCTTATCCATTATCTTCGTTGTGAATGAGTGGACATGGTTGGCCTTGTAGATTCTTAGACGCTTGTTAACTTTTGTTAACGTATTATTTTATTTACGTTTTGTAAAGTGAGCAATGACTTATTGTCGGGTCTACGCTGTCTTCTCATAGGTACTTAAGTACTAACGCTGTAAAACCAACATAGTAAAACCAAATGATTTTAAAACGTTTATTTCCGTTGGATCCCAGTTTTTGATCCCACTTTAATATTTTTGGCGTTGGATCCCACAAAACATTATTATATATTTCCGTTGAATCCCAAATTTGAAAAATACTAAAAAAATACGTTTTATTGCCATTGAATCCCAAAAACTATTTCCGTTGGATCCCAGATGTTTAAAAACATCTGAATGCGGGTACATCCAACAACAAAATCACAATAATATTTTAAGGCGAAACTTTGTATGTATGTTTGTTATTCCAACACGCTCAAACTTCTAGACTGATTAGGATGAAATTTGGGTATGTGGATAGGTTATGTTAGAATAACGGGTGCCTGCCGTTTTTCCGAAAAGATTTTGACAAAATGTCATTACCCAAACAAATTATAGGAACCGGGAACTAGGTTAGGTTAGGTTAAAACGGTGACCTCCTATGCACGAGCCGAGCGAGCGGAGCGAGCGGTGCCGCGGCAGCGGCCGGGGAGTGCCACAAACGACCTGCATTTATAGAAAAAAGAGATTGTTTTTAGTTGGTTACCCGGAACTGAACTATTTAGATTAGGATAATTACTTATTTACAAAAAAAGGTTAGGTTAAACCTGTGACCTGTGTGCCTGAAACGGCCACATTATATTAAAAAAAAAAAATATGGAAAAATCATCACGGCAGTATTTTTTTTTTGAGATAAGAGGCGCTTGTTTATTCCCCAGTGGCAACAATCCTAAAAAATCCAAAAACACACACGGTGTTTTTGAAATATTTAATAAAAGTAAATCACTTTTCTTCTGAAATGTACACATGTTGTCATAAAATGGGATTCAATGGTAATATCAAATGGGACCCATCGTTAATACCTATAAAATGGGATCAAAAACTGGGATCCAACGAAAATAAATCTTTTAAAAGAGTAACCATGGAGTTACTAGCCGGTTCTTCCCCATAGGAAATGATCAAGCGGAACCGTGCATCTTTTCTCGACGTTTTATAAGTGCCCATGTAGGCCTATGTGAAATAAAAATATTTTGGTTTTGATTAGTAGTGGACGAGCAAGACGAACATATTTAATCTTCGGATTAAAAAAAAACAGCTGTCCATTTTTACAGCTTTACTTCAATTATTTCTGTAGCTTGGTGTGTCCGTCACCGTTGTCGCGAGGGCCAACCTAGTTATACAAAACCAGTTTATGCGGATCTCTCATTGTATTGGAAGTCCATACAAAGCGAGGTCATGTTTTACTGGAAATGTAAAACTTGATGTACCACCGTGTGTACAATATACCTTTGACTAAAAATATGTAAAAAAATAACTAAGCTCATTTATTCTAATTTAGCTCGATTCTTGGACGTGTAGACTAGGAACTCATTTAAACTCACCCAACATAAGATATTGAATAAGTGTTTACTACATAATATATTATTTTTAACCGACGAAAAAAAAAGAGGAGGTTCTCAATTCGACCTGTATATTTTTTTTTATGTATGACCACGCATAACTTTTTACTGAGACGTGTGATTTTAAAAATTCTTTTTTATTGGAAAGAGTATATTTCAAAGTTGGTCCCACTTTAATTTGAATAAAAAATCGGCCTCTAAGGGTGGGAAAATAGAGGGTGATTGATTTTTTTCATACTGAATTTTCAATTGTGAACTGATTTTGTTTAAATTTGTATTGGTTGATATGAATATTGAATAAGAACTTGACGTGTAGCTCTTAAAATATAACATGTCACGAATATAAAACATAACATAACACAAACAAACATTTCGCCAGTTGTGTTCTAAATCTCATGTAATAAAATAGGGGGCGAGCTTATTGTCATCAAGCGAGCACAGACCTCAATGGCTGCTACTGAGAAATTTGTGATGGAAAACCCCAATAACACTTTGTCCTGAAAAAATATAAATTTAACCTAGGACGTCGTGCTCAGCAGTCGCTCTTGAGATTATTCGAACAACGAGGATCAATAAATTAGCTTGATGTCCAAAAATACTGGTGTTACACAGTATTTGGGTGAATTTTTGCGATCCGTTTCGTCGGGCCTCTAAATATTACCAAAGCCATGTTTAGAACGTGGTTGATGGCGGTAAAAGTCTGACACTCCCCCCAGAGAGGGGTAAGTTATTTGTTGATTTCCTATCCAAAAAGATTGTGTGGTGTACCACACAATCCTTTTTGAAACCACGGTAAAAGTAAAAGTTTTTGTTACATTATAGACGTCCCTACTCCGCGGCCGACCGTCACGCGACATGCAACACACAAGACGAAAAAGTTTGAGACCATGTAATAAAAGTTTTACTTTAAAAAAGGGGGCCATCCTATTTGAAATTCTGTTACTAATTCACAACAAATTATAGATTCTACTGGGTCTGAAATAAAGATATTTAATTTTATTTAATCGTTATCAACAAGGCACGGATAAAGTGTTCATGGCTGCTACAGACTATTACGGTGTGCTGCTTTATAAGATCATCTCAGCATAAACTCAATTATGCCGGTAATTGACGATTCAATTAAGGAATGCAATGGCAGCTGATTGAGTTCTCTAAACATATATATAGACGAAAATGCTGCCGCCGCTTGCTAGGAGGCACAACTGCAGGAATTATGTTAAGAAAAGTGATACGTTACCGTGTTTTTGTGGATGGGCAATCATCAAGTAATTTCTCCCGATCTGGGCGGAGCGAATTGTTGCGTTGCATCAATCAAGGTTATGTATCTATGTGTCAAATTTCTTCGATATCCGTTGAGCAGTTTCTGCGTTAAAGAGTACCTAACAAATATGTATACTCTGTCAAAAAACAAAATTGTTTACCTTATCTCAAACTTTGTTTTATACATAAATTGAGGCAGCCCTAGTAAGTTCCAAAAGTAGGTACTTGTGTCGGAGCTGTGTCACACTTCCCATAACTAGTATCTTCATCATCATCTGCCTAGCCTTTTCCCATCTATGTTGGGGTCGGCTTCCAGTCTAACCGGATGCAGCTGAATATCAGTATTTTACATGGAGCGACTGCCTATCTGACCTACACAACCCAGTTAGTACTGGGTAATGCGATACCCCTTGGTAAGACTGGTAGTCAGATTTTCGGAACACTGACTACCTGTAACGACTGTCAAAGATCTACAAATGACAGCCGGGACCAACGGTTTAACGTGCTTTCCGAGGCACGGAGGAAACTCGGTATGTAACGGGTGGTCACCCATCCACAGACCAACCTAGGCAAGCACGGCTTAACCTAAAGATCGACCCTAGCGGCTGCTATTATTTAGCCACGAGCTCCTCCCTCCCATAAGTAGTATCTTAACAATGAAATGAAGAAGCCACTTGTTCATTCATTTTCCTGCAAACTGCATTAATTTAAATGAAGATAAATAAAAATCTTTCGATTTTATATTGTTGTAAGACTGCCTCCTCGATCTGAGCATGAGGTCCTGAGTGCGATTTCCAGGTTGGCCAAATACTAATTGGGATTCAACGTCTAGATTAGACATAACTAGCGAAATATTGGTGTTCTAATAGTAGGGTTGCCATCCGTCCGGGTTTCCCCGGATTTGTCCTAGTTCAGAGGGCGTCCGGGGAGCGTCCGGGAGGGTTTTCATTTGTTGTCCGGGTTTTTAAAATTTGACGTTTAAAACCCCCATGATTAATTTGGGCGATTTAATTAATTAAATTGCACCGCCCGTGATATGTACACTTCACCGTCCTCCCAGTCCCCTTGCGCACTTCGACTCATGTCCACGCAAACTTTTCCGTCTTCCCACCCCCCGTGAGCACTTCGACTCTTGTCCGGGTTCTGGACTAAGAAATCCGGGGTTTTCACGCGTTTTATCCTGGTTTCCAAATTTTAAAGATGGCAATTAACGTCGTCAGTGTATTATGTAGATATATTTGACTTAGTGTTGTTATTTTCAGATAATGTAGAATCAACTGTTGGTTTTCCCAAGAGAGCTTTGTACGACATCATGCGTATGCGGAAAGAAAATTGAAGTACTAATTGAGTTTTTGGGAAGAAAATTACTTGAAATAACCCTATGTCCTGATGGTACGCCTCCGCCTTACATTGAGTGCGTATAAAAACCGTCACTAAACCCTCATGTCAGGTTTTTTGGCGCAAAATGACAGCGAAATAACATTACACAACTAACGAGCAGGATCACGTATGTTTATTTATGTTTTCAATGTAAATGTCATTGTTACTGAAGACAATGTAATTACTGAGGCACAACAATAGGTTTAAAACATGCACTCTTGTTGTTAACTATAAGATCTGGACTATATGAATAAACCACAGATCATCATTCTCAAACCCTTATCGGCTTATCCCATTTTTTTTATATTAGACTATTTGGCTCCCGCGGTTTCGCCGGCATGATATCGTAAAAAAAAGTATCCTGTGTGTTATGTGGAAAATGATGATTAGTTTTCAAAAACAAATAGTTATACATATTTTTTTATAATTATTGTATCCTATCAACATGTTGTCGAATTTAACCCAAAGGTTGACCGGGTAGAGAATGCCTTATGGCTTATGGCATTAAAAGAAATTTAAATAAATAATTAGAAAGACATTACTGAACTAGACGAACTGACAACGGTAAAAGCCTTTCATAATTCTAGGTTTAACTAATTTACAGAAACTGAGCAATTCTTACTGTTTATCCCAACCCACAAATCGACCGTGAAGCCATATCTCATTAACTGTCTAATTTATTCACGCTAACAGGCCAACTCGCTTAGTTTCAATATGCAAACTGGTGTTTTCTTATTATATCTCGACTTAAAGGGTTACACATCGTCCGGGGTTGTGGGTTGTTCGAAAGAGATACCGCGGCCCCGGAAGATAAAGGGCAAAAAAAGAAACATGGGGTTTTAGTCAGTAAAAGTCTGGCACCCCGCTCCGCCCAGCAGTGATAGTTATTTGATGATTTCCTATCCGTAAAAAAAGGATTAAACGTCACTGTCAATACAAAAATATATCATTCCCTTTCCACTGGGTTATGATTGATCGCAAAATGGCGTCATTTAAGCCTTTAATCCTTTATTCGACAGACGACAACTCATTAATTTCTCACGTAATGATAGTCAGTACGCATGCAATATTGATATATGAAATGAAAAACTATCCGCAGAGTTCTTGTGCGTTTTCAAACAACATATACCGCAGAAACGGTATATTAACATACTATGTACATTCAATACCCCTAGCACGAGCGCATGGTATGAAGGTAATGTACGTCATTACGTCTATTTTAAAATTATCGTTTCACATACCTACAATTTTTTTTTTATTTTTTTTTTTACTTTACTTTTTATTTATCTTTTTCTGACATTATTATTGACATTTTATGTTTGATATTTTATTTTTTTAGGTAATTTGAATTGACGTTTTGTAATTGCAATTTTCATTTAAATTGACATAAATGTATTTTTTTGTATTTTGTATCTTATTAATTTGGTATATTTATTTAGCTTCTTATTAAATGATTTCTATTCTACTATTCTATTTCTATTATATAGCAAGAACGAGCACTACTTATAAGAACCTTAATGTAACAACTTATGTCTAACAAATCATTATGATTAATATCTATGCATGATACTGATCGTGCTGTTAAAAATTTAACTAAAATCCCAAAGGATATTTGTATTTTTGATTAAAAAGTCTACGTATTAACGCAACGTGAACACCGCGCGCGCGTTCTAGGGGTTCTGTTTTAAATTACCAAACACTTTAAATTAGAAACAATGTCATTACAATCGGTAGTGGCTCCTATTATGCACCTTCAAGGTATAACTATGTAAAGTAAATGAGACAGAACAACTAGCTGTGACAACTGCAATAGTAGCCCGCTGACCGCAAATTATGGGGGTACTAGTGCACTAAACACTAACGGGTTGACGGGTACTCTGCTAGCTCTAAGACGCACATAGCGTGACGGTGAACGGAAATGTGTGATATAACCCGTTACTCGTATAACATAACTTTCCACATTCGCCACCGTTACTGGTCTAGCAACATTCGCATAATGGATCGCGAGTTCTAAATTGTGATTTGCGATGTTTGACAACGACCAGTTTTTATAATGACGTCATAAATTAAGGAAGGACTAAATTCGACGAGGATATTGTTTTTAAGGGGCTCCCTACAAAAAAAGTTTGGAAATATACGTTTTTCAAATGCTAGGTACGTAGTACCTTGAAAGGCATCAAAATGTCCTAAAATGCAATTATTTTTTTTATCTATTTAATACTACATTAAAATCCGCCGAGAAGTTTAAAAGATCTAAGCGAACAGACAGTATGGAATGGAAAGATATAAAAATCTCGTGACCTGCTTTTGTTTCCATACTCCTCCAAAACGGCTTGACCGATTTTTATGAAATTTTATATGTTTATTCAGTAGGTCTGAGAATCGTTCGTTGTCTATTTTTCATACCCCTAAGTGATAAGAGTGGCTCCCTCTAGAATTAATGTATATGGCAAAACAACGTTTGCCGTTCAGCTAGTTTAACTATAAAATTGTAATCATTTACATTTCATCATAGATCAAAACGAGTACGAGTATGTTTGTATGGACAATACTCAGAAAGTACCATTTTATTTTCCTGTTAGATTAAACTCACCACAGTCAGGAAAACATGAAATTTGTACAAATGAGTTATAATATGTTTATTTAATAATATATTTTTAAATCGACCAATTTAATGACTTGCTGCGCCCAGCAGTTTAACCCGCGTAATGAGGATAAAAGTAAAGCCTGTGTACCCTGTGTTCAGGGTACAAAAGCTATCTACGTACCAATTTTTATCCTGAATCATTAAGCGTTTGAGTATGAAGGAGTAATAAAACATAAATACACACACATACACACGCTTTCGCCAATAATATATTTATAAAGAGTGATTACTGGAACTGATGAATTCTTTTTTATTTCAGTTTGGGTAGTTCAGGGAAAAGCGTTTAACAAAATACGAGAGCAATTTCCTCGAGGAATAACGATTGCAACATTTATAAAAGACTCATTTTGTGTACGGGATACAAAATACTATGTAAGTATTGCCATAAATTAACAACCAGTACATTATAAGAATGATTCGCGACAGTCGCATGTATTTTTATAAAAAATAAAAAAGGAGTAATATATTACCTAGTTACTGGGTTATGGAGGTTAGATAGGCAATTGCTTCATGTAAAATACTGGTATTCAGCAGATTCTGGTAAGACTGGAAGCCGACACCAATATAGTTGGGAAAAGGCTAGGTAGATAGGTAAATT
The DNA here is from genome assembly GCA_905475445.1 of Ochropleura plecta. NCBI lineage: Eukaryota > Metazoa > Arthropoda > Insecta > Lepidoptera > Noctuidae > Ochropleura > Ochropleura plecta. Next base: position 24,972,428 of record FR997721.1, on the reverse strand, counting down.
GCAGTTCCATTATGTACCAAAAAGGCATACAATAATTTAATATGCATTATAATACGGTATCATGCATTTCGAACATTTTAATTCCTGAAGTTAATAACGAAGTTAATAAAATTCAGAAAATATCTATTCAATAATTTAAGAAATCCTGGATCGCGTTTATCGATTAAAAAATTACGGAATATGGATTTAAATAGTAGAAGTTCCTTAGTGCTCATAATGTCAATAGGTATCTTATTGTATATTTCGGATGCCATAATACCAAAGAATACGATTGTATATACACCTGCAGCAAGTATATGCGATGTTAGGTAGAATCGTAAAATATAATACATTTGACTTAAAGTTATATTTCACTTGCAAAGCAGTTATGCTAGAGTTTGAGAGCAAACCAACCCAGCCACAGCGGGAGACGTTCTGATCATCGCGTGCGGCGAGACGACTCCCGGCCACCGTAGACGCGGGTCTCTGGCCGCTGAGCAACGGGTAGCTCACCGTCCGTCCATCTATTGAAGACATTTACATTTTTGTAAACGTTTACTATGCCTCTGTTCAAACCTTAATTGATTGCACATAAAAGCTGCAACACGTGTCTTTGTATGAATTTAAAATCTAGATTTCAATCGATTTTTCTGACCTTTTCGAACGACTTGTCACCGAAACGCACTGATGGAATTTCCACTGTCGTCGCTTAACCAAGCGTTGAATATTCAACAACACGTGCCAGTGAAAACAGCCGCATACATATCTTTTCTGTACCCACTACCCAGCTATATACACACGCACGGCCACACATCAAGCTAGTACATTTTCAGTATACCGTGGCCTAGCATTGTATAGATTTTCTACAAAATGAGATATCTGAATAAACTGGTTTTGTATAGCTTGGTCGGCTGTCGTGCGTGTTTATAAAACTTTTGTAAAAGTTACAAGAATTAGGTTTTGAACACCATTGAGGAGTTCTCTCGAGACGAGACGATCCTGGCCATGTCTGTCAAAAAATTGTATGTCATATTCAAAAATTCAGTTTAATCTGGTTGGGGGAACTAGTGGGAAATTCAGCTGCAAGTTTTGCCAACTCGTACTAACTATAAGACATGATAAATAAAATTCACAGAAACCAAGTAATAGTTTTGCAGTCCAAAACGTTACACGGAACGCAATTCTATAGAGTTTCCTATGAAACGAAACGTAAACCTACATTGAGCATTTCAATAAGCCCTGCCTCTCAGAGTAATGCAAATTCAGCGAACAGGCGATCGTGCTCTATATATAAAGTCGTATGTACTAGGTGTACACAGCGGTTTCACCCGCTGCTTTTTTTTTTTTTTTTTTTTTTCGGGTGGGAAATCATCCAATGACTTCCCCCGCTCTGGGCGGAGCGGGGGGGCATGTCAGACTTGTACTGACTAAAACCCACCCATGTTCCTTCTATTGCCCTTTACGTTCCGAGGCCGCGGTATCTCTTTCGAACAACCCGCAACCCCGGCAGGCGGAGGCTCTGGCAAGCCCCTCTGCTTTGCTGACTCTCTTTGAGGCGCGCGTGAAACACGAACGCGCCGTCGACACGGCCTGTCGTCAATCGACGGACGGACGGTGAACTACCCATTGCTCACCGCCCACAGGCCCGCATCTACGGTGGCCGGAAGTCGTCTCGCGGCGCCCGGCGCCATGGGCGTCTCCCGCGGCGGCTGGGTTGGGCAGATGTTCTCTCCCTCAAACGCCCGGCCACCTCCTTTGCTAGCATTACTGCTTCGCAGAAGGTGGTGACCGCTTCCCATTCCCTCTCGCTCCGGACCATGGCCTGAACCAGGGCCGGACGCGAGAGATCGCCGCCGCCGATCGCCTCCACGAGGGCACGGCGGTGCTCCGCCCACGCTGGGCAGATCGCCACTGTGTGCTCCACCGTGTCCTCAGGGCGATCGTCACAATGGTGACACCCGGGCGCTTCCTCCCGCCCGATGATGTGCAGGAACCTCCCGAAACTAACTACCAACTCGTACTAACTATAAGGCATGATAAATAAAATTCACAGAAACCAAGTAATAGTTTTGCAGTCCAAAACGTTACACGGAACGCAATTCTATAGAGTTTCCTATGAAACGAAACGTAAACCTACATTGAGCATTTCAATAAGCCCTGCCTCTCAGAGTAATGCAAATTCAGCGAACAGGCGATCGTGCTCTATATATAAAGTCGTAGGTGTACACAGCGGTTTCACCCGCTGCTCAGGTCCCCTTTTCACGGAGGCCACCCTAATCACTTAATTAAGGTTATAACGTAACACAAATTATTCTCAGACCTACCAAATATAGATGATTTGAAGACACGGTTGGCGCAGTGGCTGAGCGATCGACACTACGCTGCGTGTCGCGGGTTCGATCCTCGCACGGAGCTAATATTTGTATGGCCTACAGATAGTTGTTCCGGATCTGGCGGAACAACGGCTTTGTGTATGTGGGTTCAAATGTTTGTAAACGCACCCACGATACAGGAGTAATTCCTAGTGTGGGGCAACGTTAATATTTAAAAAAAAAATGTGAGTTCCACGGGACGCCTGGCAGATGTGAAACTTCTACTTCAAGCTAAAGCAAAAATACTTTTAGTCAAGGGTCACATTGACTTGTTTGCTATACGGATGAAGACTATGTACTTTATGTATTTAAACGTCCGCGTCTGTTTGAAATAGAAAGCTTAGCGGTGCATCACTTTATATAAAACACCAGCTCCGCTTGTGGTCTGCCAGTCAACACGTCCGGCGTGGCGCAACAAGTATGAAAAACTTTGTGGGTTAGGAAATGAAGAACGTAAGAGGCGCACACGACAAAATTTCCAGATAGAGGTTTGTTTAATTTGTTGCGGACAGATTCCGAACGGTCCGCACCGGTTTATGAAGGACGAGCTTGTCCATAGAGATTCATCTGCTTAGCCTTTTCCCAACTATATCCCAGCTGCTTCCAGTCTAACCGGATACAGCTTAATCCCTTTTACGTGGAGAGACTGCCTATCTGACCTCCACAAAACAGTTAGTACTGGGTAATACGATACCCCTTGGTAAGTCTCGTTGTCAGGCTTTAGCGGAGTTTGATTTGCTTCTGTTATTTTGATTAAATACAGTGCTCTTTTTAGTTGAATCATATTCTATTATCTGTATATTGAGAATTTCATAATGGGTAAAAACACCGAACAAATATTTTGTCTTAAGTTTTAAATAGCCAATAGAATATCGTGCTCGAAGTCGCTGTCACAGAAGGCTTACGGTGAATAAACTTTACCAATAACACGTACTTATGAGTGGTACAAATGTCGAAAGCAGTCGAGATTTGATAGAAGATGCCCGCTCTGGTAGTCCACAGACGCCTTCAATAGGGAATATTACGCAAACCTCGGCGCAGAGGGCGCCACTAGCACATGCAGTAAACAAACCGTCATGTGCGCAATCGCGTATCCAGATATTCTGTGAAAATATGTCAAAGTGTTAATTATTTTGGTATAACTTACCTATCTGTACTTTAATTATATATATTATGGCGTCCTACGGCCATTTACGTCTCGGCAAAAAACTTTTTACTGCTTACGCTAGTGCTGCGCCCTTGCGGCAGAATTTTGCAGTAATATCCCCTATTGAAGTTAACATCGCAAAAGTGAACGTCAGAGAAAGTCGCTGAACTTTCCGTGTGGATTCGTACCATTTTAAATAATCAAAAAATCTAAAGGACCTGAATTTTCTACAAAATTCAAATTTAGTAGACTTCACGGCGAGAATCCATTCGAGATAAACTTGTTTCAAAATATGTTTTAATGATTGGACTTTTCGTTGGTGTAAGTGTATCGTTTTTGAAGGAGCATACTTTGAAGGCGATAAAATAATAATAATTATTATTTTATAATTTGGATGAACAAAAGAGATTTGTATATTATTGATCTTTTTAACCGACGAAAAAAGGAGGTTCTCAATTAGACCTGTATTTATATATTTTTTGTTCCACTAAGTGTTTACCTATTATTATGGCTGTTCCTAGTAAACAATACTTTTAATACCGAGAAACGCAATATAAGTAGTTCGTGAAATTTTATCCAGGTATTCCAGACTATTGCATGAAGTAACGGGTAATAGTCGTTGGGATCGATCTTGTATGTAAAGCCGTGCTTGCCTAGGTTGGTCCGAGGCTGGGTGACCACCTGTTACATATCGGGCTTTCTTCGAGTCTCGGAAAGCAAGTTAGGTCATTTTTCCTGGCGCTTATCACTTAACGTACGGTTCGCGTACGACTACAGTAACATTATAAGCCAATCAATCACTAACAATATAATCAACACGGGTCCGCCCCTCGTTAAGTTATTTATGCATCGTTGACATGCATCAAAGCAATCTGGCAACTCAATAAGGCATTTCGAATCCCGCTGGGAACATATCTACGTAGATAGTTAATCATGCGACGAAGTAGCATGACAATATTGATACGCTGCAGCCTACGGTAGCAAATTGATTAGTCGATGTCATCGGTGAGGGTACGACGCTAGTAACTATATACTTACAAACATGTAATAGAAATGAGATTTCTCAACCAGTGACTTCCACGCCTCCGGTCTACATTCACTACCAGGTTTAATTTAGGAATTTTAATTTAGACGATTCTGAAAGCAAATACGAGTGTAAGAAAGTTTTGCATGCCGGAGGCTACCTTAACCATGAGCTAGATGATATTAATGTCTAGATGACAAAGTTTTATCATCTGTCAGACATAACTTTATTTTAAAGATAATGTTTACATAGAGACGTTTTAAAAGCGTGGTCTAGTAATCTGTCTCTAGAGTTACCTCAAATTGTAAATGACTCGGCCAGCAGATTCCATTCCATTGTAGGATGAAATCCAACCGAGAGATGCATACTTGAGAACGTTGTCGCGCCGTTCTACATTAACAAACAAATTAGCTATAGGAGGATAGGTAAAATTATCAAACTGAGTTTAACGGTTACACTTGGGTTTTATTTAATTTTCAACTACCGATGAACTTAATCCATCTACTTTATGACGTTAATATCTTACTTTGATTTTTTACTGAAGATTAAAAATAAATACTTTTTTTATGTCATAAAAAATATTTTGATATGTTCAATAATGAAATCTCATAAAAATTTAGAGATAAATTTTCGAGCCCGCACAAAAACGAATGATCACAAAGGGATTAACAAAGCATACCGGAAAAACATGATATGTGCAGTACACAACAAAGAACAATGAAAAAACGTGACGATAAACAAGAGAGGACTAAATAGACTCAATTCAGGATATTTTTCCGAAAATGTTGGGGAAAAATGTTGGAACAAGCTGGCGGCTAATTAAAAAGCACGTACGATGTTATGGGGTTGTTTATTAAACCATTGTGTTTCGACACGTTTCAGGCAAATACGAGTAACAGAAACGTAGCGCTACAAGGCAAATATTTTAAAAAGGAGCCTTCGTTGCTCTCATACGTCAGTCAAAGCATACCGTGATATGACAATTGTTTTTTTTTCTTTTTTATTAGTTTCATGGTTTTTGGGGTCGTCGAACACGTCTTTTTTTTATTCTTTTCCCCCTGTCAACTAACACGTTATTATTAACTACTTTTTTCTTTATACTAAGTACTTTAAATATTAAGAAATAATCATACAGAAACCAAATCTATTTGCGATGCATAGGTCGTCAGACAGAGAATAACGTAGACCAGCCAATGTGCAACGGTTAGTTCCGAATATCTAATATATAAAATTTCCGTGTCACAATGTTAGTTACCGTACTCCTCCGAAACGGCTGGACCGATTCTTATGAAATTTTGGGTACATATTGGGTAGGTCTGAGAATCGGCTAACATCTATTTTTCATACCCCTAAACCTCAGCGGGTGAAACCGCTGGGCACAGCTAGTATTTCTATAAAAGAACAATTTAAAAATTGTATAACAACAACGTAGGCGTTATTCCCATGAAGAATAAATAAAATTAATGCTAGATATTATATTTTCAGTACATAATACCTGAACCAATGGCATTAATTACAGACTGCTGCGTCGCGTGTCGCGGGTTCGATACCCGCATGGAACAAATATTTGTGTGACCAACAGGTAGTTGTGCTTTGAAAAAGGTTGGCTCAGATTTTTCAGACAGTGCATGGTTAGTTAAAAGACGCAATTGTTTTCTCAATCCATTAGGTCGAGTTCCCAAAGATTAGTAATCATTTATCCATAATATGGGTATCATAGAAAAAGGTTTGCTGAGAAGAAAACAAATCTTATTTTACAAACATACCCGATCACCATTTTACATTCGTTGATTTTCGATCCCTGCAGGTACACTAATTAAAGTGTACATGTTCGCTTATCTCTGAAAATTGCCTGGCCTTTTACTTGCATACATTGATCACTAGAACAAGATGGCCCACTATTAACATGACATAACATCACGCCTGTAGTTCTCGAAGGGGTAGGTATAGGGGTAACTAATAGTACATCTACATTTCGCCAGTTATATTTTTAAAACCCATGTTATAGGACACGAGCCTATAGCCCTGAGTACTACGGTACCCCTTGATAAGACTGGCTGTCAAACTATCGGGCCACTGAACTCTGTATGTGATGTAATGGATGTTCACCCATCCACAGACTGACCTTGACTAGATCAGCATTTCCTGATCAACCTATGTGTCTGTTTAATATTAAGCCGTAGTAGCTCCATGTCTCATTAATTTGCTTTCGAGTATTTTTTTTTTCGGATAGTTTCCATGACTTCTCCATTGAGCGGAGCGGAAGGGAGTATCAGGTTTTTACTGTCTAAAATCCTACCATGTTCCTTTTTTTTGGACTTTGTGATCTGGAGAACCTAAATCTAACGAAGAGAGTTTTCGAGAACATTACCTAAAGAGATACCCGCGTTTTCTCTTTCGAATAACCCGCAACCCCGGCAAGTGTCCCTGACAGGCCCCTTTACTTTGCACGACATCTCTTTGAGGCACGCGTAGAACCCGGAACGCGCCGTCGTCACGGAATGTCGTCACTTACTTTCGTGTCTAGTAGGGGTACATCCAAATACTGTTCGGGCTACAGAGTTGATGAGCTCGCTTAACTACTATTTAATTTCATATTTAGGTGCTCGCTTCTACCTGAATTTTAATGGAAACGTTTTCTTTGAAGCGAGCAAGTACGAAGTTTTTCTTTAGTAAAATTAATATTTCAGCTAAGTCGAAATTAAACGAGTCAGCGATGTGCGGTGGGATGCATCAATAGGGTTCTCCATCTGTTGAAAGTTAATTTTAATACAACTGGGGTACCCAATGGATATACCCCATTATTCAAGCTCATCTCATATGACTCAAGCAAGGAAAGCCTAAAGGAGGCTTTCACAAGTGTAAATTAAATAATTTTGCACCTAATTATAATGTTAATTTTTTTACTAATATTTTTTGTGCGACTGCATTAATTTTTCTTAGTTTTCATGTCCTATGTACGACCGATAACTTGTATGTGTGGTGCTTACTGCGTGCTTAGTATAAGTTGGTTATAAATAAAAAAAGTTGCCTGTAGTCTTCTGATTAAATTACCTACAGGAATTCTTGATCATTGCAACATCTATTTACGAGTACATTAACAGTTTTATTCATTTTGTTTGATAACGTTTCTGTTAATTTTTCAGAGAGTGATTTGAATGGCTTTTTTAAATACTGTAGCAAACCTGAAAGTTTGAAAGAAAATTTCATTCGATTCGTTTCTTAGACTCTCACCAGAAACGGTTTAGATCGATCTTCTTTCTTTCTTTCTTCTCGTGTGATTGTTTAACCTGGTATCAGGGTTTTTATGCCGCCTATGAGACTAAGTCTAAGGAATATCTTTCAGGCATATTTGGTTTCCCCACGAATGTTTTCCTTCACCGAAGCAAATGACAATCCTTACTAATATTATAAAAGCGAAAGTGAGTTTGTTTGTTTGTTACCTCTTCACGCTTTAATGGCTAAACCGATTTTGATGAATTTTGGTACAGAGATAGTTGGGAACCAGGAGACGGACATGGGCTATTATTTTTTTAAAAAGAGTGGGATATGAGGGAGAAAGAGGGAAGAAACGGAAAAACTTAGCGTTGCTATTACAAATCAATAAGGCGCTACCGAATTTAACGCGAGCGAAGCCGCGGGCAAAAGCTAGTACTTAAATAAATCAGAGGTGCGAACGGTTCGAACTCGTGACCGATGACTTGGCAGTACGATAGTCACACCACTAGGCTATCATTGTTTATACATAGATGACACTACAGCATAAACTAATAGTACACTTCGCGAAGTTCAGCAGGAATTATCTCCTACAGTATTAAGCGTCATTTTATGTACTTATAATTTTACTTGCATACATTGATCACTAGAACAAGATGGCCCACTATTAACATGACATAACATCACGCCTGTAGTTCTCGAAGGGGTAGGTAGAGGGGTAACTAATAGTACATCCACATTACGCCAGTTATATTTTTAAAACCCATGTTATAGGACACGAGCCTATAGCCATAATCGGGCACAAATCTCAACTGCGTGACCGCTATTGAGAAATTCTTGATGGAAAAATCCAATGGCACTATTAAAATAAACTATAGCAGCTGAGAGGTGAACAGTCCCAATTGACAGCGCCATTCACGAACATGACGCATGGAGCATTACCGACTAAGTGCTTGGGGATATCGAAGTGCATCGTTTTCAGGTAAATATATTCTAATAATTGCTGGCTGGAGACGCGATAAATTTATGCGATTGTTTTTATTAGTAGAGACTAATTTTCTAATTAAATTACCACCTGCGGCAAGAGCACGTATAATAAATAAGATGTAAAACGCGCTCGGCGCAGTGACTCCTGTTTACTATATTAATAAAAGATAGGTAGGCCCACCTAAGAAGTTTTGAATTTAGTAGTCAAATATTAATTTATCATTAAATTTTAATGTTTATTTATAAATCACTAGCTTTTGCCCGCGGCTTCGCTCGCGTTAAATTCGGGGTAACATAGTTCCCTTTGCGCCTTATTGATTAACGCTAAGTTTTCCCTTTTCTTCCCTCTTTCTCCCTCACATTCCACTTTTTTAAAATAAAAATAATAGCCTATGTCCGTCTCCTGGTTCCCAACTATCTCTGTACCAAAATTCATCAAAATCGGTGTAGCCATTAAAGCGTGAAGAGGTAACAAACAAACAAACAAACTCACTTTCGCTTTTATAATATTAGTAAGGATAACATTATTGACATGTGTACGTGCTTGATCTAAAATAATAGTGAGTAAATAAAATCTAATTTCTCATCTACTCACATTCCTTGCGACTACTTTGGGTTTCGGGAGAAGATACGCGGCCTTTTTGTTTGATATAAACCTCCATTCTCCTAAGAACGTTTGTAAATAAACCCAATAATATAAACATATACAGACTAAAATTATATACCTACATTAAAACCGATAACAGTAAAAAACGTCAATAATTACTACCGTCATTTTTATATCATGACAACCCTAGAAATGTCAGTTTGACATAATATGTCGCAGGTTTTTTTTGTATAGACACTATTTTTTTAATAGCGTGTAAGTATATCGCACATTTTTAAAGTGATACCGCTAGCACTAAAGGGGCGCCGCCGCATTGTTCAACAGCTACCGACAATGACATGCACCGGCACCAACAACCGGTAGATTTTAATTTCTGTTCACAACGTGCTTACTAAAATGATAAATGTTTTCAGGAATATTTGGAAAATAACTTTACCATATATTTATTTATAAACTAAGTAACTATACATACACACTTGATAAACTAAAGTAACTAATTAGTTTTCATCTGCCTAGCCTGTTCCCAAATATGTTGGGGTCGGCTTCCAGACTAACCGGATTCAGCTGAATGTATGTATTTTTTATGGAACGACTGCCTATCTGACCTCCACAACGCAGTTAGTACTGGTAAGACTGATTGTCAGACTTTCGGGATACTGATTTTCTGTAACGACTGTCAAAGATCTACAAATGACAGCCGGGCCCAACAGCTTAATGTGCTTTCCGAGACACGGAGGAAACTCGGTATAACGAGTGGTCACCCATCCACAGATCATTCAAAGATCGACCCGAGGTGCCATTAATATTTGTATATGTGCCCCCTTTTTATAAATAACCGATTTTATTATTATTATTACTCCGGACATATATTTTATATTCTCGGCTAACTGGAAAGTGCTGACAACACGGGCCTAAGCCAAGTGATTATCAGTTACGATAGATGAAGTGCGGTCTGGCGCAGAACATTGTATAGATGATGATGGAGTATTTGCGTTTTGATGTAGATTTTCTGATTCATATTGCAGAAATTTACTGACGAGCCTGCAAGTATTTAATACTAGCTTTTGCCCGCGGCTTCGCTCGCGTTAAATTCGGAAGCGCCTTATTGATTTGTAATAGCAACGCTAAGTTTTCCCGTTTCTTCCCTCTTTCTCCCTCATATCCCACTCTTTAAAAAAAAAATAATAGCCTATGTCCGTCTCCTGGTTCCCAACTACCTCTGTACCAAAATTCATCAAAATCGGTTTAGCCATTAAAGCGTGAAGAGGTAACAAACAAACAAACTCACTTTCGCTTTTATAATATTAATTAATATATAAATATATAATATATATTTATGTAAGGATTACTGCTCTTTGTAGTAGATAGGCATTTAGCAGTAATTATTATTATTAAACATTTGAATCATCAGTAAAAAAATTAATGATTTTCATTCGGTGTAAGGCGTCGTTCTAACTGGCGCACAATAGTACGACGATACGATGCGTTCTCATTATAAGTTCAAAAATACAGAGTTTTTCAGAGTTTCTTCTTGATCCCAAGACATCGCGCGGACACAGGCTATGTTTCATTGACCTCTTCATCGCACGATGATAACGCATCATCCCACTAATTGCGCGCTGCCTTACGTAATGTAAAGCCATACAAGTGTAGCCTTAATCAACACACGGCACAGCTTCCGGGAATAATAACTGCTAAATGTTTGAAATTAATTTTCCAGTTTGGTTTTGAGCTCAATACGTGTTAAACATTAGAAACTACTGTATTTCGGCAAAAGAGGCTCACCCAATGTTCGAACTGAACAAATATTGTTCCCACTGTCTACCACCCACTTGTAGTTTCGATAAACTATTAAGTGGCTGGATATGCAACAGCATACACAAAATACACTCGAGAGCAACAAACCCTTAAAAAATCTATAAATCTAACTAAGAATCCTGGTATAATGAAATAAATTGTGTTTAATAGACAACTAAATACTCCTTAAATGAAGGTATTAATACTTCTTAGTTATTGTAAAAAAAACATATTTGAAAAAGAGCAGTTTGGCATTGTTTTTTCTTTATGTAATTTTTAGTAAATAAAATGACTCATAAATTTTATTAACTTCATTTGAAAGTTATTATATTGTCTATTATACAAAATTTATTTCATTAAGCTAGTAATATTAGTTTCCGAGATTTAAGGTTTCTTTAAGGGTTTATTGCTATCGAGTGTATTTGAGTATGCTCTTGACTCTTGTTTTTACCGAACACCTAAAAATATAGGTTCACAAGCACAAGGTTTTTCTTCAATTTCAACTTTCTAATAATGGTATAAACATCCTGATTATTATACTATTTGAGTAGAAAACAAACAAAAAAACGTTTACTCTCATAAAATCGTGTTTGGTGGTTATTAAAGTACTCTTATGAAATATGGCACAGATGATCTAAATCATCCATAACTTTTTGAAAGCAGATAGCATTTCAAAGAAAAGAACGATTCATTTGACTTTTTTTAACAAAACAATCAAAGATGGCTCCTGTTTCTTATGACATGTAAAACGCTTACTGTATCCATGTTAATACGCTGTCTATACCACAATCAATGAATGGCTGCAAAACAAACCAGTGATTTGTTTTAGCATAAATCTATTTTTTTTTACCTTTCTTTACACCTGGAATGTCTCCTGTAACATGTGTGCATTCACAAAACATTTAAACTCACATACACGAACTGCCAGACCCGGAACTACATATAACTTTCGAAAAACCCAACAATATTATCTAACATTCAACTACTCTCAACGCTAGAGAGTTAAATTAGAACTTCGAACCTAGTTAGTTCAAAATCCATTAGGGTAGCCAGCTCGAATCTTTCAAAGTCCATTTATATAAATCATCATCATCATCATCCATCATTTACTTCGCATCGCCGTACCTTTATGTTCAAAAATATTTCTAACTGGAGTAATAAAATGGGCACCTGACAACCGTCATATCAAACTTCTAATAAAGTTAGTAGAATTCTTTAACATTCGGCTGAATTAGTTTCTTCTACGTAAGCGTGCTCCACCCTAGGCAGCATCATCGCGAAGTCAGGCGAGTAGCGGCCGAAAGCCTATTTAAGTTGGCAATTAAGTAGTTCTTATAATTAACACTTGAAACGGGATATTTACCATGTTTGTTATTTGTATCGAGTTTCCGATATTTCGGCGATGTTGCAAACGCCATGATCACAGATGAAATGAAGTTATTGCGGGTGGATGTTCACGAGCAGCCCAAACGATCCACCCTCTTCCTTATTCGTTTTTTTGCGTTTTTGCAACATCGCCAAAATATCGGAAACCCGATACAAATAACAAAGATGGTAAATATCCCGTTTCAAGTGTTAATTATAATGTTAGTAACCATGTCAGTTTAAAGACTTATACCTAAGTACTTCCTTGTAGTAAAGTCAAACTGCTTAATGGTAATAATATCAGATTATTACTGAGATTGCCGTCTTTCGGCATTATAATAATCATATCAGGGCGGACTAGCATTAATATTTTACCCGACCATTGCGTCTGTAGTGGACATTGATCTTATAAGATTGTTTAGGCCATTTTAAGAACTACTACTACGTGTACATAAATTGTAAAATTACCATTAAAAGTTGAATTTACTTATGCACTCAAATTGGCTCAACAGTGGACGTTTTCAAAAACAAACAGCCAACGTTTATAAAAAAGGGTAGCGCTCATGAAGCTGTCGTTATTCGCTCTCAATTAAAAACCGATTACTAAATTATTCAAGCCTCCGTGCATGGTACTGTTTGTCCAGCGCTACCGACACAAACAGAAATGGACCACGGCCATGTTTCTGACGTGTGCCATTAGTTACGTTTCTCGTTTATGTTCAACTTTTCATTTTTCAGGTGACAAAATAATATTTAAAATTCACGAGTTAATAATGACTAGCAAACGCAGCGAACCCTTTTCATGTATGCATTCTAATGCGCGAGAGGCTTTTTACATCCCCTCTAGTAATAATAACTTGCTATCTGCCAAAATGAGTAATCAACACATCGACCAATGTTTTAATTTTAAGTTATTAACTCCGGGCCCTAAGAAACAGGCGCACCCTATTTTAGTAGCCTTTTTGTACTTCTTTATTATTTTTATTTATTATTTTAATCATCTGTAACATATAGAATAAAGATTGTTAATTTTGAAGTGTAGTTTGGTTGTATAATTCGTAGTTTTTTTATTTATCGTTTTTACTTTTGCATACCGTGAGGTAGTTTGTGGAAACTGTCTCTATATTATTTACACCACATTTATAGGAAATATTTTTTCTGTATTTCTTTCGGTATTTCGAGCCGTGTTCTAATTCTGTCAACATAAAACTTGTTACCGAATTACCGATATCAGTGATGTTTAATTAAGAAAAACGTAACTATGTTTAATATATTTATTCTCCAAATTTTCCTTTTTTTGCTTTTGAAGGACCCTGCGCAGTACCTAATAATGACGAGATGTCTACAAAATAAAAAGAGTGTAGTGTGTCTACATTTTGAGGTCGCAGTGTTTGTGAGAAACAATATCGACATGTATAATTATTACACGCATATACGACGGAAGCCGACAAGTTACATACACATGACAACCTATTGTTAACTATTATAACCTGATCTCTCTCCTACGGTTCGCACACCGTAGTAGAGAGATCAGGTTAAAATGGTTTTGTATGGCATGGTGTGCCGTCGTGTGTACATTAGCTATTAAGAGTCATCTTATGCATGAAAGTATCTTTTGTATGGCTACACGCATCTTTATTATTAAATATTCCGGGGTCTATCAGAATAATAACGGAAATTAAAGAAAAGGAGTCTCCATGTTCTGTTTGTAGATAAGTGCTACTACTCTAATAAAGACTTCTTCTACTAACTACCAATTCCGCTCAGTCATAGTGTTCAGTAGCCTGTTTGATCTATCCTAAACCTACCTTCATTCGTTTTGTTTGGTTTTATCTTTTAGTTCTTTTTTTTAAATAATTTTCCTTTACCTTCTTAGGTATCTTCTTTCCTATGCATCCTATAAGAAGGTACATAGTTGATCTAATTAATTATTTAAGACCTGTTTTATGTACAAACCTATGATCCACAAAAAATATATTATGTTTTTTAATATGATAACGTTGCCCCACACTAGGAATTTCTCCTGTATCGTGGGTGCGTTTACAAACATTTAAACTCACATACACAAACAGCCAGACCCGAAATAACTATGTTTAGGTCATATTGACTATGCTATATATCTTTATTAACTATGTTAGTTTGTTTTTAGGACATGGGACCCTCCACAGGTGATAGATATGTCAAGAAGTAATTCTTGGTCAATTATTAAAAGAAGCATAATACATACATGGGTGAAATAGGAACAGTATTTTTAATAACCGTCAAAAATGTTCAATGCTTTCTAGTGTTGTCCATGCTTGGGTCTAGTGTAAATCCGCATTCTAGATTAGTAATCTTTTCACGTCGATTAAATTTGCGACAGAGAACTGTTCTCTGTCGCAAATTTAATCGACTCCTACCTGCCCCCTTTCGAAATTAGGAGAATTTCGAATGCATTGTGACTTTTGTCAAAGCCACAAGCTGTAGTTTCCCGTGTGTACGTATGCTCTGCTCCCTTAATCCCTGTGCAACACGACATCCTTATTTCGACACAAGTCAACAGACTGAACGCAAACCGTCTACCGGAATAATTGCATCTAACTTGATGCTATCATACTGAAGGTAGAATAGAACACCTTCACGCGAGTTAATCTTCCTTCATTAAAACCGAGAAATGCTTTCGTGTAAACTATTCGGATCGCTAGATTTAATGGTAAAATTTCTGTTCATTATGGCTTCGTATGAAAATCAAAGTACCTGGGAATAAGCTAACGTTAGAATGTTGTTAATGTATTTTTGATAAATCTTTTATACTATTCTGTTCTACGTCATCAACGTAAGGGAACTTTACTTAAACGTGATGTTGTGTGATACTGTGTTATAACTAGAGATAGGATATATATTTTCCTTAAATTTGAGAATATGGCTATTATGGAAAGCATTGTTTTATCTAAAAATTTCGGGATCCCGGAAAATTCAAACCCATTTTAACACAAATTACTGTTGCCCTGTTTATAACAGGGCAACAGTAATTTAGTAATACGCTTTTCCCTACTTATTTTGTCAGTGATTTTTGACGACTTTGGCAACAAATTTCAAATCGGGCCTATTGAACCTCAAGGAATATAAGTGAAAGAAGAGAAAAAGAAAAAAGGAACAAGAAAAAAAAAGGAAGGATTCAAAAAAAAGGAACAAGTTTGAAGCTCCCCCCCCCCCCCCCCCGTCCGCCCAGAGCAGGGGAAGTAATTTGATGATTACCTATCCGCAAAAACGAGAAAGGAAAATAAGCTAGTTATTTTAATTAATTACTTACTGCTGAGACGGAGGAGCTCATGGCTAAATAATAACAGCCACTCGGCTCGATCTTTAGATTAAGACGCGCTTGCTAGGTATAGGTTCTAAAAACTATAACATATTTATTTACGTTTTTTGCAAACAATAAACCAAAAACGGTTCATAACGAAAACTTTCATACTTCAAAACGAAATAGTTTCAAACACTTTTAAGTCCACATGACAACAGCCCCGATTTAAATTGTCACCACATACTGGGTTTATTTTGAAACAAGTTAGGTCATGACATGGCCTAGTTTTTGGCTAAAACTGAATTTGTTGGTGTCTGTAAAATAGAGCGTCGTGTGTCAGCACTAAGTAAGTATCCCATTTTGACTAGCCTTTTTCCAACTAGGTTGGGGTCGGCTTCCAGTCTAACCAAAAACATCTGACTACCAGTATTTAACAAAGAGCGACTGCCTATCTTAACTCGATAACCCAATAAGAAACTTGGATTATACTGTACCCCTTGGTTATACTTGTTTTCAGACTTATTATTCCACAAAGATCTAAAAATGACAACCAAGACACACGGCTTCCGGGTTTGCAAATTGTTCGAGAGATACCGCGGCCCCGGAACATAAAGGGCAAAAGAAGGAATATGGGTGGATTGGATTTTAGGCAGTACAAGTCTGACACTCCCCCCCACTCCGCCTAGAGCGGGGGAAGTTATTTGATGATTTCCTATCCGAAAAAAAAAAGTGGAAGCGCCAGATTCCCGAAAAGAGGCTCGCGAAATTCAATGTTTTCGCCGTATTTTGTATTACGTGTGTCAGTTGGTATATTGATTAAAATATGAATAACGACCGTTTATATCGGTTTATCATTTAAAACATCAATGCAGCTAAGTTGACCACATTGTGCTTTCCAAGAAATGGTCATTTATTGAGGTGTGATAATTTTAATTACTACGCTATTTATATTTAAAATCAACATGCAACCCGGCATTGGACTTCACATTGGAGCATAAGAAATTTGGGCTGGCGTCGTCCTGTCTATCAATTGTACGATGACACGTTCAAATAAACAGTATTTTTCAGAGTGTCATTTTCATCGCACCCCGAGAACGATCCCTGCTAGTTAATACGACGCCTAAAGCTAAACAACTGTGACTTTTTATTTCCTTTACAGTTTACACTGGCAAATGTATTGAACAAGCTTCAATCAAACTCGTATGCAATCAAACTTTTACTAACCAATTATCCTAGCCAACTGCAGCCATTTCACTTTTTGATGTTTGTCACGTTAAATTTTTTTTTTTTTGTAAAAACTTTGCCCCACACTAGTAATTTCTCATGTATCGTGGGTGTGTTTACAAACATTTAAACTCACATACACAAACAGCCAAAACCCGAAACAACTATCTGTAGGCCATACAAATATTTGTTCCGTGCGGGAATCGAACCCGTGACACGCAACGCAGCAGTCGATCGCTCAGCCACTACGCCAACCGTGCCGTCAAATAAGACACGTACAATAAGTTTCTGATTACGAAGGCTCACTTTGAACGTAAAGAACAGTGATTTTAAATTTTATACTGTTTTCGTTGTGGCATCCTCGTGAGCTCGTGAGCTCGTGGAGCTCGTGGCTAAATAATAGCAGCCGCTCGGGTCGATCTTTAGGTTAAGCCGCGCTTGCCTAGGTTGGTCTGTGGATGGGTGACCACCCGTTACATACCGAGTTTCCTCCGTGCCTCGGAAAGCACGTTAAGCCGTTGGTCCCGGCTGTCATTTGTAGATCTTTGACAGTCGTTACAGGTAGTCAGTGTCCCGAAAGCCTGATAACCAGTCTTACCAAGGGGTATCGTATTACCCAGTACTAACTGGGTTGTGGAGGTCAGATAGGCAGTCGCTCCATGTAAAATACTGATATTCAGCTGCATCCGGTTAGACTGGAAGCCGACCCCAACATAGTTGGGAAAAAAGGCTAGGCAGATGATTTCGCTGTGGCATCCTGCAGGTGACATAAGATAAACCGTACCTTTTCTTATTTCTATCTTGCACGTTACCACGATTTACAATCATGACTAAATAATTTGGCTGCACCATGTATTTCGT
Organism: Ochropleura plecta; assembly: GCA_905475445.1. Classification (NCBI taxonomy): domain Eukaryota; kingdom Metazoa; phylum Arthropoda; class Insecta; order Lepidoptera; family Noctuidae; genus Ochropleura; species Ochropleura plecta. The sequence continues at coordinate 24,954,566 of FR997721.1, read as the reverse complement.
GGTCGTAAAATATATAATCCTTACTAATATTTTAAAAGCGAAAGTGAGTTTGTTTGTTTGTTTCGTTACGTCTTCACGCCTAAATGTTACAACAGATTTTGATGAATTGTGAGTTGGTACAGAGATAGTTGAGACCCTGGAGGCGGACATAGGCTAATTTATTTAAAAAAAAAGTGAGATGTGAAGGAGAAAGGGAAAACTTAGCTTTGCTTTTACTGAAAACTACAGGTAGCAGGTACCTGCAAATCAGGAAAGTGGAACTGTGTTACCCTGAACATAGAAAAAGAAGTGTACGTTAAGATTTTCATTTTTGTTTTAGTCATTTAAAGCCTTTAATGAAACAACAACGAAATATATGTTATATTACGATTCAATTTTATTGAATTGTTCGTTGAATGTGCTTAAAAAGAGATAGAACCATCAGAATCGCACTTTTTTTCTAAACTGCGTTTTTTTTAAGTTACAAATTTAATCATTAAAATGAAATTCTAAAAAAAAACAGTAAAACAGTATAGCTAACCCCAGCCCGTTCAATTAAACAATTCAAATAACACTACTTCAAAAAAAGTTTCGTATTACTTGAAAGGTAATTTCCTGTATGTCAATTTCCTTCACGAAACAAATGACACAAATTTTAAAAAGATCATGTTTTACCTCAACGTTGGTCAAGTACACTCAATCCTAGAAGTGAAACATTTTACTAACAAATTATTGAAGTCATTACAACTTCCTCTTTTAAACATCCCACTTTATCGGCTCATACTCGTACGCCATGCAATTGCAATCCTAAAAGCCAAATATCAGATAAAAGCTTTCGTTTTAATTACAACGAGCTGGTTAGTCGACCATGTCCAAGCCAAAGGGAACTGCTATCTACACTATGTTTTTTATTCCGCCCGCCCATTGATTGTTCGGTTCAAGCCGGACTAAAATTGCGAGCTACGAATGTTCCGTGTATACTCAAGAAGCTTTTGTTAGTGCTACGACGCCTACGAGCGTAGTCCGCTACGCCGTAGCACGTCCGAAGTTGCTTGGTTACTTAAGGTGAAAGCTCCAACCTACCCGCGAAATTCAAATTTTCTTACGTTTTTTGCAATTTTCAGGCCAGTGCTAGGTTGTATGTTGATTAAAATATTATTCGCGGCTGTAAGACGTATGTAATTATAGAATTATAATCATCAAAATCACCAATACAACCCTCCAAGTTCATAAAGGCGTAGGAACAAAAAAAAAACAGAAAAAGTCTTTCCTACAGCTTAATCATCAAAATCACCAATACAACCCGTATTGGTGATTTTGATGATTATAATTCTATAATTACATACGTCTTACAGCCGCGAATAATATTTTAATCAACATACAACCTAGCACTGGCCTGAAAATTGCAAAAAACGTAAGAAAATTTGAATTTCGCGGGTAGGTTGGAGCTTTCACCTTAAACTTCAGGTATAATGACACCTATAATGGTGACGATTTTGTCATTTTAACACTGTACTGTACCATTTCTAACATTGATTCAGCTTTCTCCAACTCTACAGATCTCAATATTTTTTAATACACTGAAACGAAGTCAGCTTCAGACATATTGAAATGAACGAAATAGTTGGTTTCTTCAATCAATGAAGTACATAATAATTAAAGCAGCTTACTATCCCTCGAAGCGGATATTTCACTCGATAAAGTAGCCAGAAATCTCATGTGTAGTTAAAAAATAGTTCTACCTCAACCTCCAGTGGCCAAAAAAAGTTGGTTGAAAATGGTTTTTTTTTCACTTCCGATGTTTCACTTTCGTTGATCATGTTATACTTTTATTTGTTCAAACTGTACTCTATGCTACGTTATTAACAATCCAGCTATCTCTGCTTAGGAAAATCCTGGCAATTTTTCTTTATTTGAAAATTTCCTTATTCAAAAATATTTATTTATATTTTTATACATGCCACATGCAAAAAGCGGAGACTTTTATCTCTTAACCAACAACTTACAACTAATATAAATGGCGACATGCGCCAGAAAACGTGATCACTAAATGCTTACGAAGTAACCACGTTTGTTTTTGTACCCTCTTCTTTTAAGTTGGTTAAAACCACTTTTATATCAATAAATACTTTATTATATACTTTAGTATACAGTTCAAACATGTGGAACTAGATTTTTTAATGATTAAAGAAATATACTGTTTGACTTATCATATGTTTAGCATTTTCCCAACTAAGTTGGGGTCGGCTTCCAGTCTAACCTGATGTAGTTGAATATCAGTATTTTACATGGAACGACTGCCTATCTAACCTCCACATACCAGTTGGTACTGGCTAATACGATATCCCTTTAGAACTGGTTACTTTTAAGACTGGTTGTCAGATTTTCGGATACTGACTACCTGTAACGAACTACAAATGACAGCCGGAACGAACAGCTTAATTAAAGTGTTTTCCGACACACGGAAGAAACTTGGTAAGTAACGGGTGGTCACCCATTCACAAACCAACGGAGCAAAATAAACGGAATACTAATAATAGTACATTTAGGTTGCTTTATTATTTTTTTATACTCACGGTTTACATTTTTAAATATTTCTTAAATAATTAGTTCATTTATTGATATCAGTAAAAAAAAACAAGTTCTGTAGACACAGACACAAAAAAACAAGTTCGTTACCTTTGACTAAGAACCGTACTTTAAGATATGCGATCCTCGCTCATGTCGCCGTCAATATGCAAGAGTTGAGAATACTGTATTGGATCTACAAACCCAGCTTTTATCAATGAGTTAAGTGGTGCGACTTACTTGTCGCAGTCACGGCGTGCAAGCAATTTTTTTTATTTTTGTTCAGTGTTTATTTTTTTTGTTATTTTGTGAGTCGGTATTGCGACAAATAATTATTTTTTCTTTCTTTCTTCATTGTATAACATTTTCGTAGAAAGCTACTTTGAAATGACTTCAGAAATTACGCTGTAATTTTTTTTACGATCTGATCTGGGTCTTCAGGGATTTAATAATGTTGTGGTATAAAAAAAAATTAGAAACACCCTCTCTCATCTTCTCAACTTATCCTTTCACAATTGAAACGGTTAGTTGAGAAGATAGATAGATGTAAATGCATAAAAATAACAGGTCGACTACTTATCCGAGTCTGCCATATTGAATTTAGAATGACGTGACTTTGGTAATGTATTGTCATCCAATTAAAAATGTGTGCTAAATTTCACCTCAATCGTAAACCGGGAAGTTTAACTTCTAAGACTTTTTTACATAGGTTAGGCCAAGCAGATGTCGGGACAAACTAGACTATAGATAGGTTCCATCAGAACTGGTAGGAGGACGCTAGGGTTCGTGAGAGGGGGAAGGAGTGGAAGGAGGCTTGCTCAGGAGTGAGACAAACAGACTAGGAAAACCTACCCTGCAAGGCGTACAAATATTTATACACATAAGATGGGACGCTATTTAATAGGGTAGTTGACACCACCAATCAACTGACATACTTTTTATGAGCTGTCAAAACGCGATTCCCCCATAGATTTTGTATAAGACTCGCAACCGATGACGTCACTAAGTTGTCAAGTCCATGACGCAACTATTTATTAAATTATTAAAAGCAACTAAATTCGAATTTTAAAGTTATTTTGAAATGAATGGAGTTCTCAGGTCTAGAATAACGTGTTCTTTCAGAGAAATTGTGTCTTTAAATTATTGGTTAATGGTGTCAACTACCCAATTGATAGGCAAAACGGCAATCAAAATGCGGGTAAATCAATATAACTTTAAATCAACTACGACTTAAACATTATTTGTGTAATTAATCCCCGTTTGCACTAACACGGAGCCAGTTGCAATGTTAGAATTTCAACTCTCATCGCCGAATAACGGCAATCCAATGGAGTGAATATGATCTCTTCATCGGATTCCCATTTCGTGGTTTATTAGTGTTAATTAAAACAAGCACTCTTGATTCGCGTTTATGGAAACAGAAAATGGATTTACGTATATATTAGAAGCTCGTGGCTAAATAATACCAGCCGCTCGGGTCGATATTTAGGTTAAGCCGCGCTTGCCTAGGTTGGTCTGTGGATGGTTGACAACCCGTTACATACCGAGTTCCCTCCGTGCCTCGGAAAGCACGTTAACCTATTGGTGTCATTTGTAGATCTGTGACAGTCGTAACAGGCAATCAGTGACCCGAAGGTCAGCCAGTCTTACCAAGGGGTATCGTATTACTCAGTACTAACTGGGTTAAAGAAGTCAGATAGGCAGTCGCTCCATGTAAAATACTGGTGTTCAGCTGCATCCGGTAAGACTGGAAGCTAACTCCAACATAGTTGGGAAAAGGCTAGGCAGATGATGAATCTAACAGTCGTTTGAAAAGAGAGAGTAGAGATTGCTTTTTTAAACACGAAAACAGAATAGTTTAGGATGTGAGGATAAATTAAAGCAAACTTTGAACGGGTTTTCTTTACCGATATGTTTGTCCGAGCAGAGAAAGAGCAACGACTGTTAAGAAAAACTTGTTCTTACATACATTTTACTTCAACATTATTGGTCCTAAAATATTATTGACACCTCAAAATAAGTCAAGAAATTAAATATTTAGTCAATATTTCTTGTTAAAAAACCTTTTTCTCTGTCAAAAACACCACTTCTTTTAAATTAATATCAACTTCGGCAAGAAATTTGAATAAAAAATCTTGCCTATCGGTTATCCATCCTTGATATTAGCCATATTTATTGAAGTAGCTGTAAATAGTTTCTCAATTGGGCTGACTATGAGTAATTCTGTATTGAGAGGCGATCAAGTGTGAACGTCGTCGCTATGATGGCTTGGCGATATTTGTTGCCAGTCTAGACTGTTGCGTTTGTAAATGTTTAGTGATGTACAATCAATGGGGAGGCTTCGATTTCTATTACGGTTATTCCTATAAAAATCCACACCAATATTGTTTTGTAAAATATTCGAGATGTAGTCATCTTTTTGTTAGGAAAATACCTCTAATAAGAAAAGTATGTGCATAAATTTTTAGAAATAGAACTAATTTTAATATTTACTTTATTGTGAAATGTAAAACGAATGCTCACAAAATTGATAATAACAACTTAAATTTATTAACGATTCAAAACACAACTCCCAGCATATATAAGAAGGCCATGGCACGGAAAAGTCACGTAGATAATCAAATAATTTCCCAAACTGATACAGGTACTATATATATGGTGTATATCTGATCAGCGGTTACCAAACGGAAGCACAACAAATGTTTGGAGTACCGGTTCCGGGACGAATTCGCGGTGGGAGCGTCATGCTAATAGCCGGATACAAAGTGCCCCTTGCAATTGACGCCCGGTAACTGCACAACAAACACGCTCAACGAACCTGATCGAATAAACGCATGCATTTTCTAATAAAATAAAATAATCGCCATATTGTAATCCAACTGGTGACAAGTGGCCAGTTACGTCGTTACGTGACCTTAGTACCCGACACTCCTGATCTGATTTAAGTGGTCCCGATGCACTTTTATGCTCCGATCTTCATTGGCAATGTCGGTAAAGGTCACAGCGCAGTGCCATACATACGTACCCTCTAAGGTGTATTTACGATGGATCCTTTTAAGTAAGCCGTCATTGTGGGTGGGCCGTTTGTAAGAGTCACGTTAACAAGCTAGCGCACAACAAATGTCGATACATCATTCATGTTTCTTTAGATGTTTGCTGTGATATCTTTTATAATGAGGAACAGTATTTTCTGCTATAAAACTGATGATCGTGCGGTACAAAGCCAACAATAACGAGCGTCTCCTTCTAGCAAAAGTTGCTTATTTATAAGAAACTTTTGCAACAGACTTTATAGAACCGTGTTTTTTTCTCGATTAAAATAGCTGCAGACGGTGAAAATAATGAAAATATGATGTCAGCTAAAAAAACAACTACTGGTACGTTGAGGATAAAATTGTTTCGAGGATTGACAATCAACATCGGCGCAACCGAGGCTGGACTACACAATTATTCCCATTTTGTTAGACGTCACAAATCATCCAGGAAAAAATACTAAAGACATTGCGGAAATCGCTTGTCTCTTAATAAAGGAACTGGGAAGAAAGCCTCAACTATGGCAGTTAAAAATGTATAAGTACATTTTAGACAGTAGTTCGCATCTTCACAAATTCAACTAGTTAAGTTTAAAGGCCTGAATATAATTATGAGTCAGGGTGAAAGTTTTAATGCACGTTTGAAGCTCACATTGTTAGTGCCAGCATTGTTTCATAACTAAATTCCACAACCGTACTTAATCTCAAAATTCAGGAGCTGAATCTAGACAGATACCTCCGGAAAACCAATATCAGACCTTCCAGATAGGTCAATTTAAAAGCTGGACATTTAGTGACCATAGGATTCGACAATTTGTGCAACGGACAATGCATTTTGAAACCTCGTGTTACATTGTTTAGAGCGAATTTAATCTATTCGAGAGAATTGCACGTAGATGTCTGTGTTAAGTTTCCGAATGCGATAGCTCTCGAGCGTAGTACATACGAGTATGTGCTGATCGCATTCAGTTTGTTCGGTGAAACGTCTTCATAATTTAAACACTAAACCAGTATACTATTTAATACTGTTTCCGAGAAATTCTCCCTCGCTTTTTCTGCTCTTTATATTAAGGATTTCTATTTACGTTGCCTGCTAGTACTCGTAATGACTAATTTTCCTCGCCGATTCATGTTCCTTCCTTTGCTCTTCGTGTTCCAAAGCCTTGTTAATCTCTTTGAAACCATCCCCCAGCCACTTTCCCTGCCTGGAATGCCACTATTACAAGTTTCATTGCATTTCACAGGTTTCATTCGTTTCGCAAGTGAGAAAGTACGCGACTACGGTGAACTTCGCAGTTAGACATTTCCAAGTTGAAAAAAAAGGCATGTTGTCAACTTACATTTTAATGGCTTCAGTTTGTAGTTATTTTAGTAACAGAATTATGAAGAATATCAACTGAGTGTTTTGCTTGTGTTTTTAAAAATTGAGTAGCTAGGTAAATTAACTGCTCAACATGATGAGATGACCTAGACTTCGCCTTTTACAAGTATTTTGTACTGTATTGATGCACGCTATTGTTTAACCTATACGTTTACGGTTCGGGCGACGGGTGTCGTGAAACGAGACCGAGCGACGGGTGTCGTGGAACGAGACCGGGCGACGGGTGTCGTGGAACGAGACCGGGCGACGGGTGTCGTGGAACGAGACCGGGCGACGTGGCTAACGGGCGACGGGTGTCGTAACTTTTTAAGTTAAGTTAAACTATCGACCCAATATAGCAGGCAAAATGTGGATATACTATTTTGTTAGAGCCAAACCTTCAAAGGAACAGCGTGAACTTGCACTGTTCCGTTGTGTGAAGTTGTTCGCTTCAAAATTTGCAAAACATTTTTCGACCATTTGTTGATATCCGATGAATATACATTTTTGTTGAATACGTTTTTGTGAACCAGGCTGCAGAATCAAATAGCCTAGTTCACATCTTCACGAGGTAATTCCTCAATGGTTAATGGCCAATAAATGGTAAATTATTTATATGTTTAGCACTCGTTTTTTATGTACGGGTGGGGAGACACCAAGTTGATATGTTTTTTTTTCTCTAGGTGATATGGTACTTTTGCTATTGGATAGATTTATATACAGATCTTTTATTGTATGCAACAAAAGACACAATACAGGAATTAACACAAAAAATATCAAACTTAGAAAAAAAATAACTAGATTTAAAAAAAAGATAGCAATTTACTTTTTGTTTTATTTGAGATTCCTTCGAACTAACACGTCAGTCAGTTTCTCAAATATTCGTATAACGGACGGGCACAAACCCATCCGATGTTCACAAATACAATGCATTTTTCCAGTGATTTTCGCCGTACAAAATTCTTTGTAAGTACCTTTTTTGTTGGGAGAACAGGCGTACTGCTTCCAGCTAATATGGTATGTACAGAGAATATTGTTTGCTTTTTGTTTTAAACAATCGAACAAAGAGCTGTTCTACCATTCCATTGCATATAGGCAAATACAAATAGCATCACAGAAAAATTAAAAAATGTAGTACCGACGTTAGAGAATACTACCCAGAGTTGATTTTACATGTCAAATCTAAAGACCATACTAAAAAGGTTCTTAAGAAACACTCTGTCATTGTGTTCATAACTAATATAGCACAAGAATGGCATTCTTCTTGTAACTTACGTTTTTTATACGTTATTTGATAACACAAATAAAAATGTATTACCCATTGCAAAATTTGAACACTTTATGTCACCTTATAATGTTTTTGTTAAACTTATTTTGAAATAAATAAATAAAAATAAGTTTTTAATGTAGAAAAGCAAAATGGCGGGAAACACCACTTTTATTCAGTTCGGTGGCATCGTTAAAATGAATTAAGTTGTGGGCTAATAGGCGTTTATTATGTAATTATGAAACGACGCAACAGTTGGGGCGAAGGATAATTTATTATCTTTTTCTATAAACAGCGCTGAATAGTTTCAAACATGGAGCAGTGCATAAATAGACTTTATTTGCCGTAATCCGTATTATAAAGTTGTGTAAGTCAAATATTTCGTATTATACCTTTGTTTAAGTCAAACAGGCATGAAACATAATAACGTATGAAATAAATACTTTTTACAAATGTAAGTGTAATTATACATCCTTACTAATATTATAAAAGCGAAAATGAGTTTGTTTGTTACGTATTCACGCCTAAATGGCCAAACCGATTTTGATGAATTTTGGTACAGATATAGTTGGGACCCTGGAGACGGACATAGGCTAAAAAAAGGAGAAAGAGGGAAGAAAAGGGGAGAGAAAGATATTCTTTTTCGATCATCACGCAGGTTAAAGTAAGCGTTAGCCCAAAGTAACTATGCCACGCGGACTAAGTCGGAAGCTAGTTTTTAATATAATTTGCTCTTATTACACTACGGATTAGGTTCAACATGAGACGGATAAATATATTACGTGTGAAATCGAGCACAAGCGTGCTTTTTTCTCATTTATTGCAACGAGCGTTTTCATTTTTTTCTGATTTCAACACGGATAAAAATAAACAAATCCCATTAGCCAACGGTGTTATACCTTTGTTTATACTTTAGTCTAAGAAGACAAAGCGCGGGGATAATTCAAATTAAATCACAGTATCAAGTTGATTAATGAAAAGTACTTTTGTTCTATTATTTATTTTTTCCGTAAGTGTATTGAAAAACGTCGTTTGATTCACATGAGAATTTGTCACTGCTGTAATCACTCTGCTGAATAACAGCCTTGCCTAGCAGCTCGAGCGTTAAATCCATCTCTGCCGCAATGACAAAATTTACTCACTTTGATTCAAGTGAGTAAATTTTGTGTTGTTGTGTTGTTAATGTACAATCTTAATGCATTTTCTAATGAATAACAATTTTTTAACGTATCGAAATACTTTCCTACAGTTGGGGTGTCCAAAATTAAAAATGGTTCAGGGCAGTTAACACATTTTTATTGTAGAAAAGGTATAAAAATGCATTTGCAGATTGAAGGTAAAAAGAAAAGAAATTCTTTTTACGCAGCGCTACTTAGTTTTATGTATAGAATCACTAACACGGTCTCCATCTACAAACCGATACATAACTATTCCTGTTTTTTTGTGTTATGGGGATTTTTAAAAACAAGAACATACTTCTTCCATGGTCAAATTTAAACAGTTACACAAACTTCAAAAACAAATCGATACACATAATGCCATCTATTGAGGTTTTTTTGAACTATTTTTTTCTTTCTTCGCTATGAGACCCCATTGTAGGTACGTTTGCTTCGCATAGATTTCGTAACATTTAGAGCGTTCAATTTTTTTATTTTTGTATGAAAATCTGGTGAACTAAAATATGATAAATGTTTAAATTTCCTAGAACAAAAGTTGTTGATTATGATGTTAGTAACATGCTCCTGAGACGTTGCCAGTGTTTTACAAAAATAACCCTGTATAATAGTAATTTTGGAATGTGTAGTATCAATTTTACTATAAAATAAATAGTGTAACTAATTATGTTGTCTAGGTATGTTATTGTGAATTAGAAATATTGATATATGTATGTCCATATTCTACATTTTTTGCAGAATGTTCAATGGCCAGGAAATGTGCAGAATGGACAAGGTAATCATCTTATATAAGTAACTAGATTTTTTAACTAACATGGTTTTTTCTATTTTAGATACATTGTAGTCTCATCTCTATTTAATATATCTTTTTTTCTTAGGTATTCAGTAGGTTAAATATTATTTTAATGTAAGGAAGAAGTGATGCTTTTCCGTTTTCTACCCCCTTATTAATCAATGCTCTTCTTTGTCCTTTCAATCTTTTTTTTTTTAGTAAATGGTTTATGTACGATAACTAGCTATTGCGCGCGACATTCGCTCGCGTGAAGTTATTACTTACTAGCTTTTGCTTACTAGCTTCACTCGCGTTAAATTCGGGGTAACACAGTTCCCCTTGCGCCTTATTGATTTGTAATAGCAACGCTAAGTTTTTCCTTTTCTTCCCTTTCTCCCTCACATCCCACTTTTTTTTAATAAAAATTAGCCTATGTCCGTCTCCTGGTTCCCAACTATCTCTGTACCAAAATTCATCAAAATCGGTGTAGCGATTAAAGCGTGAAGAAGTAACAAACAAATAAACAAACTCACTTTCGCTTTTATAATATTAGTAAGGATATCTTACTTCCCTATTTGAATCGGATTTTGTTTTGTTATGGAACCCTAAATTTAAAATAAAAGTTGTTAAACATACTACTTATAACATCAGCCGTCTTCTGGTAAAAGTCCCGTTAAATCGGACCAGCTGTTTCGAAGATTAGTAGGAGCAAACAGATAGAAAATTGTGTATACGTTTTAAGTACCGCATATATTTTCATATACCTATGTATTTAATAAAAAAAATATTTTGTAATTACAAATAGACACTTCAATTTTATTTGTTTGTATATTTTTTTTTATACAAACTGTCTTCAACATAACCTTTCTTTTACAGCTGTAACTTTCTTTGTTTGATTGGGACTTTTCAAATATGTATTTTGAAATGGGACTGCATTAGTATAACGATTGCGGGGTCACATAACCGTTGTAAAAAGTTTCCACAAACCATTGTTGAACGCCTTCCTCCATACGAAGAGACCAACCATGGAGATCTGAAATGCACTTACCGTTACATAGTTGGCGTTGATGTAGTCCCTCTCACAACGCTTCAGGATAACCCGGGTATGGTCGTACGGGTTTACGTCGCGGTAGCGGTTAAGAGGCTTGTTCTGCGGTTTCTTAGCTTCGTTCCAGCTGTAATTGAACCGTTGGCATTCCATCCCGATCTTCTGTTGGGCAAATATTGGGAGGTATTAGTGGAGTGAAACGGAATAACTATGGAAATAGTGTACTTTTGAATATACATGTATATGTATTGTACTGTATAATGGGCTAGGGTCTACAACCCCAAATCATATATGTGTGTATGTATGTGTATATGTTTTGTATGAATTAACTTTAATATTAGTTATCCTGTTAGCTTGTTGGAATGCTTTCAGAATTGGTTAGCTAGTAATTAGTTAGTCTCAGAAATAGTTTTAGAAAACTGTTAAATCTATAAACTTATAATGGTATACTGAAATCATCATATCAAACAACCATTTATTTAAGCTAACTATCCAATGTTGCATACAATAGTCAATGTAACATTCCCAATCCATTTCAATTTTACTCTATAGTAGTTCTGTTCATTGGTATTCTGCATAACTCAAGAAATCATTAATTGGTTTCAGATTATGGTCCACACTCTACATAGCTGGGAAGATAAGCGCGGCGGGAAGAGGACGGGTATATGTGCTAGAACTGCTGGAAAGCGAACCGGCGGGAGAAAGGGTTAGGGAGGAGAGGGAGAAGAACGTTGGGAGCTGCAGAACTTTCATCAAGGAAATGTACCTTCAGCATTGCCGCCTTCTACGGCGCTTCCCGGGCCAGGATACAAAATGGCGTCGGTAGCTTAGAATATAAGCTTCCTTTATATTTTTTTTCTTATTTTTACATATTTCTTATAAAAAATAAATAAAACTAAAAACATTTTTATAACCAAGGAAATGATGTTAAAAAGATGCATTTAAATGATGAAAGGTCATCATTACTTTGAATTTCATATTTTTGTGTTTACATAAGAAGTTATGGCCCTTTATGTAACAGGACAATGGTTTGCCATTTTATGTGGCAATAATGCCAATCTCTTAGTCACATTACAAGCTGACAGTATTGAATAGAGGTTTTTGTTTATTGTTATTTTAGTTAATTTCATAGATTTAAAAGTAAAAAAATGTATAAAGTGTAGTATAGAGTAGTGTAGTACATATAAAGAACTAATTAACAGAATTAACTGCTGCGATAACAAAAAATATGTGAAAGGCGGGGGGGGGGGGGGGGCTTTCAACAAGCATTTACCCCACTTTCAAGAAATAGGTTTTATTTTATCTTTTTCTTTTATTGTATTGTTAAACTTTTAAAAAACCAATCATGTGTGATGTCTATTATTAATACAAAAGAATATCTTTCAGTGTAGTTTTTTTCTTATTACCTGTTTTTGTACCCTCAAATGAATGAAATACCAAAAATATGCAATGGTATACATCTTTCGATTTTTAATGTATTTTTTAATAAAATACAATACAAATATAGTGTTACATTGTTCCAATAATAGACAAATCCTTGTAAAATAAATCTTTGTTTATTAGAAATACATCTCAAGCTCAGCAGAATTGCAGATCTATTTATAACACTATAAAGTATATGGGATAATTGATGGAATTTGCAGAAGTTTCCATAAATAGACCTAGATGTATCTATTCAATAGTAAAAATATACAGAAAAAAAACTAAAAAACAATCCTTACTAATATTATAAAAGCGAAAGTGAGTTTGTTTGTTTGTTTGTTTGTTTGTTACCTCTTCACGCTTTAATGGCTACACCGATTTTGATGAATTTTGGTACAGAGATAGTTGGGAACCAGGAGACGGACATAGGCTAATTATTATTTTAAAAAACTGGGATGTGAGGGAGAAAGAGGGAAGAAAAGGGAAAACTTAGCGTTGCTATTACAAATCAATAAGGCGCAAGGGGAACTGTGTTACCTCGAATTTAACGCGAGCGAAGCCGCGGGCAAAAGCTAGTTTTAAATAAAAGTTAATATAAACAGTTGCATTTGCTCTTATTTCTATGCAACGGCTAAAATCCGCAAGCAAAAACAATTACTTTTCGAAATTCAAGAAAGTTTCAAGAAATCGCGAGTCTTGAGAAGTTCACTAATATTGTTGTTAGTTTTTAGCGCGTGGCACAGACATAATATCGCATTCCACCTACGCTACACCACGTACCTGATAGACCAGGGGCCAAGCATTCTTGGAGACGATGTCCACATACTCCTCCTCAACTTTGTTGCTGTTCACGTTGTTTTGACTCATTGTTGAAGTTGTTTCCTTCTTTTGCTCACTCTTAACGAAGTATTGTTTGGGTAGCGGATACCGCAAACAGCAGAAGTTTGGAAGTTAATAACAATTGTAACAGGTGAATAACACTTTCTAGATCTAGGATGTGCCCGGTGCAGGTGGTATGCAAAACTTTTTACGGCCTGTAACAACTGTGCCAGCGACGAAATCAGAATGATTTAGTTTTGGATAGCGGTCTTCGACATGAGTGCACCGCTGTCGGATTCAGTGTTGTCAGGTGTTGTCAGGTTTTGTTTACAAAATCACATATTTAACTATATTCTACCATGGTAGTTAATACGTTAAATATTTATGTTAGCACTCTTATCTGCAGATCACTTTTCTATTTTTAAAAGTTCTCTCTTTTGAACTTTCCGACAACGAACGATGTAATTTTTATCTCAGTCTAACAACTAAACTTACCATTTTGTGGGTTATTGATTAAGGAACGTATTCGTATTCCCAATGCTCAATAACAATCATTTATTTAATAATATTAACAATTTCAATTTAATCGTTGCAGGACAAGTATTTTTTTAAAATATGACTCAATGTATTACGAGTATCAAAATACTTAAGTAATGTTTTACATTATAATTTTTATATCTCACTATGTAATACCACAGCTCTTATTAGTATTACGGACGATATTAGATTAGGTATGGAAAATGGGAATCTGACTGTTCTTTCCTTATTAGACTTCAGTAATGCTTTTAACACGGTAGATTTTGATATTTTGCTCGGTATACTCTGTTCTCTTAACATATCTCCAACGGCAATTGATTGGTTTCGTAGTTACCTCTGTGACCGCCGACAGCATGTTCGCATTGAAGATTCGTCATCTTCTTGGTGAAATACCTCTGCCGGTGTTCCACAGGGGGGCGTTCTTTCTCCTCTTCTTTTCGCAATATTTATTTATTAAATTTCTAACGAACTTCTTTCAGCCTACCACCTTTATGCTGATGATTTACAGATTTATTCACAGGCTCCCGTAGATGAACTGTCTGAAGCGGTGAATTTGTTGAATAGGGATTTGGAGCGTATTTCTGGGTGGAGTCAGGCTCATGGTCTGAAGGTTAACCCTGCGAAGACTCAGGTCATTGTTGTCGGCAGCCCTAGGCTGCGTTCTAAAATTGATTGGTCGAAGCTGCCTCAGATTGTCTTTGATGGTGCTATAATACCTTACAGCAACTCAGTTAAAGACCTGGGTATTTTTATTGACAAAGACTTATCCTGGGGTCCTCAGTTGCAAGAAGTGAGCCGAAAACTATTTGCGTCGGCAGGGTCTTTACGCAGACTTCGTAATTTCCTCCCAACTGCCACTAAAATTGCGCTCGCCCAATCCCTTCTTCTCCCAATCCTCGATTATGCTGATACCTGTTATCCAGATCTCACTGTAGTGCAGCTGGAAAAGCTTGAGCGACTCCAAAATTTTTGTATTAGATTTATATTTGGTTTGCGTAAATATGATCATGTTTCAGAGTTTCGCGTTAAGCTCAAGTGGTTGCCTATTTGTCTTCGCCGGAATGCTCACATTTTATCATTACTTTACAGTATTCTATTTAATCCAACAACACCCTCTAATCTCAAAGAACGTTTCAAGTTCCTTCATGACACACATAGTAGACACTTGAGATCATCGGAGAATTTGAGACTTTTGATGCCTGAACATTCCACAAATTTTATGACCAGTCATTCACGGTTCAGGCTGTCCGTTTGTGGAACGAATTGCCGTTGTCAGTAAGATAAGCTCAGTTACTCGTTGCTTTTAAAACCTTGGTTGGAAATCATTATCTTTCACTTTAATACCTTTGATTCTTTCTGAATAAATGTTAGACACCTATCCTATTTGTCAACCGTATAATATTATAAAACACATGTTAAATAAATAGATAATATGTATTTATTTATGTATTTGTATATTTTGAATAAATAACTTTATTTTAATTATTTGTGTAGTATTAGCATTAGGTACACCATTGACTAACCCCTGTTATATTTTTATATTCGTAAAGTCCATCCAAAGGTTGTCTAGAAGATATCGCTATTAGCGATAAGACCGCCATTGTAACCATAGATTTAGCACTTTTTTATAAAACAGTTTGCTTTTTCAATTTTTGGTGTGCAATAAAGTATATTCTATTCTATTCTATGTAATGTTATATGTGGGTTACGTGCGTTTACCAACATTTAAACTCGCATACACATACATCCAGATCCGAAACAACTACCTGTGGGTCATAAAAATATTTATCCCGTACGGGGATTGAATCCGCGTCATTATTTCAAAGTTTTTTTAGGGTTCCGTACCCAAAACGTTAATTAATTATATTATATTTAATGTTCCTAACTTTTAAGAATTCTGTTTGCTCCAACTCCAAACACCAGACAAAGGACAACTTAGACAAGAGCAGGCAAACACTTCGCTTTAAATGCAGAAAACTACCATTTGGTAGAAAATTTTAGATAACGAAAACTTGTTGCATCGTTGTACAAATTGAATCAAATAAAAAGTCGTTTTTACTTTTTTGCTAAAAGTAAAATATTAAATAAACGTGTGATTTAATATCTTAACAAGAACAAAGTGGGAGTTACATCTTTGAGCTATTAGCCATGGTTTCAGGTTTTGGGATCGATTATGGTAAAATCTTGACATAAAAAGTTTAAATCTTGTCAATAGATGCCAAGTGGACGTCTGAAAAATTTTGACAATTCGTTCGTAATCCGCTGTTTTGCGCGTGCATCAACTCGGTGCGTTTGAGCATAATATTTAAAATAACTTACTATTTTCGCAACTAATAGCTAAGAAATGGCTTCCCCACGAACCCGCAGGAAACTCAACTCTATACGAAATATCGACGATAATAACGTAAGTCATTGTGTGTTAAAATTCTTAACCGTATGCTAGGAAAAAAAATTGTGATCCAATTGTAAATCTTCGTAATTTTTTGTAGAAATGTTTCGAGTGTGGAACCTTGAATCCTCAATGGGTGTCTGTTACGTATGGCATCTGGATATGCTTGGAATGCTCAGGAGTTCACCGCAGTCTGGGGGTCCACCTTTCCTTTGTACGGAGCGTCACCATGGATAAATGGAAAGACATAGAGCTTGAGAAAATGATGGTAAGACTCCTTCTTTCTTAGATTTTTCCTAGGCGTGACAGCAGCAAAGTAGTGACGGAACATAAGAAGTAAAATATTCAAACTGAAGTGCTTGGCGATTTTGTGAAGAAACTGCAAGAGGAAGGTGATTAATCTGCCTCTGCGATTGAACTTTAGCTAGATGTATAAATAGTCAAGTACCCATAAATTAGTATCACCTTGTCAACTAGGCAATATCGGAATTCAACAGCAATGACAGACTGGCTAGTTTCAATATAAGTTTATTAAACTATCTTCTTTTTAAATAAGTTCTATATTTTTTGAGACACATTTAAAAGAAACCTTATGACCATGTTACTCTATGGATGACCTTTGACCTACAGACTGGAAACATTGTAGTAGGTCTTAATTTCACAAGAAGTCTTAAGTCTCACAATAAGTTCTATCTAGGTAAGTGGAGGTCACACTTTAATAAATAAGAATATCATATTTAGCATAGTGTATGTGATGAAACCACAAAATACACAATATAAGATAGTGGTAAAAAACATACACTTACATTTTGGCAGTGTTGCCATCAACCTGACACAAACTAAGGCTGTTACTAAGTCTTGAAATTGAAGACTCAATGTTGCTATGCTTAACCTGGGAATTGTCTTTATGTGAAGCAAATGTTTTTGCAACCACCAGAGACAAGTGTTGGTAAATAAAATAATGGCATCTAACATGAGCTAAGTGTGCCATTGTGCATGCATCCAGATATCAATTCATGAAACTGCTACCCTACCATGACGTCTTAAAGCAGAACTTATTCCGCTGAGGGAAAGAGACAGAGCTATACAGGGTGTCTAGCACCATCTCTTTCCCTCAGTGGAATAAGTTCTGCTTTAAGACATCATGGTAGGCCTACTGTTCTGTACTATAGCTAATAAATGTGCTAAAGGTATGATTACTGTGTGATGATGGATGGAGTGTGCCCGAGATGATATACCCAGAAACAAGATTACTCACAAGAAGATGAATAATAAAGAAGTATGGAAAAGAAGGCACACTGCTAATCCCAAATAAATTGGGATAATTGCAGGAGAATGAAGATAATGCAATTGAAATCATTTTTTGAATTAAGTTTAAAAAGGTCTTGCTTAGTACTAAACCATTATTTAATGTAGTTTTTTATTCAATTCTTTTGTTTACTTGCACTAGCAAGTAAACAAAAGCAAACACAAATATAGACTATTATTATATAGACATAATGTTATTATAGACAATATATTGTCCTCGCGAGTCCCTCAGAGAAAAATTTAAAGAGATTGATATACTGACTCTGCCTTCACTTTATATCTTAGAATGTATATTGTATGTCCGTAAAAATCGGGGGCTTTTCAAAATTAGGAGCGACTACCACAATATTAATACACGCAGTAAACACGAAATTGTAATTCCTAAATTTAGATTATCAAAAACTAGCAAGTCATTTCTATAATCTATAACTGATTTTGGCAACTTGTTATAAAAGCGTATACTGTTTGTATACGCTTTTATAACAAGTTGCCAAAATCAGTTATAGAACTGACAGATGGAAAGTTTAAAAACTACATAAAACGTGTCCTTATTAAAAACGCATATTACAAAATCAAGGACTACGTTGAAGATAAAGAAGTTTGGCTATAGTTCCTTCTGCGCATGCGGCCTCCCTGGTAGCTATAATCAGCACAAATTTGTGGATGTCTCTAACTATTCTCAATCTTATTTATTTTTGTGATCTCTTTAATCATTTTGTTTTTTTTTTGCAATAGTTGTCAAATCACATATTTATATCACCCTTGTTCTGAATAGTTACAGTACTGATAGCAACAATGGCAACATCTGTGTGACTCGTCTTTTAGTTATTATTTTGTTTTTGCAATATTGTTTTATTTTTATTTTTTTACTCTTGTATAGATTCTTTTCTACCTATTCGTTGTGAATGAGTGGACATGGTTGGCCTTGTAGATTCTTAGACGCTTGTTAACTTTTGTTAACGTATTATTTTATTTTACTTTTTGTAAAGTAAGCAATGACTTATTGTCGGGCCTACGCTGTCCTCTCATACTTAAGTGCTAACGCTGTAACAACAACAACATTGTAAAACTAAATGATTTTAAAAGAGTAACCATGGAGTTTCTTGCCGGTTCTTCTCCATAGGAAACGACCAACCCGAACAGTGCATCTTTTCTCGACGTTTTATAAGTGCCCATGTAGGCCTATGTAAAATTTTGATTTGATTTGATATAAACTATTAGATCTAATAGAAAAGTATCATTTAAGTAATTTTACTAGAGTTGGTAGTAAAAGAACCTAATGCTGGTTTTCTTAATAGTTGCTCAAGTCAATGAATACTCACACATCCTTATTTCGCCAAATTAGACACAGCAACAGCTACAGTTTATTTATAAATTGATATAAACACCTACCTATATATACAAGAGAGTTTTCAAATGGAATCATCTCAACCAGCTAACGATTTAGTGTTCTCATGACTGATGGGTCTTTTAATACCAGCATTGTTATGCTGGTATTAAAAGACCCATCAGTATCTTAAATAACTTAATATGTGAAGAATAGAGTAAATTATTATTATAACGACCTTCAAGGGACTGGCGACATTTGAATGTACTAACCTAAAAAGACTGATTTCTGATTTCTATGTCTTTGAAAATAAATAATTTTGAAGTTATGCCATGATAAGACTTACAGAACTGATTTTAAAACATTAATACTGTATATACGTACATACATGACCTGCATTATCGTCATTCATTAATTTCTTGAAGATTCAAGAATGAATGTTTTGAGTTAGAAAAAGTACTCTTCTTCTTCGCCTATAATATGGCCGGTTTTGCAATCATAATAGGATAATAATATGTTTATACATTGAATTGTTACGTTATCGTAACAATTCGTAAAAAGGCCATAAACGTTGTTTATTTTTTTTTGGGACCATTTTACGAATTGTACTGTAGTTCATATTATTATCGTATTACTAGCTGGCGCCCGCGGCTTCGCCCGCGTGATATAAAAAAAGTATCCTATGTTTTATTCCAGCCTATAATCTACCTCTGGGTCAAATTTCATAAAGATCCGTTCAGCCGTTTTGACGTGAAAGAGTAACAAACATTACCTAAACTACAAAAAACCTATACTGCCTTTCGCTTTCTTTTATTTATTTTTTCTCGCCGTAAAAACCATTCTTGGAATTCAACGAATATTTAAAAAAAAAAATTGGTAAAACACTCCAGGCGTTGTTTGTTTGTTGTTCGTTGTTGCATTTGCCAAACTTTTATAGGTTAATCCTACTTTAAGTGGGTCAAACATTATAAAATGTAAAGTATATGTAACTATTCAATCGGAATTACGTATACAATAAGGCGTTCTACAATCCAATTTTGAATAAAAATATTCTATATGACAACATAATTATATGAACTCAAGTAAAAGTCGAGTTGTTATAATGACGTGTCACTATTCTGATTTGACACCAAAACGTTACTCCATACATTAAGCCGTGACTGGTACAGTCATTCTCTAACTAAAAGTATTACGCGAGCGCCTGGCGATTGCATAGTAGCAACATGTTGTGTTTCTTGCATCTTGCGATCATAAAACGATAAGGTGATGTAAATGTTAATGTGTGTATAAAATAATATGGATTAGAGAAGATGTGGAAATGTAATCTACACTAGAATTGTAAAGATGTGTCAGTTTAAATATAGGAGTTCTGAATGTTTCACTGTTAAAGACCATAGTGAAACAACAAAACTAACACAAAATATCTTGCATGGAAGCGCGAGCGAAACCTTTATTAAGGTTTGTATAGCACTAAAAGAACAGCGTCATCTGTGACACAAATAAAAAACTAACATCAATATTCTATTTTGTGCTATCAAAGTGACTTATCTATACAGTCATGTATAAAAACCCGCAGGATTCCATCAGATACATCACCCGTCTGGTTGGAAAATTCTCCCTTTGAGGGATGAAGAATTTTAGATCCTGTTCTTCTTATCCATATAAAACAAAATAGTATTAGATTCCTGATAAATCAAAATGCAATCCCTGCTGAATTCCAGAATAATCCCTAAATAAAAAACAAGAGTTCTTTTTTCAATTTTGGAAATCGCATGACATTGAAAATCCTATACATTATACACACATATACGACAGCTGTGTTCGTTCTGTCTGAATAAGATTTTATTATCCATCATCATTTTCCTGCCCTTGTCCCATTTTATTTGGGGTCGGCGCAACACGTTTTCTTCTTCCATTCTCCCCTATCAGACGACACGGTATCATTTACTCCTTTCTCCTTCATATCATTCCTATACAATCCTTCCATCTTTTCTTTGGCTTTCCTCTCGCTCTCCGTTCATCAACATTCAGATCCATCACTCTTTTAGTCACACGTCCTTCATCCCTCCTCATTACATGTCCATACCAAAACAAACGACGCCCTTTCAATTTTTCTGTAACAGGCGCAACTTTCAAACTTCCTCGAAAATATTGATTCCTAACTTAATCCATTCTTGTCACACATCCATCTCAACAAAGCTGATAAAACACAAGAATTCTAGCTCGTTAAGTTACTTGACATTAGTATTTAAAACTTGTGTTACTATAAATTGAGTTCAATATCACTGAGCCGTATAATGGTGACGTAATTAAGTAGATAGTAGTGATTCAGTAGTACAAGTCAATGTGGATATAATCAAACAGTTGTGATAAGATAATGCGCTATTAGAATGAGGTTTGTTATCAGTGTACGAATATTTAAGGAAGTTAATGTCCGAATCATTTAGGTACTAGCTATGATATTATTTACACGAAGCAATAGGATTATGAAAAATCGTAACAGTTGGTGCTTAAAAGTTTCTACCTACCCCATTGAAAGGTGTCTCTTTGAATGTATATGAGTTTGGAAAATCAAAAAATCTGCTTTTTTTGGTTTACTGTTCATCATAATCTGGATCTCTTAAGTTCGAGTCTCAAAGTTCGTGTGTGTCGGTTCTTTCTGGACAAGCGTGGCCCACTCTAGGCCGCATCATCACTTCATATCAGGCGAGTTGCGGTTAAACGCAAGCCAGAATAGTATATCCTTACTAATATAATAAAAGCGAAAATGAGTTTGTTTGTTCCTAAATGGCCCAACCGATTTTGATGAATTTTGGTACAAAGATAGTTGGGACCCTGGACATAGACAGGCTAAAAAAAGTGAGAAAACGGGGAGTAAGATATTTTTTTTTCGATCATCACGCGGTTAAAGTTAGCGTTTTAGCCAAAAGTAACTATGCCTCGCGGACGAAGTCGCGGGTGTAAGCTAGTATATTTTATTATTCTGCACTTTTGAAGGAAAAAATAGTTTCGTTTTAATATAATATGTAGTAGAACTGCTAGGTAATATAATAATCGCACGCCTGCTACAACATTAATTTTATAAATAACTTTCAACCTTATGTCTATAGCGCCGCATACGTTTGCTATTATTTGCATTCTCTTTCCAAACACATAGTCCATTCCATTCATCTTTCATTTCCATTATCACACTAATATTATTAAAGCGAAAGTTAAGCGAACAAATATTTGTATGGTCTACAGATAATTGTTCCGCGTCTGGCTGTTTTTTAATGGGAGTTTAAATGTTTGTAAACGCACCCACGATACATGAGAAATTCCTAATGTGGGGCAAAATTGAAAAAAAAAACATAAATTGCACAAAAATATAACAGACGGAAATTATATAGAAATCATTGAGAAACTATTTCTGTATTATTAAAACATTAACATTGTGATACATTGTTGGCATACCTACAATGTACTCAAGTGGCCATTTTGTGTTGCGATACCGATCAAAGCGATGTTCATAACTTTCGTATACAACAGCTGCAGCTGCGCTAAGACTTGCCGGAGGTGAATAATTATAATATATAATATTACGCCTAAAATCTTCTAAGAGCTAGGCAGAGGTGTAAAAGTACTCCCTAATAACACGACGTAATAGAAGTTAACTACATGACTCCGTGATTGATACTAAGAAATTCCCGATGAAAATACCCAATAACAATGCCTGAACTGGGAATCGAACCCACGATCTCATGCTCCGCAATCACGCTTTGCGACCACTAGTCCGATGAGCAGAAATATTTTTATAGTATAACGAAGACACGCGCTCAAAAGCAAATACCATTTACTAAAATTGGCAGCGAATGAGCATTTTTAATCTCAATCATTTTATGAAATTGTTATTGTTAATCCAGAACATGATTTTTTAGTTTGAAAGCGCAGTTGCACCACCTCTAAACTATTTCTTTATTTCGTTAAAAGATAGCAGAGACTGAACCTTTATGTTCCGGGGCCGCCGCGGTATCTCCTTCCAACAACCGACAACCCCGGAAATCTTTCTGGCTTTAATTTCTAGTCCAACATCCGATTGAGGCATATTTTGCATTCCATGTCATGAATTGAATTTGTTGCTAGCACCAATGCTTGATGGTTTGTAGCGAAAAGTGTGTGATAATCGTTTGGCATGTGATGCGGAGGAATGATGAAAATATCTTGAGGAAAGTTTTGAGTATGGATAGATATTTAAATAGTAGAAGAAGACAGCGTACTCCCTTTTTTTTCGGGTGGGAAATCATCAAACGACTTCCCCCGCTCTGGGCGGAGCAGAGGGGCATGTCAGACTTGTACTGACTAAAACCCACCCATGTTCCTTCTATTGCCCTTTACGTTCCGGGGCCGCGGTATCTCTTAAACAACCCGCAACCCCGGCCAGCGTACTCCCTGCCACCACGCTATCACGCTTGCTATCACGTTTTTAGGATACCGAATCTCAAAAGGAAAAATACAGAACCCTATTGGATCACTTTATTGTCCGTTGGTCTGTCCCTTTATGTCGGGAACGCCATATACTCAACATGCTTCAACAATAACCGTGATCCTTTTGTGCTGTGAAAAGATCTACCCTCTAAGTCTACGCAGCCAAAAGATATGGCTGTTTATATCGCAAGTTTGTACGAAACCCTTCGATGAATATTTGATCGAAGATGAAACCCTAGGTGCGCGAGTCTGGCTTGCTCTTGGCCTATTTTTATTAGGTACGATGAAGAACTATCATTATCTGCCTAGCGTTTTTCCAACTATGTTGGGGTCGCCTCCCAGTCTGTATGCAGCTGAATACCAGTATTTTACATGTAGCGACGCAGTGCGGTAGTCAATTGCTCAGCTGTACTGTGAACTGCGCCAACCGTGCCGTTACATGTTTATCATCTGATCGCGTCAATTTCTATACACGTTCTTTTTTCGGAATTTCGAGAACTCCTAAGCCGCGTGTCGACTTCGCGCTCCAAGAGGACGAACATTGGCGCGCGTTCGGCCGCGCGAAATTGTTACCATTTTGGAACGCGCGCCAATGTGTTTGTTGGAACGCTCGAACATGGAGCGGCCCGTTCCATCTGGAGTCGGTTTTTTACCGCGCATCAAAGGACGCTCAGTTGTGGCGCGCGCGCTTTTGAGACGGACATGATATATTACATGTGTTCGTTGCGTTCCGAGCGATGGATAATCAGAGTTGTCGTAAATTAATTGAACTTTATGGTACAAAAGAACTGCTGTGGAATAGCAAAAGTTCTTTTTATCATAATAAATCGCTCAGAGAAGACGCTTGGAGAGAAATAAGTTGTGAAATGGGAGTCCCTGTGCCAGATTCGAAGAAAAGAATGACTGTGCTCACAAGAGCACAGTCATTCTTAGACGACAACATCTTATAGACGAGAAAAATGATTACTAAAAACTCTGCTGCTGCTCGTACACGACTGGCCTGCATGTTGAACGACCAAACACTGGAACAGTTGCCACGCGCGCTTAGTTGATATCATTTAAATATTTGGAGCGCGTTCCGCGGAACGCACTCTCGGCGCGGGTGTTCATGCCGCGCGCGGCAGGTGCGCATAATGGGTACGCGGCTCTAGAACATAAGTTGTTCAGTTTCGTAGTCCAAGAGACCACACGGTCTTGCGTTTATTATGTTACACCTTGTTATAAAGATCGTTCTGGGGGTTTAAAATGGCCTCTTAAGCAGAATCCTAATAGGCTAAAAAACTAAAAGTAGAAAATAACTTTAATTCCGGAAGTCGGTCGGGACTTTTGTTGTTTTCGTTGACTTTTTTGCCACCGACTTCCGGAAGTAAAGTTATTTTCCACTTTTTAGTTTTTTTTGGGAAGCCAGTTTTATTTTTTACAAAAAAAGTTTTTTATCCCGGCATTTTTAGTTTTGGATGTGATATATCACATTTTTTTTCGAAAAATCATTTTCCATTGTTACTAAAAGATTAGCAGATATAGAAAAAAATATATGTATTATAGACGACTAGCTGACGCCCGCGCCTTCGCCTGCGTCATATCGTAGAAAAAAGTGTAATCCTATGTGCTATTCCAGACCATAATCTACGTCTGTGCAAAATTTCATCAAGATCCACCCAGCCATGGGACCTGGGGCCCTAGTCTGCTATTACAATGGTGTCAGAATGGTCGATCACTGATCGCATAATGGTTGATTTTGACAAGTTTAGTATGTAGTAGATGTCAAAATCCACCATTATGCGATCAGTGATCGACCATTCTGACACTATTGTAATAGCAGACTAAGGCCCCTGGGAAGAATACACTATCAAAAAAAAAAAAAGAATTTAGCTAATCGGTCCAGGCGTCTTTGAGTAATCGGTGAACATACATAAAAAAAATTTCCGATGAATTGAGAACCTCCTCCTTTTCTTGAAGTCGGTTAAAAAGTGACAGAAGAAAGCACTCAATTAAAAACGTTCAACAATATATAGATAGTTGTAATCTCATTTCAGCGAGAATCGATGTCGGAAATATGGAGAAAACAGATTTAATTGTGACATATTCGGACTGAGAAGAATCTTGTAAAAACACGAAGAACAAAAATACTTAGATATTCCATAGTAATTCTCTGTAACTACCCAAACAACGAGCTCGGTAATAAATAAATAAAAAATGAACACTTGAATCATGCGCATATTATTGTATCTCAATAACTAGTGCAGCAGAGTTCACATCCCAATGACAAACAAATATGCACATCCTATACTTTGCTCCAATCACAGCAGTGGCATGCACCAGTGACATGTCTGAAACCAGTAAGTGGTTGGAGGACATGACTAAAGCACTTCAGGCCCTCTTCTGATTCCACACTCGTTGCGTTCGTTTAAATGTATTTCAATTGCTAAATTGATGGCACATGGAATATTACACCTAGGGGGTGTTCATCGTTTCCGTCGTAGGAATTCAATTATATGATTCGAGTTGCACTTCTTAGTGAGATTCAGAAGTTCCACTTTAAATTAGAACTTCAATTATATGATTCGAGTTGCACTTCTAAGTGAGATTCAGAAGTTCCACTTTGAATTAGAACAAACGGTAGATTTTTAGAAAATTACCGATACTTAATTGCCTAGGTAAAGTTAGATTTAGTAAAGTTCTTGGTCTAAATTTACACCGGCGCGGCACGGCTTTGCAGCGGCGTGGGCGGGACAAGAGGATAAAGTATCGTAGCAGCTGGCATTCTATTCTTTCTATCTATCCCCATGAAAAAAAACAGGCAAGTTCGAGTCGGACTCGCGCACCAAGGGTTCCTTACAAACTTGCGATATAATCGGCCATATCTTCTGACTAGTTTTGACTGCGTAGACTTAAAAGACTCATTTTTTCACTATGGAGTACCTATATTGTTTTAATTTTAACTCGAAAACACCACGCGTTCCCGATTTAAAGGGTATTGACAGACAGACAGACACACAGGCGGACAACAAAGTGATCATATAAGGGTTTCTTTTTTCCATTTAATGTACGTAACCCTAAAAATTAATGCAACTACATTACTTTCACAAGTTATTATGTCTTGTGACTGGGACTGTAGCAGCATCTTTTTTTTTTGTTTTCATGACATTCAAAAGTGCCTGTAATGGTCTAATTGAAATAAATGATTTGATTTGATTTGTATGGAAGATTCTGCTTTAATTGAATATTTTGTTGTGAAAAATTTGCAAATCAGTATCAAATAACACTTAGACTGCCGGAATCCTAGTATCGGGTCGATTTGTAATCTCCCATTTTGGAAAATATTCAAAACAAATCTGTTAGCGTTCATGCGTTAAGTGTAGTACCTACCCATTTTTACCTTATTTGTTCTATTGAATTTGAACCGCATTTACCAGTGCGCTGATTTTATTACACGTCTTAGCTTAATTGCGTCTGTTGTTTGAATCTTTGTCCCTAAGAATTGCACTGCAATACTTCCGACAATTACTTTGATCAAAATAATGAAATAGAGCGTACATTACTTGCTTTCCGTTGTTAACTCTTTTTTTAAGTTATTGCATGGTGTCTTGACGCAACAAATTGTTTTTTTTTAATTTTCTGTCCCTCCCTCCAACCTTGGTGAGATGTCGTGAGATTTTATTCAACCCCGTCCCCCATCCCCCAATTTCACGTGAGATTTTTGAAAATGTATGTTTCTTACGTAAACGCGTTGGGTTATTATTGTAAAAAGATAAGAAAAAATAAGATAACAACGATTACGCTTAAGATTAAATCTTAAGCATGTACAATCTGGATTAAATGGACCAAAATTGTATATATTTTTTTCATTCAGCAAAAAAGTTGCGTAATATTTTCCGAGACCCTCCAACGTAAGATTACATGAGATTTGACTCGACCCTCTCCCCCCTTAAACATCTCACGTAATTTATGAACGCTCCAATTACTTAAAACTATTCATTTTCTTCTCCAAATATTTTTGGGCCTAAACGTGCAACATACGCGCACATTTTAAACAATCGTCATGAATTCAAATCTCTTAACTGAAAGAACAGCAGTTTTATTAATCAGTGAAGCGCCATCCATGAAAACGTCGTCTTGCATCGTATGGTCCGGCAGACGAATCCTAGAATTTAAACGCAGATCCCTAACAAATTAGACCTTCTGACTCATTCTCTGTAACCGAGCAAGTAAATAAATCATGTGCTGTAGATGCAAGCTGGACCGATGCGTAGTATGATCGCTTAATGCGAAGATTACAATACTGCATACCCGGTGGCAGGTATTCTTATACAGTAATGACCGTGTTCCTGTTTCTGGGATCTTTATAAACGAACGCTACTTTACGAACGGCGACATTGTTCACCGTGGCTTCAGGCGGGATTGACGTTTATTGCTGGATAGTTCGCGATTCAGTTATCAAATGTTTTTTCGTTACTCGCCGTCGAGCTCCTATTCGAGATGTTAGGTGCGTATTGCTGGCTTATTTAAATATTCTTCTATATTTTTTTCGTTTTTTGCCGCGTTTACTTTGTTGTTACTGTTTTTATTGAGTGAGTGTTTTGTTTATTGGATGTGTGAGTGTTAAGCCATGAGTCGCAAGCGTTACTGCTGTGCACAAAGTCGTATCCGATTCCCTGGTAGTGCAAAGTGTTAATGAGTTTTTCCGACAGATATTTCTCAGTAGCAGATTTGAACTTATGCTTGTCGATGGCGATAGGCTCGCTTCCTATAACATGACTGGCGAAATGTGGGTGTACTATAAGTAACACCTTTCCTACCCCTTTCGGGGATTAGTGGGTCAATATTTTGTTTTTTGTTCACTCTGTTATTCGTTGTTTTAGATTTTATAATGTTGCTCTGCATCGTTTGTTAAGCATTTCCATCTAGCTGTTGATGTTTGCCGTATGGACTTCCCAAATCCTTACTAATATTATAAAAGCGAAAGTGAGTTTGTTTGTTTGTTACCTCTTCACGCTTTAATGGCTAAACCGATTTTGATGAATTTTGGTACAGAGATAGTTGGGAACCAGGAGACGGACGTAGGCTATTTATTTTAAAAAAAGAGTGGGATATGAGGGAGAAAGAGGAAAAACTTAGCGTTGCTATTACAAATCAATAAGGCGCTACCGAATTTAACGCGAGCGAAGCCGCGGGCAAAAGCTAGTTTGACTATATGTTCGAAATTTTGAGTCAAAGTGCAATCTGGTACTAAATTCGGTATTTCGGATGAAGCTGCACAACACCAATGAGGCTGCAGTACAGAAATCGCGTAACTAATTTAATCTTTATTTAAAAATAAATAATTGCTGAACAAAACTGTACTTCAGCTAAGTTCAGTCTTGCTGGTAGAAAATGAAAACCTCTACCTAATTTTGTGTGCGAAGAATTTGAAACTATTCCAATTTTAAAAACGAGCTAGATTATTTACTGCTAAACAAATATAAAAATCGAAATAAGATTATGACACTAAAGGTTGAAGTAAAAAAGGGGGGATTATTAAGTGGAATTGTAATTTAAATGCTGTTTTTATTTGTCAAACAGGTCGGAGGGAACGGAAAAGCCCGCCAGTTCCTCGAGAGCTCCCCTGACTTCAAACCAGGGCTGACGATACCGCAGAAGTACAACACCAAAGCCGCATCCATGTACCGTCAAAAGGTAGGTGGACAAGAAATGGCCATACAGACAGCAAACCAATGTGTTCTATTCAATTGACACGGGGGTTTCTAGGTTTCACGTGGCTTTGCCTTACCTTCAGCTTGCTGTCTATCTGAGAAGCTTTAAAAGCGGTTTTGAATGTTGGTTTAGTGTTTACAGATTTGTAACGCAAATTTTAAACAGCATTGAACGGTCAAAATGTTTGTTTGTAAACATCATTTCGAACATGGTCATTATTGCTCATGCGTCCGGGTGCACCCTTTGATTAGCAGTCATGCTAACTCTTGTTTTCGGGTCAACCTGCTCAAAATATGTTCCAAATTATGAAATAAATTGTTTATTGCTCCACAAGACATTGAGCCTTGAATCGATGGCGAAAATAGACACTGATTAAACATTCATTGAAACACCGCGAGATACCAAGGACCTTGCACATTGCACCTGAGTGACCTGATAAAGTGTTATTAATGTATTGATTGACGCCCAAGCTGTTCAAGGTTTACGGGCCTATTCATTATAGCTAGGTTTGCCCAGTTATTGAAACCTAGCGTGCCATCTACCAGCTTGCTCCAAGGATCGATGTTAGGACCTGCAATGATTAGATTAAATAGGTTTTGAAAAGTTTTCGTGCAAAAGTATTACGTAATTCTACCGGTGACACTGTCTTAAGAAATAAGAGTACAAGTCCTAAATACAATACAAAAAATATTTTTATTCGAAAATCAAGTACCAATACTTGAAAAACGCGATTTTTATTGACTAAAACGGAACTCAGGCGAAAAGTTTTTTTTTTTGCTTAAATTTTTATTGGATTGGAATCTTGACTTAAAGACTGAAAGGAAAACTGAAAAGCTACAGAGCGCGATTTAAAAACTCAGACAACTATTGTTTCCAAATGGTGGACGTCAAAAAGGTAAGGTAGTTTATAGGCACTATTTCGGCAACATTATTTTGATTTTTGAAGATTATTATTTTATTTTCAAGTTTATAAGACAGTTGTGCAACACTCTTTGGAACAGAGTAGAGTCAATTTAGAAAACTCGTTCACCATAATTACACTGTCGCTTGTTAAGAGATTAAGTTTACCATAGTTATATTTTAGCTTAGCACGTTTAATGACGCCACAGAAAAGGTCGCATATTTTTGCCGATAGGAAATCATCATATAACTTCTCTCGCTCTGGTCAGAGCGTAGTGGACTGTCAGACTAGTACTGACTAAAACCCACCCACGTTCCTCCTATTGCCCTTTAAGTTCGTTTTGCCCTGTAAGTTTAACCCGCAACCCCGCGGGCGGTGGTCCTGGCAGGTGCTTTGTTGACAGAAAAAGACACATCACGTACAACCTCATTTTATTTAGTTCACGGCAGTGTTGTGTCTCATGCAGACGCGTCATCCGATTCAAACCAAGCGGAATGAAGCCGTAGTCAATCAGCCCTCCGACCCGTAAAAACCGGAACACATGACCAAGAGCATCGTTTTCTTGAGTATCTTGATATTTCAGAACCCATGTTTAGATCTGCACTCATTTTAATGAAAACAAGGATTACATCAAATAGGGGATAGAATCTGTGCTCGTTCGTTTGGTATGCGCTATTATCATTACCCACCCCAGAAACGAGAAAAATAAGGAAATATAAATGTGGCCCATACCCTCCCATATGTTATTATTTTCGGTGTGCCACACAAACTGTGTTAACAAGTCCTCCAAATTTGAATGCATTCAAATTTGCAGAATCCGCGAAGTTGTTGTTGCGACCTAGTTTATTATTTAAACTTTATGCACCTAAGTGATACATAGCATTCATTATCAGTCAATCTATGGGTTAAAAAGACAACATTGTGATGGGTACAAAAAATAATATCTTATAAAAAAATCTTTTGTTTACGAAAGCTTATAGTAATACACGTATATACAAATAAAATAATAAATATATAAACCAAAATCAAAGGAAAATCTAATAATAATTACTGAGATTAGACGATTAGTTGGGAACTATTTCGTCTTACTCAAAAAGTGGTTACGAACTTTTCTTTAAATGCCTAGATCCATAAACCGGTGCTTTGTAAAGGGATTTGGAGACGTAAAGATAAAAGTCGAAGAAAAACGTATTTATTGGTCACTATAACGGCGAGCAGTCTAAATAACAAAAAAAATACGTCTGGCACTCGGGGACTCCCGCGGTAAAGCTATTGCATAGGATTTTTTATTTTTTACCCAACACATGTGTCGAAAAAAAAACCGTTGCTACTACACTAGAAATGTCTCTTGTATCGTGGGTGCGTTTTACAAACATTTAAACTCACATAAACAAACAGCCAGACCCGAAACAACTACCTGTAGGTCATACAAATATTTTTCCGTGCGGGGATCGAACCCGCGACATGCAGCGCAGCAGTCTATGGCTCAGCTACTGCGCCAACCGTGCCGTCAAATTACACATTACTGTAGTATCGGAAAAAGGATATACATACCGATACCTGAGCGTATCCTAGTTTTAAGTATACTCTGAAAGTTGGGATGCCGAAAATGACGTATTGAAAGTATGGTTCAAGAAAGACAGAGAGCAAGACAGAGAGATAGTTTGTATATTGTAAACTGTGAGTACAGAGGAGTGGGAAAAGGTTGCAAGGGCTGAATGTTGCGATAGTATAATTTAGGCGTACGAATAGATAAGACGTGCTTTGTATTTTCTTTGTATTTGTGTAATTTTTAATAAACGTAAATAATCTTATCCCCTGTTTTTACACTAAAATAGAATCAGACAATTTAACGAACACTACATTACGTTACATTAGCTATTTAAATTTGAAATGTGCTACCCTTGAACAAGGAAACTCGATGATACACGGCTGAAAATAATATGATTTCCGAGCAAGTAATTTAATTATTTCTAAAAGGTTGTTTATAACAATGCTTGTGAAGTTTGACTGGTGTCAATCAAAACTCTTATTAAATTAAAATACGTTCTCTCTTTTTTTGGGTTCCGTACATCAAAAGGAAAAAACGAATCCTTATAAACCTCAGTTAAACCCTCAATAGCTAATGATTCATTATAGATAAACCAAGTTTAAACTACGGTTAACTGTCACTGCGTTTCCGAGTACTCAACATGCCATTCTATAACAATGCAACCGATAAATAGTTTCTGTTTTAGTCACTAGATGGGTCTTTTGAAGAGGTTGACTTTTAAATTAATTTTAACATATTAATACGTCATTAATATTTGGTTTAGAAATAATTTTATATTTTTGAAATATTAATAAATAATTATGCACTGTTTTAGTAAAACAAACGTGTTATAATAAATATATTTATTTTAATAGTGGCTGTATGAACGTTGCCATTGTCAACGTTCCTACAGCCACTATTAAAGCTGAAAAAAAATGACGGTCTGTTTGCGGCGGCGCGGCGCGGCGGCGTCCCGGCAGTTGTTTGTTGCTGTTTCTGTTTTGGTGTGTGGCATTATTTTGGCTATCGTAATTTCTTACAATGGAAGCTGGAAAACGCAGCAAAATCTTACCGAGAGGGAGAAGATGCTTCTTATCGAAGTAGCGAAAGAATTTGTATCTATAATTGATAATTAAAAGATGGATGGGGCCTACTGTAGAGGCCGAAAGTCAAGCTTTTTATAATATCACATAGGTGTATCATAGTGTTTTTATTATATCGATATTTCACATTAAACTCTTCGTCACTGAACTGATATATTTTTAATCAATTCCAACACTCCCAAATCAGACTCTGATGAGCTACTCGTATTCATATTATTCACAACTTTGTCCTAATATTACGTAGGTACCTACTTAGTTTTTAGGTGATATTTATTGCATTGGCACTATAATCAAATAAAAATAAATAACACGCAATAACCTCAAAATTCACACGAAATGAAATGTCAAATAGTTATAGGACAGATAAACGGCCAAAAATGGTCAGTTAAGTTAAACTTAGTTTAAACCGAGTTTATTTTGAATCGAATGGTTCGGAAACGCATTTTTGACAGTTATTGAACCAATAGCGCTATCGAATAGATAAACTGCCGTCAATAGTGACTCAGAAACCGGGCATTAGCGCATCGCCCTTAAGATGATAATATTCTCGACTGTTATAAGCTGAGTGTCGTTCCGTGCGAACTATTGTTGGATCAAAAGAGATAGCGGGCTCACATAAATGGGAACATCCTGGCGTAATTTGTTGCGAGGCGGACTATCAGCTGTGTATATGTATAATCGTCTCACTTGCATGTATGACGTACTGTAATCACGTGTTCATACATGTTTACTACCAAGGACTCCTATGCCAGACCACTTTTCAACCTTATTACTCAGAACATAAGGGTGAAAAGTGGTCAGGCGCTAGTGTCCTCGATGGATACCTACGTGTAATGTGAGGTTGAAAAAGAAGCAATGGAGTTAATTCCTTATCTTCTTCTAAATTTTAACCTCATACGTACATAACGTGTATCTGTTATAACCATTAGCCGCAAACAATAGTAAATAAACCTGCACTACTTAGTTTAGGTTTATTTGCAATTGTGTGCCGTGTGGTGTGGGGTTTGGGGCAAGCTATTTTTGAAGACGTACAACAAATTCTCCAATGCCCTTTGACTTTTCAAAGGACGGTGCGGAATTTGGCTTATTCGTCAACTCGCGCCTCATAAACTCACGACTGCGCGCGAGATAGCACCTTCCGATTTTACCTATTTTTGTTGTAGTCAACTCGCGACCGAGTGAAAATCTGACGTATTTACAGTCATCTACAAAAGTGTTTTGATTTTAAAATCTAGAACGTACTTTATATTTCTAAGACACTATACGATTTGAGGGTCAGAATCTTGCGGATCGCCGGATCTTGCGGATCACCAGTATGGTTTCCGCAAGGGGCGCTCGACGGTGGACGCTATCATGCGCGTGAGAGCCCTCACGACGGGGGCTGCAGTGTCCAGGGGTGGGGTTGTCGTGGCGGTGTCTCTCGACATCGCCAACGCGTTTAACACCATGCCTTGGAGCTGCATCAGGGAGGCACTCCGATACCACCGGATGCCGACCTACCCTCGTCGTGTGGTCGGGGCATATCTGACGGACAGGGCCGTCATCTACCCCGGTCGCTCTGGAGAGTGGAACCGGCGAGAGATGTCGTGCGGTGTCCCACAGGGATCGGTCTTGGGACCGCTCCTGTGGGACATCGGTTACGACTAGGTGCTGCGCGCCGACCTCCCCAGCGACGTCAGCGTAGTTTGCTACGCTGACGACACGCTCGTTCTGGCTCAGGGGGGGTCGCACCAGGCGGCGGCCGACAACATGACACGCGGGGTTGCGATAGTCGCAGAGAGGATCCGGCTACTGGGTCTCGAGGTGGCCTTGCACAAATCCGAGGCCATGGTATTTCATGGCCGCGGAAACACGCCACCGTCGGGATCCCAGTTGACGGTAGGAGGGGTTCGCGTCGGCGTCGGGTCGACGATGAAGTACCTGACTAGACAGCCGGTGGAACGTTGTGGAACACTTCCGACATTTATTACGACGATATTTAATGTTTTCTCATCCGCAAAAAAAAGTACTAAATCCAATCACTCGATGAAGTTTCAGTACAAAAAAGAAAAAAACCGAGGTACTAACTAATGACGGTAGAAAATCCTGGTTTTGTGTAAAATCGTACACAGTATTCGCTTCAAAATTAGTTGCTTGGGAATACCGCGTGGTATTAAAAATAAAATTACGATATCAAGATGTAATTCATGGATTCGAACCTAATCCCTGAAAAGTAAGACAAAGTTGTACCCATTGCATATGCCCAGTACTAAAAAGTGGAAAATAACAAAATATAATAAAATGTAATAATACTAAAAAGTGGAAAATAAACTTCCGGAAGTCGGTGACTTTTGTTGCTTTTGTTGTCTTTTTGCCACCGACTTCCGGAATTAAAGTTATTTTACAAAAAAGTTTTTTAATTCTGCAGTTTTAGTTATGGTATAATGATATATCACAAAAAAATATCTAACCTAACCTAACGACAACTACCAGCTTTCGAATAAAAAAGAATCATCAAAATCGGTTCACACAGACCAGAGCTATGAGGTAACAAACAAAAAAAACATAGAGTCGAATTGAGAACCTCCTCCTTTTTTTTAAGTCGGTTAATAAAATCTAGACGAAAGCCAATAACACTGCCTCGAGAATCGAACCCAAACCTGCATGCTCAGCAGGCGCGCTTGCGACTACTAGTTCAACGAGGCAATCGTCGCCATCTGCCTAACCTTTTCCCAACTATGTTGGGGTCGGCTGCTATCGTTTACGAGTTAACCAATAATAATTAATTATTATTCTACACAAAACCGTGCAGCATAGTAAACCGTTATTGCTCACGTTCTTGTCCACGTGATTTATACAGCATTAGAGGAATGGTCGCGAAATCAAGCCTCTAGAATCAGAAGACTTTTTCCGGATAGTGTGCACAGGCACGCGGATCGAGCGCATGCGTGCGGCAAAGCAACGCGGCAGGGTACGGCGCACGGTGGGCTGAAAATCGGCTTTCATAGACTTAGGGATTTTAATTTGCAAGTGCTTGTTTTTATGCCGGATATCGCTTCTATTAGTCATTATTATGTACAAAAATGACACCCGAGTTAATTCTGCTCAAAACTGAAGGAAATATAATTTTTTTACGAAAAATTTGTATGAAGCTAGTATGAAAAATCGAATTATCTCCTAAACGGCATGTTTAACCGTAATATCCTTAGAGATGGTCATAGTGCTAATTATTTATGATTTTTTGGTTGACGATTGGACAAAAATTTAAATGCCGTTTTTTTTTTAAAAATCGTCAAAATATTTTTATTTGTTTTTACGTATGAAACGATTCCTTTTGGTGTTTATGTTGAAGAACACGGACTTTTAACTACACATAACATAAAATAGCATCACTCCTATATTTCCGAAGGAGTTGGCAGAGGTTTATAGTACACCCACACGTAGCCAACTATGTTTGAGCTAGATATTTATCAACACAAAATGAGTTTTAAAACTTTTCATACAACCAAATTACCAATTGTCTTCTAATGAGTCCAAAAAGAAGTGATTAAGTAACTACACTGATTAGGTCTTCTAATGAGTCTTAATAGGTGATTTAATGATTTTCAATATCTCACGACAATGGATTATATTTAACATTTCCTGATAAGTAAGCTAATTTGTTAATTAGCAGTGCTATGAGTTCTAAGAATAGTTAGTGACAATTATAGATTTTCATTGGCTAATGAGGAGATAACTAATGAGGGTAGTTACCTAATTATTGTCGTTTTGCAATAAAAGGGCTAAAGTTTTGTTTTATAATTTAATTTGTTCACAACTGTGTAACTGCTAACACTAAATCTGCGACTATAAAATCTTAAAATGGAAAGTTTAATGACCAATTTAGACTTGTTTGTTCTTCTACGAAGTGAGAGTACTTCATTTGATCATGAAGTATTGTTTAATGCAGTTGTATCCCGCATAGGCGATTGCCTGTCTGACGAAGATTATGTTGTTCTCAAAGAATTTTGTCGGAGATTTACGCGAGCCGCTTTACAAAGGTGGGAGAAATCCAACCGATTCCTTGATAATTTCAGGAGAAAGTACGAGAATTGGTTGGGAGCAAATATTGATTGGCCGAGTTTTGTGCAAACTTTAGTTAATCAAGAACCAAGTGTTGATGAGATACCAAGAGCGCCCTCAGTCTCTCCAGAACCGTCGACATCAACGTCCATTGGAACAATGACGAAAAGATCCCGTAAACCATTCGAAGACCTGGGAAGTAAACAAAAAAAGAGAAGATCTGATGAACACACAGGCGAAGGTTCCAGTGAATTGGCATATGCAGCTGCAGCACGTTTAAAAGAAGAAGGGCATGGAGATATCGCCTCTGTCATCGAATACATGATGAAAAATCCTGAAGCAGCCGCTAAATTAAATGAAACGCTTAAGAAACCAGCGAAAACAATCATATTTACGCCAGAAAAGGCGCTTGGATTGCTTCTTTCGCTAAAACTCTCAAAGTGGCAATATATTACGTTGCGTGAGGCTGCCATTCGAGAAGGTGCTAAAGATATTTATCCATCTTACTATAAAGTGCAACAAACTAAGCTTGATTGCTACCCTCCGAAGCAATCAGTGACAGTTACTGATTCATCGGCTAGGATTACACTTCAAGCTTTACTTGATATCACGGTTACAAGAATCCTTCAAAGCCTTTCTAACGAAGAGCATAACAAGCAGTTGAAGCTGATATCCAAGTGGGGATTTGACGGTGCTTCTAACCAAAGCCGATACAAGCAGAAAATTGAGGGTGAGGAAGATGATTCAAGCATTTTCATGACCTCCTTGGTGCCACTAAAACTGACAGATGGAGACAACATTTTATGGACGAACCCAAAACCATGCTCAGTTTTGTATTGTCGTCCAGTTCAGTTTACTTTTGTAAAGGAGAGTGAAGCAGTTGTCCTTGGGCTGAAAAAACAAATGGATGAAGAAATTGAGGCCCTTATCCCCACAGAGTGCAATAATAATAATAGGGTGACTCATCAACTAATGATGACGATGATCGACGCTAAAGTCTGTACTTACCTTTCTGAAGCTAGATCAAATGCATCGTGCTACCTGTGCTTAGCAAAGCCTACAGAAATGAACCGCTTAGATGCTGTAACATCAAAAATTGTGTGTTCGGACTTGTGTTGAGTTGAATGAGTTTGGCTTGTCATCCCTACACGCCCGTATAAATTGTATGGAATGTCTGTTACACATTGCATACAGACTGGACTTCAAACGGTGGGCAGCGAGAAGTGATGAGCACAAAGAAATGCTACAGACAAGAAAGAAAATAATTCAAAATAAATTCAAAGATGAGCTCAATCTGTTGATTGATATAGTAAAACAAGGCTCGGGAACCACCAATGACGGGAATACTGCAAGAAAATTCTTTGAGTTTCCTAATAAAACCGCAGCTATAACCGGTTTGGATGAAGACCTCATCAAAAGATTTGCTGTAATTTTACAAGCAATTACATCTGGAGAGCAGATCGATATAATAAAATTTAGAGATTATGCTCGCAAAACAGCAGAAAAGTACGTATTACTATACGACTGGTACTACATGTCGTCAACCGTTCATAAGTTACTAATCCATGGGGCTGACATAATCGAGAAAAATAATATTGTGCCGATTGGGACTCTCTCGGAAGAAGCCTCAGAGTCTCGAAACAAAGATTTTAGGAGGTTTCGAGAACATCATTCGCGGAAAAGAAGCAGGCAGGATTCCAATCAAGACATTTTAAATATGCTTGTTGTTTCTTCGGACCCTTTGCTAAGTGCACAAAGGCCTAAGTTAGATGCCAAGAAAAAGCAGAGCTTTTTTGCTGAAACTCTCGACTTAATTCAATTTCAGGAAACTGAGTTCGAATTTTTGGATATATCCAATCTGGATGCTGACTCAGAATTGGAGTCTGACAACGAGAGTGATAAGGAAAATTTGTAAAAAAGATATATATGTACATATTTGTAAATTTGTATTTGAGTGTGTTTGGGTTTTTTTGTAATATTTAATGATATGTTTTATTTTTTTTATTTATTTTACTTTATTTTACGAATGCTTAGTATTAATTCCTTAAATTTACTTATTTTGTATAAAATATAACTTCATATGTTACTTCAATATAAATCTTTTTTTATTTAAATTAATATAAATGTGTCAAAAACAGCAATTTTTTTATTTTATTTTTCTTGTTTCGTGTGTTCTTAATATTTGGGTTAATAA
The DNA here is from genome assembly GCA_905475445.1 of Ochropleura plecta. Classification (NCBI taxonomy): domain Eukaryota; kingdom Metazoa; phylum Arthropoda; class Insecta; order Lepidoptera; family Noctuidae; genus Ochropleura; species Ochropleura plecta. The sequence goes on along the minus strand of FR997721.1, from coordinate 24,915,635 downwards.
CATATCGAACTTTTTAACTTAGACACTAAAAGGGATCGTTTTACATGTAAAAATAAATAAAAATATTTTGACGATTTTTAAAAAAAAAACGGCATTAAATTTTTCGTCCAATCGCCAACCAAAAAATCATAAATAATTAGCACTATGACCATCTCCAAGGATATTACGGTTAAACATGCCGTTTAGGAGATAATTCGATTTTTCATACTAGCTTCATACAAATTTTTCGTAAAAAAATTATATTTCCTTCGTTTTTGGGTAGAATTAACTCGGGTGTCATTTTTGTACATAGTAATGACTAATAGAAGCGATATCCGGCATAAAAACAAGCACTTACAAATTGAAATCCCTAAGTCTATGAAAGCCGATTTTCAGCCCACCGTGCGGCGGCGGGCCAGTTCGAATCCCACACTTTCAGTTCGTTTCGAGGCTCTGACGCAGATAGACCTCAACGCCAACCGGTCCTACCGTGGTGTCCAGTCCCCTACACCCTTAAGTCACCCTGGATATTTGGGTAAAACCTCCTTGCACAACTTTTTTTTAATTTTCTATTTCGAAAAATAATTTTTGAAACTTTAACTTTAGCAGGAAAAGTTTTAAATGATAACTTTCGAGGGAATAGTAATCAGAAAAACAAATTGAAGAAATCGCTCACATTTTTTGCTGATAATAGAAAACTTTTTGAAGTTTGGCAAACTACGATCGAAAAATAAAACACCTACTCGTACAAATGTTATTAATATTTTTTTTAGTAAATTGCAATATAGAATGAAATTATTTTAACTCAGCTGTAATTAATTTCATCGGCAACTATGAATAACATATTATGAGTAAGTAAATAATAAATATTGTTATTCGGTTACCTATGTTTTTCTGTGCTTTAAAATTTTTGAAAACTTACAACACGAAATTTTAAGTCTACCAATAATTAGATTGAAGTTATTTTTTTTCCGGAAAAGTAAATAAATTACATATAGTTCAACAAAAACAATTGATATCTTTTAATAGAATACACTGAACCAGGGTTTCCCAAACTTGTTAAGATAACGGAACACCATCACCACTAAATACCATTTATATGAAACTTAAATGATTACAAATTAAAGACACTGTAATTTAAAAATAAAATATTATGTCAACATTATTTTAAAAACATATTAAATCGTTTTTCTTTAAATTAACTTTTACAAAAAAAACAAAACATCTATTTTAAAACTGTCGTATTAAATAATTTCACGGAATTCTTGTGACTTTTCTACATAACCGACATTGGGAATCGCTCCAATAAACGATGCCTCTGGAATAGATACTTGATACCGAATACCTCTTTCGATGCCTTAACTAAATGGAACCGTGTAGCACTTGTACACGCGTGGGTGAAACTTTTGTAGTTTGTATGTAGGCCGATCATAGAAAAATATTAAAAATACACAGGAACTGAATATATTTATGTGCGTGTATGTGAATGTCGAAGCATGTTAAATGTACGCTTTGAATCTAGGAATAAGGTTTACAATTGATTGTTTAGTACGTTCAGATTTATAAAATGCGGTTGTGTGCGCAACTGCAAATCTATTGCTTTTACTGAACTGTATGTATAGTAGTGGGCGCGTAGTAGGGGTGAACTGCAGACACATGGTTCCGATACAATTTCAACTAATGGGCATATCTCCTTCTCTCTTATATCTATGAGGCCGACCCTTCATCACGCCGTATCCTCGAGTGTAAAAATTCAGGCTGTATTGGTAGTTTTCTTTACTCTTTTTTGTTAAACATTTTATAACTAAGAAAAAGAATTGGCAAATAGGAATTAACTTTCCCGAAATTTCTCTATTATTATTTTGTTTCTCGGATCTCTCGGTTCGGTTGTTCACCCGCTAAATTGCTGCCGCTTGGGGAACGCCTCAAGTGATGAGATCTTTACGGAAGTCTCAAAAACTTAATCTCATTTCACCGAAATTGTAGTTAGAAACGAATATGGTTTTTTTAAGTATATGTCTGTTGGAGCGTGTTCCCTTATGTTGGGAGGTACTTAAATGACAAGTGACTTCAGCTTAATAAATGTCTTTAATTTGGTTCCACAATACTTCGTTATAATTAATTACGTACCAGGTATGTGTAGAGGCAGGGCGGTGTACCGTAAGCGACTGGTCAGCCGTCCGCTCGCGTCTCGATATAACGTCAAAAATGCAACTCAGCAAATCGCGGCTATCAAACCGCTACATGTCCGTCACATTAACTCACATCGAACTTAACATTGTTATTCTTGATACATCAACTTATTTACACAAAATTAAAATCGATAATTTATTGTTTTAAACAAATATAGATAGTTTTTGACACTTAAAAGTTACACGTACGGCACGTGCCGCTGTTTAAAATCAAACTCGTTCGGTTAACCTACGTATTTTGAATCCCTAACGTCCAAAATTCAATAACAGAACAGCTTATTTAAAAAAAAATATCGTTTACAGCCCGTCATGTCGCTCACACCCATCGCGTTCCGTCTCTAACACAATCAAAAGTTCAGTCAGTAAACGTTAAAGTTTGACAAAGCTTTGTATTTTCAAAAATTTACTTCAGTAAAAATGCTGTACTGGACTGGCAAGTAAACATGCAGTTGACTACAGTCAACTTTTCGTCCGTAGTCGAAGAAATCTAACAAAAATACCGCGCCTGGCTTTATAAAACGGTTTGCATTAGTTATTATTCTCTCTCAGTAATCTGTTACTAAAATTTTAGTTTTTTTTTCTTCTTTGACTACTGATCTTTTTGCGTACAGAGATTTTAAGTTATGGCACAAAACAAAACACGTTCTCATTTAAATTTAATTTTATTAAGTCAATTAATCACCCATTACAGAAAATAATTTGGCTATGAAATCAGTTTACCAGCATAATTAAAACCCACCTACTACACTACAATATTTATTATATCCATACTTCAGTGAATATTCCATAACTATATATATACTAACTATATGTGTTTTAAGCCTGCAAAACCAGCAGTGGGATTAGGAACGTTGCTCAGTTCCTTAGTGTCATGATAAATAAACATCACGCTACGAAACTCAGCCCTCTTCGGTAAATTGACTCTCTAAGACAAAAAGATTTATTCAATTCAAATCAGTAGTTTCTGGGATAAGCGCGTTTAGCCAAATTTACGACACGGTTGGCGCAGTGGCTGTGCGATCGACTGCTGCGCTGCGTGTCGCGGGTTCGATCCCCGCACGGAACAGATAGTTGTTCCGGGTCTGGCTGTAATGTTTTTAAACACACCTACGATACAGGAGAAATTCCTAATGTGGGGCAACGTTTCTATAAAAAAAAACTCTTGAGTTTTAAAATGTTCGTACCTGTATATTTAGCTACAGTATACTATGCAGTATACTGTATACTCTTTGTTAAATCCATTCTAATCTACCACACACAACAACCAATTCGACTATTAGTGACGCCTTTATGTAGAAACTTTGAGTGTAGTTTCCGTAGCGCACGGCCACCACGACGCATCTCACTTTGACGATACTAAATCGAACGGTTAAAATTGGAAGCGGCCGTTCACATTGTGGTGTCCTGCTTTCTACAATTATGCATTCCTTTTATACGTTTACAGATGAAAGGCATTTCACTATTTGGTCCCAAAATAAAATTATTCTACAAAATATCGATAAAATCAACGCCGCCACGTTTACGGGAGTTCCGCTTTGACAAATAAAATTGCAGCCGAAATTTGGATACGTATAAGAGTAGGGACCAAAGCAATAATGATTGGACTGTGTCAAAGGTGATATGATGAAGATTTGCTAGGAAGGAAAGAAGAAGCTAAATAGAGAAGAATGAAAAAAAAGACTTGCAACGCCAACTCAAATATAAAGTAGATAAGATCAGGGAAATGATCATGAAATTAAGACCGAATAAATATTACAGTTTGTATTTAAAACGAAACGTAAAAAGATACGCTTAAGGTGAAAGCTCCAACCTACCCGCGAAATTCAAATTTTCTTACGTTTTTTGCAATTTTCAGGCCAGTGCTAGGTTGTATGTTCATTAAAATATTATTCGCGGCTGTAAGACGTATGTAGTTATAGAATTATAATCATCAAAATCACCAATACAACCCTCCAAGTTCATAAAGGCGTAGGAACAAAAAAAAAACAGAAAAAGTCTTTCCTACAGCTTTAGGAACTTAGAGCGTTGTATTGATGATTTTGATGATTATAATTCTATAACTACATGCGTCTTACAGCCGCGAATAATATTTTAATGAACATACAACCTAGCACTGGCCTGAAAATTGCAAAAAACGTAAGAAAATTTGAATTTCGCGGGTAGGTTGGAGCTTTCACCTTAAGTAAGGGTATAGATTTTTATTATGCTGGTTACCCTATTTTATAGTAAACTAGCGACCCGCCCAGCGGTTTCACCCGCTGCTCACCTCCTAAGAGTCATAGCGTGAAGTATTATACATATAAACCTTCCTCTTGAATCACTCTACCTATTAAAAACCCGCATCAACATCCGTTGCGGAGTTTTAAAGATTTAAGCATACATACGACATAGCAACAGACAGCGACAGTGACTTTGTTTTATACTATGTAGTGAAGTCAATTTGAATTACATAAATTTATTTTATTATTATTTGAATGTGTTTTGTTATGCTGGCATATAACACTTTTACTGGAGGCAAAAAGTTTTGAAACCGACTTTATTTATTAATGGCAAGATTAGAATGACCTGAAGTTTTAACTTTGAATGTTATATAGGCTTTCTGCATTCGGCAACTTTTACTAGTCTCCGTACGATTGAAAAACCAGCCAAGACCGAATCATACTCGCGTACCGAGGGTTCATTACAAACTTACGACATAAACGGCCATATCTTTTTATTGCGTAGACTCATAGGGTTCATTTTGCACAGCACAAAGGGACCACAGAGTTGAGTATATGGTTTTAATTTTACTGGATATTTCCTCGCATTCCCGAGATAAATGGTCTTGACAGACAGACAGACGGACAATAAGGATTCCGGTTTTTCCTTTTGAGGTACGAAACCCTAAAAATATTTAAAATAAGTAGAAAAACTTTTTAAAAGCCTACGCAGTCTTCCCAGCGTTATTTGATAGTAGCTGCTAATAGCAGCTTATCGAAAAGAGCATTGAGATATTTTTGACACCGAACCATCCCCCCAAAATTTAATGACACATAGTTAAAGTTAATGACTGCCTCCTTGGTCAAGTGTCGCATGCGTGACTGCTGAGCTCGAGGTCTTAGATTCATTTCTCGGGTCGTGTAAATTGTGGTTGGGATTTTCCATCAGCAGGACTTTTTCAGTGGGATGGCCTAGATGATGACAATATTGTCGACTCCTACTTCATGGGATGATGGAACTTAAACTTTACTGACAAATGAAATACGAAATATTATATGTGAAATATGGGTGTAGTATGAGGTACACTTCTGCTTAACCGTTCAAATATTACAGGCGTGATGTAATACAGTGTAACGTTAATGAAAATTTAACACGAGCCAAATAGCATCTTCATAATCGATAAAACATAATAGAATAATATAGCGCATAATGGAATATTTAAGATTATTTTTTGTGAAAATTGGAGATTTTGCATGAAAATGAGTCGATTTGGAGTTTGTGCAATTCTATTGGCCGACATTTGGGACGGAAAAATAATCCCCCGAATACCACACGAGCTTCAAAATTATCTGGCATTTCCCGATAGGTTCCCTGCAAACAAATAAAATCGTCAAGTTTTTCAGGAAAAATCACTCGCGCTTCGCGCTCGTGATTTTTTAACCTGAAAAGAAAAACTTGTCTCCTTCATTTGTTTGCAACGAACCTATCGGAAAATACCTGATAATTTTGAAGCTCTTGTGGTATTATATGTGATAGTTTTCAACTAGACACACTTCGGCTGAAAAAATTGTTAAGCCACACTAAGCCTCCTGCTCACTACTTACACGTGAACTTAGCAGGATGTCACGTGACTAGACTTCAGGGTTTAGGTTTCGAATGAAGGAAATTAGATTTAAGTACTACCGGCACGATTAGGTGCAGCCGTCTGGCAAAATTTAGTTAATTAGACTATTTAAACTTTTTACTTCAGTTTATTAAACTGGTAAATCCCCGATACGTAAAATGTAAGAGTTACGTTTCCAAATAATGAGGTTTTATAATAAACGTATATTTCTTACAAAATACGCATGGTAAGTTTTTTTTATTTATTTATTTAATCTTTATGCACATAAAAAATCATTGTACAAAGGCGGACTTAATTTGCCTTGTGTAATTTATTTTATAACCACGGTTTTCGAAAGAAAAGAAACAAATGTACAAAATAACATTTTAGTTTTCTTCAAAGTTGAAATTAATCTTCGTTGGTCTCAGCATCTCGTATGCAATTTTCTCATAACCGAACCGACTTTGTCGTCAACAATTTAATCTGTGATCCGGAACCTTGTCTTTTTAGCAAGCAACTTTGAGTTTTATTGACAAGGTTTTTAGATTGATTATTTTATTCGTCTGAAGATTGGCAATATTGAACGCGATTTTAAAGTTTAAGTCCGTGTAGTACCTTTGAGGAGTCCTGGCTGCTGGATTAAGTCATGTCTGTCATACAAATGTACTGTCACCGGAACTAAACATATGTTAAAAATTTCATCTTAATCTCTTGTCAATATACTCCAATAATTCAAGCTATATAAAAGTTTATAATTAAGCTTTGAACTCAGTAACCTTTATTGATTTTTCCACCGCGTCCGCCGTGTCACTCAGTGTTTTTGCATATTAAATACTATCTGCGCCCGGCAGTTTTACCTGCGTAGATCGGAATAAAAAAAGTAACCTAGGTTAACATAATATATGTAAGATACTGTACTAGTAGTAGTCTACTATCTACCTACATACCAAATATCATACAATTGCACTAAGTCGTTTACGCCTGAAAGAGTGATCAAAATAATCCATCGATCAATCCTCACAAACTTTCGCATTTGTAGTAGGATTATCAGTTCTTCAGAGCGGTCGGGTGCGTGCGGGTCTGGCGCCCACGGCTTCGCCCGCGTGATATCGAAAAAAAAGTAACCTTTGTGTTATTCCAGACTATAATCTACCTCTGTGCCAAATTTCATCAAGATCCGTTCAGTACTTTTTTTCGTGAAAGAGGATCAAACATACATCCATAGTCACAAACTTTCGCATTTATAATATTAGTAGGATTCTGATGTATGAATGTAGATGAAGGGAAAGGACTATATAAGGATCGTAGCAGGTGGCTCCGCGATTTCTGCCTACCCCAAATGGGAAAAAGGTGTGTGTGAGGATGATGTATGTAGGTTTATCTGTCTGCAGTGATAGTTAAAACTGTCGGTCATGGGAGTTTAATTATGAACGCTTTCCAACAATTCAAACATTCACACAAAAATAATTGCAAACAACAAGAATTACACTGTTTAGATTAAAATTGAAAGTAAGACGAAAAATTTTAGTGAATATCAAACTGAACTCATAGTTTAATGGATAGATAGTTGCCGAAATTGACTGCGTTACATACTCAGGAATCATGCTGTCTGAAATTCAGAGATCTATTCATAATGCGGTTTATGTGGTTACTTAATTATATTCACGTGCGGGCTAACTGATGGAAAATTCATGATAAGATTGTTTCGTCTTGTCAGCACATTGCACTTAAAAGTACACTTAGAAATTTACAAACAAAAATTATAGAGGTAAAGACTCATATCTCGTATGTTAAGGTTCTCATCGAATTAATTTGCTCAAATCCAAGTTGCTGCCATCTAGCGACAGAACCTCGAGATGGCCAGCTACGTCAACCACTCGGAAGGAAAATCTTACGAAATGTGCATTAGAGACCAGGTAAGGGGCGCGCACACAAATTCGTGAATTCAGAAGCACCAGCGTTGTCTTTATTGAATATTTTTTTTGGTAATATAAAGATGATATTGGAGATGGTACGCCGTCGTCGGCGCTCCATGTCTGTGCCCTCGATGTCGGTCGCACACCGTGAATCAATGCATCAGGCTACACGACGCAGGCGGTACAACGTACCGACACTGCATGTATCACACTCTGTAAGTTAACAACTTAAATTAGTGTTGTTCAAGTCTAGCGGCAACACGAGTCGGTGCTCGGCGAACTCGTGACTTACAACCACACTAATTGGCAACATTAGAAATCGAAGCTTCGCGAACGGAAGATACGATTCAAAATTGGCTAGTTAAGGGTTAAGTTGTTAATGTTCTTGTGTTCCAACAAAATTTGAAAACGAGACTTTTTTTCAGCGTTTAATGTTACCATATCAGTCATTGTCAATATATTTGTAACTTAAAATCATTAAAAATTGGGTTCTTGGGCGATATAGTGGTTCGACAATCGAGTGGAGTCTGCCTGTCCGAGTTCAGCCGAATCGTGTAAAGCTTACTATGACTGCGCTTCTGTTGGTGTTAAGACTGTCGCAGCTGTAGACTTTTTATGTTCCAGAATGTTCTTTTTTAATTTTTGTGGTGACGTTTGACAGTGTCGTTTTTTGTTTTCTTTGGTTTGGAGTTATGCTTTGAAAGTTAAGATGTTGGTATTTCTGAATGTGTTCATTATTAGATAGGATGTCAAATAGCGTGCCCAACAATTACGTCTGCGCTCCTCTGTCTTTGTTGTGTAATGTTTAAACCAAACCAAATTGTGCTTTACTGTGTCCCCGACCTAATGCTGTAAATTTATGTTTTAGTTTATTTATAAGAGTAGATAAACATGTGTGATTTAGATTTTTTTTAAATATTTACACGAGAAATCTGCCGAGATTTTCAACTGACCTTTTAAAATATCGAGAACTCACAAACAATAGTTGAAAATCACGGTGAGTAATCACAAATCGTGTACCGTGTAATTAGTTTTAAGTAAACATTTACTGTTTATAACTATAATAGTGTTAGGCTATATTGCCCTGCTATATTGCCTAAGGGCAAAAGAAGAAACATAGTTTGACGGGCCTGTTGGTCTAGTGGTTAGTGGCCCTGACTGCTGAGCCGGAGGTCGTGGGTTCGATTCCCACCCAGGACAAACTTTGTGTGATGAGCATGATTGTTTGTTCTGTGTCTGGGTGTGATTTATCTATAATATGTATGTATTTATAAATTATATAAGTATGTATATCAGTTGTCTGGTTACCATAACACAAGCTCTGCTTAGCTTGGGATCAGATAGCTGTGTGTGAGTTGTCCCAAGATATTTATTTATTTATAGATGGGTTTTAATCGGTACAAGTCTGACACTCCCCCCCCCCCGTTCTACCCAGAGTGGTAGAAGTTCTTTGATGATTTCCATCCGCACTGGGTTACTTTTTATTTGTTGTATGTCCTTCATCAGCTTGATGAAAGTAACATTGGACAAAGTTACCACTAAGATACCCAAGAACGTACCGCCCTTCGCCGATGCTAGTACCACAAAGGGCTCTAGTAGTTTATCATTGATGCTAAATCAATCTCTTTTCAGATTGCCTGCCTCGCTGACGGTAGATCTTGGGACGAGGCTGATTACAAACCAGAGGCCCTTGAGCGTAGTAAAGATTTCTATAGCTCAGGGGACAGTACGTTCCACACCTCCGGAAGCGATAACAATATTTCGTATCAGTAAGTGTTTTATTTTTCCTTTTTTTTTCTCGACGAACATCATTGACAGATTGATCGTATTTGAGGGATACTGCGTCCGATCCAGTGGCCTAGTTCACACTGTCGAGATCCAGGTCTTAGACTCAATAAATATATTATCATAATATCACGCCTGTGATTCCCGAAAGGTTAAACAGAGATCTACCTAATATTACACCCACTTGTTGCCATAGAGGTTGCTATAGGTTTCCCTTTTTGTTTGTAACGTTTGTTTAGGTACTTATAAGTTTGCATGCTTTAATTCTAAGCAAAAAAAATGCTGGTTCTTAAACTTCTGTCAATAACTATGCATACCGTGTTTTCGCAAACAAATATATTATTATAGAAGTCCCATGAAATAGGGACCTATTGCCATGAACCGGGCATATTTTTTTTAATCGTTTCCCCACACTAAGAATTTCTCTTGTATCGTGACCATCGTGGGTGCGTTTTACAAACATTAAACTCACACAAACAGCCAGACCTTGAACAACTATCTGCATGTCATACAAATATTTGTTCCGTGCGGGAATCGAAACCGTGACACGCAGCGCAGCAGTCGATCGCTCAGCCACTGCGCCAATCGTGTCGTCAAAAATTGAACCAAGGGCTTAGCAGTAGCGCTTACGACCAGCGCGACCGGCCAAACGAAAAAGTCAGTCTTAAGTCAATCATTTCGACCTACCCACCACGACCCAGAACAATGCACTTCCCTCTAAGTCAATTTGTTCGACCGAGTAACCACATCAATGTATACCATTTACTGTTTTAATGATATTACAACAACGAACGTGAAATCGTAAGTACGTACAGGCAAACAAGCTATTTGGTAAACAGGTAACCTACCTACATCAACGCCATGTTTAACGAATCACGTCTATAATACCCGAAAGATTAGGCAGAGGTGTATGTGGAAGAGATACCGCGGCCCCGGAATATAAATAGCAATACAAAAAGAAGGAACATGGTTGGGTTTTAGTGAGTAAAAGACCGACACCCCCCCCCCCTCCGCTCCGCTCAGCGCGGGGGAAGTTATTTGATTAAACTATCCGAAAAGAAAAATGTGTATCTGTATACACATTTCGCCAGCTATAATCATAGCTGTCAAAAATTATCAATCATAGCGAGGACCTTAAGTAATAGAGGGACCTTCCCATTTCAATCACAAATCCAGGCTCCAGTCTACTTGTGAGAGATTCCCGATAGACAAATCCAATAAAAGTTTTACCGACATGAGAATCAAAGCTGTCATCACATCTGTCATATCATCACTCAACAGCAGCTTTTACGATCCCTAAATCAGCAAAGCCGATACTCAGTACACTCCAACCTACTATACTCCTAAAATTAATTTAATCGTTTGGTTATTTCGATCGAGCTGAATGGGGCTGATCCATACGTCATGTTCGTGAACGGGCGCTGTCAGTTGGGACTGGTCATTTTTTAGCTACCACGGTTCATTTTTTAACTTATTTAGATTTAAAATTAAATTTTGCTTTTTATTTACTCTGGACGCTCTTACTGTGCACGTCTTTCTACATCGTTCTCACATATTTGTATAATCTCAACATGAATGATGTAAATACAATTTTGTAAAAATATTATAATTTAAAAGAGTGTCCATGGAGTTTCTTGCCCATTCTTCTCCATAGAGATCAACGCTTTGGAATGGGCAACTACAGTACTTTCACAAGTTATTATGCCTTGTGACCGGGACTGTAGATTAGTTTTGTTTCTTGACATTCAAAAGTGCCTGTAATGGTCTAATTGAAATAAATGGTTTTGAATTTTGTTTTTTTTTGAATTTTTGAATTTATCGCGTACTCTTTAGAAAACGTTTTCCGCTCATAGAAGTGATGTGATGCAAGTTAGTTGCCCTGCATACCAACCCCTTTGTTTCAGTGTACATCCCCGTTTTAATAGAACAGCCTTTACAAAATATTGTTCGTGTATTAAAATTTGCGTGGAGTGCTTCAGAGCTCGTGTGGTCGCAAGTACGACGAGAATGAGATTCTGGGTTCGTATACCGTTAGAAAAAAAAACTAGCTATGTATTACAAGAACCAGCACAAAAGAGTTTCGTCTCCATTGCAGATTTAGAATTCGATAATTTATTAACACGCTTTTATTAGCTCCACTTGTAACTATGTATGTATGAAAGAAAATCTTGGAATCTTAATTTGACCTATTTCCCGGTCTTCGATTAAGATGAAATTTTGCACACGCTCTGAGTTCTGATCACATTACATGACTAGCTAAGAAATGTCATTACAAATCCAATATGGCGGCCTCCCCAAGATGGCGGACTGGCTGTTTGAAATCCACCCCCATGAACCGGGTATCAAATGTTTGTTGTTTGCTGAATGGGATACGAAAAAAAATATCACGAAAAAAAGCAAAAAACCGTGTTTTTTGTTTATTAAACTACTAGCTTTCGCCCGCGGCTTCGCCCGCGTTAAATTCGGGATAAGATTAGTTCCCCTTTCCTGATTTGCAGGTACCTGCCACCTGTAGTTTTTGCCCTAGCGCCCTATTTATTGTAATAGCAATGCTAAGTTTTCCCCTTTTTTTCCCACTTTCTCCCTCATTTTTCATTCTTCTTTAGAAAAAATAGCCTATGTCCGTCTCCAGGGTCCCAACTATCTCTGTACCAAAATTCATCAAAATTGGTTTAGCCATTTAGGCGTGAAGAGGTAACAAACAAACATACGAACTCACTTTGGCTTTTATAATATTAGTAAGGATTATTTTTTTATAAAATAGTTGGTAAGAAATCAGTTCTAAATCATCTCCTATTATAAATCTATAATGTTTTATTATTGTATTAACAGCAGCGAATATGGCTCGGGAAAATACACCGGGTTTGGCAATCAGAAGACTTCGCAATCAACGCCGATGTCTCCCGTGCACAGCGGCAACGAAACGTTTGACTCAACTATGGCTTCCTTGGCCACCGTAAGCATTTTTTTTATAATTATTTATACATAATTATTTTAATATTAATTCACTTTAATCTCTCCGTATGAGCGCATTATTTTTATAAACTTTTCTAAAGGTTTAATTTTTTTTTTTCATATAAAACAATTATTAATTTAAATACAGTCAGATTTCTCGATGCTTTGTAAGTATAGGTTGCTAATTTTATTTATAAAATATACTTTTACCGATAAAGTAGGTAGGTACAGATAACATACAAGCCTCAGAGGAGATACATTGTCATCTGTGTACTTAATTCATTGAATCGTCCTACGTTCTTATGTATGCCCCATTTAGAACGATTTGCAGAAATTCAAAACAAATATGATTTTTATTCTGCAACTGCGGACGGATATCTTCTCATCCGTTGCAATACTAATTTGAAAAGTGCACAATACTTGTTTGTGAGCCTTATCTTTCCCACTCCTTGTCAAACGCCTCCGCCATTGCTTCCACTTCAACCGATATTGCGTCTCTTCCCGCCAATTATGGCCCTCCTCGGTCTGTCGAGACCCGACCCGACGACTCGGGGTCTTCGACTTTTTTGTGGACGTTTTTGAAACATTAAAGGTGTATTTTGTTTTTTTTTAATAATTCAGTGTAATAATTAGACAAGACTTTTTCTAAGTCTTTTAGCTAAATTTTCAACGCGCGGTGTTGAGTTTTATTCGACTCTAGACGTAGTCGTATGCTTTTATCGAGTTTATAACTCTAATGGATCCTCATCATCTCGTTTCTAAAGAAAAATAAGTTTCTTACGTGTCGAAAAAATACGTCAAATCCCAAATTTATTTTTTACTTTTATTTAAATATTTTTTTGATAGTACAGTCGACAAAAATCTATACTTTGTTAATAGTCAAAAGCTTAATGCAATACCTACTTAATGCGCTTTTATTAGCTTCACTTGTAACCTACTAGCTAATTAAGTATGTAATAAAATCTTCAAAGTCAAATTTGACCCACTTCCCGGAGTCCAATTGATCTGAAATTTTGCAATCATTTTTGTTTTGAAGACAAATCTAAACTTCCTATTTTAAAAAAGGTATATGACAACGTGGTATACACAAAAAGTTCTGCCACAAAACAAAACACATCCATAATATAATATATATAGTAACGTACATTTATGTCAATGAAATTGATGATATAGTAAGGTTGCACAGCTTAACAAAAATTTGTAACCTTACTTAAGCTTGTTTTTTTATAAACTGTAATATTTATGACTTAATTAAGGGCAAGTTCGGACGGTCGCACAAACGGTATCACGAAGAAAAAGAACTCTTTATCCCGCGAAAGCCGAAATCATATGGCCTGTCTTTGAGGATCGTATGTATTCATTTTGATAAAACATTCGCATGGTATCGCACGACCTTCTGAACTTACCTTTTGTGCTTCGCGACTTCTCATCATCATCATCAATCCATGCCTGACTGAGACTACCACTGATTCGATTAGAATACACTCACGTTTTCAGCTGTTTGATCAAGATATTGTACCAAGACTGTAGTGGTATCTTAGGGTTAAAACCACATCTTTCATCAAATTACCGTTCGGAGCGACAGAACGGGATCGAGCTTGGAAACTGCTATTTCCTGCTGATAGATGTGGTTAAACCCTTAAGGTGAAAGCTCCAACCTAAAACTCAAACTCAAAGCATTTATTTCAATTAGACCATTACAGGCACTTTTGAATGTCATAAAAACAAGAACAAAAAAATGATGCTGCTACAGTCCCGGTCACAAGACATAATAACTTGTGAAAGTACTGTAGTTGCCCATTCCAAAGCGTTGATCTCTATGGAGAAGAATGGGCAAGAAACTCCATGGACACTCTTTTAAATTATAATATTTTAACAAAATCGTATTTACATCATTCATGTTGAGATTATACAAATATGTGAGAACGATGTAGAAAGACGTGCACAGTAAGAGCGTCCAGAGTAAATAAAAAGCAAAATTTAATTTTAAATCTAAATAAGTTTAAAAATGAACCGTGGTAGCTAAAAAATGACCAGTCCCAACTGACAGCGCCCGTTCACGAACATGACGTATGGATCAGCCCCATTCAGCTCGACCATTTTGAAGGGAGCTAAATGACCCGACACACCCGCCACCATCAGCGAGACATTTAAGTGAGCATGACACTATCAACTACCAGGGCTTCGTCAAGTCAATGATAATACACAGCACTCACACATGGGCTTAATAATTATACAATACTAGAGAATTGATTCTATACATTGCAAAGATAGTCTTACAATCTTCTGCAGCTTCCACTATAGCTTCGGATACTGAGTTTACCCCTATGCTTGTGGAGCAGGACCAGCATTGAGCCAAGCATTTTTATCATCAATATAATCCCCCAACTTATAATATGCTTGCCTACATAGTGTGCGTTTAATACAAGATTTAAATTTCGTTTCATTCAGTTGAAGAATGTGGGGAGGTATTTTATTGTAGCATTTCAAACAGTACCCCATGAAAGATGAGTCTACTTTAGCTAACCTGAAACCTGGTTGAACTAATTGGTCCCTATTTCTAGTATTATAATTGTGTCTGTCACCTCTTTTACTAAAAAGATGCAAGTTTTTCCTGACATACATGATGTTTTCATAAATATATTGACAAGGTACTGTCATGATGTTAATATCCTTAAACTGTTCCCTTAAAGAATCTCGCCTACGTAGGTTATATATGGCTCTGATGGCTCTTTTCTGCAGAATAAATATAGACTCGATGTCTGCAGCCCGTCCCCAAAGTAAAATACCGTATGACATTATACTATGAAAATAACTAAAATAGACTAGTCTCGCGGTATCTACATCAGTAAACTGACGGATTTTTCTAACAGCATATGCTGCTGAACTAAGGCGTCCTGCAAGAGATGTTATATGCGGACCCCATTGTAGCTTTGAATCGAGTGTTATTCCCAAGAAAACAGTTTTTTCGACGAATTCTAGTTTCTCTTGATTCAATACTATGTCACACTCACTGTTTTTGACATTTGGTAGAGCAAATCTTATGCATTTCGTTTTTTTCCCATTTAATACTAAATTATTAGCGGTAAACCAATTATGTACCTGCATTAGGGCATTATTTACGTCGTCAAGATTTGAGGCACGTCTGTTTATCTTAAATATTAAAGAAGTATCGTCAGCAAATAACACCATTTGTGGTTGGTTTTTAAACAAATGGGGTAGATCATTAATATATACTAAAAAGAGGAAGGGACCTAATATCGATCCTTGTGGTACACCCATTTTTAGATTTAAACCCATTGAATTGACACCATTTATTTGTACTTGCTGCTGTCTATCATTTAAATACGATTTAACTAAACTAAGGGCAAGTTTCCCTAGGCCGTAATGTTCAAGTTTTAAGAGAAGGGTTTCGTGGTTCACGCAATCAAATGCTTTTGAGAGGTCACAAAAGATCCCTATGGCATCCTGTGCTTCTTCCCACGCAGTAAATATGTGTTTTAATAGGGTGACACCGGCGTCAGTCGTACAACGTCCTTTGGTGAAACCATACTGCTTCTCATGTAAGATTTTATTGGTGTTAAAGTGGTTGAGCATTTGGTTAAGCATTACCTTTTCAAACACCTTGCTGAAAACCGGCAAAACAGATACGGGTCTATAATTATTGGTGTCTTTACTGTCCCCAGATTTGAAAAGTGGTATTACCTTGCTGTATTTCATAAGGTCCGGGAAGACTCCTTGGTCCACACACAAATTAAATATAAAGGCTAAGTACGGTGCTATAGTCTCAATGATAGCTTGACAAACTTTAATAGACAATCCCCAAAGGTCTTCGGTTAATTTGATTTTTATTTGTTTAAAAGCTTTAATGACTACAGTGGGGTTAATATGCTTAAACTGAAACTCAACCGGGCATGGTAAAACGTTTGCTCTTAATAAGTCAACAGAAAGTAAGGGTGAGGAATTTAACGTTTCTGTAGTTTTAATTGGGATACTAGTAAAGAAATCCACAAATTCTTGAGCAACTTCGTTTTTACTGGTTAGAAGACCACGTGAAGATTCTAGTGTTATATCATTATTATATTTTTTATTTCTATTAGTTTCACTATTGATTATTTTCCAAACCGTCTTAATTTTATTATCAGCGGATTTAATCTTGTTGCTTATGAATAAGGCTTTAGCTACCTTGCAGGTGTTTTTAAACATTTTTGAGTAAGTAGCAACATAGCGATTGAATGTTTCCGAGTTGATGTAAGGCTTAAGGCCGTAAAGCTCAAACAGTCGTTCCCTACTTTTTCTTATACCCTTAGTTGCCCAATCACTAAATATAAACTTTGGGCTAATAGATTTAGTTTTTATTTTTAGCGTATCATTGAACTCTGTGTAGACAACCGAAAAGAATTCCTCATAAAAATGATTTACATTATTAATATCATATCCCGGAATGCCTAGATTACTTATTAAATTATTATTAAATTTATTTAAATTGCTGGGTGTTATTTCTCTGGACTGTATCTGAATTTTTTGTGATGATGTGTAGGACTCGAAAACAACGGTTTGACCGCTGTGATCAGAGGGAAGGTAATTTACAATGGATTTATCTAAGAAGTCGCAGCAACAGAAAACATTATCAATACATGTAGCGGTATTTGTAGTAATTCGGGTTGGCTCCGAAAACACATTCAACAAATTAAATGATTTAAAAAGATTTAAGAATCTACTGCTATTTGAATTTTCATCTAAAATATTGATGTTAAAGTCACCACAGATGACTAGCGACTTATTACCCGTTGCAAGTTTTGCCAAAGCATCTTCCATTACTGACTCAAATATCGAGTAGTTTTGATAATTTGGGGGCCTGTAAACGCACACTATGACATGCTTATCTAGCTCAACACAAGACAATTCAATATTATGTTCAACCGATAGATCAACTATATCAATACGACTTCTAAATTTAATACTATTTTTGACTAAGATTAGTGAACCCCCACGCATCTTAGATTTACGGTTAAAGCAACTGCCTACACTGTAATTTTCATAATTAATTAACATTTCATGATCTTTTAACCAATGTTCGGTGAAACAAACAATATCAAACTTAGTTTTTTCTAAAAACAATTCAATCTCTAGTTGTTTTGAAGAGAAACCTTGAATATTTTGATGAAATAATTTCAAGGAATTCTGCTTAGCCCCTTTTTTAAATTTAACTATTTGAGAGCCAGAAGGTACTTTGGTGTCTGTTGTCTTACTAGCTAGTTTAAATGAGCCGGAGTGAGCGACAATACTCCCCCGCCTTCCTTGTAAAAAGGTATATTAGTAGAAGTACTAATATTCGCAGTGTTAATAATAGTACAAAACATAGACATACTATTTATGTCCGAGTGAATATTATAAGCTAATAGCCTAGCTATTTTGTGTCTACAACTAGTAGGTAGAAACACACTACCCCGTGTCGACCTAAGTTTATCAACAACAGTGTTGATATCAAGATATACAAGTTTGTCACAATAGTGACCTACCAAGAAGTGTACATGCTTATTCAGCATGTGAATGTAATTGTTTTGTTTGTTTGACGTTTTATATAAGTATGGAAAAGCACACAATATTATTTTTCGACAATTTAACTTTAACAACCCAGTTACACTGTCTGTGATGTCTTCTTTTGTAATTTTAGAACAATTTCCTATAAATATAGTTAAATCAGTACTTTTACTATAAACATTTCCAGTTACTAATGCCATTATCTGTTTATAAGTTGACCCTGGCATACAAGTATTTTGACTGGGAAAACTTAGGTTATTACTTAATAATTTACCTACACCCCTTCCTATACTATCTGAGAACATTACAGAGTTAGAACAATCATGACTATCATGTATCTCAGTCTGTACCACTTGTAAATTAATTTGTGACATATTAGCTGCATCTTGGTTGAGGATACAGTCCGGAGGCAAATTCTCAGCCTGGGATGGGTCCTCCATTACCTCAGGCTGGACAGTTTCATGGTTGGAAACTGTCTGACAACTACATTGAGACATTACTAATTCGTTTGCTGCAAGAATATGTTCCCTAATTTGGTTCTGAGAACTCAAATACCTACTGGAAATGGAACTAAGTGAGTCCTGAAGTACCTCTATTTCAGACTGCAATTGCTGAGTATCTATATTATATATTTTAATACTATCTTCTAACTTTATTTGATAATTTTTTAACTTGCTCACTAAATAAACACGTTCTTTTCTCAGTGGAATATTTTTGGAAAAGTGTTTATATTGTTTTTTAAATTGATAACACTTTTTAATTAGTCTATTTAACTTAGCATATTTCTTAATTTTCTTATTGCTTACTGAATAATTTTGTTTCAGTAAGGAATCTTCAGTCAAATCAATAGTTATTAAGGAAGGGGAGTTACAATTACTATTTAACAATTCTTCATATAAGCGGTTAGTTTCAATAACCTGAGTACTTTTTCTTTCTCTCTGTAACTTTAAAATACGACTATCGGCATGAATTAATTCATCTTCTAAGTCCCTAATCCTACATAAAGCCTCCTCATATAAATTACTGCAATTGCTGAAACCATCTGTGACCACCTTTAGTTGATCCCGTTCATCAACAACGTCCAGGTATTGCTGATGAAGGTCCACTAACTGCCTTTTCAAGGAAGAGTTATTGCTGTTGACTTTAACGACTTCCACCTCACTTTCTTCTCTCTCCTGTAACAGTTGTTGGATTTGGAGTTTTGATTCTTTAAGCTCTTGGAGGGCCGTTCTCAACTTGAGCTCCATCTCCTGAGCAGTAGCCTTACGGGTCATCACAGCCATGGTTTCAGGATTAGTTACTGAAAGATAGAAATAAAGAAACGGTGAGAACTAACAGAATAGACAAATATAGAAAAGTTAGCGGTGAAAGGGGGAAAAACAAAGGGCAAAAGTTCAGATATGAAATTGAATGAGGTAGGATGTTTATTAAGTTTAAAAGATTATCTTTATATTAAATTAATCTAATAGAATATTGAGTTTTACTGGTTTTTATCAACCTATTTATACTTTTGCTTATGTGGGTAGGCTGCTTAGATGAAAAACACAAAAAAAATAATTAAATTATTGTAGTTCATTCATATGTTATTTTTACCTACCTACCCGCGAAATTCAAATTTTCTTACGTTTTTTGCAATTTTCAGGCCAGTGCTAGGTTGTATGTTGATTAAAATATTATTCGCGGCTGTAAGACGTATGTAATTATAGAATTATAATCATCAAAATCACCAATACAACCCTCCAAGTTCATAAAGCTGTAGGAAAGACTTTTTCTGTTTTTTTTTTTGTTCCTACGCCTTTATGAACTTGGAGGGTTGTATTGGTGATTTTGATGATTATAATTCTATAATTACATACGTCTTACAGCCGCGAATAATATTTTAATCAACATACAACCTAGCACTGGCCTGAAAATTGCAAAAAACGTAAGAAAATTTGAATTTCGCGGGTAGGTTGGAGCTTTCACCTTAAGCAAACATTATTAGATTCATTTTCTGTTCATTTTTCGTTTCTCTCGAAGTGGAACCTTCCACTTAAATTACAGAATTAATCAAAACTGAAGAATTCATTCGTGAACCCACGATATTGCATTTTGGCACTCTGCAACTTTCTCTCGCTCCGAAAAATTTCTAAAATAAAACTTGCTTATTCCTTCATTCCTTGGCAAACATTATTAGATTCATTTTCGCCTAACTTGAGGCCAAATCTAAGTCTACGTTATTTTTTAACTATCTTCAGAACAGTAATTGTCGTTCATATCATGCCAATATCCTTACTTCCTTACTAATATTATAAAAGCGAAAGTGAGTTTGTTTGTTTGTTTGTTACCTCTTCACGCTTTAATGGCTAAACCGATTTCGATGAATTTTGGTACATAGATAGTTGGGAACTAGGAGACGGACATAGGCTAATTTTTATTTAAAAAAAGTGGGATATGAGGGAGAACGAGGGAATAAAAGGGAAAACTTAGCGTTGCTATTACAAATCAATCAGGCGCAAGAAAAAAAACTGCAGGTCTGCTTGGTGTGTTATACCGAATTTAACGCGAGCGAAGCCGCGGGCGAAAGCTAGTATAGTATAATATCAAGTACTGTTAAAAAAAATACCACCTTACCACCAAATTATAGCTCGATGCAAGTGTGGATCCTAATCACGCATATATGATCTGTTCTGTTGTATTTTCGAGCCCGCCTCAATCATTGCCATGTATACCTTACCACAATGACATAAGATTCACCTTACACAACACGACTATTTCTTCTGTCTCACAACGCCGACGAGGAAGCGACTGGCTTTCGACTATTTGCTCACTTGAGCAAAATATTGTAGATCCCGTGTGAGTGGTTCACACCTGGCGCGGACTCTGCTGATCGCTTCTCTTTTATCGCCGGTGGTGTATCAGCAACCTGTAGCATGACTGCAATATTCTAAGGACGAGTTTTACGAACTGAACGCGATCAGTACCTCTAAGAGCGTCTGCTAAAACTCACTGCAGCTCCTTACGCCCTGTCATATCCCCTCAGCTTACGCCCGCTCCGATCAGCGCTGTCTATTCACGCGAGCGTGGGAACCTGTACGAGTTTATATATGGTTTGATCGCGTCCAGTTTCCGTAGCGTAATCATCTATAAGGTCCCTAATGACGTGACTCTGTATAGGGCTGGTCGGTCTTCGCTTCCTCGGTGTCTAAGGCTGCTCGCACCGCGACTGAGAGCGCTGTGCGTTACGGAGGCATTGCGTCCCAGAAGGTCTCCGAGATGGCTTCAACTGTGACCGAAAAGGTGAGAGCACTTATTATTTGTTAAATCTGTCTCAAAATTAATTTGCAAAAGTTCTGCCAACCACTGGGATGGTGCTCTGGTTTTCAGGTGGTGAAAATGCCTATACAGGAGGGCTATTCTGTTCAAACACTTTGTCTCATTGCTAAATGAGACGTGCTGTATAATCGCAGGATTATAAAAAGCCGTATCAAGAGGCCTAAGCTAAAAACTACTTACGCCATCCGATTGGTCTTATCCAGGAGCGGTTTATGTCCCCTGATAACTTCAACGATCTATCAGGAAGAGTCGAGGTGGATGTACTTTAAAAGAGATTATTTTCTAATGGGTACCAGAGTTCATTATACTACTCACCAAATGAAGTTAAAAAAATAAATAAGATATTGTTAGTTTGTAAGTGGTTATTGTACAAGTTTCTTTCTGGCTATAAATACTTTTTTATTTATTGTTTTATTTACAACTTGTGCCTCGTTGATATAGTGGTCGGAAGCGCGACTGTTGAGCATGAAGTCTTGGGTTCGATTCCTGGGTCCGGAAAAACGATTTTTGTGCTTTTCCATCAGAAGTACCTCATGGTTTACAACTTGGATCCATTGCTAACTGATATTAAACACAGGTCAACACCCGCGGTGGTTGGAGCACCCTGGGGGGTACCACCGACCAACGCCGCGCGTCCAACGCTAGCGCGAATTACCAAGGATCTGGCTACGGTGCGATGAAAAGTTCTACATCTGAGCCATATAGTCAATGGTACGTATGATTCTTGAACATGTTTCTTTTCAGAAGCATTTATTTAATAGGATGCTTCCAAATCCACGCATCATCTTCCCGTATCGACGGTGCTTCGTTTAACTAACTGGCCTGATGTCCTGTCTGTTTCGGAATGTCGATAAAAGCGCCACCTATCGGGACTAACTAGCACTAAGAACAATCAAGCAACTTGATTTTACTAAGCTCTACTACTACCACACCGAAATAGCTCGGCAGTATTTTTGTCGATGTCCAGCAGTCAACCAACCTTGGAAGAAAAGATTTTTGGAACATTTTAAAACAGACCAAAATTAACCCTTTTTTTGGGGTGGGTAATTATCAAATAACTTCTCCCGCTCTGGGCGGAGCGGGGGGGAGTGTCAGACTTGTACTGACTAAAACCCACCCATGTTTCTTCTATTGCCCTTTATGTTCCGGGACCGCGGTATCTCTTTCGAACAACCCGCAACCTCAGCAGGCGTTGACCCTTTGCTTTACCAACATCTCTTTGAGGCGCGCGCAGAACACAAACGCGCCGTCGACACGGCGTGTCGTCAATAGACGGACGGACGGTGAGCTGCCCATTGTTCACCGTCCACAGGCCCGCATCTACGGTGGCCGGGAGACGTCTCGCGGCGCCCTTCGCTTTGGGCGTCTCCCGCGGCAGCTGGGTTGGTTTGAGGTTCTCTCCCTCAAACGCTCGGCCACCTCCTTCGCTAGCTAACCTAACTTATTCAATACCGTCTATCATTTTCAGGGGCGAATCAGTTCCACACAAAGAGTCGGTGACAACTCGTAACGTGGATGGTCGAGATCTGTCCCGGGTTGGCGTGGCTCCTGGTAACAACGCCGGGACTTCGCCCCAAGAGGATAACTGGGACTGGCTCAATCAGTAAACTGCCCAGGTAAGGATAAACCGGCAAGCTAACAAACACACGTAATTCACGTTATAATGACGATGATAAATTCAACTTTACTACTCTTAAAAAAGGCTGTTGGGTAATTGGGGCATTTCTTAAAATGCAACTATTGTTTCACAGAAATTTAAGTCCTTTTTTTGTCTAGTTCTCGTACATAAACTGCTGATAGTGGGTAATCCACACCGTTCAGGATGTTAAAGATTTAGAAACTTGCCTCGAATAAAAATTTAAGTCTCAGTTTAATTGCACGGCATTGCAATTTAAAACTGGCTTGCAAAGACAAAGCTCTTTATTAAAAAAAAAATGAACACTGGCGCGTCGAAAAATATTGTTGTTCATTAATAGTACATTTTAAATAAAATATCTACCTTTGTACTACTTAGTTATCACCACGCCTTACACGTTCATCCATCAATGGCCGCTCCAGTATTGTATTGTATTGTATAGGCGCGCCTCAGACGTGGAGTTGCAGACACCAGCCCGTCGGATAATATTCCCACCCATACGCAAAATACGCGTATTTTATTGGGTGGGAATATTATCCGATCCACCCCAGCTCCGCGAAAAACGTCAGCAGCGCCTTGGTGTTGCTGACGATCTCGCGAAGAGTACCTGGGTTACCGAAGTACTTTGCCCTGTATGGGGCAACCTCTGGGCAGTACAGAAGCACGTGGGCTGCTGTTTCGTCTACCTCCATGCAGGCTCGGCGCAGTGGGCTGTCTGTGACGCCTAAGACAAAGAGGTGTTTATTAAAAGAGCCGTGGCCAGTAATGGCTGCTGTAATTGTGCGCAGCTGTGGTTTTGTCATCCGAAGCGCCTGTTTAGTGAAGCGGCCGTCGATACTAGGAAGAGCTTCCTTGGCCTGCCTGCACTCACCGTGGTCCAGCCACAGTTTGTGGTGTTGTTCTCTGGTGCGTTTCCTTACCAGTGTACGTAGGTACCCAAATGGTAGTGGCACGATAGGTGCGGGGCCCACTGGTACCATGCTCGATCCCCTTCTAGCAAGTTCGTCCGCAGCGTCGTTGCCTCGGGAGTCGCTGTGTCCTTCAATCCATTGAATAGTTATTTTGTTGAGATTACCAACCTTATTTAGGCGCTGGTGACACTCATGTATTAGCCCACAATTGACTGTTTGGCTGTTTAGCGCTTGCAGTACAGCCATGCTGTCCGAAAGTATGCGAATAGAGTGGCCCTCAACCTTCCTTGCCGTGATAGCTGACGCGGCTAGGGACATGCCCATGCATTCTGCATGAAACACCGTGTTGTGGACCCCCAGAGGTCAGTGGCTATGTGGATGTTGAGGTCCTCTGAGAAGACTCCGGCTCCCGTGCCAGTACCTGTTTTGGATCCGTCTGTGAAGATTCTTACCTCTGCGGGGCATAGCCCTTCGCAACGGTGGTCTTCATGGGGCCGCTCCAGTAATGTACTAAATTCATTCAGAGGAACTCTTTAAAGTTTTAGTGAATCGGCAAGCGTGCTCTAGCCCCTAGGCCGCATCAACGCGTCCAAACGCCAGCCTATGAAGTATTAACAAGCGCCGAGATATATATATTTTTTGTACAAAAAGTTTACTCTAAATATCACTCATAATAACAATTCACCTTAACAACTGAACTTTCACAAAATTAAAAGCTGGATTGCAACTGAAACCCGTTGCATTGCACCGTTAGATTTCGTCGACACGGTTGGCGCAGTGACTGAGCAATCGACTGCTGCGCTGCGTGTCACGGGTTCGATCCCCGCACGGAACATATATTTGTATGACCTACAGATAATTGTTCCGGGTCTGGCTGTTTGTGTATGTAAGATTGAATGTTTGTAAACGCACCCACGATACAGGAGAAATTCCTAGAGTGGGGCAACGTTCTCTTTAAAAAAAATAAGCTCGCACTGTTGGCAACACACCAACAGTTTTGATAACCTCGCGAGAGTGCTGCCAAAATGCTCCCGAGCAATCAAGTAATTGTTTTTAAGTCTTTGTATGCAAGTTGAACCTTATTTAATTATGAAACAAGCTTGTATAACACATCACTACATAGTGTAAAACAAAGTCGCTGTCTGTCTGTTGCTATGTCGTATGTATGCCTAAATCTTTAAAACTACGCAACGGATGTTGATGCTGTTTTTTTAATAGGTAGAGTGATACAAGAGGAAGGTTTATATGTATAATACTTCACGCTATGACTATTAGGAGGTGAGCAGCCGCTGAAACCGCTGGGCGGGTCGCTAGTATTGTATAATCTCAACAAGAATGATGTAAATACGATTTTGTAATAATATTCTAATTTAAAAGAGTGTCCATGGAGTTTCTTGCCCATTCTTCTCCATAGAGATCAACACTTTGGAATGGGCAACTACAGTACTTTCACAAGTTATTAAATCTTGAGACCGGGACTGTAGCTTTAACACTTTGTTTTTTTGACATTGAAAAGTGCCTGTAATGGTCTAATTGAAATATATGATTTTGTTTTTTTTTTTGAGTTAATAGGATCATTTATTAGGTTAACAAGAATAAAGAAGTAATAAATAAAATGGTTATTAATGGAAAAGTGTTTTTAAGCAGAACTTAAGTTTCTACTAATTCAACATTCAGTATTTTTGGAGATTACTCTATCGAAGAAGTGATCTCAATCTCACTAATTAACATAAAAAAATCATTTATTGATTTTTAGTGTTCCGTCCCTCACAGAGAAAATACGGAACCCTTATTGGATCACATTGTTGTCCATCTGTCTGTCAAGACCCTTTATCCTGGGAACGCTTGGAGGTATCGAGTTGAAATTAAAACCATACACTTAAGGTGAAAGCTCCAACCTACCCGCGAAATTCAAATTTTCTTACGTTTTTTGCAATTTTCAGGCCAGTGCTAGGTTGTATGTTGATTAAAATATTATTCGCGGCTGTAAGACGTATGTAATTATAGAATTATAATCATCAAAATCACCAATACAACCCTCCAAGTTCATAAAGCTGTAGGAAAGACTTTTTCTGTTTTTTTTTTGTTCCTACGCCTTTATGAACTTGGAGGGTTGTATTGGTGATTTTGATGATTATAATTCTATAATTACATACGTCTTACAGCCGCGAATAATATTTTAATCAACATACAACCTAGCACTGGCCTGAAAATTGCAAAAAACGTAAGAAAATTTGAATTTCGCGGGTAGGTTGGAGCTTTCACCTTAAGTCTGTGCAAAAATCATTACATAAATGTCCACGTCCACGCGGGCGCCACCGCGGGCATCCGATAGTATTACCTAAGAATGTGAATTAAACTTTGTAATGTAATGCCACTTTTTTGTTTCAGAGCCCGCATCCCCGCCACCCGAACCAGAAAACTTTAGAGATCAAAATACAGCTCTACATTAATCTATACTTTGACAACATTCAAACTACAATACGTCAGGGTCCTTTTGACGCGAGGCGTTATTCGGAACTAATTCGCCATTATAATTTTTCAAATTAATATTCACGAACGATAGTAAGCCGCACTTACGATCCTATCACATATTGCAACCTGCATCATCATAGGCGCGCCTACTTCCAACTATGGGGTTGGATTCCAGTCTATCCTGAAGCGGTTAGAAACAGCTATTTAACATGGAGCTTTTCTATCTGACCACCAAAACTCAGCTACTAGGTTATACAATACACAGGCACCTACTTAATCCCATCTGTTACACGTTCTGACCACTTACTCAAGTATTCAGCAATCAGAAAGTGGACTTGAGTTAACTGTCAACAATAACTACCTTTTCTCAAACCAAAGGAAAGATAAATGTGATTTCAGTGGTGTTGCAGAACATTTGAAATATTGAAAAGACACAACTGAAATTTGGCAAACAATGCGACTATTAATAGTCTAACAGAAATCAATTAACATTTCAGCCTAAATCGTTATAAGATAACTTACTGATATCTGCACCATATATCCACTATATTGGAAAACCTGTTACATACCGAGTTTCCTCCGTTCCTGTTGGTCCCATTTGTCGATATTTGTGTCATTCGTTCAAAATTCTATAAACCAGTTTTACCAAAGAGTTATGGACTGGGTCGTGGAGGTCAGATAAGCAGACGCTCCATTTAAAATACTGAAAATCAAAATCCGGTAAGACTGGAAACCGACCCCAACATAGTTGGGAAAAGGCTAAGCAGATGCATTAGATCAGTCACTTAATATTCGCCAAACTCTAGTTCGACGATAAAAACTTTGAATGTTGTCAAGCTATATTTAAGGCGAATTTCACCAATAAAACGAAATGCCAACGGCAGATCTGAATTGAGTCTAAAAGCTTTTTTGTCAGTATTGCAATGCAATGCAAGTGCAACTTTTGGATTAGTTGAAATGAGCCGTTCGTGTTCAGTTTTGTTAGTTAAATTGGCCCTTAGTAACGTTAGCACTATTACCCCTAAATAAATTCTAAATCAAAGAGTAATGTCCTGAATTAGTTGTCGGGTATAATTTGGTTTATATTGACGGTTCTGTTACAATTTGAGTGATTTGATTCAGTATTATTTTTCTAATTGCTGCAGTTTTTGTTGACTATAAAAAGGTATGTATGTTGTCGTATTTTACCCAAAGGTTGACTGGTAGAGAATGCCTTATGGCATTAAGTCCGCCTATGTACCACTATTGTACATGAAGTTTAAATAAATAAATAAGTATGTTGAAAACTCGATTTGTGGTGGCTGAGTCGGTATTGACAATTCTTTTTGACTTTGGCGACACATTCACACATAAAAGTTAATTAACTGCAGCCCATAGAAAAAAATACAGTCCCAATCAAAATTACTATTTACTCGTCCCCGCTTTCACTACCACTAGGCGAAAGCAATGCCTAAAATAAAGTGGCAATAGTGTTAAAGGTAAACCCGGGCCTAATCATCCAATTTATAACTTAAAACCGGCAACGTAAACTAATTTGTAGCATAGCTACCACATATTTACTATTTGCTGTGTGTTGAACATAATAGTTCTAAACTTACATTTATAAATATGTTATTATACACTGTTATTATATATGGGTTGTATGTTATATATAGGTATGAACTTATTTATTATATCTAAGTCTACATTATACATATATTTGTATCTATATATTTCTACATTTTTTATTTATGTGATTAGATGTTGTACATACTTGTAGATATACAGCATTTAACATATATTTATGCAAGTAGGTTTATAACTATTATGTTTAACACACATACACAGTAAATATGTGGTTGCTACGCTACAAATTTATTGAATTTTAATTCCACAAATTCTATATGTATTAACTAAAGATTAAAAATATATTTTAAAAATGTATAAATATTACTCATTGATATAATTCTGTCCATATTTGGTGCCACATTATTTTAAACTATTTTATTGACTTGGATATATTTGAATGTTATATTGCTGGGAAAGGCGCAATCCAAATTCGCGCGGTTTTTCTAGAGCTTTACAACTCGTCCGATTATTTAAAAGGCTTATTTATATATTTTTTTAATCTTTGTAACTATAATAGGTATCAATATTTTGTCTTCTTTCCCTAAACTGCAATTAGCCTTTTCGGAAGAGCTCGCTCCAGTAGCTATAATGGCCTAAATATGTTAATCACTGGGCCTATATTTATGATAGAAATTAACTAGATAATAAGGATGGATTTAAAAGGAGTACGCTGGTCCCCGTTCATTCCAAACGAAGTCAGATCGATAGTAAAAATGTAAAGTAAGGGAGATTGCATCTGCTGTTGGATTTTCAACGAACGGCTGTGAATCGAACGTTGCATATCAAACGGCGAGCTGGTGTCCCTATTTCCTCCTTCGTGATTTTAATGGAAGACCACGTACTATGTATGATATGGAACTGATAATGTACTGAGATTCAGTCAGTACCTTAGTAACTTAAAATATAATAACGTGTAAACTTTCGCTTGTATTGATTTCGTGATATTTGCGACCGGTACGTAAGACATATCAAGTATATCATGCTTTAAAATGTCATCACAAATCTTTTTAATACCAGTATCGGTTACATTTCATTCAACAAACACTACAAAAAAAAACAACATATTCCATTGTATATTTTATAAGTTTGATAAAAAAAATAAAGTATCTTAGTTTTCTTTTTTTAATTTTTTTTAGACATTCGTCAGTTTTGTCTTTCAGACATATTCTTGTAATAATTTTTTGATCTTAGTGAATAATATTTGTAATCTCGGAAATTATTTTTTTACTAACATTTTCTGTTGTATTTGTCTTATCTTTTTGTGTTGCCAGCGATGTCGATAGATGAAGCCTACTATTTACACATTTTAAATTTACCTACACATTACAATCCTCCTGTGATCCTTAACAAAAGTATTCCAATATTATTTACTATTTAGGATATTTCTAATATTTTTATCAATTGTTTATCTATCGACTTCAATGAAACCTTGCCTGGTCTGACCGGGATCAAAATTCTTATAAACAGACGTAAATATCGCTTCCTAGTTTGACGAAAATATCTAAAACCTTCTATGGTAGCTGGACATTACCAGACAAGGCTTAAAGTCCCCAAGATTTTGTAATATATATCTGGCAGACAATTAAGTTTCCATTACATAATAGTTATTATATTTGTAACCCAACTTTAATTTATTATTTTCTACATGTAAGTTTAAATTTACATTTTATGTACAAATATTTTATATTTTTTAAGACTCTGTAATATTATTTACTATTAGGTTCTTTAATAATATGTATGGCTCCGAATTATGTTTCGAAAATTATGCTACAATTAACTTAATGTAATTAATGAAATAAAATAAAAGTAGATACAAGAGTTATTTCTGTTTTATTTATTAATATACCTACAAAGTGTGGCAACCCTATGAAAGCATTTGCATAAAAACTACCATTACCAAAAATGAAATGGAAATGAAACTGCGTACTGTGTATTTTATTGGTGAAGATACCAACTAACCGCCCGCAAAGTTGCATGGTAGTAGGTCTTATTATTATTTCATTTATTTCAGGTAATTTTCCCATAATAAGAGCTACAAATCTTTATATATATAATTATTCTGTGAGTGTGTATGTCACTGAACTTCTCTCAAACGACTGGACCGATTTTGATGAAATTTTTTGTGTGTGTTCAAGGGGATCTGGGAATGGTTTAGATTCACAATTTTGTCCGCTGGACAATGTTTTTTTAATTAATTTTTGATTTATTAGTAGTTGTTGATATTGGAATGTTTTACATTGGATCCGACAGACGGCGCTACCATCGCAGTGTCAAATTAGACAGCTTATTAGCTTATTAAAAAAAGTTTGAAATTTTCAAATTAAAGACGTGTAGACAGGACAACGTCTGTCGGGTCCGCTAGTTATATATAAGATTACACATTACAATTTTGAATTTTTTGCATTT
This sequence comes from Ochropleura plecta, assembly GCA_905475445.1. Taxonomy (NCBI): domain Eukaryota; kingdom Metazoa; phylum Arthropoda; class Insecta; order Lepidoptera; family Noctuidae; genus Ochropleura; species Ochropleura plecta. Next base: position 24,885,111 of record FR997721.1, on the reverse strand, counting down.
AAATGTAAATGCAAACTGCTTCGGTAACTGTGCTCAAGAGCTCCACAAGTTCATTCCATCATTTCTTTTCCGGTCACAACTATCGGGTTGCCAGGTATAAACAGGTAAATCTGTACTAGCATTTTGCAACGGTCTGTTTATTGAATGAAATTTAAATGAAATTAAAGATTATTTTATTCTGAACACGGTGGTATAGGGTTGCCTGCGAAAAATCAGTCCAGAATTGCGGTTGTCGAATTTAAGAAGTAAAATATTACTCCGAGTGAATGTGTGCGACTGATGCCCGGTTTCTGAAGTTCTCAGTTAAACTCTCAATAGCTAAGGATTCATTATACATAAACTAAGTTTAAACTACGGTTAACTGATGATAACACGTGGTATGATAACCTACAAATTGAAGAGACGCACTGGGTAGCTCAACAAAATTGTATTTAAAGTGTTTTTTTTTTTACGAAAAGCTAACTTTAATACACAGTTTTTAAAAGTTTTATCATTAAAATCAATTATTTCATCATCCGATCCACACAAAAAACACTTCTTTGCCATTTTTTCCAACAATAAATTGTAGCACTTTTTTATGAATGGCATCTCGCAGTTCAACCAAGGAGGTTGTCGTCTGCTTAACCGGGCGAATCCTGTGGATGCCTTAAGAATTAAGACCTCCAGCCAGGGTGAATTGTAGCACGTTTTTTCAATTGTATTTATAGCGACACTCTACTCCAAAATGATGATATATACGAGTCAATCGCTATCCTTTTCTTTACCAAGTCCAAATAGCATGCGCACTCTCTTTCTTTAAATGAGCGGACTTTAAACAGCTGCTATGCTGTGTCCTCTTCTATCGCATGGGATGGTTGTTTGGGACCTCTCAGTCGCACACATTCACTCGGAGCAATATTTTACTTTTTAAAATTCGACAACCGCAATTCTGGACTGATTTTTCGCAGGCAACCCTATGCCACCGTGTTCAGAATAAAATAATCTTTAATTTCATTCATTAAACAGACCGTTGCAAAATGCTAGTACAGATTTACCTGTTTATACCTGGCAACCCGATAGTTGTGACCGGAAAAGAATAGGCAACCTAACGTTTGCATATTCTATGGGCTTCATACTTTCGATTGGTATAGAATTTATCTAATAATCATACCGGTGAAATGTTTTTTTTTTTTAATTATTAATTAAACATACTCTGGACTGAAAGGACATGGCCAGATCCTGCCCTGATAATGCACAGTAATGATTAATATATGAAAATTCCTTTTGAACTAAATAAAAAATAATCCCAATAATTACATTTCCCTAAAATAGGCGAGAGAAAATGCAAAAAAAAAAATGTTTGTTCATTGATTATGTGGTTTTATATCCTGACATTGCATTGATTGACATTTACATTGTCGTCTTGCGTTGATTTTATCACTGGCGGCTCCTGCCCTGATAATGCACAGTACTGATTAATATATGAAAAATCCTTTTGAAATAAATAAAAAATAATCCCATTAATTACATTTCCCTAAAATAGGCGAGAGAAAATGCAAAAAAATATATGTTTGTTTGTCGATTGTGTGGTTTTATATTCTGACATTGCATTGATTGACATTTACATTGTCGTCTTGCGTTGATTTTATCACGTATTTTCGTAATTTGTTACTATTGAAACTAGACCACAAACTATCGTTTACTAATATTAATATTCTGCTGTACCTTATTAGACTTGTTAGTTTAAGTTACGTTTTACAAATATGTGGGTATCCAGAGAAAAAAAACACGTTAATTAAACTGTCTCTAACATTTCACACTACTTTACTATTATATCATTTACATTACACTACTATGCATTTCACTCTTGTAGTGAGTTTTGATCGCAGCGACGACTCCAGCCGAGTCTCTATAAAACTTGACACTGCAGCAGCGGTAATCTCGCCTTCCTTGTGGAATTAGTTCCTTTTTATGAATAGCCTAGTCTATTTACTAAATGGCGTCTGAATAGTCTTCCTCGTTTTGTTACGCCTATAAAACTCTGAATATTTCATCATTGCTATTCAAATTGTCAAGGCGCTATTTTTGTTTTCTATTTATAGTGTCTCTCGCCTATTCTCTGATCATAAATCATAAACTATTGTAAAGCCCTGCATGTAAGCTTTAAAATGACGTACTGTACATCAATGTACATGAATATTTTTTTGTTAGGGCATAGCTCTATACCCATTCTGGCCATGTCATTTGCTAGGCAACCCATATGCATTATATTTATTGACATATTAAATTAAATAATATAAAATACGTTTCATTAAATAAGCAACTCGGTGAAGGTCGTTTTATAGCGGGATCTTATACTATTAGGAATCCAAACTTACTGCAGGATACCCATACCTTGTCAATATTCCACACATTCGCACCAAGCGTTTTGCTAAATCCTTAGTAATGCGCATAGACAAGGGTTGGAATTACTTGCCTACATTTCTGTTCCCAAATTCCTATAGTCTGGACAGTGGCGGCGTAGCATGGGTTGGCACCCGGGGCGACTTTCTATTGAGCACCCTCAAAATAAAACGGCAAATACTAAACGCGATTGCGTGACTTTATTTTGCTAAACTATTAAATTAAATTACTTAAATTTACTTTTCGGTCCTTTTCAATGGACAAAATGGAAAGACTGTTAGGTCGCGTTTGGGTCATTGTAGATCTTAGGTAAGATTTTATTAACAAATTTTTTGAGAAACTTCTTTACAAGAAGCCACTGAGACACAAATGCTTAAAAAAAAGCTGGTAAGAGTGTAGATGCTGCATCTCTTGTATACACGTTTTCTTTGCTACTACTGGCGTCACACATGTCTTCGAGTGTTCATACAAGTTTCACAAAGTTATTCTTTAGTGATTTAACAGCATCGTGATGAGCACTCCATGTAGTCTCTACTAGACTTTTGCCCCCATACGCATGCAATTTTCATTAGAAGTTCCCATCAATTTGTCTATGACGAAAAGAACGAGTTAATTCTTTTCTACTGTTCCGAAATATGTTACACTTGAACTACCATTCCCGGAAGAGTGCACCCCACATTTTATAGCAATGATTAGCACAAAGGATAAACAACGCTTTAAGCTAGTGTTCTTTAATTATTGCTTGTACACCACCATGAATTCTTGCCATGGTTGCATCGTTATTATATCCTTGTGCCCGACAAGTTTGACTGCAGTCATTCCAGCTATAGGGAAGTAACCTAGAAATGATTCTTTCACTGCAACTTGATCGCCTTCAATATGAATATATCTTAACAAACTCATCTGATCTACATGTGATATGTTTGGAGTACTATCGAAAATAATTCTGAAATATTGAACTCATTTTGAATGTCTTTGGGCACTACCCGTTTACTTTTTGTATATGTATAGATAGCATGTTCAATTACTAGGTCATATTTTGACAATAGATTAACTAATTCTGAAAAAAAACCTCTACTGTCTGATGAACAGATTTTGGCGTGCCAGCAAGAGAAAGTCTTTTAACATTATGTTAATGGTCGATAGTTTTTGCAGCCTCAATCCATTTTAAGATTTTCCTCTTTTCAAAACGGGAGAGTAGGCCTTCAGAATTCGTTATGTGTTCAGACACTTAAGAATTTAGTTTCCACCATGAATTAAATCCTTTGGCAAAACTCCGTTTTGTTTAATGGTGCATAAGTTTGCACCAAAAAGAGCATTTTTTTTTATTGGAATTTATTATCGATTTTCTGAATATTTTTTCTGTATTTGGTAACGTTTAATAAAACTAAAAAAAAAATGTAATGAAATATGTTGGCTCTTTCCTTTTGTTTTATCTCCAGATCTTTGGACAGTATCTACAAATGGGCCGACTCTGCTTTGATAGAATTCACTTCCCGCTTTAACAATTCTAACTCATCATCAGGTTATCATTGGTGTTAGTTAAGTAGCAACATCGAAACGAGTAGTGTCATGCAGCTTTTCTTCAAGGTTTTCAATTTGTTGGGATTCTTCTTCATTGTCGCTATTCCGTCCTTTTTTAACCGACTTCAAAAAAAAAGAGGAGGAGGTTTAGGGTTTTTTTATGTACCTATGTTCACCGATTACTCAAAGTCGCCTGGACCCTTGATATAGGGTATACTTTCCAGGTGGTCCCATATCAATTTTATTTATCCGTATAGTTCGGTACGGACGTTTCGGGGGCTCGACATTCAACCTCCGCTGGCTCGGTACTGGCCCCGAAAGGGGTCGAACATTTAAGTCATACGACCTCCTCATTATTTTTGTAAATATTTTATTTTCTGGTTAAAAATTAATATGGGTGTGCATCCATTAAGATAATAGAATAAAAATCTCATATGTAAACGTCGTTAGAAGTTCTTTAATTATTGAGTAAGTTTCTTAATTAACCTTTATAAAATCCATGTGCGTAAATTACGATCATAGCCATTTTGATGGCAGTGTAGGTCGACGCTAAAAATCATAAAAAAATTGGTTTTCGGACTTATAAGCTCCACATTGTTGGGCCTGATTAACGTGTCCTTTTATTACGTGAAGAAATCATTCGTAATTTTATTGAACTTAAATTAGCAGTGGTAATGATACATTTTGAAATCAAAAGTCGAAGTTTCGCGCCAATCGTGCGTGTTTACATTTTTCGTTCCACATTAAATCACACGGACGCGAATAGATTCTATTACAAATGAGACAAATATCATTGCAAATATTATAAATAACATGAAAATGCCCAGATCTTATCGTAATTTGCAATAATAGAACCATTAACACGTAATATTCATAACTACTACTAAATTCACTTTCGAAAATGACGTCCATTTCTTTTTTTTTATTTTGTGATGTGTAAATGCGATTATTTCAATTGATTATTTTCTTGTAAATCAATCAAGTCGAATAATTAAATTAAGGAATATCAGAAATTGACAAATGAAAATAAAAATAATTTTGTAATACGTGTAAAATATGTACTACCTCTACTATAAATATTGATTATAATATTTTTTACGCAACTAAAACCGACTCAACAAGAAACAGTAGAATCTGATCTATGGCTAAATTCGCGCCAAATTTATTTTCAGATAAAAATTCAATTAAGGAATGCGCTCGCTGTTCGAATTTATATTAAAATGTTTATTTGCTATTTTATTAATAATTTGGTTTTGTACCTACTATTTGAATGTGAATTGCAAATAGAAATAAATAAGGTTGAATATAGAACGCCCCAATTATGATCTTGGTAGGCACAGTAAAAAAAACAGTCAAGATAAAATTATATTTGTTCGACAAAATTGTTTGTAGTATGGTTGGATTGGTTATTTGGAAAGCGTATTCATTCTTTCCTAAAACATGGCTCGTAGGCCAAAGTGTTCTTGGAGTGGAAGCCTTGGGGTAAAAATGGCCTAGAGGAAGACCACAATTGAGATGGAAACACGACACCGGGGTTTTTTTTGGGCTGGGAAATCATCAAATAACTTCCCCCGCTCTAGGCGAAGCGGAGGGGAGTGTCAGACTTTTACTGACTAATATCCACCGATCGATGTTCCTTCTTTTACTCGGGGCCGCGGTATCTCTTTCGAACAACCCGCAATCCCGGCAGGACACTCCCCCCCGCTCCGCCCAGACCGGGGGAAGTGAGGCGCCACGGCATCCTCACCTACCACCTGACGCAGATCACGCAGATCCTCACCGGGCACGAAAGTTTCGGGACGTTCCTGCACATCATCGGGCAGGAGGAAACACGCAGGTGTCACCAATGTGACTACCGCCCGGAGGTCTCGTTGGAGCGCACAGGCAGTCTGCTCTTTTGAGCTAAGCACCGCTCTGTCCCGGAGGAGATGGTGATGTTTGAAGGAGAGAACCTCAAACCAAGCCAGCCACCGCGGGAGACACCCCGGGCGCCGGGCGCCGCGAGACGACTCCCGGCCACCGTAGATGCGGGCCTGTGGACGGTGAGCAATGGGTAGCTCACCGTCCATCCGTCTGTTGACGACAGGCCGAAGCGATGGCACGTTCGTGTTCCACGCGCGTCTCAAGGAGATGTCAGCAAAGCAAGAAGGTTTTTGTTAAAAGTTTAACAGGAGCGAATATTTGATGATTTCCCATCCAAGTGGCGCAAGACCGATATAAATGGTGGAATTTAAAGAAGGCCTTCCTTATTTCTTTTTCCATGCCATCTCTCTTTTTCTCAACAGATTTTTTCAGAAAAAGAGAGATACACTATTTAAAAATACTTTTTAGGGTTCCGTACCTCATAATAAATAACAGAACCCAAATATTCAAATCTGTGGTCCCTTGGAGCTGTGAAAAAAGCAACCTTCCAAGTCTACGTAGAGAAAAGATATGATCGTTTATGTCGGCAGTTTGTACGGAACCCTTGGTGCGTGAGTCCGACTAGCATTTGGCCGGTCTGTTTTTAATAGGCTGAACCGCTTACTGCTACGCAAAGGTCTCCTATTCCTTTCTATTTTTTTATCCAACCAATACTTTTAAGTGTGAATATTTTAGAGCCCCGATGTGTACCTACTTGTGTACGGAGTCCCTGTCTGTCTAAAACAAGGCTCTACTGCGGAGGCATGGCTTTCTAGGTGCGGTACGGTATGGTTGTGCCGGCTGGGTTGGCTGACTGGCTACCTACAGAATTAGCATGACCTAGGTACATAATTGGCCGCCATTTTCATTTATCGTCATTCAAAAAAACAGCCAAAATCTTTTACCGCGAAACCGTTTGACAGCAAACGTACCTCAAATCTGGGCGCATAATAAAATAATAATTATAGCATAATAAAAAAGCTCGTGACAAAATGTTGTTGTCTTTCTTTTATTATCGATATCATAGATATTTGTACAACTATAATATCTATAGTAGAATTTTATGCCACCTCCATAGGTAAATTCTTCAATGGTCCCAAAACGTTTTTTAAAGTTTACTCTATTACGATTATCGATTAGGTTGAATGCAACTTTTTAATCGTAATGATCAAACTTAGTTTTACGGTCAGCACTAAGAAATGTCATATTCATTACATTACAATAAATAAATAATGCCGCTCGGGTCGATCTTTAGGTTAAGCCGCGCTTGCCTAGGTTGGTCTGTGGATGGGTGACCACCCGTTATATACCGAGTTTTCTCCGTGCCTCGGAAAGCACGTTAAGCCGTTGGTCCCGGCTGTCATTTGTAGATCTTTGACAGTCGTTACAGGTAGTCAGTGTTCCGAAAGTCTGACAACCAGTCTTACCAAGGGGTATCGTATTACCCAGTATTAACTGGGTTGTGGAGGTCAGATAGGCAGTCGCTCCATGTAAAATACTGATATTCAGCTGCATCCGGTTAGACTGGAAGCCGACCCCAACATAGTTGGGAAAAGGCTAGGCAGATGATGACTAAGACATGTCATATTGCCATATTGCAACACACTTTGTAGTATTTTGTCGAGATTGTGTCGTGTTTTTTTTTATTAATTTAATGTAAAATGGCAAAAATAAGAATGCAGATGGAATGTCACTGTTTTTATTTTAGATTTCCGATTTTATTATCAAATGGTTATGTTGTGTATGTATACATTATTTCCAGCGTCTTTAAAGTACCTAATTTTTGGAAGGGTGTAGTAATAATTATGTACTTATTTTACACACATTTTGCAATAGATTGACGCCGTTTTATCGACCTCATGAGGTTTTTGGAAATATAAACCTCAAACTTATCGTATGAAACAGTCGCTGTGATTTATTTTTAACTAGCTGACCGGGCGAACTTCGTACCGCCTTAGCGTAGCTTTGATGGACTACTTTATTTTGCATAGCTGACAGTTGTCCTATCTTAGGTATGAGTACCTATTCAATTTGAACTGGAATCTATAATATCCTCCATATAAAAATAAATCCCTATTTCCCTGATCTTGCCATAACTGAGAAGGACTTTACTAATTTCATAATTTTATTAAATTAAAAAAAAAGTAAATTAGTGCGATAGAATTTAATGAAGTAACCACATTTCCGAACAAACGATGCTCTTTCAATATAGTCTATGGCTGTGAATGACGTTGACATTCGTTACGCGCGTTTTTTAAATATGCAAAATTAAATGGATTTTTTTTTCAATCTTTCTGAGACATTTTCACACAGTACACACACAATCACAGAGTATTAGAAAACTACAAAAAAAAAAAACAGCCAAATCGGTCTAGCCGTACTCAAGTAACGGGAAACGGGTTTCATTTTTATATAAGTAGATAGATAGATAACAAAATTGAATGCTGTAAATTGATGAAAAATCTTGAATTTCATGACAATTCGCGTCACCCCACCGATTCAGCTGATGTCATAATTATTTCAAAATCCTGTCGTGCAGAGTGGATTGCTTATGTACCTAGTTTATGAGTTATCGTCTATAATACATTTTTTTTCTCTATGTCTATATGTATGATTTGCTAATCTTTTAATATCAATGAAAAATGAATAATTGATAAAAAATAAGTGATATATCATTATACCATAACTAAAAGTGCTGTTTTTTGGTAAAAAACAAAACCGACTTCCAAAAAAAACTAAAAAGTCGAAAATAGCTTTACTTCCGAAAGTTGGTGGCAAAAAGTCAACGAAACCAACAAAAGTTACTTACGATACTTTCGACTTTTTAGTTGCTTTTTTAAGTCGTTTTTATTTTTTTTCAAAAAAGTTTTTTTCTTGGTCATATTCTTCTTGGTGCTAATCTCTACCTTCTTTCATCTTGTGTATCAAGATTGCCATCTCTTCCCGGCGTCCCCCCCATGTAATGCATTTTGGCACCTGGTTTGTACATCATCTGTTTCAATGTCACTTTCAACACCTTGCTGTCGTGTATTTGATACCAGAGAAGCCGAAGGTGCTACGTACTTCAAATTTGATCAAGATAATGATTCGCGTGCAAATTAAACAATGATAGAAACAATAACACTGGCAGACTGACCAACTGTCAACTGGGATTGCTTTGATTGACTTATCAACAACTTGGTGCTCATCAACCAGTGGCTGATGAGCACCAAGTTAATCAATCTGCGCGACTGGCTTAGCATTCCGTTGTCACCCCTTGATGCTTGGCACCCGGGAAGGACCACCCCACCGCCCCCCCCCCCCCCTTACGCCGCCACTGAGTCTGGATCTCAGAGTAGACCCATATAATATTTTAAGAAAACTATTGAAGCAATGTAAGAAGATGCATCTTCACGCTGCGTTTTTTTTGCAGCACATTGGATTGTCGCAAATTCAAGCAATCTTATTTCCTACATACTATTATAGATTTTGTAGCACGATGCCTACTTTCAAGCAGCTCACCAATACTCCTACAAAAACCTGTAATGCAGTCGCTGTGGCCGAAATCATCATCATTATCGCACTAATCTAAAGTTTGTTTGTGTCTGTATGTTTGTTACTCCTTCACGCTCAAACGGCTTAACGATTACATGACCATAGCTTACAAAAAAAAAATGTTTTTTTTAACATGAAAATGTTAAAGAAATGTTTTTTTTTAATTGCTGCTACCACCTTTAGTAATTGAACTTTAATTTTGTTAAATATTTGTACGCCGCTTTTAGCAAAACAGATACCTATACTTTATATTTACACCTTTCTCACCTATGTTTAACAAATAAAAACCATTGACTTTGAGCTTTTTACCCTAGAATAGGCTATTTTCCAGAGCTACGCAGATAAAACCGCAGGGCGCAGCCAGTATTAGTATGTATTTGAGTTTCTGATATAAGGTGTTTATTCATGCACCACGCCCTAGGCCTAGGTCTGACCGTATGCACATCGGTGGACCATGACCTGGAATAAGGCTTAGAATACCGTGAAAACGTCAGCATAGGTACTCACCGCCTTACAAGCAGGCCGGACGGTTGCTGGAAATAGGCTAAACCCCCAGGACAGAATGACGGCGCTTTGCGTCTTGCGTATGACCTCAGCGTCAGGGGAAGGGAAACCCTAACTAGTAGTATCTAGACCTTGTATTGATACAAGGTTCAGTTAGGGTTACGCAGAATTTAAACTTCATATACAATAGTGGTACACAGGCGGACTTAATTCCATAAGGCATTCTCTACCAGTACAAAAAATATATTTTTAAAAAATATTTCGAGAACTTATACATATATCTACTAATACTCATAAACTAATAAATACATTAAAAAAAAACTACTTTATTAGAGTTTCCGTCTTAAAATACAATCAAAACGACTAAAGCAATTTTAATAATAAAACTGGAACATCAATATGAAAGTTGGGACTTGACCTCGAGAAACATGCGCGTACAGTTCTACAGTAATTGGCAAATTATTAAATAAATATAGGTAACTATCTCCTGGTTCAAAAGCTGATACCATTGAACAGAGCGGAAGCGGATTTTGAAAAGCTCAAACACGGAAATTACTTACCTAGATATAATCAAATCAAATCAAAATCTTTATTTCAGACCAAGCGATCCATATAGTGTTAGTATATAACTTAGCCTATGTTAGTTAAATCAATAATTAAAATAAACAAAACACATTAATTGGCTGCATGAACATGAGCACGCACATGTCTGCCAGCCCAGAGCCTGATAAATGGTCCGTCGACTTAAATGCTGTTAGGGCTACATCTGAATCGCCGCAACATCGATGCACATCGTTTGCACATAATGGCATGAAAGTCATCTATTCGCGCGTCCGCAAACATGCCCGAAGCGCTGCAAGCGCGCTACCACGTAGGTCGCGGGTCGAACTTTACTAAGTAGGTATACTTTTTCTATTTTTAGGGACCCGTATCCGTACCTTTTTTATAGAAAAAACACCGAATTTCCAAAAAACACGAAAAAATAATATAGGTAATATAAAAAGTAGGTACTTAATATAAAAATAATATGACGAATTGAGAAACCTCCTTCCTTTCTTTTTTTTCGTCGCTTAAAAACTGGGAATGGCTATTTCCAGAATTCAGTGACTTTTATTTGTTTCATTGACTTCTAAAATAAGTATGTTTATTTTTTGGCAAAACAGATTCTTGTTTCAGCCGTTTTATTTATGGTAGGTAGGTACTTACGGTGATACCTAACTCACACAAACTCTTATCGAGTACCTACTTATTCATTTTCCATTGGGGCTAAAAAGATACACACATAATTTATACCTGTACCTGTTATGTTTAGTAAGTAAATAACTTTAAATTAAGATATTACCATATGATCTATTTAGACATAAAAGGAAAAAAAAATATACAGGTCGAATTGAGAACCTCCTTTTTTTCGTCGGTTAAAAATAAGTATAGAAGATAACTCATATAAACTACCAAAGCAATATGAATAAAATTGATATAGGACCATCTCGGGAATATAGGTACGCCAACGATTTAAAAAAAATGAAAATGGGCCTATAATTGACAGAGAAATAGAGTAACAAACATACAAAAAAACATGTTGTCGAATTGAGAAAATTGAAGCCCATATACGTATTTAAGATCACGTTTTAACCATATTTTTGTCAAAGGTTTTGGCAAAGTTTTCTAAACAATCTATTGTTTGAAACAGAAAACTTTCAAACGCTCCGAAAGGGGGATGCCAAGCCTCCATAGTGAGTTAGGCCCACAGTGCACACAAGTAACATTAAATGTTAATATTAGTATGCCCCCCAAATAATATATTGATAAAAGAAAATTATTAAAAAAATGTTGGAGTTTCCAAACTATAAGGTTTTTTTAAGTGCCGTACACAAGTATTGAAAACTCTTCCTACATAACATATTAAAGTTAATATATTATTTAAATATTACAGATAGTTGAAAATAAAACAATATATTGATAGAAAACATTTAATTCATCATAAAACTAAAACATTGTCAAAAAATTGAGCAGGAGGAAAAATATTAGTGTGACACAGACAGGCTGCAAAAAAATATTATATAATGTTAGCCTTTTAAACATTTCAGAGCAATCTTACTGCATTCAATAGGATTCTAAAAATAGTATAGTTTGTTATTTAACCTGTTGTGGCGCAATTTGATATGCAATCACATTCCTTATTTGGTCAACCGTTGTGGTGTATCAATGATCAGCGAATGTGACCTTTGCCTTAAAAGAGAGGTGCCACAGCTAATAGACATATATGAATGTGGACAACAATAGGGTCTGTTGAGTGTTGACTTATTGGCTGCCTGATTTTATTCCATGCTTTGGTCCAACATGCATGGCACACCAAACTATCACTGTCTTGTAACTGACTGGAAAAGAAAAAACAATATTATGTGAGTATTTGTTTGCATGTATGAATAGGTACTTATCTTATTTTGAGTCATGTTTGCACATTATTATTACAGTTGTAAAACTTATTATAGTTACCTATTGATGTCCAACCCATCTTTTTACGAGAGATCGAACTTCGACGATTTCAAAAGGGTGTCTTCGCAATCTTGATATATTGAAATTACAATTTATTTACACAGCGAACATATCCACTTGCAACAGTTCGCAGAGAAGAACTCAAACCAGGTTGTATGCCGGGGTCTTCGATAGGTACTGACATCAAATCCAAGTTATCGTGGGAGTTGTCATTATCAGCTAGAGCGGAATCCATATTCAAGCCGTGGTCGTCAGGTATAGGAGAATTACCAGAGTCAAAATTCATGGTCAAAAACGTCGATTTTAATAGAAAAATAAACGCAGCTAATCACTATGATGCAAATGTAAACAAACTTGTAATGAAATGACATTTCTAATATTGTCAAGTGTCAACTGACAAGTTTCAGTGTTGCCGTTGCACAAACAAAGTATCGATCGATGCATTATGTAGATCATTTTAAAATCATCATATTATATTTTTTAAGTTGATTACAAATCAAAATGTAATAACATAAAATGCATTGGGACTTCTATAAACAAAAGTATGAACAAATAAAGTAAAATATGTGTAAATGTCAAATCAATGTTTTGCAACAAATCTTAATTTTTCCCGGATATTAAATTGGCAACCTAGCAAATGTCTGTTTATTTCCTTGTATCGTTTCAATATTTATTTTTTATTAAAAAGTGTTACTTACTTATATCGCGTCCTGAATAGAAGAGTTAATAACGTAAAATTTCCATATTTTTTTTTACTAAATTATTTTTTTTGTGCATTTCTGGGCCTAAATTCGGCATTCCCCTTTTATGATGCCACCAAGATTTCAAAAAGATAGTCATAACGTGATCTTAATTGATACAAGTTGGGTCAAACAAGCGATAACTGGTTTATATCTACACAAATATTATAAAGAGGAAAGATTTGTTTTTTTTTTTGTAATGGATAAACTCCAAAACTAGGTACTGGAGCGGTTTACATTATCTGCGAGTAACATAGGCTATCATATGAATAATTGGGAAAATTTGGAAAAACGGGGTAAATTGATTACTTTTGTATGTTTACATTGCATGCGCTGTGTAAATGGTAATAGTTACAAAAAAAAAATGTACTACGAAATGATTGCTCTTAAGAAGTTCTATAAAAAAGTCTGCGGTAGTACATATCTATCTTTTAAAGTTGACTCACAATTTTTTTTTATGGGAATAATATTTGTTTAAAAATAATGCATAATTTGCGAAGGCGCTTTCATGAACATAGTATTTATCCTTATTAAAATGAATATGTTATTCAACACAAGTATTTAATTTTGAACAAAGTTGCCCTTTGAATCGTTTAATTTCAATAAATATCCTAGGAGATATCACACTTTTTAAATAACTTCGTAGCGAAAATATCATGCGGTAGTGGGACCTGCCGCACACCGCCACCGCCGCGCCGTACATGCGAAGTGGGCGTAACCGAAGAGGTGCGGGAGGGGAAGTTTACTTCTATGGGTAAGGTACGCACGCGACTCCTTATGCAGCGATCGTGCGTGATATCTAATAAATTTTCAGCGTCTGGAAATGAGCATAGGTTGGCTACTAAACCGCGCCAGAGAAACAAGCGTTGAACGTTTAACTTCAGAAAATGCTCGAACTTCGGCGAATCGATAACGTGAATCAAGTGCTAATCTTTCTCAACGTTTGGCGTCACAGAATTCCCGAACTTTATCAAACCGCGAATGGAAAACAAGCGGTTAACGTTCGCAACCTTTGGCCACACAGAATTCTCGCAATTTAGCAAACCGCGAACGGGGAACGAGTGCTGAACGATCGCAATGTGTGGCCGCACAGAACTCCAGAACGTTGGCGAAACCGAGAACGGGAAATAAGCGCTGAAAATTCCCACCAATTAGCTCAACAAAATACAAGATCAACAATGAATAGAACTTGCTTTTGCTTATAAGACCCAGTACTTACTCACCTATACATATAAACGAAGTCGCGGGATAAAGTTAGCGTTAGCCCGAAGTGACTATTGTACGCGTACGAAGTCGCGGGCGGAAGCTAGTCTCAAATATACATTTATCTTCAAAAACACCTGCACTCCATGATGACACGCGTTCGCTCGTACTAAGTAAATCTCCTTACACCGGACTCAACATGCACTCCTACCCTCTGCACCCTCCGAGGATGCGTAAAGGGATGAGGGAATGCGCGCGCTGCCCGGCGCGCCCGAGGCCACGCATCTTTTTTTTAAATTTGATTGATCTTTTTCGAACCTTCACTACCCAAGTTTCGCTCTCCGCAGTAAGACGTACCCCGAATTTCGCGAATAAAGTAAAACAATTAACACAAAAATGGCGAAGAAGCTCGGTCCAGAGGAAGACAACTGGTCGCGCTTCCAGCTAGACATCATGAATAAGGTGCAGCGTCATCCCATCACGTACATCAGAGACATCATGATGACCCCGACGGAGTACAAAGCAGCCCAGACCACAGCCTGGGATAAGATCGCTCGAGACATTCGCAAGCCGCGTGAGTTTTATCTGCTTTCTTATAGTTTATTTGTAGGAAGCAAGCTTTTTCATATTAAATTGTGCTGTTTATAATTTCTAACTAGATTAGTTTTCATTAGGTGCGTACTGCCGATGCCGGGCTCCGTATGCAATAAGTTAGGATACTACTTGGCGAACAATTAAAATGTAAAGCCAAACGAAAGTTGCCCCTACGAAGTCTTTATAAGGGCGTGGACACATCACCAAGGCGCGGTTCCGCTACCGTGTTCTCTTGCATTCGCTTCTTGTCTAGATATGGACCGCAGAAAACGTTTTCTTCTCTTGTTATCGCTTAGACGAAGAATGAAAAAAATCAGAACGAAAGAAAATATTGTGTTAATCCTTAAACTTTCTAAAAGGAACCATGATGGAGGTAATTTTAATAGAAAATATGAGTATGCGTTAAAAAATATGTGGTGATGATAAATTTTACAAATATTTTTAAATGTCACCGCGGGTGAGCCTTGAATCAGGGGGCGGCGTTCCTTTCAAAGTACAGTTGTGGCTCCGTACCGTTTCTCGGTAGCGGCGCCGCTTTTAATTGGCTATCGATCGTCCGATGATATGATACGTTTTCGTTACACGGAGATTTCAAAACATACAGATTTCTTCAGAGTCTAACTGAAGCTCGCATCGTGGCATCGTATTATCCCTACCACTTAGGACGACGCTGACGGACGGACCACTAAACAGTGGCCGCGCCGTACCGTGATGTTATGTACACGCCTTTACAAAGACATGTAGGTACTAGTAACTTTAGTGACCTACTTTTCTGTTTCAGAGAAAGCATGTAAACAAGAGTGGACGGGCATCAAAACCCGCTATGCAAAGATAATCAACATGATCCGCAACGAAAAAGTAACACATGAGATTATCGCAATGCATCCCAAGACACGCAAGTACTTGGATGGATCCCTCGAGTTTATGGACAAATACATTCATGAAGTACAAGATGATGACATACCTATTTGGATCCATAAACGTTTCAACAAGATGTTCGGAGTAACTAACAAACAAGGAGTAACCAAGGAGATGGTGGAAGCTTTGATGAAGGAAAGGTCACAGAAGGATGAAGCCAATGATGAAATGGGTAAAATACATGTTCAGAACTTGATTAACATAGTCGAAGATGCTGTGGAACGTTCTCTTAGGGAGATGACTGTCAGTGGCGAACTCCAGCAGCGGACACCTGGCTAATTTCATTCATAATTCCATCAAAATAGTAGCCTACCAGGGCCTTTTTTAAACTCTCAATCTATTGTCATATCTTATTATAATAATTATCTATGTGGTCAGACAAATACTCGATATTCGATAAAATTTACGAGAACGTCTTTTAGAAAGATACTTTCGAAGATATTTTAGAATTTAGAGGAAAGAGCCATGGACTGATAGAGTAGTGTGGACACGGTGGTGCTTGCAGTGGGAACACGGTGGAGAACGAAAGATTCACCAGCGGAGGATCCGAAAAGATGACTGATTATAAGCAAGCTAAATTCAGAATTTTTAATGTTAGTGTAGTGCATTTGAAATATTCAATCCACCAATAATAAACTATGTGTGTTGTGTTTCTGTGTGATATTAAAGTTTATGTAAATAAATGTAATATTTTCTCTTACGAATAAACTGTGTGTTTAATCATTACTATGGTGCTTTGTTTTTGACTCTTAATAAAAATAATAAATATTTATAACTATTTGTATTCACATATCATAAACATTTAGTTCTCATGAATAAACTTTTAAATACTTTGAAAAAAAAAACGAGAAACTTAGCAGTAATTCAATTAAATCAAATTTTACCATGACTTTTAATTAGTAGACGGACCTACATAGTGGTTTCGAACTTTTAAAAGTATATTTCGTTTCAGTTTTTTAATACCAAAGTGTAAATAAACTTCGTGTCGACGGCGCGTTAGTGTTTCACGCGCGCCTCAAAGAGATGTCAGCAAAGCAGAGGGGCCTGCCAGGGCCTCCGCCTGCCGGGGTTGCGGGTTGTTTGAAAGAGATACCGCGGCCCCGGAACGTAAAGAGCAATAGAAGGAACATGGGTGGGTTTTAGTCAGTACAAGTCTGACACTCCCCCCCGCTCCGCCCAGATCGGAGGAAGTTATTTGATAATTTCCCACTCAATAGATTACCTTGTCAGGACCAAGTTGTTCACTGATCAGACACATAATTATGCTATATATTATATGCTAATAGTAGTCACCGTGTTACTATTTTAGAAACCTACAAAAAAAGTGGCTTGTGTCAATTTTGGACATCGAGTACCTACCTATGTATATTTAAGGAGAATTTTATTTAGAGTATTATTTCAAGAAATTGCCTCGAAAATTGGGGAAAAATCAAGAAAAACTCAGAACATGAACTTTAAGATGCTTATTTTCCAAATAAATATTGGTTTTTAACTCTTTGTTTCTTATTGATTCATCCGTTCATTAGCTAACACAAAACTATAAGTTTAACATCCTGAACTATGTGAATATCTTACCATTAGCAGTTTATAAACGTAAGGAGTAAATAAAAAAAATGGTCGATTTTTTGGAAAGCACCAATCTTTTTGGATCCAAAATTATCGGCGACAAAATTGTTGCAAATTATCACCTCAGCCAAAGAATGCATCCAATTACCAAATAAATGCATTAAACCACTCAAATAAGATAATAAAACTGAATTATTCTTTCACTATATGGTAATTGCTGGTGCAGGTACATGAGAGAGGTCAATGAGACTTCATTCTTACCTGGACAGTTTACTGGTCGAGTTAGTCCCAGTTCTCTTGCGAGTGCAGCCAAACAGTTGTGACAAGAGCCTGCGGTGACTTGGGACAGATCCTGCCCATCCACGTTACGAGTAGTCACAAACTCCTTGAATGGAACTGATTCGTTCCTGAAAACGTTGAGCGGTTTTAATTACGTTATGGATGATTTTGGCCTGTTTTAAACTGTGCAAGAAGTAGTTTCTTCTAGCTATCGGGTTCTGCAATTCTTTTGGATTATAACTACACTTATTGGGTGAATTGAGCGTTGACATAAATAAATGTGTGCTAGTGTGGCCCAGATTATAGTTACATAATATCAAGCCTGTTATCGCAGAATGGATGACACGGTTGGCGAAGTGGCTAAGCGTTTGACTGCTGCGTTACGTGTCGCGGGTTCGAATCACGCCCGGAATAAATATTTGTATGACGTCCAGGTAATTGTTCCGGGTCTGGCTGTTTGTGTATATCAGTTTAAATGTTTGTAAACGGACCCAAGAAAATCAAAAAGTACATAACGTAACAACTAAAATCAATACACCTCCTCCAAGCCGGCTGGTCCCCGTGGGGGATAGAGACCAATCCCTTTCAGCTGAAATGCCAGAAAATAACAAGGGTAAAAATAATAAAAAGAAAAGAAAAAAGAAAGCTCTATATTGCCACTCTGAACTACCTTACGCTGACAACTCAAGAGCGACTAACCGAACTACTAGGTTTGAACGAAGTTAGAAGGTTAGGAGAAAGTATCAAAGATCATAAAGAAGACATTTTATATTATAAGGGCGAAACAAAAGGAAGTCATGGAGTTGGCTTTATGGTTAAAAAATATTTAGAAAGAAACAGAAGAGTTTAGGGGTATATCAGAGAGAATAGCTGTACTTAATATACATATGCCAGCATACAAAAATAAATGGTTGATTATTCAAATTTATGCTCAAACTGAACAAATCATATCAAATCATTTATTTCAATTAGACCATTATAGGCACTTTTGAATGTCATGAAAACAAAAAAAGATGCTGCTACAGTCACAAGACATAATAACTTGTGAAAGTACTGTAGTTGCCCATTCCAAAGCGTAGATCTTTATGGAGAAGAATGGGCAAGAAACTCCATGGACACTCTTTTAAATCATCATTTTACAAAACCATGGATATATCATTAATGTTGAGATTATAAATACATGTGAGAACGATGTAGAAAAAAGAGCACATTAAGAGCGTCCAGAGTAAAAGCAAATACAGGAGTTTAATAGATTAATTCATTAATGAAAACAAACCGTGGCTGCTAATAGATGACCAGTCACGACTGACAACGTCAGTTCACGAACGCATATATCAGCACCATTCAGCTCAACCATTTGGAAGGGAACTAAATTACCCGACACACACGCCACCATCAGCGAGCCATTTAAGTGAGCATGACAATCTCTCAACCACCAGGGCAATGACTCAATTAAATTACATAGTACTCACACATGGGCATTACAATTATACAATATTAGGAAATTGAGTGTATACAATGCAAAGATAGTCTTACAATCTTCTACAGCTGCCATAATAACTTCAGATGCTGATCAATTAGTTTGCCCCTATGGTTGTGGAGCAGGACCGGCAAGCATTTATGTTGTTAACACGAACAGTATCAAGAATCGGCCAAAGACCTCTTCTACGATCAATTGTTATCAGTCTTACAAGAAATGCACAAGAATGTTATGTTAATAGGAGATTTTAATGGCAGAATAGGAACCCAGCGAACTAGAGAGGAAAAGTCATTGGCAAATTCAGTTTTGGAAGGAGAAGCAAAAATGGAGAGAGGATGATTAACATGACTTTTGAAAACAATCTTGCATATATGAATATCTTCTTCATCAAAAATACAAAGAAAAAATGGACATGGCAATCTCCAGATGGATTATACAAAAATTAAATCGATTACATAGCAGCTAACAATAGACATTTTTTTCAGACAGTAAACATTCTTAGCCAATTGAATTTTAACACCAACCATGGAATGGTTAGAGCAGTAATAAATAAATGGAACTGAAAAAAAAACAGAAATAAGTATAACGTAACAACTTATACTACAAAACATCAAATAGAGGCTATAAACAAGATAGTAGAACATTATGATAAGGAAATAAACTAAATATTTACACCGTCATGCAGAAAATTAAACTAAAACTCTAATAGAAGAAAGACAACAGACGACCTTTGAAAATGAAAAAAGACAAAGATAACCTAGAAGCCATCTCAGAAATAATCAACAATATAAAGAAAGACAGAACTAAAAGAAGAGAACATTATCAACTACCATATAAAAAAGATGGGAGGAGTCCAAAAAGCCTTAAAAGAACTCGTTGAATCAATGTTCAAGCAGCTTGGTTATTTTCCTCACTTTGTCTTTTACAAAATGTCTGTGATTATTATTTTAATATATGAAGAAACATGAAAGAAATTAAATATTGTTATAGCATCAACTTACTGGAACACCAGTCATCTTGACATATATATTTCATACAAAGTCTTGTCAAAAGGTAGGATGTGTTAAACGGAGAATGTTCGCATGTATGTAGAGGACAGGACATACATACTTGCGAACACCCACCACCAACCACATCCCACAGTGCTATAAGGATGCTAGATCTTTTCCTGAATTTTCGTTAAATTCATTTTAACTAAATAAAACACATTTCATCATGCTTAATTTTACTATATGAAAATACATGAAAGAAATCCATACGAAGTCTTGTCGAAAGGTGGGATGTGTTAAACGGAGAATGTTCGCATGTATGTAGAGGACAGGACATACATACTTGCGAACACCCACCACCAACCACATCCCAGTGCTGCAAGGATGCTAGATCAGTTCCTGAATTTTCGTTAAATTATAAAACACTTTTCATTATGCTTAATTTTACCATATGAAGATACATGAAAGAAATTAAAAATTGTTATAGCATCAACTTACTGGAACACCAGTCATCTTGACATGTATAGTTCATACGAAGTCTTGTCGAAAGGTAAGATGTGTTAAACGGAGAATGTTCGCATGTATGTAGAGGACAGGACATACATACTTGCGAACACCCACCACCAACCACATCCCAGTGCTGCAAGGATGCTAGATCAGTTGCTGAATTTTCGTTACATTAAACTAAATAAAACACTCTTCATTATGCTTAATTTTACCATGTGAAGATACATGAAAGAAATTAAATATTGTTATAGCATCAACTTACTGGAACACCAGTCATCTTGACATGTATAGTTCATACGAAGTCTTGTCGAAAGGTAAGATGTGTTAGACGGAGAATGTTCGCATGTATGTAGAGGACAGGACATACATACTTGCGAACACCCACCACCAACCACATCCCAGTGCTGCAAGGATGCTAGATCAGTTGCTGAATTTTCGTTACATTAAACTAAATAAAACACTCTCCATTATGATATAAAATTTACTTTCTACTACTTTCAAACTACAGTCAGGCAGGCAGGTCCAGCTCCAGGAAGACAAAATACAAAATGGAGGAAATACAAATTGGATCAATTTGTTTTTGTCTTTGCCCTATTCGTGCTTATTGCCAATGTCAAAATATTTTTTTGATATTAAAAACGTAGGGATCGATTATTCGATTCCTCGCGAAATGAAAAAATATTAAAAAGGAAAATTACTTCTAAAAGTTATAAATAATATCAAATATACTTTATTAATTTACCAAAGCTGACCCCAGGATTCCTGTAGATAAACCTTCGGTAGAGCAGCCAGATCTTGGGAGTTGTTTTGGTATGGAAAAACGTCTCCCCAAAATACGGCATCATTTTTTTTTTAATTTTAGGTAATGAGAGAGCGGACCAGTTTAGCTAACTGGTCCGCTCTCTCATTACCTAAAATTCCACAATGCGCGGGTATCAACGCAAAATGCACTGAATACACCTTAATAGTACACATGTGAAGAAGCTCACGTGTTTCAAGTACTATAAAAGGATTATGAGCATAGAAAGAAAAACTGGCCAAAGATTGAAAGGCACTCCTTGCCTCCTTGTGTGATGTGTTAGGTGAATGGGGTAAAGATCTTGAAATATTGGTGTTGTTCTTGTTAAGTGATGGAACAGATGCTGATGTTACCACATCTGCATATAATTTGTAAATTGAGGGGTGAAGCTGTGATGCTTTAGCATACAACGTGCAACTATGGGCCATATAGTTCTAAATTACTTTTTGTCTTTCAAATTCTGGTCATTTTTTATTAATGGCGGAATGAATGCCACTGCAATGACAGCATTTACCTACTATCACTTTCGTCGTCAATACTACGAGTGTCAGGAGAATGCTTCTCTACACACTTGAAGTATTGAGGGTTCGACCTACATTAGGTATACCTTTGTTGGTCAAAAACGACAACAGTTAAAGCATTGTATTGTAGAAAATGTATACAATTCTACTGGCATAGAATTGTAACAACAAAACACACATTTTGGTATAATTTGTCCATCAAAGGTTAGCACAACTGTTTGTGATAGTTTCCACATAGGGGTCAGTTCGTGTACCTACTTTATAATTAAGGGGTTTTGGCTTGATAACTTCCCGCAACTGGTGGGGACTGACACATTTTCCATAATTTCGTCGCGGCACCATTCAGTAGCGACACCTTTAATTATTCCTACTCGATACACATTAATTGAGGGTACATCATCATTTTCCTGCCCTTGTCCCATTCTATTTGGGGACACCTTCTCATCTTCCATTCTCCCCTATCAGACGTCACAGCATCATTTACTCCTTTCTCCTTCATATCATCTTTTCTTTGGCCTTCCTCTCGGTTTCCGTCCATGAACATTCAGATCCATCACTCTTTTAGTCACACATCCTTCATCCCTCCTCATTACATGTCCATACCAAGACAAACGACTCCCTTTCAATTTTTCTGTTACAGGCACAACTTTCAAACTTCCTCTAATATACTCATTCCTTACTTTATCCATTCTGGTCACTCCACACATCCATTTCAACATTCTCATCTCCGCTACATGCAATAGTTTTTCATCCACCTTTTTTACAGCCCAGCATTCTGATCCATAAAGTACAACAGGTATAAGATTCAAGATTCATTTATTTGCAAAACATGTGTAGATATAGTACATTACTGCCGCGGTCTATAATGACTGCTTTGCTGGTCGCGCTGATGATGGCCGACAGCGCAGCGTAGCGCAGCTCCAGGCCGACACAGCGCGGTCAGCGTGCAGCACTTGATGGACGAGCTGAGATAGACAGCGAGGACAGCAAGGGCTGCAATGATGGCCAAGCTGAAAGGCCTAGAGCGTAGCTAGGCTAGCTCGAGGCAATCATAGCGTGACCAGCGAAGCAGTCATTGTGGGCCAAGGTTTGTATAGGTAGTGCTTTACTCAAAAATGCAAGTACCTAATCTAAATAAAACCAGCAAGTAATTTAAATAAAAAATATATTAATCAACTAGAATTTTAATTAAAATGACAATTAAAACGTTGAAACGTCAAAATAGCGGTCAGCAAAACATTGCCGGCCTGTTAGAGCGGCCAGCAAAACTTTGCCGGCCGCTCCTTGAAACAGAACGGCAA
Source organism: Ochropleura plecta (assembly GCA_905475445.1). NCBI lineage: Eukaryota > Metazoa > Arthropoda > Insecta > Lepidoptera > Noctuidae > Ochropleura > Ochropleura plecta. Next base: position 24,861,872 of record FR997721.1, on the reverse strand, counting down.
GGTCGACTTTGCTCAAACAAGGTTGTCAAAATAATGACAACATTACATGCATTTTTGAGTAAATATACATTGTATGATGCTTATTATAGGTGTTACAAACAATTTTCAGGCTCAACATGTTTGACCATGGCTGGTATACAGACGCCAGCAGGTCAAGCTACCCGAAACTGTCAATTTTTCCCAATTAACCTTGAACCTAATACTTTAGAAATAAAGTCGAAAATCTATCAAAGAAATCTGACAGATTGTAGTAGCTTGATGTGCAGGCGTCTGTACAAATTATGTCATTATACACAGTCACATTTTAGACAGTCACATTCCAAAATACAGTAATATAATCAAATTAACATTAATAGAAAATAAAATAAATACATACAATAAATTAATCAATTAGTTCATAGTGATTTATCCTTTAAAAATTCATCAACATTATAATATGCTTTTTTTGACAGTTTTTTTTAATGCTTTCAATAATTTAGGAAAGCATTAAAAAAAACTGTCAAAAAAAGCATATGTTAAGAAATTAAATACAGACCAATTATTGGTATGTATTTAATTTCTTAACATCGTTAGGTATGTTTTTATAAATTATTGGTGCTCTGCATACCAAGCTTTTGTACAGTAGCGCTGTCTTCGATGGTGGTGGAACACGAATTTTACTATTGTCCCGGCGATTACGTATTATTATATCATCATCATTTAATCACGGACTTGTATATTTCCCCCTTTAACTTGAGGGGCATCCTTGGGTCACAAGTTGTTCCAGTGACCTGTCACCATTTCATCCATCCTGCGTTGATCCGGTGCATTACGTCCCGGTCTACTTTGCCATCCCCTTGGACAAGCGACCCGAGGTACCGGAAGTTGAAGCATAGGCGTTTCGGCAAGAGTTATGGGCACAGGACTGGAGAGACCGCCGAAATAGCAGAACAAGTACTCTGTTTTAGTTTTACTTAATTTCAGGCCAACGTTCCCGGCTACGGCTAACTGGCTGCTAACTGGCTAACGGCTTTCGCTCTCGATATGGCCACAGCTCTTTTGGATTTTTCCTTGAGAGCATCACACTCACTCTGCTTTACAGCTTTGAAACTAGCACTCTCATTTCCAACACTCTGCCATTCTTTAAACAGCACATTCTGTATCTCTGTCGACCACCACCACGTATCCCTGTCTATTGTGCCCTTTCCTTTCGTCTCTCCCAAAATACCTTTTGCTGCGCTCCTAATACACCTTGCCATCTCATTCCAACATTCATTTACACTTGGGTCATTCATATCACCCATCTCTACCATTTTGTCCACCACTCGGTCTATAAATTTCCTCGGACAGTCAAGCTTCTCTAGCATATGCCATTTGATTTTAGGAGGAGGTCGCTCTTTTTGTTTAGAAAGCCTTATTTGTATAACTACTTCCATAACCAGGAGTCTATGTTGTGAGACCAAGTTTACTCCTGGCAGCAATTTACAGTATTTGATGTGCTTTAAATTGTTGCGTCTGACGAGGAAGTAGTCAATTTGCGTGTTATGCATATCACTTTTATTTTTACCAGGTGTCCATCGGCTTTTGGAACCAACTACTGCTAGATCAAATGCAGTAGCTGATTGTAATAAAGTTTCCCCCTCATTATTTAATCTACCAAAACCCCAACCCCCATGTACTCTTTAATAACTTCTTTTTATTCTTTCCACATGTCCATTAAAATCACCTCCAACTATCAATTCCTCTTGCATCGGGATGGTCATCAAAATTGTATTAAAATCCTCCCAAAACTTCTCTTCCACTCTTTCTTCTCTTCCATTCTTTCTTGATTTCGTACTTTTTTTTTGGGTGGTAAATCATGGTAGTTAGTTTCTTGCAAACACGCCACATTTATTCTTCTTCTTTTCAATACATCCGGTAATTCTCTGGCTCTTTCAGTCATTGCCCCAACATTCCAACTACCACATCTCAATCTCACTTACCGAGCTTACGTCGCACCCGCCCGGGATGGTGCAATGCAACAACCCTTGTCCATTTCCCGCGGGGCCGCGGGGGCCGGGTGCTGCCCCTGCGCGTCGCCTGCGGGGTACGCCCTAACCCATCGCCCATCTCATTCGCTTTTTTTGTGTGGTGTGAAATCATCAAATAACTTCCCCCGCTCTGGGCTGAGCAGGGGGGCATGTCAGACTTTTACTGACTAAAACCCACCCATGTTCCTTCTATTGCCCTTTACGTTCCGGGGCCGCGGTATCTCTTTTGAACAACCCGCAACCCCGGCAGGCGGAGGCTCTGGCAAGCCCCTCTGCTTTGCTGACATCTCCTTGAGGCGCGCGTGAAACACGAACGCGCCGTCGACACGGCCTGTCGTCAATAGACGGACGGACGGTGAGCTACCCATTGTTCACCGTCCACAGGCCCGCATCTACGGTGGCCGGGAGTCGTCTCGCGGCGCCCGGCGCCCGGGGCGTCTCCCGCGGCGGCTGGGTTGGCTTGATGTTCTCTCCCTCAAACGCCCGGCCACCTCCTTTGCTAGCATTACTGCTTCGCAGAAGGAGGTGACCGCTTCCCATTCCCTCTCGCTCCGGACCATGGACTGAACCAGGGCCGGACGCGAGAGATCGCCGCCGCCGATCGCCTCTACGAGGGCACGGCGGTGCTCCGCCCAAGCTGGGCAGACCGCCACTGTGTGCTCCACCGTGTCCTATCTCATTCGCTCTATTCATGTTGCTCAAGGTTTTAGCTTAAGTTGTATAGTCGGCCGCTTACCTGACACTAAGCCTCCTTGGGAATGCTTTTGTTTGTAAATTACCCGTCACCACTCGGGGGACCCAATGTGCTCGATAGTCTGGACTGGGTCATAAGTTCCCTTAGTCGCCTTTTACGACACCCACGGGATGAGATTGGGTGGCCGTATTCTTAAACTCCGGGACCACACGGATGAGATTAATTGACATTAATTTCTCTTTGGCTAAGCAAGGGTCATTTATAAATAAAAGAGTTTGTATCCAGGTAACGAGAGAAGCTTAGTGCGATTCTATTTCGACCAATGCTAAAAAACGTTTGCTAACAGTTTGCATTATGTCATAGAGTAATGGAGTAATCTGTGGAAAATGTTGTGGGTAGTATACTGCCGCCATAACGAAAAAGGACGTTTCTACATAAAGTATGAAACGGAGAAAAAAATGTTTAAACATTTAAAAACTTAAAAAAATCGCTGTGTGAAAGGAAATAAACGAAATAATTATTTTGTGGGGCAAAAAGCTGTATTAGAATTGGATCTGTATGAATTAATATTAAATTTTAATGAAATATTTTTTTTAGTATTTTATAAAAAAAAATCAATAAAATACGTGATACTGCAATGAAAAGACGTTTCTGGCTAGATACGTCCTTTCAACTTAGTATTTTTTTAAATGTCTTTCCTACTTAGGGATAATGGGTTACCAGATTCTAATAAACTTAATAAAAAAGACGTAAGTAGCCATTTGCTGCTTTTCAACTTAGCAAAAATATGAGTATGTAAATATTCAATGACCTTAAAAAATATCGTTAAATGTAACTGACGTAAATTTTAACATGATAATTATGTTGTATTAAATAAAACACAAAGTATAAGAATCAGACCTATATTTTTTATAAAGAATTACAAAAATAGCAATTAAAAATCTCTCTCAACATAAAGATTAAACTATTCTAAAACAAAATTGTCTAAGGTTGTACTTATTATATGTTGTACTTAATATTAAAAATAATCACAGCGTTGTAAGGAAAATCTTATAATACAGTCTTCATCCTAAACATAGTGAGATCAAACTAATACTACAGACCTATATTTTTTATAAAGAATTACAAAAATATCAATTACAAATCTCTCTCAACATAAAGTTTAAACTCTTCTAAAACAAAAATTATAAAAATTGTCTACGGTTGTACTTATTATATGCACTTAATATTAAGAATAATCACAGTGTTGTAAGGAAAATCTTATAATACAGTCTTCATCCTTAACATAGTGAGATCAAACTAACACTACAACTTATTTAGTCTTCATAAACTTCAGCGAGATCAACACTATTTTTATCAACAGGTAGGTTATACCAAAACGATTTTCTGTTGTCTGGCATTAAGGGTGTCAGTTTTTGTATTATTGCTGACTTGCGCTCTTGAGTAATGCCTCTATATTTATTCTTTGGCTTTGGAGGTGGTATTCCAGATTTTATGTTTTTAATTCTCAGAAAGTCAAGTGAGTATTCTTCTTCATTAAAGAAAGCAGTCTTATAACGAATAAAGTGGGTGCCTCTAAGGAATGTTACTTCACACATATCACACAAATAAGCCCGAGGTGAAGAATTTTGTAGTTTGTAACTTGAAGAACAGTCTTCAAAGTCACAAAAATCATCAATATTCATTGTTTTAACTGTAATATTTGTTCTGGTGCTCAATACTGCTTGATGAAAGTCTTCGAAATCATATATGTGTTTCTTCTTCTTCATAGATTGCTCTACTTGATGGTGGAATTCGTCTGCTGCCATGTGCGTGTGGCCTACCTCTAAATATTTTAGTGTGATTTTATCATAATTTACATCCACTGAATTAACAAGGTACACCAAATATGAATACAATGACCAATTTTTGTTCTGGGCTGCACAGTTGTCTAACCAGATAATTATATTTTTAAGGTCTCTATTTGCCAGCAAAAAAGCTTTGAAACAGCTTATAATATCAGTCATTTTACGGCCAGCAGTTGCTTCGTGCCATATCGCCGCATAGGTTTGTAGAGTAGTATTATTTTTCTTGTTACCTATTGGCACAAAACTTTCGTTAAATACAATTATTCTTGGGCAAAACATAACTATTTTAAATTCGTCTATTCTTGGGAGCATAATCACTTTCTCCAAATCCGCTGTAAAATAGGCAGTGTCTGAAGTAATATTTGCGTTGTTTTGTTTTTCGACATCAATTCTGTATGCTTGCCTGGCCGATGTATATTTTTCCCGATGTCGTTCGTAATCTCGGCATTCTTGACAATTTCTGTGTCTTTGCTCCTTGTAGTCCGGATTGTGGATAAAAAATTTTTCACAAACTTCACACTCTTCATGGCCAAGTTTGGTAAAACATATGTTTAATTTCTTCACAACTTTTCTGTAGTAGTCATAAGAAATCTGTTGGTGAATAGGTAGGTCCTTCATATTCTGTTTTTCATAAAAATCTCGATACATGCTGATAATTGTTAGGTCAGATGGAAGATATCTTCTATTTGGAGCGTGCTCTCGTCTATAATGGGATATGGAGGGATTAAAAGAATTTATATGTTGTACAACATTAGTGTCATCAAACTTTTTTGGATTAGGGTTGGTTCCTCGCTTGTCAACTGGAATGTTGTTTGTTATGGTGCTTAAAGCGGTTCTTACAGATTTATCATTTTTTCGATTGTAACCCAGCGTTTCTAAAAAAAATATTTTGCAAACATTCACTTTTGACCCTGTTTCATTTGACAGAAAATATGATACGCTCACATTTCTTGGCAGTTTTCTGTTTTCATTAACGGTTTTTCTTTTAGGCACTTCTTTGGACGTATTGTTTATTATAAAATATTGTTGTTCTTTCCAAGACATGTTTCTAAAGAGATGGTTTAGATTTTGTCGTGATTCTTCTGTAAACTTGGTTTGACACTTTTTCTTACATGTATCATTACACCCTGGCTTAAGTTGGTATTTAGATTCCATATGTCTCAGTCTTTTTATTTCTTTTCTCTGCGCCAACGATTCATCATATTTCTTACGTTTTCTGACTGTCCCTTTTTTTGTAAGATTTTGTGGCATATCTTCATCGCTTGAGACTTCAGTTGACTCAGAGATAGTAATGTTAATTGACTGTGAATGGGGGATGGTATTTGTAGAAGAATCTGAATCTTCTGAACGTTTAGACAGTTCTAAACTGGGGGGTAAATAGTTTTTATCAAAAACGGAATCATCTGAATCAAAATCCAGGATGCTGTCTGAGCTGCAGTTATAAAAATCCACATCATACAGAGCGATATTTTCGTTCACAGAGGAAGAAGGCAGCTCATGATTATTCGTATTCAGGTTTGACTCCTGGGAAGAACTGGTTGACGGCACCAAAGAAATTATTTTTGAGGATCTATTGTGTCGCATTTTGTCACACTGAAACAAACAAACCAATTAATTAGAAAAAAATATCGGCGCATTTTTCATGTCTATCCTACATGAAAAAACTGGAAGAAAAGCCGCTTAAGCTTTTTGCCAGTGTCAGGCTATACATTAAACAAACTATGCTTCGCGGCTGTAATACATATCTATGCGTATTTACGGAATTATAAAAAATATAATCATCAAAACACTTCTATGTTCATTGATGATATAGCCCCTCAAAGTTTGCACATAGGTTAGTTTATATATTTTCTCTCGTAAGAGATCGATGATTGCTGTCATATAAAAAGTGGTCCGTCTAGGTATAAAGTTTTTAATATAAAAGTAGAAATAACGGTATCTGAGAAAAAAAAATATTGAGTAAATTTTTTTTATACTCTCCAAAACAACCATCAGGCAAACTTCGTAGTAGTCAATCGTTCATACCCACTGTAGGATGGATGCACATACAAAACCTAAGCCTTTATAAAATAACGAAGATTTGGCAGCCGCTGGCTCTTAGTCCATAAGATATAATATTGTTAAACTGCAAATCTCTTGATTGTGATAAAGTATATAGTAGGTACTTAACGTTGTAAACAATTTCGGGAAACAAGGGTTTTCATATAGTAAGAAAGATATTGTTTTCTAACCGATTTATTTAAATTTCAAATATTTTAACATGATAGTAGGTAGGTATGCTTTTATTTGGTAAGTGTCACCTGATACGTTAAAATTTTATTTAATCTTAAATTATTATATCATTGGGTATGCTTAAATATATACAAATAATGATTCTAGTAAGTTTGACTTACGATTTTTCCGTAGTCGGAGCTCGAAGAGCTGCGAGCGCATACTGTCGCTTTGACTGCCTGGGCCATGCTAGTTTGTCTTCCTAGGATATGTCAATTTTTAACGTCCGCAGCGCCATCTAGCTCCCTGACCCCGTACTTTTTCAAATGAAAAATGCGTTCCAAATTAATATTATTATATTCATGTTGTTTTAAATTACTGCAGAAAATAACAATAATTAATGCGTTTTCTTACATTATTAATATACATAATATTTCTACAAACAAGACAAGTAACAATTTAATAATTTAATATGAAACGAACGCATCCGTAAAAATGCACTGTTTGCTGTCATGGCAGCCGTTAAGTTCGAGACTGAAGTTTGAGACCAAGTGGATGCGTATGCGCAATTTTCTTGTTTTCTATTCAGTTTCATCGAATGTCTAAGCAATCTTTATATTTTCTGATTACTGAGTACGTCGAGTCGAGTGTGTTAACCTCCTCCGTCTTAGCCTTCGCAGATTAAAGATTTCGCTGGTGACTTGTGAGCGTGTTGAGATAGTGACTCTGTTTTTGTTGTTTTTGTGATATTGACACAATAAAATGCCTCAAAAAACGTGTTGTGTTCCTACCTGCGCTTCGTCACTCGTTGCAGGTTAGTACCATTAACTTAAATACATTACCCGATACTTAAAATTTGGCTTGCCGGTTTCCGGTCGGTGATAGCTAAGTACAGACGCCAGCACATCGACTTACTACAATCTGTCAATTTCGTTAATAAATTTTTAACTTGATCTCAAAAGCATTCGGTTCAAGGTTAGTTGTGGAAAGCTGACAGTTTTGGGTACCCGGCCATGCTGGCGTCTGTACATGTAATAGTAAATACGTTGTAACGGGTTGGAAAAACTAAGACTACCCACTGACCAAAAAATGCCCTATCTCACTAAGACACCGCGGTAGGGCAATCAGTTGCTCCACCAACAAAATATTTAGAGCCGTACCTCTTCTGGTGTGCCCCTATTCAACCAAAAAGTTAGATGACAGCAACCAAATCAACTGCTGGTGGCTTGACTACTAATATCTATAGAGCTCTTGCATGTCTCACTCACTTGGCTGTTTTGCAAGGTATCTTGTATACAAACAATAACAAACAATATTTAATGCCTTTAAAATATTTTTCCATCTTAATGTCTGCAATTTAGCTTTTGGTTTATAATTTAATTTCCTACTTTATTTATAGGTGCAGTGCTACATGCTTTCCCAAATCCTTCAACTGATAGTGACAAGTTTCATACATGGGTTGACAACCCATGGTGCTGATGCTGGTCTTGTGGAAGAAGATGATGATTATATATTTAGAAACAGAAGAATCTGTCGTCTCCATTTTGAAGAAATATATCATTATCCGAAGAATAGATTAAGTAAATTAGCTGTACCAACGCTGCATCTTCCAGGTATTGAGTATATTTTTTTCTAATCTTATATATTTTTTTAAGTTATTGTTTACTGACAATAGCTTTTAGTGGCCTGTCGTTACAAGTAGTCAGAAGCCAGAAAGTCTGACTAGTCTAAGCAAGGGGTATTGTGAAGTCCAGTAACTGGGTTGTGGAGGTCTGGTAGGCAGTCATTTCATGTAAAACACTGATCTTCTCCTAAATCCGGTTGAATTGGAAGACCCCAACACTATTGTGAAAAGGCTAGGGAGATGATGTTTACTGAGAATAGCTTTTGTCATATAAATATGCATATCTCCTGAATATTTAAATATATGTGTCAACAATTAACAGTTCTAGTTTTTCTACATATAGTCAGTTTATACATATATAGGTCCTATGTATCGTAAAGTATGTTGGTACCGGCCCCATCGTTCGCTTAAAATAATAAAAATTAAAATATTGACATGTAAAAGAGTTAAATAAGCTATTTACAAAAAAAAAAACAGTTGGTGACAGCAAATACTCTGAGTGAACTTCTCAATATTCCCTGTATGACATTTTTTTCATTTACACTGTAAAATGACTATAGTAACTCTCCTGATAAACTAAATTATTATTTTATTAACATAGATTTTTTTTGATAAGGTTATGATTCTTTTTGTGTTAACAATGTTTTCTAATCTAATGTATTTGTAATCTTTTGTAGGTGCACCACTGGATACTGCCTCCAATAGACCTGAGCCCATAGTTATTGATAATATACAGCCCACCACAAGTACCAGTAGCTACAGTGACATGGTTTTAAGTAAGTAATTATGACATTGAATAATATTAATTTATTAAAGACATATTGTTTGTTTGTTTAAACAGGATAATATGAGGAAGGATCAGTCTGACTTATATTGTGAGATACAAGATAGATACAAGATACAATAGAGACAAGATATTATTATTCATATAAAAATGAACTCAATATTTAAATAAAGTCACCAATTGACAGTTTTAATGATTCTACAGTCAGTTTAAAGATATAAGTACTATGTGTTGTACGGTTGGTATCATCTGGTGACAACAAAATACTCGGGGAGAATTTCTTAATGTTCCCTGTAATATGACAACTATGTGACGTGGGAACTTGATGTATAAAATTATTTAGAAGCTCTCCTGACAAACAATACTATTAAAGAAATTTCAAAACAATTCTGTTTAATTTAATTTGGATGGAAGTAACAGCTTGTATCAACATAGAGTTTTTGATAACTAATGTATTTATCAATCTTTTGTAGGTGCACCACTGGATTCTACCTCCAATAGACCGGAGCCCATTGTTGTTGATGATTTACAGCCCACTACAAGTACCCATAGCTACAGTGACCATATTAAAAGTAAGTAAATCTATATATTGATTACATTTTGCCTACGACATCGTTCGTGTGGAATTTTCCTACATTTACCGCAGACTTCCAGACTTCTTGCAACTTTTGTTAAAACAGCTTAATCAGTTAAGCCGTTTTTAAATGATACTCAGTCATATATTCGGCAATTATTGATTTTTGTAATTATAGTTAATTATACAAACACAAAAATATTTATATATATATATATATATTTATTAAAGTTTTATTTGCAGGCATTGCGGGAAAACCTTCATTAATACCAGCTCCATATAAACTACACTCCGCTACAACTAGAATGTACAAAACTGATGCTTTTAAGAGTAAGTAATTTATCAGCTCCTTTACACTAATTACATATTATAATAATTATGTAAGTAACTGTCTGTAATGTTTGTTATCTCATCATAAATAAGCAGGCGCGGATCCAGAAACTTAGCTCATATCACCTTCTCCACTAAGGTAGACAGTGACTTTAGAGCAGTAGCTCGCATTTAGCTATTTTTTTTAGGGTTCCGCACCCAAAGGGTAAAATCGGGACCCTATTACTAAGACTTCGCTGTCCGTCTGTCGGTCTGTCTGTCACCAGGCTGTATCTCGAAAACCGTGATAGCTAGACAGTTGAAATTTTCACAAATGATGTATTTCTGTTGCCGCTATAACAACAAATACTAAAATAAGAATTAAATAGATATTTAAGGGTAATTAAATAGATATTTAAGGTTAAAACTGCAAAAAATACTAAAATAAGAATTAAATAGATATTTAAGGTTAAAACTGCAAAAAAATACGTTTGTTTCCCATACAACAAACATAATTTTTTGCAGTTTTTGACCTATAATGGTACGGAACCCTTCGTGCGCGAGTCCGACTCGCACTGGGGCGGTTTTTTTATTATACAATTGTGTAACAGACACCATTATGTAGCCCACCATACATGCAACTAGGGGGTGAAGATAATGTTAGTCAATTTTTAATTTCTACTCATTTATTTTCAGGTAATCAGTTCATCGTATCAGTAAAAATTTAGAATATTATCTGGACGGAAAAAAAAGAATAGCGAAATGGGCTCATCTGGAAGCTTTATATAAACATGGCCCTGGATTTAAAGGACTGCGGTTAATACCAAAATTGACTGCACGTCATGTCATTCCAAATTTGATACCTAAAATGAAAGTGAAATACGCCACACAAGTCTTTAGCAAAACTGTCAGTGTAGCAATGGGATTCACAGCAGGTAAACAAATTACCCTTATCATTTTTACTTTTTCATTTTCCTGGGCATGTCTGCCGGATGCCATCCGGGGTATGAGCTTGTATATCACAAGATTTGAGCTCTAGCAGCTCCGGACGGAGTCGCGGCAGACCGAGAAGAAGGTGGTATTGGATGGCTTCTTAGAGAACTGGCAGGACGACATATTAGACAAAAGGAAATGGAAAGAGTGGGGGTGAGGCCTTTGCCCAGGAACAGTTCAATCTAGAAAAGTATTTTTCTTGATGTGGGAAACGTGGAGTGGGAGTTTGGTTTGAACCTGACTAGTACCATTGTGACTTTTCCAATGTCATGTGATTACACTTCTCAGTAAATTATATGTAATGTGAGAAATCTAATGTGAATCTTTTTTATTTTTTCAGAAATTGGCCGGATTCCTGAGGAAAGCACGGACACTGCAGAGCTTTTATTATTTTTCGATAGGCTTTTTGATTCTGTCAATGGAAACTACAGCAAAATTGTAAAAGGCAAAATATATTGGTCAGCAGTCTCGCCAAAATCGCCGCATCACAAATTATGGCATAAGAGCTTACCAATTTTAAGATCCATGAAATTTATTAGTGACAGAGTAAGGTTGGTTCCATCTATTTCTAGTTGGATAAAAACTATTCAAGCATTTCAGCAAATAACCAAAAAACTACACGGCTTAGGCTTGCGATCTGTACTGCTGCGCAATTTCAACCAAGACCCGCTGGAGAATTTTTTTGGCGCCATACGAGCACATGGGCAACGAAATGTCATGCCAAATTTAGTATCTTTTGAGGCGTCTTATAAAGCCTTATTAATTAATAACATGGTGTCACCTAAGTCTGTGGGGGCTAATTGTGAGAGTGACGACAGTCATTGCCTACAAAGCTTAAAATGTATTTTAACTCAAAATATCTCCAGGCCCCTACCTAGACTTACAGAAATAGATTTTAATCATTTAAATATAGAATTAAAAAATATAGATGTAGTATTAACTAGCCAAATTCCAAGCGAAATTGAGAAGTGTGCAGCAGTAGCTTATTGTTGTGGCTGGCTCATTAATTTAACATACAAAAAAATTTCAAAAAATTGCATTGAATGTAAAAAAGCATTAGAAGAGGATAGTGAAGAAACATACTTGCAATATCTAAAGTTTATTACTTAAAAAAAAAATACGAGTAAATGTATTCTTCACTATCCCAGTAAATATTTGCTGGAATGTTTAATTAATATAGAAATTATTACACTTGAAATTTTAAAAACTAATTGTGAATCCCAAGAAATAGTTATAATTATATACAATTGGTAACCACCACGCTTGTATCACTTGCATTTATTAAATGTGAACAACACAAACTTAAAATAAAGGAATATCTTTTAAAAAAAAGCATACAATTAATAATATTCAATTGGTGCAAAGATGTAAATATTTGCTAAGTGGCAAAAACACGGTTTGGGATGAGAATGACCCAATTAAAGAATTAGCACATAATTATTATGTACGCCATAAAACTAGAAATAAATAAATAAATATCTTCTTGAAAAAAATGTTTTCTTTCATAATATTTTATTTTTCGTAACGGATTGTGTATTTAATAATAGGTAGTTTTAATTTCGTTATGTTTATAAAATACAGCACGTAAACCGTACCTACTGGCTATTATTAAATACACAACTAGTAGCACCTTTAAAAAGTAACATAGCTATTAGATATATTATTATGCATTCGTGTATTTACCGGATGATTTTTTTACCGTCAGGAAAAGTGAGGCTAATTCTAGTGCTCAAATACAACTACTTTTTCTATTGGTCCCATAGAAAAAGTTGTGTTTGAGGACTAGAATCACTCTCTTTATTTTCCTGGCGGTAAAAAGAATCATCCGGTAAATACACGAATGTATAATATGGCCTACGTCATCGATACATCTATCTATGTAGGTACGTATAGATTTGCTACTAAGTAGTACGGGGTCTGAGAACTAGATGGCGCTTTAGAGTACAAAATCGAGAGTTGGTCATCTATACGTTAGTACTTATACTTATCTATGGCCTGGGCGCAACTGAGGTGTAGCACTCCAATCGCGGGCCCCGCTTCACCCCGCACAACTAGCAATACTACATAGGAAAGGCACTACTGCCACTTGCGCCTGCCCATTTTTCGTAACACTAAGCTGAAAAGGCACATCTACGCAGAACAGTCTTTTCTTCGTATGACCATGCAGAACTGTCTTTTCATTTTATGATAAATTATATATTTTTTAAATAAATTAAACGCTTCTACTAAGATGCGTTTTTTCAACTTAGTGTACGACAGAAGTGTCTTTTCTGTTTAGTCATATTTGATTCATATTGCAAATGCGTCTTATTTAACAGTTAGATTTATAGGGTTCTGTTTAATTTATGCAAATTATAAAAATACTGGTGAATGCCATTTTTTTTACTGATTCCGAATATGTATATAACTCAATTTCGACAAAAATGTTAGATGCGTCTTTTTTCCTTATGGCGGCAGTATATTTGTTAATTTTAATGTTAAGTCAACACTTTTTTATGCTTAATGTACTACTGTTTGTTTTCCCAAATGTAATAATATAAATAAATAAATGCATTTTAACTACACCTTTAATAATTATATTGTTGTTACGTTTTTTAAGGAAGTAATAGGGTGTAATGTTTGACCCGAGTTTACAGATATTTTTTGGATGTGTACAACGTACGGCGATAGGTCTGTGGCTTCGTACAAAACCCTAGCAACCTGTGGCGTCTTCTGGGGAAATCCGATTTACAGGACATTTCATTCTTTTTTTATTTATTGTTCTACAAAAAAGTACATACATAATTTAAATGACACTGAACCCCACACTAGGATACCCTGTGTCGTGGGGTTCAGTCTCTTTCGTCTAAAGTGGAACAATATACAATCGTTATATCCCAAACAAAGCTTGAGATATATTACTTATCTGAAAAAATATAAAAAATAATAATAAAAAGATTAAAATAGAGAGATTGTATGAGGGTGTGACTGATGATGTGTGTCTAGCGGCAAAGAATGCCTCAATTCTGAGGGGTCTACTACTATGGGAGTGAGTGAGGAGGTGAAGTGTGAGTTGTGGGTAGAAAGTGTTGAGTGTGTGTAGGTGTAAGTGTGTGTGTGCGTGGATTGTGAGAGTGTATGTGTAGATGAGTGTTTTGAAGTTAACTAATATATTGCTATTACATGTTCAGTTTCATTATAATTTAATTGTTGAAGCCATTCCTTTACAAGTTTTTTGCATGTGAGCTTGGTCGTGGTAATTAAATTTAAGCATTTAGTTGCTTTGCCATATAAGTGCGGCCCCATGTACGAAAACGCTTTATTACCAAATACCCGACGGCAAAACGGTTTATCCCACTTAGGTAGTCCACGCGCACGTTTATCTTTAACGCGGTGGTCGGTGCAGTTGTATGGAACCTGAGAATAACCGCCTTAATATACAGCTGACGAACCGTCAGCATGCCTGTGTCTCGGTACAGTGCGTCTGTAGGGTAACGTAACCTCCGATTAAAAGTTCTTTTGAGGATGGCTCTTTGCGCTCGTTCAGCAGTGATAAAAGTGCTTTTCCCAGCTGTACAGTGTACCCCAAGCCACTATACAATACCCCAAGATCGCCTGACATAGAGCATAGTAGACTGTTTTTAGAGTATGGTTGTCTGCTATTGAACTTAATTTCTTGAATATGTACCTGACAGGAGTTTTCTTTACATTCTGGGGATCATCCACAGAAAGCGGAGTGGTTTCTTGATGACCAAAAACTGTTGGTATTTCTGATAGGATTTTTGAATTGTTAGTGATTATTAAATCATTATCACAATGGCAGAAGGTATCTTTAGCGGGATCTTTATTGATTCCTGGAGTAGTTTGCCCATGTCAGGAGACATGGGCATCGTTCGTTACATTTCTTGCAATATTTGCGTGGAGCCCTAGCCGTTTTCCGCTCTGATCTAGTTATGCACGAGTCTGTATCCATACTCGACTCAATAGTTACATTGTGCCCAACCGAGGGGACTGCCCCCGGATCAGGTGGTTCGTTGTCCATAGGTCAGTAAAAAAGAAAATATAACAAACTTACACACCCAAAATATGAAGAACAATATATACAAGACTTACAAATTTGTAAGTATATATTGTAAGAATAGTTAAATTTATTGTTTGTAAGTTACAAACAATAAATTTATATCTACATAAATTTATAAAAAATACGTGTGGCACTCGGGGACTGCCGCGGTAAAGCTATTGCATAGCATTTTTTATCAACTTATTCAATAAATAAAAAAATACTTATGCGATATAAAAAAAATCGAAATAAAATATTTAAAAGTACTTCCAATGAAAAGAAGTCGCAAAAAGAAAACTGGACCTTGGGTTTGATCCAGCGTAATATTGATTGACGACCCGATGCTCTACCGCAGCGGGCGGCAACCTCTTGGCAAGCAAGGGCCACAAGGTGACAAATTAAACTAAAGGCGGGCCGCAGTCATTTTACTCGCATAAACCTAAGAACCCCAATATACCTCTCGCTCATAATAATTGTTCATATTCCATAAAAAAAAAAATGCCCATCCCTGTGGGACACCGCACGACATGTCTCGCCGGTTCCACTCTTCAGAGCGACCGGGGTAGATGACGGCCCTGTCCGTCAGTTATGCCCCGACCACACGACGAAGGTATGGTCGGCATACGGTGGTACCGGAGTGCCTCACTGATGCAGCCCCAAGGCATGGTGTTGAACGTGTTGGCGATGTCGAGAGACACTGCCACGACGACCCCACCCCTTGACACTGCAGCCCCCGTCGTGAGGGATCTTGCGCACAAGATGGCGCTCCCCGCGGAAACCATACTGGTGCTCTGCAAAATCTGGCCCCGTCCCCACAAGGTGCCCGACGAGGCGGTTTGCAATAACTCTTTCAAAGAGCTTGCCCACCTCGTTGAGCAGCACGATGGGCCGAAATGCGGACGGAGAGTCCGCAGGGCGCCCCGGCTTCTGTTTGAGGACCAGCTTCCCCGTCTTCCAACGAAGTGGGAACTGGCCCCTCTCCAAGCTTGCAAGCATCTTAGGACCCCCGTAAACGGGGCCCGAGAGCCTCGAAGGCCAGGACCCAGGCTTTGCCGTGCAAGCCATTGGGTCCCGGGGTGGTATTTTTGGCTGTAGAATAGTGCTCAAATGCTCATCTGTAAGACGAGAAGCATATTTATTTTTTCTATAATTGACAATTAATAAAATTGTAATGAACTGCTTAGCTAACTTTTTCAACTCGTCAAAATCAGATGGCATTTAACAAGATCATTGGATTCATAGAAGGAGTTTTGAGAATATCAGCTAGTATGATACATTTGAAAGTGTTGCCGAGCAGAGGGGTTAGAAGGCGCGCTTCCTTATTGTGTTGATTTTGATAATAATTATAACTTATTTACAAAACATTCACGGGCCGCGGGTTGCCGACCCCTGCTCTACCGTATACGCTAATTGAACATTGGAGTCAAAAACTGACCGTATTCGTAATGTTAGGTGTTTTCGTTACGAAATTTCTGGATTCGGTCTCCACGCTCAAGCCCCGCTATAGAAGCTATGCAATAGCTTAAAAATATCGCAGATTTTAATAGTTTAAAAAAAAACCGAAGGAAACATCACGACCGCCAAATTCGACGATTCCCGCATTTTTTCCTCAGGGATCAATAATTAAACGTACGGGTTCAACCGATCGATGGATGTGCTTGGCCAAAGACAAAGAAGAGTAGAGTTAGAGGCGGTTAACATAATCAGTTTCAGTGTGTAGCAACCGAATGTAATATGAATGTTACGATTATTTTAAATACGCCGTTCATTCTATGAGACTGACGATAATATTATGTATAGTAAATATAATTCTGTACAGAAGTAATTAATAACAAAAGTATCGGTTTTGGAACTAGCTAAGCGGAACCACGAATACACTTACAACCGAATATTTAGAAAACGTTACGACGGTGAGCAATGGATAGCTCACCGATTGTCCGTTTCCACGCGCGCTTCAAAGAGATGTCAGTAAATGAGAAGGCCCTCTCAGGGCCATTGCCTGCCGTAATTTCGGGTTGTTCGAAAGAGCTACCGCAGCGAACATAAAGGGCAAAAGAAGGAAGATGAGTGGACGTGGGTATTACCTAGTGAGTAAAAACTAAAAAGTCCGACACTCCCCCCCACTCTGCCAAGAAAGGGGAAGTCATTTGCAGTGTTTCCACTTTAAAGATTTCCTTTCCTCACGCCTCAATTCAGATTTCCCTTTCTGGGTTCGATTTTCCCCTTCAAAATTATTCTGCTGTAGTTTTTAGCTTTCAAAGTAGTTTAAAAAAAAACTTCGATTTCACTAACTGTCAATTTACGTTGTAATTTTGGTAACACAGTATATTCTATTTTAGTATCACGTATATAAATCTAATGCACATGTTGCCACTGTTTCTTTTATACGGTAACACTCTAGTCCACGGTATAGACCATAGAAAATTAGTTCCGAAATTTTCCTTTTTCATGTCTTCCCCCTTTTCTTTCCCCTCTGGACCCTAATTTCCCCTCTAAAGGGGAAATTCTCCTCATTCTGGAAACATTGTCATTTGTTGATTTCGGACCCATGAAAAAAAAAAGGTTTGCGAATTGCGAATGACAATGACAGCGAGTCAGTGACATTTTGGTTCGTAATAGAAGTTGAATGCTCATGAAGAAATTGTAGCGTAAATATAATCAATCTACGGGTATTTTATCAAATAATAAATGTAACTGACCGTTTCGGTCAGTTACACTAAATATTAATATTAATAACGGTTCATATATTGTGCTCGCCTTCAAATTACAGTAAGTACTTCAACTGTTTCATAATAATTGAAATATGGGCGGGTGTGCAGATGACGCAAATACATGATCATTAATAAGATAAAAAATACGTTTTCGAAAACAAATCTATCTAAAATCAAATAACTAAATGAATACTTGATAAGCAATTGTACCATTATGATATTTATGTTATGCAATATTTACCATAACCTTAAATTATATAGGTATATGGCTGGCGCCTACGTAAATAATCCAAGAAAGAAAAATGAATCTCATTTAAAATAAACTCGTACTATACGAGTCAGATCTAATAAACATTTAGCTATATCACGGAAACATAACCTCCTAATCTTTCGAAGTTATGCATTTTTCCTGCACGTCATATTAACCATTGCATTCTTGATTTACAAAAAAGCTTTAATCATAAAATAAACAGTGCTTATAAAACTTACAAGTCAGCTATAGTTCTCAAACCTTTATAATTTTACCCCTAAAGTGGGGTAACCAATACTATAGTGCAACTAAGATCTAGGTAGTCTGTGTGCATCTGTGAGTGGGAGATAAAATTTGCATGGTATGGCAATTAAATATAGGGAAATGTCATCTGGCTGCTCACTCACTCAGTCAATATATATTGATTTACTACCAAGTAGTTTTATTGAGACCTGCATTGGAAGAGGTTGTCCGTAATTTTCCTTCCAAAATTTGCCAAATCATATCTAATAGTATTCTAATTGTTATATTGTGTAAGGATAAAGCAGGTGAAGTGTTAATCTAGTATTTTTGGTGGATATAGGAAAAATAATTCCCATATATGTTACTATCATTCAATCTACTTACAGTAGATCAATATTTTCATCATGGCTGCACCTGATGACCAACCAGTTAATATAGTTGAGATTCTTATCATAGTAATTGACATCCCTGTTGGCAATCCTCCACCCCCAGTAATCAATATTCTCAATGTGGTGCAAATAGATGCTGAGGAGATGGAGAATTCTTTGGTTGAGGGTGAGTGGAACAAAGCACATATGAACGGATCAGTGGCTAGAAGTTTCTTTTCACTGAACTTCCAGATTCAAGTGAATTCAGAGCAAACATCCAGTGGATTTGTTAATTTTCTTGCAAATATATTAAAACAAAAAACGTTGTCGGCGGGATAGACATGTTTGATTCTGAAGCTGCTATTATAGCCATTTAAATACTGGAATGAAAGTTCAAAGTTTAATCCAAATACATTGTGAACCCTAAACTTTAATTTTTAGAGTTTCTGAAAATAAAATATTAGACAGATATTGTAACTGCAGCTAATACAAGCTGCAGTGACAATACAGCTAATACGAATTTTAAGTCTTATGCCTTCCAACAATGACCGTAACGTAACATAACGGTGCTTATTAGGTACACATAACGGCAGGTCAACCTATTCTAATCTATTATAGCCTGAAGTCTCTACTACGGATCGCACACCGTAGTAGTAGAGAAACCTGGTTAAAATGGTTTTGTGTAGGTTGATGTGTTAAAAAAATACCTATATATAGAGTGTAGCTGTATAAATAGGGATTGTATTATCAAAATCCTTTGTATCTACTTCTTTCTTCATCATCATACCCTGACTACTGATGATTTCAACCACAAATGATGACCTGTCTCCAAGTCACCTGCCTTTGCACTTTTGTCAGTTAGGAACTACATATAGTTTTGCAGGCTACTGCGATGGATAGGTAATAATCATATCTATCCATGGTAGAGGCCAGCAATAGTGTTAAACACCCCATTCGGTCTTAACAGTAGAAGATGTGTACAACCTGTCTTAGAGGTGAGGCCTGTGTGCCTGTAGCAAACAGTAGAGGCTTTAGTACTAAAGCTTGTGGGCGGGGTAAAACATGATTCAGAAGCAAAAAGAACTATCAGAAATAATTTTATTTAATTGAATGATGGTATGATTTAGGTTCAGTTCATGCTTTATTCAGAAACTTGCTGATTAGTATCAGTCAGTTTCTGAATAAAGAACTTGATCAGAAAATGATTTGTTATGAGACAATTTTGGATTATGCAGGCAGTTGTGACAGCTGATAGCTGTATGTTCTCTATTTTTCCCCACCAGATTTTCTTCTTGCACTCTTATGCGTTTAGCCAGTCGATTTTTGAATTGGTTTATTTTTAGGCTGAAACTAAGTCTTTAGGGAGCTTGACACCACACTGACTGCTCAGTTGCCCATAAAGTGAGCATCTTGCATCCTGATTTTTTTTCTTTCAAGAATTATGGTATTTCAATAAAAATGGTTTGTAAGAACTTCAGGTCATGTTTTACGGTACTATGACCTTATCTCGAGAGGTCAACTGTTGCGCATTATGTACTGCATCTAGGGCCGACGCTACTACGCATGTGCTAGGTTCGGGCTAATGCCCGGAGCCGGTCAGCTGGAGTACGCATGCGTGGCTATCGATTGGTGCCATCGGATTCTCCGAACTTAGGTTGCTCGCGTATTGGGCGTCGCATAAGCGATCCCACAGTTATCGACTGCAAAAGTGACTCTCTGCCCCGCCGGCTAGCACTTGCTGCGACGCGTGTTAAGTTGCATTCGATTTTAACTTGAAAAGGCGACCATCAGACTACGTGGAGGTTAGATATTTGAATAAATAGAGAATAGTTAGAGAGATTCAAAATACTGCATTAACGTGAATAGCGATTGCAAGTTTGAAAAAAATGACGCTTTGTATATAGGAATATCGTTACCTTAATACGCATTGTCGTACGATAATAATAGTATAATAACTTATCAATTTAATAAATACGATTTCCTAAACTAAAACATTTCTAATGAAATTAAACAAACTGCACTCACTTGCTGAACTATTGCTAACTTGCTTTTTAAGTATATGTAATTAACTAAACTAACATTTCCTTTCAGGATATGTCACACATTAATGATTTAATAAACGTCTTGAGAGGTCTTCGCTTAGTGGTGGAAGCCGGCGTAAGAACACAGCAAGAAGTGTCGACTCTCATATGGAATAACTCTAGCATCAAACCTTTGCTTTCGAACTGTCCAACTAACCTATTTTCTTATAATATCAACCCTGCACCTCCTCAAGAGATCGTGGACAGAGCACTAGTAGTTGCACACGGCTTCAGGCAGTTTGCGACACTACACGTCCCCAACATGGGTGAAAACGTAGCGAGGCCCGAGATGGACCAGCAGATGAAGGACGAGATCGACGAGCTCAACAGGGAGTTCAACAGAACCTTTGACACCTTAAAGAAGGTTCAGATAATGGACGAGTCATCACCCGTGGATACGTCACCCATCGTCCCGGACCCGCCAGGCATGGCGACGCCAACTATTCAAATCTTGGCTCCCATTGAAGATTTGCAGAGAAGAATGCAAGAAGCAAAACTTAAGACGGCGGGAGACATACTGGATGCCGTGGCTTCTGCTGATTCGACTGAAGATCATCCGTATGCGCGGTTTCGATCGGGGGCTGCTAACTATGAAGGGGTAACCGATGTGTCGGGGCGGAGACCTAGCGCTAAGAAGAAGATTAGAGTTGCTGTAAGTTTATTTGAATGATTCTGTGAAATTTTATGAAGTTCTTTGTCTTAGAGTATTTTAACGTTCGTATTCAAATTACCTTGCATGTTTTCAGCTGAGTGAGAACTCGAAAGCTCGCGTGGTGCCCTCCTCGCGCCTGGGTCGTATGTTTTCATTCGGTTCCCTGGCTGCTGGGCTGGGAGTGGGAACCGTGGCCCAGTATGCTCGGAACACGTTCCAGTCAGTGACGGGCCAGCCGGAAGGGAATAGCAACTCGTTCCTGTCCCCGGCCAACGCAGAGAGGATCGTTGATACGCTGTGTAAAGTTCGAGGTAAGTAGTCTTAGAGTGATAAATTTCGTGTTCTGATATTAATTTGCTGATCAGAATAGTACTTTTAATTAAACCTTTTCTTTTTATTTTATATAGCTATAAACTAGCGGACCCGACAGACTTCGTCCTGTCAAAAATATTTGGAATGTAACAGTTTTTTGTTCCTTCCTATTTTATAGTCTGCTCAAAAAATCTCCTGAACAGACACCTTGATGATAGGGCGGTGTGTGAGGTTCAGCTCCGGTGTCCAAAGTATCTTCGATTCCACGAACTTTTGCCACCCTTCTGGGACCCTAGTTATCATTTTGTTATATTCATTATTTTATTCAGTGTAAAAATAATAAAACACTTGTAACACAGTTTGTGTTTGACTGATGCAGATGTAAGGACGTGAAAACTGATGCATTTTATGTCGCGTGCCGAAACTAAAACAAAAGAAATAATATCGTGAAGCCAACCAAATTGAAATTCAGCACACTGTTTTGATAGATATGATGGAATTTGAATTTTGTGCACCGGTAATAAAGTGCAAATAGACTCTTTGACGTTAGAAACACACCTACATTGCTTGCACAACAGTGAGTGCTTGTAATTTAATATGAACTTTATTGAATAGCAATGAAGTTCAAATTGACTCTACATTTTAGTTAGAAAACGTTTGTAAGGGGAAAAGAAAAGGGCTGTTGTTATCGTTTTCCCGGCAATTATTCGAATTTTTTCGTATAAACCATCAACTTCAACGAATATTTCAAAAAAATAATTGGTAAAAGTGGTCCAGGCGTTGTTGAGTTATGCGCTTGCACCTGGTTCCAATAAACAAAAAACGATTCGTTTTGCTTACGGATAGTAGTATTTTGACAAAAGTTCTATGAGAACCGGGCGTTAGACGCACTTTCATTTTGCAATTCATTTTTATATTATAGTAGAATAAGATGTCACATAATTGAATACTCACACCATCATAATCATTTCTTTAGGTGCAGCGCTGAAACTGGGTCAACTGCTAAGTCTCCAAGATGACACGATGATCTCTCCGGAGCTGCAGCGCATCTTCCAACGTGTACGCCAATCTGCTGACTTCATGCCCTCTTGGCAGGTGGAGAAGGTCATGAGTAGTCAGCTGGGCTCTGACTGGAGATCTCTGGTTGCTGCTTTTGAGGACAAGCCGTTCGCCGCGGCTTCCATTGGTAAGTGTTTATTAACTAAACTAGGATTTTATCAACAGATTTGATATTAAATATAAGTAGCTATAGGTCTTGAAATTAAACAGTCTTCAACTGACAACTGATTATTCATACAAATACATACATTATATAGTATTCACTAAAAAGTTTGTCAACTAGCGAATATTAGGTCGTGAAGAGTTTCCCAAACCCTTACTCTGACTAGAATAGAATAGAATTTCACCATTATCATTTAAGAAGCAAACATTTATCGGCCGAATTCCTCTAAACTCTAAAGTGTGCACGCACAGGCTTGCATTTCATTAAGTTTGTTAATCTCATGTTAAAGTCATGTCTCATGTTAAAAGATCAGATTGAAATTCGACCTCCTTTTGGAGATTACTATCATAATGGAATGAGTAAATTACATTTTTAGCAGTCTTTATATAAGTATATCTCTCGTTTAGGTCAAGTCCATCTGGCTTTACTGCATGATGGGAAGGAGGTCGCAGTAAAGGTGCAGTACCCTGGCGTCGCGAAGGGGATCAACAGTGATATTGATAATCTTGTTGGAGTGATGAAGGTACGGATTAACCACTGAACACAGAATCCAGGCAATCCAGAATGTATGTGGAACTGGCCAAAACTGGTCGCTTCTTTATGTTGCTTGAGTTAACCTAGCTTTTTACTTGATCAGTTTTACACACCACTCAGGTGAAAAAGCTCCGTTGCTGAGACTGTCTCATATAAAAATAAGAATAAATCGTTTATTGGACTCAGTTGAATATAGCCTAGTACAAAACATGACTACACAAGGTTAAAATATAAAAGACTGCTAAAAACTAAATGAGCGTCTGACTTTCAAACTAGGTAAAGAACCTGTATCTTGAAAACTGCACTTTTCACTGCACTTGAATTGTGGAGCTTGATATGAAAATAGTATGAAAATTCCAAACTGGTGGTAATTATACAATTCTGACATTTTTACAATAGGTATAATAAAACTGACAAAAAAATAAAAACATTTAGGATGGATATGACAGGAATCTATGGAATATTTTTATAGAGTTGCATAGAAGATAGAAGTTCCTTTAAATAGCTTAACTGCTGCAACATTGCAGGTGGCAAATGAGTGCTATTTCCAAAATTGTAGCAAAATTGCTCTTCAAATTGAATGTTGTGAATCATTCAGTGTATATATAAATAGGGTTTCAGAAAAAAAATAGTTTTTTCTAACACATACTTCAATTCCAGGTATGGAACATTTTCCCCAAGGGAATGTTCATAGACAATATCGTGGAGGTTGCCAAGAAGGAGCTGGCGTGGGAGGTGGACTACCTGCGTGAGGCCGAGTGCACCAGGATGTTTAAGAGGCTGCTTGCACCATACCCTGAGTACTTTGTGCCGGAAGTCATTGGTAAGTACAACTACATACTTATTTCTTCCCCTTCCCATTCTTTCAGAACATATTTATTACTGAAAAAGAAATAATACTTACAGACAATTAATACAAGAACTCACAAAATGTTAACTTGAGATTAAATTCTTGTTTTATGAAGGTTTTTGAAGAAGTATTTGACGGAGTTTTGTCTGTCATTCTGATATTTTTAGACCTTAAAGGTATAACTTTACCGATAAACTGCTCACTAATAATACGTGGTATCGTCAAAACAAACAGAATTTCTTTGACACTTGAATATGAGACACACGGACCAACAATACCTATGTAAACTTTAAGCTAGATGTTCCATATTTACGTCTGGTTACTGTGTATTGTGTTATAGTGTATTTAAGCATAATTTAGGACTCTTCACTCCATCACCGTCAAGGATCCTCCTTTCGCAGAGGGCTAGGACCTACAGTTATGTCTGAAATATACACACACCCTGTAGATCCGGGCTTTTTGTGATTGGTGGGCATTCAGCACTTCGAGAGGAGATCCGCAGTTCCACTCTTCTTCCAGACTGCACAACAGAACGAACACTACTACCACTAGCGACTATCAATCTGGCCAAATAAGATGATCATCAACCATCCCAAACTTAATGTTTGAGTGTAGCCCCTCCCATAATAGATTCTATTTCCTTCTCCGCTCGTCATGTATGACACGACGGGCAGGATGGAGATGGTTTCGACAAGCAAGTAGAGAGACTGAAAGCAGAGAGAAGAAGCATGTGTTTCCTGCACCGCCAAGAAGTTACATAAGAACAATAATAAAAAAATGCACCAAACATTAAAAAGATATAAATAGCTAAGTGAATTCGTAAATTGTGTATTTCATTGAAACTGTATACTACATTATTTGACAAGTAACATAATATATTTGTATTTATTTGTTGTAATGTGTATTAATTTTGCATAATGACTATTTGGATTAATTAAGTCGTATTTTATGATTGTCTGGCAGTTTGTCTACTATAAAATTCGTCACACCATCAAACTCCCGAAGTCTCAGTTGAGCTGAACATGATTACTGCTAAATGTTTGAACTGACTGGACAGACCCTGTGTGGTTCTTTCTTAAAAGGCCATTTCTAGAGATTAATCTGCATAGTCCTCATTTGACTTTTGAAAAAGACTATATATTTATTATGTCTGGAATTTAAAAAACACCGCCCTAAAAAATGGACGCTATTTATTTTCTGTTTATTATAAAAAAAAACAAATATACTATTATTAATATTCGCTTCCCACTTGCTTACCGCCAGACGAGTTATGCGCGTCCGAAGTCATCACCACGGAGCTGATTGACGGCGTTCCGCTGGACAAACTCTTCGAAGCGGAGTACGAAGTGCGCGTCGACATCGCGCACAAAATCATGCAGCTATGCCTCCGCGAGATGTTCGTATTGCGTTGCATGCAGACTGATCCCAACTGGGCCAACTTCTTCTACAACCCGAATACCAAGCAGGTTTGTCAATATGTTCCTTCTTTTGCTTTTTGTGTTCCGGAGCCTCGGCATTTCTTTCGAAGGGCCTGCCAGGGTTGCGGGTTTCGAATATTTTATGTTGCCCCCAGGTGTTAGTCAAGTCGGTATGCAAATTAAGGCTCATCGGCAATTGTCGCTGAGTACGCGCCCCACATGTTGAACTGACCCAAAAACATTAAAAGAAATCCTGCTACCTCAGTCTAAACTCTTGACTGCATTATATTTTTTTGTTTTTCTTTGTGTGTTTAAAAGTTGTTATTTTTTTTTATGTACCTACAGGTGATCCTGCTTGACTTCGGCGCCACCCGCCAGTACTCCAAGGATTTCATGGACCAGTACATCGAGATCATCCACGCCGCCTCCCAAGGTGACCGGGAGGCTATCCTCAATATGTCGCGTGAAATGAAGTTCTTGACGGGATATGAGTCCAAGGTTTGTAACTTGATCTGTTGTTCTAAGAAAGTCAAGAGGGTTTACTCAAAGGATGCCGTAAGTTACCAGTAGCATCGCAGATAGATAGTAAAATTGATTGATTTATGTTTACGTTGAGGGTTTCTTCCAGTCTATCTTTGCATTACAGATAATGGAGGAAACGCACATCGACACCGTCATGATCATGGGGGAGGTGTTCACCAGCGACGGCTCCGGCGAGTTCGACTTCAGCACCCAGCAGACCACGCGCCGCATCCAGGCGCTGGTCCCGACTATTCTGAGCCACCGCCTCTGCCCACCACCTGAGGAGATATACTCACTCCACCGCAAGCTCTCTGGAGTGTTCCTCCTATGCTCAAAGCTCAAGATCAAGATGAATTGCCGGTCTATGTTCCAGGAGATCTATGAGCAGTATAAGACCAACAGCTTAAGATAGACCTTAGCATCCGTGGCTCAGGCGTGGTCAAGTTTCAAGTACACAATCTTTAACAGCGACTTCTTGTCTAATTTCGATGTTTCCTTGTAATTTAATGTTTTCATAGTTCATATTTAATAATGCACAGTTATTCAATGTTTCAGTAGTTCATAATTAATGCTTTTTAGTCATTCGATGATGAGCAAGTAGTTAATAATAATTAATGTTTTACTGTAATTCAATGATGTGTAGTTGTTTTAACAGTTCATGTTCAATGTCATCCAGTAAATCGATGTTTTATCAGCTTATTCAATGTTTTTATATTTCGTAAATCAATTATTTTCAGTAAATCATTGTTGTACCTAAAGCCTACCCCGCACCCCATGGGAACACAAATCTGAAACGCGTGTGCGTCAGTCTGTCTTGATTTGATACGTGCACATGTACGAACAAAAGAGAGAACTTGTCGTCAGGAAGAACAGTTTGATAGCCTCGGCTGCCGCGAGCACGCGTAACAAATTGTTCGCAAAATACACTGCCGCTTAAATGGGGAAGGCTGGTCAAACTTGATTGTAGATGGCGTGTCCATAACCAAGTCCCAAATAGGCCAATGAGATTAAGCTACATATTTCGAAACATAAAATTACATTGACAAATTTTCCAACCACAGACGATGCTTGCTAGAAGCTACGCTAGCGGCATTAGATTGACAGTTTCTCTTCCCCATTAGCCGATATACCCGGTTATCAAGCAGTAGATACGACGCGGGCGTAGGCATGTAATGGTCATAATGTTTATTATTATAAATGTTTATTAGATTATTACACGGAATATTAGTGTTTATATATTAAGGAATGTTTTAGATCTTAGAAACGGTGAAATGCGCTGCTTTGAAACAAAGTGTGTGTCAGTGATAATTTAGATGACGTGTCCACGAACTTATTGTAGGACACAAACACAGAGTGAACGATGAGCTTTTAGCATACGGAAGTGACAAGTGAATTGTGAAGGCAAGCTTCCCGCGTTCCTATGACCCTAGTGCATAATGCATTTTATCCAGTAGTTCACATTTCATACGATTGTCGTCAAATTAGTCAGTATTACTATGTAATCATTATAATATATTACATTTTGTTGCAACTTTACAACGATACAGGTGATATAGTATGAAATATGATTTCATCACAGAGCATTTTTTGTTACCATTATTTTTATCTAATTTAAGTTAAATTATTTAACTAAACTTAAAGTAATGTAGCATAATATTTAAATACAGGAATGTACCTTATCGCGTTAAAAATACTGGTTGTGATCGCAATTTTTCATATTAAACAAAACGCGTTACTGTTTTTAAAGTTTCAAAATAATGTACTGTTTAGAGTTTTATTGACTAATTATATCTGACTCTTAAAATTAGATCTATGTAATTTTTTAAAATCTATCGACCAATTGAAGCGAACGTCGTCCATTTTTTATGTCGAATTTATTGAACCCTGGAAGGGTAAGACTGATGATGGTACTGCGTTCCATTTTTTCGGGACGAGTTTAACTTAAAACTATCGCTTTTAATTTTGAGTAGTTGGTTGGGCTATCGTTATTTTTTATATTCTACTATTGCCCAAATATGGCCTAGTAAGTCCTCAAGCGGCTTAGCAGTTCTGAGGCAGCTAACATCATTTTATCAATTTATCTCTTCTTGGGAGCACAAAATACACTGGTTCAAGCTGGCACAATATTGTACCGATAGGTTACGAGAATTTTAATTACTTTTGCTTTTTATACTTACATGGTAATATATCGATTAAACAAGTGTTATTTATTGGAATTTTGACTTTATTTATGTAACTGTTAAGATAAATGTTGAATGTACTTCGCTAACTTTCTACTTGACCCTTATCACCTAGGCCACGTGTGTTTCTGTCGCGAACTCTACCTCTTCTCTTACATTAAGACTATTGATGTGATCGTATTTAAAATGTTAGTATTAGCAAAGTGATGTTATTGTAGTACATTGTTTGTGAAATGATTGTTACTTCTATAAAATATACTTATATTATAACAAGTTAATGAATGGCGAACTTAAAAAAACTATTTGGTCAACAAATTGTTGTTTTATTATTTTCTTTATTCTTTCGAACATAAAATTTTAGATTTTAAATATTTCTTAAGAAAAACATAAAAAGTAAATAAATAATGATATATAAAAGTAGTAGTAGCCCATCGGTATCGGGAGGGGACAGGGTCGAAGCTACCGGTAGTAGGAGATACCTCTTTCTAGAGCTACGAGCCCTGTCCAGGAGTACTTACCGCTTTTTGTATCAAACCCTTGATCCAGCCGTCTAACGATGGTCTCCTCAGTTGTTTGTCGAGGCAATGGCAATTAAGCCATTGGCTGTAACGAGTCACAATGATCGCTCTTGTTATTGTTGTTTTTATTAATACTTACACATCTCGATAATAATTTAACTATTGAATATAAAATAACATAAAATCACGCACGATGCCCTCACACGGCAAAAAAGAAACAAAGTACACAAGTTCAATAAGAGAGGCTGTATAATATAACTCGCGTTTTGAAACCATTAGCGTATTGTGACGTTAGAGTAGGTAGGAATATCTAAATAGATTCATCAAATAAAATAAGTTAAATTGAAAATATGAAGAATTTAAAACAATCCCTCAAATGAACCATCATTTGAAGGGATTGTTTTAAATTCTTCATATTTTCAATTCTACCAAGAAGAAAAATGAAATTAGGCAGACTGTTGTGCTGGGTCTAACACCCAGCTCAATAGTCTGCTTTAACAATATAAACACCTTATGTTTTTGAAGAGTGCTGTTATTGAAGATTAGCAAATAAAAATAAAAAAGGCGTATGATAATAATGTTCTAGGAGAAGTAGACAATGCACCGACGCATGTCTGGTTTAGTACTCATAGTAGTGCTCTTGTGTCTAGAGAGAGGGCGCTGATTTTAGGTTTCAATAATAATATGGTTTCATCGTGTGTATAAAATAATTCTTAGATAAGTACCCTGCGTTACCTGCGTACTAAACCAACAAAGTAGATTGCAGAAGGATAGGCAGATGATGAAGATGTACGATGCATTACATTTTTTTTTCTTTATTTAAAGGGCTTTGTCGCTGAGCGATTACGTCGCCTTATACAATTCATTTTGAAACAAAAGTTCATTATAAACGCATTAGATGCATTTATTTTCAAGATACCATTCCTATCTTTGGTTTAATTTTTTTTTTAACATAGACATGACGGTCGAAGAGAAGATGTTTATCCTGAATCCCGTCCCGATATCGATAGGAATAATCTTAATGTTACACCATTGATTTGGGACAAACCCTTATTTCTAAATCTACTTATTTATTGTACACGCCCATTCTCTCTGAATATTAACGGTATCATTGTCTTCTGTAGGGTGAGTGGTCCAACAGTTAACCACCAAATTTTCTGATCATCATACTGCGTATTTGGTAATGAAAAATATATAATTTTCTGCAAGGTATAAGGTAGTGGTTTATTGGCTACCTATCTGCATTTAATAAATGTTGAATTTCCTTAATATTTTTTGGAGATGGGTGTTTTTAAAAAAAATGGTAATTGGCTAACTGTGTCCACACTATGGTACGCATTTAACCACAGGGGTGTGCCACAGTTGACCAAGGAGTACACATTTAACCGCCATATATGATTTCATAATTTATTAAAAAAAACAGTATGAGTGGTATGTGAAAGAGACTTTTATTGTTTAGCACATTTAACAGTTGACTTAACATTAATTATTAGGTAACTTTATAATGGCACAGTTCAGTCTCAACATTGTCATTGTAAGTAATTACCTTTTCAATTATGTAGGTAGGCACTAAAGATACTAACTTATATTCTCAATTCGAAAATAATCAACATTTTTTTTAGTTTTTGGTGAATTATTAATATAATTATCAATTACTCTTATTTTAATCATAAACTTAAGAAGTAAATAACAAGGAATAAATAAATATCTAAACCTTTAACGCAAGTTTCACAAATTTAGTTATTCCACATTGAATAATCTCAGTCTCAACAATGTTATTTTAAAATGAATAAAGTCTTAGTAGGTTTTGGTAAATGCTTAAAATAATTATAAAATTATTCGTATCTTAAACGAAAACTTAAGCATAAAAACAAAAAATAAACAAATATCTGAAGTTTTAACGTAGGTAACCTACGTTGTCACAGCATTAGTTTTTCTCAGTCTCATAATATTTAATCGAGAACTATAGTAGGTAAGAAGGTAGTTAAAATATCTAATGAGATTTAAATATTGATGACTAATGAGAAAAGCTAATGTTACAAATAAAAACTTTAACAATTAACGTAGATTCAAATATATCAAATCAAAATAAACGTGAAACGAATAAGACGCTTGCCTTCGGCTGCTGCCAGTAATTTTAGGATTTGGTAATATATATTTGATATCTTTTAGCTGTACCCCTGCTGTATCAGGTTCCAGAGGCTCACAAAATGTTTGGCATGCTCTACTTTTTAGTCTTAAGAAACTCACAAAAAAGTCAGAATCGTCTTCATCATCTATTATAGTTTCTAAAATTTTCGCAACGTAATAGACGGAGCTTTTTTTATATGGAAATAATACGATAACATATTCTTGCTCTTTTGGATCTCGTGGTAAAGGTAAAAAATGACCGTTCAGTATAATCCTACCGTCCTCATCCTCATCTATATTTTCACTAATATATTCTTCTCCACCAGATGATGATCCACTTGCTACATAATCATTTTCATCTGAACTGTCATCACTTTCTATAATATCTTTTTTCCTATCCTTATTGGCTCTTTTATTCTTAGTCTTATTTTGGGTTTTAACACCTGTGAACAGGTCTTGCTTTGCTTTTTTAATTTCTTTCTTAATTATTTTTATTTTCTTTGCGGCAATAGCATCTTTTTCAGGCGTATCCGTGGCAATCATGCTTTTCCCAGGAATTCTACGCTTTTTTGGATCACGTGGTTTCGCTTTTATTGCTGGCATAAATTCCTGGGGCGAAATGAACTTTGACGGACCGGCAGCTTCTATTATGCGAGGTGTGATGATATCTTGATTTCCAACTTCTTTAAGCACTCGTGATAGAGGTGGCGAGTGAAAAACTTCTATGCTACCAGGGTTTATCGACAAATTTTGCTGCAGAGTAATATTCTCACGCACGGGTAATGGATCTTGTGATTCGGGAGCCTTAATTATTGGAAGTGTGGTGTCGTCATCTTGGTTCCTTGGCAAGTTAACTTGCAGATCAACATCTTCATAAGCTAATAATAAATCTCGAAAATCGGAAACTTCAATCATTGGTGGTGTGATATCGTTATCTCGACTTGTAGAACCAAAGTTCTCAAGGATAGAAGGAGACTTGGAAGATTTTTCTCGTTGATCATCAATTTCCTGTGGCCTATCTGTTACGGTACTAGGCATAAAATCAACTTCCGTAAAAATGCAGTCATTGAATGGGAATATTCCGGTTTTCTTGAACGCATTTGTTATGTTTATCGGAGTCATTGATTTCATGTATGCAAAACCAACACACTCAGCAACATTGTATATAGTTAGAGGTTGCCCTGGATGTCTTAATAGCCATGAATCTACAGCTGCGTTATAATATGACTTGAACGGGCCGTTTAATCCAACATCCAGTGGTTGAAGTTTTGCAGTAGTATGCGGATGGAGAGTTAAAACAGTGACACCCGAAGACTTAGCCAGATCTAGTGCTTCAATTGACAGATGGCTTTCGTGGTTATCCATTATTAATAGCACAGGATTTTCTTTTGAGGCTGAAACATGCTTTATGAAATGTTTCATTACATCCACGAATATTTCAGCATTCATCCACCCAGAAGCTGCAGCTAACCCTAATGTGCCCGATGGCGCTCCATGTAACATGTGTGGTTGAAACTTTTTTCTCGGAAAAACCATAGCCGGTGGCAAAGCTTGTCCTATCGCGCTGACAATGCAACATGTTGTGACTAAGGTACCTCTTTCGCCACTTGTGACCTTTGCTGCGTTCGTGCCTTTTCGTGCTAGTATTTTTCCTGGTCGTTGTACAGTTGTCGTTGAAGTCTCATCCAAATTGTACACTCTAGTGCCGTCTGCAAAGCTCGGATGTCTTTCCATGACTGATTTTAAATTTCTAAAAAATGACTCGATGTTGTGCTTGTTGAAAGCAGTTGCTCGGGCTAAGCTACAGGCTTCTGGTTTCCTTAGTGAAATTTCAGGATGTCTTTTCCTGAATGAGCGCAGCCATTCAAATCCAGCCAATTCTGAATCTATCCATGACTGTGGTATTTTCAAATTGTTGACTTTCGCCATTTGATAAGCAACGCGGCGGCAATCTTTAGTAGATAATCCGTAAAATATTTGAGCACAATACTCAATATAATCTAATAATTGTTTTTCTTGCTCAGATGTAAAAATCTTATTAACTTCATAATTTGGTGTTAAACGTACCTCTGGATTTATTTTGAATTTATTCACATACAATCTGACCGTCGGATATTTAAGCTGGCATTCCTCGCTTGCTTTTCTTATACTCATCCCGGATTGCACTAGCTGCATTGCTTTCCTCATAGCATCTTCAGAATGTCCTCCTCGTTTCCTAACTACCGTTTTGTTCCGGCCCATCTGTGAACAAAATAAGCAAGGCAACATTTAACCATTTGTTAGTACACAATTAGCCATGGCTAACTGTTCAACATATAGGTTTGGTTAATTGTAGACTACCCCTCCCCACAAAGCGTTTGAACACTGTCACTTTAAAATTATTCATGCAATTGAAACCAAACGTGTGTTAATATATGCAAGAAAAGTATATTTATACGGTCAACATACACTGCTATTTGTAATAATAAACTGAATGATGTGAAACGGAAAAAATACTTACGATTTTTTAAATATTTTGTCACTGATTTTCAATAATTTGAACGTAACACGACCGTTGAGCGCGTGAGCTTGCCGCCGACTGGGGAGCGGGGAAATGAACTGTTGCGGCATCGAAATGTCTAGTATACGCGGAGCGGCAACGTCGCATTTGAAAGATATGGGCGTGGATAACTGTGTACGAGTGGCTAACTGTTGGACTACCCACCCTACTTTCGCCATATCGAATTGTTTTAGGTTTCCCTGTTGGATAATAATCTATCGAACAGGCATCTTTCGTACATTTATTGTTTTCTCCACATATCATTAATTTTTTAAATATTTCTTAAAAACATAAAAAAAAACATTTAAAAATATAAAAATAGTAGCCCACCGGTATCGGGAACAGGGTCCAAGCTACCGGCGGTCAGGGCTCCAGAGAAAGGAACCTCCTAACAATACGAGCCGTGTCCAGGAGTACCGCTTTTTGTATCAAGCCCTTGATCCAGCTGTTGGCAACAATAGTCCTGTCAGTGATGATGGAGCGATCCCAGTACAATGTGATATTGCCATGTTCAAGAACTGGGTCGGGCTCATACCTGTAGTACGACACTTCCGATTCCACAAGGTTGTATTTTAGAGCAAGTTGCTGATGGATAATCCTGGCTACAAGGTTGTGTCTATGCAAGTACTCTCCGTTAGCTAGACGAGAACAACCGGAGATAATGTGTCGAATTGATTCACCCGGACGGTGGCATGCCCGACATATGTCAACCGTGCCGTCCTTCACAATAAATCTCCGGTAGTTATTCGTCATCATAACTTCATCCATAATTGCACAGATCAAAACCTTCGGTTTCTCCAAAGAGGTCCCCGGTACGTATCCAGGCTACGGACGCTGATTGATCTACATCGGGTCCATGTAGGGCCCGGAAAAAGCGTCCGTGAAGCTCCTTACTCTGCCATACCTCCTTGCGGTCGTTAGTGTCAAGTACTACAGGTTTGCGCCAGTTCTCATTAGCCAAGGAGAGCGGGGTAAGGTCCTTGTCCGCCGTAACCACATCTCGATGCATCCCCACGTCGGCTTCCAAGAAATATTCCCTGAGACTGCATACCTCACGATTGTGGAGAGTCTTGGCGTTTAAAAAGCCTCGACCTCCACAACTCCGTGGGATATACAGTCTCATAACCGAAGACCGTGGGTGATGCATACGATATGCCGTCAATAATGTACGGACTTTTCTATCCAGAGCATCTAGTTCTGTTTGAGTCCATTTGAGTATGCCGAAAGAGTACATCAAAACCGGCATGACCCAACCGTTGAAAGCACGCACCTTGTTTCCACCTGATAAAAGACTATTAAGTACTTTTCTCAGGCGGCCAAAGAAGCGCTCCTTCAACGATTGCTTCATTTCAGCAACATTGATACCCAACGCTTCCGACATACCCAAATACTTGTAGGTTTCGGTTGCTGAGAGGGATCTAAGGTGTATGGAATCCGAGAGCTGGTTTCCCACAGATTCCACAATTTCCCCTCGCTTTACATGCATGACCGCACATTTGTCCACACCAAATTCCATACTGATGGCACTACTAAAGGTTTCAGTTACCTTCAGTAGCTCCATCAGTTGCGAATCGTTGGGGTAAAGAGTTTCAGGTCATCCATGTAAAGGAGGTGAGATATAACCTGACCACCTCTCCTCAATCGATAGCCCAGACCTGAATCCTCCAGCAACGTGCTTAGAGGTTTCAAGGCTAAGCAGAACCAAAGTGGACTCAAACTATCGCCTTGGAATATACCTCGCTCTATCCTTATCGGCTCACTATTCCTCTGAATCTGCCGACATCCTGGATAGCGAAGGACCGTATTCCATTGCCTCATATACGAGCTCAGGAAGGTGCGCAGAGTTGCATCAACTTTATACAATTCTAGCACCCTCGTGAGCCATGTATGTGGCACGGAGTCATAGGCCTTCTTATAGTCTGTCCAACATGTCGACAGATGCCTTCGGGAACGGCGAACCGAACAGGCATTATTGTTAAGAGCATATTACCTACTCATATTGTGAGATCAAAAGGCCGGCCGGCCGAGAGCGGCTTCGGTAGCGCCGCGGAAATGGTACAGCTACTTATGTAATTCTTTTCGCAAACTGGATTTTATGTTAACTGCTTTCTAAGTAAGAGTAATTAGACCGAATCGCAAATCGACACTTCATAATATCTATCATGATAAATGCATTTTCTAGTTCGAATCAATCATTGTTCGAAGGGATAAAACATCATTGCCAACTTTTCTCCTATTTCTGAAAGTTTCACAGCTTTTAAGTAAAAAGTCATATTAGAAATATCCCTCGTTTGTTCTAATATTTGTCTCGTTTGAAGGTAATCAATCTTTATTTTAGTTCTAAGGAACTTCACAGCGACATCAACCCTGGAAAACTTTTGCACATTAATAATTTGTTTTGGTAAAAAGTTATTATGATTGTTAAATTTACTACAGATATGGATGGCGTCATACAGTTTGCTGACACAAGTTTAAAAACAATTTCTGACCTCTTTTCCAAAAACATTATTACTTATCCTTTCCGTAATTAGCTGCGCCTCCTTCGGACCGATGTCTTTCAATATTTATTTTCAGGCCACTATGATAAACCTTATCATAAAATAGTATCTTGTAATTATGTGATAGTGGTTTAACAAATGATAGTTTCCCCTTTTAGTTTACCCCGAGAGTTGTATTCCCTCGCATTCCAAAATCTCTCCTCGCTTAACATACATGACTGCACATTAATCGTTACGGCGTTACTAAAAGTTTCAGTTACTTTCAGTAGCTCCTTCAGTCGCAATTTGTTGATAGCAAAGAGATTTATATCATCCAAAGTGGACTCAAACTGCCGCCCTGAGATATTCGACGTTTAATCCACACAGGCTCATCCTTCCAATGGAATATTGCATTTTATTCATTTTCGTTTGTTTATTTACATATTATTAGCTATTGCCCGCGGCTTCGCTCGCGTTGAATTCGGGGTAACACAGTTCCCCTTTCCTGATTTGCAGGTACCTGCTACTTGTAGTTTTAGCCTTTGCGCCTTATTTATTGTAATAGCAAAGCTAAGTTTTCCGTTCTCTTCTTTCTCCCTCGTTCTTCATTTTATTTTTTAAAAGTTAGCCTATGTCCGTCTCCAGGGTCTCAACTATCTCTTTACCAAAATTCATCAAAATCGGTTAAACCATTTAGGCGTGAAAACGTAACAAACAAACAAACTCACTTTCGCTTTTATAATATTAGTAAGGGTTATTCATCTTTGTGCGACGAGCCACCGAAGCGACATAAGATACGCGACCCACGTTGCTGAGTCTAATGTCTTCAATGCATTTGCTTTTGGCTAAATATTTTCCTAGCCAGCAGGCAGCAGCTTGTAAAATATTGTTCTATACATACTGGTGTGTAGTTGATGAGACCGGGTGCCAAAAGTCTGGTAGCATGGTAGCAAAAGTCTTGTAGTCTACTAGCATACTCCATTTACAGTCTATGTATTCTAATATATAAAATTCTCGTGTCACAATGTTCGTTCCCATACTCTTCCGAAACGGCTCGACCGATTCTTATGAAATTTTTATACATATTCAGTATGTTTAAGTATCGGCGTCTATCTACTTTTCATACCCCTAAGTGCTAAAGGGCGACCGCTGGAACCGCTGTGCAGTGGGCACAGCAAGTTAGTATAATATAAAGATTGAAGGATATCGTAAGGGATTGTCGGCAGTTTATACAGTTATTTGTTTAGTGTATTTTTAACCCACTTCAAAAAAGGAGGAGGTTCTATCTTCTATGTGAGGCAAGTTAACCGCCACTGCTGGGGTGATTGTGGAGAATGCAATTGTGTCCTCCCACCCCAGTTGGAACTGACGAGAAGGGACACCGCGTAGATTTAGTCAGTAGGATTCTGACAGAAAATCATAAAAATACTAGCTATGTCCAGCGGTTTCACCCGCTGCTGGGGTATGAAAAATAGATGTTGGCGGACGCAAAATTTCGTACAAATCGGTCTAGCCGTTTCGGAGGAGTTTGGTAACAAACACCGCGATACGAGAATTTAAATATTCGATTTTCAGTAAAGGTTTTTTTCAAGTAGAGTTATGTAAAAATCACAAAGAGTAAATATGGATAATAGCAGAAGATATATACCGAGAAACGTGTAGGGACCTATGACCATTCATTTTTAATCGGTCGAGAATTATATTTTAAAAATCAACACAAAACCTGACATTGACCTGCGAACTGCTATTATAACTAAGCAATATGCATCAAATCTAAGAAACAATGGTTGTCGCGGGCTACTTGACGCGTCCTCCTTAACTACTTTTCGGGTGTAAATATTTTTATTGTACCAAAAGAAAAAAAACTGAAATTCTAAATAGTTGGATACAAAATAAATATTTACTTTGTCCCAACAGCCGGGACACAAGCCATCTCTCAAGGAACATACCATAATAAACTAAATGGCAATGTTAAGATAGAATAGACTGCAAAGTGAATTCATATAAAGTCTTGAGAATTCGTTTTGAGAATTTAAGACTAGAAAGAAAGTTGTTTGAACTTCGTAGCACGCGTAGTACAAAGCGTAGCACGAATGTATAGTTGCAAAATACTGGGCTCATACAATTCAAATTGCTATCGACTCGGTAGGAAGGTGACAGGTGTTTTCGTAGCTCCTGCGTAGCTAGGCTTATAACGTGATGTGTAGCTACGTAGCGCGTTATATGTATCTGTAGTTGCTCGACGTTTAACTCGGCTTGAAGCACATCGCGTAGTTCCATCTTGGGTCGCGTCACCACCCGTTACATACCGCTTCCTCCGTGCCTCGGAAAGCACGTTATGCCGTTAACGTCCCGGCAGTCATTTGTAGATCTTTGACAGTCGATACAGGTAAGCAGTGTCCCGAAAGTCTGACGACCATTCTTACTAAGGGGTATCGTATTACTCAGTACTAATTGGGTTGTGGAGGTCAGATAGGCAGTCGCTCTATTCTAATATTTGTATTTAGCTGCATCCGGTAAGACCGGAAGTCGACCCCAACATAGTTGGGAAAAGGTTAAACAGATGATGATGTCAACACAACTAGAAGTATTTTTTAGAGCCATGAATTTAACCAAGATTGATAGTTGTGTTGTACTTGCCAAATTGCAGCATTACTCTGGCACATTTCCCATATTATGTAATGTTAGACTTTGTTGCCAAACTAAACTTGAGTTTTATTATGTATCCGGGATTTGAACCCATTTTTCTCAAGTAAGTTTTCATTAATGTTCTTTAAAGCGATTCTTAATTAAATCTTATAACTAGCTGCGCTCCGCGGTTTCAACCACGAACACCGGGATTAAAAGAAGTTCATTTGTTCCTGAGCATAAGCTATTTACATACCAAATTTTATACGAATCGGTGTAGATGTTTGACAGTAAATGAGTTACAAACATACACACACATTCTCGCTTTTCTTAGTATGATAATTTAGGACTGTAGTTAGGGGATAAATAAATAAACAACACCAGGTCAATTTTGGAAAGTTTTTATTGCAGGTCGAAAAGGCATTGAGGGAACATTAAAGCAACCATTGCATCGAACCTGCGACCTTACGGTGGCCGCTTTTTACTTTAAACCTTTACATTTTACACTCCGTACCGTATGCGATTCATTAACTGGACTACGTTCGCTGAATTATATAAAGATTTTTATTAACTTAGTAACAAAATAAAAGTTTCCACTAAAAGTACCACGAAGAGTCGAAGTAAGAAGTCGAGATTGAAGAAGATTAATTCTATGTGCCGTTGTTGTATAAATAGATGTTGCAAAATAAAGGACTATCTTACCCCCCGGCAATGCAACGTGTTCTAAATACATGGGCTGTTTTTGCTGTATTATAATAACCATGTAAACCAACCTTTCTCGAAGACATCAACCATGCATTCTGTTTAAATAACTCTACGGCAAAAATATTGCTGGAAAACAACTTTTCTTTAGGTTTACTTAAGAACTCAATGTTAAATATAATGCTGATGGACGCATTGTATATTACAGGGAAGTATTTAAAGTAAAGTACTAACATTAAAAAATGGGACGAAAAAATATTTTGTAAAAGTTGGAATTTTGACCGCCAATATCTCCTTAACTAGAAGGTTTCCAGGTATGGTATAGAACAAAAAAAATTGTAATTGCGGGGAGAATACATGGATTTCAGTTTCGATAAGGGTGCTTTAACACCTTATATACATTAATATTTATGTATTGGCTTACAAAAGCGGTCAAATATTACGCTTCAAACGCCAAACGCCATCGACACAGCGGGAACACAGTCCAAGTAAAAACAACATTTAACACATGACTCGCACAACTTTGACATTTTTGCGAATCGTGCTAATAAATGATTTTAAATTTAACGTAACTACATTTTTAACATGAAGATATATTTGCCTTTGATTTATTTATACTTATACATATTTACTACTACAACTATATCAAAGGTTTTGTAGAGTGTCCGCATCGGGGCCGGCGATCGTATTTTCGCTGGAATCACCCAATGAGAAATTATAATTTAAAAGGACTCAAGGCCTAACAAAAACATGGCGATGCGACTGCAAAAACGCGAACGTCGGAAACAATTGCCCAATGCAAAGGCACCCTAAGACACTATAACTAGAATAACAATAATTATTTTTAGGCAGTGTGGTGCTGGTTGCAACATTCTACACCAACAAGGCACTTCAAGAGATAGAATTGAGAAAGGTCCTGATCACGCCAAAGCGGTAGTGTTGAGGATGACATTCTCAAACATCGAAGAACCTACTCGCAATTGAAGAAAACGAAGGTAATAGAACAGCTAACTAACTGATAACTCTACGATAGTAAAAAAAAAATAGGGGTACTTGTGGTACTCTCAGAAGAATTGCGCGTAACATTATGATGGTTTAATGTTACGGGATGGCTGACAAGGCAGGGTAGCAGTAGGGTTGCAATGCTGTTTTAAAGCAGGATTGTTTTAATTTTATTCCTGTGTGGGCAAGAGATGGTGCTAGACATGCTGTATAGCTCTGTCTCTTTCCCTCATCACATTGAAACAATCCTTCTTTATGACGTCATGGTAACCCTACCGACGGCTGCCTATAAGCGTCTGCAATGCGTGAAGCATCACAGACGCTTTGCCATCCAAAAGACAAAGTTGGAATGTCTTGTGTGCCTGTAATTACTCCGGCAACCATTCCAAGTAGTAGGAATGGCGGTAGTACCTCCCCGGGCGAGGACTTTCACAAAAGTCTCTACTACCTGCATACGCATAATTATGTGTATTTATAAATTGGTTAACAACATTAGCTTTACTATATGCGAAACCCGAAATACGTGTGGTATTTTTATGAAAATAATCCATGTACAAAATTTCATGTATCGTTAAAAATCCCAAAGACACGTGACTGTGTCTACCAAAACACGGTCACCACGCGGCACAAATACGCCGCGAGTGTTTCACTAAACACGACACTTTGCTTTGACCTGCCGTGACGATGTTGCGCACCGTATGATTGCGTAAACCTATTAAGTGCCCAACTCTCAACCTTTTTTTTTTTAAATATATTTGCGACAAAATATAATATAGTCTAATAATGTTTGGAGTCGATTCAGTTCTAAACAAACTATTTTCAAGATTCGCATATACTAAAAAATTATGTTGTTCTCAATACATATTTGTAAGTTCCAATCATTGTAAATAAAAACAAAATTGGACTTTTTCTAAAGCACAGAAGGTACTTTTATATTTAACAGAATTGCATACGGTACCTTCTCTACACTCGTATAATTAATAGTTACAATAAAGTCTTTAAACAGTAGGTATAAATATTTGAATACTAATGTTTCTATTATTCTATAGTTATATGTTCGATATGCTGAGATTATGTGAAACATTTAACGATATTATATTTATTTAATTTACATTTGCTTTACTATTAGGTACTGTACAAGCCATTTAAACAAGTAGTTTTTATGAACAGTTTTCGTTTTTAAGTATAGATTTGGTAGAGTATTTATGTACATTTAACTTCATACATTACCACAATTATGTTTGTGATTTTATTGACTTTTGTGAAAGCATTGAGCATGTTTATTTATATCATTCCTTACATGTAACAAATAAGGTTTTAATTCGTTTAAATAAGGCCTTTTCACACGTTCGGGTAGCCTGCAAAAAGTGTTGCTAGTTCAGATAATGTTTATGACCAACGTTACGTTTACTAAATGCTGTAATCAGTTGCACAATTGTGTAAAAGGTCCAATACTTATATCAATATTTCTCTTTTCATCTAACGTTATATTCTTACATAATATATAAATGTCAACTTTTTATATTTAGGTACTCTTATTTTCTTCAATGTGCCATCGAGAAAACTTGTGCTTGACCACTTTTAAACCTTCCGCTTTAAGTAATAAGGTTGAAAAGTGGTCAGTGGTCGGTCTCCTGGCTCGTAGCTTATTTAGAGCTGCTGTATACCCCAATATGACGAGTAGACAATGCACAAAAATTAAACACAATCATGAACAAAGATAATGCATTTATGGAGTGTAATTATTCATATAATCCCAGCAGATGAACGCTTCTATCAATTCAGTTCGCTAAAGAAAAGCAACCCTTAACATTGTATTCGATATAGTGTAGGTAGTAATTGTAGGTAACTTATAGTTGTTTGTGATCAAACAACTATAAGTTTGTAGTAAAGTTACAGTCAACATTATTCTGTGCATCATTTGATACAGTGACTAAATTAATCTACACAGAGTGCTACGGACCTCTCAGTATTTTGTATTTTTTCTTTTGAGTACATTATTTATTTCATGAATCGTTCAACCCGTAAAAACACAAATCTTATTTCGCAACAAATGAATCCTGGAATTTACAAATATTTCCAATACGAGACTGAGGCGTGATCGAAAATAACATGATTCTGATAAAACTTTCATTGTTTTTACGGGTTTTTAATTGAATGTATGACTAACAATAATATAGAATAGTGATATATTTTTAAAGTAACACAACACATGAATCACATCGTTAAACAGCTAACAACTACTCGGTTAACATTTAACTACGTAGGTACGTCGATTAATCGTTTAAATTGAATATGTGAAACTTTAGTTAACATAATTATGTTAAACATCTACGTCGTACATTCATGTAATAAGTAACGACTATATATTGTTAATAATATTCATTCAAATGTCGTAAAGCCAAAACCATCCATTTAGCGGTGACCTTACGCTCTCGCGTGTTTGTAAACAAGTAATTATGTACTTTTAAGCATTTAATTTCAACCCTAAAAGGAACATGTAGTTGTCGAGTTGTCAAATGAAGCAGAAAAGATTGGAACTAAGAAACATACTATGATTGCAGTGCGTTATAAAGTTAATAATATCAAAAGTGAAGTATTGACACAATGAGACAACTGCTATAAATACGTGTGTAGGTATGTATATTCTGAATCAATTTTAGATAATAAACTATTCGAAAACCAACTGTTACTAACTGAATAACAATTTAAATATAAAACAACGTGAT
This sequence comes from Ochropleura plecta, assembly GCA_905475445.1. Taxonomy (NCBI): domain Eukaryota; kingdom Metazoa; phylum Arthropoda; class Insecta; order Lepidoptera; family Noctuidae; genus Ochropleura; species Ochropleura plecta. The sequence continues at coordinate 24,818,720 of FR997721.1, read as the reverse complement.
TTATTTGTGATTTTAAACTCATTACGAGGTCGTCTCGATATCCTAACTTAACATGTTTCCACAAAATACCAGTGGCTCAGCTTCTTTATGTTTCGGTACGGACATACTGAGTTAAGTAAGAGTATTGTCTCATCACTCCTGTATAGTGTGAGGATGGGCTGTGCTGCACACCCGCCGCTGCCGGTGGTGAGCTGCAGTTGACGATGTTGTGACCCCGCGCCGAAGCCCAGGGTGTCCGCAGGGGGGTTAACGAAAGAGAAGCTAGTAACACCCTGTATCTTCCTAATCCTACCGTCCGCCGCTAAACACTCGCACGCCGCGTGTGTGTGTCCAGCCGCGGTGCTTAGTTACATCGCTACACTCGCGTGTTGACCGCGCCACGGGAGCCAGGCTGACTCACTGCGAGCCATTAAGGGTAGTAAAATTGATAGCCTCTTACAAAACTCTTTCTCCGCTGCTATCGCTCCTCCGCGGCCAGGTCCCAAGCCGCGTCAGGCCGGACAACACGGCGCGACATTCTAACATACACCTCTAACATACCCACTATTCGCAGGTACTAGAACGTGCTTCTGTACTTATTAACTAGTAATAAGTATTATTAGCTATATACAGTACAATCTACATGTCCCGACCGTTCCTCTACGCATTGCGGATCACCGACAGTTTCGTTATTCTGAATTCCCAATTTTTCTTAATAAATTCTTATAAATTATACAAAATTGTACTTACATTCAGATATTACTACTAACATCAATAAAAATTGGCTATTTAAAACATCTTATCTGATCGATATATAATTTACTAGATAAATAAACATTTAGATCTTATTAAATATTTGACTAAATCTGATTATATTGGGATACATCGCGCAGGGGTAACATTTAGCGACACCAATTGAAAACGAATATAGTGTGAATACACACATAATTATTCGATGCATGTTGCATCGAATAATTTGTAGATAGGATAATATAAGTATAATACTGCATTATAAATGCTCGCTTTTGCGAGTGTAGATCGCTAAAAGTGACAGCGGAGAAACGGTCTAATGTAGACGATCGAATGAGATCGCTGGTCGGCCGCCATCGTAAAGGGGATGTCGGCCAGTATGAGTTAGGCCTTAAGCGTTCGACTCCTTCAGGTCGGTGAGGCGCGCCAACTGCGCGGGCTCCAGCTCGTCGGGGATGCTGGCGCGGCCGCCGCGGGGCGCTGCAGGCGGCGATTGTGGCGCGGTCGGGGGGCCTGACGCCACAGATGCGCCGCCAGACTCACCCTCCGACGCCGTGGAGCTGGACTGCGGGTGCGGCGCCGAGTCCGCCGGCCCGTCGTCCGAGTCCCGCAGGCACACTGCCGTCTGCTCCGACAGCGAGGACTCGTCGTCGTCGTTCTCTTCGCGCTCGGGCTCGGCTAGCGTCTCTGAGTCGAGCTCCACGTCGCCGTTAGGCTCGCCGTCCACTTCAGACTCTGGTGGAGGGAAGGGCTGCTCGGGCTCCTCCACCATGGGCGTGGCTGCGGTGATCACGATCTGCGCCACGCCCAGCCCGCAGTCCTCTTCGGTCTGCTCAGTCGCCACCGCCTGCACCGGCTCCGGAATCTCCTAGAGGGCGGAAAAAAACTTTTTAGTCAGCAGTATTATGCAACAAATACATTCGGAAAGGAAAAATTTATAGTTTCTGATAAAAAAAATACATAACTTGAGCACAGAAAGTGGACACAACACATGCATCGAAGCGGCATGCTATGATGACGTGAGCTACCGTAGGTAATTCAATTCGATAATTGGTAAATATAGTTACATTTATAAATAAATAAATAATAGTTTCACTCATAATTCTTGGAAGAGAGAGTTATAAGTGAAGTCTAAACAAACAATAGCAACAAGCTACGAGTCGTGTTAACAAGCTCCGACAAGCAACATGTAGGACACAAAACAGAGAAGGGAATAGATTCGTATGATGGACTCAAACCTCTTCCCAGCATTCACCGACCACTTCGTCGACTGAAGCATGAAAAAAAATTCACATTCAGTTATCACTAATACATAAATAAACACATAAATGTACAAGTAAATTACATTGGTATCAAGAAAACATATATTAATTACAGCAAAAGCTACAAGAATATTAACATTCTGGATGTATTTGCCTCCTCTATCTACCCATCAAAGACACCTATATACTAAATATTGCTCTTAGAGACAGGTTCATAAACATATGTCATATAATACGAATACCTGTACGTATTAATAAACGATTTCCGGGTTAAAAAAATGGTAATGGATTAAAACACTGTTATCCTTTTCAGAGTACTAAAGTATTTAACTACCTATCCAATTTGTAACGAACCCTGTCTGTCAAACCTACCAGGGCCATTTTAAAATGTTAAGTGAATTTTAAAAGGGCAACTTACTAATGGCTACCTTTCTGTTAACTCTTTTTGTTCTCAATAGACGATTAAATATTTAAACTATAGGAACTCGCGTGCATTAAAACGTCAGACTACGGAACTACCCAATATGTCAAATTAAAAATGTATGCATGCCGCGTCACTGCATGTTACGAACAATTTTTACCACCGCCTTTTTTTCAGGGACGAGAGTCGTGGTCGTATTTGGTTCCGAAGCTCGACTGTATCTTTGACATATTTATTGCAGTTTTTTGCTAGGAATTCGAGAAACGTTTTATCGTTTTCCGTTTATGTTTCCATATTTTTGTATGTTCAGAACGAAATACGCAAAATACGCGCCTCAGACGTGGAGTTGCGGACACCAGCCGGTTATACAATACAAATGTTCAGAACGAATGTCCTGAATACGTGGGAATCGTTTTCGAGTCGGTGTCCCATCCACCTTGTGACCACAAGATTTCGGCTCCGTGTACTGACACGAAAATTAATATAATTACGAATCTATTATACTGATAAGAGATTCGTAATTATATTAATTTTTAATTTAATTGCTACGTTTTTAATTGCTAGTTCTACTATTCCCCGATAACAGTGCAGTAACCGGGGCCTAATTTGAACCTCTTTGTTATCTCATTATTAACTTCAAAATGTGTGACGTCATTGTAATTAAGGACTGCAATATAAGCTTTGTTTTTGTTCAAAGTATTTTTATTTGAGGAATAATTAGATTCACCATCTACTCATATTTTGGTAAAACAAACGCTCTTGCATTGGGGTTTTAAATAAGTGGCAGTGGTTTAGGATGTCAGTGATGATTTATTTTACAAGTTCTGAACGAGACCTAAAGATCAATTATCGAGTTATTTATTAAAACAAATCAAATAAAGAATCACAGTCCCTAATTGCAAACTTAACACAAAAACCCTGGCGGTCAAGACTAACTCACCAATTATAGTAACTGAGGGGGCGGCGAACTGAGTGCCGTAATGCTCCTGTTGGTTCCTGCTAAGCTCAAGATTAAAGCTGAAGTCAGGCTGGCTATCCATGGAGTCGCCGAGGTCCAGGGGCGGTGGCGGCGGCGGTGCGTCCGGGGGCGCAGCACCTTTAGTATTGTTGTTTTCATTCTCGATCACTGGCAGCGTCCGTAAGTACGAGTACACAGTTCAGCCAAACAACAGGATCAGTGCAAATTTTGACATGCGACATCACGTGACGTGTTCATCCAATTCGGGGTTGCTACTCGCGGTCGGACGGAAAGTTGTCTATCATTCTAATTGAAATTCGTTTTTAGATTGTTAAACAGTCTGTTTACTTATTAATAAACTCGTCATAGTTTACCAACGGTGTGGTAGCATAAGTTACTTGTTTAAATTGCGGTGATGAAAATGTTGCCTTAGTCAAGCTTAGGAAAATGATAGACACATTCTCGTCCAACCAAACATATTTGAACCGATTCGTGAGAAATTTCAACAGGCATAAAATGTGACGGTCGCAATTATTTTGATTGTAAGTTGTTTATTGCAATCGAGAAAATACTCACCTTGGCAAAATGTTATGTCGCAGTGTAAATTATATGTTATTTAATTATTTGTAAAACGAATCGATAGGAATATGCTAACATGCTGTACCACTTATCGGGGACGATAAAAGCGTTATTTACATATTTTAAGACAGTTGTTGCAATTTATGCTGTGGATTATAACCCAATGAATAGTGGATTTTAGATATGTTGATACACACACATCAACAGTATTCAGGGATCAAGTACGCTTCAGTGTATCGCTGCGATTGAGTTTAATTATTATTGTAATGTTTAAGTGTATAACTATTTGAATAAAGAATTTTCTTTAAATATTGATTTAAAAATGGAAAATAAACAATTGAACAGTTTTTACAAAACAATTACAAGTTCTGCTTCAAAACTGCAAAAAAGAGGGCAAGTGGGAGTTAAATTCGCCGAGGGTACACACGACGACACATCAACCTATACAAAACCAGTTTATGCTGCTCTCTCAACAACGGATCGTACACCATAGATTTCAATTACAATGAGAGATCCGCATAAACTGGTTTTGTATAGGTTGATGTGTCGTCGTTGGTACACCGAGGGTTCCGTATAAACTTGTGACGTGAACGGCCATATATTTTGACTTACGCAGTCAGGCTTAGGGGGATGATTCTTCCAGAAATCCAAGGGACCACAGACTTGTTGATATGGATTTAATTTCGACTTGACACCTAAACGCGTTCCCGAGATAAAGGGTCTTGACAGACAGACAGGAAGACAGACAGACATGCAGACGGACAACAAAATGATTAAATAAGGGTTCCGTTTTTTCCTTTTGAGGTAGGGATCCGCCTAAAAATGCATCGATATGGAGCAACGACAGCATCAGACACGAGACAAGATGGTGAGAGTCGTTGGGATGTTGCGAGCAAGGTACTGTAGCTATCGCTCTTGGTTCTACACAGAATCTCATAAACCGCTTCTGGCTATCATATCGTATTCTCTCATACTTAAGTACAGACACCTGCACATCAAGCTACTACAATCTGTCAGATTTCTTTGATAGATTTTCGACTTTATTTCTAAAATATAAGGTTCAAGGTTCATTGGGAAAAATTTACAGTTTCGGGTAGCTTGACCTGCTGGCGTCTGTACTAACGCTGTAACAACAACATTGTAAAACCAAATGGTTTTAAAAGAGTAACCATGGAGTTTCTTGCCGGTTCTTCTCCATAGGAAACGACCAACCCGAACCGTGGACCTTTTCTCGACGTTTTATAAGTGCCCATGTAGGCCTATGTGAAATAAACATATTTTGATTTTGACGGGCAGCGGGTAGCGAGGAATGTTGCTTCACCACTCGCAGACAGCACCGAGGCTCCACAGCTCTTCAGGTTTGCCAATAAGCGACCAAACAATCCTAAATCGTTTATGTGAGGTGGGTCTGCGTTCCCGAAGGCCGGTGAGAGTTCTACCTTTAGCACCCCGCAAACGTAGACCCCTTTTATAAAGGACTCGCGAACACAGAAATTGGGAGCAAAAAGACTAGCACCGTGTTTGCTTTTCCGAAGAATCTCGGTTGGTTATGAGACAAGTTACAAGACCTTATCGAGTTTGGAGGACCTCTGGATGTCAATAGCGTTTGAAATTTTGTCAAGAAGTTCATTCATATGGAGGGTATTTGGATCGGTGGAAGAACCGATCTCATTTGGATCAAGAAAAACCTCATTGCTCAGATGCATGCGGAGACGGTTGTTTCAAACGTCCCTTCGTGAAGCCGTGATTCGTTTCGACTAGTGCACATCCACACACGGCAGTAGTAGTACGCACTCTTGCCGATGCTTGTATGAACGTTCTGCCATGGCCTGCTCAATCACCAGACCTCAATTGTGCACGCACAGGATATACTCCAAAGAAGAGATTTGCCGATTATGAGTGCCGTGTATACCCCACAAGGACTTTTTGACTTCTTAGATAGAACATGGGCGGCCAACCCTCAAAGTAATTTCGATGAATTGATTTTAAGCAAATCGCTGTCATTGTTACACTTAACTGACGACATTAAAATTGCATTTTTTTTCTTAATTTAACAAAATTCCTAAAGAATTAACTCTAAAGGAATTTTGTTAAATTAACTCAAACAAAAGAGTTAAACTAAGATGCCAATCTGAAAGACTAGAATCTGTCAATATGAATAGGATATTTTTTTAAAGTAAAAAATGTACTTGATACCTGAAAACTTCTGATGTTTGTAAAAGTGGCTATAATATAATGGGTGTAAAATCCCTTATACGAAGCCGAAAAGCACAAATTCGCCCCATCATTCCGATCAATGTTTGATTCTGTACTATACCAGGGAACTTTCTAGTTACAGAGACTCTGTGGGTCAAAGTTACAACTTTTAAATGTTAAATCTTTGATTTTAATTCGTCATACCATCGTACTATTCGATGCATCAATCACCACAATGTTTAAAGTGCGTCACATTGAGTTCTAGAAGTAAAACGTTATTATTTGACCCAAAAAGAAGTTTTTTTTAGCAATTATTTTTGGGTAGGGTAACTAAAAGTAACCAGTTTGATGCACACCTTGTATTATTGCAGAGAAGTTTGACCTTTGACATTGTGTCTGTTAATTTTGTTTGCAAGTATCGTACTAAGATATAAGTATATGCGTACATGAGTTTGTGTCTTTAAATACAGAACAGTTTGAACTGAAGTTTCTGCTTTTTGTAAGAAGGTAATAAGTTATCTAAACGATTTACGAAAGATCAAAGTCAAATCAAATTATTCCAAGGACATATCCTAAGCACCAATTTTTATTCAGTCTCTCTTGGACCTATTAGTAGATTGAACAGTAATTTATGCGCTGTTTTAAGCTAGGCAGTGATTTATGTCTGCTTATTCAATTATAGACGACTCTTAACTGTAATAAATCTCGTTGGATATTAGAGGGTCGTGATCAATTTCATCATCAATTTGATGAATAATTTTTTTTAAATATAGTGTTGTACTATTTTGGTACATAGATCAATCACTTGTCATTTTTTATTTTACTGTGCGTTTTAAAAGATATAGGTTACTTTTAAAATCAATTCGAAATTTAATGGAATTTTTGTTCTAAATTTTAAAAACATTTGAAGTTATACTTTCCATAGAGAACTCGCACTTCTGTTCAAACTGTAGCAACAAATTAATGTTGTTTCTCAACTTTTTAAATATCGATCGTGACCATTAAATTTACCAAATATAATACTCTATTTACTTCGTGCAATACATGCATTTTGTGACGATGTGGTGTCTGTACGCGTGGCTAGCCGTGCTTATATACATGCCAATTGGAAACAAACCGTGGTATTTTGAACCAATCAGCCAAAGCTACCACTGATCTGTGGTAAGTGAATCATTCTATGACACCGATTGAAAGGGGACAACTTGAATTAGGGCAAAATTATGCTGACAGTTCAGTTACTGGCGTTAAGTGCAGACCCAGAAGATGCTCTTAATTTCTCCATCTCACTAGTTATATATTCCGACTTCTACAAACAAATGGTCTTTATCGACACTAATAAACAGGGTGTAAGACCGACGCGAAAATCACTACGTATTCTACATCACTCTGCATGACTCTGCATTACATTCTATATCATCTTCGTACATCATTCTGAATAGAAAAACAAACATTTTGGTTGGTATTTAAAATAAAAAAAATAAAAATAAAGAGATAAAATTCGAAAATTTCTGTGTGTGGATTTGGAATCAAACTCAAAATCAAAGGATTTAATTTCAAAAAACAAAAAGATGAAGCACATAAGGCATAATAAACTTGTGAATTATGTACTAAATGCCTGGTAATCGTTTTCGCATCGGTTAGTTAGCCTTACACTCTATACTAACCAGTGATTACTAAATTTTTTTTTACATTTCCTACTGACGACCGACATTATCCTCGAATGCCATAGATATTAATAAAAAAAAATAGGCTTTTCCGTAGGATAATATTCGGACATAACGCGTTATACACAAATCTAAATTTTATGAAAAGTCAAATAACACAACGATGCATCAAAGAGAAATTTACTTTAAAAAATTTATATATTTTTTACAGAAACAAAACGAATCGGTTATAAATTAATTGTAGAACGCTAGAATATTATTCTTGAAATTAACACATTAGTAATAAAATTATCTTGTGAAATGAAAACATACTGCTTGTTGCATCCACAAGCAGTGTGCCTTGATTATTTGATTCACATGTCTCATTTATTATTTTATTTAGCGTTATTTTATTTTTCTAGTCTGAGTACCCCTGCTATTTGTGATAGATTTTTTTTTATGGAAATTTTAAGCATAAGTGAATGGGTTACTTTGAGACAAAGTTAGACTGCATCATCGCTTATTCACTATTTTATTTGTGTTATTATTTACTTGTTCTTTCTGCAACCTTTTAATTTTAATCAGGAGTATTTGTACCACATATAATAGCAATAAAAAATAATGTTTAGTTCCGTTTTCTTGTTGATTTATATAAGTCCTACTTCTTGTTTGAGACGAATGATGAGAGCTTGACCCTGACTTGTTAAATTAAGGAAGTAAGTTGTCCCCATTCAAAGTGGCTATCAGACTACGTGTGCAAGTGTTTCCTTACGGTCCTCCGGAGCCACGGCCTCAGGCGGGGTGTGGGGTGGTGAGGCGAACACCGGCGGCGCGGCGCTCAGCGGTGGCCACTCTTCGCCACCGCTTAGGGGCTCTCCATTCTAGTTGGTTGAAGTCAAGGTTAAATCAATGAGTCCCGAAAGCCGACAAGTAAATTGAGACAGAAATATAGATACATAGTTACACAAAAAAAATTATAAGTTATTCAGACAAACTGAAATGAAAATAAAGCAATACGTTTAGTTAAACAACCAAAGTAAAGAAAAGGTTAAATGAAAGTAAGTAATTGGTGTTTGTACCGATGAAATCGCCTGTCATACTAAGACCTCTATTATTAGACAATGACGACGATTAAAGACATATGATAAAAAAGAAACTACTTAATGAAACGTGTTCCTTAAAAACGAATTTAGAAAAGATATTCCCACTTTTGACCACTTCGTTGTTGCAACATACCTTTTGACGGAACCGGCTGAAGAACTCCAAGTTCAACATAAACAAAACTTGTACTTCACTGGCTCAAAGTCGTTTGCGAAGCTACGAATATTTAGTAGCAAAATGTATTTTTGTTTGGCTTTCAAGGTCGATAGGGTTGAAAATAAAACTGAGGAAAGCATTAAGGAAAAATAAAAATGAAAAACAAAATCGTTTAAAACAAAAGGTAACGTGTTTATATTTGATTAATTATAGTCGTCTGAGGCGGCCCACCTCATCACACTCCTCGACGATCAGCGAGGGGAAGTTGCCGATCACACCATTGGCTTCTCCGCGCCACCACCCGTCGTCTACGTCATGAGCGTTGCGGGACACGATACGGATTATCTGCACAAAAATAAAGCAATGAAGAAGAAATCCAACAAATCAAATGGTTTTTTTTTTGTTTAAAAATCTTTCGGTAGGGTACGACACATTCATATAGAAAAATGATCTCACCTGTCCTTCCTCAAGGTTTAGCTCATCAGGGCATTCAGCATCATAATCATATAGAGCAAAGCAATGGCCGAGAGTCGGCAAGTCGTTCTTCGTCGCCACAACCTTCGAAGCGTCTTGCACGGTGGCAGGGGCAGCGACATCGGTAGACGGCCACTCAGCCACAAAAGATTCGACCTGAGGCTGCTCCTCAACCTTCTGCTCTTCAGGTTTCGCAGTAGGGGCCGAAATCACGGAGATCTGATCGGGCGACTGGACCACGTCGGCGTCTTCTCCCTCCACGGTATAATCAACCGAAGAGAACGAGATCTGGGAGACTAGGCCTGGCGCGCCAGTGCTTGAGCAGGGCTGGTAGGAAAACAAACTCTCAATTCAATTATACAAATATAACGTAAAAGTCGCGCAAACATTGGAAAAGAAAGTCTGGGAAAAACCGCATATTGTTGGTTTATGTGAAATTTTCTCGGAAAAATATAAGCAACGTTCGCTATCATTGAATGCGAACACTATACAAGTGTATGTGCAACGTTGTTTCCCAATAAATACAGAGCTTTACAGTTACTTGTAGTTTTATAAAGTATAGACTAGAATTCCAAGTAGAATATTTCTGTGGCATAAGTACAGAGGGCCTAGACCAAGTATTTATCTACCAGCGCCTTTCAATTTTGAAAAAGGTTTTTTTTACTGAGTCGAAGTCATTCAAAAAGATTTATGATAATAAGTTTAAATATTTAATTTATACTTATTATCATAAACTTTTTGGATTACGCTTCTATCAGTATATGTAAGCTATAGTATTGTTTTTTTATATTAACATGTGAATAATGAATGAAGATGCTTCTAGCTGATTTTGGCCACTGCAACTAAAATTCGTTAATTGTTCAGGGTAGTTGAGGATTGTTGAGTACAAGTACTGTTCTTTCGTATGAAATATAATTCAATTTTTCCCAATGAAACTTGCACCTAATACTTTAGAAATAAACTCGAAAATCTATCAAAGAAATCTGACAGATTGTAGTAGCTTGATGTGCAGGCGTCTGTACATAGTAGCAGGTGGTTTAACGAATAGGTCAAGGTCAAAGCAAAGGTGAAGGTTGACCTTCGTTAGTTAAAGTAATGATTGATTCTGACATACAAAAGTAACCAAAAAGCTAATGTTAACTGTCAAGGTTGAAAGTCGTATTTAATACGAAATTAATTGAAAGTAAATATCACTTGTGAATGTCGAAGTCCTCTGAATGCAGCAGAAAAGTTCCAACGCGGGACGTTAATTAGTGGAGTATTCGTTTAGAGACAGTCAGCCAACAAAGATTCTTGATTCTTCAAAATAAAATTACTACTTTTGTGAAAGTTCAGTTTTCGTTTCATCGAGCTTGAGTGGGTTTCCTCGTAGTTTTGTTTTTTTTTTTTTATAGATAGTTACTTGATTCAGTTGGCAATGCAGTTGCTCACTCAGAACAGGTGTCGTCATTAATAAATATCGATTTTCTCCACCGATCGATAATTCTTAGCATGGCAGTTTCGTGATTGTATTATTCAGCTATGGCATAGTGTTGGAGCTCGATATGTGTTCCTATTCATTATATAATTTGTCGTGAGACAATATTATTTATTACATTTGACACATTGAGACATTTGTGAACAGGAAATAATATTAGATTGTAGTTTATGTGTTACTCTCTCGTCTATCTAACATACAGTAGCATGTATAACTCGTTGGCCTTTAGAACGCACAAACGTATAAACGCACGCGCGTGTCACGCCAAGCCACTCAATTTAACCTAAATTTTTGTCACATATTTGTTTAATTGGCGCCCAGGGTAAGGGCTTGACACATATATGCGACAATGATTCCGATTCTGACGAACCACCGGATTAAATTAGACTAAGATCAAATTGACATAGCTGATCACATCTATTTTTATTCCACACTATTTTAGTCGCGATTAAAGATAGTCTGATTAAGTTTGACAACCAGTTTTTTGTGAAAAACGTCAATTCCAGTATAGTGAGATTTCGATTTTCTCTGAATTGAGTAACTAAACTATCGTTAATGCTGACAAACTATAATAAAGTTAAGTTGTGTCACTTCAATGAATTTCAAAATAGGAAACGTCTAAATTAAAAAAAAAACTTTGTGGACTAATTGTATGTAGATAGAAAAGTATGAAATATGAAAGCATTGTTTAAACTTAACCATCTTTGCAACTTTTGTTCGTGTGTAAACTCTCCTCGGTGGAATTATTTACGTGATACAAGACCTGGCATGATCGATTTTTCGGCTTTGTAAACTTGTATATTGCAGCTTTAATCGAAATTGTTCAAGCCATTTTCCATGACTGTAACGATGCACGATATATACATTAATATTATGTAAGGTGTCATCGAGTCATAGAGTGATTCTATAGGAACAACGATCTTAACGAGTCACACTGCGACACAGGTTTACTTGCTTGGACCTATCTGCTGAAGTCAAAGTATACCCTTTTTTTATTTGCTTGTTGGAGCATTGCAGAGTGTCAGACTTGTACTAACTAAAACCCACCCATGTGCCTTCTATTGCCCTTTATGATCCGGAGCAGCGGTATCTCTTTCGAATAACCCTTCACCCGGCAGGCGGTCGACCTGGCAGGCCCCTCTGCTTTGCTGACTTCTCTTTGAGGCGCGTGTGGAACACTAACGCGCCGTCAACGCAGCCAAGTATACCCTTTACATTTGCTTTTTAGTGCCTATAACCTCTTTGACTACCCTGTTGTTAGCCTATACTTTTTATTTCACAGAACCAGTAATAGTTTTACTTAATTAGTGACCTACAAATCTTTGTTGTACGTTTTCATTTTGTTAGTGGCTGACTGTTCTATTTAGTATCGTTTGGTTTAACGTTGACCATAATTACCTGTTCCCTGTCTACATCCAGATAGTTATGAGGTACATAGCCTTCTTCTCCACGGTAGTTCCTCGCACGGAGCCAGCCGTCACCATCGCCTTCACCGACGACCTCCAACTGTTCGCTCTCAATGATCGAGAGCTCATCAGGATTTTGTGCCTATTCGAAAATATTTGTGTAAGCGCTGGTCGATATTTCAAGCTAATTCAGTAATAATTTCATTTCTTTTGTTTGGTATTACCAAAGATAAATATTTTCTTTAGAAGCAGAGCTAAGAGAGGTTTCACAACAGCGTTATATTTTGCGCGTATAAGCTAGCATAGTTCCGTTTCGATAATCCGAGTACACGTGCACGCGCTTATTCTGGCTCCTACACGTTCCACGTGTGGCGAAAAGCGCACATACGTGACTACATGCGCTGCGTACAATGAGCTAATACAAGCCAAAAAACCCCGCTTATCTGAAACCGCTCTCCACGCGTTATGAATGTTGAAGATGACACACAGACAGATCCATGTTCTATATATCTAGATCTAATCCATCAGAAGCATGATATTTTACGGTTAGTTGTCAAGCAAGCGTACAAAGATAACACGTAGATAGCCTAACTTTGTCCGGCCAAAACAAGTACTTTTTGCCTACTCAAGACTAGATTTCAGAAATACAGTAGTAGTAGTATTAGTATGTAATGAAATTGGTAACTTACTAATACCAATTGAGCAGAATGAAATAGCAGAATTATATTAAATAATGCATAGACTAGGTCATGCTTATAGTACAAATAAGTGAAGAGGGTTGCACCAAAAGTCATTTCGTAGAATTTTCGTAGCAAGGTCGTACGTAGGACGGCTACGGCGTAGCAGTGACGTTGGTTTAGACTTCAATATTTATATCGTTAGTTCAGTACTATTCTAGTATATTACGTAAAACCGATAATAGGAAATATAACTCGGTCTTTCTATGATGCTGTGGCGGCTTACTCATTTAAAGATGTTTTTTTTAAATTGCATTCTTTATCTCTCTCGTAAGATTCATTTTCAAATGTCACCATTCGCTAAATGTCTGGAGCACTGGAGTATGTGCGGCGATAAATGTACTTGACCAAGTTAAACTCAGGTTGCTCAGGAGCATTTCAGAATATAAAATAGCTAATCATGATTTCTAACTCTTAAAATCATGATTAGTCATGCATTTTTCAAGCTACAGTGATGTTGTAAGCAGATAGATTGGCGAATATCCTGTCAGCTTGTACGCAGTGAAGCAAGATCGATTATTGACGTTCAAACAAGCAACTATTGATCATTGCCTGTCTATTGCATACAAGTATGGTCGACACACAAAGCAAGGATCATAGCAAATATCGGGCTAACGCACTTGTCGACCCGACTAATATTCGAGACAAGGCAAGATGTAGTAGTATTTTCTGTCTTCCCATAGAACTGGTAATGCCGTCACATATAGGCACATCTTTTAATCCCCGAAGAGAGATGTTACTAGCAGTACATTCACATTTTCCAGTTGTTAGGCAAACCTATTGCCATTAAACGGATATAAAGATCAGTAGGCCTACCATGACGTCTTAAAGCAGAACTTATGACCATTGAGGGAAAGAGATGGTGCTAGACACCCTGTATAGCTCTGTCTCTTTCCCTCAGTGAAATAAGTTCTGCTTTAAGACTTCATGGTAGGGTAGCGGACATCCAGACTTCGTGCTACTGAGATAACCCTTATGGAAAGACCTAATAAAACTTTGTCCAACCCGGTAATTGAACCCAAGACTTCGAGCTCGCTTGCGACTACTGACAAACGAGGTAGTCTTACCTAACAGTTTTAATAATAACTGGTAATCATTATCTGCCTAGTCTTTTCCAAATATGTTGGGGTCGGCTTCCAGTCTTACCGGATTCAGCTGACTACCCATACTTTACATGGAGCGACTGCCTATCTGACATCCACAACTTAGTTAGTACTGGGTAATATGATACCCCTTGGTAAGATGATTACCAGTTAAATTAATAACTGGTAATCATTTATTAATATTACTTACTTATATATTTAGGTAGGTAAATGGAGAAGAAAGGAAAGTTGATGAAACCTAGCTTAGTTTTTAATATTCATCTGATACATTCATGATGGAATCTTTTCCTTTTTTTGTTACATTTATTTATTTGCCTAACATTGCCTTGCATATATATAGAAAATGATTAATATATATTATACAGAAAAAAAAATGAAAATAAATTAAAGTATAATTTCATTTCAAGTCTATCGTAGTACAACAATAACACCGCTATAAAACGCGAAAGGTTATCTAGAATTGTACCTAATAGTAAATAAATGTTGAAGAAGAAGTCTAAAACGTACACAAACTGAACACTACAAAGTAAACTATATTATTAATAGAAGAGAATAAACTGTTAGTATTCATATTATATTTAATTTATAAGATAAATATGAAACATTAAGTTTTGCGTAAGAAGTCTTAGAGACGAGTCTCACCGGGGAACGCACACATTGTCCCGTCACACAAAAATCACAGTCCAATTATCAAAATGTTTCCAAAAATACCAAATCCGAGTTAAAAGCACACACAGTGACGGTCGAGCTAAACTGCTGCGATTATCCGGTCAGATTAGTCCCTAGTGTAAAGCGGTGACAATATCAAGATCTTTTAGTGTTGGATTATGTTAGCCGCGCCTGCGGTCAGGTGAGCTGTAGTCAGAAACGCATATGATGAAGTTTATCTGTTTGCCTGTCGGAGGTTGACTCACCGTGTACGAATAAAGCGCTGTGCATTTGTAAAGTGGTGCTGCTGGTACCACGATAGCTTCAACTCCTGCAGCCTCCCCTTCCTCCCAGTTCACTTGTGTGGGGTCATCCCAACCTACAGTGAGCTGTTCGATGCGCATGCGATCTTCTTCCAGCAGAGCTAAGGGAACAGCCACGGAAATCGTTGAAAATGATTAAGAGCACCGCTAAGGTCCTAGCAACTAACTTTTCAACTTTTAAAGTGATCTTAAGTTATTTGAACATTCACCCCGTTAATAATTCCTTTCAATTTCAATGGCCAGTATCTATAACCTGTTAACTCTCCCCATATTTAATGAAGTCTTGAAAATTGTGCTCGATTTTGGACTTTATCACTATATACACTTTGATCCTAATCATATAAGTTTCTCATTATTGAATGGAAAGTTCGATTGTCAAGGTTGTAAAGTTTTCTTGTAAGTGCTACTCACCATCAACGTCCTCGTCATGTTCATCTTCGTTTTGTGATCCTGAAGTGGTGCGCTGATGGCTGCTTGAAGCGACGGCGGCCGAAGCTGAGGCCGATGCCGAAGCCGAGGTGCCTTCGCCCTCAGTATTGTCGCTGTCGTAGAACGAATCGGAGCTTGGCTGATCCTGCGTGGTGGAAATCGTCTGTTGCTTTATTATGTAAAAACATGTGGTTAATAGTTGTTTGTTCTATTGTCAGTTTTAAATATATCTATATATTGAGTTGATTACAAAAGAAAATATAAAGCTATATAGCTGTTGATTTCGCTAAGCGGAAAGATCAAGCTACTAAACAATGGATTATTAAGAATTATTTATTAGAAATAAGATGCAGTAAAGCATAAACTAGCTTTTAGCTTTGATAAAAAATCTTCATGCAAATTGAGTTTAAGGAAATTTTACGTAAACGAAATCACGGGTTACAAGTTAACCGAAACTTTTTTCTGTAAATGTAACTCTCTATGTGAAACGATTACTATTAAACACAGAGATATGTTGATATCTGATAACAATATGAAAAGAAAAGAATGAAATAAAAAAGTAGTAAAACAGAATAAGGACGATAACCTGTTTAACGTAAAGTTGTTTGTAAATAATATTCAATTGCAAAAAATACTAATTATCACAAAACATAAATATTATAAACATAAATAAAATTGTTATTATAAGGAAAAAGATCGCCGTCGTGAGTCGCTTTTTATAAACCCCTTATTTTATATTTTAGCAAAAACAAACTTAACAACGATGTGTTAGAAAAAAAAACAGTGAAAGTTTTAGTTATGGAATCTAGTGTATTATACTTTTTAAGCTTAAACTTTTTACAGTAGGTTACAAAGTTTCATCACAATACCCGGGGTCTTTAAGCTATAATCACACCTTTTGAAACTAAATATTTGAACACTCAGTTAACAACACATTAATTCTCCATTTGTTTCTTGCTTGCTTTTAATAAGATATAATAAAACGCGCGCGGCGATATCAAAAAAATAAAAAATATAATAAAAACGCATTCAAGAAGATCGCAGTGTCAAGGCCATAGCATTTAAATAACAGACAGACAGACGAACTATAAAGTTATTCTGAAAGGGCTCCGCTATTTTTTTGGAACTAATAAAAAGATGTGGAGAGTGTAACTACGACTTTATTTAGTCACTAAAAGTGTGCCGACGGCTAACATTCTAGGGAAAAAAGAATTACAGCAAATAGAATTCAAGCACAGCGTAAAAACAAAATAAAAGCGTAAAATAGACAAAGCAGCATAATTTTAGCAGATTTACTTAATGTGGAACACAAACATCATCATCTACCTAGTCTCTTCCAAATTATGTTACGAATACTGTTGTCGGCTCCCAGTTTTCAAGTATATACCTTTATTTTACATGCAGCTACAGCCTATCTGACCTGCACAACCCATTTTGTACAGGGTAATCGATACCCTTTGGTAAGTCTGGTTGTCAGACTTTCAGGACACTGACTTCCTGTAACGACTGTCATCTACAAATGACAGCCGAAACCAACATATTAACATGCTTTCCGAGGCACGGAGGTAACTCGGTATGTAACGGGTGGTTACCCATCCACAGACTAACCTAGGCAAGCGCGGCTTAACCCAAAGATCAACTCGAGCAGCAGTCAATATTTACACACAAACATAACTAGTTGAATGTGGGTGTAGTATGAGGAACACCTCAGCCAATTCCTTCGGTGATTACAGTTACAGGCGTTTTAGAATAGAATAGAATAGAGTTTATTTATTCAAAGTTCAAACTATTGGCACTATAAATACAATTTAAATCCTAGAAATAATGTTGGTATAACAAATTATTTCGATGCCTGTACTAGGTTAAATTAAACCTGTATCACAGGCGGTATTTCCTAATAAGTATCTAGTGTTAGGACAATAAATTTCTTAATAATATTTAGATAACATTAGTGAAAAAGGTTAACTTAGTATGAGTTACATTATGATGACTATTATAAGATACGAACAAAAAATGAACATATATAGATTATTGTTATGTTGTAACTAAAATAAAAGAACACTGACAACAATACAGTGAGATGTTAGCACAGGTGAAAGTACTCACGGCTGCACCGGAAGCGTCAGTGCGGACGCTCAGCAGGCTGCTGCTCCTTGGCAGCGGCTCCGACACAGCTAACATGTCCATCTCCTTCAGCCACTCGTCCACAGGAGCCCCGCTCACACGCAGACACTCCAGACGAGACTCGTACTTTGCCTTTGAAATCTCTGAGCGACGGATGTTCGCACGAAGCTCATCCAGGCGGACGTCAAGTTCGGGACCGTTTGGATCATTGGGGTCGACCTAACGAAATGAGGAATAAAAAATAAAAATTCACAATCAAAACTTTTTTACACATTCAAATGAGGATGATAAACTTACAGTTTTCATGCTGAAAAGTTCGAAACTATATAATGACACTACGCGGTGAAATATTTAGGTGCATTAAATGATGGTGTGAAAAGAGTCCGACATACACAATCACAAACAAAAACACAAACTGCAGATAGATTTAACGAAAGCCATCAAGAAGTCCCAACATGAATGATTGTTTGGCCCGATTTTCAAAATAGTAGTATCTGAGGACCCAACAAAATGCTAGGCGGTAGAATTTGATGTAGTACACAAAGATGACACAATCGTTGCCTATGTAAATTGCGTATCTCACCGCTATTGACGAAAATAAGTCATACAGGGAGTGAATAGTACCCATGACTTGAGAGAAATTAAAACAGTTTTAAATAAATAATGGGCTTGATAGTGTAAAGTCGTGTTGTCTGAAGGCGCGACAGAAAGGAAATGCAGTAAAAGGAGCCTCGCGAAGCGCCTGCTGTCAGGGTGTTATTACCCCGATGCTGATTTATAATTCATGGCGCTTAACGTCGTATGGACTATTTAGTGTTGCATTGTATTCGTATCGCTATCACAATATTTTGTTTTTGTAGTGAAATAATTGTTTGAAATTGAAATTATGATGTATAAATTGTGTTTATGATGATAAAAGTTACTTTTTAAAAACAAAACTGTCGGAGATTTTGT